>FR997820.1:2656775-5156775 GCA_905475355.2 Clostera curtula
AGTTAGTCCAAATAGGTCATGGCAAGATGCGTTAGGTGATGTTCAACTTGCTATAAATAGCACGATTCATAGGGTAACTAAGGCAAGTCCATTAGAATTGTTAATAGGTAGAGTAGCTAGACCACTAAATTTATTAACTATTGACGATCATGAGATTGAGATAAATTTAAGAGATTAGGGAACAGGCTGACAAATTAATGAAAAATAATGCACAGCTTGATAAAGTAAGATTTGATAAAAATAAGGCAAATGTGACTAGATTTTCGGTAGGAGATTATGTTTTAGTAGAAAATCATGAACGGAATCAAACCAAATTGGATCCTAAATATAAAGGACCTTATGAAGTCATTGAGGTACTTGACGGTGACAGATACCATCTTAAGAGTTTGAACGCTAATCGAACTTACAAATACTCGAGAGAACGCCTACGTCCACTCCCCCAATCATATGTCCCTACTGAGCTGAATCCATGCTTATCAGATAATAATGACGGTAAGATCTTTGGACTAGTTTAATAGTTTCATTAATTAAAACATCATATGGCTATGTGCCTATGTAACTTCACGCCTTTAATACCTGAGGGTGTGGTCAGCGGCAATTATGCCTCGACACGCTGGATTATTTTCGAGTCTCAAATGTAATAGGTGGCGAAACCTATTGTCATACATGGGGCACAACGTTGTTAGTCATCGATGCTCATCACACATAACTTCCGGAAAGTCATTGGTTGAGCCAGGGTTCTAACACAGAACTTCTGAACTAGAAGTCTGAGTACTGAACCACTAGGCCATCGAGACTTATGATACGAAAGATGGTCCGTATCGAGTCTAGTCTCTTCTGAGAGTGAGAGTCGCCTCTTACTCGACGCCCACGTGAAAAGATGGGGTGGCACTATTCTCTGGAGCGGTATGTTTGAAGTATGGTGGGTCGTGGTAACAGCGTGGTGGCTTGTGGGCCATATGCAAAACATCTTAACAGTGCTGCGGTAAACGTATCTAAATGGCGAGGTGGCCATCTAGATATTTAAACAGGAATTATGTGAAGGGCGAGGTGGCCAAGTGGACAACAAATGGCGAGGTGGCCCAACGAACTGTGAAAGGCGAGGTGGCCAAGTGGACAACAAATGGCGAGGTGGCCCAACGAACTGTGAAAGGCGAGGTGGCCAAGTGGACAACAAATGGCGAGGTGGCCCAATGAACTATGAAAGGCGAGGTGGCCAGGTGGATAACAAAGGCGAGGTAGCCTTTTCGTTATCATGGAATCTGTTTAGTAAACGGCGTAAAGGGACACAAAGATTGGACGCTCGTTGAGATTGAGAATTTGACGTTTGATATCAGACTACATGAATGTTAAGGACCATATTCTACTTGGTCAGGAGTGGCCGAACCATGTTACCCAAAAATTTGTTTGTATCTTTACAGATAATGATGATGCTCACCCTTCAACATCACACGAGGACGTGTGAAACGTCAGGGTGGCCGTGTCGGAGGAAGTAGTCAGAATGGACTTGATTGCTGGTTACATAAAGATGATATCAATTAGCCTAGAAAATACTTTGTTAAATCTTAATTTTAATCAGTTTAATTTGTTAGATTTTTCTATTCAATTTAGTTTGTCATCTTTTTAAAAGAGGACGTTATATTATTTTGCATTGTCAGAGCGGAGGGTAGTCCTCGAGCGGGGTCGAGGCGCCATCTTGACGTTCGGCAAAAACTTATAAAAGGAGCGCGATCGAGGTGGATCGGGCATTATGATAGAAACAGTGGTTGCGGTGTGGTGTGTTAATGCTGGAGTGTAGTTAAGATCGGTACCTTGAACCCGCTGCTCAAATAAAAGGTTTAAACAGTTTATTCTCCGACATATATATATAAAACTCTTCCGTTACTGAGTGACTGACAGACAACGCACAGCCGAAACTAATGGCAGTAGATTGCTGAAATTTGGCCTGTGTGTTTGTTGGGAGGAGTAGGCTACCACTAAGAGAGGATTATTGGAAATTCCCTCCCAACGGGGAGAAAACGGGGATAAATTGTTTTTTTCCGGAAGTCATTATTCCACGCGGACGAAGTCGCGGGCAAAAGCTAGTTTTTAAATAAAGTAGTGAATCATTCACTAATATTTAACCTTTTTTTTAAATGGACTTTAGTCCAGCCTTCCAGGTCCTCACCAACTGGGAGTTGTCCAAAAAGTTTGTTAAATTTATTAAACCGTTTGTCCACGAAACAAATTGTAGGGTACGGAAAGAACCTCTATTCTAACATTGGCGGAGTTGTGCTCAACTCATCAGGACCATACGAAAACAATGGGAAGATACTGTTGGTTTTGGGATGGCATAATTCATAAGCTTAGCGTAAACGCTTCTATACAGGGTGTCATCATCATCATTTCAGCCAAAAGACGTCCACTGCTGGACATAGGCCTCCCCCAAAGATCGCCACAAAAGCGGATTCTGGGCCACCCGCATCCATTGCTTTTCGGTGATCTTAAACAGGTCGTCGGTGGGACCTTGTGGGAATCTACCAGCACTGACCCATCGGGCGACCCATCGGTCGTCGGTCCTGCGAGTTATGTGCCCTGCCCACTGCTATTTAAGTTTGGCAATCCGGTGGGCTATGTCAATGACCCTGGTTTTCCTGCGTATCTCCTCATTTCTGGTTGGATCTCGCAGGGAAACTCCGAACATATCCTCTCCAGCAGTCTTTTGGCTGAAATGATGATGATGAAAGTGACTGAATAACTATTTATTCCGTTTTATGCAAGTCTTGGCCCAGGAGTGGGTGAGGAGGTCGGGTTTAGTGGATAGGTCGGTATTCTAATTTCCATTTATCTTCGCCCCGGAGTCCCACATACCCCAGCTAGCTCTCATAGGACGGGTATACAAAAAATAAAATCCCCCGAAAAAAGGCTGCGTCATACAGATATTATATCCGCTATCAGCTTATGTTTTGTACCAAACGAACACAAATAATCCCTTAAACGGAATCGACAAATTGTTAGTTAATACCGTTAAACTTGTTGATTAGTGTCCTTTCCATACATATCGGTCAAATAAGACCCATAATAATTAAATCGCTGGCGTCTGTGTTTTTACTAGCATCTATTTCAAGTTTTGGATCATAGCATAGCTCTGTTTTCAAAATCTATCTAATATATGTATAAAATTATTGTGTCACAGTTTTAGTGTTTATACTCCTCCGAAACGGCTTGACCGATTTTGATGAATTTTCATATGTATATTCAGTAGGTATGAGAATAGTTTGTTAACAAATTTTTACACCCCTAAGTGTTAAGGGTGGTTCACACCAATATTTTAATTTCTGATCAATTTTTTCTTTGTTATTTTTTTATGATACACCATAAATTTTAACCCCCTTACGATCAACCCCTATTTAATTACATGGCAAAACGTCTGCGCGGTCAGCTAGTGATGATAAAATTAGCGGCCAGCCCCAGTTTGGCACGAGTATTTGACAAAAATATACAAAAATCTGTTATAATTAGACTTTATGAATTATACAATAATTTTCGGGGATGAATGATGATGATTATTATTATGTCCTAAGTTTTCAAGATCCTAGCACATGTCTGAACGGTTCTTATCGTTTATTTTATTAAATCAACAAAAAGAACACGCTCAGAACCGTTACGTCATCATTTAGATAGATAGATAACTCTAAATTGTACAACAAACAACAGTATTAACATTTTTAAGTCGAAAGTCGAAGTGAAATTTGTTGTGAATTTCTTTTGAGGAATAAAGTTCTTTAACCGCAAGTCACTTGTAATAGGCGGCTTTATCGCTACAGAGCAATCTGTTCCAAGCAACCCACTCCAGATATCCACCAATTGCCACAAAGTACATAGATTATCATAGAAATCTTTTTCAATACAAATCTATATTTTATAACCCAAAATTGCAAGTTCAGCCAAAATCACTCAAACTGCGATAAACATCAGACTTTAGAAAACTTGGATCCCTGACAACCTCTTGGCCTATAATCTGATCATCATAAATCAGTCTGCGCCGAAACTTTTTTGTTTTAAGGCCGTTTATATAAAGGGTAAACGGATGTCACCTCCAAATTTCACAATTGCTTGAGCATTTAAATTATACTAGGTTACTTTAAATGTTTTCCGTGTGCTGACGGACTTAGATTTCAGTGTCACCACCCAATTCTATCCTGAGGGTGTCGTAAGAGTAGATAAAAGGAAATGACGAAACTCTGTGTTTGTCAGTTCAAGCACTGAGTATTATCCGGACACTCGTGTTATAAAAATGCGTAAAGTTCAGAGTCGCCTCTTACGACACCCTCAGGATGGTATGGGTGACACTGCGTATTATAAATCGCTTTTCTTTTCACTGTCTTTCAAATCAGAGCCAATACGAGTTTTAGGTAATTTATAAACAGGTTTGCAATAAGGCAGCTTATAGAAAAGAAAAGCTTTCATAAATTCTGTTTCGAAAGACAACGGCGAGAATTTTGAAAGCACCGTTTGTTCAGCAATTGGTATTATGAAAGTGTACATTACTGATGCTCTTGCATAGTACCGAGTCCGCATGAAACGATTTGTGAGGCGTCATAAGCTGAAGCGGTTATGAATTGCACTCACGTCACTAATTTTCGATTAAGTATTATTTATTGTCTGATTTTTTTTTCTTTGATTTGCCGCCTTTGGATAACCGGGTCCCGGGTTCGATTCCGGGGTCGGGCGACTGTATTTGTCTATACCAGAGGCACTTGCCCTGAGTCTGTCATTTGTGTTCGTGAATTTCATGTTTGTAAACTGCCCCGCGATACAGGTTTTTTCTTATATAATATATATGTCGCAGATACCCTCATGAGATCATGGATGGGTGGCCGAGATGTGAAGCATCCGGTCTTAATCATAATCTGACATAGTTTAAGATGGATGAGGGCACTGACTTGGGTACTTGAACGAAAGATAATTTAAATCGAAGTAACTTTATTTTTCTTTTACTAACGACTTCCTACATTATGGAAACAAACACGTGCGTCGACACCGAGCGTAATGCAAGACTGTCCGACGTAGACAGCGCACCACAATAAAGACAGTACTGATTGTCTGAGGCAGTCGTCCGTACCCCGCGACGTCTCAGATAGAAGTGCGTCGATTCAACAGCGCAGCTCCTTATAAAGACTAACGCTGTCAATGGTACATCCGGTTCACGTTCTACTAGCACCATCTAGCCGCCGTCTCGCTACATCCGCTCTATCGACGATCGTGTCCAAGCGGAAGGTACTGCGCCGCTTGCGTTTCCGGTGACAATTTATTGGTTCACTAAAATAATCCTTAGATGGCGCTGTCTCTCGCGCCATAACTTCATCCATCCACGACATACTCGTATATATATATATATTACGAAAATTGCGCGGACGTAGGAGTGTTAATCTGGATACTGACCGGCGTTACGGGGCGTAATGTAACGTGTTACACAGCGACCATTCGTGAAGTCAGTACATCGTGTTACGGGGAAACCAGCGAGCAACGAGCCGCTCGTTGCTCGTTTTGAGTGCTCCACCCGGCTGTCGGTTTTTTGGCGAATCCTTTGACTGTTACGTGGTTCCTTTCGTAATTATTTAATGTAACATGGAGTGGAACAAAGAAAATCTCTGTACTTCTTAATTTTGATGAAACACTGATTAAGTAGTAATAAATATACCAACACGTCCTCGCTGTCGGCCATCTTGAGTGAACTGGCGGCGAATACGGAGTTCAGAATGTTGACGAGCATGTTACGCCGATTTAAAAAACACAGCGTTACATGCTCGATGCCAATGTTACATTACACCTCGTAACGTTGGTCAGTACCCACCTTTAAATTTCACACAATTGTAGATTATAAAGAGAAGGAGTGCAGAATGACCTTCTTTTAAATTACGCTAAAAGTACATTACATCAACAAAAATAACATTACATACACTACGATGTTTTTGACACACCCGCGTTATATCATATAGTCTACGAACCTACGAAATCTATTTGCAGAAAATTTCATGGTCGAGCCATTTCGGAGGAGTATAATTACAAACACCGTGATACCAGAATTTTATATATCACTATCATCACTACATCATCACTACATAGTATAAAACAAAGTCGATGTTTTCTGTCCGTCCCTATGTATGCTTAAATCTTTAAAACTACGCAACGGATTTTGAAGCGTTTTTTTTTATTAGATAGAGTGGTTCACGAGGAAGGTTTATATGTATAACACACCCCCGCTTTGCACGGGCGAAGCCGGGGCGGCCACTAGCTAGACTATAAACGTCAGTGAACATATAATTTTAAGACTTGCACCATACCTAGGAAACTTCAGTAAAGTAGCTCAGTTAAATGGCCGGGGCCTGAGCTCCTGTACTTTTGCTGAGAATCTCTGTCCTGTGATCTTTTCTGCTGCGCAAAATGCATATCGGAGTGGACATATTTTTGCTGTCACTTCAGTTTGTTGCATTGTTCAGTCGGGTTTTTTTTTAATAATAATCATAAATAAATAAATATCCTTGGATATTTCACACAGCGCCATCCCGTCCCAAGCTAAGCAACTTAATGCTTGTGTTATGGTAACGAGATGGATGATAAACTACATAGATACATAGCCTACTCTGCGACGCTGGCCAGACGGGTTTTGATTTTCAGCCTTGTCATAACAAAAGACGAATCAAAATCAATTTTTTTTTTATTCGAATAAATTCTTGCTAATGCTTTCAAATAGTAAAAAAAAAACACTAATTCAAAATAATAAAAAAAAATATAAGGACAATTTATCATTTAGTTTTTACCACCGGTTCGGAATGCCATTCCATAGAGAAGAGCCGGCAAGAAACTCCATGGTTGCTCTTTAAGATAAGATAAGAGTTTTAAAACAGCGGAACCGCTTTTGATGTAGTTATTATTAAATTAAGGTTGCCTGGAAGAGATCGCGGTATGCGATAAGGCCACCCAATGTACACTTTACTTCACTATCACTACATAGTATATAGTATAGTATATAGTATCACTACATAGTATAAAACAAAGTCGCATTCTTCTGTCCGTCCCTATGTATGCATAAATCTTTAAAACTACGCAACGGATTTTGAAGCGGTTTTTTTTAATAGATAGAGTGATTCAAGGGGAAGGTTTTTAAGTATAACTCACCCCCGCTTTGCACGGGCGAAGCCGGGGCGGGCCACTAGTAGTAGTATAAAACAAAGTCGCATTCTTCTGTCCGTCCCTATGTATGCATAAATCTTTAAAACTACGCAACGGATTTTGAAGCGGTTTTTTTTAATAGATAGAGTGATTCAAGGGGAAGGTTTATATGTATAATAACCCACCCCCACTTTGCACGGGCGAAGCCGGGGCGAGCCACTAGTTAAGTATATATTTTTTCTGTATCTTTTACTTTGGTGTGCAATAAAGAGTTTATAGATAGATTATAAATAAAATTATTGTTTTAAGTGCCATAGCTATGTATGAAGTCCGTGTTTTACAATATTACACCATTCTGCCCCATCCTGAGGGTGTCCTAAGTTCCCGTCACAGGGAGGGTACAGTCTGCTGTGGCCAGAGGAATTGGCACAAGGTTTCGTGCCAACTTTTCCTTCCCTTGCGGTTAGGTTTTCGGCCTTATCATTTCATTTTTACCACACAGACATGTTTAGGTCTAAATAATATGCTAGACAGCAAGTTTATCTGGCAAAAAGCTTATCCAATATTAATTACTCACTCATATTTGAAATTAATATAAAATTTAGGCTAAACGTCTGGCTCGCGTTAGTCCCGACTGTGCTTATCATAAAGAGAATGAAGAAGATGTCTGTAAGGTTAAAGCCCTTACTAACATTTTCATTACAAGAAAGAAAGAATAACGTTTTTATGCTTTTTTACTAATGACCTAGAAGCATACGCCCCAGTTGATGGTGAACACATTCCGTTCCGATTTCCGTGTGGTGACGGATTTAGAATGCATAGTGTCACCACCCCCATTCCATCCTGAGGGTGTCGTAAGAGCCGACAAAGGAAATGACAAGGCCGAAAACCTAACCGCAAGGGAAGGAAAAGTTGATACGAAACCCTGTGCCAAACCGTTTGGTCACAGTAGACTAATTACCGTCCCTGTGACGAGTACTTAGGACACCCTCAGGATGGAGCAGAATGATGTAATATATTAAATCACGGACTTCATACATAGCTATGGCACTTATAATAAATAAATAAATATCCTTGGACATTTCACACAACGCCATCTCGTCCCAAGCTAAGCAACTTAATGCTTGTGTTATGGTAACGAGATGGATGATAAACTACTTATATAATTTTTTTTTTGTAAATACGTACATATTATAGATAGAAAACACCCAGACCCGGAACAAAAACTTGTAGGTCGTACAAATATATCTTCCGTGCGGGAATCGAACCCGCGACATAACAAAAATAACTACATCAAAAGCGGTTCCGCTGTTTTAAAACTCCTATCTTATCGTCTTTTGTATTGTCGTTTCAGCCCATTAATGACCCACTACTGAGCCTACTCTGCTACACTGGCAAAAAGGGTTGAAATTCAGTTCTTATCAAATTCTCCCTCCCTTAAGCTAAAGCGACCTCTTGCGTTCCTTAATCTCCTCTTACGACACCCTCAGGGTGGTTTGAGTTGGTGACATTGTGTTATCTAAATCCGTCACCACAAGGATTGAGTCACAAATCGTGAGACATAGTGGTACGGGTCACGAATTAAATAATTATGATCTAGTCTAGCAGTACGCATTCCAATTATTGAGATTAGCTGGATGTACTCTATAATGTAGTGGGGACTATGATTACCGTAATGTGGTGGGGACTTAGTGCGTGTACTCTACGCATAGAGTTTTAGCCGCAAAGGGATGATCATCCAGTTAGACGATGTGGTATGTCTGGCTAGGGTTCGCAGCTCCTATCCCCCGATGGTTCATCATCATCATCGGCCCACATTAGTCCACTGCTGGACATAGGCCCTGTCCGCGGCCTGACGCATCCAGCCGCTGCCCGCAGCCTTTCGCAGATAGTCGCTCCATCTAGCAGAGGGTCGTCCTACACTACGCTTGCCGATTTTATCCCCCGATGTTTGTAGTCGAGGAATTCTTAACTGTGAAAATTGCTCTTGAAACTTCGATATCGCGGTGTAGGATCTTTGGTAATTCTGGGATTTGTAGGCGATATTTCTGGATGCTATTAGTTCCGATTTTTCTGGTAAATGTTGTAAAGTATGTAGCATGATGGTCGCTAGAGTCACCATCCACTTCCAAGGAGGTTAAGTAAACCACTTTGTGTAAACCAGAGGCACTTAGTCTGAGTCTAGGTGCCATTTATGTTCATGAATTTCATGTTTGTAAATTGGCACCGTGATAAAGGTTATAGCAAGAAAAGAAATTAAGTTTTTAAAAAAAATTGCACCGAGTCCAAAAAAAGAGGTGTGTCCTAAACGGCTGGACCGATTTTGAATGCGTTTGAGTGGCACCGAGGAAGGTTTAGATTCATAATGGACAACGTCTGCCCAGTCAGCTAGTATAAATATAAAATTTGTAGCGTATAGGCACAGAATGATGGCAATTACAATAGATTTAAAATTGAAGTAAATATCTGTGATTTATATTGTTATTTCTCCCCTTCACCCACCTCTGATTATCTCAACAAGCAATTATATCGGATTACCGATAAAGCTATCTTAAAAAACATCCAATAAATCTGAAAGACGGCAAATAGGAAATGGCCACGTGTCTATAATATCCAAAAGATTCTATCATCGGTTTAAATTCTCGTTCCCGCCATTGCCGCCATCTTGAAGCAATAAAAAGAACAACAGGGTAGTTATATTATGGAAAAAGCACAGATCATAGATACATTGGATTACACGTTTTGGCGGGAACTCGCGTCGTAATCGTACATAAATCATAACATATCTGGAGAGGAATATGGCGGTTACCATAGAGTAATAACACTTAAGAGAGATCGTTATATAGTAATATATGTCGTGGATAACGATATCGTTTTATTAAGTTTCTCAATTGATTGTTAACACAGTAGTGCGGCAAACGCGGTGACGTCAGTTGTTTTGCAATGGCGGCACGTGGACAGAGTCGTAATGGAAAGTGAGGTTGGCTCGATCAGTCAGTCGACGTTGGGACACGGACCGAGACACTTCTCCGTTGCGAACCTGTCGGTTTGTCTATCTAAGTGTGTTAACTGAACATTGTTATTGATACTGTGGTTAATATTGTGAATTATAAAGTTACAAGTAATAAACCTCGTACCAAGTCAAGATGATGACGACTCTATCGCTCAGCCGTCGCTATCTCCGACATCAGAAGTGGGATGTAACTCATTCAGCCCACGTGGAGAAAACAGTGTAGTGATAATGTGTGTGCTTCTGTACGCGATGGAAATAACCGATAATGGCGATTCATTGTCACTATAAAGGAGACATTAAGCTACATGAAGATTGTTCTAAACTGAAGATCACAAGCTGCAGTCATAGTGCGGCGATTAACTAAGTGGGGATCACTTGCTTTCATTGTGATGGACAAGGACACTATGGGTCTAACTGCCCTGAGCGGAGCAGCAGGAAGGCGAGCAACAGTACTGCGGTCAGCCAGGTCAAAGAATAGTGAGTGGATCTGTAGTAAGCGCACCAGCTGCAATTTTACGTCACTCCGGTGAGCAGTTTCCATTTTATTACTCGGGTATATTGTATGGTATACGACTTTACGATAGTGTGGCTTTGACCGGTGTAAGAAAATATTATTTGAAATTCTTTTACATGTTTACCTGTTAATTACTTGCGATACGAAGTTTAGATTGCTGTGCTTGTTTAGCTTGACAGTTCATCGGTCTAGCGTCATATTTTCGGCAGGTTATATCAGTTTTCCAAGATTATGGCACCATTATATGCCTTGATTTGCATCGGTGAGGTAGATTGAGAGCATAAACATAAGGCGATAGGACAGCAGATCCAGACTTCAGGCGATCGAAGTTTCAGTCGGCAACGGTGAAATTTCACAACTGCGGTAAAATAGGTCACCGACCGTCCGATTGCCGTTCCAAAGGCGAGGTGAAAGGCAAGGCAGCCAGTGCTGTCACTTCGGCGTCAAGCTCTGCGGGACCGAGGCCGCGGTCGGACTTAATCTGTTTCAGGTGCGGCACCGCCGAACGAACTGACTGTTGCCAACGAAGTGTCCACTTGGCAACAGCGGAGGAGCTGGCGCGGCAGTAGGCGCAAGCAGTTCGGAGCAGCGCCTGCAGCAGCGGCGAGTAACGAGAGGCATGTGGAAGTTTGCTAAGTTCACCGTTGCAATGCATTGGAAGCTCCGCGCTTCGTGTAACGCTGTTATAGTGCATTGGAAGCTCCGCGCTTCGTGTAACGCTGTTATAATGCATTGGAAGCTCCGCGCTTCGTGTAACGCGGTTATAGTGCATTGGAAGCTCCGCGCTTCGTGTAACGCTGTTATAGTGCATTGGAAGCTCCGCGCTTCGTGTAACGCTGTTATAGTGCATTGGAAGCTCCGCGCTTCGTGTAACGCTGTTATAGTGCATTGGAAGCTCCGCGCTTCGTGTAACGCTGTTATAGTGCATTGGAAGCTCCGCGCTTCGTGTAACACTGCTATAGTGTATTGGAAGCTCCGCGCTTCACGTAGCTCCGTTGCTGTACGTCGGAACTCCGTGTTTTGTGTAGCCCGTACTGTTACGTCGGGAGCTACGCGCTTCGCGTACAGTTGACCATTGAAAGCTTGGCGCTTTGTGACTCGGGGCACCCCGATAACCGTACGAGTTTTTCCTTTTATTACGTTTCACACACAACGACAATGAAAGACGCGCGAGAACGCGCTGACTGTCAGGATGGTCGTGTGGCGTATTGAGTTAACGTTTTAGTACTACTAGCGCCATCTATGCCGCCTCCGTGGCATTACTCGCGGATGGCGCTGCGCATAGATTCTGAAGAGCTGTGACATATCGAACGAAGGAACGAGTAAATGGATGGTTTCGCTCGCGAATGAAGTGAGTCAGTGGTTCGGTCATCGCAGGAGTGGATGAATGTTCTATTCATTCTGCCCTGGAACACCGACAGCACCGCACGTGTGCATCTTAGGTGGGCCTTGGTGCAGGCCTTTGATTTTCAAATCAGTTATCGTGAGGGACGTCGTATGGGTCGAGCTCGTAAGATCATCTGTTACCACTCGACATTTCCAACATGCGCTCAGGTGTCCTACATCGCAAGGTACAGAGAAATAATCGGACCCGGTGTCTTCCAATTGTTCCCCGGGCCTTCCGCTGGTCAGTAATTAACCACGTGCACGAATCACGTATGCACCTTGAATTTAAGAAGACTCTTGAAAGGGTTGATCACTATTGGTTCGAGCACATGGCTAAGTGCGTTCGGGACTTCATCCAATTCCTAACATAAGTATCCCGTGGCATACTGTGCACGTTGACTTAACTGGCAAATTAAGTGGAAAAAGCGATTGCAAGGAGTACGTCATAGTTTTAATTGATGCGGTCACAAAATTTGTTCCCTTATATCATACCCTGAGAATAGATTTGGCTAGAACAATTAAATCCCTTAAATCAAGCGTCTTTAGTTGGAGCTCCAGTTAGTTATTGCAGATCTGGGACGATGCTTTGCCAACAAAGAATTCAAAGTTTTTTTGTCAGTTTCACGGTGTTTCTTTACGTTTGATAGCTAGTCAAGTCGCGCTAATTGCCAAGTAGAAAGAACAATGAGCGCGTTAAAAAATATGCTGACCGCGGTAGAAGCGTCTGATAGGTCCCGGCATGAAGCGTTAGAAGACGTGCAATTAGTTTTGAATTCCTCTGTCCACCGTGTAATACAAGCGAGTCCACTCGAGTTTCTGATAGGACGTTTAGCTAGACCATTTAACCTATTAACTTTGAATGATTCCGGACCGGCAGTAGACATTAGTAAGACAAGAGAGCAAGCGGCCACGTACATAGAAAAGAGTGCCAGTTACGAAAAAGTAAAATTTGATAAAACTACAAGTTAAAGTGGTAAAGTTTGATGTTGGTAATTTAGTTTAAATTCAGAACGAAGAGAAACCCAACTAAATTAGACACGAAATACAAGGGACCTTTAAAAAAAATGTGGAGTTACTTGATGGTGATCGTTATTTGCTGAAATCTTTGACCGGTAATAGAACATAAAAATACGCTCACGACTGTATAAGGAGGATTCCTCTAAGCAGTGTGTCCGTTGAGTTAAATTTGTCTGATGAAGATGGTGAGGAGGATGCCTCCAACAGTAAATAAGAACACATACCTTGGCTAGGTCGCACTACACGCACTAGTCTGTAGTCGTAACTGCAACTCTCAGAGTTGTACAGAGCGCGATGGGCAGCTAGTGGTGTGGCGGGGACCCGGGTTTCGAGAGAGACTATTTGTATGGTCCTGTGTGGCCTGGGAGTCGTGGACTCCAGTTAAAGTGTTGGTCGTATCGCTTGGAGCGATGTCGATATGGGTGACACGTGAATTGTCACTAGCTGCTGGGACAGCTGGGCCATGTGTTGTGTACTTATTGTCTTAAACTTACTGTTTTAAAGTATCAGTATTGAGATTTAAAGATTATGGGCTTAGAGGAACCTTTCGTGTTAAAGTTGTTGAAATTATTTGTATGCTAACGTGATCTCTGTTAACTTGATTCTTAAGATACGATTACGGACCATTAGCATCAGGTTGGCCGATCGTGAAAATATGCCTCAGTTGGTTATCTTGTTACAAGTACACACGAGGACGTGTGCTTCGTCAGAATGGCCGTGTCGTGGATAACGATATCGTTTTATTAAGTTTCTCAATTGATTGTTAACACAGTAGTGCGGCAAACGCGGTGACGTCAGTTGTTTTGCAATGGCGGCACGTGGACAGAGTCGTAATGGAAAGTGAGGTTGGCTCGATCAGTCAGTCGACGTTGGGACACGGACCGAGACACTTCTCCGTTGCGAACCTGTCGGTTTGTCTATCTAAGTGTGTTAACTGAACATTGTTATTGATACTGTGGTTAATATTGTGAATTATAAAGTTACAAGTAATAAACCTCGTACCAAGTCAAGATGATGACGACTCTATCGCTCAGCCGTCGCTATCTCCGACATATATTTTTAAATTTGAAACTGAGAACCTATTTTCACACACACTAACTCAAAATAATGTTGCTAGAAGTTACGACTATACCGAATTCGGTTCGGATAATTATCAGTAAGTTGAATAACGGATTTAGAATACACAATGCCACCAACCCACACGACCCTGAGGATGTTGTAAGAGGCGAAAGGAACTTAAGAGGCAAATCACCTATCTGTAAGAGAAGGAAAAGCGAGATGGAGGCCGACCCCTACTACTACTATTCTAGCCATAAATGACCCACTACTGAGTCGTGCCTCCTCCAATTACGTAGAGGGTAATTATTCTACTGTGCCACGCTGGCCAGACGAGTTGGCACGGAGTTTTGTATCAAGTGTTCCTACCTTGAGACTCAGTAGTGGGTCACATATAGGCTGAAATGGTAACGATGATGACTTTTACGGAATTCAGAGTTATGCTAGGAGTTCTGCGTGATGGAATCAGAAATAAGGTTATCCGCAGAAGAAACACAGCAACCGACTAACCTCGAAGGATTGCACCTGGCCAGGCCCAAGGAACGGATGGCTGCTGAGGCCGGTAAGACTTAGAGTAGAGATCATATAATGAGAGCGCAAAAGCGTTGGAAGACTCCAGCTAGATGGACCGACGACTTTGTAAAGGTCGTTGGGAGACGGTGGATGCGGTCTGCACAAAATCGTACATCGTGGAGATCTATGTGGCTAAGTTTAGCAGTGGATATTATGTAGATGATAACTCATCCTATACCCTGTACAAGATAGCTTGATCTATTTGACAGTCGGGCTAGTGATGGGAAACAGAAAATATAAAGTAGTCCAAAAAATAACGTTTATCAGTGTTGGCACTGTTCGTCATTGTTCTGATTCTGTCAAATCGATCAAGCTATCTTCTACAGGATATAGTCGGATAATTAGGCATAATTTTGATCTACAAGCGATGTCTGCCTCATATGTTTTTATGACTAAAGAAGAAGGTCGTATATTAAATTGGTCGTCTTTATTCTGATTCCACAAAAACTGTGCTCCGAATTCAAACAATGGTAATAGAACGAGTTTTCAGCCAGCCTTACTTCAAATGGCTTCCCTAAGCGCAACCGACTCCGCTTCTAAGCCTAATGCGTCTATGGCTTTTTCTTATTCTTCTCACGTGGTGGCAGTAAACCTCACGCTGGTATTATGAATGTTAAGCGATCGCGTGCGTATTTACCGCAAAAGTAACACAGGTTTTTGTTATCTTTTACCTGTTATTATCAACTGTCGTCCCAGAGACTGGGAGGTTTTCGGAAGCTCTCGCATTTGGTATTTCATCTAGATTTTAACTTTTTTATCCCATAAATGAGTCACTAATGACATGGCCCCTCCTCTAATTTCATTGTGAGAAGAACTGGCATGCTTTGCAGCCGTCGTGGTAGCGGGAGATACGACATGATAGTTGTCTTCAAAAGAAACGGTTAAATCTATCGCCCATAATTTTGTTTTATTGATAACGTTCCCTGTGCAAGCAGAAGTTGAATAACTGCTTTTGTTTTTCGAAAATTTTAGAGTATAGGTAATACAAGAAAATTTGGCAGAGCTATTACACATTGAAATTAAACACGTTTCGAATGCTGTGCAGCAGTCGTGTTCACGGGAGTCTGTGTCTCCCGTGAACACATTCGAAACGTACGACACGCGATAAATCTGTTATAAAGTGTTTAATTTCGATATGGTAATATTGGCTGATGTAAACAAAAAAACTTGATAATCTGACAGTATCGTTTAAAGTCTTTACTCGACGCACGGGATGACTGGTGCTCGTTCGATTCCGGCTTCGGACCCTTGTGTGAAACAGAGACACTTATTTTGAGTATGGGTGTCCTTGTGTTTGTGAATTATATGTATGGAATGTGCTCCCGTGATACAATATTACTACTTAGTGCAGGTATTAAAAAAAACTGACTTATTAGCCGACTTCAAAACGGAGGAAAATTTCAATTCGATTGTATTTTTTTCTCTCACTCTTTGTATGATTTGAAACTGACTCTTTAATTTATTACAGTATTGAAACTTGTTGTTGTTGTTTCAGCTCTTAAATTACCCACTACTACTGAGTCGTGTCTCCCCCAAATTAATGGAGGGAAAATTACCTACTGTACCACGCTGGCAAGACGGGTTGGTATTCAGCGTTTGTAACAAGTTTTCCTTCTCTTGCCTCTTTCGACACTCTCAAGATGGTGTGGGTTGGTGACGTTATGTATTGGTGGTGACGCAAAAAATATCCAAGAAATTATTTTATTAAGTGCGGTGCGGGTTAAAAATTTCACGGAATTTAAACATAATTTTCATTTTTGATAGTGCACAATTATGTGGTCAACAATAATTACGATCCGAACAAAATAATCGATACATCAGTATCGTTCAATTTAAAGATTCGATCTCGTTTTCAACTTAATTTATTGAAGAAAGCCGATGTAATTTTTGAAGGGATATCGATGCGAATTCTCTATTCCGTCAGTTAATCGATTCTCGATGCGATGGACGAATCGAGATTAAGAACCGATGTATCGGGTGCCGTCATCAAAGATTTTTTTACACCGACGCACGTCTGTATTAATTGCTAAACACCTTTAGGTTAAGCCTGTTTTTTAAGGTGCAATATTGTGTTTTCATCATTATTCCTAGGCAGAAATCAAACCTGAAAATTTTGCAAAATATTTCACATCCCGTATTATTAGACCATCTGATAGCGTCTCTAATAAAGAAAAACATCTGCGAGGTAATATATTTTGCCAAATGAATACCAAAGATATTTTTTAACAAAACCTAAAATTTTGTATAGTTGATGTTAAAAATTATCAAGTTCCATTAATATTTCTTTATTATTATCCACTATATGACAGGGCGCTATGGCGCTCTTTAGGGGAGGCCTATGTCTAGCAGTGGACTAATGTGGGCTGATGATGATGTTAAAAAAATATTGTAATTAATAATATATATTTTGCACCGTACCCGGTGACAGCGATCTGGCGCAAATTACATTCTTATAATTTTAGTTATTTAATTTATTTTAGTCATTTAGTTTTGTGTTTTATATGTTATTTGCATGTGCAGAAATAAAAATTCGTCTGTTTTAGTTTTTAGCAAAATCAATGTCTCGTTTGTTTCGATATTCCTTTTTTGGATTTTGGCCATCCATTAATTTAAAAGTATCACCCTATATTTTACTGATATCTTGTAAAAACCCGGCAGTTTTCATTTAAGTATCTATAAAATTTGCGAAAGCAACTTCGGTGTAATAGTGTGCCAGAGGTTCAGGAGGTATCAAGTTTTGAGTTTTTCTTTTCGAATCCTGCGCGCCATTTTGCCAAGATGGCCGCTCCGAAAATGAGATTGAATCTTATTTCGCGAAGCCTTTGCATATCTGTGAACACGATAATTACGGCTTTCGGAAGAATTCCGTCGAAAGCTTTTGGAAATTTCAGAGACGAATTTTGACAACACACAGAGCAATTATCGTTTATTTTTTATCACTTAACTAGCAATCCACCCCGACTTCGCAATGATGAAATCTAAATTTGTTAGTAAAATAGTAATATTATGGATGTAGTATACATATCAAACGTCATCTAGGATCACTATATCTATTAAAAATAAACTGCTTCAAAATCCGTTGCGTAGTTTTAAAGATTTGAGCATACGACAAAGTCTGTCCATAGGGACGGACAGACGACAGCGACTTTGTTTTATACTATGTAGTGATAGTGATATAATTTATTAATATTTTTATATTTAACTAGCGACCCGCCCCGGCTTCGCACGGGTGCAAAGATGAATCTCTTAATTTAACAGTGTTTCGGTACTATACACGGTGATTTTTTCCCCATTGTTTTCCCGCGGCAGATCGATTTGCTATTAGTAGTTCTATCGATTGATAGCGATAAATTAAAAAAATAAAAGGTTTTTTTTTTCAAATATCAAAAAAATATATTACATCAACTCGAAAGCGTGAGAAGCAATAGTAATTCACCAAACATAATATTAAAGTAGGTATCTACATACGAGATACCGGCGCCGACCACGGTGAAAGCCTCCCCTCCCTCGCCACCCCCTATACCCGCTATAACCGCGCCGCCTCAGTTAGTTGCGAATTGCCGCGGCGAATTGGCGACTGTCGTCGCACGCGCGTTGTGTGTTTTCGTGTAGTGGCGTTCGAGTGCAAAAATGAATCGGCACTACAAATATTCTAACTTAGAGTACGTCGCTATGGTGCAACTGTACGCTCGGGCTGATTATGACTCCCACGCTGCCCAGCGGCTTTATGCGGAGCCGCAACACTTGGAGTCGCTCCGACTTCGCGGGATTTTGAACCTTCAAGTCCCACAGACCCGGACAATCGTAGCGGCAACACAGCGACTACTCGATCATGGACAGTTTAAGAGACCAGCGCATGCACAGGGCAGAGGTCGATTGGCCGTTTATTTGCCAGAGCTCGATGAACAAATTATCGAATTCTTCGAACGGGATCCTCGACGGAGTACGCGTATGGCTGCGGCTAGGTTTAACGTAAGCCAATATTACATTTGGAACGTGCTGAACTGTGAAGGACTCATGACGCCGTTGGACTTTTATTTGTGGTTAGAGCTCAAGCGACTAGTGTATCGGGAAGAACACGAAACGCGCAACGCGTTGATAACTGCGATAGTGGACGCTTTTAATATCGTAAGAAGTGACAGAGACACTCTAGTGAAAATGAAAGACAATCAAATGAAACGTGCTCAATTGTGCATTCAACGAAATGGGTTGCACTTCGAACAATTACTTCGGTACCGGTGAGTGTAATTAATTACTTTGTAAATAGCAAAAAAATCATAGGACGTGGTTAATCAAAATCATTGTAAATATGTTGATTCCATTTTTTTTAATAAGCCGTAAATACTTCAATAATACAAATAATTTTTGTATGATATTAAACTTGTTAGTAGTTTCGTATTTAGTTAGTTGAAGGTAAAAAGTATTGTTACGCCGCTAATGAGTGAATTCAAGAATCGCATTCCAGTTCCCAAAAGTACTGGCGAGTAAACAAAGGCTTTTGTTTCCCACGTTAGTTTCTTTTGTGTTGTTGTAACAATAGCGTCTGTTAAAATGCCGACACCTATTGTGGGTGTTTATTTTTATGATGTTTTTTACATTTCACCGGCTGATTAGCGTGTGAAAGACTGTGTGGTAATGAAGTATTTATGACGGTCCTAAGCCCGTTAAAGTATGAAGGAAAAATTGCAAAACTTTTAGGTAATTATGTTTTGTGTTTCGTTAACACAAGCCCTCGTGCTACAGCTTATGACTACGGAAGGTATTAAGTATCAGCTGATAGCGCAATGATCCGCGCGTCGCTCGCGCCGCGCCCGCCGCGCGCTGCCCTTACTATTGGTAGGACGTCGCTTTCGAGTTTTGTTTTTCACAATTGTAAATCCGACATTTAATAATAATTAAATTATTTTTTGTTATAAATCGTTTGTACTACCAGGAGGAAATCATTTCCCTGCGGGAAAACAACCATTTCCATTTCACGGTGTATAATGGATGTAATATACCTGCATATAAACCTTCCTCTTGAATCACTCTATCTATTAAAAAACCGATTCAAAATCCATTGCGTACTTTTAAAGATTTAAGCATACATAAGGACGGACAGACAGCAGCAACTTTGTTTTATAATATGTAGTGACAATGTGAAAAAGTCGGGCCTCCTCTCACCACAGGGAGGGTAATTAACCTACTGTGCCACGCTGGCCAGACGGGTTGGCACAGGGTTTCGTATCAAGTTTTCCTTCTCTTGCGGCTAGGTGATCTGCCTGCGGCCTAGTTATTTCGTTTTTAGTTTCGGGGGCATAAAAGTCTTGGAGTGGCGTCCACTTATGGGAAAGAGAAGCGTGGGAAGACCCCGACTAGGTGGACGGATGACCTTGTGAAGGTCGCTGGGAGTCGGTGGATGCGGTGGTCTGATATGGATAGCGGATTTTCTAAGACTATTTTTTTTTATTGTTGCAGGTAATTTCAACGACTTTGGCGAAACAATTCCATAATTTAATTCTAAGTTTGTAAGTATACGACATTATAAAAATGATAATGCACAATAGAAGAGAAGACTATTCGTCAAGTTATCCAATTAAATCTTTAATCTGTGTAGAGCGTGTCATTATGCTATCGCAACGGCTTATCAGGGGGCTAAGAGTCACTCAACATGCAATTAAGCTATGCTTCGTGTCTAATTACTTTGCGTGATAGAATCAGCAATGAGGAAATTTGCAGATAATCTTTCTTATTTTTTAACGAAATCCCTGCCTTAAGTATAACCTGTATCGCTGAGGCAGTTTACAAACATGTAATGCACGAACACTAATGACATCCAGATTCCAGACTAAGAGCAAGTGCCTCTGGTTTAGACAAAGACACTTGCCCGACCCCGAAATCGAACCCGGAACCCGAACCACTAGACCAACGAGGCAGAGGATCCACTGCGAACGACAATTTGAGTGAGCTAGACGTTCCTAAATCTGGAGAGTAGCGTTCTAGATTATCCACCATGGTCACGGAGTAATTAAGCTTAATGGGGGAACTTCCCCCATTAAGGAGCGCAACTTGCAGTCCAGCGATTCTAATGATCCACCACTAGCTACCACCCACACACACCACATCTAAATCCAGCGCCAAGTTTTACTGTGTTTCGTCGTGTGGATGTGAGAGCCGGTGCCAGACACGGCTTTTCCTTGAATTGCTGTTCCATCTCAGACCCTTTTCTTTTTTGTTGTCTCTGGGGAAATGCTTTTGGCATACCACCGCCCCCCGGGGGAGAGGTCGGTGACTATGTGGGACTCCTACCCTTGTCGTTTACCCAAGAGTCGTCTACCCAATAAAACCCCAGCGGTATAAGCGGTAAGAGTCGTCTACCCACACACGGCGCGCTTGGGGCGCCACAAGTTCGCGTAAACGCATTCTACTGTGGCGCCCCGGCGTGGTGCCCGCAACGGGCACGCGACTGTCAGAGAGAGCGTCCCGGTACACTGGGACGCTCTCAGTCATCGAGGCTTACGTCGGTGGCGGTTCCCTCGACCCACCACCGGCCTCTCAGGCGAGGGCAGAAGGGTTTCGCATCGTCACGACCCCCCTCCACGCCTGCCTCCGTCCACAGCGCGGGTCAGCCGGAACTTCCTCCTTTGTGACCCGCCCCGCAGCCCCCTTCTGCGACATATCGGCCTCGCAGAAGGAGGCCCATCAGCGTTGGTGCACCGCAGCGGTCCAGGATTCGCAGGGCAACTCTGAGGACAGAGGAGTCCCTGGAGCCCCAGTCCACTGCGACGCTGGGTGCCGCTCTTCGTCTCGCCTCTCCCCGTGGGCCCGCCCGGCATGGGAGGCCCTGGCCGGTATGGTCCCACGGATCATTGAGGCACTCAAGCCCCTTCACCACGACAAGGTGGCAGCACAGTCGGCCATCTCAGACCCTGGCGTTGCTTTCCAAGAGCCTAGCATATCCTATCTATCCTATCTATCAGCCACAGAAGTCCACTGCTGAACATAGGCCTCCCCCATAGATTTCCACAATGTGCGATCACGTGCTGACCGCATCCACCGACTTCCAGCGACCTTTACAAGGTCGTCCGTCCTTTACAGTAGTGCACTTCTGTGGCTGATAGATTTGCTTTTGTCGGCTCTTACCACACACTTAGGTTGAAATGGGGTGGTTACACTGTGAATTCTTAGTCCGTCACCACACGGTTTCTTGCCGGCTCTTTTCTGTAGAGCAGCATTCCGAACCCAGGAGGCAAGGGTTGTGGGAGATCAAGAGAGATGGATGGATTGTAAGAATGAGGAAATGTGTATGAAAGGTGTGACTGTAGATATGGCGACTGATAGGTGTGTATGGAGACTACCATCTAGCGTGAGACAGGGGTCGTAAGATGATGATAATGGTAACTTTAAATATGACGATTTATTTTATGATTAAGAGTTTTGTGATAAAACCTACGTATTAAAGTTCAGTTTGAGTTTGGATATTTACAGCAATCGATATACCAAATCAGTAGTGTGGAAACTAACTGTGGTTTTGTTATGCATTCTTAAATATACTACCGCACAAATGCAGTCCATATATTTTCAAGCGGAGAGATAAGATACTAATTATGAATTTCAGTATTTTGACAGTAAATAATGCGCTAGAAAATCTCGGTTCACCAATTTGCGGGACTGAATTTCGCTTATTAAAATCTTGTTTTGCTAGTGCTAGATCTTTTGAGTGCGTTAACTACTACTCACCCATATATGACCCACTGCTGAGTCAAGCCTCCTCCAATTCCATGGAAGGTGACTAGCTTACTGTGCCACGCTGGCCAGACGGGTTGGCACAGGATTTCGTATCAAGTTTTCCTTCTCTTGCGGCTAAGTTTTATAATTTACCTTTGTCGACTCTTACGACATTCACCGGATGGAATGGGCTGGTGACACAATGTATTCTAAATCCGTCACCACGCAGAGAAGTATTAATAGCGTTGGGATAATCGAATCCTTTCAAATGCTCTCGAATTACAATGGACGATAAACCCTTACAAGTTATGGTAATTTGATACTAAACAACAACCTGTAACTTACCCCTTCCGGCGGACGATAAAGAGTTTTTTTTTGTAGCAAGGAACAGAGGAAGCCGTGGACACGAGCTAGTATGTTCAAAAGGCCCACAAAATCATCCTATTAATAATAATATAAATTTATCCAGAAACTCTCGCTGAGTTTCTGGATTAAGGGCCTGATACAAAAGGCTGTCATCCTGGATTCGGCAAGGATCGTGAGGAGGTTCCTCTCTCTGGAGCCCTGAACCGTCGGTAGCTTAGGTCATCGACCTCGTTGTCGACGGTTTTTCTATTTTTTTATGTATATTTTTTTAAATAACTATGTTTTTTTAAACAATATATGAAAAAAAGTATGAAATAAAGAGATATATGTATATAAATTTCATATTTTCTTTCCGTATGATGACGGATTTAGAATACACCGTTTCACCAACCCAAATCATCCTGTGGGTGCCGTAAGAGGCGACCAAGAGGCACATCACGTAGCCGCAAGATAGAAAGAACTTGATAAAAACCCTGTGCCAACCCAGCGTGGCACATTACGCTAATTTCCCTCCATGAATTTGGAGGAGGCCCGACCCAGTAGTGGGTAAGTGCTACTGGGTCGGGCTTCGAGAACGGATGATGAATATTATAAAAGCGAAAGTTGGTAAGAATGCGTGTCTCCAAGCTTCTCTTTCTCTTACGGATACGTTATCGAAGATAAAATAGTTAAGATCATTTATTGCAAATCTTCAAAAATCGTCTTACAACACCCGCAATGTGGAATGGGGTGGTGACAATATTTATTCTAAATCCGTCATCACACGGACATGTTAAAAGGTATATTTGTTTTAACATTCAATTTACGTCACGGATAATATAGTACGCCGTGGTTCACGCTAAATTATGATGGAATATTAATTAAAAATTAACAACGGCTTTGTTCGACAGCGTAGTACATCTTGACAGAGACATTTTGAATTTATATCTTTATATTATTTATTTATTTCCGGAAGGCGCAGTGCTGGTAGGCATCCCTCACGGTGGACCGACGACCTGGCTAAGGTCGCCGGAAAGCAGTGGATACGGGCGGCCCAGGACCGGCCTTTGTGGAGATCCTCGGGGGAGGGCTATGTCCAGCAGTGGACGTCTTTTGGCTAAAATGATGATGATGATCTTTTATCATCATCATCACAAAGGGCAATGGAGAGGGTGTTCGGGGTTTCCCTGCGAGATCGAAACAGAAATGAGGAGATACGCAGGCAAACCATGGTCACCGACACAGCCCACAGAATTGCCAAACTTATATGGCAGTGGGCAGGGCACATAGTCCGCGAGACCGACGCCCGATGGGGCAGAAAAGTCCGCGAGTTGCGACCGCGTTTCGGAAGACGCAGTGGTCTGCCACACGGTGGACCGACGACCTGGTTAATGTCGCTGGAAAACTATGGATGCGGGCGGCCCAGGAACGCCCTTTGTGGAGATCCTTGGTGGAGGCCTACGTCCAGCAGTGGGCGTCTATTGGCTGAAATGATGATGATTATCATTATAGCCAAAATAAGTCCACTGATGGGCGTCTCCCTCAAGGATTCCCATAAAGTTCAGTCGCGAGTGGTCGGATTACGGCGACCCCAAGAAGGTCGTCGATCCACTCTGCGCGTTAGGCTGTAAACGCCTCCTGTAGAACCTCTACCAATTTCATGGATAGAGCCACACATTTAGCTTACTAAGTCCTGCTGGCCATTCAAATTCAAGGTACATTAAGTTTAGCTATTCTTGCAACTTGGTGTTTTCTTTTTAACCCCTCACATAAAGATTGGTGTTATAAGTTTGACGCGTCGTCTTGTGTCATCGTAGGTCCGATTATAGATAGATAGATAACACTTTTCTGCACATTTGCGATATAAACATAGCTTACAGGAGAAATTATATATGACACATACAGTTGGCGGCATCACTACATAGTATAAAACAAAGTCGCATTCTTCTGTCCGTCCCTATGTATGCTTAAATCTTTAAAACTACGCAACGGATTTTGAAGCGGTTTTTTTTAATAGATAGAGTGATTCTAGGGGAAGGTTTATATGTATAACCTACCCCCGCTTTGCACGGGCGAAGCCGGGGCGGGCCACTAGTTATCACTAAAAAGCAATCTCTTCCAGGCAACTCTTCGAGGCGCAGAATAGATTATGATCCTATGATCCGTTTTACCAATTTCATTGAGGTCGACTCCAGTCTTTTTTTATGTAAGAGCAATTCTAGCAATAGGTTTTTGCATTTCCATTTAACATCATGCGGAATGCAGTCATCTGCCTGCATGACTGCATTCCGCATGATGTTAAATGGAAATGCAAAAACCTATTGCTAGAATTATACGTATAGCACTAGCGATCCTCACCCTGGCGGCCTAAAAACTTGAAAGTTTTTAGGTGTTGCGTAGGTATGCGTACGGAAAGCAACGTCCGGGTCTAAGATGAAGCAGGCAATTCAAGGAAATGCTCCGTCGGGCACCGGCTCTCACATACACACGACGGAACACAGTATAACTGCTTGACTTAGACACCAAGCGTGCTGAGTTTTGTTGACTTTTACAACACGCGTTATTTCCAAGCATGCGGTGGGGAACTTTTATATTCTGACCCGTCCCAACACGGGGAGAAACTTAATTTCGCTAACTACTAGTATTGCAAACGTGCTTAAGTGATGGTGAGCACCTTAAGGTGAATGTTCCAGGGTAGCCCGCGAAATTCAAATTTTCTTACGTTTTTTGCAATTTGCAGGTCAGTCAGTACTAGGTTTTATGTTGATTAAAATGTTATTCGCGGCTGTAAGACGTATGTAGTTATATAATTATAATCGTCAAAATCATCAATACAACCCTCCAAGATCATAAAGGTGCAAGAATGACTTTGAGCTTGAAAAAGTTTTTCTTGCACCTTTATGAGCTTGGAGGGTTAGCAACCTAGCACTGACCTGAATATTGCAAAAAACGTAAGAAAATTTGAATTTCGCGGGCTACCCTGGAACATTCACCTTAAGCACACTCACCATTACGCTAGTCGTATGATTCAGCGCCACCCAAGTAGAATCATAGAGAAGGCCATACTGGTGGTGTCGTGTGTGTCGGGTCCTTCGGTTCCCTAAGATATGGTTGAGCTGGGGGATGGCTGACACATGCGTCTTGCTCGTGATCGGGTGCCGCCAGTTGGGGCCGGTCATCCCTTAACTGCTATTGACATACCTACATAGCTTTGTATTGGTCTCCTGGACACTTCTGTTGTGCAATATGTTACATTGTCCTCACATCTTAGCTTACTAGAAATAAACACGAAATCAATGTAACCCAATCAGATGTTTGTAACAGAAAATATGATAAAAAGAGTGTCTATGGAATTTTTTGCCTGTTCTTCTCCATATGATCTACTTTTTGGAATAAGCAACTAGATTCCTAACTTCACTTTTGACCTTTCAAAAACACCTGTAAATAGGTTCAATTGAAATAAATGATTTGAGTTTGAATAAATAAAATAAATCTACTTACTTATCCAAACGCAATATCAACTTAATTATTATTCTTATAATTAATTACGCAAACTTGTAATGCCAGAGAAATGTCAATTAGCACTCGTCTTTACTCTTTATGCTAAAAAGGCACGGATGTGTAATCAATAAATTAAAGTTCTTAACGATGCCCCTTAAAATTCTTTGTATTATTTATTTTGTTGTCACCTGACACCACGGTCCCAAGGCGCGTCGGAAAATAATAAAGTTTTAAGGACGTGTACAGTGTCGAGCAACATATATGGCGCACACTACCTTATTTGGCTTTGAAAGTGGTGGCGAAATAAGAACGGGATGCAATATGTTAATACTGAAGTCATTGGAATTCTGTGGATAAAAGAGTAATTAAATTATAACGGTTTTTGCAAATAGCTTTTGCGTATTCGTTGTTTACGTATTTTTATTATGAAGCAATGTACTACTTAACACAATTCAAAAATGGCATTATACTATTGTTCATATTAATAAACTTTTAAAGCAGGAAAATTTATACATAAAGTATTAAGAATGCATGGATTGTAATAATGAGGAATTGTTTAAGAAAGGTGTGAATGTAGATATGACGACTGATAGTAGTGTATGGAGACTACTCCCTAGCGTGGGACAAAGGCCGTTAGATGATATTGTTAATTAATTATATAATAATAATGTCTGTATTCCTCCTATCATTTTGTTATACAATTTATTCGAATAAATTATTAATAATCTCGTGCCATATTGATTGGCTTGTTCTGTACATAAGTTTATTGGTCATCGATTTTGTTTCGAGTTTAATTGATTCTCGCTTGGTTTCATGATATTGTTTACGATCGAAAGTTTGACTGACAAATGTTAGTCGTGAGTTAGGAATATTTTACAATGGCTGTATAATTCAGAGATATGATATAAAGGAATTTACTAGTCTCCGATACATGAATGCACCGAAAAAGAATATACACTTTTCAATATGAAATTGTCTCAATTATAAATCTATATCTATCTATGTATAAGTTATTTTATAGGGGTATGATTGTTCCCGTGGAGATACAGTCAGCGCCTACGGGGCAGCAAGCGCGGGACGGTACACCCCGGGGACGTTTAGTGGGTATGCCTCCGTCTCCTCACTGAGGCGGAGGGGACTCCCACACACCCCCTGCTGGCCATCTCCAGGCTGGCGGGGAAAGTCCATAAAGTATTTTATCAGGGGTCAAAAAAGGGGTATGTTTGTCTGTACAGTTAAAGCTTATATGGAGAAGGTGTGCAGAAATGTATTGTTATAAAACATGCTTTAGAAATAATCCGTATGGTGACGGATTTAGAATACATAGTGTCACCACCCCATTCCAACTTAAGGTGTTGTAAGAGTCGACAAAAGGAAACTACAAGGCCGATAACCTAATCGCAATTGAAGGAAAACTAGAAACGAAACCTTGTGCCAACGTCGACACAGTAGTACCCTTCCTGCGATGGGAGGAGGCCTTACTCAGCAATGGGTTATTTATGCGCTGAGTGGTAGGGAATAGGGGCTTCAAGTCAAGAAGATCTAAATACAATAACAAATCAACCGAACGCAAGTTTTCGGATCCAAGTTGGCCAATATTTGCTCATTTGTGGGCCGATACAGATGATTGTGGGCCCGAGGGCGCGTGGCTTGAATGCCAAGTGGACCCATAGGCTGGCTAGTTACGGGTAATCAGGAGCTATCGATCCAGGCTTCGTTAACATATTTTGCCAGTGAAGGTTGGTGTGGCTTTTACTCTACAGATGCCAAACCTTTTGCAATTCGTGGTCATTGTCGTATTTGTGTTTGCTATTCGAATTACTTGACAAACAAACCTCGGTTATTCGTATATGGCATATTTGACATTAAGGGTTATTTGTGGAACATTTGTCAATTTCCAATATTTAATGAAAAAAAAAAGTTCATTATCATTTTGGCCAAAAGACCTCCACTGCTGGACATAGGCCTCCACCAAGGATCTCCACAAAGGCCGGTCCTGGGCCGCCCGCATCCACTGCTTTCCGGCGACCTTAACCAGGTCATCGGTCCACCGTGTGGAAGGCCTACCGGCACTGCGCTCTCCGGAACGCGGTCGCCTTAAGATGAACATGGAGAAGACGAAGATCATGTCTAATATCCATGTTCAAGCCTCTCCAGTTAACATCGGAGGTTCTACCCTCGAAGTTACTACACTTACAGCCGACTGAATGAGTAAGTTGGGTTAGGGCGTTCTACGGAAATGTTCGATGGACACGAAGACTACAACACGCGTACCTACACACTAGAACCACGTTACTGTAACTGTCCGGTTACAGTTACAGTTCGCTAATGAGTACCCGGCTGTAGGTAAGTCCAACTTAACGACACGGTTGGCGCAGTGGTTGAGCGATCGACTGCTGCGCAGCATGTCGCGGGTTCGATCCCCGCACGGAAGAAATATTTGTACGACCTACAAGTATTTGTTCCGGGTCTGGGTGTTTTCTATCTATAATAAAAATTAATTAAATTAAAAAAAAAATATGTATGTAGTTTATCATCCATCTCGTTACCATAACACAAGCATTAAGTTGCTTAGTTTGGGACGAGATGGCGTTGTGTGAAATGTCCAAGGATATTTATTTATTTATTTATAAGTAAAAGCTTTTTATTATTATTATATGTCTTTAGTTCTAAGTATATCTTTTCCTCAAACCGACTGGTTTACAAGTGAAAATGTACCAGACTGAATTACTTTTGAATTTATAACAGAAGTTTGGATTATGTAAATTCTATTCGGTTTTCGGTTCAGTTTGTATGACTCTCATGAGGAGCGCAGGGCGTTAGCAAATCCGCCAAATCCAGCTTTAGGAATGATGACATACGTTCAATGCGTGGAGTACATTCACTAAACGTAGGGCGAGGACACATTAGCTTCGCGGAAGCGAATCATGAAAGAGCGATTTGTGGAAGAGAGTTAAATATTTAACTATCTTCTTCTATACTATAAAATTGGAGTCATCGTCATCATCATCAGTGTCTGTTTGTTCCGGCTAATCTATGCTATAGCTGATGATATAAGGAGTAGCTTAGGCAACTTTTTTTAGACTAGCTTCGCCCCGCGTCACCCGCGGTACGACAATAACCGCGGGTAATATCGCACCTGTGCGAAGCCGGGACGGGCCGCTAGTTGTTAATAAACTAATAGTTATCCTTCCTAAAGGTGCCGTATCTATGGTGACGGATTTAGAATACATATTGTCACCATCCCAGGTTTCTTACCAACATATGTCGCGGCTTCAATTTTTGAGCAATATGATTATTTTCTGCTTAAACGAAATGAAGAGATATTCAGTCACATTCAGAATTAGTAGGATTTCTAGTCCGTGTGGTGACGGATTTAGAATTCATGATGTCACCACCCCATTCCAACCTGAGGGAGCCGACAGATGGAAATAACACGGCAGAAAACCTAGACCTGCAAAACGAAAACCTGCAAGACAAGGGACTTATACGAAACCCTGTGCCAACCCGTCGTCCAGCGTGGCACTCAAGACTAATTCACTCCAATTGGAGGAGCCTGACTCTACAGTGTCCTATGGACTGTGTAAGTAGTACGAGTATGTATAATTTCTTATCAGCTCGTGATATTCACAAAGTGTATATCACATATTGTAACCCTTATATTTAAAAGAGTAACCATGGAGTTTCTTGCCGGCTCTTTTCTGCGGAATTGCATTCCAAACGACGATGTTAAAGATTAATGCTAAATGATTAATGCTAAATGATTAATGAGATCATATTATATGTATACTAGCTTTTGGGCGCGGCTTCGCTCGCGTGGACTTCGAACCCGTGCTTATCTCTATGCATTTTATTTTTATGAATATAAAAGTGGTTATTGTGACTAAACTATGATAGTTAGATATGTGCTCTCGCGGACTTTTTTGTAGATTTCAATAAGACCTACAAACTCGTAGTACTTCATTTTGTTCTATTGTCAATCGTTTTTGCAGCGCACGCATAAACAGGTTTTCGATTTTACACCTTGGGTTACAAAATAGCAATTTTCATACGGATCCCTAATTCTTTTGAAAATAAAATATAGCCTATAACCTTCCTCGATAAATGGACTATCTAACACTGAAAGAATTTTTGAAATCGGACCAGTAGTTCCTGAGATTAGCGCGTTCAAACAAACAAACAAACAAACTCTGCAGCTTTATATATTAGTGTAGATAATATTTGACAGTTTTTAATTAACTATTTTAATATTTCATTCCTTACATAACAAACTTAAATATACTGTACATTTTATTAAATAAACACTAACTTAATTAATGATTAATTATTTTAATATTTGAAAGGCTTCATAAGATATGATTCGAATAAAAAACTTTAAGCTCTTTATTTTATACGTTTTAAAACCCTTATTCCGCTCTGCTTATCACCAAGGTAGAGTGTTTAGTACTGAGTGTAGCATTGCCAGTCTCCGCGCGTTCCCCTAAGCAAGGCCCTTTATCCGCCCCGCAGTTTGTTAGCAAGATTGCGACAACCCTAATATTCTGAGAACTATTTGTGTAAGAAGATGTAGTGACAAAGTTGAGAAAGGTATGCCGAGATGTTTTGGCCATGTCGAGAGAATGAATGAAGAACGATTGACGAAAAAAGTGTATAAGGCGAGTGTGAATGAAAGTGTTGGAAGGGGAAGACCTAGGCGGACGTTTCAAGATCAAATCAGGGACGTTTTGAAAAAAGACCAAGTCAAGAGCACTCTAAACCGAAGAGCATGTATGAGGGAAATAATGAAAGTGGACGAAGCGAAACAAGGATGTAAGGATCGTAGCAAGTGGAAAGAAGTGGCCTCTGCCTACCGCTACGGGAAAGAGGCGTGATTATATGTATGTATTTGTGAATGTATTGTTTTTGGCGTATTTTTGTCCATTAAGAAAGTCTAATTTTAAATGGAAGTAGATACAATTTTGGCGCTTTTAATTTTATCCGCAAGTGAAGGAAAGCTTGAAGCCTTTTGCCACCCGCCGTGGCACAGATAAGATTTTCAAAAATATATACGAGGCTGGGCAAATGTATTTGTGTTAACCAGAGGCACTTGCTCCGAGTCTGGTTATCGTTTGTGTTCGTGAATTTCATTTGTAGACTGTAACGCGATACAAGTAATATCTATGGCAGATTGTTGATTTATTTTATTTAAATAAATGTGTCACCACCCCATTTCATCCTGAGCGTGTCCTTAAAGCTGACAAAAGAAAAGCTAGCCGCAAGAGATGGAAAACTTTCTGCCAGTCTACCACCCAAGGTGAAAATGCCTAAGGCATTAGTCCGCCTTTGTACATTACTTGTGCAGAAGTGTAAATGAATAATAGTTTATTTCATTACAAGTGCGGAAAGGCTGTCATTGCAAAGAGTTCCGACAAATGTCTTGACAGTCGGAACAAGTTGCAATGACGGTTCCACACGTGTACTGAACGACTATTTTTGATACAGTTGCGAAAAAATGAAGCAATTTAATAAAATAATACAAACACAATAAACTCAACTAACTAATCATTTATGACTTATATACAAAAATGGCGCCAACCGTAGAATATAAGCAGAGATTTTTTTTCTTCACCCATTCTAGTAGGCAAAAGCAACTAAGCTAAGTCTTCAGTAGAAATGATTTATTGATATGAAATGAAAATTAAATTTAATGAGATGAAATTAAATGAAACCTAACCTAACTCATTCAATGAAATCATTAAATCTGATATTGAAACAAATGAGTAAGTAGTTTCTTTTTATAAATATACGTAATATATTAATCATAAAAACTTCTATGATTTTTTTTAGTAAAAACTTCATGGTTGGTTTTTCCTTATAATAGACATTATTTTGACAGTTGGGAAAGAAAACGCACTAGTGCGGGAATGGTAAAAAAAAAAGCACGCGTGTGTAATAGCCCACTTCCCGAACGCTATACGTCCCTGCAATATGCCACTTTTTGAGCAACTGTATTAAAAATAAATAAATGAAACCACACAGACACAGGCCAACCCGTCTAGCCAGCGCGGCATGGTAGGCGAATTACCCTCCCTGCGATGAGAGGAGACCCGACTCACCAGTGGGTCATTTATCGGCTGAGTAGTAGTAGAAAGTAGTAAATAAATGCGGTATCCGAGCTCTATTTACCTTTGCCACTTGGTCTAGTGGTTAGATGTGCCGCCTTTGGATCAACGGGTCCCGGGTTCGATTCCGGGGTCGGGCAAGTGTCTTTGTGTAAACCAGAGGCACTGGCTCGGAGTCTGGGTGTCATTTCTATGTATAATATGTACGTATTTACAAAAAAAAATGTATATAAGTAGTTTATCATCCATCTCGTTACCATAACACAAGCATTAAGTTGCTTAGCTTGGGACGAGACGGCGTTGTGTGAAATGTCCAAGGATATTTTTTTTGCCTTTGTCGAAAAATACACAGACAATTGGTGTTTTCTTTTTCTATGGCAATCTGCTGTTGGCTTTGGCAATTTTCGCCAGTGTCGCCTGATACTTGCTCCTTGTTTTTAGGCTCCTTGTTTGATCTGGCTGTTGCGTTCCTTTAGTCGTCTCTTACGACACCCTCAGGATGGACACACATACACACAAACATTTGCTTTTGCTTTATACCTACATTTTACGATAAAAAAATCCGAAGCCGCTGTGCTAGGAATAACCTGTCGCGGGGGCAGTTTACAAACATGAAATTAGAATACAAATGACACCCAGACTCGGAGCAAGTACCTCTGGTTAAGACAAAAACACTTGCCCGACCCCGGAATTGAATCGACACAGGTAGCACATCAAACCCCTAGAGCAACAAGGCAATAAAATTTGTAATATTACAAATTACAAATTGATATTTAGAGTTCAGCCGCGCCCGCTATTCCAATCACAAAAGCTTTATTTTAAGAATCAGTTGTCGATGTCTGTTACGTCATACTGAAGGTTGAAATGCAAACCACACAAGCTTTCTATCTATTCGGATTTCAAAGAAACCAAATACATTCCCGAAATGAGCTCTTAAACAAATAGAGTCTACAAAATTAAGCTTGCGGTTATTATAGCCTTTATAACAAACCTCCTAAGGACTTCATTATTACTAATGAGTGTAAACGTAATCCTGTGATCTCACCCCCTATGAACCATAATTAATCAAAACCCTTAATAAAAATATGATATTCTATAGAGTTTTCGAGACGCTGTCAGGGTTGGCACCATTGCAAACATTTTACTTTGAAATTAAACACTTTTTATCGGATTTATCGCGTATATTTTGTTCATTATTAAATTCCCGACGTGTCGAATGTTTTTCAGCGGTCTTGCTCACCGGAGAGACTAGATGACAGTTGTCTTCAAAAGTACAAAGTAACCGCAAAATCCGTCGCCTATTATTGTGTTTTACTAATAATGTTCCCTATGCACGCAGAAATCGCTCACTGTGTCCAGAGGTCTTGCAGATATGTGTTGAGCTTGAGATTTAATCAACTTAATGACTGGATCCCAAGCAGGTGGTTCCTGCCAGCCATCCTCTCTATTGAAATTTGGATGTTTTTTTTTATCTCAATAGAATCGCGGGTCATCCTTGGGATGTAATGTTTTTCTTTGGCAAGGATTTGAGGTCTATCTAAGTGAATGTAGTGGTTGGTCTTGTTGAATGTGTGCTCACAAACTGCAGACTTGGTGAAACTTTCCACTACTACATTATAACCGATTTAAAAAAAAGAGATTACCTACAATTCAGTGTAATTATCTTGTCATATATTATAGGTTGAAGAAAAAGAAGGAGAGGATAGCCAATGTTGACAACCCTAATTCTACCCTATTGTGTCCCAAAACTATTGTACTACAGTAGATCAAGGGTTTGTTAATACAGCCCCCGTATTTAACATTTGGGGGTTCTATGGTACGCGGTTTTGTTATTAAAAATGGATGAGTACATTTAAGGGAAAAAGTAAATTATTTTTGACCAAGGCAAAGAGAGAGGTGTTATAAATTTGACGTGTGTCTATCTGAGGCATACCTCAGAAACGAACGGATCGATAATGGTGCGGGTGTTTCTTTGGGAATTAGCATTTCTGACGGTCATTCAGTCAGCAGCAGTTTCTAGAACAACTATTTTATTAATAAGTCGAAAAATAACATGGAAAGTAATAAAGCGTGCTTAGCAACTAGTTTGACACTAATATTAGTAAAATGACAGTTGGTGACGGATTTAGAATACATAGTGTCACCACCGACCCATTCCAATCTGAAGGTGTTGTAAGAGCTGATAAAAAGAAATTATTATGTGGATAACCTAGCCGCAATGGAAACTTGATACCAAACCTTGTGCCGGCCTGTTTGGCCAGCTTGGCACAGTAGGCTAATAACCCTTTCCTTCCCGTGAACACAGTTAGGATCCACGAGGCAGGCCCGGGGGATGTTCAGTGGGTACGGGGACGCAGTTTATATTATTGATTGGCGGACCAAAATCTCTCATCAAAACCAAAAGCTCTTTTTTTTTTTTTTTCACCTGGCAACTGTCGTAGGTGGCGGGCGTCGCCCCCGACCCACCACAGGCCTCTAAGGCGAGGGCAGAAGGGAGGCGTAACGTCACCCCCAGCCAGCCACCGTCTGCGGCGTGGGTCGCTCCAGGTAGCAGCACAGTCGAGGGGGAAATTAATCTTACTAATCTTACTAATATTATAAACGTGAAAGTTTGTAAGTATGGATGGATGGATGGATGGATGTTTGTTACTCTTTCACGTAAAAACTACTGAATGGATTTTAATGAAACTTTACAATAATGTAGCTTATACATCAGAATAACACATAGGCTACAATTTATAAAGATACTATGTGAATTACAACAGTATAAACAAGTCGAATTAAAAATTTCAAATTGTCATATTTTCAACCATATTAAACTATAGACAACATAACGTTTCGCTAGGTTTTAAATAAATAAGTAGGTTTTAAATAAATATAAATATCCTTGGACATTTCACACAACGCCATCTCGTCCCAAGCTAAGCAACTTAATGCTTGTGTTATGGTAACGAGATGGATGATAAACTACTTATATACATTTTTTTTTGTAAATACGTACATATTATAGATAGAAATGACACCCAGACCCGGAACAAATACTTGTAGGTCGTGGAAATATTTCTTCCGTGCGGGGATCGAACCCGCGACATGCTGCGCAGCAGTCGATCGCTCAACGCCGTACACCGTACACCGGCCTTCCCCAGGCCATAAAGGATTTTAACCCAATAAAAGGCTTTACCCTCGCTCTGACGACGGCTGTCCTTTTGGGGTTGGGGGGTCAGACGGCAGTCGCCCCCGTAAAAGCCAAATTTGCCAAATCAGAATGGAAGGAATTGCGACGTCAAGGCACGCATTGCTGCCGCGTGGGCCAAATGGCGTGAGGTAACTGGTGTCATTTGTGACCCCAAGATGCCGGTAAAGTTGAAGGGACAGGTCTATAAGACCATCATTAGGCCGGTCCTTTTATACGGCTGTGAAGCGTGGCCGGTGTTAGAGCGACACAAGCAAGAGCTGCGTGTCACGGAGATGAATATGCTGCGGTGGATGTGTGGAGTGACGCGGAAAGATCGCGTTAGGAACTCCCGCATTCGCGGCAGTCTTCATGTCCGTGACATTGCGGATAAATTGCAGGAGTGTCGGCTCCGTTGGTACGGCCACGTTTTGCGGCAACCGGCTGCCTACGTGGGAAACAAATGTCTGGCCATGCCGCCTCCGCCGGGCCCCGGCAGGAGGGGTAGACCCAAAAAGTGCTGGCTTGACGTCGTAAAGGGTGATATGCGTGCCAATGGGCTCACTACCAGGGATGCTGAAGACCGTGCGAAGTGGAGAAGAAAAAGCCGGAAAGCTGACCCCGGGCGCCGAAACGAGAGTTTGGGCTGCAACCGGGATACAAGGCTCAGATGATGATGATGACCCTCGCTGTGATGGGAGCGGGCCCGACTCAGTAGTGGGTAATTTATAGGCTGACTAGCGACCCGCCCCGACTTCGCACGAGTGCAATGTTGAACATCTAAATTTATGAGTGTTTCTCTAGTAATATAATGCATTTATTATACTTAAAAACCTTCCTCTTGAATCACTCTATCTATTAAAAAAACCCGCTTCAAAATCCGTTGCGTAGTTTTAAAGATTTAAGCATACATAGGGACGGACAGACGACAGCGACTTTGTTTTATACTATGTAGTGATGATGATGATGAATTTATAAGTAGAAAATTACTCCTGGCGGAGCCGAATGCCCAAACCACCGGCGGTCACGGATCCAAAGTGAGGAACCTCCTCACAATACGTGCCATATCCAAAAACTGGCTTTTGTATAAGACTCTTCATCCAGGAGCCTAGTGAGCACGCTGTCTCCGTGGAGATGCAGTCAGGGCCCACGGGGCAGCAAGCGCGGGACGGTACACCCCGGGGACGCTTAGTGGGTATGCTAGTCTCCTCACAGAGGCGGAAGGGACACCCACACACCCCCTATCGGCCATCCCCAGGCTTGCGGGGACAGTCCATAAAGGATTTCACCGCGGGTCAAAAAAAGCAAAATTAAAAAAGAAGAAGCCTAGCGAGAGCTCCTTTACGAAGCTTTTCGCAATCAGTCTGTGCACTGATACAACTATCGGTACTAATATAAACTTCTGCAGCTGACAACTGGGGTATTAAATAGCGGAGACTAAAATAGCCATTGCACTGTGAATTATATTAAGTCCTGTACGTCGCTGGAAGTGTCAATTAAGGCGAAATTCTTCGTTTTGCTGTGAACTTAACTTATCATATTCCCGGCCTAATATACTAACGGATGTGTGGTGACGAATAACCCTATAGCCATAGTATAGATGGGTCCTCTGTGAGGCTTGGAGGCCTGACTCAGGGCTCTCTTATGAGTCACCAGAAAATCGTGGCAAAACCAAGCGTAGTGTTTTTTTATCCATAGAGCTACAGAAGTTTTGGGGGAGCTGCGGTGTTTTGTGAACTGGACCCAAAAAACTTTTGCACTTTATTGAGGAACTAGTGGCCCGCCCCGGCTTCGCCCGTGCAAAGCGGGGGTGGGTTATACATATAAACCTTCCCCTTGAGTCACTCTATCTATTAAAAAAACCGCTTCAAAATCCGTTGCGTAGTTTTAAAGATACATAGGGACGGACAGAAGAATGCGACTTTGTTTTAAACTATTTTTTTTTATTCACACAACGCCATCTCGTCCCAAGTTAAGCAACTTAATGCTTGTGTTATGGTAACGAGATGGATGATAAACTACTTTTTTTTTTTTGTTTGTATATATGTCAACGGAAAACAACAAGAACCGGAAATTTATAAATTTCCTAGGAAATTTATAAACGGCCGTAGGATTCCAAACGAGAGATAAATTGTATTATTTGACGCCCACATTTTCGGAAATTTATAAACTTACTGAACTCACGCGTAAAATAATAAGTAGCAATAACCAAACGCCATGGGCGCTCCGATTGGTTGAAAAGTCACGTGTTCCTTCTCCGTCCTCTCCGCCGCCATTGTTCGATATTGTCTGATTGTGGTAACCTAGACCTGATACTGCTGCATCATCAGGAATCTATAAGATACCCAACTCCTTACCAAATTACAGTAGATTATCGTGTTTGGACTCATTGTAAGGGTATCAATGAAACAGATATAAAAAAGTTAGGTACCTGACATTTATGGCTGAGTAGACTTTCAATGTAGTGAATATTGTGTGTGTACTCAGCCATAATGCAGTCCGATGTCAGGGGTTTTTTAAGTTAAATACTTATTTTATTATGTTTAATTTGTTACATGTTTTTAAGTATTTTTTTTATTAAGTACTTAGCGTTTGGCAATTCGCCAATCGCGATCGCTCGCAAATCGCGTTTTTTTTTTAATTAAACTTTATAATGTTTGGTTTTTTTGGCAGAAGGCCGGCTTTATTGTTTTTCTTTTTAATAAAACTTTTTAACTTCGCATCACTCTATTTCTATTGTTTTATTTTGGTAGAGTGAAGTAGGGGTCATTAGCATATTATGTGAAACAGTAACCCTGTATTATAGGTACTTACCTAGTTTTAAAGTAAAAATACTGTTACGTACTGATAAATTTATAGTTTGGCAAGTCTAATTGTACCTATGTCTATGGACACAAGCATGCCACTATCAACATCGACCAATCAGAGAACAGTGTGTTATTTGCCGTATCTTGTAGAAGCGTAAAATTAAAAGCTCTACTGTGATTGGTCGAACCGTTTAGAATCTTACGAATGGATATCCGTTAGTTTATAAATTTACGACGAGACGTCGTAAGTTTATAAATTTCCGAAAATGTGGGCGTAAAATAATACAATTTATCTCTCGTTTGGAATCCTACGGACGTTTATAAATTTCCTAGGAAATTTATAAATTTCCGGTTCTTGTTGTTTTCCGTTGACATATACATACATATTATAGATAGAAATGACACCCAGACTCCGAGCCAGTGCCTCTGGTTTAGACAAAGACACTTGCCCGACCCCGGAATCGAACCCGGGACCCGTTGATCCAAAGGCGGCACATCTAACCATGATGAGGACCTCTTATTGATGTGACTAGTCCTACGTGAGGTTTGGATCCCTCCGATTATATGGAGGGTAACTAGCCTACTGTGCCACACTGGCCAGGCGGTTGGCAGAGGCTTTCGTATCAAGTTTTCTTTCTCTTGCGGCTAGATTTTCGAACTGGTCATTTGCTTTTTTCGGCTCTTACGGCACCCTTAGGGTGGAATGGGGTGGTGACACTATGTATTCTAAATCCATCATAACACAGAACCATGTTTATGCGTAATGTTTTTCGTCGCCTCAATCATCATTCATCACATTCCGTAGAACATGATGAATTCAAGCATCAAAATATTTCTGCAAAAGTTTTGTTTTTGTTTCGACTCAAAGAATTCAGCAAACTAATAACCGAAGCATTTCAAGTAATGTCTGCTTGAATGGTGATCATATGAGTCACCCGGAGGGTCAAATAGATGGAGAAGCCTCTTTGTGTTTAATTTTTGATATAATACTAGTACTTTGAATATATTAAACTGCCTCGTTGGTCTAGTGGTCAGATGTGCCGCCTTTGGATCAACGGGTCCCGGGTTCGATTCCGGGGTCGAGCCAGTGTCTTTGTCTAAACCAGAGGCACTGGCTCGGAGTCTGGGTGTCATTTCTATCTATAATATGTATGTATTTACAAAAAAAAAATGTATATAAGTAGTTTATCATCCATCTCGTTACCATAACACAAGCATTAAGTTGCTTAGCTTGGGACGAGATGGCGTTGTGTGAAATGTCCAAGGATATTTATTTATTTATTTATTTATTAAACTACACTGGGCTGCAAAACTAAGTATCACACTTTAGAAAATTGCAATAACTTTTTAAGTACACAAGATACACTTTCGAAATAAAAAGGACTCGAAAAAAAGTTTAAGTTACATAGAAAGCTGATAACATTTGCTATAAAACATTTTTTATTTTCGGCCCGCTCCATCTTCGTACGGGTATTTAACAAAAAATGCAAACATCTTTTATAATTAGGCATATATCTCATCTAAGTGAGCTATATTATTGTAAAGTTTCATCAACATCCATTCAGTAGTTCTTGCATGAAAGGGTAACAAACATACATTCTTACAAACTCACGTTTGTAATATAATATGATACTAAACGTATGCGAGTGGCCGATCACCTAGCCAAAAGATTCAAAGATTCATTTATTTCTGTATATGGGTTCATTACAAACACTTATACACGTTATTTTTTTTTATGCTAGGTGGCATTTCACTATCTGACTGTTCTAGTGTGTATATTAGAGCCACAAGAGAAAGTCAACTAGAAAAATATCGTATGACTTGAAATTAGGTAGGATTAATTCGTTTTTCAGTCGAGATTACAGCTATGAACGGATCCTGTATGCCTCTATTCTTACTATAGAATTATCACTCGAGCCATCGTCGACTCCTTGTTCATCATTCTCTTGACCATTTTTTCCCATCACTCCATCCGTCACATTCGGGCCGACTTTTTGTGTCAATGTGATTCAGTGACATACTTTCTTTGGCTCGCATGATTCAGACGCGGCTCGAACGCTGTGTCATTCGAGCCTCCAGATTTTGCGAAACTGTGGTTAAATTTCCGTGTGGATATTTATCCACAGAGATAGATAGATAGATGACACTATATTGATAACGCAAAAACAAAAATATGCAAATACACATTTTGACATTAACATAATCATTGGCGGACTTATTGCCTAAAGCAATATCTTCCAGTCAGCACTCCATGTGGTGATGGATTTAGAATACATAGTGTCACCACCCTATTCCATCCTGAGGGTATCGTAAGAGCCGACAAAGGGATATGACAAAGATGATAACCAACCAGTCTGGCCAGCGTGGCACAGTAGGCTAATTAGCCTCCATGTTACTGGAGGAAGTCAGACTCTGCAGTGTCAGTTTCTTTCCAAACTATCTGCTATGACACGATCTCAAGCTGCATGTCGCGCCTGGCTCTGCTCAACGTTGCATGGATGACGTATGTTTTAAACAATAAGGGGATGCCATACACGGTCCACCGTGCTGGTAGGCCTCCCACACGGTGGACCGATGACCTGGTTAAAGTCGCCGGAAAACGATGGATGCGGGCGGCCTAGGACCGGCCTCTGTGGAAATCCTTGGGGGAGGCCTATGTCCAGCAGTGGACATCTTTTGGCTGAAATGATGATGATGAAGGGGATGCAATTCTACCGGCTATAGCAGTCGGTGCATGTCTTCAGTCGAAACATATAATTACCGGTTGACCCAGAGTCGCAAGGTTAGACGGCGCAAATGCCTGTGTAAATCCTGGTAGTTAGCCAATTAAGGTTAGACTAGTGGTGACCCCATTGAAAGTAGGAAAAATACGTCTGTATAAACTTATTGGTTCTCCTTACATCAAAGGTCAATTTGCTATTTCATCCAAAACTTCTTTTGTTCTTACACAGAGTGCATTTATCAGCAAGCTTGGGCGATATACAGCGTGTTCTGTTTGCGAGGATAAGCTCCATGCATGAATATTAAAGTGAAGCGTTATTATGGATGCAATTACACCGACACGAACGGATGGTCGTGAATATAAATTAACAATCATAAATGTATATTACAAATCATAATACATATAACATTATTTAAGTGTTAATTTCTTGTATTTTTGATGCGACTTCCAAAAGACAAGTGTCGCAACTCAGTGGTATGTTTGCGTAATGATTATTGGCATACAACCGATGATTGGTATTGTTGCCAGATTGGGTCCATAACAATTGACTGTCTTGTTGGTCTAGGGATTGGAGGTGCCACCCTTGGATCAGGAGTCCCTGGTTCAGGTCAGTGGTCCCTGGTTAGAATCCGGGCAAGTGTCTTTGTGTAAACCAGAGGCACTTGCTCCGGGCCTCTGTGCCATTTGTGTTCGTGAATTTCATGATTGGTGTTTCATGAAATGTTGGACAAGGGTAAAAAGAAAATTATAACTAATTCAGTTTAGTTAAGGCTTAAATTAGGCAAAAGTTTTAAATAAGTGATCGACAAAAATGTGTTAGCTTGATATTGTACTATTATGACGATATAGTTAAATAAGTTTTTTTTAAACGAAAAATTCAATCCTTTGACAAAAATATTAACTTCTAAATATTCTGATGTCTTAGGTTTTCACGATCTTTACACATTGCAGGAAATGATGGCTTCACGGATATGATCGTTTTATTTGACACTGCAAAGTGTCTGAAACGTTGGGAATAAAATAAAATAAATAAATATAAATATCCTTGGACATTTCACACAACGCCACCTCGTCCCAAGTTAAACAACTTAATGCTTGTGTTATGGTAACGAGATGGATGATAAACTACTTATATACATTTTTTTTTGTAAATACATACATATTATAGATAGAAATGACACCCAGACTCCGAGCCAGTGCCTCTGGTTTAGACAAAGACACTGGCCCGACCCCGGAATCGAACCCGGGACCCGTTGATCCAAAGGCGGCACATCTGACCACTAGCCATCATTTCTAAATATTCACTAATACTACTACCACCCCTCAGCCCATAAATGACCCACTGCTGAGTCGGGCCTCCTTCAGTTATATTGCCACGCTGGCCAGGCAGGTAGGGTAATAAAATGTTTCGGGGTGTCACAGTGGCATGCGTTTAAGCGAACCTCTGGCGCCCCAAGCGTGTCGTGTGGGGTTATACCTTTGGGCTTTTAATGGGTAGGTTCCGGAGTAAGTACCACATAATCGCCGGCCCCACCACCGAGCGGCGGCGGTATGCATAAAGCATTTCCACAGCGAACCAAAAGGGGTTACGGGTTATGATTCGGTGTGACAACGTTCCTGTTTCAAAGCAGCTGAGCCTGCATCAAATGCAGAACATCACTTTGCATGTTTGTGCGCGATGTTTGGGTAACGCGCTTCGCTCGGATAATGTGATAGGGTAGGCAGAATTCTATTGTTACTGTAGCGGAGCTAACGAGAAGTAGATAGATAGATAGAACACACTTTATTGATAACCCAATAACAATTATATACAAAATACACAGTTTGAAATTTCCAGAAGCCTTATTGCCTCAAGCAATTTCATCCAGGCACTATTCACGAGCTTTTCTCGGCTTTTACGACACCCTCAGGATTGAATGGGGTGGTGACACTATGTATTCTAAATCCATCACATTTCTCCGTTATATAGAATTTGTAAAATAATGATGAAAACCGCTAGAATTCGTTTACTGAAAATTTTTCCTAAAGGCCGGCAACGATCTTGCTTGGGGCTCGTCTAGTGTCGTAGGTGTACATGGGCGACGGTCATCACTTACTACTCAAACAGATAAGATGCCTAATACTTTGCTTTGTATTTTTTTTGTTACCATGCCAAGCGTCTGCTAGTAAGTACAAAATAAACTATTTGAACTAACTTTGATATTAGGGGACTGACATCCTCGTTTACTAAAAAAAAACAGGTTTGACATAAACTTGGTTTTTGCAGTTAACGGCATTATACGTTGAGGGCGGCAGCATATCTTAATTGTAATTTAGGTCACGTGCACTAATTGGTCATGTAGTACAGTAATTAGTTTAGTCCATACCTTAATCTGATTCACAGAACTGATCGATCTACTGGATACATGACTAGATTATGCGTATCATCATCATCGTCTCCGCCAATAAATAACCTACTGCTCAAATAACCTCAGCGCTGAGCCATCGCTTCTTCAACACAGCGGTGAAGGATTTAGAAGATATGGTGTCACTACTCTATTCCATCCTAAGGGTGTCGTAAGAGCCGACAAAGGGAAATAACGAGACAGAAAACCTAGCTGCAAGAGATGGAAAACTTGATACGAAACCATGTGTCTATCCGCCTGGCCAGCATGGCGCAGTACGCTAGTTACCCTCCATGTAGTGGGAGGAGGCCCGGCTCAGCAGTGGGACCTTCATGGACTGAGTAGTAGAATCATTAGCCTACTGCCACTGCCAGGCTATTTGGCACAGTATATCATCATCATATTAACTAATTGGTTGTCCACTGCTGGACAGAGGTCTCCCTAAATCATTTTCCCAATAGTCGGTCGCCTCGTGTCTATCGGATTCCAACGACCTTTTTTAGGTCATCGGCTGACCGTGTAGGCCTTCCCAACACTGGGTTAACTGATATGAGAATTCTATATTGAGGGTTTATATAACCCCTTCCATTTTGAGGGTGTTGTCAATGCGGATAAAGTCACGAGTAGGTATGGCGGTATACTCTCCCTCCGTCTTACAAATTACCGATCAGGTCACGTGTCCTGACGCGAGTTTGACATTTTATACCCATCCCACAAAAAGTGCTCAACGCCGCTAAAGAACTTTTCACTTCAAAAATATTAATAGGCATTCTGAAGTATACAATGGCTCACAATCTGCTAACTCAGTTTCGACCGTCTATGTCATGTCCAGCCCCACAGCTGGGCAAATAGAGCAAAAATTGCAGCCGCCTGTTGCTCCATCTTTCTTATTTTAGTCGTGTGCTGACAGCTCAGTGTTTGCCTGTGTTGTTTAAAAAGTATCGATAGGTGTCGATATTTCCCTGTAATATTCACTATCATATTATTATTGGCCCAGTCATTGTGCCATATAAATTTTTTTAGGTTTTAAATTGAGAAGAAATTTTATTCAGAGGAATATTGAGGACTATAGATTTATAGCTAACATAACCCGGTAATCTGTTCGGATTCCATAAAGAGTCGCCATAATATTGAAATTAAAACATTGATTGCTTTGAGTACAGGAGTAACTTGAACGTCTCCAGTTTTGCAAAAATATTTATTGTGAAGCGCGTAAGACAGTAGTATGGTTTCATACGTTGTCTGCATCGCATCAAATGCCAAGGTTAGCACAGCGAAGCTGCAGGTGGAAATCATACACAGCATAAGACAGACGGAATCATCATTTCAGGCCATACATGATCCACTACTGAGTCGGGCCTCCTCCAAGTTCACGGAGGTAAATTAGCCTAATGTGCCACGCAGGCAAGACGGGTTGGCACTCCCGTCTTGCCTGCGTGGCATCTCCCATTTTCCTTCTTTTGTTTATATCGACTCGGTATAAACAAAAGAAAGAAAACTTGAAACAAACCCCGTTTCAAGTTTTCCTTCTTTTGTTTATACCGAGTCGATATATCTTATATCGATAACAGTCCCCTCTCTCAAAAAGGCATCTATCGCTGTGCAATGTGCATGACATGAGGATATCGTTCAAGATTCTTCGGAGACTGCTCGCTTTGTCTTCCACATAATCGATAATTTATATTCACGTCACTATAAAATGCAGCGTGCACCCGACATGGCGCCCTACCGCGTCCACCGCTTTTATTTCGAGTCATTTTCAATATCGATATTACACAACACTAATTTCGTTTCGCGATAAATTGGGATGGAGGTGGAAAACGAACCTATTGCAATAAATAGCGTCTCTGTAAAACAATATTTTGGACATTTTTATGAGATTGTTGCCGAGAATATAATAAGAGTCTTATTTTCTTGTTAATTATTTTCCTAAAGTAAATCTTATATAAAAGAAAGAGCATTACATTATGGGCCTAAAATATTAATATGAAACGTATTTATTGCTTTTATGTTAGCTTTACGATGCTTTTAAATATGGTTAATATATTATTATGATGAAATTGCTACAGGGAATTTTATTAAAATATTTTTTGTATGAGAATCAATATTATATTCTGTTTGAACTGATCTGACTGAATCTGACTGCACTCCACTCGAGTTTGGGGCCTAGTAGATAGTGAGGACCGCTCTCGATCTTTGGGAAGCAATGTCTGGATCTGCTGGATGAACATCAGAACGATATGACCTCCTTTTTTGACCCCTTTACGGACTATCCCCGCCAGCCTGGGGATGACCAGCAGGGGGTGTGTGGGAGTCGCCTCCGCCTCTGTGAGGAGGCCCACTAAACGACCCCGGGGTGTACCGTCCCGCGCTTGTTACCCCGTGGGCTTTGACTGTATCTCCACGGGGCTTAGAATATGACCTCCTGCCTGCTTCACGCAACGCCTTCGGTTCTTACTGCGATTTCACCAGCTGTACCGTGAAAATACGTATGGTGATGGATTTAGAATACAGAGTGTCACCATCCCATTCTATCCTGAGGGTGTCGTAAGAGCCGACAAAGGAAAATGACAACTGATAACCTAGCCGCAAAAGAAGGAAAGCTTGATACGAAACCAACCCGTCTGGCCGTCATGGTACAGTAGGCCAATTCGCCCTCCTTGTAACTGGAGGAGGCCCGAGTCAGCAGTGGGTTATATAAAGGCTGAGTAGTAGTAAACTGACATCGGATCCAACCATATAATGTCAACCAGTCATGGAGGAGCTCGAATTTTAAATTTCGATGTTTTTCTCTCGATAGCTTCGTCGTCGCATTTTATCGATAATAACATGTACATCACTACCGTTGCCGTGTGCCCGACAACCCGTTGTTTGACTCCAGTAATTAGTTCGTAGCGTACGCTGATAGAATGCTAGGAAACACCTTCCATCACTGCGCATTAAATTGAATTTAAGCGATTATCTTTGCGAATATAACGTGACATCTCCAGACGTTGTTTCTATTTATTTTGAACCTTCTTTATATGACAGAAAAGTGGTTTCTTCCAAGAAAGTGAGTTTGAGATGTCACACTTTCCTTGTAAGACTTATTAACGTTTTTGCTGATATATTGGCAAGTGTGTTGGAAAGAGCATCGCCCAGAAGGAAGGCGAAGAGTGCTATACAGGGTGTCCCAAAAATAGTGTCAAGCGGAAGGCCAGAGATAGAGCACCCCTTGGGTACCCGAACCACCCCCATGTGTGTTCTGCTATTTTTCAGTTTTCGTGTTATAATTTTTTTCTGAATTCTTTCTCTGTATCTCTTTCTCTATATCACTATCACTATCACTACATAGTATAAAACAAAGTCGCATTCTTCTGTCCGTCCCTATGTATGCATAAATCTTTAAAACTACGCAACGGATTTTGAAGCGGTTTTTTTTAGTAGATAGAGTGATTAAAGGGGAAGGTTTATATGTATAACCCACCCCTGCTTTGCACGGGCGAAGCCGGGGCGAGCCACTAGTAGACTATAATGAAATTGTAGGAAATGTGATACTCCTACGTCCGCACAATTTTCCTATAATAAATATTGATGATATAGCAAAGTAACTACATAAATTGGATCACGAAAATAACCCTTTTAGTGAAATAAACGCTATTTTGGTAACCGTAAGTCTTATTTTGCCATAAACCTGTCAACATTGTTAATAAGGCGGCGTGTTGTGGTCGCGTATTTGTAAATGTTATTAAATGCTTCCTCTGAGAATTCGAGTATGAATTGTATGTATTTTAATAACGCAAAACGATGGGCCGACGACCTAGTTAAGGTCGCCGTTGGATAAGGCTTATGTGTATGGCGGATTTAAAATACATGGTGTCAAAAAAGCAGGTGAGCCATTGAAATTAAACACTTTTTAACGGATTGATCGCGTGTATATTACGTTATCAATAAAACAAAATTATAGACGGTAGATATTAACTGTTTCTTTGTACTTTTGAAGACAACTGTCATCTAGTCTCTCCCGCGACCACGACTGCTGCAAAGCTTTCGAAACGTAGGGAATTAAATAACGTAATATACACGCGATATTCCGTTAAAAAGTGTAAAATTTCAATGTGTAATAATCGCGAAAACCAGATGAGCCAGTTTGAAACAGTTATTTTTGTAAAACGGAACCCCGGCACTATGCATGGTCTGTATCGCGGAGGCAGTTTAAAAACATTAAATTTACGAATACAAATGCCACCCAGATTTACGGCATCTGCCTCTGGTTTACACAAAGACATTTGCCCGGCCCCGGAATCGAACCCGGGTCCCGGTGATCCAAAGGCGGCGCATCTAACCAATAGTTACAGTTGGTGAATGTTCTAAACTCTATAAATAGTCTCGTCGTTCGTCGTTTCAGCCCATAAATGACCCACCACTGAGTCGGGCCTCCTCTAAATTCATGGAGGGAAATTGGCCTACTATGCCACGCTGGCGTCTTGCCAGCGTGGCATAGTAGGGTTGGCACAGGGTTTGTATCAAGTTTTCCTTCTCTTGCGGCTAAATGATCTGCCTCTTGCGTTCTTTTAGTCGCCTCTTACGACACCCTCAAGATGGTATGGGCTGGTGACATAGTGTATTCTAAATCCTTCACCACACGGACAATAGGCTATGTAGTCGTATTACTTTCCAATGAAAAGTAACTCGATACAGGGTTTAAATTACATGCACTCAACATCGATTAACCCGAATTACGGGCTCCGTAAATATTTACTCGCTCGTTAACTGCGGTCGGACAGATGGAAAAATCGATTCCACACGATTATATTTAGAAAATCGGCCGCGCGTTTTGTAATCCTCTTGTAATGTTGATCTGTGGTAATTAAAAGTTTGAATATCATTCATATATTTTTTTATATAATATTCATAAAATAGGAAGATTTTTTTAAAATCACTATCATCACTACATAGTTTATAACAAAGTCGCTGTCGTCTGTCCGTCCCTATGTATGCTTAAATCTTTAAAACTACGCAACGGATTTTGAAGCGATTTCTTTTAATAGATTAATTTATTCAAGAGGAAGGTTTATATGTATAATTCATTCATAATATTGCACCCTTGCGAAGCTGGGGCGGGTCGCTAGTAGTATATAAAACAATCATTACGTCCCTGAGGCGGAAAGGTCTCAAGCCACCTAGTGGTGAGTGCTGCAAAGAGAGGTACCGCCTAAAAATACGCGCCGTCTCAAGCAAAACTGCCTTTTGTATCAGTGGCACAGTAGGGTAATTACCCTTCATGTAATTGGAGGAAGCCCGACTCAGCAGTGGGTAATTTACTAATTATAGTTTGAACTAGCGACCCGCCCGGGCTTCACACGGGTGCAATGATTAACCTCTAAACTTATCAATGTTTCTCTACAATATTGATAAGTTCTACACGGCCGAATTCAAGTTTTTTAAGGACGCGTAATGTTTCTTTTTTTTTAATTCTTTTGTTTGACCCATGTAATCGATGCCTGACCTAGTAACTGAGTGTGTTTTGTGCTTATTGCTTGTTTTAATTCTTTATATCTGTCATTATTATCGCTTGCCATTTAGTGATCTAAGAATCCTATTCTATTTCTACTCGTGAGAACCTGTAATGGGCTCTGTGTCTCATATTCAATTGTTTCTCATAAATTTTAGCTGTTGGTTCTCCTTACAATAAATAATAAATAAATATTATGGATGTATTATACTTAAAAACCATCCTCTATCTATTAAAAAAACTGCTTCAAAATCCGTTGCGTGGTGTTAAAGATTTAAACATACCTACATAGGGACGGACAGACGACAGCGACTTTGTTTTATATTATGTAGTGATAGTGATAGTTATAATATGTAGTGATAGTGAAGTCTATTTTTATATAACTCTCATCCCGTACTAATGTTAACCAGTTTGTAATCGTTTTGCCTTATCCATTACTAAAAAACTGCTTATGGCACAGTAAACTATAAAATCAACCTTAATAGGCGCACTACAGGGTTTTATGTTGTATGGAAATTTTAAATATTGTTTTCAATATAAACACGTTGGACCGTATTGTGGCGGATTTAGATTATATGTATAACTAGCGGTCCGTCTCGGCTTCGCACGGGTGCGATGTTACCCGTGGGTGACGCCACGGAGCGAAGCTAGTCAAAAAAAAGTAGGCTAAGTTACTCCTTATATCATCAGCTACCTATCAGTGAAATTCCCGTCAGAATCGGTTTAGCCGTTCCAGAGATTAGCCGGAACAAACAGACAGACAGAAAACTAAAAAAAAAATTAAAAAAATGTTATTTTGGTCTATGTACTTTGTATACATACTCACGCATTTAGTAAAATGTGGTTATTTTATTGTTACAAACAGACACTCCAATTTTATTTATTTGTATAGATGCTACCAACCCATTGCATTTTGTCGTAAGTGGCACACAAAGTAGAATAGAAAAGAATATTTTACACCAATAAGGTTAACATGGCATCAGACAAATACAAAAAAGAAATGTTCCAGAAAGAACCTAGCCTTCAGAGAAGGAACATTTGATACTAAGCATGCAATTAGAGGAGGACCGAATCATAGTAGAGAAACCTTTTAAAGGTTACCAGTCGGAGGGACGGGGCTGGGGTATGTGGGAGTCCCGGTCGCGTGGAGATGGTCAGTTGCGAGCCGGTTTACCCACAAAACCCTACCACTATGAGTCTGCGCGTGCCGTCTGTCATTCGGAAAACTCCGTAAACTCTATTTGACAGTGGTTTAAACCACACCCCTGCACACTGCGAGGGCAGTTTACAAACATATAATTCACGACCACAATTGACACCCAGACTCAGAGCAAGTGCCTCTGGTTTAGACAAAGACACTTGCCTGACCCTGGAATCGAACCCGGGGCCCGTTGATCCAAAGGCGGCACATGTGGGGTACATGACCAACGAGGCAGTCAGCCAGTATATGTACTGAGTAGTAGGAGTATATAACTTGGTGGAGGCTCGACACACCAGGGGGTAATATATGGTGGTATTGGTGGTAAATACATGCTTTAGCTATATATGGAACCCCAAATATCGGGAACCACGGTACCGGACGGATGTGGTTGGACCTAAGTCATAAAATCAGTAATACAACGTGTCCGGCGTGTGTGGTCGACCCTTAACGGTTTCACGATCACCTGGACACAGTGAATGTGTAGATAACAGTAGCTTAATTTCGGCTTTTATTGATGTATTTTAGCTTCTGCTGTCTGAGAATACGGTTAGTGATTTGAAAAACCCTTGTACTGATTCAAAGGAATTTATGTGTTATTATAATTCTTGCAGTTCGATAGATCATAGATAGAAAGACAGTCATAGATAGATAGAAACAGTTCGATAGATATCTTTATTGGCCACCAGATACGCAATGATGCAAAAGCGTGAATGTAAAAAGAGTAACTTTGATATTGATTTGAGATTTTTATTACATAAAATGAATCTGGTAACAAACAACGAATTAACTATCGTCATTATTATCCTACAAGCTTAGTAATATGGGTTCAACGATGGTCCTTGGCTTTTCTGTTATTATATACAACTAGCTGATCCGGCAAACTTCGTGCCGTCTCATAATCATGTTTTCTCTCCTTTTAAATCTTCCCTGGACTTCCACGAACATTTCAAGACCAAAATTAGGCAAATTGATCCCGATACTGTTCGTTCAACATTTTCATTCGTCATTTTTATATATACAGATAGATAGATAGATTACACACACGAGGTATTTGAAACACACATACACGCGCGTGTATACTCCTTTGTTTTTTTACAGTCACAGACTGTAAAGTGTCAACTGTCCACTTGAGAATAGAACTATAATTTAAAATAATTATGATCGAGATTTGAGCGCTGGGCGACCACTAGTTCAAACACATCCCAGTACTTTATTCTCGGTATCTGTATGAAGTTGTTATACTGCTTGCGATTTGCATAATGTGTGTTACCTTTAATTTTCCAGATGATTAACTTTTTTAATATATCGGGAATTCAGGATTTCTCGTTTCGTGATATCATATACCACGTTTAGTAATCCTGTGGGGTATTATTCAATTTATTTGGGTGAAAATGGAATACGATTTTAAAATTGGTTTACCTTACTAGGTATGTCTGTAGTAAAAACGCCAGGTCTTCTCGGTTGGTGCCGCGTGCCGATATGTTAGTAGTTTTATAAAAATGATGGATCAGTTGAAGACTGTGAACGCCATTGGTTTATACAAAAAAAGCATTTTTCTATTCTCTTCTGGGTTACTCTGGTCTCTTCTGCTCTGTGCTTTAAATTGTATGCTATCCTTTTTAAAATCCTTTCCCGGCAAATTATATTCTGCGTAGAATTTGAACCCGTGCTAATCTCACTATTGAATATAATAAGTCCTCCCATGGACATTAAAGCGATACAGCCGACATCGGTTCAGCTGTTCCTAAGATTAGCGCAACACGACAAACAAATACATTCTGTCTCTTATCATATCAGGTTGTATAAAAACTTTAAACTACTTATACTTACTACTCGTTCCATACATGACCCACTTGCCTAGAGTGAGGCGGTGATATGGTTAATTAAATATATAATAAAATCCCTATTCCATTATGAGGGTGTCGTAAGAGCCGACAACAGAAATGACAAGTTCGTTTTTTTTTAATGAAACCCTTGCACTAGTTTGTAAACTTCCGTTTACAAACATGTAATTCGCGAACACAAACGACACCCACACTCAGAGCAAGTGCCTCTGGTTTAGACAAAGACAATTGCCCGACCCCGGAATCGAACCCGGGACCCGTTGATCCAAAGGCGGCAAATCCAACCCCTAGACCAACGAGGCACCTTGAAACCAAACCCTTTGCCAACCCGTCTGGCCAGCGTGGCACAGTTGGCTAATTACCCTCGCTGCGATGGGAGGAGGCCCGAGTCACTGGTGAGTCAATTACTGGCTGAGTAGTGGATGACCTTTGTCCAGAGTTATCATTGAGGTACCTCCTTCCCAGCCCATAAATGACCCACCGCTGGGTCAGCCTCCTCCAGATATAGAGCGTCATAAGCCTACTGTACCACACTGGTCGGACGGGTTGGCACAGGGTTTAGTATCAAGTTTTCCTTCTCTTGCGGCTAGGTTATCGGCCTTGTCATTTACTTTTGTCGCCTCTTACGACACCCTCAGGATGGAATGGGGTGGTGACACTATGTATTCTAAATCTGTCATCACACGGACGAGCTGAGTAGTAGTATAACGTCTTGGCACAATTCAATAGAGCTCCCTAACCAGTCGTCGTTTCAGCCCATAAATTACCCACTACTGAGTCGGGCCTCCTCCAAATTTATGGAGGGAAATTAGCATACTGTGCCACGCTGGCAAGACGGGTTGGCACAGGGTTTGTATCAAGTTTTCCTTCTCAGGTGATCTGCCTCTTACGCCCTAACCAGTAAACACACTTAATGAAAAGACGCGCAGCTTTCCTAAATTTATCATACCATCAATATTCGTATTACATGGTAGGGAAGGGAAAGGTACTGGCCTCATTTGTAACAGAAACGTTGTAAATAAAAGCAGTAACTCATCTTGGACTCTAAGGAGGAATCCTGAATTTATATGCTGTGGCAAAGACGCCGAATTCGCTTTGAATTAGGTACTACGTCTATTCAGCCCAAACATGACCCACTACTAAGTCGGGTCTCCTCCAATTACATGGAGGGTAAATAGCCTACTGTGATGGCACAACGAAACTAACGAAACCCTGCTAACTCGTTTAGCAGGCATGGGCCAGCTAAACGAGTTAGCAGGGTTTCGTTTCAAGTTATCCTTCTCTTGTGGCCAGCTTCGGCCTTTGTCGGCTTTTATGACACCCTCAGGCCTGAATGGGGTGCGACCAATATATATTCTAAATCCGTCACCACACGTGTGGGTGTCAGTGCAGGGGGATGGTTTAAAAAAATACGTAGGTTCAAGCATCAAGTACAAATCTATACTCTATACTAATATATAAAGCTGCAGAGTTTGTTTGTTTGTTTGTTTGAACGCGCTAATCTCAGGAACTACTGGTCCGATTTCAAAAATTCTTTCAGTGTTACATAGTCCATTTATCGAGGAAGGTTATAGGCTATATTTTATTTTCAAAGGAATTAGGGATCCGTATGAAAATTGCGATTGTGTAACCAAGGTGTAAAATCGAAAACCTATTTATGCGTGCGCTGCAAAAACTATTGACAATAGAACAAAATGTAGTACTACGAGTTTGTAGGTCTTATTAAAATCTACAAAAAAGTCCGCGAGAGCACATACCTAACTATCATAGTTTAGTCACAATAACCACTTTTATATTCATAAAAAAAAATGCATAGAGATAAGCACGGGTTCGAAGTCCACGCGAGCGAAGCCGCACCCAAAGTAGTCAATATAATTGTATATTAGTGGTTTTCGCTTTATAGTGCCCCGTATTTGAAGTTGTTTTTCTTGTTTTATGTTGGTGATCTGTATTTGTGTGAGTGAGCGGCTTGCGCAGTCAATAAGAACTTGTTATACTGCTTGAACAGAAACTTTGTAAGAGGGTGGGTAGTGGAAATATTGAGATCCCTTGCAATCCTAGACGACGCGATAACAACTTGCCAAATTGAACATTTCAGAAGGAATTAATGAAGGATACAGGTGCGTGGGGCCCGATTTTGTGCGGACAGTGGAAAGTGTGCCTTATGTCTAAGGAATAAGATCGTATCTGATATGTCATCGAGGTTTGAGGTATATAGAAAGTTTGACTATATTATAAACTAGTTGATAGTATATCTTCGTCTATATATTATAACACTTACAAAACTTATGTGTGCGTATTCAGTGTATAAATTACCCACTGTTGGGCGTTCACAATCAATATGGTAGTAGTAAGTAGTGATTTTTTAAAAAAAACTTCTACCATATTGATTGTGAAAGGTCGGAAGGCCGCATCAACCGAGAAGACCTGGCGGAAGAAACTGAGTCTTTTTTAAACTTTCAATTTATTTACCGTGGCATCGTTACAGCCCATAAATGACCCACTACTGGGTTGGGCCTCTTCCAAATTCATGGAGGGAAATTAGCCTACTGTGTCTAATCTAAAAGAAAAGTGGCCTATATCATCAGCTACCTATCAGTGAAAGCCCCGTCAAAATCGGTCAAGCCGTTCCAGAGATTAGTTGGAACAAAAAGAAAGACAAACAAAAATAAAACAATTTTGGTCTTTGTATGGATACTTACGCATTTAGTAAAAAGAGTTTATTTTATTATTACAAACATACACTCCAATTTTATTTATTTGTATAGATTTGTAGTACACAGTAGTTTCGTATTCTTATTCTATTCTTTGGTGGCTAAATTTTCTGCAACGTCTCCTTTAGTTCTTACTAGAATCTCAAGCTGAAATGGGTTGGTGATATTTTATATTCTAAAACCGTCACCAAACAGACAAACTTTATATGTATCGATACCAAGTCTGACAGTGCACAAAGCACTTTAAGCAGCTGCATGCAAATTTAAAAAAAACAACACGGCATAAATCTTACTTGTAAGCAAGAATAATTTCAATGGGTTGGTTTCTTTGCGAAATAAAACAAAAAGCAACATTTACATACAGGCCCGTCTTGCACGGACATTGAATCCCGGACCGCGGACATTGAAATAATAAGTCTGTCGGGTTTAATTGACAAGCCTGATGTCAATCTGACTGACGTACTGATGGCTTGCAAGCCGCCTTTTGTGCGCTCGTTCTAACATGGCGGCCTAAATACAATATTTATTTGTAGAGAATGTCGTAGCTTACTGTGGAATGCAAGATCTGTAGTTTAAGCAACTTCGTCGTTTCAGCCCATAAATGCCCCACTACTGAGCCGCGCCTCCTCCAAATTCATGGAGGGAAATTAGCCTACTATGCCAACTTGCAAAACGGGTAGGCACAGGGTTTTTTTTTTTAAATAATAAATTAATTAACATTTCACACAACGCCATCTCGTCCCAAGCTAAGCAACTTAATGCTTGTGTTATGGTAACGAGATGGATGATAAACTACTTATATACATTTCTTTTTTGTAAATACATACATATTATAGATAGAGATGACACCCAGACTCCGAGCCAGTGCCTCTGGTTTAGACAAAGACACTTGCCCGACCCCGGAATCGAACCCGGGGCCCGTTGATCCAAAGGCGGCACATCTAACCACTAGACCAAGTTTTCCTTCTTTTAGTCGCCTCTTACGGCACCCTCAAGACAGTATGGGTTGGTGACTTTGTGTATTCTAAATCCTTCACCACATGGACGACGTGCAATTGATGGAGTCACTCCCGTAACGCGTACTGACTGTCATTATACCATCAATGACAGTTGATACATCATCATCATCATTTCAGCCAAAAGACGTCTACTGCTGGACATAGGCTCTCCACAAAGGCCGGTCGGTGCCCGCCCGCATCCATTGATTGCCGGCGACCTTAACCAGGTCGTCGGTCCACCATGTGGAAGGCCTACCAGCAAAGCTATATGGAAGGTAATAAGCCTACCGTGCCCGCAGCCTACGTAGGCTCTCGTTGGTCTAGTGGTTAGATGTGCCGCCTTTGGATCAACGGGTCCCGGGTTCGATTCCGGGGACGGGCGAGTGTCTTTGTCTAAACCAGAGGCACTGGCTCGGAGTCTGAGTGTCATTTCTATCTATAATATGTATGTATTTACAAAAGAAAAATAGATTTATGTAGTATATCATCTATCTCGTTACCATAACACAAGCATTAAGTTGCTTAGCTTGGGACGAGATGGCGTTGTGTGAAATGTCCAAGGATATTTATTTATTTACTTATTTAGTTATTTGTCATGTCATTTATGGGTCATTATGGGCTGAATAAACTCATATCTTATATTGCTCCTATTTGACGCCGTAGGTTAATATATAAGTTCATTTATTCATTACTAATACATTCAAATAAAATACATCAATCATTATGCATTTTTATTCGTTTCAGGGCAAACAAATTCACTTAAAAGGTTTAACGTACGTATCTTCATAGTAAAATAAGCTAAATTCGTTTATCATACTCTCAGAATTAAGACGATGGCTTTAAACAAACATACGAACGGATAGTGTCCTATTTATTATTCAGAAGATAAAAAAGAATGCCCAATGCTTTCTTACTTAATGTTTTTAAAGGTTTATTCATCGGCATCATTTCAGTCAAACAAACCACTGCTGGTCATAGGCATCCCGCAAGTATTTCCACGAAGGCCGGTCCTGGGTTGTCCCCTTATTCCCAGTACCCATGCTACTCCCTTCACGGAGGTTTGGCGATCGCAGTCTTTTTAGGACAGTGTGGTAACTGACTTGGCATACATAATGAATCTCGAGCAGGTTCTTCCCAACCAACCTTTTTACGAGGACCGCTCCTTCCCCCATTTCAACTTTGTAGAGTTATGTTGTGACTCAGTACTCCAAATCCATTCATCGCCACTCGGAACTTCCCTCGCTTCATGTGGCATTTACATACTTAGAAAGAGAAGCGATTCAGATATGCCTAATGCGGTACGTCCAAGGTCGAAATTTGTTAGAGATCAAATTAAGATAAACACTTTTTAACGGATTTATCGCGTGTATATTACATTATTTAATTCCCGACGTTTCGAATGCTTTGCAGCAGTCGTGGTCGCGGGAGAGACTAGATGACAGTTGTCTTCAAAAATCAATAACATCAATAAAATCAATAAAACAAAATTATAGGCGGTAGATTTTAACTGTTTCTTTGTACATTTGAAGACAACTGTCATCTAGTCTCTCCCGCGACCACGACTGCTGCAAAGCATTCGAAACGTCGGGAATTAAATAATGTAATATACACGCGATAAATCTGTTAAAAAGTGTTTAATTTCAATGTGTAATAATCGCGAAAACCTAAGAAATCATTAAATTAAGATAATGCAAATATTTGAACCATATGAGTGGAGGCAAAGTACCCGTTCGCAAGCAACAGGAAGATAGCTGATAAAGTATAATGGCGACTCTGTGATAACATCTTAATGAGTTCCCTTATGACAGTCATTCTCAAAGTTTCTCCAAATCCAAAGTCGATGGTGTTCTATTATAGGGTCACGTGATATTATTTGTCTTTTGTATATTGATGTTTGTTAATTTCCAACCAATTTTATATTCAAACTAGCGACCCGTCCCGGCTTCGCACGGGTACATGTATTATACATATAAACCTTCCTCTTGAATCACTCTCTTGAATCACTCTATCTATTAAAAAAAACCGCTTCAAAATCCGTTGCGTAGTTTTAAAGATTAAAGCATACATAGGGACGGACAGACGGCAGCGACTTTGTTTTATACTATGTAGTGATATTATAGTCGTAATAAGTAGGATAAGACTGTTTGCCTGTATCTTTTTCACATATGTAACGATAATTCAAATACTTAGGTGTGTTGTGGAATATCGGACTTTCATACTGTGTTTTTAGAATAAAATGTATATAAAAATTACACTTATGATATAAAACGCCATTGAATTTATATCAGTTTAAAATAAATTTAATTTATTATATATAATCTGGCAATTACTTTAAATAACAGAAAGAAGAACAAATAAATCCAATAGAAGAATTAAAAAGATTTTACAGATTTTTTGTCTGTAGTAGTAATATCTAAAATTTTATGCTAAGATTATAATATGAATTACAATAATCACTTACACATTCAACATGGAATTAAATCCTGAAACCGAGGTGTTTTATTTAATACGGTGCATTTATCAACTCTTCTGCTATTCCATATCACCACTACAAAAATAAATGAAGTTAAATAAAAATAATATTAACAAAACTAAAAGTTTGAGAAACCCTGCCTTCCACGGACTCAGCGACTGGCTCCTTGCCAACTCACCCAGATCACAATGAAACTACCCAGAATAATCATAGGGGTTATTCATAGATGGCGCTGACATGAGTGCTTTCTGGTTATTCTTTGGCATGTATTGTTTGCAACATTCGGTTACGTAATGAATTTGCTATTTTGCTGTTCTATCTATCTATCAGCCACAGAAGTCCACTGCTGAACATCAATGGGGCGGCCTTCCCCATAATTCTCCACAACGCACGATCTCGTGCAGACTGCATCCACCGACTCCCAGCGACTTTCACAAGATCGTCCGTCCACCTAGTTAGGAGTCGCTTTGCTTTCCAATACGTCGACGCCACTCTAAGCTTGTTATTCCCCACCGGCCATCTGTTCTTCGAGCTACGTGGCCTGCCCATTGTCACTTCAACTGAGGAATCCTTCTAGCTCTCGGCCGCTTTGGTTCTTCTACGGATTTCCTCATTTCTGATTTTATCACAGAGTAACTCCGAGTATATCTCCCTCCATGGCACGTTGAGTGACTCTCAGCCGCCTAATAAGCCCCATTGTGAATTTTGCTGTTGTGCTACTGTCATCATCACATTTCAGCCAAAAGACGTCCAATGCTGGACATAGGCCTCCCCCAAAGGATTTCCACAAAGGCTGGTCCTGGGCCGCCCGCATCCATCGTTTTCCGGCGATCTTAACCAGGTCATCGGTCCTCCGTGTGGGATGCCTACCAGCACTGCGCTTTCTGCCACTGGAGGACCTTTCTGCCCCATCGGGCGTCGGTCCTGCGTGCTATGTGCCCTGCCCACTGCCACTTAAGTTTGGCAATCCTGTGGGCGGTGCTACTGTGCTATTTAAAAAAATATTAAATTACTTTATGAATGGACGTTAGACAGAGAGTTACGGACGTAGAGATCTCTGGAGCACACTTTGTTTTTGATAAAGCCGAAAACCAGTTGACGTGTCAGTGAAGGTCTACAGAAGCAGGCACGGGTCTAATTGATGCTTATGGAATTGAAGAATGATAGTTTCTTTCTGAGAACAGAACAAGGCCAAGAGGTAGGGCAAGATGTGGTCCCGAAGCTGATCCATGGAAGAAATACCTGGCCATACAAAATAGACAGCCAAATAACATGACATTTGAGCGGTGTTGTGTTCTTACTTCTCAGCCAATATCCTACTGTTGAGTCGAACCTCCTCCAACTATATGGAGGAGTAGCCTACTGTGCTACGCCCAGACGGGTAGCCATAGGGTTTGTATCAAGTTTTCCTACTCTTGCGGCTAATTTCCCGTGGCCCTGATTCGGTTTAGAATCCCCGTCAGTTTTAATGGGTATATCAGGTGCCTGTAGCCGCTCCGGAGTACCACATAACCCGACCAGTCCCCATCAGCCGGATCATCAGAATCTCCGCTATAAAAATATATTTTTTCAATATATTTTTAGAGCCGACTCGAATAACAACAACCTCTGCTACCTGTATTGATAATGTTTTTTGTAATTGTGATTTCATACATAAAGGCGTCGTTAATTATCTGCCCTCTGATCATAGCGGACTCACTGTCACCTTTAGGTCCAAGATACCATTGCAGAAGATTCAGATAAAGTATAGGCCAATAACACCTGGTAATTTAAAGAAATTTGATAGGGTTATAGGTAGTGTATTACAAGTTCAGGACTTAAACATAAACGATGCTAATAAACTATACTCGGATGTGTTTTCTGTAGTGCAGACTGAGTTTAGCAATATATTTAAGATAAAAAGTAAAAATACTTACCCTAAATTTGTTTTCAGTGATTGGGCAACCACAGGTATTAGGAAAAGTAGAGATAAACTGTACGAGTTATATGGGCTCAAGCCTTATGTTAGGACGGAGTCTTTTAGTAATTATGTTGCCGTCTATTCAAAAACTTTTAGAAGCGTGTGTAGGTTAGCTAAATCTAAATATATAAGTAGTAAAATTAAAGCATCGGATAATAAGATTAAAACAATTTGGAAAATCATTAATAATGAAACTGGCAGGAAAAATACACCATCTAATAATTACACACTAGAAACTAGTCACGGTACTGTAAATACTGACAAGGCCGTAGCTCAGGAATTTGTCGATTTCTTCACAAATATACCGATTAAAACGACAGAAACTTTAGATTCCTCACCTGCCCTTTCTATCGCCCTTCTCAGAGAAAATGTTACTACCTGTCCCATAGCATTTAGTTTTAAACATATAAATAATGTAACTGTTAAAAAAGCTTTCAAGGATATTAAGATCAAACTGACTGAGGATCTGTGGGGAATGTCTATCAAAACCTGTCAATCTGTTATTGAAACTTTAGCTCCCTACTTAGCTTTAACGTTTAACTTATGTGTAGATCAAGGAGTATTTCCTGATCTTATGAAACATAGTAAAGTTATACCACTTTTTAAATCTGGGGACAGTAGAGATTCTAACAATTATAGGCCGGTATCGGTCTTGCCAGTATTCAGTAAAATTTTCGAAAAGATCATGCTTAATCAAATGCTATTGCACTTCAACATAAACAATATCCTGCATGATCAGCAATACGGCTTCACCAAAGGGCGTTGCACTACTGACGCCGGTGTGTCCTTGCTAAAGCATATTTTTACAGCCTGGGAGGAAGCACATGATGCTCTTGGGATCTTTTGCGACCTCTCGAAAGCATTTGATTGTGTAAATCATGAAACGCTGCTCCTCAAACTTGAACATTACGGCTTTTGTAAGCAGGCCATTTGTATAGTTAAATCATATCTGAGTGATAGACAGCAGCAGGTTCAGATAAACGGTGTCAATTCAAGGAGCTCAAACGTAATAATGGGCGTGCCACAGGGTTCTATATTAGGCCCGTTTCTCTTTCTAGTTTACATTAATGACCTTCCCCATTCATTGCATAATCAACCCAAGATAGTCTTGTTTGCTGACGACACCTCACTTATTTTTAAAGTAGATAGACGTGCTAAAAACTATGACGATATAAATAAAATTATTAATCAAGTACATGGTTGGTTCACTGCGAATAATTTAGTATTAAATGGGAATAAAACAAAATGTATAAGATTTTCTTTACCTAATGTTAAACATAGTGAGTGTGATGTGGTATTGAATAATGATAAATTGGATTTAGTAGAGGACACTGTTTTCTTAGGGATAACGCTTGATTCTAGATTACAATGGGGTCCCCAAATAACATCTCTTTCTAAGCGGCTAAGTTCCGCAGCGTATGCTGTTCGGAAAGTCCGCCAATTAACAGACATAGACACTGCACGACTGGTGTACTTTTGTTACTTCCACAGTATCATGTCTTATGGTATTCTGCTATGGGGACGTGCTGCAGACATTGAATCAATCTTCATTCTGCAGAAAAGAGCTATTAGAGCTATTTACAATCTACGCAGTCGCGATTCCCTTAGGGATCTGTTCAAAGAAATCAGCATCCTAACAGTGCCTTGTCAGTACATATATGAAAACATCATGTATGTTAGGAAAAATTTGCATTTATTTAGTAAACAGTGCGAACGACATCATTATACTACTAGAGATGGAAATAAACTAGTTCAACCAAAATTTAGATTATCAAAAGTGCAAACTTCATTTATGGGGAACTGCATTAAATTTTACAATAAAATACCTTCCAACATCCTTCAATTAAACGAGAAGAAGTTTAAAATATGTGTAAAACGCACACTATGTAGGCAGGCTTATTATAAATTAGATGAATATGTAGATGATAAAAATGCTTGGCGAAATGCTGGTCCAGCTCCGCAGCCACACTGAAATAGTCTTATGTGGTCTTCATATATTGCTACTCCTTTTTTTGTAATAATTATTTAATTCCGGACTTTCACTAGGTCTTTTATTGACATGTACCTATCTCATAATATTATTTTGACATCATGGATTTATTAAATATTCATGTTCCTTGTTTTTTTTACCACTGAGTAGGACTAATTTGTCTTTGTTTTTTTTTATATCGAGTATACAGGACCTTCGTATTATACAGGACCTTTATCATTTTATTTTGTATAATTGTTTAGAAGTTTGGAATTGTAAATGTGAGCACTATGTAGTCACCGTATTTATATAACTTATCATATAAACAAGCAGTTGACAGTATGTCATGCTCGCTTAAAGGTCATGCTGGTGGTGTCGTGTGTGTCGGGTCCTTCGGTTCCCTAAAATATGGTTGAGCTGGGGGATGGCTGGCACATGCGTCATGCTCGTGATCGGGTGCCGCCAGTTGGGGCCGGTCATCCCTTAACTGCTATTGACATACCTACATAGCTTTATATTGATCTCCTGGACACTTCGGTTGTGCAATATGTTACATTGTCCTCACATCTTAGCTTACTATAAATAAACACGAAATCAATGTAACCCAATCATATGCTTGTAACAGAAAATATGATAAAAAGAGTGTCCATGGAGTTTCTTGCCTGTTCTTCTCCATAGGATCTACTTTTTGGAACATGCAACTAGATTCCTAACTTCACTTTTGACTTTTCAAAAACACCAGTAAATAGGTTCAATTGAAATAAATGATTGAGTTTGAGTTTTGAGTTTGAAAAAAATCTATCTAATCGTTTTGGCGGATAGGTTTTCGGCCGGATAGGTTTTCGGTTTTCGGAGGAGAGGAAATGTGTTTTGAATAACCAATCAGGTTTCGTTATTCTATTTCCACCGAAGCTAAGCGGAGAGGAGATGTGGAAATAACGAAACCTAATTGGTTATTCAAAACACATTTTACACTTTCGTGAAAACCGGGCCTCATCATTTCATTTCGTCGGCTCTCACGACACCCTCAGGATGAAATGGGGTGGCGAATTCCAAATCTATCACCAGACGGGCCTATAGGCTTGGTCAAAATAGCTTCGACTTGTAAGCCTATTACGTTTATGACGGCGATATTATATGTGCGAAGGCTGTTGCATTTGAGAATTCTATTTAGCTCAGTTTTCGCTGGAACGAGATTAAAGTGTACGGTCTTTCACTGGCACTGGCATGCTCGGCGCTGTGCCAAGTTGGACGGGCTGCGTAGCATAGAGGAAATTAGGTAAATATGGACGGGTAATTTTGGTAGGAGCCTTTATTGCTCCGAACATGTGCTTCTTAAATATCACACTAATTTATCAAGCTCATACTCAAAAGGAACTTTATTTACGTAGGTTTTATCACAAAGGTCTTAAAAGCCTTCATATTTAAAACTACCATTATCATCTTACGCCCCGCTACCTGGTACTCAATACACACCTGTCAGTCGTCATTATGTATGTACATATGACGATACAGATACAGATGACGTACATATGAACGGTGTGAATGTTCACACCGTTCATACACATCTCTTTTGACCTCCCACAACTTTTGCGTCCACCCACATAAATGCTGTAAACTACCAGCGGTTTAGAATGCTGCTCTACAGAGAAGAGCAGTCTAGTAAATAAATAAAATAATAAATAAATATCCTTGGACATTTCACACAACGCCATCTCGTCCCAAGCTAAGCAACTTAATGCTTGTGTTATGGTAACGAGCTTGTTGTTATGGTAATGACACGGTTGGCGCAGTGGTTGAGCGATCGACTGCTGCGCAGCATGTCGCGGGTTCGATTCCCGCACGGAAGAAATATTTGTACGACCTACAAGTATTTGTTCCGGGTCTGGGTGCTTTCTATCTATGTAAAATATGTATGTATTTACAAAAAAAAATGTATATATGCAGTTTATCATCCATCTCGTTACCATAACACAAGCATTACTTGGAACGAGATGGCGTTACGTGAAATATCCAAGGATATTTATTTATTTATTTAATGATGATATACTTAAATAGACACCCGGTTCTGGTTTAGACAAAGACCCGGGATCCGTTGATCCAAAGGCGACACATCTACCCTCTAGACCAACGAGGCAATACTATTTTATTATTAGTACCATCGTCGTTGTGGATATAGAGCTTTCCTTACATACTGTAGTATCCGTCGTTACAAAAACGATCAGTCAAATCTATAGAACTTAACATGTAAAGCCTAACTAGGTCAAACGGAACGTCATCGATACGATGTCTGGACGACAGCCAAACGACGCCTAATGTACCAAGCGGTGTGGTTTTGATGGCGTATTGAAGCGTATCCAATGAGAAAAATGTTCTTTAAGTTGCACACGCGAGTGGCTCGAATACTTATTCTTAACCACCGAGAAGAAAGAGTGTTATAAATTGTTACTACTACTACGCAAAATCAAAATCCAAAATCATTTAATCAAATGGGCTCATTAGAGATCTTTAGACATGTCAAACAATAAAATAAAATTTAAAATTTTCTATTTACATTAAATTGATTATTTACTATCTACCACCGGTTCAGAATGCAGCTCTACAGGGAAAAGCCGGCAAGAAACCCTGCGGTTGCTCTTTACTGATACTCAGCCCATAGATGACCCACTGTCTCACGCTGGCTAGAGGGCTGTTTACATAATCATCTTCATCATCAGCCCACATTAGTCCACTGCTGGACATAGGCCTCCCCTAAAGAGCGCCATAGCGCCCTGTCTTCAGCTTGACGCATCCAGCTGCTGCCCGCAACCTTTCGCAGATCGTCGCTCCATCTAGCAGAGGGCCGTCCCACACTACGCTTGCCGATAGTAATGTCGCCACCCAATTCCACTCATACACCATTACCAAGATCTATAGCGTAAAGATGTCATAAGTGTTCTCAATGATTACATATCACTATCACTATCACTACATAGTATAAAACAAAGTCGCATTTTTCTGTCGATCCCTATGTATGCATACATCTTTAAAACTACGCAACGGATTTTGAAGCGTTTTTTTTAATAGATAGAGTAATTCAAGAGGAAGGTTTATAGGTATAATATAATTACCTTAAATACAACCTTAAATAATATATGTACTCGTATATGTAGTATAATATGTATGTATGTAGCGTATGTAGGCAGTGTATGAATGTTGTGTATGTATGTAGTGTATATATGTAGTGTATATATGTAGTGTATGCATGTAGTGTATGTACTTATAATATATATATGTCGTGGATAACGATATCGTTTTATTAAGTTTCTCAATTGATTGTTAACACAGTAGTGCGGCAAACGCGGTGACGTCAGTTGTTTTGCAATGGCGGCACGTGGACAGAGTCGTAATGGAAAGTGAGGTTGGCTCGATCAGTCAGTCGACGTTGGGACACGGACCGAGACACTTCTCCGTTGCGAACCTGTCGGTTTGTCTATCTAAGTGTGTTAACTGAACATTGTTATTTATACTGTGGTTAATATTGTGAATTATAAAGTTACAAGTAATAAACCTCGTACCAAGTCAAGATGATGACGACTCTATCGCTCAGCCGTCGCTATCTCCGACATCAGAAGTGGTATGTAACTCAGTCAGCCCACGTGGAGAAAACAGTGTAGTGATAATGTGTGTACTTCTGTACGCGATGGAAATAACCGATAATGGCGATTCATTGTCACTATAAAGGAGACATTAAGCTACATGAAGATTGTTCTGAACTGAAGATCACAAGCGGCAGTCATAGTGCGGCGATTAACCAAGTGGGGATCACTTGCTTTCATTGTGATGGACAAGGACACTACGCGTCTAACTGCCCTGAGCGGAGCAGCAGGAAGGCGAGCAACAGTACTGTGGTCAGCCAGGTCAAAGAATAGTGAGTGGATCTGTAGTAAGCGCACCAGCTGCAATTTTACGTCACTCCGGTGAGCAGTTTCCATTTTATTACTCGGGTATATTGTATGGTATACGAATTTACGATAGTGTGATTTTGACCGGTGTAAGAAAATATTATTTGAGGTTCTTTTGCGTGTTTACCTGTTAATTACTTGCGATACGAAGTTTAGATTGCTGTGCTTGTTTAGCTTGACGGTTCATCGGTCTGGCGTCGTATTTTCGCCAGTTTATAGCAAAGTTTTCCAAGATTATGGAGCCATTGTATGCCTTGATTTGCATCGGTAAGGTAGCCTAAACGTGAGGCGATAGGACAGCAGATCCAGATTTCAAGCGATCGGGTTTTCGGTCGGCAACTGTGGAATGTCACAGCTGCGGTGGAATGGGTCACCGAGCATCAAATTGGCGGTGAAAGGCAAGGCAGCTAGTGCTGCCACTGCACACTTCAGCGTCAGGCTCTGCGGGGCCGCGGCCGCGGTCGGACTTAGTCTGTTTCAGGTGCGGCAGCGCCGGACATTTGGCAGCGAGATGTCCACGTGGCAACAACGTGGCAACAGCGGAGGAGCTGGCGCGGCGGTAGGCGCAGGCGGTTCGGAGCGGCGCCTGCGGCGGCGGCGAGTGACGAGAGGCATGTGGAAGCTTGCTATGTTAGCAATCCCAGCGGTGCGCTGATGAACGCTTGTGAGTCGTATCCATTTTATTCTGATTCTGGTGCAGAGTGCTCTCTCATCAAACATTGTGTTGCGCCGAAGCCAAGTGGAAAGAGTTATGAGCACCCTCAAAAATATGTTGACTGTTGTAGAAGTTAGTCCAAATATACAGTCAAGGGCGAGGTGGCTCTATGAACTATAAAGGGCGAGGTGGCCAAATATACAGTCAAGGGCGAGGTGGCTCTGTGAACTATAAAGGGCGAGGTGGCCAAATATACAGGGTTGATCACTATTGGTTCGAGCACATGGCTAAGTGCGTTCGTAAGTTTGTCTATGGTTGTATTACTTGTAAACTATCTCAATCGCAATCAGGTCGCCCACAAGCGGGACTTCATCCAATTCTTAAGATTAGTATCCCGTGGCATACTGTGCACGTTGACTTAACTGGCAAATTAAGTGGAAAAGCGATTGCAAGGAGTACGTCATAGTTTTAATTGATGCGGTCACAAAATTTGTTCCCTTGTATCATACCCTGAGAATAGATTTGGCTAGAACAATTAAATCCCTTAAATTAAGCGTCTTTAGTTGGAGCTCCAGTAAGTAATTGCAGATCTGGGACGATGCTTTGCCAACAAAGAATTCAAAGTTTTTTTGTCAGTTTCATTACGTTTGATAGCTACGGGTTCAAGTCGCGCTAATTGCCAAGTAGAAAGAACAATGAGCGCGTTAAAAAGTATGCTGACCGCGATAGAAGCGTCTGTCAATTAGTTTTGAATTCCTCTGTCCACCGTGTAATACAAGCGAGTCCACTCGAGTTTCTGATAGGACCTTTAGCTAGACCATTTAACCTATTAACTTTGAATGATTCCGGACCGGCAGTAGACATTAGTAAGAGAGCAAGCGGCCACATACATAGAAAATAGTGCCAGTTACGAAAAAGTAAAATTTGATAAAACTACAAGTTAAAGTGGTAAAGTTTGATGTTGGTAATTTAGTTTAAATTCAGAACGAAGAGAAACCAAACTAAATTAGACGCGAAATACAAGGGACCGTCAAAAATTGTGGAGTTACTTGATGGTGATCGTTATTTGCTGAAATCTTTGACCGGTAATAGAACATAAAAATACGCTCACGACTGTATAAGGAGATTCCACTAAGCAGTGTGCCCGTTGAGTTAAATTTGTCTGATGAAGATGGTGAGGAGGTTGCCTCCAACAGTAAAAAAAGAACACATACCTTGGCTAGGTCGCACTACACGCACTAGTCTGTAGTCGTAACTGCAACTCTGGGAGTTGTACAGAGCGCGATGGGCAGCTAGTGGTGTGGCGGGGACCCGGGTCTCGAGAGAGACTATTTGTATGGTCCTGTGTACTGGGAGTCGTGAACTCTAGTTAAAGTGTTGGTCGTATCGCTTGGAGCGATGACGATATGGGTGACATGTGAATTGTCACTAGCTGCTGGGACAGCTGGGCCATGTGTTGTGTAATTATTACTTTAAACCTACTGTTTTAAAGTATCAGTATTGAGATTTAAAGATTATGGGCTTAGAGGAATCTTTCGTGTTAAAGTTGTTAAAATTATTTGTATGCTAACGTGATCTCTGTTAACTTGATTCTTAAGATACGATTACGGAACATTACCGTCAGGTTGGCCGAACGTGAAAATGTGCCTCAGTTGGTTATTTTGTTACAAGTACACACGAGGACGTGTGCTTCGTCAGGCTGGCCGTGTCGTGGATAACGATATCGTTTTATTAAGTTTCTCAATTGATTGTTAACACAGTAGTGCGGCAAACGCGGTGACGTCAGTTGTTTTGCAATGGCGGCACGTGGACAGAGTCGTAATGGAAAGTGAGGTTGGCTCGATCAGTCAGTCGACGTTGGGACACGGACCGAGACACTTCTCCGTTGCGAACCTGTCGGTTTGTCTATCTAAGTGTGTTAACTGAACATTGTTATTTATACTGTGGTTAATATTGTGAATTATAAAGTTACAAGTAATAAACCTCGTACCAAGTCAAGATGATGACGACTCTATCGCTCAGCCGTCGCTATCTCCGACATATATGTACAATATTTTCTTATTTTACACCTACCACATTTTGTCTCTGCACCACCCAAGGTAGACTGGCAGAAAATGCCTAAGGCATTAAGTCCGCCTTTGTACATTTGTAGTGCAAAAGTGTAAATAAATAAATAAATAATTGCACCCGTGCGAAGCCGGGGCGGGTCGCTAGTTGAAAATAAATACTTTTTAATGCATTTATCACATTATTTAATTCCCTTTGCTTTTTTGCAGTCGTGGTCACGGGAGAGACTAGATGAAAATCTATAGCGTATCTGCTTATGTATGGAGTAAATCCTTTATGTCAAACCATGTATACCATGTTTAACAACTAACAGGGTCGGTTCACATCTGACGGAAAACGCGTCGCGTATAATCGGTCGCGTAACGCTAAAATAGACAAATGTATGATAAAACATTCAACCTTTCACACCTAACCGATGATGCATTAGTGCGTCGAGCGTACAGCGTCATACATTTGTCTGTTTTGACGTTACGCGACCGATAATACGCGACGCATTTTCCGTCAGATTTGAACCGAGCCTTAGTCCGTCTGTGGAGAGGGTTATGATCGGATTATTCCTGCGGAATCGAATCAGACATGAGGAGAGACGCGGAAGAACCGGGGTTACCGACATAACCCACAGGATTGCCAAACTTTTTTTTTGTACTTGATGGGCTTACGCTTGATCGCCACTTCACCTGATGTTAAGCGACACTGCGACCTAAGATGGAGCGCGCTTGCCTAGAAGAAACTATTCACTCGTGATTTAAAGACTCCCAGCTTAATTCCTCTCAACTTAATTGGCAATGAAACCCGATGGGGCAGAAAATTCCTCGAGTGGCAACCGCGTTCCGGAAGCCTCCCACACGGTAGACCGACGGCCTGGTTAAGGTTGATGGATGGGGTTGTTCAGGACCGACCTTCGTGGAGACCCTGGGGGGAGGCCTATGTCCAGCAATGGACGTCTTTTGGCTAAAATGATGATAATGATAATGACGATTATTTTATGTTTCTTTATGCATGAATGCATATGTACAGTATTTATGTTACACACTATACGTTTTATAAATTAATAATACTTGTCCAGTACAACGTTTTGATCGAACGGGGAACCGAACGCTGGTGACTTTGATCGATCGCCCGGTTTGACTCACTGACGCCAAAGATGAATGCACCATTGCTAGCAAAGACAAATGAAATTGGACCTTAATTTGAATGCAGGAGGATTGAAAATCATACTGTCATTGGAAGCTCTTAGAAATCAAAGATTCCATTTATTTTTACCAACTGAACAAACGCTTTGAAGGTAGCGGAAAGCCGGATGATAAGAGACATAGCAAGGTTTAAAGAGAGGTCGACTGGAGATAGACCTTACAGAATCATTCATCATCATTTCAACCCAAAAATAACCCACTACTGAGTGGGGACCTCCTCCAAATTCGTGGAGGGAAATAAGCCTACTGTGCCACGCTGGTAAGACAGGTTCCTTCTCTTACGGCTTTGTCATCTGCCTCTTGCATTCCTTTAGCGGCGACAAACGACACTTACAGGATAGTGTGAGTTGGTGACATTGTGCATTCTAAAGTCTCACGGAATACTGCTACCCCTGTATGTTATATGTTTCTGCGAAGTAGTAAAGTCGTCATTGCTCTATAAGTAACATAATATTCACAGAAAGTCATTTTTTTTAGCTCCACTGTCATCCTTTCACTATATAGAGTCAGGTACGCGTGGGTTACATATCTTGTGATGTCCGTAAGCAACGACAACCACTTACCACAAAAAAACGCAAGCCTACCGAGTATCTTCCGTTACGACCTGGTATTAATATTATATTAGTAAAAACGATTTCATCATCATCAGCCCACATTAGTCCACTGCTGGACATAGGCCTCCCCTAAAGAGCGCCATAGCGCCCTGTCTTCAGCTTGACGCATCCATCCACGATTTATCCGATGTTAATTGTGAACGCCGTAATTGGTTTATACAATAAAGCATTTTTCTTATCTATTATAATCTATTCATCAGCGATCTAAAAAACTTTCTATCTGGTAATTAGGTCTATGGTACAGTTTCTGTCTATCCATTTAGTTACTCTATGGCCTAACGTGGAGTTCCGGGCGGCGGGTTAAGTTAGACCTCACTTCAGCACCTGCACTTTCGTTGAGGCGGTGTATTCAAGTCAAGTTAATAATGTAAGTTAACTCCACTTAATGGAAGTTTTATTGGAAGTATTTTTAGTTTTTACTTGAATTTTATATTTAATGAGTAATATTGTGTGATCCTCTGAATTTAGAAAGCATATTAAGGTGGATGCTCCAGGGTAGCCCGCGAAATTCAAATTTTCTTACGTTTTTTGCAATTTGCAGGGCAGTGCTAGGTTGTATGAAGATGAACATTTGATTAGCGGCTGTAAGACGTATGTAGTTACAGAGTTATAATTATAAAGAAAATTTGAATTTCGCGGGCTACCCTGGAGCATCCACCTTAACGACTAGCTGTTACGCGTGACTTCGCCCGCGTGTTCTTTAACAATGGGCAAAGCTCGTGACTCATGGGCTCCGGAAAATCGGCCGAATATTGGCCCCAATGTTGTCAGTGATTTCTTATCTGTGCGATTTGCTATGTAAACTTCATTATCGCGATGTAGGACGTTTTGGTAATTCTCGGGTTTCTATGCGATATTTCTTGATGGTGGTAATTCAGATCTCTGTGTAAAGTATATAGTGACGGATTTAGAATACATAGTGCCACCACCCGATTCCATCCTGAGGCTGTCGTAAGAGCTAACTAAAGGAAATAACGCAGCAAAAATCTACCCTTAAAAGTAGGACTATTTGATACGAAACTCTGTGCCAAACCGTCTGGCGAGAGTGCCACGGTTGGCTAACTTCCCTTCTATGTAATTGGAGGAGGGCGGACCTAAGAGTGAATCTTTTATGTTGTGACGATGGTATAGGATTCTGTTCTGATAAATAAAAAATACAAGCTAAACTTATCTAGAACAGTTAATCTTGCCGGATAAACTACAGAAATGTAGAGCCAGTATAACCTTAACTGCACCAATATTTCAGGTGGTTCTCAATAAATCAATCCGGTTATCCCGAAAGCCGGTCGAAACTATTTCTACATAATACAGGCGCTGTCACCGGAACTCGGGACCCGGATATCGGATACTCGGGCGTGTCATCTGAATATTTATCAGGGTATCAGCCGGGCACAGATGGCGGCGGACAATTGAAACGGTCATAGATCCTGTTTTGATATTCGTGGAGCTGTTTTGATTTAATAACTCCTCGATGGATATGATCGCCTGGTACTTTTTATGTGCCTACAGTATTATCAAAATGACTTCAAAATGGGGAGATTCTCAGATCCACTGTTTGTTTTTTTTTATTTGTATGTACGTTACCACATTGCGGTGACGGATTTGGAATACATCGTGGCACCACCCCGTTCCATCTTGAGGGTGTCGTAAGGACAAAAGGCGAAATCCAGAGAAAAAACGAAAACCTTTTTTTTGGGAAAGACCTTTTATAGCTCCCCTGCCGGTGGACGTGGCTGGGGTACGTAGGATTCCACGGTACCTACGTATGCCTTGTGGTTTGATACGAAACTCTGGGTCCATGCCTGGCCAGTGTGGCACAGTGGGCTAATTACCCGCCTTAATTGGAGGAGGCCTGACTCGGTAGTGGGTCAAGTACGGCCTGAGATTTCCTCCAGATTTTATAGACATTGCTTCAATAGTTTAAAAATGCGAATTAAAACATTTGTCGGAATTTTTTGGCGACTTACTAGTCGTATCCGTGTTACATACACTAAAAATAAAAAGGTTTGGACAAGAAAAGTAATTCAAGTAAAAAAAACTAACCAATAAACAACCGTTTCAAGTCGATGCCAACAATAAATTGACACCGACGTCAAATAGTATATGAATAAACTGCTATTAGTATTCGTGTCATGAACAGCTTGCTATGTCCCCCATCTATCCGTAACGATGACATTGCTACATTGTCAAAATTCTTTTTTTTTTATTTAAAAGCCTTATCAATTTCTTGTGACGACTGGTGTGGTGTAGGTTCCGAACTGACACTATAGCTTGAGTAGCCATTTGCCTGTCATGTTGGTCTAGGGGTTGGATGTACAGCCTTAAATTACGGGTCCCCAGTTTGAATCCGTGGTCCGGCAAGTGTCTTTGTGCAGATTAAGCTCGCGGCATATAGCATGTCATTTCAACGATTTTCTTGTTATCTTTAACTGTATCTACATGTTTTTGCGTGTAATTGCTTTCACTAATCTTTGAGACCTGTTTGTCCCATCATCATTGTAACCCTGTTAATTAAAAGAGCAACGATTAAGTTCGTCGTTTCGTCGTTTCCGTCCATAAATGACCCACTACTGAGTCGGGCCTCCTCCAAATTCATAGATGGTAATTAGCCTACTATGCCACGCTGGCAAGACGGGTTGGCACAGGGTTTGCATCAACGTGGTACTGTGTACAGATCCCACAATGCCGCAACAAGGACGCGAGTTGGAGCACCCTGGGGAGGTTTAGTGAGTAGGCCCCCACTCTGGGGGAGAGTCCCACACGCCCCCCCTCGGCCATCCCCGTGGCCGACGGGGATAGTCCCTATAGGATTTTAACCCGGACGAACAAAAACAAAGCGTTTGCATCAAGTTTTCCTTCTCTTTCGGCTAGGTGATCTGCCCCTTGCGTTCTTCGACAACCTCAATACGGTATAGGTTGGTGACATTGTGTATTCGAAATCCATCTTCACACGGACAATTAAGTTACCTGCCAGCTATTCTCTGTGGAATGTTCTAGGGTTTTATTTTAAATTAAAAGTGATTGTCGATTTTGACAGTGAATTCAATTAACTGGTTGTTGCTGGTTGTAACAGCTGCTCTCCTATTGGGGAGTGTATCCCGTGGCCCTGGTTCGGACATTCGAGGATCGCCGTCGGTTTTAGTGGGTAGGTCGGGGCGCAATTTACCATCTCTACGCGCCCCGGAGTCCCACATATCCCGGCTAGTCCCAACGGCCGGGAATCCATGAGGATCTCCGACGTAAAAAAAAAAAATAAAAAAAAAAGCTGAGAATTAACCGATGATGAAAAATATGATGAATATATTTTTTTTTGACTGCCTCGTTGGTCTAGTGGTTAGATGTGCCGCCTTTGGATCAACGGGTCCCGGGTTCGATTCCGGGGTCGGGCAAGTGTCTTTGTTTAAACCAGAGGCACTGGCTTGGAGTCTGGGTGTCATTTCTATCTATAATATGTATATATTTACAAAAAAAAATGTATTTAAGTAGTTTGTCATCCATCTCGTTACCATAACACAAGCATTACGTTGCTTAGCTTGGGACGAGATGGCGTCGTGGGAAATGTCCAAGGATATTTATTTATTATTTATAATTCAATTAAATGGTTGCTATCAGCTGTGAATTAACCGATGGTGATAAATATGATGAATATATTGTGTGAAGATCCTATCAGTGTAGACGGTTTTACTCAGAATGGAAGTCACAACAAAACTTATGCAGACGAAATTGGTAATTCAGTTAACCTAGTGTAGTTTCATTAGACAGCCAGCCACTGCGCGAATGGATTACAGTGATATCTAGTGACTGGATTCGACCATTTTGTACAGGATGTACGAATAACATTATGACCATCCCAAGAGATGGTATAGAGCTTACCGAAAAAGTTGTTCAGCGATCCATATTATAGTGTACCTAGGTGAATCAAAAAGTTCTTAGAAGTGCATATATATGAAACCTTTTTGGATCAAGTTCGATATTCAAATTAAAGAGTGTCTATCACACTATATTTATGCAGACTGTCACTTGTTTTTGTCAGTTCGTTCGCATGTAATAAATTTTTTTGTGCAACGAGTTGCTAAAAAGTCAAAATTATGGATAAAAGTGAGTTACGTGCGGTGATAAAATATCTCAGTTTGAAAAAAATGTCTACGAAGGAAATTTTTTTGGACATTCAGCAGACATTAGGGGGTGATGCTGTACCCTATTCTACGGTTGCGTACTGGGTGGCTGAATTTAAAAGAGGTAGATCAAGCTGTAAAGATGACCCGCGTTCTGGGCGGCCTTCAACCTCCGTTACAGAAGAAAATGTCAAAAAGGTTGAGAATCTGGTTTTGGAAGACAGAAGAATGACTATAAAACATATAGCTGAGATCCTAAAGATATCTTTTGGTAGCGTTCAATCCATTTTAATTGATTCACTGGGGTTCAAAAAAGTGTCTGCAAGATGGGTGCCACGAATGTTAACCGACGAAAACAAAAAGCGACGTTTGGAAATTTCCAAGCGTAATCTCGAAATGTTCCAGCGTGATTCGGATAATTTTTGCCGTCGTCTTGTCACCATGGATGAAACGTGGGTCCACCATTTTGATCCTGAAACTAAAAGACAAAGCATGTCTTGGAAACGACCATCCTCTCCATCCATTAAGAAATTTCGAGTTGCTCCTTCCGCTGGCAAAGTTATGGCCTCTGTGTTCTGGGATAGTGAAGGAATCCTTTTTATTGATTACATGCCAAAAGGCCAGACGATAACTGGACCCTATTATGCAAATTTAATCCCGAAAGTGCGTGAAGCGATTAAAGAAAAACGTCGTGGAAAACTGTCGTTGGGCGTGTTGTTCCTTCAAGATAACGCTCCTGCCCATCGATCGGAAGTTGCGCTCAACGCAATCCGCTGTGCTGGCTTCAATCTCCTTGACCACCCACCATATTCTCCGGACTTAGCCCCAAGTGATTTTCACTTATTTCCAAAATTAAAAGAGGAAATTCGTGGAACAAAATTTCACGATAATGACGCGGTTATAGCTGCCGTAGAGGACTTTTTCGAGAGTCAAGAAAATAATTTTTTTTCACAAGGAATAAGGAAGTTAGAAACGCGTTATTCTAAATGCATTGCATTGGAGGGAGATTATGTAGAAAAATAAAATATTATTATTTAAATCTTTGCATTTTTTTATATTGATTCCAAGAATTTTTTGATTCACCCTCGTATATATGGGGTATATGTATACTTTGTCTATGCATGTTGTTTATTACTGATCTACTTGATCAAGTGCCGTAGTTATTAATAAATATAAATAAATATCCTTGGACATTTCACACAACGCCATCTCGTCCCAAGCTAAGCAACTTAATGCTTGTGTTATGGTAACGAGATGGTTGATGAACTACTTATATAATTTTTTTTTGTAAATACATACATTTTATAGATAAAAAACACCCAGACCCGGAACAAATACTTGTGGGTCATACAAATATTTCTTCCGTGCGGGAATCGAACCCGCGACCACTGCGCCAACCGCCATACTATGTCTATGTATGTTGTTTATTACTGATCTACTTGATCAAGTGCCGTAGATGCTTCGTACGCCGCAGGGTTACCAGGATGAGATCGCTTGGTAGCGATAAGGTCGTCCACATATAAGTACAAAATTGTTTCGATGTATATCTATGGTTTGTATTGGTATATGTGCAAAAAAGTAATAAATAAATAGGTTTTTTTTTTAAATTGTGGATTACGAGAGAGGCACGTCGCAGGCAGTCGTTTTACTGATCCACTTTATAATCACTAAATGTGTGTTGCATGGGACATGAGCCGTTTTGCCAATGTATAATACTATTTTAGAAGCTTCATAATGTGTGTTCCACATTGATTCTTAGGTCCCAAGTTTAAGCCCGGGTCTGTTTTCTTTAAAAACAAAAATAAACTATTTCTATCGACCTTCTCGTGTAGGTATGGGTGTACGGCCCTGAATAATGCAGTCAAATAAATACCCTTTAGGCCGCAATTCAGTTGTATATTTATAAAGTGTATTACCGCACTCCGACAGTTAAAAACCGATTTGGAAATTCCTGTGTATTCTGTGTAAATTGTGTAAACTATTTTTTCCGAAAACAATGAAAACCAAGATACGATGCGAAATCTTTAGCAAAAACCTACGAAAAATACCCAGCACAACCATTTAACTTATCCAGTTCGACAATGTCTCGTTGCCTAAAACCGCCGAAGTTTAGGCGACAAATTAAACTCGTGTTTTGCAGCTTTGTTCTAATCTATAGTGCAAAATTACTGGTCGCACCGCTCGTCTAGACGCCGCCTAACGACATGCTATGTTTGTTGAACTACCGTGTACACCCCGCTTAATTGTAGGCGCTGTTAGGCTAATTTGTGCTAGGAATATCACGAAGGTGAATGTGATGTAGACCCGAACATGAATACAATAAGACGTAGTGAGAAAAAATGAGAAAGGTGCTGAGATGGTTTGGCCTTAACGAGAGAATGAATGAAGAACGATTGACGAATAAAGTGTATATGGCAAGTGTGAATGAAAGTGTTGGAAGGGGAAGACCTAGGCGGACGTTTCAAGACCAAATTGGTCTTGAAAACGTGCCAGGTCAAGAGCATGTATGATGGGAATTATGAAAGTGGAGGAAGCGATACAAGTATGTAAGGATCGTCTGCTTACTCCTACGGGAAAGAAGCGTGATTATATGTATGTATGTATGATTATCAATCACTCGTTTGCCGAGTAATTAGAAATGACGTCATAATGATCAAAATTCAGTCAACCGTCAACAGAACAAGACCCAGTGCTGGGTCTTGTTCGGGCCTTTAGCCTACTATGCCACGCTGGCCTTCGTGTCAAGTTTTCACTATATTGCGGCCAGGTTTTCAGCCTTATCATTTTTCTTGCCGGGTCTTATGACACCCCCAGGATTAAAAAGGGGTTGTGACACTATGTATTTATATTGAATGTAGATCTTAACTCACTCTTAATACTTAAGCAACTCTAGATTGAAACTCTAAACTATTTCATAAGAAGCATCATTTAAGTTGCCCTTTCAAGTTAAACGTGTATGTATAACTTAAGTTTAGCTAGTGCTACATCGCTTAATACTTGAGTTAATGTGTGCAGAGCGACGGAACACCGAGCTCCGTAATACAGCGTTTAACTGATATTCCGAGGTGTTTATGAAAAGACCGACCGTTGAACCGTTGTGTAACATTATAGTTAGAAATAGTATGCGTTTTGGATTTAAGGTAAGCCGACAAAAGGAAACGTTATGACCGAAAACCTAGCCGCAAGAGATGAAAAACGTGATACAAAACCTGTGCCATCCCGTCTGGCCAGCGTGGCATTGTAGGTTAATTACCCTTCATGTAACGGGGGACGCCCACCTCAGCACTGACCACTGGGTTTTTTTTATTACTTTGCGGTGATATTTAATATCGTAAACGTCCTGTCCAGTGAGCCGACCAACCCCAAACAGCAGCACCTGTTCACAAGTATAACGCATGAGACAGCCATCAAACACCTCAACTATAGTAAAGGGAAGTGACCGACCCGTCACACGTCGCTCAAAAGATGATGACCCGCGGCTTCATCCGCGTGGAATTCAAGCGGGTTCGTGTTAATACTAATATTCATACTTCAACTACGAATATTATTAATAACTATAATTACAATTACATACGAATATATAATTAACTACGGCTATTGAGATTAAAAAACATCCAAATTTCAATAGAGAGGATGGTTGGCAAGTACCACCTGCTTGGGATCCAGTCATTAAATTGATCAAATCTCAAGCAAAACACTCATCTGCAAGACCTCTGGACACCGTGAGCGATTTCTGCGTGCACAGGGAACGTTATCAATAAAACAAAATTATAGGCGGTAGATTTTAACTGTTTCTTTGTACTTTTGAAGACAACTGTCATCTAGTCTCTCCCGCGACCACGACTGCTGCAAAGCATTCGAAACGTCGGGAATTAAATAATGTAATATACACGCGATAAATCCGTTAAAAAGAGTTTAATTTCAATAAGAATATTCAGTTTAAAATTACGATGCGGTGTAACAGGCGTCTATGTTTGTAGCACAGGACGCGTATTAAGAAGTTGCTTTTTCGAGCATCGCGCAAATACAGGCGAACTCGTGAATGCAAATATTCCGGTTGGGAACAGGAGCAGCCTGTTTTCTGGTTTACGGGAGACATTCCCATTTGCCACACGATTTTTTTTTAACTTGAACGTATGATTTTATGTACGTCATTCATCAGGCCTCATTTATCCTAAGTTTAGCCCATAAATGACCCACTACTGAGTCCAGCCTCCTCCAAATTTAGATAGGTAGACTTCCCTCGTAGGTGATCTGCCTCTCGCATTACTTTACTCGCCTCTGACAACTTCCTCAAGATATTGTGAGTCGGTGACATTATGTATTCTAAATCCATTAATAATTTATTTACACATAATGTAGGGAAATCTGATCATTAAGCCACGCTGGCCAGACGAGTTGGCAAAAGGTCGGCTCTTACAAAACTGTCAGGATAGAATCAGGTGGTGAAACTTTGCATTCTAAAGGTCAAAGGTCGATGCAAAGGACCAAGCAACATGGAATAATAGTTGTGGACAATGTGTTATTTAAATATGGCTTTTTAAAAAGCCTTCTTTTGCACATCTGATCTCAGTATCTGAAAGTAAAAGATGGACGAATATGGGTTTGAAAACACACAGTTCGTAGAATAAATCCTGCTAACATTATAAACGTGAAAGATTGTTAGAATGTGTGTTTGTTACTCTTTCACTAAAAAAGTACGGATTTTGATGAAATTTACAATAATATAGCTTTTACATCAGAATAACACTAAGGCTATAATTTATAGAGATATCCAACTCTAACTACTCTTTATAACTATAACAGATATTTTACATATAACAGACTATTTTTTATTAAGTACCCGTGTGAAGCCGGTGCGGTTAGTAAATGACAAAATAAAGAGTTATTTATCTTTATATATTTTTTACATTATAAACTATGTCCTCCTTTTTTTACTCACCAACATGGCCCCTCTGTTCTGATTCGCTGAATTTGACAGTCAAATTGCGGCTTCAAGTGGCTCCATAATGGAAATGTTATGTATTTGCTAATGACGGGTGCTGCACAAATTAGTCTCCGGTTCAATTCCGCCCCACACTTCCTGGTATCGGTAACCAAATATCATCTAGTAAACGCAATAATAGAGATAGACCAATTGTTTTGGCGTGTCATGACATCATGACACGCCAAAACAATTGGTCTAACACTAAATTATTTCAACCGTTTTGAGCTCTTAATTTCGTGAATGCTATTATATAGTTCCATCCCGAGGGTGTCGTAAGCACAGAACATATGAGTCATAGGAGCTAACTAAAGAAAATAAATGGCAAAAAACCGCAAAAGAAAATAGAAAAGAACAGAAAAAACTATACTATCCTCGGAGCCACCCAAACGCTTACAAAAAAAAACATTCAAATCGGTTTAGCCGTTCTTCATCACTATCACTACATATTACTGTGGTCGGTCCGTTCCAATGTACGAGTATGTTTAAATCTTTAAAACTACGCAACGGATTTTGAAGCGGTTTTTTTAATAGATAGAGCGATTCAAGAGGACGGTTTATATGTGTATAATACATAAGTTTAGAGGTTCATCATTGCACCGTGCGGAGCCGGGGCGGGTCGCTAGTGATTTATAAAATTACAACGAAAGGTGGCATTGATTTTTATATTTAAAAATATTCAAATTAGAATCTGCTATTTTTTAATCACGTATACAGAATACATTAAATCATTAAAAACATTACACACACTACCACGTATAAATTTAACACACACACAGGCAAATATACTCTTTTGTTTATTGTTAAAGTCTGTGTTCAAATTGAGAATAGAACTATAATTTAAGTTACTTATGGTCTAATTTCGACCGCAGGCGACCACTAGTCGTATTTTATTACACTAGATCATGAATGCTCAAAATGTTCATTAGGGATAACGTTGTATTAAATTCCTAACGCGTTCAACGCTTTAATTAGTTAATCCAATTAATATCCAGGTATACTGGCCGAGGTTCGGAACGCCACGTACAAAATTGCAATATCATGTAGTTGGCGTCGAACGGCATTAGTTGTACTCTATTAAAGTTCGCCTATGTGACCCACGCCTTTTGGTAGGGTTGTCACACACACCTTAAAGACACGCTTATTAAAGAACTCCAAGAAGAAGAAGAAATTTATTTATTTGGACAATGAAACAGAAAACAATCAGGTATCTAAATCTTTACACATATATAAAATTGGAGTGTCTGATTCACTACGTAGTATAAAACAAAGTCGCTGTCGTCTGTGTATGCTTAAATATTTACAACCACGCAACGGAATTTGAAGCGGTTTTCTTTAATAGATAGAGTAATTCCAGAGGAAGGTTTATATGTATAATACATGCATAATTGCACCCGTGCGAAGCCGGGGCGGGTCGTTAGTATAATATTAAAATAAAAAGCGTTTATTTATTGTTATTTGTGGTCTGTTTGGAATCCTCGGTGTCGATATTTCCAGCAAGGTCCAATTTGGGAGTCATCTGGAAGGTAAAGCCAAATTGGCGAGTAAAAAGATGGGCGTTCTGAACAGAGCCAAGGGGTATTTCACGCCCGGCCAACGACTTGCACTCTACAAAGCACTGCTCTCACCTGTGGGCAGGTGCGGCCAGATACCAACTCGATCCACTTGACTCCCTCCAAAGACGTGCTGTTCGAATCGTCGGGGATCCCAATCTCACGGAGAAATTGGGGACGTTGGAGCAACGGAGAGACTTTGCGTGCTCTACCGTCTGTTCCACGGGGAGTGCTCCGAGGAACTGTTTGAAATGGTAACACCGTCACCTTTCTACCAGCGTACAACTCGCCATCGCAGCAGGGTTCACCCATATCACCTGGAAACGACAACGTCTAGCACGGTACGCTTCCAGCGATCTTTCATACCACGCACGTGCAGACTCTGGAATGAACTACCTGCGGCGGTGGTTCCCGAGCGCTACGACATGTCCTCCTTTAAACGAGGTTTAAAGAGAGCACTCACTTCACGGTAGGCAACGGCTTGGCTGTGCCCCTGACACTGCCAAAGTCCATGAGTGGCGGCTAACACTTACCAGCAGGTGGGCCGCTAGCTCGTTTGCCACCAAGAGCAATAAAAAAAAATCTTAAACCACACAAAAAAATAACGTTTGCAATTTTTGTTTGTCTGTTTGTTTCGGCTGATCTCTGATTGTATATTTAGTCTTATTGATCGTTTTACTACTACTCAGCCCATAAATAACTCACTACTGAGTCAAAACTCCTCCCTGGATCGGGAGGACTCGGTCTGGTCTTCTCCAAATTCATGGAGGCTGACCGACCGGGTTGGCATAGGGTTTGGATCAAGTTTCCTTCTGGTACGGCTAGGTTATTTGTTGTGTGTTTCCTTTTGGCGGCTCTTAAAACCCTCACGGCGTTTAGCCGTAAACTATTTGACTGAAACTACAGCTCAGTGAATACGATTCGGCAATCTCAAATAATTTATTAGTACACAATGGACACTTACAATTTGTCAATGTGTGTTATTGACAAAATTTATGCAAAGTAATATATTTTAGTTTACCACAGTTCGGAACGCGAACACTGTTGAGAAGAACTGGCAAGAAACTCAGATGGCTTGTCATTCTTATTTTTTTCATTATTTAATTTTTTTTGCCCAACTAATTACAACAAACTCTTCTATTGGATCCGGAAGGCGCCAAATAAAACGTGAATATTAAAACAATACAAAATAAACCTTTAATAAAATAAAACATTAAAACATCTCCGGTGTGTCAACCCTAACAGTTTTGGCAATACATTGTTAGATTTGTTGTTAGATTGTTAGTAGTTGTTGCAGTGGCAACGTTTTTGCGTACGCTAATACGGTTTTAGATTTGTTTACTTGTTGTTCGGTTTGTTAGTTTAAATCAACCCATCTACCGGTAGCGGGTCGAGTTAATTTTACCTATTTTCATATCCGTGTTATAATTTCCGTGTGTGTGTGTGTGTGTGTGTGACACACACACACACGGAAATTTTATTAACATTATGTGTTCTAGTGTTCTATACTTAATCGTTTGTTCGTTTCAGCCCTTATTTGACCCACTGCTGAGTTTGGCCTCTTCCAACTACGTGTAGGGTAATTAGCCTACTGTGCCACGCTGGCCAGACGGTTTTCGCGATTATTACACATTGAAATTAAACACTTTTCAACGGATTTATCGCGTGTATATTACATTATTTAATTCCCGACGTTTCGAATGCTTTGCAGCAGTCGTGTTCGCGGGAGAGACTAGATGACAGTTGTCTTCAAAAGTACAAAGAAACAGTTAAAATCTACCGCCTATAATTTTGTTTTATTGATAACTAGTGGCCCGCCCCGGCTTCGCCCGTGCAAACCGGGGGTGGGTTATACATATAAACCTTCCCCTTGAATCACTCTATCTATTAAAAAAAACTGCTTCAAAATCCGTTACGTAGTTTTAAAGATTTATGCATACATAGGGACGGACAGAAGAATGCGACTTTGTTTTATACTATGTAGTGATGATAGTGATAGTGATAGTGAAGTGATGATAGTGACGTTCCATGAGATTTGATCAATTTAGTGACTGGACCCCAGGCAGGTGGTATTTGCCAACCATCCTCTCTATTGAAATTTGGATGTTTTTTAATCTCAATAGCCTCGCGGATCATTCTTGGAATGTAATGATTTTCCTTGGCAAGGATTTGAGGTCTATCAAAGTGAATCCGTTAAAAGGTGTTTAATTTCAATTTGTGATTTCCTTTTGTCAGCTTAGTCGACGCTCTCAGGATAAAGTCGGTTGGTGACACCATGTATTCTAAATCCGTCACCTCACGACTACCTTATAGGCTCTTACAACGCTCTCAAGATAAAATGGGTTGGTGACATAACGTATTGTAAATCTGTCACCAACTTAATAAAAAAAGTTAATTTATATGACTGTGTAACCTTTAAGCGACCTTATCGAAGAGTCACTTTGTCCAAATTTAGAACCGAAGGTAGCTCAGCGAAATCATGAACGTCGAAATGTGTCTACCTCGAATTCTGAACCTTATTTCTATAAGTTTAAGGATCCATGTAATAAACAGTTCGTGCTGTGCTTGACCGGTTCTCGTTTAACTGATAGAATCTTAATTGTTTTCTAGGAAGTCCACGTATTAACTGGTAAATATAATTAAGATATTATAATGTTAAATTAAATTTGCTTCTGATGTTTTGTTTTATAATGTAAATGGAAGTTAATTTTGACGAAGGCCAACCGAAATGTCCTTCTTGAATGTCGACCTCGTTAAGGTCGCTGAAATCCTTTGGGTTGAGTGAGTGGTACAGTAGACCATGGTATACAACTGACGTGGTGGGTCGGGATTTGTCACTACTACTCAACCCATACATGACCCACTGCTAAGTCGGGCCTAATCCAATTACATGGCGGGTAAATAGCCTACTGTGCCACGCTGGCCAGATGGGTTGGCAAAGGGTTTTGTATCAAGTTTTCCTTCTCTTGCGGTTAGGTATTCTGCCGTGTAATTGTCTTCAGTCGGCTCTTAAGACGTTCTCAGGGTGGAATGGGATGTTGACACTAGGTATTCTAATTCCGCCACCACACGGAATAATACGGTCAACATTTAAAAAAAAAAAATTTTTTTTATTATGCGCACAGTAACTATGTCGTCAGTTCCGTATTTTTTTTCGTTATGGCTAAAACTGCATGCCACAGCCCAAATGATTCCATTCCATCGATTCCCTAAAAACTGCATAGACACACAAAACCTTGCGATATCTGAACTCTCATTAGTCCTACCAATTAATTTTAGCCACTATAGTGCAGCAATAAGGTCGTATTTCTAATTGAATAACCAAAGCTATCTGCCCACATGTACGCGACAAAAAGAGGGATCGGGCTCAGGTAGAAAATGAATACAAAAGATAGTGCGTTTCGTTCTTTCTGCTTTTACAAACATACGTTTTACGCGCCTTAAATTAATTTAATTCTTACCGGGTTTGCTATAGAGTTTAAAATTGCGCGACATTTCCTGAGTGTATGTACTGATATTTGTTTTAAAGTCCGAGTTCCCTTTGAACGTTTATAGGCGGTCAAATTTTAGTGAGCGAACGAAGTTTTTAGGTTAGTTTGCGCTCGCGTTGGGTAGGATGCGTTCTGTAATAGTTTCGGTTATTTAGTTTTAATTAGTGTAAAGTTGAATTAATTATTACTATATCGCGTCGCGTTTCGGAACCGAATTCGATTTGAAATTTGCGGTGTTCCAAACTTGAAGTTGTGTTTTGTTTTTAGTTTGTCAATGGATTGCAGTGTTTTGGTATAATCTGTAGTGATGCCCAGGTATTTTTTAATGTACATTATTTTAAAAGTTTATGATATCTACCTACTTTAGGAAATATATTATTGTTGTTTGGTTTATAGTAAACTTTGCTATGAGTCATACGGAATTATCGTCTTGTCTATCAATGCCATAAGTAAGATTATTTATCATCATCATATTAATAATAAACTACTGTTACACTAGCCTTCCACCACTATGATGGAGGGAATTCAGCTCAGTTTCTCGTCTGATTTGTAATTAGACCAAATATGCATCACTAGGTATGTGACCTGTATCGTGGGGACTGTTTACAAACATGTAATTTATGAACACAAATGACACCCAGACTCCGAGCAAGTGCCTCTGGTTTACATAAAGACATTTGCCCGACCCTGGAATCAAACCGGGGGGCCTGATCACCTGTAGCAACACGCTTCCCCTAATAGAACAAGGAGGATGTGTATTAACATCAACGCCACCTGATGATGTTACTTGGTTGCGGCATTCTAAAAGGTGGAGATCTTTCCCCAGTGGAGCAACCCCAGCCAGGAGTTGGTAGGCAGCTTAGCCTTGATGAATTTATAATACACAGTGCCACCACCCCTTTACCATTTTGAGAGGCGACTAAAGGAAATGACAAGACTGAAAACCTAGCCGAAAGAGAAGGAAATCTTGATAGGAAACCCGTTTGCCCAGCGTGGCACAGTAGGCTTATTTCCCTGTAGGATCTGGAGGAGGCCCGACTCAAGAGAGAGAGAGAGTGGGTCATCTAAGGGCTGAGCGGTATGCCCTATATGCATCCCTGGTAATGTTTCGCCTATTAGCCATACACCACATGTGCGAAGCAGCCCCCAAAACCTACTTGACTATATTGTAAGATTACAAGATCACTACATAGTATAAAACAAAGTCGATGTTTTCTGTCCGTCCCTATGTATGCATGAATCTTTAAAACTACGCAACGGATTTTGAAGCGGTTTTTTTTAATAGATAGAGTGATTCAAGGGGAAGGTTTATATGTATAACCCACCCCCGCTTTGCACGGGCGAAGCCGGGGCGGGCCACTAGTAAATAAATAAATAAATATCCTTGGACATTTCACACAACGCCATCTCGTCCCAAGCTAAGCAACTTAATGCTTGTGTTATGGTAACGAGATGGATGATAAACTACTTATATACATTTTTTTTTTGTAAATACATACATATTAAATATAGAAATGACACCCAGACTCCGAGCCAGTGCCTCTGGTTTAGACAAAGACACTTGCCCGACCCCGGAATCGAACCCGGACCCGTTGATCCAAGGGCGGCACATCTAACCACTAGACCAACGAGGCAGTTACTATTTTTTAACCTGTAACTCAACCCATATATGGCCAACTGCTGTTTCGGACCTCCTCCATTATATGAAGAGTAACTCTCATTATAAATCGTCGTCATCGTCGTCGTTTCAGCTCAGAAATGATCCACTACTGGGTCCAGCCTCCTCCAGATTCATGTAGGGATATTAGCCTCCTGTGCCACGCTGGCAAGTCGGGTTGGTATTAAGTTTTCCTTCTCTTGGGGCTAGGTGATCTGTCTGTTGCGTTTTTTTAGTCGCCTCTTACGACACCCTAAAGATGGTATTTTTATAAAGTTCCTTCGTTTTATCACAAAATGTATATATTAATACGTGGCAGGGTTTAGTATTGGTCTAGTGGTCAGATGTGCCGCCTTTGGATCAACGGGTCCCGGGTTCGATTCCGGGGTCGGGCCAGTGTCTTTGTCTAAACCAGAGGCACTGGCTCGGAGTCTGGGTGTCATTTCTATCTATAATATGTATGTATTTACAAAAAAAAATGTATATAAGTAGTTTATCATCCATCTCGTTACCATAACACAAGCATTAAGTTGCTTAACTTGGGACGAGATGGCGTTGTGTGAAATGTCCAAGGATATTTATTTATTTATTTATTTAGATTTCCTAGTTACTTAGATTTACGACCTGGTTATTTTCTTTCGTCGATTCTTATGACACCCTCAAGAAGGAGTGGGGTGGTGCTATGTATTCTAAATCCGTCACAACATTACAAATTAACAAGTCTGTTCTTTTGCATCCATTTGCTCAGTAATGTTTCTATGCAATTTTAATAAGACTGAATATTTAAGTTGTTATTAGAACTTCTTATTTAGAACTTCTAAACATTTCAAATTCATTCGAAACTTTGTTCTCAGTTTTTCTAGAAAATTCTCGCAAGAAACTCGCGTGTAAACTCAGTTTCATATATAATATTTAATAGAAAATGGCGTAGAGATATACTTGGATACAGTGCTGGATTTACCAGCATGTTGAGTTGGCTGCAGCCTCGATTTAAAAGTTAATGACTTAAAAAAAAAGAAATATTTTTTTAGTCAAGTCAAGTAGCTTTTGGCGATAGCTTCGCTCGCGCGGATGAAGTCGAAGGTAACTGCTAGATTACACTTAAAATGGGCGCTAAATTCAATAAACACCGACGTTAAATAAGATAGGTATTCCTAAGGCACCAACTTCAAACGGTTGGTTATTTTTCGTTTTTCAGTTCCTACCTTGACTTTGTCTGTGCCTAATGCTCGAGGGTAGTCGGCCCCTGTCTATTCCATAAGGTTAGCAGACGTAATTATTTAAAGCAATGAAATTCATATAGAACCTCGCCGTTGGCACACAATTAGGGATAAATAAAAACACATCAAAGAGAATATACCTTTACATTCGTATAGTCTTAGAGCTGTTGTCTTAAATCGTTCAGTTGTAGTAACTAGCTGAATTTATCTTCGAATAGCCTTTAGCTACTTTATTGTAGAAAAATGTAGTGTAAGTAAATCGAAATAAGGTCTATTATACGTTTTTAAAGTTGCTTCGGAACACTGTTATTGCCTGGCTTGAGCAAATTTTCTTTATTGCATTTTGCAGTATAGTTGTGATATTTTTTTCAATTAACTAATGTATTTGAAGTATTACAATGCAGTCTTCATACGTTTTGCACTGGATTGCACCAACACTATAGTATTTATCAAAAAGTTATCTGGTATCTTAACCTGATTTAGCTAACTACCAGTAATTCCACGGAGCGATAGCCGTCTGCCCTCCGCGACTATTTAGTGGGACAACCGGTGTATGGTTAGACCAGTTGTCACTTTTCACATTACTGACTGCATGTAACGACGGACTTAAATAGTAGAATGGCAGCCTGAAGTGGGTAGTTTTACGTGCCCTCCGAACCACGGTTAATGATTATTATTAATGATATTCATTTATATAATTTTCTAGGAAAACCATCGACTAGATAATTACTGGAATTAGTTAACAAAACAGGCGTCATTTCAGTCATATAATTTTATTGTCAGTCTCTCGGACTATATTCAGATGTTTGCCGAAGGTAAACTGAGAAATTCGCATTAATTGGGAACTGTTGTATGAAAATACCCATACTACATTTAATTGCTGCTCCTGTATAATTCTGTTGTGGTAATATTATTTCAGCAAATTACAAAATAATGTTTATAAGCAAAATTCGTAATTCAAATTCATAGAAAATACTTATTTATTTTTTGTACTTATTAGACGGTCACAGTCTATCAAACAGTTGTCTGGCTCAGTCGGATCGGAGGAGTGTCCATAATTTGGTACATCTGACCCCCGGGCACGCTATCGGTAACATCTGTCACTCTACCGTCTATGACAGTCGATACATGAAGGCGGTAGAAGACCATAGATCATCCCAAAGAAGCCCACTGCTGTGCAGAAGTCTCCCACAAAGGGCGTTCTGGAGCCGCTCATTCTATTTTAAAGAATCACTAGCAGACCCGGCCACGTGTTACTGTGGTGGTTAAGCAATTAAATTGTAACTTTTGACATAGCGCCATCTATTGAATACTTACTGAATCCAGTCAACAGATATCGCCACCTGTTGGAATCGTTTGGAGCTAACAGATAATTGAGACTTGTAATAATTTGCAATAAAATAATATTGCGACTATCATCATCATCATCAGCCCACTTTAGTCCACTGCTGGACATAGGCCTCCCCTAAAGAGCGCCATAGCGCCCTGTCTTCAGCTTGACGCATCCAGCTGTAGTAGTCCATCTTGCGACTATAAATTGTGTCAAATACAACGAGATGTAAGCTATCCTATTTTTCAAGTTGGATGAAACCGCACGCGGTTGTGCAAATCTGATTGATTAAACCCTGTTAAGTAGTTTAGGAGTCCATTGCGGGCAAATAACGTGACACGTAATTTAAGATTTAATCCAGACTAGGTCCTAAACTCTTTTTTTTGTTACAGATGTGTCGTAAAATGTAGCCAGCTGCACCACCAGATGTCCCCGAAACGGCAGTCTGCGATGGGCAAGCAGGACTGGAGCTGGCGCAGAGAGTGCAGTGTTAAAAGTGTCAGTGTTAGTGTCATTCGATGTCTGGTGTTAGTCGCACTATGCGGCCAGTGTGCGGGTGGAAAGCCGATTAGTGAGACACTACAGAGGGCGCTGTCGGCGGTCCGGGGACCCAGTCCTGGTGCCAAGAAGCTGCTCAATATTCCTGATGATGGAGGTATGTGGTAAATCTCTAGTAAATTGTATTAAGCTGCTTAAGCGTGCGATATGTACAGGGTTGATACGACATAGGGGCAATTTTTTTAACTGCCTATACTAGGTATCATTTCCAGGCTCTGTACCAAAAATCAATTGAATTGGAGCAAAAGTTTAGCCGCAAATGTTTTTTTAAATTTTTGCCTCATTTGAACATGATGTATCTTTATGTTTATGCCTAACGCATCGTTTATTAACCTTAGGGGCTGTCCATTAATCACGTGATGTTTTTTAACATTTTTATGATTGTTTGTTTAACACAACAGGTTTAAGACTACCCCTACACCCCCCCCCCCCCATGAAAAATCACGTGTATTTTTTTTGTACCGTTTCGAATTCATACTAATCACATATAAGTAGTATACGTAGTGTAGTTTAATGCCCCTCTGTCATATCAACTCTGTATATATTTAATGAAACCCCTGCATGAAATGATGAAATTCACGAACACATCTGACGTTCCTGTAAGGTGTACGGCAACCTTTGATACCTTTTGGAGGAGTGAAACCCGTGGCTTTTGACCAGGGCCGTCGAAGAATGCACAAGCTCAGGCATCTACATATTACGGAAGAGAACGACCCGCCACACGTCACTGCCATAGCACTTCAAGACAATAGACTAATTAGCAACAATATTTTCATAGCACAACTGTCCCTTCTAAATTATAAACGTGCTACGTAAGAGGACATTAAAATACTTTTTCTCCGCAGGACTAATTGCTAGAAATTTGTCAGCGGTTCCTTTTTATCTTGAGAAGACTTACGGTTCATTAGTATAAACGTATAATTGATGCGACTTTTCGCAGCGCGAATTCCGTGTGGTGACGGATTTAGAATAAAAAGTGTCACCTCCATATTCCATCTTGAGAGTCAAGTAAGTTGAATAACGTTGTCTGTTGTGAATGTCAGAATTGGTAGAAGTATATAACACTAGCGGCCAGCCCCGTTTTCGCACGGGTATTTATCAAAAAAAAGTATTTTTAGTTACTTTTTGAATATCCTTCTTTTGTCAGGGATATTATAAGATTCAAATTCGGAAAAAATAGTTCTGATTGGTATTTTAGTTTCGGAGCATAGTCAATGCAAACAAACAAATCTTTCTTCATTATAATATTGGTTTAGATGACTGAGTGGATTGACAAAATAATCGGTAAGACGAATCGTGAAAACCATGAAAATCGGTTGAGCCGTTCTCGAGTTTTAATTGTTCCAACAAACCCATTTTTTTATATTATAACAAGCTGTACGCTGTTTCTACGCCACTAACTAAAATAAATTTGAAGGAAAGACATTACACAATTTTTTTTTTGTTCAGTTCTTTCGGCGTCACGCACAACGCTTTGCTAAAGATCTTCACATGATTAAATGCATAGTTTACGATTGTACAAAGGACATACAGACAAACATTCATTTTTGATTGATGTAACCTCTAATTTAATACGACCTCGATATTTCTTTCATCTCTATATGAAGTAGCACATCTTCATAGCGACCACAAAACATATATTTTCTTTACCGCATCCTAGTATCATAATTTAATTTGCTCGTACCAGGAAAACTGTCTAACAATAAAAGTCCCATATTTTTTTCCCAAAAAAACTCCTGGTTATGTTTTTTTTTTATAACAACGAAACCTCTGCTTAGGTATAAACTGTATCGCTGGGGTAGGTTACAAACATGTTATTCACGACCAAAAATGACACCCAGACTCAGAGCAAGTACCTCTGGTTTAGACAAAGATACTTGCCCGACCCCGGAATCGAACCCGCGATTTGTTGATTTAGAGGCGGCACATCTAACCTCTAGACCAGCAAGGCAGTTTCACCCTGTATACTACTACTAGTTGCCCGTGTGTTGACTGATTTAGAATACACAATGTCACCAACCTATACCGTCTTTAACAATGATGTTACAAATAAAAGGTGTAGATACGTTACCTGTACAACATTCGATCTATAAAAATGGCAAGCCAACGCACACATAGTTAACTGAATATGCAATATGCACACTGCTTTAGATGAGTCGTGAAAGTAGGATGGTATGATTTAATAATCACGTGCTAAATAGAGACAAATATAATTTGTTGTGATGCGTCGTCACATGCACTAGAAACAATATAGATTAATTAAATCAGACATAACATTTTGACAAGTCTGTGACGCGTAATGACTTCTATCTCTTTTGCACTTGGTAATGAGGATACTTTTGTTCCAATCTTTAATTTTTACCGCCATATTTTACGAATAACATTTTAATTTGTAAAAAATATTAATTATATTACAAAAATAGTGATAGTTACGAATGATACGTGATTCCTTGACTTTTAGAAGTTTTGTTAGAGTAGTTTGTGCAATATCTCATAACACACGACGGCATTTTCAATTGTTATATAGCACTTTATACACACGGCTCTTGACGTGCAACTGTTGACGCCAGCGACGCAACACTGATGTCGGGTTTGCTAATTAGCCTACTTTTAACGTGCCGCTTACTGACCGCTTATAACCCATCTACACCTTTTTACTTGTAACATCATTGGTCTTTAAGGTGTCGAAAGAGGTGACTAAAAGAACGCAAGAGGCAGATCACCTAGCCCCAAGCTTGATACAAACCCTGTGCCAACCTGTCTTGCCAGCGTGGCACAGTAGGCTAATTTCCCTCCATGAATTTTACTGCCGACTCAGTAGTGGGTCATTCATGGGCTGTAACGACGACAACTACTACTACTATCTACTACTATTGCACCCTGTATTAGCAGTAACAACTTTTATTAGCGACCTTTGTCATTTATTTGCCTCCTCAGGGTACGTTCCAATCAGGATAGATCCCAGGACATTACTGCTTCACCGGTTATCAGTTATCCGGGCTATCTGCTTGCTGCATCAACGTACAATCATACTTATGGCTATGTCGGTTAGTACGGCAGAACTATTCGAATACGATTTGCAATGCGGAGATTGGAGTCACTCCACTACTACCAATACCCACTGCTGAGTCGGGCGTCCTCCCATTACATGGAGGGAAATTAGCCTACTAAATCCCCTCCATGTAATCTTTTTCTATATTAGTCCTAATTATTATAATCAAGTTGGCCCATTGCCTCAAATTTACTGTTTACCACCTGTTCGGAATACAGCTCTACAGAGAAGACCGAGCAAGTGATTTCTTTTTTAGAAGACAACAGACTACAGCAGATAAAGAATGTCTCTTTCTGCTTAGCGGAGACAGCTCATAAATTACCCACGTCTTTTACTTAGCACAAAACTGTGTTTGCTGTGGGTAGTTCCCAGCAAAAGAATGCAATAGGTAGATCACCTAGCTGCAAGAGAAGGAAAACTTTATACAAACTTTTTTTTGTGAGTGGTAAAAACCCTTTTTTCTGGTACCCTCGGCCGCCGCCAATCGCGGAGAAAGGCCTCTACGCGAGTGGACGCGGTAGGGTAATGTGCGGACTCGAAGACGCCTCCCTCAAGTAACGTGGAGTCAGCTACTAAAACTCCACTCATGTCCCGTCTCTCACCCCGTTTTGGACTACAGCGTCATAGGGAGTAGGGACCTAAGTCCACGTCCGCATTGCTGCAGAAATTTTTTGGGGGTGCTGGGTGTTGTGGGTTGATACAAACCCTGTGCCAACCCGTTTTGCCAACGTGGCACAGTAGGCTAATTTCCTTCCATGAATTTGGAGGAGGCCCAACTCAGTAGTGGGTCATTTATGGACTGAAACGAACGAAAGTTCCCAGCTCAATTTACACAAAATTCTTCCACAAAAACCAGAAGCATCGTTCTTTAGCTCAGCCCAAGAGATTAAGAGCTTTACGGAACAGAACGTAGACCGTCTTCAATGACGAAATACTTCTAAGGTAGTCCGTAACTTAGACTATTTCATTTCCATGATATTTCCTACGAATCTGCATAACTTTGAGCTGAGGTAATGCATTGCAGCGTCGAGCTTCAGAAACTAGGGTTTTAAAAACGTGGTGTTGTACATTACTTGTTGAGTGTGAGAGTCCTTAAAGTAAGGGTTAGGAAAACGAGCAATGTACTGAGGACTGTGGGAATTACCGATAGCTTTGCCGATGCGGTGAATTTGATATACTGCTGTCTGTATTGTAAAGTATATTTACTTGACAGATAGATTTTATCACAAAGAGAAACTCCAGTTATTTGATTTTGGTGATCGACTGCTGCGCAGCATGTCGCGGGTTCGATCCCCGCACTGAAGAAATATTTGTACGACCTACAAGTATTTATTCCGGGTCTAGGTATTTTCTATCTTTAATATGTATGTATTTACAAAAAAAAATGTATACATATAAGTAGTTTATCATCCATCTCGTTACCATAACACAAGCATTAAAACGCTTAGCTTGGGACGAGATGGCGTTGTGTGAAATGTCCAAGGATATTTAAAAAAAAAAATCATTATAATGTTATTTTATGGTTGAAAAAAAAGACCCCTGCACTAGGTATAACCTGTATAGCAGGGGCAGTTTGACATCCAGACTCCGAGCAAGTGCCTCTGGTTTACACAAAGACACTTGCCTGACTTCGGAATTAACCGGGGACTCGTGATCCAAAGCTGGTGCTTTTGCCTATCTAACCTCTAGACCAACAGGGCAGTCAAAATGCATATTATTGACCCACTGACAGTCTAGCCTCCTCCAATTACAAGGTGGGAAATTATTCTACCGTGTCACGCTGGCCAGACGGATTTGCATCGCGTTTCGTATCAAGTTTTCAGTCACTTGCGACTAGGATACGGCGTTAATACACCCCCAGAATGAAATGGGTTGGTGACCCTATGTATTCTTGAGTGTTAATTCGACGTAAGGAAAGGTTCCCAACATGCTAAAATAATTAAATATTAAAATGTTGGGTTTGCCAACATTCATTTTATTAATTCAACTAGCGACCCGCCCCAGCTTCGCACGGGTGCAATTATGCATGTATTATACATATAAACCTTCCTCTAATATCACTCTAGCTATAAAAAAAACCCGCATCAAAATCCGTTGCGTTTGAGAGTTTGAAAGATTTAAGCATACATAGGGACGTACAGACGACATCGACTTTGTTTTATACTATGTAGTGATTACAATAACAGCTTCCTAACATACGACACCCTGAGGATGGAATGGGGTGGGGACACTACTTTTACTACTCGGCCCACTAATGACCCACTGCTGAGTCGGACCTCCTCCCGTCACAGGGAGGGTAATTAGCCTACTGTGCCACGCTGGCTACAGACGGGTTGGCACAGGGTTTTCTTTTCAAGCTTTTCTTCCCGTGAGGCTAGGTTTACGGCCTTGTCATTTCTCTTTGTCGGCTCTTACGACACCCTCGGGTTGAAATGCCACTATTTCTTCTAAATTCATCACATGGAACCGGTACAATATTGAAATAAAACACGTTCACAGTTTGAATAGCAACGACCGAGTGTTTATCTGTACTCTGTACTAATATATAAAGCTGCAGAGTTTGTTTGTTTGTTTGAACGCGCTAATCTCAGGAACTACTGGTCCGATTTCAAAAAATATTTCAGTGTTAGATAGTCTATTTATCGAGGAAGGTTATATATTATATTTTATTTTCATAAGAATTAGGGATCCGTATGAAAATTGCGATTTTGTAAACCAAGGTGTAAAATCTAAAACCTATTTATGCGTGCGCTGCAAAAACTATTGACAATAGAACAAAATGATGTGCTACGGGTTTGTAGATCTTATAAATATCTACAAAAAAGTCCGCGAGAGCACATATCTAACTATCATAGTTTAGTCACAATAACCGATTTTATGTTCATAAAAAATATGCACGGGTTCGAAGCCCACGCGGGCGTAGCCGCGCGCAAAAGCTAGTTATTAATATTTTGACTATTTGTAAGTGTCCATCGTGACCAAAGCAAAATAAATGATTTGAATTCTCATTTGGAAGGGTTGTAACCACGCTTGGAAGTAAGTCATGATGATAGTACTTCATTTAATAAAAATAAAGAGACTTGCACTAGTTATAACATGTATTGGTGGGACAGTTTACAAACATGTGATTCACGAACACAAATGACACCCAAACTCTGTCTTGCGGCTAGGTTTTCGGCGTAATAATTTCCTTTCTTCAGCTCCTACGACACCCTTAGGATGCAATGGGATGGCGACACTGTAAATAATAAATCTATATCTATACTAATATATATTTGACTGCCTCGTTGGTCTAGTGGTCAGATGTGCCGCCTTTGGATCAACGGGTCTCGGGTTCGATTCCGGGGTCGGGCCAGTGTCTTTGTCTAAACCAGAGGCACTGGCTCGGAGTTTGGGTGTCATTTCTATGTATAATATGTACGTATTTACAAAAAAAAAAATGTATATAAGTAGTTTATCATCCATCTCGTTACCATAACACAAGCATTAAGTTGCTTAACTTGGGACGAGATGGCGTTGTGTGAAATGTCCAAGGATATTTATTATTATTATTTATTATATAAAGCTGCAGAGTTTGTTTGTTTGTTTATTTGTTTGTTTGTTTGAACGCGCTAATCTCAGGAACTACTGGTCCGATTTAAAAAAATCTTTCAGTGTTAGATAGTCCATTTATCGAGGAAGGTTATAGGCTATATTTTATTTTCAAAAGAATTAGGGATCCGTATGAAAATTACGATTTTGTAAACCAAGGTGTAAAATCGAAAACCTATTTATGCGTGCGCTGCAAAAACTATTGACAATAGAACAAAATGATGTATTACGGGTCTGTAGGTCTTATAAAGATCTACAAAAAAGTCCGCGAGAGCACCTATCTAACTATCATAGTTTAGTCACAATAACCGATTATATGTTCATAAAAAATATGCACGGGTTAGAAGCCCACGCGGGCGAAGCCGCGCGCAAAAGCTAGTAAATAAATAAATATCCTTGGACATTTCACACAACGCCATCTCGTCCCAAGCTAAGCAACTTAATGCTTGTGTTATGGTAACGAGATGGATGATAAACTACTTATATACATTTTTTTTTTTGTAAATACATACATATTATAGATAGAGATGACACCCAGACTCCGAGCCAGTGCCTCTGGTTTAGACAAAGACACTTGCCCGACCCCGGAATCGAACCCGGGACCCGTTGATCCAAAGGCGGGTCCCCCGTTTGTATGTCTTAAATCCGTCACTATACGGAATAATTTCTTTCAGGCAACCAAACCTGTCAAAATCTTTTAACTATTTTGTATTCTAATCAATTTAGTGTGGGTCCCGGTTCAAGTTAAAGTTTCTTTAGTGAATTTCCACAAACCTGGCAAACCGAACGTAGTATTTACGAGTTTCGCTGAAATTTCCTGGTTTCGAAAACGCTAATTGCAAAAACTCTCGCACAACTCCAAAGTCGTGCTTCCGCATATATTTGAAATGCCTGCCTCGTTAGTCTAGGGGTTAGATGTGCCGCCTTTGGATCAACGGGTCCCGGGTTCGATTCCGGGGTCGGGCAAGTGTCTTTGTCTAAACCAGAGGCACTTGCTCTGAGTCTGGGTGTCATTTGTGTTCGTTAATGACGTGTTGGTAATCTACTCGCCATACAGGTTATACCTAAGGCAGGGGTTCCGTTTTATGTTTAAAAAGAAAAATATTATCTCCAGAGCTCGTCAACTCCAGGGAGCGGCTGTCTTTCCTCTAAAAATACCGCCAAAATTGTCATTCGCGTCAAACAATGGATGAGGGACTCGTTTAATTACTCAAAAACTTTTGACTCGTGTCATTACAGAGTTTTGATGCCTATACTTTTGTTCCTGTACAGCAGCAGGCCTTCTGGACGAGAGCGGGGCTTACTTAGGGCTGTCGAACGTTCCGGAATATTCTTTTTTAACTTGGAGCAGACTGTTCTGTCATAATATGGGTTGGGATGATTATCAATAAACATTTTAGCCTCGTCATTATTACAAATACAACTCACCCACTGCTGTCGGTCTCTGCCAATGCGCCACCCTGGCCCGATGGTTTGGCATGTGGCTTCCTTCTCTTGCGGCTAGCCGCACAAAATGAAATAAAAGGCCGAAACCTATGGTTTTGATTTTCACTCTTTTTTTCTTATTCGTTTTTTTAGCGCTTCGTTCAAGGATTTCGTTGTAAGTTCCGAAGACTTATTTGGCGAAAGATCATTAACTTTTTTTTTTTAAATGATACCCCTGCACTATGTATAACCTGTATCGCGGGTGCAGTTTACAAACATGTAATTCACGAACACAAATGACACCCAGACTCCGAGCAAGTGAAAAAAAAAAATAGACCCTGGCTTTCCATCACGCAAGCCTAGGCTATCAAGTCACAGTTATTAGAAAAAAGACAGCCCGCTTCAGGGCCCGTTGGTTGTGGGTTGCGCTCCCGAATAAAGGAAAATGCTTAGCGATCGCTTGACAGCCCTACTAAAATCTTAAAAGTTTTGAAGTTTGAAGAGCCTTATTCATTAACGAAGTCTCGCGATTACAGCATTCAGGTGCTCTTTTGAAGTTCAAGCTGCGTTGTCCTGCGTTGAATATTCTTTTGAAAATTGAGACGGTTGCCCATCGACTTTGTAAAAATCGGATTTTCGTCGAAAATTAATGACAGCGTCATTCGCAGATGACGTAATTGCACCGTAATTATTGTTCGGAAGACAAAGGTGTAATTAAGCGGGAGTTTTTAGAGGCGCAAATTTTGGCGCTTCGTTCAAGGATTTCGTTCTAAGATGCCGAAGACTTATTTAACAAAAGATCATTAACATTTTTTTTAAACAAAACCCCTGATCTGGCTATAACCTGTATCGCGGGGGAAGTTTATTCACGAGCACAAATGACACCCAGACCCAGAGCAAGTGCCTCTGGTTTAGACAAAGACACTTGCCCGATCAAGGAATCGAACCCCAGGACCAGTTGATCCAAAGGCGGCACATCTAACCACTAGACCAAAGAGTCATTACCGTATCTTAAAATTCGGTTTAGGGATCGGAAGGGAAGGGAAGTCGATTTCTCGCGCATCAAGATCAACGACATCAACCTATTCCATCCTGAGGGTGTCGTAAGAGGCGACTACTACTAATACTCGGCCCAAAGCTAACCCACTGGTGAGTCGGGACTCTTCCAATTACATGGAGGGTAATTAGTCAACTGTTCACGCTGGCGAGACGGGTTGGTTTCGTATCAAGTTTTCCTTCTCTCGTGGCCAGTTTATCAGGCTTGTGATTTCTTTATGTCTGCTCTTACGACACCCTCAGGATATAATAGGGTGGTGACATGTATTCTAAATCCGTCAAAGTCAAAGTCAAATAATTTATTTTGCAATGGACACTTACAAATTGTCAACATATTAACAAAATTTTATACAATGCAAAGTAATATTCTTTACCACCAGTTCGGAACGCGACCACTGCTGAGAAGAACTGGCAAGAAACTCAGAGGGCTTGTCATTTTTTCTTTTTTATTACTTTGCGGTCCTATTCATAATCTAATATGTATATATTTACCCAACAAATTCCTTTAAACAAACTGTTCTATCGAATCTGTAAGGCGTCAGCTGAAATCTGAATATTAAAACAAAACAAAACAAACTTTAATGAAATAAAATAAAATCTTCCTTGGTCCAGTGAGCCGACCAACCCCAAACAGCAGCACCTGTTCACAAGTATAACGCATGTGACAGCCATCGGTCTCCTCAACCATATTAAAGGGAAGTGCCCGACCCGTCACACGTCGCTACCGCTGCTCAGAGTATTTTAGTGAGCATGACAACTCACAAAACCGAGCCCGATCACCGATAAAGCAATAAAAAGTAAAGCTCGAAAAAAAACAGTTCCAGCAAGACTGCAGTTTCAGATCCAAAGATACATTTGTTCGTATATGTATTCATAGTATGTGAGCACAGCAGCTCAATCCCAAGCTACCGGGTCATTTAAATAGTCTGTAATACTATAGTAGGCTTTCTTACAAAGTTGAAATTTTATAAGCTTTTTGAATTTATTAATTGGAAGTTCTCTTAACTTCGTAGGGATTTTATCGGATATATATTTTAGCGTCTCCACGAGGATACAGTAAAAGTTCTCGAACATGAATATTCACATTTGTGACAACTCGTAAAACCTTACGTATTGTGAACTGGGTTTGTCCTGGGGGAACTCAGTCGGGTCAGTAATGACCACTCAGCATTCCCAGACCTTGACTCTGTTCCTCAACTACTCATTATCCCGGTATATTCCAGCCGTAACTCGGTGAGTTGCTGTAAAACAAATATTTAGATAAGCAATCTCTCAGAGGGCCAAAGGGTTGGCGCGTGTCGCTTTCAAAAATCTGTAGAACAGCGTTTTCATTGACAAGTCTTCATGACTCAAACTCAAAAGTCAAAGTCAAATAATTCTGTTTTTTCATTACTTTCGGTTCTATTTAATAATGTTATATATATTTACCCAACAAATGCCCTATATAACAAACTGTTATATAACAAACAAACACTGTTATATAACAAATATAACAAACTGTTATATTGGATCTGAAAGGCGTCAACTAAAAGGAACTTTATTTACGTAGGTTTTATCACAAAAGTCATCGAGTGGCGACCGCATTCCAGAAAGGACGACCTGGTTAAGGTCGCCGGAATGCGATGGATGCCGTTTCTGAGACACCCTCAGGACCGGCCTTCGTGGAAATCCTTGGTGGAAGCGTCTTTTGACTGAAATGATGTTGATGATGTTCTTTTTGCCGAGGCATAAAAATAATCGCACCAACCCTACCACCCGGCGAATGAAAATAAACAGCCCTATTTGAAAAGGAAGCGAAGGACGTAAACAAACTTGCGACTTGGTTGGCGTTTCTCAGTCAAATGTGTTTGCTGCCTTAGATTTACTAATGCTATGTTTGAACACCGCTTCTGCCTTAAGTTTTATTTACGCAACGTATTAAACAGAATATCTTATACGGTCGTAGTATCATAATTTTATCAAAGAAATGAGCCACTAGTCATTATTAGCTCACTGCCAGCCTATTAATGAACCACTGCTGCGTTGGACCACTTCTCATTACATGGGGGTTAATTAGCTTAGAATACAAGTGTTTCAAACTTTGTGTTGCCGGTGGTGGTTGGCGGTGTTGCCAAACTTAAGTGGCAGTGGGCAGGGCACATAGCTCGCAGGACCGACGCCCGATGGGGCAGAAAAGTCCTCGAGTGGCGACCGCGTTCCGGAAGGCGCAGTGCTGGTAGGCCTCCCACACGGTGGACCGACGACCTGGTTAAGATCGCCGGAAAGCAGTGGATGCGGGCGGCCCAGGACCGGCCTTTGTGGAAATCCTTGGGGGAGGCCTATGTCCAGCAGTGGACGTCCTTTGGCTGAAAATGATGATGATGACAAGTGTTTCGTTTCAAGTTGTGGTACCGAATTTGGGCTCCAGGGACTCCTCTATCCTCAGAGTTGCTCTGCGAGCCCTAAACCACAGCGGTGCACCAGCGTTCTCGGGTTGGCGGTCAGCCTGGTTGGGCGTTAACCCGACGGCTGACGTGGCTTCCTTCTGCGACGCCTTTATATCACAGAAGCGGGCGGTGGGGCAAGTCGCTAAGGAGGGAGCTCTGGTAGGCCCATGCCGCGGTCGGAGACGAAATCCTCAATGTCTAAGGACGTCCCAGTTGCCCGGAACGCCCTCCTATAGACGCTTGCCCGCGTAGCGGTAACCATGTCGGTGAGTCAAAGTGGAATGCGTTCACGCGAACCTGTGGCGCCTCAAGCGTGCCGTATGAGGGTATACCGCTGGGGTTTTAGTAGATAAATGAGTCGGTTCCACATAATCGCCAACCCAACCCCTGGTGTGGGTAAAACATTTCATAACCAAAAAAAAAGTTTAGATGTATGAAGATCAAATGGAGTGGTGATAATATAGGATACAAGACCCCCAAGTAGCAGAAGGCTCTACGCAGCAAAAGGTCTTATAAAGACGCTGATGATGAGTTACCGAAGCCAAAATGTGGGTGGGAGCAATAGAGAATTGCCAACACAATACATCGTCCCCGATTATTCCTGCGTTGAAACGATAAAATAAAGTTATAGTTAGAATGTAGGTCGTCGACAGATGACAAATAGACAAACGGGAATTTTTATAGTTAGATATTGTGAAAGCCGATATGGACTCGTTCGGCAAGAGACAGGGATATGTGGAAATCCTTGGAGGAGGCCTTTGTCGACAGACAAGCTGTCCTTTAATAACATCCAGTTGCCGATAGTTTAAATAATATAATAGATTAAATGGGTTAAGTGTTTAGTAAATAGGCATGTACATACTAAGTGGAATGGAAAAAAAGCAGCAATAAATTTAAATGTTTTTTTTATTTTTTTTTTGTGAAAGCTTTTAGCTTTAGCTGCACTGAATTAATTAAATAGTCAAGTTATTGTGCTGATTACTTAAAACGATTAATGACCCACTGCTGAGTCAGGCCTTCTCTCATTCATCATCATCATCATTTCAGCCAAAAGACGTCCACTGCTGGATATAGGCCTCCCCCAAGGATTTCCACAAAGGCCGGTCCTGGGCCGCCCGCATCCACTGCTTTCCGGCGATCTTAACCAGGTCGTCGGTCCACCGTGTGGGAGGCCTACCAGCACTGCGCCTTCCGGAACGCGGTCGCCACTCGAGGACTTTTCTGCCCCATCGGGCGTCGGTCCTGCGAGCTATGTGCCCTGCCCATTGCCACTTAAGTTTGACAATCCGGTGGGCTATGTCGGTGACCCTGGTTTTCCTGCGTATCTCCTCATTTCTGATTCGATCTCGCAGGGAAACTCCGAGCATAGCCCTCTCCATTGCCCTTTGGGTGACTTTGAGCCTTCTGATGGAGCCCATAGTGAGCGACCACGTCTCTGTTCCATATGTCATCACTGGCAACACACATTGGTTGAAGACTTTTGTCTTCAGACACTGCGGTATTGTGGAGGCACTCTCATTACATGGAGGGAAATTGGCTGTGCCACGCTGGCCAGACGGGTTGGCACAGCATTCGATTCAAATTTTCCTTCTCTTGCAGCTATGTTTTCGGCTTTTTTATTTCCTTTTGTCGGCTCTTACGACGTCCTCAGGATGGAATGGGGTGGTGACTCTATGTATTCTAAATCCGTCACCACACGGACACGCTTCACTATCACTATCACTACTTATAAAACAAAGTCGCTGTCGTCTGTCCGTCCCTATGTATGCTTAAATCTTTAAAACTACGCAACGGATTTTGGATTTTTTTAATAGAGAGATAATTTTTTTTATGTAGTATAATAATTCATAATATTGTAGAGAAACACTGATAAGTTTAGAGTACCCGTGCGAAGCTGGGGCGGGTCGCTAATACAAATAAAATAAATAAATATCCTTGGACATTTCACACAACGCCATCTCGTTCCAAGCTATGCAACTTAATGCTTGTGTTATGGTAACGAGATGGATGATAAACTACTTATATACATTTTTTTTTTGTTTTATTAGTTTCATTAGTCGCCTCTTACGACACCCTCAGGATGAAATGGGGTGGTGACACTATGTATGCTAAATCCGTCACCACACGGATAACACATACTTCAATTACCCATATTGATCACAATTCGAAACCTGTACGATTATTTAAAAGCACAAATATTGGTCGACGTCATTACGTTAATATTTGTTATCTGTTACTCCGGTTATGTGTAACGTAGTAATTGCGTTTTCATTCGGCTGACTACAAAGGAAACCACTGACGCAGTACGGGAAAACAACTTTAACACAAAGTTAAATTTAACTGTGTTACAATTCAAATGTAACGCGTCACTTACGCCGCAAGTTGAACTGCGCGGCAGACATCAAAAATACAGATGGTTTGAACAAACAAGTTCTCGAAGCTAGTCTTGTTGTAGATTGTGCTTATGTTAGCTTAGAGTTAGCGGACATTATACTATGACTAGCCTCCTAGATCCATTTTTTTCGGAGATGGTTTAAACAAGATACTTGCCCGACCTCGGTATCGAATCGGGTACCAGGCACATCCAACCGAAATTAAAACACTAATATACACAAATTACGATCTCACGGTCAAATTGCTTACGCAGTTGTGTGAGGCAATGTTGTATTTTTAATGTCAATTCGTGCCTATGTAAAATAAAAAAAAACCCTGTACCAACTTCTACTACTATTCAGCCCACAAATGACCCACAAATTGCGACCTACCGCGGACCGACCTACCGCGGACCGCGATCCGCGACTGCCCGAACCAGTTAAAAGTTCAGTTAAAAATCAATCTATTATCAAGTTTAAGACTATCAGATAGTGTAAAATATTATACGCAGGAAAACCAGGGTAACCGACATAGCCCACCGGATTGCCAAACTTAAGTGGCAGTGGGCATGGCACATAGCTCGCAGGACCGACGCCCGATGGGGCAGAAAAGTCCTCGACTGGCGACCGCGTTCCGGAAGACGCAGTGCTAGTAGGCCTCCCACACGGTGGACCGACGACCTGGTTAAGGTCGCCGGAAAGCAGTGGATGCGGGCGGCCCAGGACCGGCCTTTGTGGAAATCCTTGGGGGAGGCCTATGTCCAGCAGTGGACGTCTTTTGGCTGAAATGATGATGATCAGATAATGAGTGACGCATGGGAGTAACGTCGGCTGTGTTATGGTCTAGCTCTGATCTTTCAGCCTTTTTATTTTATTAGTGAAGTTTAGTATACAGTATGTGAGTGCAGTTTCAGCACGCAACATGTAATTTGTGTAATTTTATAGATTTTTATATTATTCTAATTTTTGACTATGCTAGGTACTGCGTGTTTTTGCTTTCAGTAATCTGTCAGACTTGTAAGTACTTCATTGTAACCCTGTTATTTAAAAGAGCTTATCTGTGGAATGGCATTGCGAACCGGGGGTAAAAACTAAAGGTTTTTTTTTTAAGTTTTAGTTTTTTATAATTTTAACTATTCGTAAGCATTCGCAAGAATTTATACGAATAAAAAGCATTTTCATTTTGATTGATTGAAGTAAGCGTTTTGGAAACGTCACTTTCGTCACTATAGCCACATCCTTAAAATGTAAGGTGCTTCCCAGTCGTCATTTGTCTCATTTAAATTCGCGTTTGTGATGTAACTCGGTGTTATATCACCGCTGAACACATTTTTCAGGACTCCCCCGTAAGTCAGTTCACTTAGTCAGAATTATGAATTTGATGCGATTTGCTAGATATTACTCACGTAAATATCCCGGTAACATTTCAGATATAACCAATTTTTGTGGAAAGGATTTTATTTTATGACAGTAAAAAAAAACTGTGTTCCAAAATTATTGTAAGTTTTTTTTTTACTGATTGATTCGATTGCATTGATTTATTAGACTCAAGAGCAGTTTTGGGATCGTAAGGTCATTGTAAGAAATGTTGGAGGTTTCACATATTTTATGACCACCAGACTACTACTGAGCCCATAAATGACCCACTGCTGAGTCGGGCCTCCGCCCATTACATCGAGGGTAATTAGCCTACTTTATCACGCTGGCCAGAGGGTTTTGTTTCAAGTTGTCATTTCATGTTGTCGGCTCTTACGACACCCTCAGGCTGGAATGGGGTGGCGACACATTTATCATACTAGCGGCCCGCCACGGATTCCTACTAGTATTTAACAAAATATACACACACTGTTATAGTTAGACTTGGATATATCTTTGTCATGCAGAAATTCTTAATCTTTTATAAAATGTACAAGCTCCCTGAATTAACAAACAGGTTTTTTTAAAGCTTTCTTTCTTTTTTTAGAAAGTTAAAGTTATCTTGTTAATTTCTTTCTTGTATGTCCTTTTAAAGAATACGTGTATTTTCTTTCTTCTATAAATTATATTATATGCATTATATGTTTTTTATTCTGATGCAGGTATGAAAATAGAAACAATAGAAAGAAATTGATAATTGAAATTGTCTGCCATTATTATTCGCGAACGAATATTAGCGAATATTAGCGTGGTAATCTGTCACTTTGTCATGGAGGATAGCCATAGCCAATGAAGTGTCAAAGAAACTGCCCCACTAAATTATTCCCTATAAATCAATGTCTTATAGGGATTTCGTTACTGGCCTCTCGATGTCTCGAAAGTCTCGCGGTGGTAAAATATTGTAATTTTCATTTTGAATAATCACTCAGAAATAAATGTTACTATTTTGATGTGTATTTTTAAATATGGAATCCCCAAATGACCGAAGTTGTTTTAAAATTTGGTAACAGATCTGCATTCCAATTTATAAAAGTCGACTAATTCTTCGATGTTTTGTTTTTTATAGATAAACTAAATCACATAGTTTGCATTTCATTGTAAATACACATAGAATAACATTGTATTTGACAGTCACCATTATACGTTAGCATGATGATGATGATGATGAAATGTAATAAAATAAAAACCTTAGCTACAGAAACGCGTGGCCGGGTCTGCTAGTAAAATATACAAAGTCTGTTTTTTAAACAAATCTGTAAAATTCTTGTCTGAAACGATGCATCACTCTTTATTATATTGAACGAAATATGTTTTCCGATGTTACAATATCACTAGTTTCCGAGAATCTCGCTATAAGTCTCGGATTAGACTTCATATGTGGCAATCCCTTTCATATTATCGATATAGGAAGGTTCAAGGCGTTTCTTTCTAGGACAATACAATGGATATTGATCGTCTGATTACATATGATAGCAATATAAATCAAAATATTGTATTATTATTTGTTATACTACTACTGATTGAGCAGGGTAGACATTTAAAAAAAATAAAGAGAAGACGTGGCAATGCTACTAGACTACTAGGCACTCTTTCCGATGACAGTAATTTGTAACATTTTTTTTATAATTTTTATTTTGTTACTATAAGGTATAATATAGTATGAGATTGTTTCTTCTAATTTCTAAAATTGGATTCTATTCGCAATAGCAGTTACCCCAGCGATCGTAGTTCCAGCTCAAAAATTACCCACTAATTTGTCGGCCTCCTCCAAATTAATGGAGGGAAATTAGCCTACTGTGCCACGATGGCAAAACCGGTTGGCACAGTGATTATGTCAAATTTCCCTTCTCCTGCGGCTAGATGATCTACCTCGGTGTTGGCAACAGCAATAGGCCCACCGATTGCCATTCGCTTACCTAATACATCGATGACCTATCACAGGGTTTCTATCAAGTTTTCTTTCCCTTGCGGCTAGATGATCTGCCTCTGTGTTGGCAATAGCAATAGCCCCACCTATCGCCAGTGGTTTACCTAATACATCGATGACCTATGTCCTTTGACCGCACCACGAAGGCATGTCTCCATTAATCCCGTCCTCCACCTAAGTGCAGGCGTAAGGCGCTGAGGTTGATTACCTCATCTTGGCTTAGTGTGATCGTATTTGTCAGTAGGAAAGGTTATTCGGATCTTTCTGCGGATATCCAATCACTGAGGTGACGTAACGATGTGTTTGGCGCATTCTTACATACATACATCCTACTATCCTACTTTATTTTTTATTTATTTATTTATCACTATCAGTACATAGTACAAAACAAAGTCGCTGTCGTCTGTCCGTCCCTATGTATGCTTAAATCTTTAAGACTACGCAACGGATTTTGACGCGGTTTATTTAAATAGATAGAGTGATTCAAGAGGAAGGTTTATATGTATAATACATGCATAATTGCACCCGTGCGAATCCGGGCCGAGTCGCTAGTTAATATTATAAACATGAAAGTGTGTAAGTTGGATGGATGGATGTTTGTTACTCTTTCACGTAAAAACTACTGAATGGATTTCAATGAAACTTTACAATAATATATCTTATACATCAGAATAACACAAAGGCTACAATTTATTAAGATATTCTGTGAATTGTCCAAAATATAACAATAGGTATGAAGATAGAAAAAAATCCGACGAAAAAATTTATTCCTTCACCACGCGGGTAAAACCGCAGGGCGCAGCTAGTAATACATAAACCGCTCATCTATGCCTGTGGCTGAGTCTCCTATTATTTAAGACTCATGGTAGTGGTAGCATGGTGTGGTGGGTGGGCTTTCCTGCAGTATGGTTGACGAGGGCGATGGCTGCTACGTGCGTCATGCTTGTGAACAGGTGCCGTTGCGGGGGTTCGGTTGGCCCAGGCATCAAAAGACTATTATTGACTAGATATGGCTGATGTTTGGCCCATTGCGACTATTGCGCGAGTTTTTCTCGCAAATCTGTCTTATCTCGGCCTTGTACCTAAAAATGGCGATCTATAAGGAGCAACTATAATGTTTCTTGCTGGCTCTTCTCTGTAGAGCTGCATTCCAAACCGCTGGTGAATGGTCAATTTAAATTTTATTGTTTGACCTGTAATTAAAGTCGGACTCAAAAGAAATTTTATTTACGTAGGTTTTATTACAAAAGTATTATAAATCGTCATATTCAAAATTACCTATATAATCTTACGGCCCTTTTCTGACGCTAGGTGGTGGTCTCCATACACACATATCAGTCGTCATATCTACATTCACACCATTCTTATAATCAATCCATCTCTTTTGATGATTAAATGTGTTTAGATTTTGATGACATATAGGAAAATTATCCTACTGTGATACGCCCTATGTTGTGCCGTCTCGCCCTTTGTCGAGATTGTGGACAGTCATCATCATCATCATCATTTCAGCCAAAAGACGTCCACTGCTGGACATAGGCCTCCCCCAAGGATTTCCACAAGGGCCGGTCCTGGGCCGCCCGCATCCATCGTTTTCCGGCGACCTTAATCAGGTCATCGGTCCACCGTGTGGGAGGCCTACACAGCACTGCGCTTTCCGGAACGCTTTCTGCCCCATCGGGCGTCGGTCCTGCGCGCTATGTGCCCTGCCCACTGCCACTTAAGTTTGGCAATCCTGTGGGCTAAGTCGGTGACCCTGGTTTTCCTGCGTATCTCCTAATTTCTGATTCGATCTCGCAGGGAAACTCCGAGCATAGCCCTCTCCATTGCCCTTTGGGTGACTTTGAGCCTTCTGATGGAGCCCATAGTGAGCGACCACGTCTCTGTTCCATAAGTCATCACTGGCAACACACATTGGTTGAAGACTTTTGTCTTGTGGACAGTACTTCAAATTAAAACAGTAATGACAAAACTTTGCCATTGAAAACTGATCTCATGCTCTGATACAATGAAATATAGGCGCTTATAAGTCGTAACGGTACTCTAAAATCTAATTAAGGCTGTATTGCAAGTGTTTATTGTGGAACAATTATCGCGGGAGCCATAAATCGGGCTCGCGAGACCAAGGTCCGAGAGTGGACACCAAAGCCTATATTGCGACGGGTTTGGTATAGTTTTTAAATCAAAAGACACCAAAACTAAAAGACTAAAAGGAAGAGATCAACAATCTTAAGGTGTGTATGTAACCTATTTGGGAAATTCGATGGATTGCCTTCAAGTTGCACCTTTAGATATTAAATCTGTTTGCTATTAACATTTTAGTTTGCTATAATATTTGAATGTATTTGTTGTGAGGCAAATTTAGGTAATTTTTGACGATATATTATAATATTAATGGTTTCAAACAGAATAAAAAAACTAACCTAATACATAACTCAATAATCAGTCAACATCTATTTTCATTATCACTATCAGATTATGTGGGGGGAACTATAGAATCCTCCCCCCAGTTCCACAACTGAGCGGCGGCGCGCGCGAATCGCAACTCGCCTTCCTCCCGGGTATGATCATTTTTGATACGAAACCCTATACCCGTCTGACCAGCATGTAGTGTAGGCTAATTTCTTTTTTTTTTGTTTTTAACTGCGCGGTGCCCCCGCGCAATTACAAATACGTAATTCACGAACTCAAATGCCACCCAGACTCAGAGCAATTGCCTCTGGTTTAGACAAAGACACTTGCCCGACCCCGGAACCGAACCCGGGACGTGTTGATCCAAAGGCGGCACATGTAACCCCTATACCAACGAGGCAATTACCTTCCATTTAGTTGGAGGAGGCCCGACTTAGCAGTAAGTCATTTATTGGCAGAGAAGTAGTAGGGTCTTTAATAGACTTTGGTGTGGTCGACATTTGACGAAAATGGCGGAAAGAAAAGCGCGCGAAATGGTCGGCGGCCATTTTACGAGTATGAAAGCGAAGCGGTGTAAGTTACTAATTCAATTTGTAAAGTGTAACAATAGGGCTTTAGTGTGATTAATAGTGTTGTTCTTGTTTTGGATATTATCGCTTCGAATCCGACCTGTGAAATAATGCGTTGGTCAAAATGCATTACAGCATTCGCGCAGTATTTTTTATGAGAAAACTTGCGTTCCGGACATTTCTAATTTGATTAAGTCTTTTTTTATAGTTATTCGTTTTTCAAAATTCACTCGACATTGCCGAAATCTTCTCTATTCCTATTTTGTAGGTTAACCACTACTCATTTTAATCCTTAAATTGACCACTACTCTTCTCGTATCTTTACAACGGGTTGGCCCAGTTTTCTCCTTTCTCTTGTGGCTAGGTTAACGGTTTCTAAATTCTCTTTCACGGGTTTGGTATATCTGGCGCTGACCCCAATGAAATTAAAGAGGCAAACAAGAAGAGAAAAGACGGCCAACACACATTGAAAATGAGTACGTTTGGCCATTAATATTTTCGCATACTAGCGACCCGCCCTGGCTTCGCACGGGTGCAATTATGCATGTATTATACTTAAAAACCTTCCTCTTGAATCACTCTATCTATTAAAGAAAACCGCTTCAAAATCCGTTGCGTAGTTTTAAAGTTTTAAGCATACATAGGGACGGACAAACGATAGCGACTTTGTTTTATACTATGTAGTGATAGTGATAGTGATTATCGCTTGATCAACATCGATATCTTGCTGGCTGTTTACAGCCCGTATATCGTAACATAATGTGTCAGGTCTTCACGAAATCGAATTTCGAATAATCGTGAACCTAAGACAAGATTGATATCCTTCTGCCAATGCGTCATAGCCGCGACACATGTCGGATCGTCTATCCATTAAGAGGTACTCGGGTCACGATTCCCTAGTGATTTATGTTCCTGGATGTGTTGTCCTGTGATCCGTGTGGAGACGGATTTAGAATATAGAGTGGAGAGATAGGACCCACAGGGATATAGCGCGTGTCGGGACATAGACGGAGGTTTAGTGGGTAACCAAGGTGCAAACCACCATCTTAACGCGCCTTGGAGTCCCACATAATCCAGCCGTGATCCCAATGCGGCTGAGTACCCATAAAGGGTTACCCGTCTCAAAAAAAGGGGTGGCGCCTTTGGATCAGTGGGTCCCGGGTTCGATTCCGGGAACAGGCAAGTGTCTTTGTCTAAACCAGAGGCACTTGCTTTGCGTGTTTCAACGCTTAGCCAACAGCAAATAAACTGCATCGCGTTTAGTTCCTATCGTTACCTAGGTCATATCGATAAATTTCGTAATACTATGTTTAACTGTCAACATAAAATACTTTCTACCGTGCTCTGAACTATCGAAGCTTTCGAATTTTGCGTCTCAACAGTCAATTGCCTATAGGCAATGGTAAACGCGTAACGACCTCCTCTCATACAAATTAATTTCATAATGATAATTCTACATAGTTACTACAATAGCACACATTCTCACAGATAGCAAATAGCAATTTGCTTAGAGCGTTTCCATTGGCGAACCCAGCTCCTGTTTGAAGCACTCGTTAACGAGAAACTATCTTTGTGGGGGATTTCAATAACATTTCCACTGAATATTCACGCACTTCGTTACTCGATCTTCCATAGACTTATGGACGGTATAGACTCGCATTTTCTTGCTACGTAATTTTTTAATGGTATTTACTCTTTATTAGCTTGAGATACAGTCCTCGCCAAACTTTATGGCCGCTCTGAATGTAGCCGCATTACGCTGCGCATAACACAAAATCAGGTATCAGCGGGGGGTGGAGGAAGAGATCACGGTATGCGTTATGGCGGTAAGAATATTTTATTTTATGTAAGTATCTTGTTTGTTTTGGTGTGCAATAAAGAGTTTTTAAATAAATAATCGCTTGTGTAAGTCCACGTGGAAATTTTAAATACATAGTTTCACTACCTTATTTTACCCTAAGGGTGTCTTAAGAACCCGCATTTTTTTTTGTACCACTAACGTGGCGCTAAAGCTCACGGCCGCCCGACCACTAGACCAACGACTACCTCGTTGGTCTAGTGGTTAGATGTGCCGCCTTTGGATCAACGGGTCCCGGGTTCGATTCCGGGGTCGGGCAAGTGTCTTTGTCTAAACCAGAGGCACTGGCTCGGAGTCTGGGTGTCATTTCTATCTATAATATGTATGTATTTACAAAAAAAATGTATATAAGTAGTTTATCATCCATCTCGTTACCTTAACACAAGCATTAAGTTGCTTAGCTTGGGATGAGATGGCGTTGTGTGAAATGTCCAAGGATATCTATGTATGTATGTATGTATGATGCCGGTCGGCAGGGCCACGCCCTCCCCCCGGCCCTGTTATCTTACGTTTCCTCCACCTGACTCTCTCGTCTAGCATTGTCCTTGAACTGCGGCTGATTTCATCGTCTTGTCTACGTTCATTTCGCACATATGACGCCATGGTCACGGCTGGCCAGATTTTATTAAAATTTCAACTTTACTCAGTATGTATCTATCGTAGGTCGCTGGAACCCTTTCGAGGTGAATATTTAACTATTTTGTTACAACCTGTGTAATGATAGGAACGTGTAATCTTATTCTTCTTATCTATATAAACTAGCTGAGTCCCGTGATGTTACCCGCGGTTATTGACGTAACGTTAGTTTCTCTGAAAGATAGGCTCCGTAACGAGACTATCCGACAGAGAACCAAGGTCACCGACATAGCTCAGAGAATTAGCAGACTGAAGTGGCAGTGGGCTGGTCATATCTGTAGAAGAACCGACAACCGCTGGGGTAGACGAGTTCTTGAGTGGAGACCGCGAAGCGGCAAGCGTAGTGTGGGAAGGCCCTCTGCTAGATGGAGCGACGATCTGCGAAAGGTTGCGGGCAGCAGCTGGATGCGTCAAGCTGAAGACAAGGCGCTATGGCGCTCTTTAGGGGAGGCCTATGTCCAGCAGTGGACTAATGTGGGCTGATGATGATGATGATGATGATTGACGTAACGCAGGGAACAGCGCGGGGCGAAGCTAGTCTAAAACAAGTAGCCTCCTTATATTATCAGCTGCCTATCACCGGTTCAGCCGTTCCAGAGATTAGCCGGAACAAACAAGCAGACAGGCGAAAATTTATAAAACATATTTTTGTACTGTGTATATACAAACTTAGGCATTTAGTAAATAGTGGTTATTTTATTATTACAAACAGATACTCCAATTTTATTTATTTGTATAGATAAATATTTGTCTGTTAAATAGTAAACTATGCATTTGATCATGTGATAATATTCAGCAAAGTGTTGTTCATGAGAACAGCAAAGTGTTGTTCCCAAAAACACTTTAAAAAATTGTGTAATGTCTTTCGTGGCGTAGCAACGCCCGCGGGGTACAGCTAGTCAAACTATAAAGTAAAACAGATCAATGGCTGATCTTCGCCTCGCCAAAGAACTTGGGGCATTGTAATGAATCAAGCATTCAAATCGTGTAATCTAATCAGCTAAGTCTGGTCTACAAGTTTGCAAGCGCCTTGTTTGTAGATACTGAGGGCTACAATTTCGCTGATTTAATTAATAAGTAGCGAAAAATACGACGTTTCGTTAACGGGTGCAAGTGCAAGTGATAGGCGTAAACCCGTCTTACTACTCAACCCATAAATATACATAACTAGCGACCTGCCCCAGCCTCGCACGGGTGCGATGATGAACCTCTAAATTTATCAGTGTTTCTCTACAATATTATGCATGTATTATACATACAAACCTTCCTCGTGAATCCCTCTATCTATTAAAAAACACCGCTTCAAAATCCGTTGCGTAGTTTTAAAGATTTAAGCATACATAGGGACGGACAGACGACAGCTACATGTTTTATACTATGTAGTGATCTATATATACCCATAAATAGACGGGTTGGCACAGGGTTTCGTTTCAAGTTTTCCTTCTCTTGCGGCTAGGTTTTTAGCCTTGTCATTTCCTTTTGTCGACTCATACGACACATTCAGGATGGTATGGGGTGGTCACTCTATGTATTCTAAATCCGTCCGTAAATGGGTCGAAAAGTGAAAAAAATATCTACCCTCCCATAGATAACTGCTCGATCACGTGGTCAATTTCGTATGGAAGCTCTGAATTTCTTTTTCACTTTTCGTCCCGTGTTTCTTTGGGAAAGTTGTTTACTTTCATGGTCTGAACCACCTATTTAAGTTTCCGGGTGGTCCAAAAATCACCCTGTTTATAATATATAGATTTGGTATCGAACTCGATTGTTTATTATTCGCTTTTTATGCCTATTTTGAAGTCTGTTTACGTTTAGAATCATACAGAATTTATGTTATATAACATCGCTATCTCTATCTCCTATGATTTGAGCCTTGCCTCGGAAGCTCGTTAAAGATTTAAACTTGTAACTTGTAATTGGATGATTAATTAATGCTGTGCTCGATGGGGTTAAGTCCTCGTTTAGAATTTGTTCTGTTTCTGGAAGTCTTTGTATGTTTGTGTGTACAATTACGCACAATTCAATTACGCAAAGTCTGCAAAGTTAATCGGTCCTGGAATATTGAGAGAAATTTTGTGTGAAAGCATGTCAGCAACCTATTCCATCCATTTTTTTATCTTTGGTGTTCTGTTTCCTTGTGGTGACGGATTTAGAATACACGGTGTCACCACCCCACTCCATCCTGTGGGTAATACCTAGCCTTAGAAGAAGGAAAAGTTGATACGAAATCCTGTTGAACCAGCTTGACCAGCGTGGCAAAGTAGGCTAATTAACCCTCCATATAACTGGAGGACGCCCGACTTGGGGTCATCTCCGACGGGTGGAGTGGCGGCGAAGAGGCTATTTCAGTAATAATTTAAATTCAACCTAAAGCGCTTCAGAATACAACTGTATTTAGAAAACGCTCGCCGCGCGAGGCTTGCAGCGCGTCGCTCGCCGGCATTGTATTTCGTTGTACCAAATACAGTTGTATTCTGAAGCGCTTTAGGTTGAAATTAAATTGTTACTGAAATAGCCTCTTTGCCGCCACTCCACTGGTGGGCGCTAACCCTTAGCAGTGGGTCATTTAAGGGCTGAGCAGTAGTAGGTGTTCTTTAGTTACGTCGAACCTTGGGGCGCCTAATGATGGAAATTAGCGCCCGAACTTACCCACTAAATCCAACGGCATTTTTTACTACCTGCCCAAGGCATCCTCAATGACAGAACATGCTCTGTGACCCTGAGGCACCTCATTCAATCCTGAGTGTGTTGCACAACACAAGAACCAGGATAAAAACATTGTTTTTATTTGAATCCCGGTATTGAATCCCAAATTATAGTATACGTGTACTAGGTTAATGTCTTCCTATCATTCCACCATAAACGGACTCTCAATATGCTATAATAGTTTCTGGGATGAGAGCGTGCAAATTCACAAACTCCATCTCATCATACGCATATATACATGCGCTTACCATCAGGTGAAATACGCGCCCTTTTTGCTTTCGTACTGAAAATAAAACATAAAACATCTCACGAAACGCAGCGTTCCAGAAGTTTCTAAATTGATGCAACTTTTTTGTTGTGCCGCCTGCTGTCAGCTGCACACATCTGCTACTTCGTGGACTGGCACTCAGTAAGATACACAAGCGTATTTTTTTATTCAGTTTCGAATATGTTAAAATTAGTATACTCGTTGTCCTAGTTGTCCAAGTGGTGAATACATAAAATACATAGTGTCATCATTCTATTCCATTCTGAAGGTGTCGTAACAGTCGACAAAACGAAATGATAAAACAAGGAAAACTATATACGAAACCCTGTGTCAACCCGCCGACACAGTAGGCTAATTACCCTTAGAGTGATTGGATACGAGCAGCATTGAAGCTCATATATGACCCGCCTCAGCAGTGGGTCATATATGAGCTGAGTAGTAGAGGTATACACTTTAATATATTCTATACTAGCGACCCGCCCCGGCTTCGCACGGGTGCAATGACGAACCTCTACATTTATGAGTGTTTCTCTACTATATTATGGATGTATCATACATATAAACCTTTCTCTTTAATCACTCTATCTATTTAAAAAAACCGCTTCAAAATCCGTTTCGTAGTTTTAAAGATTTAAGCATACATAGGGACGGACAGACGACAGCGACTTTGTTTTATACTATGTAGTGATATACCATAGGAAACTGGTCGTGTCAAAACGCTTACTTTGTGGGCTGTGTGTGTGAAGGAGTAGAGAATTCTTAAGTCTCGTCTCTACGATACTCAGTCCTTGTGAACGCGACTTTAGATTGGAACTGTCGCGAAACTAGTTGCCAAGTTATCGGCCATTGGCTATCGCGTTACTAGTTTGGCCCAGTTTTATGCTTCTATTGTGGCACAAGTTGGACACGAGCAAGTTTGGAAGCGTTGTATTGGGAACGAAAAATGGGATAATCTGGCAATTTTCGGTAAAAAGTGGTGAAAGGCGTGAATGGGATTGTTGTGACGTGTTGGCACGGGCCTCATATTATATTATCTTACTAGCGACACGGCCCGGCTTCGACCGGGTGCAACTATGCGTGTATTATACATATTTATAAACCTTCCACTTGAAACACTCTATCTATTAAAAGACCGCTTCAAAATCCGTTGCGTAGTTTTAAAGATTTCAGCATACATAGGGACGGACAGACGACAGCAACTTTGTTTTATACTATGCAGTGATAGTGATATGTATAACTATGTACTAGCTGACCCCGCCAACGTCGTTTTGCCATATGAATATCGCTATTAAAAATAGGGGTTGATTGTAGAGGGGTGAAAATTTACTGTTGTATCATAAAAAATAAGAAAAAAAAATAAAAAAAAAAATGCGTTAGTCCAGCCTTAACATTTAGGGGGATGAAAAATAGATGTTATCCGATTCGCAGACCTAACCGATATGCATACAAAATTTCACGAAAATGGGTCGAGCCATTATGTAGGTGGCTATAGTAACCAACACCGTGACACGAGAATCACTCGTTGGTCTTGTGGTTAGATGTGCCGCCTTTGGATCAACGGGTCCCGGGTTCGATTCCGGGGTCGGGCAAGTGTCTTTGTCTAAACCAGAGGCACTGGCTCGGAGTCTGGGTGTCAATTCTATCTATAATAAGCATGTATTTACAAAAAAAAATGTATATAAGTAGTTTATCATCCATCTCGTTACCATAACACAAGCATTAAGTTGCTTAGCTTGGGACGAGATGGCGTTGTGTGAAATGTCCAAGGATATTTATTATTTATTTATTTATATATTAGATTTTATTTTGCGCCCTCCGTTAGTCACCGCGTAGCGGGCACCACGTCGGGGCGTCACTGTGGAATGCGTATACGCGAACCTGTGGCGCCCCAAGCGTGCCGTATGAGGGTATACCGCCGGGGTTTTAGTGGGTAGACGAGACGTTTTCGGAGTCCTACATAATCTCTGACCCTGAGGGCCGGCGGTATGCTTATAGCAATTCCAGAGGGCTTCTTAACAAGATTTCGTCCGATGTCTACAGATTTTTAGGTCCGCGTGGTGACGGATTTAGGATAAATTGTGTCACCACCCCATTCCATCAGTCCTTGAGAGCCGAAGAAAGGACAAGGACGAAAGCGGAAGGAAAAATTTAAACGCACTTCTATGCAAACCCGTCTGGCCAGCGTGGTACAGTAGGCTATTACCCTCCTTGTGATGGCCCGACTCAGCAGTGGGTCATTTATGGGCTGCCTAGTAATCGTAAACCGATTTTCAGCCAACTTGAAACGAAACTGTGCCAACCCGACTGGCCAGCGTGGCACAGTAGGAACCTCCCGGTGTGGCCTGACTCAGCAGTGAGTCATTTATGGGCTGCCTAGTAGTCGTAAACAGATTTTCAGCCAACTTGAAACGAAACTGTGCCAACCCGACTGGCCAGCGTGGCACAGTAGGAACCTCCCGGTGTGGCCTGACTCAGCAGTGGGCCATTTATGGGCTGCCTAGTAGTCGTAAACAGATTATTAGCCAACTTGAATCCCATAGCGTTTTTTTTCTCTCTTTCTGTCTCTATTCGTGCATTTGTGTGTCATTCTGGCTATAGCTGAAGCTCTACAGGAGACTGTAGTATGATGCTGAGATGCAGCCATTTAGACACATTAAGTATACCTTGCCTTCGGTTTTTGACCTTGGTTTTTTTTTTGTGTCTAATAAACATTTTAAGGGGGCACATCTAACCACTAGACCAACGACTGCCTCGTTGGTCTAGTGGTTAGATGTGCCGCCTTTGGATCAACGGGTCCCGGGTTCGATTCCGGGGTCGGGCAAGTGTCTTTGTCTAAACCAGAGGCACTTGCTCGGAGTCAGGGTGTCATTTCTATCTATAATATGTATGTATTTACAAAAAAAAATGTATATAAGTAGTTTATCATCCATCTCGTTACCATAACACAAGCATTAAGTTGCTTAGCTTGGGACGAGATGGCGTTGTGTGAAATGTCCAAGGATTTTCTTTGTTTTTTCTTTCTATAGAGATTTAAGACTCTCCCACCATGGAATGGGTTGGTGACACAATTGTAATGCTGACGCCACACAGTTACGCTGCAAGTGGCAATAAACTGTATTTAGATATGACAGCTAATATTAATTCCGTTGTAAATGCCCCGGCAGGAGTAAATTATCTCCAAGATAAAGTGACGTGAGTGATAAATGATTACATTATTACCGGGCTTGGTGTAATATATTTGTACTGTAAGAAGAGTTATTACGCGTATCTAATGTGTTGGTGTTTTAATCCAAAATTATTGAATCACTAGTGTACGCCCGCGGCTTTCCTCGCGTGGGTTAACCTGGGCATCGGATATTACAAATCAAATAAGTGGTGTGTGTCACTGCTATAGTTATTACCTGAAACGCGGTGGCTGTTTACTATTTAGCCCATAGATGATCCACTGCTGAGTCGGGCCTCCTCTCATCACAGGGAGGGTCATTAGCCACGCTGGCCAGACGGGTTGGCCCAGGGTTTCGTATCACCCCCTCAACCGTGCTGCCAGATTGTTATGGTGAGGGGGCTTGCGGGCCTTTAGGATCCGTTGCGGCCATACCGGTTAAGGGTCATCCATGCCGGGCGGGCCTCGAGAGCCTTAAACTGCCACGACAAATGCGGGCTAGGGCTGCCGCCGCTAGCTACGGTGGGGTGGCCAGGCAGGCGAGCAGGTGCCTCTCGATGGGTGGGTAGGTTGGGGCGCAATTACCATCTGCCTCGTTGGTCTAGTGGTTAGATGTGCCGCCTTTGGATCAACGGGTCCCGGGTTCGATTCCGGGGTCGGGCAAGTGTCTTTGTGTAAACCAGAGGCACTGGCTCGGAGTCTGGGTGTCATTTCTATATATAATATGTATGTATTTACAAAAAAAAATGTATATAAGTAGTTTATCATCCATCTCGTTACCATAACACAAGCATTAAGTTGCTTAGCTTGGGACGAGATGGCGTTGTGTGAAATGTCCAAGGATATTTATATATTTATTTATTTATCTTTCCGCGCCTCGGAGTCCTACATAACCCGGCTGGCGTTTAGCGGTCAGGTATCCATGAGGATTTCCAACCTAAAAAAAAAGGGTTTTGTATTAATTTTTTCTTCTCTTGCGGCTGGCTTTCAGCCGCGTCATTTCCTTTTGTCGGCTCATACGACACCCTCAGGATGGAATGGGGTGGTGACACTATGTATTCTAAATCCGTCACCATACGGAATGTGGATGCGGGGGCTGTTTACAAACATGTAATTCACGAACATAAATGACATCCAGACTCAAAACAGGTGTCTCCAGTTTATACTTGCCTGACCCCGGAATCGAACCGGGGATCCGTGAGCCAAAGGTAGACCAATATGGCAGACGAAATGTAGGTAGAATATAAAAAAAATATGGATTCGGCTGGTAGGCGTGTATTGCATCGTGGTTCTGCATCAGATACCACAATGCCGCAACAGGACGCGAGTTGGAGCACTTCGGGGATGTTTAGTGGGTAGGCCCCCACTCTGGGGGAGAGTCCCACACGCCGCCCCTTGGCCATCCCCGTGGCCGACGGATAGTCCTTAAAGGATTTTACACCGGGCGAACAAAAAAAAAAGGCGTGAATTGCATCTCCGCCACATGTCCTTTATTTGATACTAGCTTTTGTGCGCGGCTTCGCTCGCGTGGACTTCGAACCCGTGCATATTTTTTATGAATATAAAATCGGTTATTGTGACTAAACTATGATAGTTAGACATGTGCTCTCGTGACTGTTGTGTTTTTTGTAGATCTTTATAAGACCTACAAACCCGTAGTACATCATTTTGTTCTATTGTCAATAGTTTTTGCAGCGCACGCATATATAGGTTTTCGATTTTACACCTTGGTTTACAAAATCGCAATTTTCATACGGATCCCTAATTCTTTTGAAAATAAAATATAGCCTATAACCTTCCTCGATAAATGGACTATCTAACACTGAAAGATTTTTTGAAATCGGTCCAGTAGTTCCTGAGATTAGCGCGTTCAAACAAACAAACAAACAAACAAACTCTGCAGCTTTATATATTAGTATAGACAATATTCAAATGAATGACGTAGCATATTAAATACTAAACGAAAAGGAATGTGGTTCTTAAAGTTGAATTGTTCAAAACAGCCAGTGACATTAAAAAGGGTAGAATTTAAATTGATGAAATTTCTAATAGCGTTACGCGACACACGGTGTTAAAGAATCGACAATAAACTATGACTTAACTACGTAGTCGCACTTTCGTTAATTTATTTTTCACCTCTTACTTGAATGCCTTTGGCACTAAGCTTGTGTGATGGAAAGCAACGGCAGGATCTAAAATGGGGCAGGGAATTCATGGAAATGCCCTGTCGGGCACCGGCTCTCACATGCACACGACGGAACACAGTAAAGATTCTACCACCAAGTGTGCTGGGTTTTGTTGACTTTTACAACACGCGTTTTTTCCCAGCGTGCCGTGGGAAAGTTTTATATTCAGACCCGTCCCCACACGGGTAGATATACATACAACTAACTTTCGCCCGCGGTTTCGGTCATGGGCATTTCAGAACGTTAGCTGTAAAAAATAATATTTTTATAAGTTTCAAATAACTAACGTTTTAAACGAAACATTGGCTGACTAAGATAGATTGTTAGGTTTAAAATCCAGGTTTTTCAATCGTATAAAATACGAAAATTCTTCAAAAACGTTGAAAATACGCAACCAAATATTGGTAATGTTATCAAATACTCAATATTACTACTACTCAGCCTATAGATGAACCACTGTCGAGTCGGGCTTCCTCCACTTATATGTAGGGTAACAGCCTAACATACTCTGCCACGCAGGCCAGACAGGTTGACACAGAGCATCAATTACAGGAAACGATCATTTCATGGTTATGATCGTTTTATTTTATTTTTAACCCCCGACGCAAAAAGAGGGGTGTTATAAGTTTCACGTGTCTGTCTGTCTGTCTGTGGCACCGTAGCTCGCGAACGGATGAAGCGATTTCAATACAGTTTTTTTTTGTATGACAGGTGAGTTACGGGCGAGTGTTCTTAGACATGTCTAATGAAAATCGGTTAAGTCGTTTAAAAGTTATGGGGGTTGAAAGTGGGGAAGAATAACCGAAAGTCTGCAAATATAATCGAGTGGGGTCTCAAATGAAAGCGCATCACGTGCTCATTACAAAATAATATATTCCATGAAAATCAGCTGACAACTTATACATCTATATCATAATAAGCGTGTACCTATAAAAACTGAAAATAAAAATTAAATTAAAAATTTAAATAAACCCCCGGCACAATGACTTAAGTTCCCTTTAAAAAGTAGAAAATAAAAATAAAATACATCGCGTTGGGGGACCAGGGGTCAGGTAATAAATAAGTAGGAGCGGTCCCCCAACGCGATGTATTTTATTTTTATTTTCTACTTTTTAAAGGGAACTTAAGTCTTTGTGTCGGGGGTTTATTTAAATTTTTAATTTAATTTTATTCCCAACGTTTCAGACACTGCAAAGTGTCTGAAGAGTTGGGAATAAAATAAAATCATTTCCTGTAATGTGTAAAGATCGTGAAAACCTAAGACATCACAAAGCATCAAGTTTACCTTGTCTAGCGGCTAGGTTTTCAGACTTGTCATTTCCTTTTGTCGGCTTTTACGACACCCTCAGGATGGAATGGGCTAGTGACATTATGTATTCTGGTTCCGTCACCACATGGAAAGTGTTTTTTTTTAATAAAAACGTAACTGCACTAGTTATAACCTGTATCGCGGGGACAGTTTACAAACATGTCATTCACGAACACAAATGACACCCAGACTCAGGGCCTCTAGCTTAGACAAAGAACCAACCCGAATCCGGAATCGAACCCGGGACCCGTTGATTCAAAAGCGGCATATCCAACCTCTAGACCAACGAGGCAAATCTTCATTTGTATCTTCATGTGTTCGTATCTTCATACGGAATAGGTGATTTATCTTCCCATGGAGATACAGTCAGGGCCCACGGGGCAGCAAGCGCGGGACGGTACACCCCCGGGAACGTTTAGTGGGTATGATTCCGTCTCCTCACAGAAGCACAGGCCCAACAGGGGGGTATGTGGGAGTGGAGGGGACTCCCACATACCCCCCTGTTGGGCCAACCCCAGGCTAGCAGGGATAGTCCATAAAGGATTTTACCCCGGGTCAAAAAAAAAGGTGATTGATCTTCATTGAAGCTACCCAAACAACCGAACAGTATGTCGTTTACCTGGTCTATAGACGCCATTCATCGGAGCGAATGCGTCTCAATGAGGTCCGTTTCTTTTTCCACAGCTTCCAGGAATCCCTCAGCGCCCTTTCACCGAAAGAAATCTATTGGTGAAATAATTTCTGTTCCTACCCTTTGTACATCAATCGGAAAGGGTATGAAAGGGACGTTTAAGGGAGCCGAGTGTGCTAGAATTACGTATTTGGTTGTCCGTGACGAGACTGGCTTGTCGGTTTAGGGGTTTGATGCGTCTCGTTTGGTTCTCGGGCAAGTATCTTTTTTTATCTACGACTTGCATGCCTTTGACCCTAGGATGGCAGGCATGGATAGCAGATGAAGCAGGCAATTCAAGGAAATGCCATGTCGAGCACCGGCTCTCACATACACACGACGAAACACAGCCCATTAGACCATTAGATCCTACCACCAAGGGGTTTTGTTAACTTTTACAACATGCGTTTTTCCCCAGCATGCGGCGGGGGTGTGTAATATTCTGCCCCGTTCCCACACTGCTAAAATTGTTCTGTAATCAGGGTTTATGATTACAGAACAATTTATAAAGTTAGTACCCTATTTTAATCAATTTTATAACACGTTCAACATTTTGTAATAACAAATGTAATAACATTTGTTATTACAAAATGTCGGCTAAGGATATTTATATAAGGTCATAAAAAACTTACATAGTTTTAAAGTTGATTTAAATAGGGTAGTAGCTTTAGAACCTGTTTTGTAATCAAGTGGTTAAATATTTATCACATCCTTACTTCATATGTAAAGAGAGATTTTCTCAAAATATATTGATATGATAAAGAATTCGAAAATCTTGATCTTAATCGGCTCTGACGTGACAGACATACATAGAGATATATGGTCATAAACAACTTCCATAGTTTTCAAGTTGATTTAAATATGGTAGTAGCTTTAGAACCTGTTTTGTAATCAAGTGGTTAAATATTTATGACATCTTTACTTTATACGTAAAGAGAGTTTTTCTCAGAATATATTGACATGATAGAGAATTCGAAAATCTTGATATTAATCGTCACAGACATACATAGAGATAGATCCACAAACCGACACGCCGAAACTGTTTTGTTGAGGTGCTACATAAAACGGTAAAACCCAAAATTCGTCACAAACTTCGACCTTATTAACATTCCTGCTACTTGGAATTGCTCCGAGCTTCCACAAAAGCTCAAATAAGTTAGAACTGGAGCTAACAGTATGTCTTAAAGTTACCATCACAATGGCAACTTGGCAGTACAACTTCTTAAAATGATTCTTATTCGCAATACGCGTTTCAGATCCAATATTATACTTTTGATAGGGTGTCCATATTTCGAGACATAATTTTTAGGACTGTTTTCCATTTATTAATCATGACCCTACTACTACTGCTGAGTTGGGCCTCCTCCCATTATAGGGATTGTCATTAGCCTACTATACCACGTTGACTATGTTTTCGGCCTTGTCATTTTCTTTTGTCGGCTCTTGTTACACCTTCAGGATGGAATGGGGTGGTGACACAGAATACATTGTTAAATCAACACACGCACAGTACAGCACTTAATTAACACAATAACATTATTATGTAGCTCTTATTGACGATAACAGGACTCTTGTGTGTGATAGTAATTTTCACATTACAAAATTACCCACAGCAATTATTTATGTTATCATAATCATATCTCAAAATAACACTGTACTAATTTTCTCTCATTCGCCTCGTACGGCGTCCTCAGAATGGAATGAGGTAGTGACATATTATGGCTATATCTCTTATGTCGTATACCTATCTCTAACTGTTGCCACTGTTGTTTTCCTTAAGAAATAAATATAAATGCAATAAAAAAGCTTTTCAAAACTTTTACCACAAACTATTATATTTATGAAGAAGATGCCATAAAAGCGGAGTGGTGGCTAATTAGTATATACAAACTCCATTTGATTTGCCAGGAGAGTAAACAATGAAACTACCGCTAAGTTTATTAAGTTACCTCAGGCAACTTTCAAGAGCAGGGCGCGAACTTGGTCGAATACTGTAGAAGACACCGCCCTGAAACTTTTTAGTTATGCATCTATTCCCTGCTCAACTTTAAAATTTGAAACTACAAATCAAGGAGTTTTTTTAATGTTAATCCAATTTTTGTTCCAGGTATGTTCGTTGGAATTTATTTAACTTTAAAAAAGGTATGCTGCATGCTGTACATTCTTTATTTCGGATGTTTGTTTAGTGACGAAGAATGACACTATTTTACTTATATAAACAGTCTCATATCTGTAATTTTATTTACTACTCAGCCCACCCACTGTTGAGACGGGCCTCCTCCAGTTACATTGAGGGTTCTGTATCAAGATTTCCCGCTCTTGCGGCCAGGGTATCGGCCTTGACATTTCCTTTTGTCGGGACTTACGATACGTTTAGCGTGGAATGGGGATGGTGACATTATGTATTCTAGATCCATCACCATACGGGCTGTCAATTTATCGAAGCTGTATAAAAATATGTATGACCTTTTCATAGGGCAGCCAAATAACAATGACAGCAACAGGTTAGGTCCTGTTGTTCCAAATTTTACTCAGTCAAAATCGACAATCACCGTACCTTTGATTGTGGATTTTATCAGTTTTGGTAACCTACTAATACTGTAGTGTCGGTTCGAGACTTAAGCTACACGCTTTTGACACAAGCAAATGGAAGAACTTTTGAATTCTGTAGATTAATGCGATCGGCACGTCGATAGAAAATAGCTTGGGGATTGATATAATACATCATTTAGTTAGTTAGGCGTAATAAAACTGCAATAGATCCGGAATGTCACCATCCCAGTCTTTCCTGAGCGTGTACAAGGTGGCTTAACGTAAGGCAAATGTTTTTTTTTTTTTTTTTTTTTTTTTTTTTCCTTGGACATTTCACACAACGCCATCTCGTCCCAAGCTAAGCAACTTAATGCTTGTGTTATGGTAACGAGATGGATGATAAACTACTTATATACATTTTTTTTTTGTAAATACATACATATTATAGATAGAAATGACACCCAGACTCCGAGCCAGTGCCTCTGGTTTAGACAAAGACACTGGCCCGACCCCGGAATCGAACCCGGGACCCGTTGATCCAAAGGCGGCACATCTGACCACTAGACCAACATGTCAAAGCCGGCACCAAGAAAATATGTACTCGAAAAATTTTCGTCATTATAATATGTAACTCTTATAATTATTATGCGTCAATAAAATACGAGTATATGGTGGGAGTGTGAATGGGAACGTTGGAAGGGGCAGGACGACGAGACGAAGGAAAGGTCAGGTCAGAAGCACCCTAAACCGACAAGCATGCATGAAGAGCTTGATGAAAGAGGAAGAAGCGAAAGTTGTGAGCCAGACTCGTAGCAAGTGGAACAATGTGATCTCTGCCTACCCCTGCCGGAAAAAGGCGTGACTTTATGTATGTCATTATTATAAGAAATTAAGGAGTTTATATGTGATTCACTTGATGATTGGTGTACAATAAAAAAATGTTACATAAAATTTTCTGGAATATCCTGAAAATGGCATTTGTCAATACGGTGTTCCTAGTGGCAGCTATTTTTATTGAAAATTCAAGCCTTGCCTAGGTTCGAGGGCATTCCTCGGGGCCATCTTTTGGCACGTATCTTGACTATGAAGCGACAATGGGGTGAGCAGAGATGTAAGGCTTATTGAATTCGACTTCATTCACAATGTATGATATTGAGGCCAGACCAGAACCTCAAACAACGAGTTGTGTTATGCTTTTGACGCGTCTATCTGTGGCATTGTTTGTTAATTGTTCTAGGTTACATTTATTGCTTATTGTTGTTGCATTTATTCTAGGGGTGGGTCTTAGATATGTTCTATCAAAATGGGCACAGCCGTTTCAAGTTCTTTTTCAGCTTATTAAATGTATCGAGGTACCTAAAATAAACTCTCTATTTGTCGTAAATCCCGCTATCACGCCAAAACTACTGAACCGATTAAAATGAAATTTGGTACACCGATAGTCTAGAGCCGGTGTGGTACGGTTAGGTGGGAAAATATGCCTTAGTGCTTACCCGAACAAATTATTAAAATGCTACCCTAAGACACTATTCCATGTGGACAAAGTCATGGGTACAGGTAGTATTATCAAATATGCTTCGTTTATGCGCAAAGTGTGGTATGTCTGGCAGGGGGTTGATTTCTTAACTGTTCGAATTGCTCTGTAAATTTCGCTACCGTGGTGTAGAACTATTTGGTTATTCTCGCATTTGTAGGCCATATTTCTTGATGTTGATAGTTGAGATTTTTTGTGTAAATCGTGTAAAGTGTGTAGCATGCTGCAACTTTTAAGTGTTGTTTCAAGTGGGATTGTCGGTAGTTTTGACAACAATTATGGGAAATTTGGTCGAGTGGGTTAGTATAAGCACCTGGTGTTCGGGGCGTCACAATGGAATACGTTTACGCGAACCTGTGGCGCCCTAAGCCTATCGTGTGAGAGTATACCGCTGGGGTTTTAGTGAGTACACGAGCAGCTTCCGGAGCCCCACATAATCGCCGACCCCACCTTGAGGGGCGGTGGTATGCATAAAGCAATACCCCAGCGCCATCAAAAAAAAAAGAAAAAAAAAAGGTACCAGGTGTTAAGATTAAGTTAAAGCAGTAAAACACTATGTAATCCTTAAATCGGTTTGCTTAATTGGTTTAGGCTCACTTGCAGATATTTAAGATCTACCGATCTTATCTCCATACTTTCAAACAAATAATTTCAGATAAATAACTTTAGAGATTTGCGCGTTCCTCTCTGTGAAGTGTGCTTCTGAACCGGTGAAGATTGAAATTTGAGAGTATACTCGTACGCATGACCCGGGCGATTTCAAAAACATTTAAACCCTAAATAAAAGCTTTGAAAAAATGAAATAACGCGTACACAGGATCGCGCCGCTCGTTTATTTCTGCTGTACAAACAGGGGCGGTTTTGATTGCAAAACTTTGTCGTTGTGAATAAAAAATCGCTTCCCAGTTAAAACTCATATTGATTGTACCACGAAAACGCAGATAGGTTTGCTACTACATACATAATCATTGTCCGTGTGGTGACGGATTTAGAATACACAATGTCACCAACCCATACCGTCTTGAGGGTGTCGTAAGAGGCGACTAAAAGAACGCAAGAGGCAAATCACCTAGCCGAAAGAGAAGGAAAACTTGATACAAACCCTGTGCCAACCCGTCTTGCCAGCGTGGCACAGTAGGCTAATTTCCCTCCATTAATTTGGATGAGGCCCGACTCAGTAGTGGGTCATTTATGGGCTGAAACGACGACGAAACGACGACATAATATCGACGTCGCACATCTACATATTATGTACATGTGCGACGTCGCCCGCCACCCCTGTCGGAAGACCATCGTTGGTTGCAACCAGCATCGTGCTGAGCTTTGGACGGTTTGTGGCAGGAAGGCTTTACATTGCCGGGATGCCCTCTCTGACAGTTACTTGCTCGCGTTGCAGGCACCACGCCGGGGCGTCACAGTAGACTGCGTGTACGCGAACTTGTGGCGGCGTTTGAGGGTATACCGCTGGGGTTTTAGTGGGTAGACGACCCTTGTCGGAGTCCCACATAATCACCGACCTCTCCCCCGGGGGGCTGTATGCATGAAGCATTTCCCTAGCGACAAAAAAAAAAAGAAAAAAAAAAGGAAGTCATTACATTGCATTTAGTGTCTAATTTTATTATTTTTGTATTTTGTTGCCACAAGAAAATATATGTCTAAATGTCTACTATTACTGCTAAGCCCTTTAATGACCCACTGTAGAGTCGGCCCTCCCAGGGAGGATTAGCCTACTGTGCCACGCTGGCCAGACGGGTTGGCACAGGGTTTCGTTTCAAGCTTGCCTTCTCTTGCGGCTGGGTTTTCGGCCTAGTCAATCCCTTTTGTCGGCGCTTACTTTTATACTAGTTTATAGGCCTAGATAATTAAAAATGTTAGACCTTTTAACATATTATGTATATTTTAATTTAGCACATCCATAGCAACTGATTTGGAAAACAATCGGGAAATTCTAAATCTATGACAACATTTTGTTTTCACTCTTCAACCCATAATTGACCCACTGCTGAGTCACACATTCTCCAGAACCTTGGAGCGAAGCAACCTTGCTTCGCCATATTGGCCAGATGGGTTAGCACCGTGGTCCTGAGTACAGATCCCACAATGCCGCAACAAGGACGCGAGTAGGGAGCACTCCGGGGATATTTTAGTGGGTAGGCCCCCACTCTGGGGGAGATTCCCACACACCGCCCCTCGGCCAGCCCCGTGGCCGATGGGGATAGTCCATAAAGGATTTTTACCCCGGGCGAACAAAAAAAAAAGGGTTTCGTTTCAACATTTCCTTTTACCGGCTCTTACGACACACTCAGTTTGGAATGGGGTAGTAACTACTACTACTCAGCCCATAAAAGACCCACTGCTGGGTCAGGCCTCCTCCAATTATATGGGGGGTAATTAGCCTACTTTGCCATGCTGGCCAGACGGGTGGGCACAAGGTTTGTGTCAAGTTTTCCTTCCTTTCAAGTTTTGGGGTGGTAACATACATACATAAATACAGTCACCCCTTTTTCACGCAGGGGTAGGCAGAGGTCACATCCTTCCACTTGCTGCGATCCTGGCTCACAACCTTCGCTTCTTCCACTTTCATCAACCTCTTCATGCATGCTCGTCGGTTTAGGGTGCTTCTGACCTGACCTTTTTTTATTATTATACCTACCTGGGGTGGTGACACTATGTATTATAAATCCGTCACCACACGGAACAAGTTAGTTATGTATATGTAGAGACAAAATATAAGTCCACCGAGTTTCTTCCGCCAGGTCTTCTCGGTTGGTGCCGCGTTCCGGCCTAGGAGCATTTAAAAAAATGTATCCTTTGACGTATTTGAACGCCATAATTGGTTTTTAAAGTAAAGCATTTTTCTATTTTATTCTTTTCACTCTTGGCCAAATACTCTTGTTATTAAAAAGTTATTAAAAATTATTATTAAAGTTATTAAAAATTACCAGCATACATTTAACTATGCTATCCTTTTATCTTATTAACGGGAGACTAAAATTATGTTGCTACAGACAATGTCTTGAAATTATGATGATTAAGTACCTCGAAGATTCAAGGCAGTGCATCTGTGTGTGTGAGGCAGCGATAGTTTGTGAAGAGTATTCTCACTGGTTATTCATTTACTGTGACACTCGACTAGGTCTCGTTGTAAATATTCTCCAATGGATACAAAATTGACGTGGATGGTTTTAAGAGGAAATCCTCGGTATTAGGATTGGATAATCCAATTTGGATTAATATAATCCATAAAATTCCACGACAATTTGGACCAGGTTCAGGACATGCGTATCGCACTCATACTTAAAGCTGGAGAAAGATTTTAAACACAGAACTGCTAGTGATTGTCTCTATGTCCTCTCTTTGGATGGCTATAGGATTTTGGTCTCATCACTACATAGTATAAAACAAAGTCGCATTCTTCTGTCCGTCCCTATGTATGCATCAATCTTTAAAACTACGCAACGGATTTTGAAGCAGTTTTTTTTAATAGATAGAGTGATTCAAGGGGAAGGTTTATATGTATAACCCACCCCCGCTTTGCACGGGCGAAGCCGGGGCGGGCCACTAGTCCTGTATAAACATGGGAATATCATAATTATTATATATTTGGAGAGTTTCCTATAGAGGTATATTTATGCAAGCTTAGGTTACTGGTTACGTATTTACTATGACAACACAGAGCGCCAGCCGCACTTTGACTGAACTTCAACAATAGCTCATGAGGGTTGAAGGCGTCAATTGGGATTTCCTCCCCCAGTCTGGGAAGGGTGCTAGATGAATGTCTATTGGGGATTGCGATCCTTCTGGGTGGATTAACGGGAAAATGTGCGGATTGAGGCGGTACCTGATAAAAAAAAACATTAATGTCGTGTGTGGTGATGTAGAGCTATGTTCACACTCGCCAAGATACGCCGGCCGTAATATACACGATTTGAGTGCACTAAGAGTCTGACAGTCTTATTATGATGTTCTTTTCACCACTTATCAAACCAACGAGAATTGTGTGTATGTCTCCCACGCGTTTTCTCGAAAATCGTTTTGTTATGCAAACACCGATAGCTGGTTATGTTATCGGATTTCTAATAACTATGTTACAAATGATCTTCTCGTCAGTCCGCAGTGTCCGTGTGTTGTTTGTTGCCAGGTGCACCCGTCGTTTTTTTATGGTAGCCGGATCTTTGCCGGAGATTTTTGCACCCCCTGCCCCACCGTTACCTTGGCTGCAACTGGGGGCCGGTGTTTTATTTGTGTTCAGTCATTGGGGGGGGGGGGGTCCTATAATGGCCACGCTTGGCAGGCGGGTTGGCGATCGCAGTACGGATGGCGTGTTTTTGGACTGAACGTCGCTGCTGCCCAACGTCTGTTGTCCCTTCTACGACACCCACGGGAAGATATAGGGTGGTAGTATTCTTACTCCGCTACCACACGAAAATAATGATGATGTTACAAATGTGTTTATTCGTTGCGCCTAAATGGCTTAGCCAGTTTTATCGGCTATCTGGAAAAAAAGTAGACATTGGTACTACTACTTAGCCTTATATGACCCACTGCTACACATTTTTTTTGTTTAGAAGCCTTTGTGGGCTCATGCACTACACCTTGCTGAAGATCATTACATGATCAAATGCATAGTTTACTATTGAATAAAGGATATTCATACAGTCATTTACTTTTTTTATATAAGACTGGCGACCCGCCCCAGCCTTCGCACGGGGGCAATGATGAACCTCTAAATTTATCAGTGTTTCTCTACAATATTATGCATGTATTATACTTACAAACCTTCCTCTTGATTCACGCTATCTATATAAAGAAACCCCTTCAAAATCCGTTGCGTAGTATTAAAGATTTAAGCATAAGGGCGGACGGACGATAGTGACTTTGTTTTATACTATGTAGTGATAGCGATTTTGAGTAGAGTTAAATTTACCAAAAATGGCTGATAGAGAGCCTTGTTTTCTTAAATCTGTTAAATATTTATAAGCGCACTTAATGCAAACTCCGCGTGTCAAACACAGGATGTAGCGTAAAAAAGGCTGAAAACAATTTCCATGTTGGATTAATCTTTCAGGCGTCGTCGACAAGTCCTTTCGCCCTCACGTATGCACTCCATTGAAAATTTTCGAAGTACCACAGTTCATAAGCTGTTAGCGATTGCATTGCAGATGGAATGTAAATGAAAAAAATTCTGTTTTACTAAAAACTAAATAAAAATTACTACCAGCCAATAAACAAAAGATTTTGAAGATTTATTTATTAAGTTAAGTTGTTTTAAAATTATAGCATATCTAATAGTGTAAATAATTAAAATAACTATGTAATGACATGCACCAATTTACGGTACATATATTTATTTTATACGAACACACATATTAGATGATATATTTATTTATGGAGGTATTTAAAAATTTGGCTCTCAATTATACCAACAATGCATGTCGATTTGATCACTGCAACTATTTATGACCTTGCCTAACCTTGCATACGGACAGTTGAAACAAAAAGATTTTTAAAATTTCATTAAAATTAATTTTTTGGATATTACTACTACTACCAGTGGTTGAGCGATCGACTGCCGTACAGCATGTCGCGGGTTCGATCCCCGCACGGAAGAAATATTTGTACGACCTACAAGTATTTGTTTCGGGTCTGGGTGTTTTCTATCTATAATATGTATGTATTTACAAAAAAAAAAAAGTATTTAAGTAGTTTATCATCCTTCTCGTTACCATAACACAAGCACTAAGTTGCTTAGCTTGGGCCGAGATGGCGTTGTGTGAAATGTCCAAGGATATTTATTTATTATTTATTATACCTATTACCTACCTACAAAAACTATTCGAATCTTCCGAAAAAATACTTTTTGCCAAAGTCTAGTGCCAAGTTCATATGCCTAGTGCCAAGTTCATATAGCCGTTATAGCTCATTTTTGCTCAATTCGCTACAGAGATCTTTATTATGTAAAGTATTATTGCCCTCCATGACGTTGGAGTAGGTCCGACGCAGTAGTGGGTCAGTTATGGGCTTAATGATAATGATGAATGTAGCATAGTTATTTGATACATAGATATTTTTCTTTTTTAAAACGACACCCCTGCACTAGGTACAAAAAGTATGGGGTGAGTAGTGGTAATCAGTATCATCATCATCATTTCAGCCAAAAGATGTCCACTGCTGGACATAGGCCTCCCCCAATGTTATCCACAAAGGCCGGTCCTGGGCCGCCCGTATCCATTGTTTTCCGGTGACTTTAACCAGGTCGTCTGTCCACCGTGTGGGAGGCCTACCAGCACTCCCTAACAGAAGTTTTTTTTTATCCACTGATAAAATGAATACAATGAATGAATACTTGAATGCCTTTGACCCTAGGCTTGCGTGATGGAAAGCAACGCCAGGGTCTAAGATGGAGCAGGCAATTCAAGGAAATGCCCTGTCGGGCACCGGCTCTCACATACACACGACGGAACACAGTAAAACTGCTTGGCTCCGGACTTAAATGTGAGGGTGGTAGCCAGCCGGGCGGACCGTTCGATCCTACCACCAAGCGTGCTGGGTTTTGTTGACTTTTACAACACGCGTTTTTTCCCAGCGTGCGGTGGGGAAGTTTTATATTCTGACCCGTCCCTACACGGGTACTTTTGTTTGAGTTTGAGACACTATCCACTTCATGTCAATTGTGAGCTACAATAAAATTATTTTCTTTCTTTCACTACCAGTAGTCACTATCACTATCATCACTACATAGTATAAAACAAAGTCGCATTCTTCTGTCCGTCCCTATGTATGCTTAAATCTTTAAAACTACGCAACGGATTTCGAAGCGGTTTTTTTTAATAGATAGAGTGATTCAAGAGGTAGGTTTATATGTATAATACATGTATGATTGCACCAGTGCGAAGCCGGGCCGGGTCGCTAGTATCGTATAAAACAAAGTCGCTGTCGTCTGTCCGTCCCTATGTATGCTCAAAACTTTAAAACTACGCAACGGATTTTGAAGCGGTTTCTTTTAATAGATAGAGTGATTCAAGAGGAAGGTTTATAAATAATAAATATATCCTTGGACATTTCACACAACGCAATCTCGTCCCATGCTAAGCAACTTAATGCTTGTGTTATGGTAACGAGATGGATGATAAACTTCTTATATACATTTTTTTTTGTAAACACATACATATTATAGATAGAAATGACACCCAGACTCCGAGCCAGTGCCTCTGGTTTAGACAAAGACACTTGCCCGACCCCGGAATCGAACCCGGGACCCGTTGATCCAAAGGCGGCACATCTAACCACTAGACCAACGAGGCAGTCAAAATATTTTAGTTTATATGTAAAGTGTATATGTATAAAAGTGTAATAAAAGTGTATATGGGCAGCGTTCGGGAAGCTACGTCATATCTTCTCATCCAATATTCCTCAGTGCCTGAAGACAAAAGTCTTCGAACAGTGCGTGTTGCCAGCGATGACATACGGATCAGAGACGTGGGCGTTCACAATGGGACTTATTAGGCGCCTGAGAGTCACCCAACGTGCAATGGAAAGAGCTATGCTCGGAGTTACTCTACGTGATAGAATCAGAAATGAGGAAATCCGTAGAAGAACTAGAGTGACCGACGTAGCTAGAAGGATTGCACAGTTGAAGTGGCAATGGGCAGGCCACGTGGCCCCAAGAACAGATGGCCGCTGGGGCATAAAAGTCTTGGAGTGGCGTCCACGTTTGGGAAAGAGGAGCGTGGGAAGACTAGGTGGACGGACGACCTTGTAAAGGTCGCTGGGAGTCGGTGGATGCGGTCTGCACGAGATCGCACATTGTGGAAATCTATGGGGGAGGCCTATGTTCAGCAGTGGACTTCTGTGGCTGATAGATAGATAGATAGTATATGTATAAAACATGTATAATTGCGCCCGTGGCAGGGCCGGGTCACTAGTAAACTATAACTCTTTTTTTTTAAACCGCTTCTTGCAATGACTTGGTCCACCAACGAAAGTACGCGAGGGTCGCTTAAGTATTCAACCTGGAAGTGACTCCAGCCCTCCTGTAGGGCCATTGTGGCGCGCAGACAGACGTGCGTACATTATTTTGTAAAGATATTGTTGCAACTCCTCCGTGTGGTGACGGATAAGTATATTGTGTCACCAGCTATGGGGCGGTGACATTGTGAATTCTGAATCCATCACCACAAGGATGATTTACGCGTGGGTGTCCCTCTTTCATAAAAAAGGGGGGATTAGCCGACTGTGCCACTGTTGCGAATTGAAACTATTGTTGATTTAATCATGTCTGGCCATACCCTTTTTATTTAAATTTATCTTTTTTTTTTAAACGTTAAGTACCCCTGCCAATTGTATAAACCTGTATGGCTAGTTTATTATTTATGGCTGTATGGCTGTATACTAGCTGACCCTGCAAACGTTGTTTTGCCTTGTAATTAAATAGGGGTTACCGAAACGCGGCGGCGCCCGTATAGTGTTTGAGTCTAAGATTCTTTGTAGGTACCCAAAAATATACGTGATTTTAATAGAGGGTGGGGGGGTAGTCTTAAAACTCACCAAGTATCACCAAGGGGGAGGGAGGGGTTAAAAATGTTAAAAAAACATCACGTGATTAATGGACATCCCCTAACATGTTAAAATAACGTTGGACTAAGTTTGCACTGATGAAGATGATGATGATTGCTACATGAAAAGAGGGAATACTAAGTCAGTGATCAGGTCAAACCTCTTACAATATTTATGGAATCACAACTTTAAAACAACATAGCGTTGACAACTTTTTAACAACACTTTTCGAAACTGACAATCGATTTAGACACTTGTATCAACTGGACTAAGCTACAATTTACCTTGTATTACATCCTAAACAATAGGGTTGGCATTTATCCAATTCTTGTGGCCAGAGTTATAATTAACTCTGGCAGGATTTGGAAAATATTTGGTGCAGATACAACTCATTGTAAGAACCCTGAAATATACGATACTTTACTTTAGCAATGTTAAATTGATTTTCTTGGATGCTCGAACTCAATTTGAACCGCGAAACAAGCTTTTGTTGCGTTTTAACTTATTCCTTACTTTATACCTACTATGTAGATTAAAAATACACAATGTCACCAACCCATTCCACCTTGAAGGTGTCGTATAAAACGCAGCGGGCAACCTTTCTTTTTTGGTTTAAAATATACTTTTGATGTTTTAAATGAGCTTAAATTACAATGGTGAAACTTAGTAGTCTATACTAATATTGTAAATAGGAAAAAAATATTTGTGTGTAAGTATGTGATGTGTGTGGTGTGATGACTTATGGCACAGAGTCATGGTCGTTCACTATGGGCTCCATCAGAAGACTCAAAGTCACCCAAAGGGCAATGGAGAGGGCTATGCTCGGAGTTTCCCTGCGAGATCGAATCAGAAATGAGGAGATACGAAGGCAAACCATTGTCACTGACATAGCCCACAGGATTGCCAAACTTAAGTGGCAGTGGGCAGGGCACAAAGCGCGCAGGACCGACGCCCGATGGGGCAGAAAAGTCCTCGAGTGGCGACCGCGTTCCGGAAAGCGCAGTGCTGGTAGGCCTCCCACACTGTGGACCAATGACCTGGTTAAGGTCGCCGGAAAACGATGGATGCGAGCGGCCCAGTACCGGCCTTGGTGGAAATCCTTGGGGGAGGCCTATGTCCAGCAGTGGACGTCTTTTGGCTGCGCCTTCCAGCACTGCGCCTTCCGGAACGCGGTCGCCACTCGAGGACTTTTCTGCCCCATCGGGCGCCGGTCCTGCGAGCTATGTGCCCTGCCCACTGCCACTTAAGTTTGAGTTCTTTGTATTGATTATTTATTTTATTTAGTGAGAGTTTTATTTCGTGGATGTCCCTTAAACTTAAACTAAGCGTCGTGTTAAGAATTCTATTATGCCGTCAAATGGGAAGTTTCGCTACAATGAAGTGAGTAATTGCATTGTATTATATTGAAGCGGCGGGACCGGTGGAAAATTCAATCACGCTCTCTATTCCATATTATAAACTTCGTTGGCGCTTACCAATGGTTCGCGAACTTTTATCACTTTAGAAAATATCGGATCGAGTTTTTAATAAATGATGACATCTCTATTTTTGGTGTTAGAGTATTCAAACTCGACTTACTCGTGTAACAACCAATACCGAGGCTAGCTTTGGGACGTAACGTAACGTAAGAAGCAGATCAACTATCCGCAAGAGAAGGAAATCTTGATACAAACTCTATGCCAACCCGTCTTGCCAGCGTGGCACAGTGGGCTAATTTCCTCTATGAATTTAGAGGAAGCCCGACTCTGTAGTGGGTCATTTATGGGCTAAAATGATGACGATGATGGTATTAACAATATCATCATTGTCATCATTTTGCGTCAGCATTTAAAATTCAGGATATTTCTAAATAGCGGTACAGACAAAAAGGTATTTTAAGAATATTCGACTCAGGATTGAAAACCATTCCAAGTGAGGACAAGGATTATTTAAATCAGGTTTATCTGATTTCATAGGTTTTCGCGATTATTAAACATTGAAATTAAACACTTTTTAACGGATTTATCGCGTGTAATATTACATACACATAATGTAATAAACACGCGATAAATCCGTTAAAAAGTGTTTAATTTCAGGTTTATCTGTCAACCTTTGCCAATTGATCTTAACTTCGTCACTTTCTCGTGATTCATTAACTTATTTAAACAGCCGCTGTTAGGTCTCGGTTCGTCCTAGCTTAAAGGTCTTTATAGGTCTACGTTTTGAGTGAGAATTCTCGAACTATTCAGATTGAAACATATGGTACGCACCGCCTGCTTATCGAATTGAGGTGAAATAAGTAGATAATTTTCTGCATCCTTTAAATATTTTCATATACAAAGAAAAACTATAGCATGGGCGATCATAGCGATATTTGGCAGTCTCTACTGTCAAAGCTAACCAATATCATCGGTATCTTAACAATTTGCGACCGTTTTTGACAGCCCGCAAAGTGATAGTTACGATCGTTAGCATCCATTTTTTTTTGCTAAGGTTACGAAATTAAACCAAAAATCTTTAAGAAATCATGGCGGAAGAATATTTAGCGTGGGATTTGGTCATGCTCGAACATACCGCCATACAGGCTTCTTTAAAAGTATGTTAAAATTTTCGATGTAATTTCTTTTTTCGCGTTTGATTTTCTTCTTGCCCCATAAATGACCCACTGCTGAGTCGAGCGAGGCTCCTCTAACTATATGAAACGCCACACTGGCCAAATACTAAGTTTTTTTTCTTTCTTCAGACTAGGTTTTCGACCTTATCATATCCTTTTGTCTGTTCTCACGACAAACTCGTTTTTTTTCTTTCTTTCTCTTCAGACTAGGATTTTGTCTTATGTCTTTTTGTCGGCTCCCAAGACAAACTCAAAAGTCTATTGCTAGCATTGATCTGCTAAATTTAAAAGTCCTTGTCAAGTTCTAGTGTCAAAAGCTTGTAGCATATGCCCCGAACTGCTACCATAGTATGAGTTGTTTACTAAAACTATAAAAATATCATCATCATCATTGTAGCGAAAAGAAGTCCACTGCTGGGCATAATGCCTCCCAAACTCAAACTTAAGCAAGTCATCGGCCCACCGTGTGGGTGGCCTCGCAACACTGCGGTTTCCGGAACGCGATCGCCATTCGAGGACTTTTAGAATAGAATAGAATAGAATACTCTTTATTGTACACCAATATCAGAAAAGGTTAACATGGCATCAGAGAAATACAACTAATAAATGTACAATGGGCGGTCTTATCGCACAGGGCGATTTCTTCCAGACAACCTTTGGATGGATAGGAGTTGTGAACTTGAAAACGGCAGGTAGGGTGTGCAATAATTTATACAATATGACAAATACATGTAGTACATGAAAAAATAAATACATATATGACCTTATTCTAATACATATTATATAACTTTTAAATACTATAAATCCTATGTAATTTTAATAAATTGATACTATACATATATATACAAAAATATCATATTTAAATTATTAGAAAAAATAACAAATAAAGATAACATTATAACTGCAAGTAATGTTCCTTAACTAGCTTATTGAAAGTTTCTAAGGACTGTGCACATCTTATTGTTATGGGTAACGCATTCCATAAACGTACTGCAGTAATCGTGAACGACTTGTCCATGAACGTAGATGTATGTTCTGGGAAATGCAGCTTAAGGTTTTCCGATGATCTTAGGGACCTCAAATGTGTGTCACAAAGGAACTCAACACGTTCTTTAAGATAAAAGGGAGAAATGGGATTAAATAAAATGTTGTACAACAACGAGACAATATGAGCATTCCGGCGACGACGAATTGGCAACCACTTGAGCTTTACGCGGAAGGAGGAAACGTGGTCATATTTGCGAAGTCCAAATATGAACCTTATGCAAATATTTTGGAGACGCTCAAGTTTATTTAGTTGCTCTTCAGTTAGATCAAGATAGCTGACATCGGCATAGTCGAGTATTGGTAAAAGGAGCGTTTGTGCGAGCACAATTTTAGTGGTAATTGGGAGAAAGTTACGAAGACGCCTTTTCTGCCCCATCCAGCATCAGTCCTGCGAGATGTGTGCCCTGCCCATTGCCACTTAAGTTTTGCAATCCTGTGGGTCATGTCGGTAGCTTTGGTTCTCTAGCATATCTCCTCATTTCTGATTCGATCTCGCAGGGAAAGTCCGAACATAGCCCACTCCATTATGTGACTTTGATCCTTCTGATGGAGCACATAGTGAGCGATCACGTATGGTACAGACCATATGTCATCACTGGCAATACATACTGATCAAAGATTTTGTCTTCAAAAACTGCGGTTTTTTGGACGATTTACGACAAAAATATACACAATTGAATTACCAGATTTCGAGCCCTTATAGAGGGAACAGCCTACTGTGCCACAAAAGTCAAGCGGGTGCCATGGCACATGTGTTATTCACTTGCCCTTTTTGACACCATCTATTCGAAATCCAAGAGCTCTATCAATCCATGGTGTTGACGTCGATAGGAGCCAGATTTTCCTTTTTGATCTCGACCACTCAAGTTGCAAAGGTTTATAGACGTCGCTTACCATAACGCGAGGCGAATTCCAAATGGTATAAGCACCTGAATTTGTCAAAATGATGGCCACCCTAAAAGGGATTGCCAACGAAATATTACGTCTCAAAATGCTGACATTGACCCCAAACCCGAATGGAGTATTTGACTCAAAAAGGTAATGACATAGGTACCATAGTATTTTCGTTTTGTGATGATCCACCATCTCTACTACTCAGCCCGTAGATAACCCACTGCTGAGTCAGGCCTTCTCCAATTCATAGAGGGAAATTAGCCTACTGTGCAACGCAGGCTAGATGGGTTGGCACACGGTTTCGTGTGAAGTTTTCCTTCTTTTGCGGGTAAGTTTTTCGGTCGATTCTCTCGTCTTTTGTGGACATTCTGAGGGTGTCGTAAAACCGACAAATGGAAATGACAATGCCAACCTAGCTGCAAGAGAAGGAAAACTTGATAGGTAACATTGATAGGTGCCAACCTGTCTCGCCAGAGTGGCACAGTGGGATAATTACCCTCATTGTATTTGAAGGAGGACCAACTCAGCAATCGGTAATGACCCACGAGGTTAATATGGGCTGAATAGAGATTAAGGACGTGATAGCCTGACTTAATTGAAAAAAGTGGGAAATATTTTCTTAACATTTCTGATCGTCTTCATACCTGCAATGTGCAATGATCGCGAAAGCCTAAGACATCATTAAAAAAAGTAAAGAAGAAGAAGAAAAACGGTGTGTCCTCTTAGAATGCAACTTTTATACCTGAGTTACCTTTTTAGACCGCAATAAATATGTACGGCACTATTTGTAACAGAATCGGGTTTGAGTGAAAAATGCAGGGTCTTCTGATGGGGTCCTCTGATGGGTGAGGTTCGCATACATGTTACAAACTAGATGGGTTTACGAACTTACAGGGTAAGCAGGATTGATGGTTAGCACATTTAAGTTTGAAAATTATAAAATACATTAAAATAAACTTTTAAACTTTTTTAATAAGGTGATGTAGTCAAAGCGTCAAAGGCCATAAATACAATAATAAAAAAGTTTGAAAATAAATAAAACCTTTTAAAAATTCACCAACCACGTATACTGAGTCGGGCCTCCTCCAAATACACGGTGGGAAATAAGCCTACTGTGCCACGTTGGCAAGACGGGTTGGCACAGGGTTAGTATTGGGTCATTTATGGGCTGAAACGACGAACGACAACCATATACTATTACTATTTACTATTAGAAATTCGCACTATAAATAGGAATGATTAAAATAATAAAAAAATAAATCTAAAAAATATACAATTATTTTATGTGTGGACCCCCCCTTAAAATTTAGGGGGGTGGAAAATAGATAGTAGACGATTCTCAGACCTACCCAATATGCTCACAAAATTTCATGCGAATCGGTCAAGCCGTTTCGGAGGAGTATGGGAGCATTATCACTGATTAATATAAGTTGAATTTATAAATAAATGTCCACCAGTGCGACGCCGGGACTGGTCGCTAGTCTAATAATACAATGAAAGCACTGCACTGGTCTGTTGAGTCCCCAATTTAATAGATAATTAGATGGCAATATAATTTATCAGTCGAATCAGCGTTATGGGTTTCAAATTTGTCGGTTGAGCGAATCAATGATTTGTGGCTTTGGTCACGGGCTACTGCAGAGTACCGTGGGTTGTCCACCCTACAAAGATATACAGAATATAAAAAAAAACATAGATCCATTCTCTCCGCTACTGGTCGGGCCTCCTCCAGTTTCGTGGAGGGAAATACTGTGCCTGTACGTACGTATCAAGTTTTCCTTCCAGAAACTAAATTAATATCGGATCATCAGTTCACCGCTATATACCCACATACAGACTAAAGGACTAAGGGTTAGATGTGCCGCCTTTGAATCACGGGGTTACGGGTTCGATTCCGGGGCCGGGCTAGTGTCTTTTTTTAAACCAGAAGCACTTGCTCTGAGGCTAGGTGTCAAAAGTGTTCGTGGATTTCATGTTTGTAAACTACCCCGCGATACAGGTTGCCTACTGCAAGGGTAACGTTTTTTAAAAGAACTTAAATGAACACTTGGATACGTCACGTTCGCCTGTTTTTCCCCATCGCACGCTGGGAAAAAAACGCGTGTTGTAAAAGTCAACAAAACCCAGCACGCTTGGTGGTACATAGTACGTATCATGTAATGGTTCGCCCGGCTAGCTACCACCCTCACATCTAAGTCAAACAAAGCAGCGCCAAGCAGTTTTACTGTGTTCCGTCGTGTGTATGTGAGAGCCGGTGGCCGACAGGGCATTTCCTTGAATTGCCTGCTGCATCTTAGACCCTGGCGTTGCTTTGTAACATGCAAGCCTAGGGTCAAAGGCATTCAAGTAATTGGTAAAAAAAGACGAATAAGGTCACCTTTGAGTTAAAAAAAAAAAAGCAAAATCCTGCGTATTTCGCAACGATACGAATAAATCTGCAATCAGAAAACGTAATTTCATATAAAAAATAAAAAGGTGAGACACGATTTCGTTAAACGAAACGCAATTGAAAATAGGATTGCCTATTAGAGTTCCGCGGCAAATCGCGGGTTTCGGCGGAACCCATCTCCAACACGCGACTACGATATCAAATTTTCCTTCACACATAATAAAACGCATCAAGTTTGGGATTTGTCACACCGACGCGAACGGTCTCAGGGGATGGGCAAGTTCAAAAATAATTTTATTATAACTACTATTTACGTAATTGTTGTGACGGATTCAGAAAACATAGCGTCACCACCTCATTCGATCCTGAGGTTGTCGTAAGAGCCGAAGGAAATGACAGAGCCGATAACCTAGCCACAAGAGAAGAAAAGCGTGCCAACCCCTCCGGCCTGCGTGGTACAGTGGCGCCCTTCATGTAGTTGGAGGGGGCCCGACTCAGCTGTGGGTAATTTATGGGCTGATTAGTTGTAGTATACGTATGCTAATTTCCCTCCATGACTTTGGAGGAGGCCCAACTCAGAAATGGGCCTCATCCTCTAATATTTTGTCTTCTTTTGTTTTTTAAAGGTGATTTGTCATAATTAAACTTATCTTTCTTGTTTTATTATTTACAATGGCAAAATATCAGCGCACAAAATCTAAATCTAAGTAGATAACTCATTCATGTCTCTAAATGTGGGGGTAAAACCAGCGGGAAAAGGTGGGGTAGTGTTTGTGTGGTGACGGATTTAGAATACACAATATCACCAACCCACACTTTCGTGACGATGTCTTTAAAAAACGCAAGAGGCAGATCACCTAATCACTAGAGAAGCAATACTTGATACAGGCCCTGTTCTCACCCGTCTTGCCACAGCTGGCTAATTTCCCTCTATGAATTTGGAGGAGGTTCGTCTCAGTAAGGGCTTATTTAAAGCCTAAATGATGATGATAACAGGAACTACGTAATTAAATTCGCACCAAAAATAAATTAACTTGTTACGCGACGGTGTAACCGTCTGCCAATTTACAAGCCGCGATACACGTATCTATCGCGCGGAGCAATCTCTCTTCAATTTAACACGCACTTGTTCGTAATGCGGTGGTGATAGGATCTGCGGGGTAGCGACGCGTTTACACTGTGGCTTTGTACGGCTTTTTGTTACACTGTGGCTGTTGACACTGCAGTATTTTTAAACACGTCCAATTATAGGAAATAACAATATATTGCGTTTATTCTGCAATCTTATATCATCATTTTCACTACATAGTATAAAACAAAGTCGCTGACGTCTGTCCGTCCGTATGTATGCTTAAATCTTTAAAACTTAGCAACGGATTTTGAAGTGGCTGGTGTCGCACCACATTTAGTTTAGAAGTTTCTTAATTGAATGATAGATGAAAAAGGAGATATTTTGAATAGACTATTACCCAGGGCTAGCGAGGTGGGAAAGAAGATGAAAGACAGGAAAGTACTCACTCTTCGATGTTCGCGGCACCCGCTGAACTAGCCGGCTGAGAATTTTTGTACACCACACTGTCTGTTTGCTTCACATTCACTGATTTAATGTCTTACACAGTTTAATTCGTTGGTTAAGTACATAAACTGTATCGAATTTACGGTTTATTTTAAGTTTTTTAACCAATTAGATGAAACATGACGCTCGATGCGTGCTCGCCGCGGATGCAGTGCTCAGCGCCCTCGCGCCACCGTGGCTGTTACCAGAAGCTCGTGGCACGGCGCGCAAAGCGCGGTAAATTTGAATGGCACCGCGCACGGAAGTACTTTAGGATGTATGGACAATTGTGATAGATTTGACAGGATAAATTGACAGGATGAATTGATCGGATTGGGAGCCTCGCAAGCCCGTTCATTTCCCCCCACTTGAAATACGTCCAGGATTTCAGACGAAAATAACATTAACACGAAGCGCAAAATTAAATTATGGAAAACAAAACAAAATGTTAATAGAAAACTACAAATAATTAAGTTAAATATTGTTGTATTAGTATTATTTGAATAATGTAGAAATTAATTTTCAAGAGGTAATGGGCACAATTTGACAACTGGTCGGCGTAAAAGACCGCTCGCTGTTCGAAGAGTAACGACACGAATTATGCCATCCTTGCCGGGGTGAGTATCGATGATGATGCCTTTACGCCATTCAAGCGGTGGTGCATTTTGTTCTATAATTAGAACAATATCACCAATGTGAATATTAGCACTATTCTGGCACCATTTTGATCGTTGCTGGAGTGTATGTAGATAATCTCGTTGCCACGCCTTCCAAAAATGTTGTGTAATTTTTTGCAACATTTGCCATCTCTCACGGGGTGGTATGTAAATATCTTCAAGATTGATTTCTGGTAATGACACTAATGGTCCTCCAATCAGTAAGTGTCCTGGGGTCAGAACATCTACTTCATTCGGATCCGTGGAGATTACACAAAGTGGGCGAGAATTCAGTACAGCTTCGATTTTGGCGAGGACTGTCGCCATTTCTTCATATGTTAATACTTGTAAACCTACTACCCGTTTCCAGTGATATTTCATAGACTTCACCCCACTTTCAAAAATGCCACCAAAGTGACTTCCTGTTGGGGGGTTTAAGTCCCACTTTACCTCACGTTTCGATAATTCTGATAGAATTGTAGACTGCTGGCTATTTAGGAATTGTTCTGTCTCTTTCAAATATCGTCGGGCTCCAACAAAGTTACTGCCGCAGTCTGTAATAATATTTGTGCACAGACCTCGGCGCGAAACCATCCTATCGAAGGCAGCAATGAAAGCTGGAGTAGACAATTCTGTGACGACTTCGAGGTGTACAGCCTTGACAGCGAGGCAAACAAATATGCAAACATAAGCCTTGTAAGTTCGTGCATTTCTCCTCTTGCTTTCTTTTACAACGAAATGTCCAGCAAAATCGATTCCCACTTTTTGAAAACAACGGGCAGCTCGTTGTACTCTGGATGCGGGCAAGTCTCCCATTTTAGGTTGGCAGGGCATTGGATTAACCTTAAAACAGGTTACACATTTAGCAAGTCTTGATCGAATAAGGTTTCGGATTCCTATTATCCAGTATTGTCGCTGTATCAGAGATTGAAGATTCCGAGGTCCACAATGTAAGTATAAATGATGAAAATGATCGATCAACAAAATTGAAAGTCGAGCGTCCTTCGGCAACAACAGTGGGTGCTTGATGGATGGGGCTAGCAGTGAGTTTTCCAGACGTCCCCCCACTCGCAATAAACCAAGTTCGTCCAGGTAGGGGCTAAGCTTTTGAATTTCACGTCGGCATAGCTTTTGGGCGCTGACCGATTTAATGTCTTCCATCAAATGACAGTTTTGTTCATATTTGACAAGTTTAAGTAATGCATTTTTTAATTCCAGTGTAGTTAATTGTGTAACTATCCGAGACTTCTTGGATACCTTTAGATTAAAAATAAATCTGCAACACCAAGCCAACACCCTTTGCACGCGACTTAGAGAAGAATGATGTTCCAGTAGATCCTGAATCAAATCGGGTTTTTGCTCGACATCGTTAACTGTAGTGGCATTAAGAACTGTTTTCAGCTCTGGAATTGTCTCAATAGTGACATCCAACTGAATTGGCCAGGCAGAAATATCCTCAGTTAGCCACTTAGGCCCAGTCCACCACAATGAACATGAAGCAATTTGAGTACATGTTAGGCCTCTACTACAATGATCAGCGGGGTTATCATACGTGGAAACATGTCCCCAATTTTCAACAGATATTTTCTCGGTTATCTTCACAACACGGTGAGCAACAAACGTTTTAAGTTTAAATGGTGGAGTTCGTAGCCACGCTAAAACTGTATTACTATCCGTGAAGGCATAGACGCTGATTACAGATATCTTACTACTCAACAGCTGATGCATATGGGAGAGTGTGCGCGATAAAACCTCTGCAGCGCATAACTCTAAGCGGTTTACGGTGAGTGATTTGAGTGGTGCCACCCTGGTTTTTGCTATAAGGAGACGTACCGTTACGCAATTAATGTTAGAGGCTCGTAAGTAAACGCAGCATCCGTACGCCTTTGAAGAGGCATCACAAAACCCAATGAGTTCAACCTTAGGGGCATTTCCTGGAATTATTTGACGAGGAATACATATATTTTTTAGATTAGGTAATTCAGTTTGAAAGGGTTTCCATTGATCAATTATATCATTGGGAATAGGTTCATCCCAGGTTAACTGTCTACGCCATAAATCTTGAATGAGCAGCTTAGCCAGAAGAACCATTGGCGCTACCCAACCGAGAGGGTCATAGATTCGGGCAATATTAGATAGTATCGATCGTTTAGTATTTTTATGATCTAATTGGGTTACGGAATAAGTAAAGTTATCCTCCTCTGGGTCCCACTGAATTCCCAATATTTTTAATGTTTGTAGGTTGGTATCATCACAAAAGGACTTGGGTACTTGACAGTGATCAGCGGGTAGTCCTTTCAGAAAATCGGCTGAATTACTACTCCATTTACGTAATTCAAATTTTCCACACTGAAGGAGGCGGATAAGATCATCCTTCAGTATTAGAGCTTGTTTTATCGATGAAGCTCCAGCAACAATATCATCCATAAATGTGTCTTCCCGAAGTATTTGAGCTGCTTCCGGCCATTGGGATCCATGATCTTCGCTGAGTTTACGTAGAGTTCGTATAGCTAAGTACGGACTACTAGAGATTCCATACGTTACGGTATTAAGTTCGAATTCCTGGATTGGTTCTTCAGGAGAATTTCTCCATAAAATATGCTGATATTTTCGATCATTTGGGCATAGATCGATATTCCTGTACATTTTCGATATATCTGCAGTAAATACTATATTTGGCAGCCGAAATTTTGTAACAATATCTACGATGTCATTTTGTAGTTTTGGGCCGGAATACACGTTGTCATTTAAACATTGTCCATTTGAAGTGGCAGCACTCCCATCAAACACTACACGAAGTTTTGTAGTTGTACTTTCAGGGCGTAGAATGCAATGATGAGGAATAATATTTAACCCATGCTCATCTGGTTCGACTTGTCGCATGTGTCCTAAATCTCGATACTCCTGCATGAATTCAACGTAACCATCCTTCAGTTGGTTCACACGATGAAAGCGTCGTTCTAAATTAAGTAGGCGCGAGCAAGCACCTTTAAAGGAGTCGCCCAGTTCTCTCCGAGGCTCTTTTAGTAGCATTGGTACGACATATCTCCCATCGGAATTTCTGGTGGTTTGGTTTCTATAAAGTTCTTCACAGATTTCTTCTTCTGGATGTTTAAGTTTTATGTTCGGTATTTCTTCAATTTCCCAAAATCGTTTTATTTCTTTGTCTAAATTTAAAGTCGACGCTAATAAAATGTTTGTAGAGGCGGGAGGACGAAAATCAAAAATAAGTCTCCCCGTTATCACCCATCCGAATATGCTGTGAAGCGCGGTGGGTAGTTCAGAACCTAAGTCCAAACGTCGCCCATCGTAAATATTTGGAAATAATTCGGCGCCTATTAACAACTCAATTTCACCTGGCATATCAAATTTGTCATCTGCTAGATCGAGGTTTTTATACACATTTCGGACGTTAGTAGGTATTTCAATAGCTGGCATTTTATTCGTGATAGTGTCCATGATAATAGGCTTGATTTCGAATGAAGGTTTCGTGGATCCTCTTGGCTCAATAGTGCAATGAGTCAGTCCTCTTACTTGATGCACGGTGTTTTGTCCAATACCTGCCACAGTAATATTGCAACGCCGTGTTGTTAATCCGAGTCGTTTTACACAGGCTGCTGTGATGAAGCAGTCTTGAGCTCCGCTATCGATAAGGGCCCGTGCGTAACCCACACCATTTGAAGACCGAACACGCACGACACAGGTTCCTAGAAGTACGACGCTGCGGCTTTGTTCTAAATATGCACTTGAACTAGTAGAGTTGATAGAAACCTCTGCCTCTACACATGACATGGTACTAGGTTCTATGATTCCCGTACAGGCACCAGGAGTGTCGACATGGACGAGAGTATGATGCCGAGCATTACATTTGGAACAGTTGGATTTAGATAAGCATTTTTCCACAGTATGATTCGATCTAAGGCAGTTCACGCATAATTTTTTTGATTTTATAAAACCTTTTCTGTTTCCTATATTGTAAGAAAGAAATAGAGGACATCTGTATATGGAATGATTTGAAAACCCACAACATATGCAATCCGGATATTTGTTTAAATTTGCAGCATTTCCTGAGTACATCCCTGTATGAAATTCAGGACCAGAAAAATACGGCCCGGTTCGTTGGTTTGTACGTGACAAATATGTATTGTGGGTACTTGTATGATTCGGAATCCGCAATCTACCTGCTATGAAAATAAATGCCAGTCCTGCATTGTGTCGTTTCACTGTACGTCTCTCTTCGTAATATTCCCCTTATACAAACCATTTTGGCGACGATAGCATCATAGAACCCTTGTTTGGAGAAGTTATAGCCATACAAAAATGTGTGATAAAGGAAAACGCGATATTGGTGGATTGCGCGAATTTAAAATGCATGTGGATAGATGGTCGACCTACATGACTCGATTAAAGGCGTGGTTCACCATACAAGATATCAAGATGGCTGATCAATCCAAATATCTCGTGGCGAGTGTTGGAACCGAAGCATTGGACTTAATAATCGATCTGTGTTACCCAGAAAATCCAGAGAACGTGTCCATAAATGTGATAGACAATCTCGTCGAGGAACATCTGTCCCCCAAGCGGTCTATTATAGCCGAAAGAATGATATTTAGGTCGTGCAAACAAACCGACGGTCAGACAATTAGTGAATACCTAGTGTCACTCAAAAAACTTAGCAAAGCGTGTAAATTTCAATCCCCGGACAGCTTAAAGGAAAACCTACGGGACCAATTCGTTTTCGGTCTCTTGAACGATCGTATTAGGCAGCGTATTATGACGGAGAATGACGATGTGCTGACTTGGAAGCGCGCCACGGAGCTGGCGTTGTCCTTGGAAGCGGCAGTACGGGACTCGGGAACGGCCGAAGCCGGGCGGGCTCGCGCGGAGCCCGAGCCAGTGTGCGCGGTGAGCGGGGCGCGCGCCCCCGCCGGACGCACGCGGCCGAAGAGGATTAGCCGGGCAGCGGGCGGCGGCAGCGCGGGCCGGCGGTGCCATCGCTGCGACGGACGGCATCAAGCGGACGGCTGCTCGTTCCGCAATAGCGAGTGTTTTGTGTGTGGCAAAAGAGGCCACATAGCTAAGGTGTGTCGGTTACGTATACAAAAGCCTATTCACGGTGTAACAGACAACCGGAGCACAGGTTCGTCGAGCGAGTCGGACGACTGTGAGGCGGCTTCCGTCTACCAGCTCAGCGACGAAGAGGTGGACGAGCGGTGGATAGTTCCAGTCAGGATTAATGGCACGCTCATTAACTTCGAAGGCGATACGGGATCGGCGGTCAGTATTATATCAAACAGGACATTTCAGAGGTTATTTAATAATTGTAAATTGCAACCGTGCGTCCTAAGTTTAAAAATGTACAGCGGGCAAAAAGTAAAACCCAAGGGTGAATTAATATGTACCGTTGAGATTAATGGTTGTGTTAAATCTAAGTTAAGCCTTATCATTATTGATAACGATTTTAGTCCATCGCTGCTCGGCCGTAATTGGATGCGATCTTTCCATATATCTTTTCCACGATTGAGATCCGTGAACAACGTTGGTTTGCGGACGCCCTCGTCTCATGACGAAGCAATTAATATTTTAAAGACTCGTTTCCCTAAGGTTTTCGAGTCGGGCATAGGGACTTTCAATAAGTGTAAAATCAAACTTGAGGTATCAAGGGGTTGCTCACCGGCGTGGCGGCGCGCGCGCCCCGTGCCGCACGCGCTGCGGCCAGCCGTGGAGGCGGAGCTGGCGCGCCTGCAGCGCGAGGGCATCGTATCACCCGTGGACTGGAGTGAGTGGGGAACTCCGCTCGTGCCCGTCATCAAGAAGAATGGACAGGTACGTTTGTGCGGAGATTTTAAGACAACGGTTAATCCCGTATTAATAGATGACAAGTATCCCATCCCAAGAATCGAAGATATTTTTGCAGCACTACAAGGTGGAGTCGTGTTCGCAAAAATTGACCTGAGCAATGCATATTTACAATTGGAGCTAGATGACTCATCAAAACGGCTGTGCACCGTCGTCACACACCTCGGTATGTTTTGTTTTAATCGTTTGCCCTTCGGTATTAAATGCGCACCAAATAAATTTCAGCGTATTATGGAACAATTATTTAGAATGCCGTTCGTAACGTGCTATTTGGATGACGTAACACTGTGTGACGTAAGCGCTCCGAAACTGTGGGACAGGCTATTAACTGTGTTTAAAATTCTATCAGATTCTGGTTTGCGAGTCGAACCAAAGAAGTGTAACTTTTTCCAAAAATCCATTTCATATCTGGGCTACGTTATAGACGCTGAAGGCTTACACACCGACTCAGCAAAAGTAGACGCTGTCAGTCGAACACCGGTCCCATCAAACGTTAGAGAATTAAAAGCGTTCTTGGGTTTAATTAACTATTATGGTAAATTTTTAAATAATTTAAGTCATAAACTTAGTCCACTATACGATCTTCTGAAAAAGGGAAATACGTTTACGTGGAGCCGAGCTTGCGATGATGCATTTCACAATATAAAAAAGTCATTAACAAGCGCATTGGTACTTGTCCATTTCAACCCGTCTCTGAGAAGCGTAGTGACGGTGGACGCCTCGCCGCGCGGCGTAGGCGCGGTGCTGTGGCAGCGGGACGAGGACGGCACTCGCCGTCCCGTGCAGCACGCGTCACGCACGCTCACCGTGGCTGAACGGAACTATGCTCAAATCTGTCGAGAAGGATTGGCGGTTATATTCGCGGTTACAAAATTTCACGATTATTTGTTTGGACGAAAATTCTCGTTGATAACAGATTGCAAGCCCCTTGCTGCGATATTTCACGAAAAGAAAGGTATCCCTCTGATGGCAGCAAGCCGTCTCCAGCGATGGGCCGTCATATTGAGTGCGTATGATTATAATATTGAATGTATTGATTCAAAACATAATTGCGTAGCGGATTGTTTATCCCGGTTGCCTATGCTAGACGACAACCAATTAAAGTCGCGTGTGGATTCATATATCAATTTCATCGGACCGATTAGCCCATTAAATTATAAAGATATTGCTAAAAGCACGGCGACGGACGCCACCTTACTGAGCTTGATGAAGGCCTTAAAAACAAACTGGCAATATAGTAAATCAGATGACTTAAAAGACTATTTTAAAATCAAACAATCTCTAAGCATAGAACAGGGTTGTGTCTTACACGGTCATCGCGTCGTAATACCAATGGATCTGCGTAAACCCGTTTTAAATATGATACATGAAACACATCAAGGTATAGTAAAATGCAAAAACTTAGCACGTAGTTACGTATACTGGCCGGGAATAGACGCCGACATCGAGCGGACATGCAGCTCGTGCGACACGTGCGCCCGTGTGCGCCCCTCGCCTCGTGCCGCGCCCCTGCACCCGTGGTTGTGGCCTCAGGAGCCGTGGTATCGACTGCATGTCGATTTTTTCGTGTTGTCAGGAATTAACATATATTTTTTAGTAGTAGTAGACGCGCATTCAAAATGGATCGAGGCGTATCGAGTTCCAGGCACATCGGCGAATGCAACAAAAAACAAATTGTTTAATTTGTTTGGGCATTTTGGTCTACCCCACGAATTGGCATCCGATAACGGTCCGCCGTTTAATAGTAAGGAATTTAAAGAGTTTTTAGGGAAATTTGGGGTACAACACATAACTACGACGCCTTATAAGCCCAGTAGTAACGGAGCTGCAGAGAATGCAGTCAAAATAGTGAAAACAGCTGCCAAGAAAGCTGTGCATGAAAATATCGACTTAGATATGGCAATAGATAAATTTCTTTTTGTGTATAGATCAACCCCGCACTGTATTACGGGGAGAACTCCAGCACAGTTATTGTTAGGCAGGGATATGAGAACAACCCTTGATTTACTTAGACCGAACGCTAGCGATTTTGTTAAACAAAAGCAGATTAAACAAATGTCTTACAGAAATAATACTGAAAGACAATTTTTTTTGCTTTTTATTTTTCTTTTTTTTTTTTTTTTTTTTTTGGTTTTTTTTCTTTTTTTTTTTTTTTTTTTTTTTTTTTTTTTTTTTTTTTTTTCTTCTTTTTTTTTTGTGGCAACACTTAAACGGGTGATACATACATTTCTTCTGTGCGTACAATTAAATAGTCATTATCATTTAATCTCCTTTGAAGTTGCATCCAAGGGTGTTTAAAGTGTCAATTATTGGTTAAATAACAGGCATAAGTGTTGTTCCTGATTAGGTTCAGCTATTAATCCCGGGATCCAATAAAGATAAGTGCTTATTTTTCTACCCACTCATCGAGACTAAACTAATTTGTCAAACAAATCTATCAAAAAAATTTCTTGATACCTTCAAATACCGTCAATTTGATAGATGTCAGCTAAACTGACAGCGAAAAGTTGACAGTTGACATTGACGTGACGAGTGTTGCCGTTCCTTAATTTTATTTTCCCAAAATTTGGAAACATACAACATGCCACCAACTCGGGCACAAAAAGGCGTTCCTGCAACTAGTGATAATTTGGAAGAGTTAAAACAATACATTGATCAAAAATTTCATGAATACAAGTCAGAGATATTGGAGGAAATCAAGAAAGAAAGCAAAATTAAGTATTTAGAAAATGGAAAACTGATGTCGGAACTGAAGAAGAGTGTTGATTTTATGTCCACTAAGTATGACGAACTTCATGAAATCGTGAGTTCCAAAATTAAAATAATTAACGACCTTGAAAGTCAGAATGCAGCATATCAAAACCAAGTCACTGACCTTCAAACTAGACTTGATCATATGGAACAGCAGTCACGTGAGAATAATATGGAAATTCAATGTGTGCCTGAATCAAAATCAGAAAATCTGAAAAGTATTGTACACCAACTGGGGAACACCGTCGGATGCAGTTTGGCTGATAGCGAAATAATAAACTTTCACCGTGTGGCTAAAATAAACCCAGATTCATCTAGGCCTCGTGCAATAATAGTTAAGCTACCGAGCCCATTAGTACGTGACAAAATACTAGCAGCTGTGAAGAGCTTCAACAAAACTTTGCCGCCTGCTGATAAGTTGAACACTTCCCATCTAGGCATTACCGGGGAAAAAAAATCAATCTACGTGTGTGAGCATCTCTCGCCCTCAAACAAACAACTTCATGCGGCTGCACGCAAGTCTGCGAAAGAGAAGCAGTACCAATTCGTTTGGGTGCGAAATGGGCGAATATACATGAGGAAGAATTCGGATGCTAAAACCTTCGTAGTGAAAAACATCGAAAGCCTAAAGAAATTGTCTTAAATTGGAGTTCACGATGGCTTCAACCAGAACCACGACTTAGGGTTTTTTAATTTGTTATAATTCAATCTGCAAATCTATTATCAGAATGTTAGAGGTCTTCGGAGCAAAACTGATACTATTGTGGCCAATGCGTTGAATCGTAATTTGGAAATTATAATTCTTACGGAGTCCTGGTTAAACGATTCTATCTATGATCACGAGATTTTGGATAACAGGTACGTGGTCTTTAGGCGTGACCGCTCCTCAACCGATAGTGCAAAGGGAGAGGGAGGTGGTGTTCTCATTGCTGTCCATAATAAACTGAAAACTGTGCGTGAACAACAATGGGAAACTTCTCATGAAGATCTCTGGGTTAGTATCACTTTAAACCGTGGCACCTCAGCCATAAACTTGATTATTTGCGCAGTGTATATCCCCCCACCGATTGATTATGACCGGTTAGATAAAATATTGACCAATATAACAAACGTTACTCAGCACAATTTACCTGAAAATTCAATATTTATACTGGCCGGTGACTTTAACCTCCCTAGTCTAACCTGGAAATTCGATCCAAACACTAAGACCTTAAAACCTGATAGCACCGTGACCAGATCAGGCAATTTATTTGTGGATGCACTTCTCTTTAACAATCTTGAGCAGATAAACACAGTATTTAATAGTAATCATCGCATCCTCGATTTGTTTATTACTAATGCAAGCTCTCATTTTGTCGTGTCACCCTGCTTAACGCCCTTAGTACCCCTGGATAATCACCATCCTGCTTTGGATATCATATTGAGGCTTAACTATCTTAAAATACCCAAACATAATATCTCCACTTACCTGAACTTTTCCAAAGCCAATTACACTTTGATAAAGAGTGAACTTGATAAGGTGGACTGGGAAGATCACTTGAAATCATATAACCATAATATAGATCTCATGGTAGATTTTTTTTACAAAAAGTTATTAGCCGTAATTACAAAACATACACCACTAAGTAAAACCAAAAACAACACATATCCTGTATGGTTTAGTAAAGCTCTAATAAACAGTCTTAAAGAAAAATCCCGAATTCACCGTAGATGGAAAAAATACAATAATTCCAGAGACTTTCTTACATTCAAATTGTTACGAGATCGATGTGGCAAAATGTTAGTGGACTGCCTACATAAATATAGAGAAAATGCTGCAGCAACTATCAAAACTAACCCGAAACATTTCTGGTCATTCGTTAGAAGTTTTAGAAAAGACAGTAGTGACTTACCTGATAAAATGCACCTCCTTGACAAGAGTGCTCAAGGCGGCCAGGAAATTAGTGAATTATTTTCAGATTATTTCCATTCCATTTATAGCAGCAATAACACCCCTGCAGTTTTTCCAAACTGTGATTCTAATAATATTCATAGATCTTTGGGAAAACTTATAATTACAAAATCTGAGGTCATCAAAGCCCTTCAAACATTAGACACGAATAAAGGCCCTGGCCCTGATCAAATCTCACCTCTATTTCTACAAACATGTCATGAACAGCTTGCCACTCCCTTAAATATAATATTTAACATATCTCTTGCAAGTGCAGTATTTCCCAGCACTTGGAAGATCGCTAACGTCACTCCGGTTCATAAGAAAGGTGATAGAAGTGATGTCAGAAACTATAGGCCAATTTCTATCTTGTCAGCTATGGCCAAATTATTTGAATCAATTGTGCAAAAAGTACTGCTTTTTCACCTAAAACCATTGTTGGACAAAAGGCAGCACGGCTTTCTTCCTGGTAGGTCGACCACCACTAACCTGCTCGATTATGTTAGCGATATTTACGAAGCATTTGAAAATAAACAGGAAGTTCACGCTATTTATACTGACTTTTCAAAGGCGTTTGATTTGGTAGACCATGCCATCCTTATCCGGAAGCTGGGCCACGCTGGTATATGTGGATCGCTGCTGCGTTGGTGTGAGTCTTATCTTCAAAACCGCTCTCAATTAGTTCGTGTCCGTGGTTTTAAGTCTGGCCCTAAGCAAGCTCCATCTGGCGTACCACAGGGCTCACATTTGGGTCCTCTTTTCTTCTTAGTGTTCATAAACGATCTCTGTACCGCTGTGACCTCGAAGTTTCAGATGTTTGCGGATGACTTGAAACTTTATAGGGTGATAAACACGTCGCACGATGTAGCTCGCCTCCAAGCTGATCTAACTTTTATTAGTGACTGGTGTTCCAAAAACAAAATGGAATTAAATGCTAAAAAGTGCTTCCACATAAAATTTGCGAGAAAAGCTCCAACACCAGCATCATATACAATAGATAACGAGCCAATTACTGAAATATCGAACATCAGGGACTTGGGGGTTACAGTAGACAATAAACTAGCCTTTACGCAACATATAGATAACATAGTGAAAAAAGGAGCCCAAATTTCAGGTTTTGTTTTAAGACAGTGCAGACTCTTCAGAGACCCAGGCATTTCAATGATTCTCTTCAATTGTTTTGTGCGAAGTCTCCTGGAGTATTGTAGTCCTATCTGGAGCCCCGTGTACTTAGTGCATATTAATCGAATTGAAAGCCTTCAAAAGCGATTTTTATATCATCTCAGTTATGCAAACAAACTCCACAACACTCTGAATTCGTATGAGGCCAGGCTACAACACTTTAGAGTATCAAAACTGCAGTGTCGCCGGGACACAGCTGACCTTGTACTTTTATATAAAACTATAAACAGCTTTATTGATTGCCCAAATCTACTAAACAAATTCACCATTAAAGTTCCCCGATCTTCCAATCGTACACATAACAGTAAAACTTTTTACCCCCCATTGTGTCGAACTAATTATGGACAGCACTCACCCATATATCGTTTGAGCACTAAGTATAACAAGCTTCGAGATACATTTGATATATTTAACGCATCGGCCACAAGCATCAAACGTATTTGTAATACATCTAGGACTTAATATATTTACCTACACATTTAGTTATTAAGTAATTGCCTAATGCTTATCAGTGTTAATTGAATGCTGTGTTCACATCGAGAAGGATGGATACACTGTCTCCCGATAAATGTTAGAATCCATCACTTATTAAACGTGTACACCATCCAGTTTTGTGAACCGTTTAAAAAAAAAAAAAAAAAAAAAAAAAAAAAAAAAAAAAAAAAAAAAAAAAAAAAAAAATCGGAGATAATGTTTTCTTCAAACTATTTAAAAATAATAAATTTACATGGGAAAAGGGGATAGTGTCTGACCGCATAGGGCCATTGACATACTACATTAAATGTCAAGAGCAGTACTTTAAAAAACACATTGATCACCTCCAAATAAATAACTCTTCATCTAGGTCACCTGACGATGTATGTGACTACCCAATTTCTAATGCAGGTAGCCCCAACAATCAAGGACACACGAGTCAGGAAATGACACCAACCGGGAACGGTGGGCCTGAGATGGAACGCGAGAGCGAACCGCAGCCGCCTGCGAACTCGCCAACCTGGCAATCGCAACCAGCCTCACAAACCCCTCCTATCCCAAGTCCCGAGGAAAGATCGCGTCCAAAACGTAATCGCCAGCCAATCAAAAGATTTGGTTTTGAAATAGATTAGTTTTTTTTTTCTTATTAATTTATGTAATACTATGTAAGAATTACGAAATCTTTTATGTACTACTGTTAATCCTTTTGAGTATAAGTTAGCAATAGATATAGTATTTTAAGGATGGTTTATGTTATATTTGCTGTTATGTAATTGTGTTATACCTAAGGCAGTGTAGTGTAAGAGTGTGTTCCTAGATAAAGGGGGGAGAATGGTATGTACGTGACAAATATGTATTGTGGGTACTTGTATGATTCGGAATCCGCAATCTACCTGCTATGAAAATAAATGCCAGTCCTGCATTGTGTCGTTTCACTGTACGTCTCTCTTCGTAATATTCCCCTTATACAAACCAGTTCAGAAGAAAAATTTCTGTCTAAATACGGCCCTGGTTCCGATTCATAATGAGGACCTAAGTCCGAGTACGGCCCTGGATTATATTTAGTATCTGTATGGATAGGGTACGCAGATGACCTTGGGATTATCATTTTATTTTGATATACTCGCGGCGGATATTTAGATTGCTGTGAAATATTAAAATTTTGGAATGCAAGGCGCGGGTCACTCACTTCGATTATTTTCACATAATCTTGAAGAAAATTCAATAAGTCATTAAAAGTGGGTATGTCTTTACTGTGATTCGATTCGAACCTTCTTCGGGTATCCGGATCCACACTTCTAGCCGCCAAATGAAATAAGATAAATTCACCCAGATTCTCAATATTTAATGCTTTTAACGCATTAACCGATTCTTGTAGTAAGCTTGTTAGATTTCGCAACTCGGAAAAGTTACAAGAACGCAAAGGTGTTAAGTTACAAATTTTTTCAAGATAGTTTGCGGCTAATATTCGTTTGTTTTCGAACCGGTGTTTTCGACCAACGCTTTAAAGACTACATTATAGTTATCAGATGTGACCGGTAATCCCTTCACGAGAGGTAGTGCTGAACCACTCAAACATGAAAGTAGATAATGGAATTTCTCAATATCCGAAATATTGTTGTTGTTATGTACAATGGATCGAAAAGTATCGTAAAATGTCTGCCAGTTTTCTATATTTCCATTAAATTTTGGCAGTTCTAGCTTAGGTAACCTGACTTGGGCACTAGGGCCACTAGGCTTTTCACGCTGCGTGTCGCATGCCGTTGACTGCTTCTGGCTGGGCAATACTGTCTCTGCCGCCGCAAGAACGGCATAATATAATTCATCGAATGCTTGTAAGGATTTTAAATCGATCGAAACCTCAGGATTTTCTTGTAACCTCATCATATTAATTTCTTGAGTTACTTCTACGAACTCGTCCCTAAGCGATTCAATACGCTTAAATCGACTTTTGAAACTCGCCATCTTTGATTTATCTATCGCCATTTGCTTAGACAAATCATAGAGAATCTGAATATCTCTAAATATGTATTCTTTTTTACTAGTAAATAACGCTAATTTTGTTTTACTTTCCATACTTAACTTTTATACTTTATCGGATAAACAAGTACGTAATAAGCGAAATTTGCCGGCCGGGCGTCGCTGCGCTGGCGGCGGCGGCGTGCCCCGTTTATTATTATTACGAATTACCCACGTACTACTCGCGCGAATTGTTCACCCTATTGTTTTACACAACGCGTGATTTCTACTTTCTGACCGATATGGTAGAATTAAATTTGATAATAGTGACTGTAACTAGGCTGGTAGATTTCTATAACGAAACAAAATCTGTGCTCGAATGACCACTTATGGTGTCGCACCACATTTAGTTTAGAAGTTTCTTAATTGAATGATAGATGAAAAAGGAGATATTTTGAATAGACTATTACCCAGGGCTAGCGAGGTGGGAAAGAAGATGAAAGACAGGAAAGTACTCACTCTTCGATGTTCGCGGCACCCGCTGAACTAGCCGGCTGAGAATTTTTGTACACCACACTGTCTGTTTGCTTCACATTCACTGATTTAATGTCTTACACAGTTTAATTCGTTGGTTAAGTACATAAACTGTATCGAATTTACGGTTTATTTTAAGTTTTTTAACCAATTAGATGAAACATGACGCTCGATGCGTGCTCGCCGCGGATGCAGTGCTCAGCGCCCTCGCGCCACCGTGGCTGTTACCAGAAGCTCGTGGCACGGCGCGCAAAGCGCGGTAAATTTGAATGGCACCGCGCACGGAAGTACTTTAGGATGTATGGACAATTGTGATAGATTTGACAGGATAAATTGACAGGATGAATTGATCGGATTGGGAGCCTCGCAAGCCCGTTCAGTGGCTTCTTTTAATAGATAGAGTGATTCAAGAGGAAGGTTTTTAAGTATAATACATCCATAATATCGTAGAGCAACACTGATAAATTTAGAGGTTCATCACTGCACCCGTGCGAAGCCGGGGCGTGTCGCTAGTTGCAGGAATTTGAGTTGAAATTTGTAAAATGTGACAAATAAATAACTTATTTGTTACATTTTACAAATTTCAATCATACACTTATATGCGTCATGCTTTTGAACAAGTGCCGTTGCTGGGGGTCGGTTGGCTCGGGCATTAGAAGGTTACTATTGTTGACTAGATCTGGCTAATGTTTGGCCGTTTGCGACTATTGCGCGAGTTTGCTCTCACAAGTCTTGTACCTAAAAATTGCGATCTAAAAAGAGCAACTACAAAGTTAGTTAGCTATAGAGCCGCATTCCGAACCGGTGGTAGATGGTAAATAATCAAGATTTTTTATGGATTTTTTTAAATTTGTTTTTTTTTTTGTACGATAAACTATATGTGGCTTCACCCCTCATGTAATCGGAGGAGGTTGAACTTAACAGTAGGTCGTGTATAGGTAGAAGTGTTTTTTTAAACCATTCTACAGATAAGGCTTTGAGTTTACGATGAACCAAATACGCCATGCAGTATGATTTCTTAGGTTTTCGCAATTATTAGACATTGAAATTAAACGGATTTATCGGATTTAACTTTTTAACGGATTTATCGCAAACAATATAATATACACGCGATCAATCCGTTAAAAACGTGTTTAATTTCAAAACACCATGCAGTAAATAACGTCAATAATTCCATGTGAGTGCTATTAATTCATATCGAAAATCAACCAGTTTCGTGAATTTTAGATTGTCATCAATTAATTAAATGGAATTCCAACCGTCATAGAGTACGGTTGATTAATTTTAAACAATAACTGCGACCCGTATCGTGTTTTGTGGTATTCCAATTAATTAGGTTTCGCAATTAAACGGCGGGTTTATTCACAAGTTAATAGTAATGTCACAAGTGTAATGTAACATATTGTCCTGGGATAAAAATTACTTGGGTACATTTTACATATGCGTATTATGTAACGGACAGTCCGTGTGGTGACGGATTTAGAATATACAATGTCACCAACCCATACTATCTTTAGAGTAAGAGGCTAAAGAGACGACTATCACAAGATAAGGAAAACTCGATATGAAACCATGTACCAACCCGCCTTGCCAGCGTGGCACAGTAGGATAATTACCCTCTATGTTATCGGAGGAGGCCCGACTCAGCTGTGGGTCATTTATGGGCTGAAACGACGACGAAGTGTAGAGATATATTTAGGACTAGCTGCGCCCCGCGGTTTCACCCGCGCTTACTTATTGTCGTACCGCGGGTGACGCCGCGGGGCAAAGCTAGTCTAAAAAAAGTAGCCTAAGTTATTCCTTATATAATCAGCTACCTATCAGTGAAAGTGCCGTTTAATTCGGTCTAGCTAGCAGAGATTAGCCGGAACAAACAGACAGACGGACAGGCAGACAAAAATTAAAAAAAAAGTTATTTCGGTCTATTTACTGTGTATACATACTTACGAATTTAGTAAACAGTGGTTATTTTATTATTACAAACAGACACTCCAATTTTATTTATTTGTGTGTAGATACAAGCACTGAATATGTATTGGCTAATTACCCCCCATTTAACTGGAGGCGACCCGACGCTGCCGTCGGTGATCTCTGGGCCGAGTACTTCTTGTAGTATAACCAACATTGGACTAAAGTTGGCGTTTAACGAGGACGAGGACCGTTCAAAACCGTGACTCATACAACGCCATGTTCTGTTTAGAATTATATCGCCATTAAAACAACATAAAACCGCATTTGTTTATTTAAAAGTTGTTAAAAACGTTTACGAGCTTCGCAGGAGTTTCGGAAACCGATGCATGCTTTTATTTTCACAGGCCAAACGCATTAAATTCAATGTCAATTGATAATGACTGGAATATTGCACAAATATGTTAGGTTAGTAACTGATTTGCAATACACTTGCTTGAGAGAACGTTCATTAAGTAATTTATGAAAATAAAGTGTTCAAAGATAAAGCTCTCAATCAATTGCATGTTTTAAACATAAAAACTGTCCGTTTGGTGATGGATTTAGAATACATAGCGTCACCACCGCATTCCAGCCTAAGGGTGTCGTAAGAGCCGACAGAAGGAAGTGATAAGGCCGAAAACCTAGCCGCAATAGAAGGAAAACTTGACGCAAAACCACGTGGCGAGCGTGGGGTAGTAGGCTAATTACCCTCCATGTAGTTGGAGGAAGATTTCCTCGCGATTATCTTCTGAATGTCTACGCAGAGTCCTCGAATACTTCGGTCACATTGCAAGGAAGGATGGTGATAACCTCGAAAGGCTCATTGTGTCTCATTGTGTACGGCAAAGTAGATGGAAAACGACCTCGAGGACGCAGCCCTACTCGTTCTAAAACGAAACTCAACTCTACGGTACATAGTGCGCTCCACACCGCCAGAGACGGGAACAGATGGAGGAAGATCGTAAGAGAGAAAGTGATGCTGAAGGGTGGTCATGACTCTCGACATTGAGGAATACGACGCAAAGAGAGAAAGTTGGAGGAAGCCCGACTCAGCAGTGGGACATTTATAGGCTGAGAAGAAGAAACATATAAAACTTTGTGATGACGGATATATAAATAATAATAATAAATAAATATCCTTGGACATTTTCACACAACGCCATCTCGTCCCATCGAACCCGCGACAGGCTGCGCAGCAGTCGATCGCTCAACCACTGCGCCAACCGTGTCGTCAGAGATTACATGGTCTATCCTGCAGATGTTCTAAGGCTGACAAAAGGAAAACGCCTTGACTAGAAAAAAAAAGACCTAGCCACCAGAGAAGGAAAACTTGATACAGACCCTGTGCCAACCCGCCTTCCCAGCGTCGCATAGTAGGCTAATATCTCTTCATGAATTTGGAGAAGGCTTCATGAATCTAGACTTAGCAGTGGGTCATCTATGGGCTAAAAAAGTTGCATTGATATTTCGTACACATCTTTATTCTCTCTCTCTCTCATTCTAGTACTATCAATTCTTTAATTAGGGCGTTCTCGTTACAACCTGTATACACACATACACACACGTTACACGAGACGTGTTAAGCCACGTGTTCCGAAGTCACACAACCGCCGACCGCAGCCCTGACAGGCGGCGGTAAGCATCAAGCATTTCCCCAGCGAAAGTTCTAACATTACAAGTCAGGTGGAAGCCTTAACCATTCGATTTTTACAGTGCCATCCGTTAACTCGATGTTTATTACACAGCTGATCGTTACAGATAATGTGATGCTAAACCTAGTTATAAAATCGTTACAGTTGACTGTAAATTTTTTTTTTATATAATACACCCATGCTTACACACACACACACACACACACACTCATGACTTTTTTTTGGTATTTTGATTCACAACTGCCGCCCAGTGCCGTCATTAAGGTCCTTTATTCTTAGTACAAGATGTGGATCGCAAACCCGTTTGCTATCTCCACAGCAGAAATATATTAATGCCCAAATTGTGACAAGCGAAACTCTGTGACAATACATTACCTATATTGAGCTGTCTTTTGCCCCCACATCACACATTGCGGTGACATATTGACAACTGGCATGTTTGAAAACTGTCGCAATCATCGAGCGAGTGGCCAGTTAGTTTCTTTTTTGAGACAGTAGTGTACATTCAGTACAGATTGGTATACCAATTATTTTTATAGTCTCCTAGCAGACTCGTCCACGCGTTGCTGTGGCTCAGGATTTTTTAAATTACATTTAACATAACATACATTAATTTAACTTTTAACATAGCGCCATCTATTGAATACTTACTCAATCAAGTCAACAGATATCGCCATCTGTTAGAATCATTTGGAGTTAACATAATAATTGTGACTGTCATATAATAGACAAATAATCACTATCACTACATAATATAAAACAAAGTCGCTGTCGTCCGTCCGTCCCTATCTATGCTTAAATCTTTAAATCTACGCAACGGATTTTGAAGCGGTTTTTTTAATAGATAGATTGTTTAAAGTGGAAGGTTTACATGCATAATATTGTAGAGAAATACTGATAAATTTAGATGTTTATCATTGCACCCGTGCGTAGCCGGGGCGGGTCGCTAGTTGGCAATAAAACAGTGTCAGGCCTCCTCCTGTCACAGGAAGAGTAATTAGCCTACTGCGGTACGCTGGCCAGACGGGTTGGCACAGGGTTTCGTTTCAAGTTTTCCTTATCTTGCGGCTAGGTCTTGTCATTTTCTTTTGTCGGATCTTACGACATCCACAGCATGGAATGGGGTGGTGACACTATGTATTCTAAATCCGTCACCACACGAACTTTAATGATTGTATACCTTAAATAGCAGCCTATCCGAGCCGGGATTAAAAACGCCTCTTATCACGCACATCGGCTCGGTACACGGCGAAAATGCTATGTGCTTTCGTTGGAAACATTCGCCGTATCGCGTAACCAATCACCATTTTAATTCGCACTGTCAATAAACAGAGGCGGCAATATTCGCCGCAATAAACAATGTTTATTAACGTATCGATATTTCGGAGGATACCACTAACCTTGGCCGTAGAAATGATTTATGTACCATGCAGGAAATGATTTCTTGACGTACCGATCGTATTGAAATTAAACACTTTTAACGGATTTATCGCGTGTATATTACATTGTTTAACACTTTTTAACGGATTTGTCGCGTGTATATAATATTATTTACCACATTTTTAACGAATTTATCGCGTGTATATTACATTATTTAACACTTTTTAACGGATTTATTGTGTGTATATTAGGTAAACTTAAGAAATCGGCTACAGTTCTGATCGTGTTCTTTTATTCAAATCCCAAAGTTTCAGACACTGCAGGCCTCCTCCAAATTCATGGAGGGATATTAACCTACTGTGCCACGCTGGCCAGACAAGTTGGTAAAGGTTTTGTATAAAGTTTTTTTTGTGACCTTAACGCCTTTGACACTAGGCTTGCGTGATGAAAAGCAACGCCAGGGTCTAAGACGGAGCAGGCAATTCAAGGAAATGCCCTGTCGGGCACCGTCGCTCACATACACACGACGAAACACAGTAAAACTTTGATTGAGATTGATTTGAGAGTGGTAGCATGCCGGGCGGACCATGAGATCCTACCATCAGGCGTGCGAGTTTTGTTGACATTTACAACACGCGTTATTTCCCAGCGTGCGGTGGGTAAGTTTTATATTCTGCCCCGTCCCCACACGGGGAGTCTTCTGGTGGTCTGCCACATATGTTCCTTTAGTGGCCTCTTAAGACACTCTCGTGATGAAATGGGGTGGTGCAGCTATGTATTCTAAACGCACCATTGTCAATTCCGAAACGTCGACATCGGGGTTCGTGGTAGCCCTCCAGGTTTTTGGTATCACCACCGCTGATATTGGCTATGAATAATTATTACATTTACATAACTCCAGCTTTTTATGTCAATAGTCAACGAACTTGTACAAGTATCGTTTGCAATCGAAAGAAATTCGCTTGTTTTTTGTTGTTTCATCAATATCCGATTTATTCTCGAATATTATTCCCAATTTATCTATCAATATCTATTCATACCTATCAATTAATCTTAATGCCAATTCGTTATTACGTAAACGTGTAGCGTGTTTCTTTCATCTGGTGAATATGCTCTCACTATGCTGTTTAGTTTTTTTTTGTAAATAAGACAAATAATTTGAAAAAGTAAGTAGTACAACGTTTCTTGCCGGCTCTTTTCTGTAGAACAGCATTCCAATCCCGTGGGGGTGGAAGACCAAAAGAGATGGATGTGAGATGTGTATTGTGAGAGGAAATGTGTCTGAAAGGTGTGAATGACGACCAAAAGGAGTATCACAAAATAAAAGGCAACACATAAAAAATATTAAATACTTTTTTTTTTTTTTTTTTTTTTTTTTTTTTTGCACTGGCAACACTAGACGATACACGTCTAAAAATTTGTTCCCTAAAATTTTTCTGTTTTAAATTGTTTTACAAGTTTATACAGTAATTTTCTTTAATAAATAATAAATACTAAGTTGTGTATTACCTAAACAAGTGTTATCAAGTGTTGTTATATGACTTATATGTGACTTTATCGAGTTTGGAGTTCGTACGCCGACCAGCTGACCGTTACCGGCATACCGCACAATCAAGCAGCTGATTGAATCCCTGGGAGTATTGTTTTTATGTTTTTGTTTGTAATAAACTGTATCACGCATATTACACTATTCATAGCTCATTCTACGTGTTATGAGCATCGTCTATCCACACATTTAGGCTTCGTTTTGTCTCGCTTTACTTGACAAGTTGGAAGCAAAGTCGACGACGAAAGTTAAAAAGCCTCATACAGTTAATACACAGCTACACTATACATACACGCTATATCTGTAACTACATAATTGGTTGGCCTTTGCTTATCAATTAGATCTGAAATCGTTTTCGAGTGGAGTTCGAACAGTGTACTTGCCTACCCCCATTAGAAAAAGGAAGTAGAAACATTTAAATAATTGAAATTTTGTAACTGTGTTTGTTACTTTCAGTGTTAACTATTTATTAATCATTATTTATTTCTTACTACATCTTCTTACCAACCTCTTAATTTAACTATATTTACTTTTCCATCCATCTTTACATTCTATCTTTTATTCACATATTTTCCTGTTATTTTTCAGTTACAGTCCACTGCTGCCACTAGTGGGACATGGCGCTGACTCGCAAAGCGGTTGCCAAGGATATGGAGAACAAGCTGAAGGTAGCCCTCCAAGAACTGAAGTCCAAAAACAAGCTTTGTGACCAGCTCATGAAAGAACGTGATGACAGTGAAAAAGAAATCGAAATTGTAATTAATAGGAACTCTGGACTGAAAAATGAGCTGGCTGAACTTCATACTCACCTCATGGCCGTACAGGAGCAGAGAGACCAACTGCAGGACACTGTTGATTCATTCCATAGTTGTAGTACCATGCATGAACAGGCTCTGAGTCGTATTACTGAACTGGAATACTCATTGCATGAAGCTCAAAAGGCTATTGAGAGTTTTGAACATTTCAAGGAGTGCCAGAATAGTAGTACCACTCAGTCCCTATATGATGAATTACTGGGACAATCAGAATGTAACAATATATGTAACACAACATGCCAGGCTGAACAGGATAATTTTGTTAATATTGCCAGTAATAACAAGATTAAAAAGTATATAAAAATTAACAAATTAATTAGTAAAACCAAGAAATTAATAAAATATAATAAGCAAACAAAAATGCTAAAATCATTAAGCAGTAATAGGCTAATATTAATATCTAGGTTACGTCAATATAAAGATAATTTAGTAAAATCACAATATATTTATGACAAGGATACATTTAACTTACAGGTAGACATAATTAATCTGCAAAAAGACCTTGCCAGCATTGCACAGAAATATGAGGAGGCCCAAGTCCAAATTAAACACCATATTTTGGCGACTAATGAACTTTTGAAAATGAGCTCTTACAATGCTGAGCGTTTTCAATCATTGACAGATAATTGCCACCAGCAATTGTACCCAGAAAACGCATGCAGCACTGTCTACCATGATCATGCAGAACCATCATCATTGTCATCATCATCTCCATGTGGTGAATTATGCAATGTAAGTGTTTGTAATGTATCACAACAAGATGTGCGCCCCTGTACAGCGGCATCCAAAGTTGTTATATACTCTGACAAATTAGGTCAAGGTTTTAGCTCACTCTTGAAAGACAAATGTGATGTACCTATATATAACATGTGTTCGCCTGGCATTACCTTAGATACTCTAACGCATAGTATCCAGCCTCATAATTTGAATAAAGACACAACTGTAATAATTTTATTTGGTAACAGCATTTCAGTTAAGCGGTTACACATCATTAATTTGGTAGATAAATTTTTGGAGCTCAATGCCAAGTATGGCTGTAAATTTATTATAAATGCCCTTCCTTATTCGCAGTCTTTAACAGTCAATCAAAATAGACACATATTTAATTTAAATATGCTTATTTATAATCTAACTCATCGCTATGACAAAGCGATATCATTTTTTGACTGCAACAAATTTATATCTAGATTTAAGTTGACAAAGGATACTATGTACCTGCCCCCTAGAGATAAGAGACAAATGGCTACATTGATAGCTTATAATTTACACCCTGTTGACTATGTCACAGGAATTTTTTTACATACTTCTAGTAATAGGACACTGACAGACTGTGCTATTCGCAGTTCATCGGACACATCTGGTTGTTTAAACAACTAGATAAGACAACAGTCATGCCCTCTCACTTACGCATTGTACACCAAAATATACAGGGCATGACTAGCAAACAGTTAGAGGTTGATCTTTTTCTGGACTATCACAAAGTTCAGGTATTTTGTGTTACGGAACACTGGTTGAGAGATCATGAGCTTGGGCGCAATAACATGAGCCACAAAGTAGTTAGTGCTTTTTGTAGATCATCTGCCATCCGTGGTGGGTCTCTTATATTAGTGTCAAGTTATTTAAAATGTAAAGAACGCAAGGATATTGTGCAGCTCTCAATAGAGCGCACGATCGAATTGTCTTGTGTAGAACTTGACATGTATATAATTATTTGCGTTTACCGCCCTCCATCAGGTATATACAGTCAGTTTGAAATAGTAATGGAGGAAGTTTTAGGAAGAATTACAGTAAATAGCGGTAAAGATATAATAATATGTGGTGATTTCAATATAGATTTGCTTGTTGAATCAGCGTCAACTTCTCGCTTTATTAGCCTGTTTAAGTCATTCGGATTGACTCACGCTTTTTGTGAGCCAACTAGAATTACTAAAACTACATTTACTTGCCTGGATAATATTTTCTGCAGCTGTGATATGGTCGATAAATCAATTCTAAACGACCTATCATCAGATCATAGCGGGCAACTTATTGTTCTACCCTTTCTAAAAACAGCCGAATGCCCTAAGTTTACTACTAGGCCAGTCACATGTAGCAGATTAGAATTATTCAAACATAATATATCCAAGATGACTGGTGGCATGACTCTTGCACGTGGCGATCCAGATACTTTGTATAAGAACTTATTTGATATTATTAAAAGGCAACACGATGATGTATTTCAATTAAAAACTTTTACTATGAGAAATAAAATTAAATTTTGTGATTGGGCTACACCAGGCATTTACAAAAGTAGAAATACTTTATATAATCTTTATTCCATGAAACAGATGAATTTTGATTCAGTGTTCCACGATTATGTTAGGTCTTACTCAAAAGTTTTTAGGAAAGTTTGCAACACAGCAAAGTCCCTACACATAAGCCGTAAGATTAAAAAATCCGAGGACAAAATAAAAACAACTTGGAAAATTATTAATGCTGAAACTGGAAAATCAAAGCCACAAGAATCCATGTTCCAATTAACCGTAAATAACAAATTAATAATTGATAAGTATGAAGTGGCTCAAACCTTTAATAACTTTTTTGCATCTATACCGTGTCAAATCACTGCTCCGTTGAATTCTTCTCCTGTCGATGCCGAAGACCTACTCAGAAATAATGTTAAGGAGTGTTCAGCCCTGTTCAGTTTCACTCACGTTACAGCAATTGATATTATAAATACTTTTAAAACCATTAATTCTAAGAAAACCGGAGATTTGTGGGGTATGTCTACACTAGCCATTAATAGCATCATTTACGAGATTGCCCCATACCTTACAGATATTTTTAATGAATGTATAGACGTGGGTACTTTTCCTAATTTAATGAAACATAGTAAAATCACACCATTGTTCAAAGCTGGTAACAAAAAAGAGCCTGGCAATTACCGTCCAATCTCTATTCTGCCAGCTCTAAGTAAAATTTTTGAAAAACTAATCTTAAAGCAATTACTTCGTCATTTCGATTTACATAAATTATTGCATAGTGAACAATACGGTTTTACCAAAGGTCGTTCTACGACGAATGCAGGTGCTGCGCTCTTAAAACATATTTATGATGCCTGGGAGAACTCGCAAGATGCCATAGGTATTTTCTGTGATCTATCGAAAGCTTTCGACTGTGTGCATCACGAAACCTTGTTAAGAAAGCTTCAACACTATGGCGTTAAATACAATGCGATCAATTTATTAGCGTCGTATCTGCGTGATAGAATTCAGTTCGTCGACATTAATGGAGTTAAGTCTGATGGATCGCCTGTGTCTATGGGCGTGCCACAAGGGTCCATCCTTGGTCCTTTCCTATTTCTGGTATATATTAATGACCTTGCATTTTTTATTAATGACATTTGCGATATCGTGCTTTTCGCTGATGATACATCTCTTGTATTTAAAGTTGACCGGAAAAACGTTAATTATGACGACGTGAATAGCGCGCTTAGTCAGGTATCTTACTGGTTCACAACAAACAATTTGCTACTGAATTCTGTAAAAACTAAATGTATTCGATTTGTAACACCGAATACTAAGAAAATAGATACCAAACTAGATTTGGATAATAAGCAAGTAGACATAGTAGATTCAACCAAGTTTCTAGGCATCACTCTAGATCGTAAATTGCAGTGGAAGCCTCACATTGTAACTCTTACGGGGAAGCTTAGTTCAGCCGCCTACGCTGTTAGACAGGTTAGGAGACTCACTGACGAAGACACGGCAAAACTCGTTTACTTTGGTTACTTCCATAGCGTTATGTCGTATGGGATCCTACTCTGGGGTAATGCTGCTGATATACAAAACATATTTATTGTACAGAAGCGCGCGCTACGTGCAATTTATAATTTAGGACCTAGAGAATCACTGAGAGAACGCTTTAAAGATATAGGGATTTTAACTGTAGCGTCACAGTACATTTTTTCTAATCTAATTTTTGTTAAACAAAATTATAGTAGCTTTAAAAAAAATTGTGACGTCTCGTCCTCCAATATCCAGACAAGAAATAGGCATAAGTTAGTTACTCCATTCCACCGGCTACAAAAAGCACATGGTTCTTTTGTAGGTCTCGGAATTCGCCTGTTCAACAAATTACCGGAAGCAGTTTTGGATTGGTCGTTCGAGAAATTTAAATGTTACGTTAAGTCCGGTTTAATTAAAAAAGCGTACTATCAAGTCAATGACTATCTATCAGATAGTGACGCATGGGAGTAACGTCGGCTATGTTATGGTCTAGCTCTGATCTTTCAGCCATTACATTAGTGAAGTTTTGTAAACAGTATGTGAGTGCAGTTTCAGCACGCACCATGTAATTTGTGTAATTTCACTAATTTTTATTTTCTTATTTTTTAATGTGCTACATGTTTATGCGTGTTATTGCTTTCACTAACCTGTCAGACTTGTTTGTACCACCATCATTGTAACCCTCTTATTTAAAAGAGCAACCATGGAGTTTCTTGCCGGCTCTTCTCTATGGAATGGCATTCCGAACCGGTGGTAAAAACTAAATTATTAATTTAATTTTATGATTTTTATTTTTAATTTTTTTTTTCTCTTAAATCTTTGACTATTTGAAAGCATTCGCAAGAATTTATTCGAATAAAAAACATTTTGATTTTGATTTTGATTTTGACTAGCGGCCCGTCCCGGCTTCACACGGGTGCGATGTTAACCGCGGGTGACGCAGCGGGGCGAAGCTAGTAAAAAAAACTAGCCTAAGTTACTCTTTATATCATCAGCTACCTATCAGTACAAAGTCATTTTGACAAGTCCCGTCAAAATCGGTCCAGCCGTTCCAGAGATTAGCCGGATCAAACAGACAGACAGACAGATAGGCAGACAAAAAAATTAAAAAATATATATTTTGTTTATTTTCTGTGTATATGTACTTACGCATTTACTAAAAAGTGGTTATTTTATTATTACAAACAGACACTCCAATTTTATTTATTGGTATAGATTTTATTATAGAAAGTTTTGAGGAGCATCTAGGGCAATTATTTTCCGAGCGGTTCCTCTCTTTGCAGCACTAACCACTAGGCGGCTCGAAGATATTTCCGCCTCTAAAGAGGTCATGATTTTTATCATCATTATCATATTATAATAAACATAAATAAAACAAAGTCGCTGTCGTCTCTCCGTCCATACATGACATGACATACATGACTGCCTCGTTGGTCTAGTGGTCAGATGTGCCGCCTTTGGATCAACGGGTCCCGGGTTCGATTCCGGGGTCGGGCCAGTGTCTTTGTCTAAACCAGAGGCACTGGCTCGGAGTCTGGGTGTCATTTCTATCTATAATATGTATATATTTACAAAAAAAAAATGTATATAAGTAGTTTATCATCCATCTCGTTACCATAACACAAGCATTAAGTTGCTTAACTTGGGACGAGATGGCGTTGTGTGAAATGTCCAAGGATATTTATATTTATTTACATAGGGACGGAGAGACATCAGCGACTTTGTTTAATTATTTTTCTTATTAGTTTTCTTAAATCTTTAAAAGTAGGTACCGATCGGATTTTGAAGCGGTTTTTTTTAATAAATAGAGTGATTTGAGAGGAAGGTTTTTAAGTATAATACATCGATAATATTGTAGAGAAACACTGATAAATTTACAGGTTCTTCATTGCATCCGTGCGAAGCTGGAACGGGTCGCTAGTTTAATATAAAAAAGCTTTTTAACGAATATTATGTACAGAAATATCTCGTTTGTATGTCTATCAGTTATCGAGCTGTTAGAACGATAGCTAGACCGGGCGAGAAATGACTAAGTATTAATTTGATTACGAAAATTTCTCATCTGTTTTTTTTAATTTCAGGTACGTACCAGGCACATTGTGGAAGGTCATTTACTATTGTTACCTAAATAGTGTAAGTAATACTCTAATCAACCCATGTCGGTGAGTGGGGCCTCATCTAATTAAATAGGGCGCCCGTAACGGATTTATATTCAATAATGTCACCATATAAATAGGAAAAATAGATAGAAGGAAATGAAATGGCCGAAAACCTAGCTGCAAAAAAGGTTTCGGCCTTGTCATTTCCAAGTCCAAGTGGTAACGGATTTAGAATAGGCAGATTCACCACCCCATTCCATCCTGAGGGTGTAAAAGCTGACAAAAGGATATAGCAAGGCCGATAACCTAGACGCAAGAGAAGGACACTGTGTATGAATCACGGACTCACACTGGTCGCAGTGGACTGTATATAGGAAATGGGATGGCAAGCTGGTACGGCGGTACAAGATAACACGGTTATCCTTGGAGAACGTCTCTAATACTCCGGCATATTACGAAATAGAACGCGAGCAACACAGAACTCACTCACCTTCCCTCTGGAGTGTGCCAGCATCGGCAGCTAGTAGTGTCGGTCTTAGATCACACGGCGGTCAGCAACGTTCACTTAACTTCAGCACACAAATCGCACGAAAATATATAGAAAGTTATTAAATATATAATTTTGCTGCACAGAGCAGTACGACGTACACGCCAATGTTAAAACAACAGACAATAGTTTTTCAATTGTTTTTCATGACCAACGCGTTTTTGAATACTGGCCACCCATTGGTCAAGGAGCAAGCCTATGCCGCATCACGTCATATTAAAAAACACGCCAGAATACGGAACAGACACCCTGATACGAAACCCTGTACCAACCCGCGTAGCCAGCATGGCACAGTAGGCTAATTAATTACCCTTCATTTAACTGGAACAGGCCCGACTCAGTAGTGGGTCACTTATGCTTTGAAACGACGACAGCGCCGCCCCTCGAGTGAGGTCGGTGATTATGTGGGACTCCGAAAACTGTGTCAACCCGTGTGGCCAGCGTAGCACAGTAGGCTAATACCCTTCATTTAAATGCAGGTCACCCGACTGTGGTAAGGCTGCAGGGTTGGTGACAATATATTCTAAATCCGTCACCAGGCGGAGCATTTCTTTGCTCCGTATAATAAAAATTGTAACGTGCAGCCATTGTTTTAGTAACAAGATAATCGCATTAGGTCCCGCGTTGGATGGAGGGCCTGCTATTAATCATGAGCTATACGCACTGGACTGGTCCTGTGGTACAAGGTATACGCGACAGCGACAGTATGGAAGTCGGCATGAATGTGAGTGAACGCAGGGATTGTGAGCGATCAGGGGAGATATAGATAGATAGATAGGAGTGAGGAGTTGTGTGTGAAAGGTGTGAATGTAGGCATGACGACTGATAGGTGTGTGTGGAGTGTGGGACAGCGGCCGAGTGTGGGACAGGGGCCGTAAGATGATAATGGTATTTATAAATATGTCGATTTATAAGAGCTTTGTGATGAAACCTACGTAAATAAAGTTCCTTTTGAGTTTGAGTGGGTCACCAGGCGGCACAGGATTCTATCCTACCCGAAACAGATCCTCTCGAGACATGGTTGCTTCGGGAGGTTACTATTGTTGACTAGATCCGACTAACCTGGCCGTTTAGCCCTTTGCCACTATTGCGCGAGTCTTGTACCAAAAAACGGCGATCTAAAACGAGCAACCGCAGAGTTTCTTGCCGGCTCTTCTCTGTAGAGGTGCATTCCGAACCGGTGGTAGATGGTAAATTTTAAATTTTATTGTTTGACTTGTCAAAAGAACTCTAATGAGCCAATTTGACTAAATGAGTTTTGAATTTGAATTTGATGGCAGCATTCGCCAATTCGGTGATACATAATAAAAAGGTAAGCGAGTGGGAATGCGAATGAGCTACTGGTGCACATGTCGCAGGCGAATCGCGACCTAGGACAATATCGCTAATGGTATTGCAGGACCCTCGTAAAATATTAACTCATCATCATCATCATCTGTGCGTCATATCCCGGTTGCAGCCCAAACTCTCGCTTCGGCGCCCGCGGTCCGCTTTCCGACTTTTTTTCTCCATTTCGCACGGTCTTCAGCATCCCTGGTAATGAGCCCATTGGTACGCGTATCACCCTTTACGACGTCAAGCCAGAACTTTTTGGGTCTCTTTTTAACTCATCATCATCGTTCCAGCCGTCGCCCGCTCCTAGGCATAAGGTTCCTCAAAGATCTTCACAACAACTCAAACTCAAAAGGAACTTTAATTACGTAGGTTTTATCACAAAAAAATATAATTCGTCATATTTAAAATTACCATTATCATCTTACGACCCCTGTCCCAGCCTGGGGATGGCCAACAGGGGGTGTGTGGGAGTCCCCTCCGCCTCTGTGAGGAGACGGAGTCATAATCACTAAACGTCCCCGGGTTGTACCGTCCCGCGCTTGCTGCCCCGTGGGCCCTGACTGTATCTCCACGCGGAGTCAGGACAGGGTCCAGTTACAAAAACATTGCTTATGGTATGTGCAACGCTAAAATGTTGCTGAACGATATGTCTTTTAACTTGGACCAAACACTTAAAAATTTCGTACTCTCTGACAAATGATGAATACGCAATATTCCTCTACGACTTTTTATTATATACATTAACACAAATAAACTAGTGCGTGCGTTTGTCATTTAATTAATAGTTATTTTGTAGTAGGATAGTTTCCCGAGACAGACTTACAGGGTGCCTGGTATCACGGGGATGTTATCTCTCATTATCCTCATATCTCATGACCCACTACTGAATAGGGCCTGCTTTAAGTTAAATAAGAGAAATATGCCTACTGTACCACTCTGACCACTAAAATATAAATAAATATAAATATCCTTGGACATTTCACACAACGCCATCTCGTCCCAAGCTAAGCAACTTAATGCTTGTGTTATGGTAACGAGATGGATGATAAACTACTTATATACATTTTTTTTTGTAAATACATACATATTATAGATAGAAATGACACCCAGACTCCGAGCCAGTGCCTCTGGTTTAGACAAAGACACTTGCCCGACCCGGGAATCGAACCCGGGACCCGTTGATCCAAAGGCGGTACATCTAACCACTAGACCAACATAGGTTGTCTCTGTCCTCCGGAAGTCGTAAGAAGCACAAAATTATTAGCACAATTGGTGCGTCACAAAAATCGACTACTGCGCAGTAGTCGATTTTTGTGACTCATCATTAGCAGGCACTGGTGGAGGCTTTCCCCTATCTACGACGGCACTTTGTGCTCAAGTTGTTTGGAGAACGCAATAGTTGTATTATGAATACACTACCTGTTTCCTGCAGTCTTCACCTGCGTTGACATTAAATCTAGTTTCTTTTTTGTTAATAGATGTCGCTGCAACACTTTTTAATCCAATGTAACAATTCACAAATTTCTGTACTATACATTCTCGGAGCATATGTCTCTGGTTTACGCATATACATATGTCTGACTCTGAAATCGAACCTTGGATTACGGTTAGAGACTGGTCTAGAAGTAAGATATGTCCCACATCCAACCTCTAGACCAGAACGGCATCGATGACCGCTAAAACTAATGTTGCGCGATTCGGGAAGATTCTCCATCATCACAGATCCCATTCGCAGGCTCACCATTTTGAAGTTCTTCACCTACCAATTACATCCTGAAGGTGTCTGACCAGGACTAAAGGAACAAGATAAGGAGACAAAATAGACTCAAGTTAAGGAAAATATCAAACCTACCTGGTCTGCGTCGTGTGTTCCTTTACGTCATGTTCCCTCGTGACGGAATGGGCTGGTGACATTGTATATTCTAAGCCCGTCACCACTTAGACAGTAGCGGGTCACTGAGTCGATAATTAATTACCTGTGCCCGTCCTGTACAGGCTTTCACAAAGCTTTTCAACCATTGACAACTGTCAGAATCTAAATGTTATTTGGAAAAAGATTGTTATCAGCATTAAGACCCATCAGGTCCCTTAACGCGGTCACGTTTTGACGCATTTTCTGTCAAAGTGACGTTTGGAACTGTCATTTTGACAGCTCCAAAGCTGAGCTTAAATGTAATCTGGCCATCTGTGCTCTTAAATCACGATAAACCGTTAAGGAGATACCTTGGTTTTGAAAATGGAACGCCAATATTTTAATGAGTCGTTCTTTTAGAAAATGCCAAATGGAAAGCAATTAAGTGTTTTAAGTTTGATTAAAAAATATATAAAATATAAATATCCTTGGACATTTCACACAACGCCATCTCGTCCCAAGCTAAGAAACTTAATGCCTGTGTTATGGTAACGAGATAGATGATAAACTACTTATATACATTTTTTCATATTAAAACGATTGTAATAAAAATAATATCTTGTATTTAGCCACTTTAGATGCAACTCTGTTTGAACATGATGAACAATAATTTATAGGTCTTCCATCAGACATTCTTAGACTATGGAGATGCATACATTTTTCCAACATTTTGCCTCAATGTATGCTCTATTTTGAAATAATCTGCTATAAGTGACTATGACATATTATGATAAAGGTTTTTTAATACAGTTGCTCAAAACGTGGCATATTGCAACTCTTTGCAATGACAGCCTTTCCGCACTTGTAATGAAATATACTATTGTATCAAGTCATCGGACATGTCATTTCTTTTTGTTTGCTCTTACAAGACTGGACTGGAATGAACCTAGGCGGGAATGTCTTAATATTTTTATCTTGTATTTTTTTTTGTAAACTGCTGTTGAACAAAAAAAATCAATACATTTCTTGAAATGTATAACTTGCGCTGTAGATATACTCCTGGGGTTAGGTCTACGGCCAGCCGTATACCAAGCCGTTCCCAATGCCTACGAAAATCCCAGGTAGTTCCTTAATTGTTGGTACCCTTATCTGTCGGTATGTGCGTTCGCATCTCGGTACCTGAGGTCGTTAATCAGCCATGTTGCTGTCCCCGCTGTCTGTCTGTAAACCACGTGACTATTATTCATTTTAGTAAAACCTACTGAGATCGGGTTGCAATTGTTTCGAGTTTTGAACATTTCGGCACTAAGTCAGCTGGTTAGCCAATGTTCTATAATTTAAATTCAGTAAGACCCACATAACTACTACTATTCAGAATATAAAGATAGTATAATAGAAAGAAAGAAAAATATTTTTCATCCCCCCATCTCGGAAATAGTATTTTTGATCTTCGATATCTGAGTGCAAAAGCCGTTTTTATTCGCTAGAGAATAAAGTATTTTTGCTCTTCGATATCTGAGTGCAAAAGCCGTTTTTATTCGCTAGAGAATAAAGTAAAGATTATTCTGTAATACTTACCTGTCATAATGTAGTAATTAATACCTAAACTCAAAAAAAAGTGTACCTATCTTGTGATTGTAAACGTTTTTTTTTTGCATTTAGTCATTTCCTCGCTGAGGTGGAATGAAAAGTTACGTGTTGCACTCGAGTGCAAAGATTTTTCACCTCGTGCTCTTTTGATTCCCTCGCTAACGTTCAGGATTCTCAATTTTAGATTCCTTCGCTTGCTCGTTCATCAAAATTGAACACGCGGTTAAAAAGCAACTTTGCACTCTTGTATAACAAATAACTATTATTACCCACAAAGTATAAGTAAATTTTGTTGTCTAAAAGGTTTCTGAAGCATTGATTTTCAACTCTAGACCGGAGGAAACAGAGTTTATAAAGTTAGTAATTACTAATTATAAAAATATTTCCCAAATAAATGCGCAATGAAACAAATCAAACAAATGTTTAAGTCACACATCAATATGATTTAAATAGGAATTATTCAATACTGGCGACCCGCCCCGGCTTCGCACGGGTGCAATGATGAACATCTAAATTTATCAGTGTTTCTCTACAATATTTTACACGTATTATACATAAAAACCTTCCTCTAGAATCACATTATCTATTAAAAAAACTGCTTCAAAATCCGTAGGGTAGTTTTAAAGATATAAGCATATATAGGGACGGACAGACGACAGCGACTTTGTTTTATAATATGTAGTGATAGTGATTAAAATGATAATTAACATAGATGACCCACTGTTGAGTCGGGCCTCCTCCAGTTAAATGATACTCCAGCGTAATCAGCCTACTGTGCCACGCTGGCCAGACGGGTTGGCACAGCGTTTCGTATCAAGTTTTCCTTCTCTTGCGGCTAGGATTTCGGCCTGGTCATTTATTTTTGTCGACTCTTACGACACACTCAGGATTGAATTAGGTGCTGATACTACGTATTCTAAATCCGACACCAACCAATTAGAAAACAAGAAACTAACCCAATTGGATTTATCTCACTTCCCTCTTGTCAGTTCATCAATGACCGGTGCAGTGTCGGGCCTTCTCCAAATAGCCTATTCGTCGCTGGCCAGACTGGTTGGCATAGATATTGTACCACAGAACACTGAATATACTAGATCCTTAATTCGAACAATAGCTATAAAGCTCTGTATACACTGGCCCCTTCAGGTCACGTACAAACAGTTTTTATATTCATACGTCTGCCAATATGGACCCAATTAATTAAACTTTGAGTGTGTACCGTGCCTTATCTATAGCGACGCGGGCGTGGAGTCGGCTTTATGTTAGTGTTGAGTGTGTCATGAAAATATTGGCCTAACTAGCCTCTGTCCGCGGCTTCGGACGCGTAGACTTCGAACCCGTGCTTATCTTGGCCTTCCTGATATGTTCACATTTATCATTACTGCCCCTGTCTAGGGATATTAGGTTGTGATCCGTGTGGTGACGGATTTAGAGTGCATTGTGTCACCACCCCATTCCATCCTGAGGGTGTCGTAAGGGCCGACAAAAGAAAATGACAAAACCGATAAGCCACAAGACAAGGAGAACTTGATACGAAACCCTGTGCCAACCCGTCCAGACAGCGTGGCACAGTAGTCTGATTACCCTACATTTATATGGAGGAGGCCCGACTCAGCTATGGGTCATCTATGGGCTGAGTGAGTTAGCTGATATGTGAGGCCTTGCCAGAATTATATGAGGGAAATACCACATCTATACTAATATATAAAGCTGCAGAGTTTGTTTGTTTGTTTGAACGCGCTAATCTCAGGAACTACTGGTCCGATTTTAAAAAATCTTTCAGTATTAGATAGTCCATTTATCGAGGAAGGTTATAGGCTATATTTTATTTTCAAAAGAATTAGGGATCCGTATGAAAATTGCGATTTTGTAAACCAAGGTGTAAAATCGAAAACCTATTTATGCGTGCGCTGCAAAAACTATTGACAATAGAACAAAATGATGTACTACGGATTTGTAGGTCTTATAAAGATCTACAAAAAAGTCCGCGAGAGCACATATCTAACTATCATAGTTTAGTCACAATAACCGATTTTATGTTCATAAAAAATATGCACGAGTTCGAAGCCCACGCGGGCGAAGCCGCGCGCAAAAGCTAGTTCTGTATATAACTCACTGAGTCAGAAATGAGTTACTTTTCGATTGGTGAACGCATTCAATATTGGTTCAGTCCTGTTTGAGTTTATTCATTACATACAGCCATTATTTCTTCTTCATAATATTAATATACTAGCTGACCAGGCAACTTTTGTTGTGCCAAATAAATAATGAACGCCCCTAAATTTAAAATAAGAATTCATTAACTGACCTCTAATCGACGGAAGAAATATTCCTACAAAAGTCTTGGGGCCTTACGCTTCCAGAGGTAACCGAATCCGGTATAAAAGTTTCGGATAGTTTCGGATAGGGCGGAGTCTAAACACGACATGTGTTTTTTTTAGTCCGGTGAAACTGACAAATCAGCCGCGCGCTTAGTTGTACTAGTAACAAGTAATAATAACTATTGTATAATGAGAAGAAAATGCGTCTTATGTGTAATTTACGTTTGGGTTTTTTTTTATGAAGTTAATGTAGATTTAGCGAAATGTAAACAGTATGGATAACATTTTTCACGCAAAAGGTGCTGAAACTTCATCTTAAATCTCAACACCTCGATAAGCCACATCTCGATAAGTATGAAGTAGCTAGCTTTGAGAAAGAATTATCTGTATGCCTGATTGTAAATAGTTATTTGTTATACAAGAGTGCAAAGTTGCTTTTTAACCGCGTGTTCAATTTTGATGACCGAGCAAGCGAAGGATTCTAAAATTGAATCACGAGCGCAGCGAGTGATTCAAAATTAGAATCCTGAACGTTAGCGAGGGAATCAAAAGAGCACGAGGTGAAAAATCTTTGCACTCGAGTGCAACACGTAACTTTTCATTCCACCTCAGCGAGGAAATGACTAAATGCAAAAAAAAAAACGTTTACAATCACAAGATAGGTACATTTTTATTTCAGTTTAGGTATTAATTACTACATTATGACAGGTAAGTATTACAGAATAATCTTTACTTTATTCTCTAGCGAATAAAAACGGCTTTTGCACTCAGATATCGAAGAGCAAAAATACTTTATTCTCTAGTGAATAAAAACGGCTTTTGCACTCAGATATCGAAGAGCAAAAATACTCTTTCCGAGATGGGGGGATGAAAAAGTATATTTAATTCGATTTTCGAGCGAAATTGAATTCATTGTAGCAATTGCCAAAGCATCTACTACGAATATGTCAGAAAACTAAATGTCAAAACTGTCATGTTGTTGGTGTTTCCCCCAATTGAAAAACAAAGTTCCTGTTGAAAACCCCTATTCAATTAAAGTCAAATCATTTGTATTTTTATTTGTACACATTCTTAAAATCTTATATCCGTAACCGAAACTATCGGATAATCCGAAATAATATAATATCCATAACCGTAACCGAAACCGGTATAATATTTTTTATATATCCGTATTCATATCCGGATGCGAAATAACATATCCCTAACATCCCTGCAGTGTATTCTATCTTAGACGGTCAAATAGATATGTCTGATTTTTGTGAAGAGATCTTTATTTATTTTAAACTGTTTTAATCAGCACTGCATCTCTGCGGGGCTCTTCCAATTACAACAGATAGTATATCTGTTATGTATAATGCTGGCCGATAACAAATTTAAAAATGGAATTCCACGGCCTACGCTTCTGTGCATTCTTTGGTTTTTGGGTGTCGTTCGGGATTTTACGAAATACAAGTTTAGTTGATTTTTAATTAGTGATTTTATTTAATATACATTAATTATATACATTCCTCTATCCACTCGCCTCCGCTGTTTTGTGGTAGTGAGGATGATAATGAGACCATATTTTACCTTCAGTCTAAGCCTTTTTGTCAGCCTTTAAATGAGTCACTACTCAAACTCAATATGTTGCCCGTTCGGCAACATATTGACAGTGTAAAGATTATTTTTCTTTCTACAATAAACATATCTAAATAAAATACTTAACCGTGTTACTAATAGAAACTTAATTAAGTGGACCATTAAAAAAAAATTACCGCTTGCAAACCTAAAAACAAATAAATTAAAATAGCTTTTAGATAAAACAATCGCAACACTATCCGACTATACGTCAAGAAGCTACGATATCACAAACAAACAAGTCGAACTTATAACGCCACTGTTTTGCTGATGGGTACTAATTTTTAATTACGTCACAGCATTCTTAATCAACAATCTTTTTTCCAGCCATTTTTCATAATTGTTCTAATACAAAAATGGCTCCAGGGATTTAAACGCCTTTTTAAATATATTAGCGAGGTGAGGGAACTCTTAAACTAAAATGGAGTTTTCACAAAAACTTTATTGCGTTTAGATGCAAACTAAATTGAGTCTCTTCATAAATACGTTTTGATAGTTTGCAAGACATGTACGCGACTCCTCGGGGACGTGCAGGTGTAGGCCGAGAGCTAGTCACATCTTTTATTGTCCTATACAATAATTATAACAGTAACAATATTGAGTATCATTATCATCATTACAGATTATAAAACAATCGATGTCGTCTGTCCGTCCTTATGTATGCTTAAATCTTTAAAAATACGCAACTGATTTTGAAGCCGATTTTTTAATAGATTATTGTAGAAAAACTCTGATCCATTTAGAGGTTCACATTGCACCCGTGCGAAGCTGGGGCGGGTCGCTAGTAAAAAATAAACTGATAATATTTTCAAAGCCACACCCTATTTAACATCGGTATCAAGTAGTTTGTAAAAGTTATTATGCGTTATATTCCGCTTCAGATTACGTGCAGAAGCCAAGGATAAATTTGTCCCGCATAGATGTCGCTTCGGATCTTAGATATTAACACAGCATTTTAGTGGAATACTGTGAATATTATTGAAAGATTAATTTACCCAGTTGACCGTACATATTTTGTGTAACTATTTATGTAAACGGGTTCAGAAGAGTACGCTCTCTCCGCCTACACCCAAGGGACAGTTGTTAGATTGCCAGCGCGTCGCATAAACGTCAGTCGCTCTCACCTTTAAATAGTTCAACGAACGATCTATAATACTCGTGTATTTTAACAAAAGCATTTTTTGCCTTTGATAAAGTGTTCAACTGTTTCATGCTACTTTTAGTTTTTTTAAATAATGGCAAAATAATATAAAAAAATTGACCCCGTGTTACTGACACAGCCCACAGGACAGCCAAAGTTAGATTACCGGTGGCCCACTAGATTATACATCTAGGGGAGGCCAGACGGAAATCGTTCCATGTACATCACTATCATCTATTCATACTTTTTTTATCCGTTTTTTATAGATAGAGTGATTCAAGTGGAAGGTTTATATCTATACTAATCTATACTAATATATAAAGCTGCAGAGTTTGTTTGTTTGTTTATTTGTTTGTTTGTTTGTTTGAACGCGCTAATCTCAGGAACTACTGGTCCGATTTCAAAAAATCTTTCAGTGTCAGATAGTCCATTTATCGAGGAAGGTTATAGGCTATATTTTATTTTCAAAAGAATTAGGGATCCGTATGAAAATTACGATTTTGTAAACCAAGGTGTAAAATCGAAAACCTATTTATGCGTGCGCTGCAAAAACTATTGACAATAGAACAAAATGATGTACTACGGGTTTGTAGGTCTTATAAAGATCTACAAAAAAGTCCGCGAGAGCACATATCTAACTATCATAGTTTAGTCACAATAAACGATTGTATGTTCATAAAAAATATGCACGGGTTCGAAGCCCACGCGGGCGAAGCCGCGCGCAAAAGCTAGTGTATAATACATGCATAATATTGTAGATAAACACTGATAAATGGTCATCATGCAATGATTGTTATAATACAGTACTATAATACAGTACTAGTTGACTTATGTTAAAGTTAAGTTAAAAATGTAAGTTATCTACACTCGAGAGCAATGAATCCGGGTCACTTAAAGAATGTTAAAAATCTCGGAAACTAAAAATGATAGGTTAATGCAATAAATTGTATTTAATAGACAATGTAATACTCCTTAAACGAAAGTAAAAAAAATATGAGTCACCATACATTTTATTAACACAAAATTACATAAAGAAAAAAACTGCTGATCTCTCCTTAAAACAAAAATAGGAAACATGAAATTTTTGAACTTTATTACGATTTTCTTGAATTTTAATACTTCGTATTGCCTCCTCGTGCTTCCATTACTGCGTTTACGCGGTTTGGCATGCTGTACACCAAGTTCCTTATACGATTTTGGGGAATATTCTCCCATTCCTCTGTGAGAGCAATTTTGAGCTCACAAAGCGTGATTGGGGGAGGGTTTCGTTGTTTTACGCATCTGCCTAGCTCGTCCCAAGCATGCTCGATCGGGTTGATATCCGGGCTGCGCGCTGGCCACTCTATACGAGTAATGTTCATCTCTTGAAGGTAGTCATTCACAATCCTACCTGTATGAGGTCGGGCATTGTCATGCATAATTATAGCATCCTCACCTAAATTGACCATAAATGGACCAACGTGATCATTGAGGATTTCTTCCACATATCTTACGCTAGTTAAAGAGCCGTTTTCTACGATCACCAGCTCTGTGCGACTTTCAGAAGAAATTCCGGCCCACACAAGTACAGACCCACTACCGTAGGCTACTTTTTCTTCGATGCATGCTTGCTTGAATCTTTCCCCTGGTCTTCGATACACTCTGTGTCTTCCATCGTGCTTGTAGAGCATAAATTTTGATTCGTCGGAGAACATAACTTTTGACCAATCTTCAATACTCCAATTTACGTGGCTCTGGGCATATCTTAGTCTTGAAATACGATGCCCACGCTCCAGTTTAGGGCCGTTTGCAGGTCTAAGGGGTTTTAAGTTAGATTCAGCAAGCCGACGTCTTACTGTCCATGCACTTGGGTTACTTCCTCCGAGGCGTCGAAACTGATTTGTGAGTTCAGTTCCTGTGAGAAAGCGATTTCGAAGCATGGTGTTCACCAAGTATCGGTCTTCTCGTGCTGTGGTACACCTGGTTCTGCCCGTTCCTGGTCTGCGTAGGTTAGAACCAGTTTCTTCGTAACGTCGGAGAACTCTTTGTACTGTTGACAGCGACACACCGACAGTCCTGGCTGTATCGCGCTGACTCCGGCCGGTTTCCAGCATTGTAAGTATTCTGGTGCATTCTTCAGGCGTAAGCGACATCATTTCAGCTTGAATAATGAATATAGAGCACTATCAACATGGTTTATGTACCCACATAAATGACAGATTACAAACAAAAGCAAAACCAAATGCTGTAATTTCGTAGTTCCATCTTCGAAAGTGGCCCTTTTTGAAGTTTGATTTTTTTATGATATAACTTTACAATAACTAAGAAGTTTTAATACCTTCATTTAAGGAGTATTACATTGTCTATTAAATACGATTTATTGCATTAACCTAGCATTTTTAGTTTCCGAGATTTTTAGGATTCTTTAAGTGACCCGGATTCATTGCTCTCGAGTGTATATACATTTCAATTTAAAAAAAACACTTTAAAACATGCTTAACAGAGATGCGCAATGTTTCGTATCAAGTTTTCCTTCTATTGTGGCTAGGCTTTCGGCTTAGTCATTTCATGTTCAACTATCAAGATACCCTCAGTATGGAATTGGGTGGTGACGCTATGTATTCTAACTCCGTCAACACGCGGATCGTATTGTATAAATAATTCATCTCTATTTTTATAACAAAAATAAAAGAGTGTAATCGTGCACTATGTAGAAAAAAAAAGAAATTCCACGGTTTATAAAATGTATTCGGGAAAGTTTATGTAGCCAACCTAAAGATCCCGCTCATAGTTTTACATATGAAAATTTAAGGGGCGCACGTGGACTGGAATACGTCGTGTTTCGAGTTTAGGGTCCATTTTATGGCTAGATCGTGAGCCACAGGTTAGCATGATGAAACACATTTACGCTACTGTGAGATTTTTAGTTCATCAACTTTCTTTGCACACAAATTAATATTTAAATTCTTTTTTTTTTTTAACGAAGCGCCTGACGTATGCATTACTTTATGAAGTTAATTATTCTGTACCGAGTTGTAATACAGATCGTAGTTTAATCGATTATCTAAGGTAGTCTGAATGGTTTTTAAACAATTATTAAAAATGCAGTCAAATTTATTTGTAATTTAATCAAATTAGCATTATACTTCTACTAAGCTTTAATCTGGATTGCCAAACTTAAGTGGCAGTGGGCAGGGCACATAGCTCGCAGGACCGACACCCGATGGGGCAGAAAAGTCCTCGAGTGGCGACCGCGTTCCGGAAGGCGCAGTGCTGGTAGGCCTCCCACACGGTGGACGCAGCACATTGAAAGCAGTGGCTGCGGGCGGCCCAGGACCGGCCTTTGTGGAAATCCTTGGGGGAGGCCTATGTCCAGCAGTGGACGTCTTTTGGCTGAAATGATAAAAATGATGACTACTCAGCTCATAAATGACCCACTGCTGAGGGTAATTAGCCTGTAGCGACCGCATGCTACATACTTTACACCATTTACCCGAAAAATCTGAACTAATTGCATCAAGAAATATCGCCTACAAATGCGATAATTACGAAATAGTCCTACACCGCGATAGCGAAATTTCAAGAGCAATTCGAAAGGTTAAGATATCCCCGACTACAACTATGGGGGGGAATAGGCGCTGCGACCCCTAGCCAGACATAACACCTCGTCTGGCTGGATGATCATCCCTTTGCGCCTAAAAGCCTAATGTGCCACGCTGGCAACACACGTTGGCACAGGGTTTCGTTGGTTCTCAAGCGGCTAGGTTCCCGGCCTTGACATTTTCTTTTGTCGGCTCTTACGACCCCTGTTGGGATGGAATAGGGTGGTGACATATATTCTAAACATTATAATAAGTAAGTAACATAACAAATTTGTGACATTCTAAAATTTGCGACGCAAATAGCAAAATCAGCAAATTAAATCTGGTGCGCGGAGACATATTTTATATCTATGCGTTCGACACATCATTATTACCTATATAACTACATGAGAATGTAAGATTACATACATACATATAATCACGCCGTGATTATATGTATGTAGACTAATTTACATACATACATATAATCACGCCGTAGCGGTAGGCAGAGGCCACTTCTTTCCACTTGCTACGATCCCTACATACTTGTTTAGCTTCGTTCACTTTCATTATTCCCTTCATACATGCTCTTCGGTTTAGGCTACCCATAACATGACTTTTTTCAAGACGTCCCTCATTTGGTCTCGAAACGTCCGCCTAGGAACACCTCCCAACACTTTCAGTCACAATCGCCACAGTTTTTTCGTCAATCGTTCTTCATTCGGTATAATTTAAATAAAAAAATATATTTGTAGGCATGTCTGCAGCTCTCGGTCTATCATTAGACGCGCGTTATGAATGTTTGCGCATAGTTATCACCTGCGAATAGTTCAGTTTGCGAGTTTCGCGACAGTTTCGGAATTACGTCATCGCAAACTAACCCACAGTTTGCGAGTTCCATAATGATTGGAACGGTAATTGTTGTCGGTATTGGTAAAGCTTGAACATGAAAGAAGATGAAAGTCATATCTGTAGAAGAACTGACAACCGTTGGGGTAGACGAGTTCTTGAGTGGAGACCACGAATCGACAAGTGGAGTGTGGGACGGCCCTCTGCTATATGGAGCGAGTATCTGCGAAGGAGGCCTATGTCCAGCAGTGGACTAGAGTGGGCTGATGATGAACATGAAATACCCGACCCGTAGTTACCTGAGTATGTCGCACGAGGTTCCATGTGGTGACGGATTCAGAATACATGATGTCACCACCCCATTCCATCCTGTGGGGGTCGTAAGAGCCAACAAAAGGAAAAACAAGACCGAAATCGTATACGCAAGAGAAGAAAAACGTGATACTAAACACTGTGCCAACCAGTCTGCTCAGCGGGGCACATTAGGCTAAATACACTCCCTGTAATTGAGGAGTCCTGACCCAGCAGTGGGTCATTTATGGGCCGAGTAGTAGTTGTAGTCGCACGAGGTGACCTCATCATCACAACCCATAGAAGACCCTTGCTCAATTATTATATTCCACATTTTTGTTTTTGTTTTTTTCGATTATTAACTATTTATTTACATACAGTTATTTACACTTATTTTTATTTACTCTTAATTCAAGTTATTATGTATATATATATATTTTTTTTTAAGTAATCATGCTTCTAGTGTGGACCCCCTCAGGGTAAAAGCCTCCCCCAAAGAATTCCATTTATCTCTATCTTTAGCAGTGTTCATCCAGTCTCTTCCTGCAACGGATACAATCTCGTCCTGCCACCGGGCGCCAGGGCGACCTCTACTTCTCACGCCATGCGGTCCTTTCCATTTTGTGATGTTGATTGTCCATCTATTATCACAGTATCTCGCAACATGGCCAGCCCATCTCCATTTGAGATTTTGAGAGAAATGTAAAGCATCCTTTACCTTGGTTATTTTCCGAATTTTTAGGTTTCTTACCCTATCTCTAAGTTTTATATTTAAACAGCTCCTTTCCATTGCCCTCTGAGTTGTTTGTATTTTGTGTCTTGCCTTGTGATCATAAATCCACGTTTGGCACCCATAGGTTAGGCAGGGTAAAATTGTTGTGTCTAAAATTATTCTTTTCACATCTATAAGTACCGTTAAATACGGTGTTATCTCCAACCTATACTGTCCTCCTGTTGTCGTCCTTTCGTCGTGTCAGCCCAGAAATGACCCACTAGTGTGTCGGGCCTCCTCCAAATTCCTAGAGGAAAATTAGACTACTGTGCCACGCTGGCAACCCACACCAACCTGACGGTGTCGTAAGAAAGTGTCGACGGTGTCGTAGGTCGACCGCAACCTAGCCGTGAGAACGAAACCTTGATACCAACCTTGCGCTAATCTACCCGACCTGCGAGGTTGGCACAGTAGGCTAAATTTAGAGGAGGTTTAATTCAGTCATTTATGCAATTTTACGATAAATTAATTTGAACTTATACGATAAATTAATTTGAACTTACATAAAGATCAAATTCAAATATAAAAGAATAATGTTTTCCATTACTGAAAAACGAAAAACCGTTCTTAAATCAATTCCAATTTTAAAATAGAACGAGGCAAAAACGCCGCTCTCTCCGCAAATTGCCGTTCATATTTCAAAAGTTCGCATTTTCAAAACCGAAATAGCGTTCCAATTTTAAATTGTCGAATGCATTTTTTTTAATCGGAGCCGAGAGCGTATTATGAATTCAGCTCGCGTCCAAATAACTAAATTTAGTGCAAAATATAGTTGACTATGAATAAATCATTGCAGCCGCCACGCTATTTAGTGGCGACACGTTTTTAAGCTTAGCACTCATTGGCGTTTCTGTTGTAAATAAGTTATTCGAAATAACGTTTTTCGAATAACAGTTTTTTATAAGAGTTGAATGAAAAAGGAGTAAGTAAACGATTTAATACCAGGTGACCAGGTGAGAGACAGAGGTTTTAGACTACTAAAACTGAAAACTACTATGTTTTCAGTAGTAAATTGTTAAGCAATCTGAAAAAAAAATTAATTCGTAATTTGATTCGTCGTTTTGCCCCGTAAGTCACCCACTACCGAGTAGAGGGAAAAAAGCCTGTGCCACGCTGGCACGATAGGTTGGCAAAGGGTATCAAAGTTTCCTTCTCTTGAGGCTAGGTGATCTGTTCCTTGCGTTCCTTTAGTCGCCTCTTACGACACCCTTAGGATAGTATTTTGATTAATTCTTATCGATACTTACATCATCATCATAATTTATCAGCTTTTATTTTTATTTTCTTTTTATGCCTACAAATATTTCGTTATGCATTACCCACCTTTTGATTATCTTCGTTTATCCATTTCGATGTCCCTTCTTTTTTCGTCTTCTTCTTGACTTATCCATCCACATTCATTCACTCACTCGTATTGATTCTTAGGCGCTGAAACACAGCACCACCTCTGGTGCTATTTGGTTAAGGTAGGGATCCTTTCTCAGTGATACCGTGAGCGTGTAGCCTACAGTGAATGCTAAACATCTTGATCAATGCGCAAACGTCTATTTTGTGTCTCTCACTTTGCAACTTTCCCCCACCACGACACTTTGTGCTCAAGTTGATTGAAATCAACCAAATGTCTCGTTGTTCAAAAACGATTCGAATTTCGAACACTCGTGTGCACACGGCTTATGAGTATTTATTTTCGCGTACACTCGCGAACAGCGGTGCTAACTACGCATTTAGCGGTTGTACGCGAACGAGCTTTTCCATTTTGCACATCCGTCCTAACTGCTGACAGCGACTGTACCGAAGTTAATATAACAGTCACTGTAAATTGGACTGTGAGTACTTGTGTAATAATAATCATTATTACTATGGCATATTAAATCCCTGATGGAAAAGATAAACTAAGAGGGGACTTAACAAGTTTGACGTGACTTTCTGAGGCATAGCACGAGCGCGGTAGAACCGTTCATGGCTTAATTATTTTTCTTTACTTACTGCTAATACTACTCAGCCCATAGAGGACCCACTGCTGAGTCGGGCCTCCTCCAGTTAAATGGAGGGTAATAAGCCTACTGTGCCACGGTGGCCGCACGAGTTGGCACAGGGTTTCGTATCAAGTTTCATTCTTTTGCTGTTTTCGGCCTTGTAATTTTTTTTGTTGGCTCTTACGGCTCTCTCAGTGTGGAATGGGGTGGTGACACTATGTATTGTAAACCCGTCACAATTTAGTGTAACATCCAGTAATTATTTGGTTTAACTAGCTGTTAGTTTTCACTAAGTGTATCGAATGTCATTGATGATACGTATAATGGCAGCCGGACCTAGCACCCGATGACTGCCATTATTGGTGTCCTCCGAAGCACAGAAGATAAATTAAAAAAGAGGAACTTTCACGTAGGATCTATCACAAAACTCTTATAAATAGTCATGTTTAAAACTGCCATCATCATTTTACGGCTCTTGTCCCACGCTAAGTGGTCTTTACACTCATATCGGAATCATATCTACATTCATTCACATGTCCTCATTCCTCTTCCATTATCATGATTTTTTAAATATGGTTGCGAGTATTCCAATATTTGAATTTATTCTCGCAACCAAAACAATATTTTTTTATTGAAACACCTCTGTCATCGACTGTACAGGATGGAATTATGTATGGGTTATATTTCATCGAGTAATTTGTAGGCAACTGTATGCCGTCGACATTGCAATGTAGAATTTGTTGCACATTTTCATAGCAAAATAACTGATCTTATTTGGTACAGAGTTGGGTGTCGAACGAGATGTGTCATCGTCATCATCATCGTCATCATCATCGTCATCATTGCTCATAAATGACACACTGCTATGTCGGAGTTCTTGGAAGTTCATGGAGGCAAATTAGCCTACTGTATCACGCTGGGTTTTTGGCATAGTATTTCAATACGACAAAAGTCTACAACCAATGTGTGTCCCATTGATGACATATGGAACAGAGACGTGGCCGCTCACTATGGGCTCCATCAGAAGACTCAAAGTCACCTAAAGGGAAATGAAGAGGGCTATGCTCGATTTCCCTCCGAGATCGAATTAGAAATTAGGAGATACGCTGGAAAACCAGGGTCATCGACATAGTCCACCGGATTGCCAAAGTTAAGTGGCAGTGGGCAGGGCACATAGCTCGCAGGAACGACGCCAGATGGGGCAGAAAAGTCCTCGAGTGGCGACCGCGTTCCGGAGGGCGCAGTGCTGGTAAGCCTCCCACATGGTGGACCGACGACCTGGTTAAGGTCGCCGGAAAGCAATGGATGCGGGCGGCTCAGGGCCGGCCTTTGTGGAGATCCTTGGGGGAGGCCTAGTGAACGTCTTTTGGCTGAAATGATGATGATGATTTCATACAGGCTTTTCTGCTTTTGTCTGGCCTTTGTGTTCCTAAAGGCGTATTTTACGACACCCTCAGGAGGTATTAAAGGGTTACTATTAATGACTATATGTTGCTGATGTTTGGCCTTTTGAGACTTGCGCGAGTTTGCTCTCACAAATCCGTCTTATCTCTGTCTTGTATCTCAAAATAAAAATCTTCTTATCTAAAAATCATCTTGTGGGATCTTCTCTATAGAGCTGCATTCTGAACTGGTGGTAAATGATATTAAATGATTTTAAATGGTACATTTTGATTGTTCATTAATGCAATGAGCCAACTTTGTTTGCTCTCACAAATCTGTATTATCCCTGCCTTTAACCTGATATTTAAGCCTCATCTAAGTCCATCGAGGAAAATTAGCCTACTGTGCCACGCTGGCAAGACGGGTCAGCACTTGGTTTGTATCAAGTTTTTCTTCTCTTGCAGTTAGGTATTCTGCCATTTGCGTTCATTTAATCGCTCTTACAACACCCAGGGGATGATTTGGATTGGTGACATCGTGTATTCTAAATCCATCACCACACGGAGATAGAGAAACTATATCCATAAATTTCCTTACGAATTTTGTTTTTTTACCTTTGTGAAATCCCAATGATTCATTGTCTTCGTAATTGTTTGAATATAAAAGCAAAGTGCTAAAGTTTCACTTGTGTATTTCTCTGTACTGCAAGTTTAGTCATACTGTGTCCGCGTCAGATAGGGTCGCCATGATGGCCTGATTTCTGAGGATTTTAAAAAAATTTTTTGATAATCCCATACCTGGGCCAAAGCCTCCTCTTTAGTTTTACGTTATCCATATACGTTTGACGGATAATCCTGTCCGGAGATTATTACCATCCCGTGCTTTGGAGACATTTTGAATACCGTCGTCTTCCGCCGGTGTTTTAAAGCTGCCAGGCATTTGTGGCCTTGTATTTTGTGGACTTGTCATGGCAAAGGCAAGGGAGAAACTTGCGCCTTAGTCGACTACGCTGGTCCGATGCGTGTTGGAGGACGATTAGAACCTCGTTTGTTGTCTTGGGTCCTTAGAGATGTCGTTCAGTCCCCTATAAAGTTATGCACTACGCTGGGTAAGGAAAATAATCCAAAATCAGTCTGGGTGCCGCTGCATAAAGGAAACGAAAATGTTGTCGAACTAGCAAAGGAGGGTAGCTTGAATGGACCAAAGCCTTTTGTTGGATTATCGACAAAGGGCTCTTGTCCATTCAAGCACTACTAATGGCTAATGGAGTTTTCCTTTTAGATTCACATAAAATATTGGGCATCTAGAACAGCATTGTCACTTAAAGAAGATCCTGGACTTGGTACAGCTTAGGATTCATAGCAAACTCTGCAATTCTCAACGATACCAGGTAAGGAGACTGGTGGGTGTATCTATGTCTCGTCATCACGGCAAGATGGAACCTCTACATTAAAAGCGCCTCTCAAACAATAACACGTTCAGATCATGTGCAGTGCATGTAACATATACTATGTGCATGCAATGCTTTGGCGGGAAAGCGAATGAGGATTCTGGGTACGGCATATCCGGACCACACGAGTGAAGGCTCCTACGGTTCCAATCCATCGTAAAACTCATTGAGACTGTTCTTGATGATGAGGAACATAAGGACAAGGTAGGGGAAACACAAAAAAACCCACAGGGTCGAAGTGTATTTGAGTCCAATGGAACCAAACCCTTCGATAAGATAACATAAGACACAGGGCAGAAAGCAATCGCGCCGCTCTGAATACCAGAAAAATGACAGTTATAACACTTCTTTCTTCGTAGGGGTTTAAAATAAGGACGTTTCTTCACAAAACCGTTTCATAGTCACTCTAATTTGCGGTCAATGAATATGTTTAGTATGTTTACAGAAAATTATGCAAAATACGCAGCGTGCGTCGCATGCGCATTGCCTTTTAGTGATGTCATGTAACCTATTATTCATACAGCTGTCTTGATGTTTAACATGAATTTGAATGTAATAACTTCTAAGTTGGCAACTTGAAAGTTTCTTGGAATACAACAAAGTTAATTTTGAATCATAGATCCTTGCGTTACCTGTTCTGAGCTTAAAAGCTAAATATAATATATTATGTCAACTCTAGATGAGGCCTATGACAAAGTTCAAGCTGAAACCAACGATTCCAAAGTCAATAATAAAAAATGCAGATAATTAATGCATGCTATATTTGATGATAACTATTCTCTTCATTAATGCTTGAACTTGAAGAGACAAATTAATATTAAAATTGTAACTATTAATAATATGTATGAATCTAATTATAAATGTAATCTGAATAGTATCAGAAATAATTTTCTTCTTCAAATCACGGCTACCCCAGTTCAATAAAAATATTTGCAACTTACTGACGCTTCTCTGACATATGACATTCAAAGACAAATTACTCTAGAATCTCTGCCAAAAAAGAACATCGGCGGGTAGGATTCATAATTTTTCAAACCAGGAACCATAAAATTGGAAACGTCGCCCCGTACCAGCGACATACTGGCCAGATTTTTATTACGTACGTGTTGCAATTCGGAACACGTTCCGATCCTCAAATCCGGGCACAGGATTGGCTGGCCGTTTCTTCGTTTTTTTTTCGAAGTTTTAAGCGTTCCGTTTTCTGTTTCGATTTATGGGTGGCTGCTGATAATTTGTTTGTTGTCCTTGTTTATTGTTGGAGGTGTTTGTTTTGTCGAAGAGTTTCATTGGAATATTGTTTGTTTGTTATCGGATCCTGTGTCACGTTGCTTGATATATAAAAAAAAATATAGGTTCCGTACGGGCAAAGCAATACAATATGGTATTACTGTTAAAATCGCGCTGATATATCTATCTAAATATCTGATATCTATATAAATAAAAATAAATTGCTGTTCGTTAGTCTCGTTAAAACTCGAGAGCGGCTGGACCGATTTGGCTAATTTTGTTCTTGAAATATTCGTGGAAGTCCAGGGGAGGTGTAAAAGGTGAGAAAATATTATAAAACACTTTTTTTATAAAGTTGAAACATTCTTGAATTTTCATTCAGGTTTTTTATTTATTGATTCTGAGGCGGTACGAAGTTTGCTTGGTCAGCTAGTAAGTAATACACACTCTCGCCACGCCTCCATCCATTCAAACTCACAATGAACTTTATTTACGTAGGTTTTATCACAAAACTCTTATAAATCGTCATATTTACAGTTGTCATATTTACATTCTTATCATTATCATTCGAGAAAGGTTTATTTGACTCTTAATATTCCGCCTACTAATAATAATATTATCAATGTAAAAGTTTATAAGAATGTATGGAAGTATGTTTGTTACTCACGCAAAAACTACTACATGGATTTAGATGGAAAAACATGTTAACGGACTTTAAAACGCGTCGTCAGTGCCAACACAAGTTGACTCCCATGTTAATTAGGATATAGGCATGCCCAAGACACTGACTTCAATTGGTTACTTTTCGATTCTTGGTGCCTATTTTGAAGTCAAAGTTTTTTTCCCGTTCGAGTCCATAGAGAGGCTAATTTTTTTTGCTACAGTATGATAAATGCCAATTGCCAAACTTAAGTGGCAGTGTGAAGGGCACATAGCTCGCAGGACCGACGCCCGGTAAGGCAGAAAAGTCCTCGAGTGGCGACCGCGTTCCGGAAGGCGCAGTGCTGGTAGGCCTCCCACACGGTGGGCGCAGTGGATGCGGGTGGCCCAGGACCGGCCTTTGTGGAGATCCTTGGGGAGGCCTATCTCCAGCAGTGGACGTCTTTTGGCTGATATGATTATGATGATAAATGCAGAACTAGTAGCCAACCCATCTGCCACTGCGTCTGGCCAGCGTAGCACAGTAGGCTGATTACCCTCCATGTAATTGGAGGAGGCATTTATGGGCTGAAGAGAGCATCATAAAAATATCATACCGTTATTTTTTATGGTTTAAACTAGAGCAAAACTTTTTGTCAGTAACGTCCATTTGTATGCAACTGGTTTCAACTAGCCTCCTTCAAACACATATTTTCTTAATCTAATATATCTCACGTAATGCATGCTCTACACTATCGACTGCAGAAGTTTGACGAAATTAATTTAATAATATTTAATAAACTTACTAAAATCCTTAAATTAGGATGAAAACTGAACTTTAGTAAGATATTTGTTACAGTTAAACACGTTGTAAGGCATTTATCGCGTGTATATTACATAATTTAATTCCCGAAGTATCAATAACACATAATTATCGGCGGGAGATTTAACTGTTTCTTGGTACTTTTAAAGACAACTATCATCTAGACTACTGCAAAACATTCGCAACGTCGGGAATAAAATTATGTATACACGCGATAAATCTGATAAAAAGTGTTTAACTTCAATGTGTTCAATCCCGAAAACTTATGACATATTTATAATTCCTACATTGATTTTTTCGGCATTTAGTTATTAAGTAAACCTGTAAACTGTGTTCGACGAAAACTTTGCTTAAATAAGAATAATATGCTTGTTCCGAAGAATATAATTCCAAATGGTTTCAAAGCAGTATTGCAGATAGGTCTTTATTCTTCAGAACAGGCGGATTGGTTAATGATATGCCTCAGTTTACATGTACCTACAAGCTCAATAAGTAAGAGTGTTCATGAGTCGAATCCAACAAAATTTTTTCGAAAATTGAATGAAAATTTTCTGTGATTCCAGTCAAAATTACCAGACGGTAAGTGTGGAGAAACCTTATAGTTTTTGATGAAACTGATATAAGCCTTTTCGGAGCAAACTCGTCACGGAGTAACATCACGATACCCCAGTACGTGTCAACGGATCTCAAAAATCGCTCTTTATATGCGCCGCCGCGTAGGACTTAAAAATCTAGCTTGACATAAACTAGACTTTGAGTGATGTTTGAAATAATACGATAGCAATCTTCTTTTTCTTCTTTATAATATGACATGCGATGTAAACATTTCTGCCAACGTCGAGTGGTGCAGATAAACGATTTAGAGGTTAGAAAAATCCAGAAACATTTGGATTTCAATTTTAAAACGAAATGTCTTTTATTCAAATAAACTCGTAAAATCACTTTCAAATAGTAAAATTAGTCTTTACCACTATTTCAGTATTCCACTCCACGAATAAGAGCTGGGTTGAAACTCCGTGGTTGCTATATTAAAAAAACAACGATTTTTTTTTTAAAGTTGGTTATATAACTTCTGTCGCGGGGGCAGTTTGCAAACATGAAATTCACGAACACAAATGACACCCGGACTCAGAGCAAGTGCCTCTGGTTTACACAAAGACACTTGCCCGGCCCCGGAATCAAACCCGGGACCCCGTGATCCAAAGGCGGCACACCCAATCCCTAGACCAACAAGGCGGTCAAATTGATTTAAAATGCATTCTTGTGACTCACGATCTAGCCATAAAGTCCCCAGGACTATTTCGGTCCACGTTCACCCCTTAAATACTCATATGTCAAGATATGAGTGTGGTCTAAGCTGTGGTGTCTATAGTTTTTCCAATATTATGTTGAGATTTTTTTTTGTATTAAGTATTATTCGATTATCTTCCGATTCCGACGCATACGAGCCATCATGAGGGTCACGTAAGATGCGGTCGAAGGAACTCAGGAAGCAGACAACCCGGTCGTGGAGCGTGGCCCTTGAGGCGGGCAGTGTAGGATCGCCATCGGTTTTAGTGGGTAGTTCGAGGTGCAACTTAACATCTCCCCGGAGTCCCACATAACCTGGCCAGCCGCCAATGACCGACTTTCCATGAGGTTTTCCAACGAAAAAAGGAGGCTGTCAATGAAACCGCAAGAGAAGGATATAACTTGAACTTGAACACAGTAGGCTATTTTCCCTTGATGAAATTGGAAGAGGCCAGACTCAGTAGTGAGTCATTTATCAATGTTGATGATTATTCTATTGTCTGCGTTGACGCCACAAAAACAAAGTTAGGGTGAAAATACGGCTATATGGTTTGCCAGTGTACTTATGTAGACTTGTGCTTACTCTTATAGGGGTTTATAAGCGTAATGATTTTTTCTAATACCATAGTAACAGTTAAGGCCAAGTTTTCAATACTTTCATTGTTCAGAGATCTTATCTGGGCACCTCATTGGTGAAAGGTCAGATACATTAGAGGACTACATACAATTTGAACTTAGAACATTTATTTAAAACTAGCTTCACCCCACGGCGTCACCCGTGCTACGACAATAACCGCGGGTAACATCGCACCCGTGTCAAGCCGGGACGGGCCGCTAGTATATATAATAATAATGATATGGCCTCTAAGACAAAAAGTAAAAAGAAAATGGCTGTTTTTAGGGTTTTTCTGGCAATTATTCGATGTTTTCTCGCTGTTAAAACCACCGTTGAACTACCATGAACATTTAAAAAAATAATTGGCCAAATTGGTCCAGGCGTTGTTGAGTTATGTGCGCTTATCAACACATTTTGCGATTCATTTTTATTTATATAGATAAAGAGAAATTTCCCGCTGATTAGTATTACAGACTATTTCAAAATTGCGTACATGTACACTCGGTCTCCAGCTTGACCCACCCAGCTAGTGTCCGTAACTTTTCCAAAATCCTCCATCTAACGGAGGGACGTTCTACACTGCGCTTGCCGACTAGTCTCCAGTCAAGAAGTCGGCGTCTACCCCAACGGTTTGTGGTTCTTCTACAAATAAGTCCAGCCCACTGCCGCCGCTTCGGTTTGCTATGTCGGTGACCTTAGTCCTGTGTCGGATAGACTCGTTGCGTGTCCTATCTTTCGGACAATCGCCGAGCATCTCTGTGTCTCACTGCAAGTGTCCATGATATTTGTATGGATTTTTTTACTAATTTATTCTCTACTAGTGGCCGTCCCGGCTTCGCACGGGTGCGAATTTACCCGCTGTTATTTTCGTACTGCGGGTGAAAACGCCGGCCGAAGCTAGTCTAAAAAAAAGTAGCCTAAGTCACCGTTTCAGAGATTAGCCGGAACAAACAGACAGACAGAAAGACAGACAACAATTTAAAAAAATACTATTTAGTCTATGTACGCATTTAGTAAAAAGTGTTATTTTATTATTAAAAACCTACACTCCAATTTTATTTATTTGTATAGATTGCACACCATGAAACAATTAGAGAGTGATGAAGTAAAGTTAAGTAACGGTACGTTGGGCGGTTTTATCTGGATTTATTTTGCTAAGTTCATAATTTTACCAGTCATATTATTAAAAAGCCCACTCAACATGCTTAATTCGAAACAATGAGATTGATTGTATAACTCTAAGTGAAACTTCAAGGCAGTGTTATAAAACCATTAACCTATAATCATTATAGAAAATGCCCACATGCGTACTGGATGTCGCTTTTAACTTGCTAAAACGTATTTTATTACTTCCTAGCGACCCGCTCCGGCGTTGCACGGGTGCAATGATGAACCTCTACATTTATCAGTGTTTCTCTACAATAAAATGCATGTATTATACATATAAACCTTCCTCTTGAATTACTCTATGTATTAAACCGCTTCAAAATCTGTTGCGTCTTCGTCATAGCTGCACCCTATGTAGATGTCATACTTATTATATAGATACTGGCTGACCCGGCGAACGTTTTTTTACCATATAAATAACGCTATTTAAAAAATAGGGGTTGATCGTAAAGTGGTTGAAAATGTTGGGTTGTGTGTATTTTTGTATGCTGTATCATAAAAAGACAATTGTACAATTTAGGGGTCCACCCTTAATGTTTAGGGGGATGAAAAATAGATGTAGTCCCATTCGCAGACCTAACCGATATGCGGAGTGCGGACAAAATTTCTCGAAAATCGGTAGAGCCATTTCGGAGGTGTTCATAAACAAACCTAAAAATCGTCTTAATGAATAACTCTATCTATTAAAAAAACCGCTTCTACATCCGTTGCGTAGTTTTAAAGGACGGACAGACGATAGCGACTTTGTTTTATACTATGTAGTGACGAGTATATATATTTGGCCACATAAATATCAGTTTACGCGTATCCTGTCATCAGGTAAGTCCCGGACATGTTCAACGTAATCCCGAGAAAACCTTCAAGACACACGGATATCCAGTAATGAAATACATGTCCGACATGCCCGGATTCCAGATTAAGGCTTAGGGTGTAGCGAAGCTTACTACCTACTACTCAGTCCATAAATGACCCACTGCTGAGTCAGGCCTCCTCCAGTTACATGGAGGGTAATTAGCCTACTGTGCCATGCTGGCCATACGGATTGGCACAGGGTTTGTATCAAGTTTTCATTCGCTTGCGGAAGTTGTTGGACTTGGCATTACATTTAGTCGGCTCCTAAGACACCTTTTGGGTGGAATGGGGTGGTAACACTATGTATCAGCGAAACTTGAATGAATTGCATCGGGTCCAATGGCAGGTTCCCGTGTTAGCTCGTTGGAAATGAGTTTTTTTTTAACGATACGCCAGCCCTATTTACAATCTGTATCACGGGGGTAGTTTACAAACACAAATGACACCCAGACTCATAGCAAGTGCCTCTGGTTTACACAAAGACACTTGCCCAACCCCCGAATCGAACCAGGAGCCCGTGAACTAAAGGCGGCACATCTAACATCTAGACCAACAAAGCAGTATATGTTTTTAACCCATAATATTCTAAAGGTTCTATCTAGACAGGACTTGAAGAAGAAAAACGGAGCTTCCTAATCTACACTGAAAACAGATCGGCATCCAAAGAAAAAAAAACAAAACATCATCGGTCTTTGTGGAGACAATCACGTCAAAATTATAATATCCCTCTTTTAATTTGGGTAATGAATTACAATCTTACGTTTATTGTCCGTGTGCTAATATAATATTCCCATTCTGTCCTGAGGGTGTCGTAAGCGCGACCAAAGGAACACTTTGGAGAATTTATGTGCAAGTGAAAGAAAACTTGATACAACCCCCGTGCCAACCCGTCTGACCAGTGTGGCACAATGGGTGGGCTGACGTGAACTTTATATTATGATTTCTTAGGTTTTCGCAATTATTACACTACACATTGAAATTAAACTTTTTAACGGATTTATCGCGTGTCATATTGATGACAGTTGTCTTCAAAAGTACAAAGAAAATAGTTAAAATCTACGGCCTATAATTTTGTTTTTATTCTATGTTCTGAATCTAGTCTCTCCCGCGATTACGACTGCTGTAAAGCATTCGAAATGTCGGGAATAAAATCACTATCACTATCACTACATAATATAAAACAAAGTCGCTGTCGTCTGTCCGTCCCTATGTATGCTTAAATCTTTAAAAGTACGCAACGGATTTTGAAGCGGTTTTCTTTAATAGATAGAGTGATTCAAGAGGAAGGTTTATATGTAAAATAATACATCCGTAATATTGTAAAGAAACACTGATAAATTTAGTGGTTCATCATTGCACCCGTGCGAAGCCGGGGCGGATCGCTAGTAATGTAATATACACGCGATGAATCCGTTATAAAGTGTTTAATTTCAACTTTATATTACTTCACTATCACTACATATTATAAAACAAAGTCGCTTTCTTCTGTCCGTCCCTATGTCATGCTTAAATCTTTAAAACTACGCAACGGATTTTGAAGCGGTTTTATTTAATAGATAGAGTTATTCAAGAGGAATGTTTTTATGTATAGCACATGCACAATTGCACCCGTGCGGAGCTGGGGCGGGTCGCTTGTAATCGATATAATAAAAATCTGCAGTTAAAACAATTTTATCTAAATGCAAATCTAAAAACGTTTACGACAAACAAATCATTCAATCAATCGAGATAACCTTTAATGTCTGTTAATAACTTGCAACGAATACGATTCACAATGACTCGGTACAGCAATCGATTGCACATAGATAATCGCCAACATCGTAGCGAGTGACCCGTTGAACTCGATGTATCGATTGTGTAATCGAATCGTGAGAATTGCGGTCAGGCTGTGCCATAGACTAAACGTCTCATTTTGTTTTATTAATGCGATTTTACCGTGGAAGGTAAGTCTGTTTAAGAATAGTAAGAGACGATAATAGGACAAGGCCGAAAACCTACCCGCAAGAGAAGGAAAACTTGATACTTAGCCAACCCGTCTGGCCATTATTTAGATTATTTTGTCTAGTCTCTAGATTTTTTCTTTTCTTTTAAATAAAGAGAAAATTTACAGATGTGTTTTGTTTTTACTAAAATAGTTTTTGACATGTTTTTAATATCATATTAGTTACTAGTGGCCCCGGCTTCGCCCGTGCAAAGCGGGGGTGGGTTATACATATAAACCTTCCCATTGAATCACTCTATCTATAAAAAAAAACCGCTTCAAAAACCGTTGCGTAGTTTTGAAGATTTATGCATACATAGGGACGGACAGAAGAATGCGACTTTGTTTTATACTATGTAGTGATAGTGATAGTGATGAGTGTGAAATAAACTTAAATTAAACATGGTATTAACAAAATGATGGTAGAGTCCTCGCCAATCTTTATGGCCGCTCTGAATGTAGCCGTGGGTACGAACATGCGCATCGTAAATTTCATAACCAACACGAACGTAGCTCACACAAACTAACACGCGGGTGGCGAGGACGCTTACGGATGAAAAACGGCGCGCGCGGGCGTGTCCTGCCTCCCCGCCCCGCGTACGTCCCGCTGATACCTGTTTTGTGTTGTGCGCAGCGTAATGCTGTTACATTCAGAGCGGCCATAACGATAGGCGAGGACTGTACATATCTAGATAATTATTTCGTTTTCTGTCTGTCAAGATACACTCAGAAATACAGCCGGGTCATTACGCTACATCAATCCTGGACAGGTCTTCACGCTTGTCAAATTATGTGGTTGTTTATGTAACATACATAATAACAGACACTTAATTTATGTTGCTAATATTAAGAGACACATAAGACAACTAGCTGTCCGCGACTTTGCCTGCGTTCCTTTTTGCAAATATATCTGGATTTTAACGCAATAGAAGAAAGAAAGAAAGAAAGAAAAATAATTTATTCGGCGCAATTTTAAATACTAACTATAATTACTTAAACTCTAATCTAGATTGTGCTGAAAAGACGCTGGTTCAGCATAAGCCAGACGGGGTGCCTGGCGCTGGTTTTCAACCAGACCTCTAAATGCCGAATATACTACTCAGTCCTTAAATGACTCACTGCTGTGACATCCTATTACATGGAGCTTAATTATTGCCTATTGTGTTTTCAAGTTTTAATTTTTTGCGGATTGTTTTTCGTCCTTTTCGTTTCCCTGTGTCGGCTCTTACGACACTCTCAGTTTGGAATGGTGTTGTGGCACTATGTATTCTAAAGAATAGGTTTATTTTCCGACTACCTTGAAAAAAACACGATTGGTTTAGTTTTTTCATACTTTTTGGGACATAATTAAATTCTTATATGCAACCGGTTATACTCATGCCTTCCATGTGATGGGAGAGGCCCGACTCAGCAGTGGGTCATCTATGGGCTGAGAAGTAGAAGTTAAACGAAACCTAACACACAATTTGCTATTAACATTCTCAACACATGTTACGTAAAGTGAAAGGACTGGTCGGGCCTCGACCCTGCGACCCCGCAGTCACGCAACTACTCAACGCCACTATTCACGGGCTTGGCGATCTCACAAAATGTGGATGAGTTATGAATGCACTCGTTTGTATTACAAAATACTTTTGGATTGCACAATTCTTGGCATGTCCAAATTGTGTTAGAAAAAGTTTTTTAAGTGACGGTTAACATGACTTACTTTGACATTGACAGGTCGTATGCGTCCGTGTGGTGACGGATTTAGAATTATGTATTCTGTCACCACCCCATTTTATCCTCAGGGTGTCGTAAGAGCCGAGAAAAGGAAATTACAAGGCGGAAGACCAAGCGGCAACAGAAGGAAAACTTGAGACGAATGTCTGGGCCAATCCGTTTAGCCAACGGAGCACAGTAGCCTGATTACCAGTAGGGATCCCGGTTTGATTCGGGACGAGCAAGTGTCTTTGTGTAAACCAGAGGAACTTTGAGCCTGGATGTCATTTGTGCTCGTGAATTTCATGTTTGTAAAATGCCCCCGGCGATACAGGTTTTAATTAACAGGGTTCGACTGCTGCACATAATGTCGCGGGTTCGATCCCCGCACGGAAGAAATATTTGTACGACCTACAAGTATTTGTTCCGGGTCTGGGTGTTTTCTATCTATAAAATGTATGTATTTACAAAAAAAATATGTATATAAGTAGTTTATCATCCATCTCGTTACCAGCTTAGTTGCTTAGCTTGGGACGAGATGGCGTTGTGTGAAATGTCCAATGATATTTATTTATATATAAAAAAAAACTTGATATACCCGAATGACATCACTATCTAGGAGTGTCGACTAATAGATGCATTGAAGTATCACAATAGTATTCGTGATTCAATCCACTTGATTGTCAGAATACATTTCAATCGATTTACAAGGTCAGTAACTCCTCAATGGTCTAATAACAAAGATATTCTCGGTTCAAACTGTGTTGGCCATCATCATCATTAGCGCACTTCAGTCATAGGCCTCTCCTAAAGAGCGCTATAGCGCCTGGTCTTCAGCTTGACGCATTCAGCTGCTACCAGCCACCTTTCGCAGACCTTCCCTTCATCTAGCAGAACGTCGACTACGCTTGCCGATTCGCGGTCTCCACTGAAGAACTCGTCTACACTAGCGTTTAAAGTTCTTCTGCAGACATGACCAGCCCACTGCCACTTCAGTCTGCTGATTCTCTGAGCTATGTCGGTGACATCGGTCGTCTGTCGGATAGTCTCGTTGCAGATCCTATCTTTCAGAGAAACTTCACGCATAGCTCGCTCCATAGCGCACTGTGCGACTTTAAGCTGATTGACTAGTCTGACTTTGAGTTTCCACGTCTCGACGCCGTAGGTCATGACGGGTAGGACGCATTGTTGGAAGACTTTCGTTTTCAAGCTCTGCGAGTTTGGGTGGGATGGAATGGGGTAGTGACACTTACATTCTAAACCCGTCACCACATGGATAATGGATGGATACATCGTAAAATCTACCTTCTCATGAAAAATAAACTCATCTCTTGAAGCCTCACGTGAACCGAAATTGGAGGTAAACTTACGCCACTAATTGCATTACGAATTAAATTTAAGCCTTCAGTAAGAACTTACCGTGGCCTTAGAATTTGTAATTAGCGTAATTAGCTTGCAGCCGACGCTAATTGGGCCAATGTGAGGCCAAACGGAATATGCGAGTGGCCAGGATTAGCCTTTTCAAATGCTGATTGGCCAACTGGACTATCCCTGTTTTGATGCTAAATTTGTGCAGCTTTATAGCTACTGACTGACTTAGGGGCTGTCAATTAATCACGTGATGTTTTTTTAACATTTTTTAACCCCTTCCTCCCCCTCGGTGATACATGGTGCGGTTTAAGACCACCCCCCATCAAAAATCACGTGTATTTTTAGTACCTACAAAGAAGCTTAAAGGCGCCGCTTTTCGGTTCAGAATGACGCGTTTGACGAAAAATTTAATACACGTGATATCTTACTATACCCCCCCTACGCCCTGGTAATGTTTCGTGATTTTTGCCGAACCCCTCCCTCCCCCTTTAGACCCTTACGTGATTAATAGACAGCCCCTTATTCCGAAGTCATCTTCATAATGATGAAGAAGACTTCGGAATAAAATAATAAATCATGATCCCTAAATATGATGGACTGACCATTAAATAAACAGCATCCTCCAGTTAAATGGAGGGTAATTATCCTACTGTGCCACGCTGGACAAACGGTTTTCGTATCAAGTTTGTCTTCTCTTCATTTCAGCCAAAAGACGTCCACTGCTGGACATAGGCCTCCCCCAATGTCTTCTCTTACGGCTAGGTTACTACGACAGCCCTATGATGTAATGGGGTGGTGATTCTTTGTTTTCTAAATCAGTCAGCACACGGAGCACCTCCAGGTACATGGAGGGAATTGTCCTACACCAGGCTGGCCAAATGGGTTGGGGATTTCATTCTCTTGGGGCTCTTCAGTTTTATCGCTATCGGTTAGGATATCTGTTAGCTGTTAGATTGGCTTTAGCGCCAAATATGTAATTGTGGCTGTCAAATAATAGACAAATATAATAATTATCTGATAACTGGGTAATCCGTCACCATATTGGCAGTATTTCAACACGTATTTTTATTGTATTTTTTCTAAAGAAACGTACGCCTACGCTATTTACGCGGGGGCAGTTACAAACATGAATTAAACGAAAACCAATGACATCCAAACTCACAGCAAGTGCCTCTGGTTTACACAAAGACCATTGCCCGGTATCGGAATCGAACCCGGGACTCCGTACTCCAAAGGCTGCCATCCCCTAGACCAACAAACATACGACAGTCGTATGCGTAACTGTAAATGTTTCATTATAAGATTGTCACGCCCACCTTATTTGAACCCCAAGGCGTATGCTACACAATAGTGCGTAATTTTTCGAGTCATTTAATCCTCGGCGCCATTGTTGAACTGCAATTAGAGAGGGCGGAGTATCGGGGACTGTCCCTTGAACGGGTATTAATAATTATTATAGTAATTACTGTCTGATGCAGCTGTGATTCTGGAGTAAAGGTTCCACGTTGGCCCAGGGATTCTTTGTGTTCCATTGTTATGTATCACATTCAAATTTTCAAATTCAAATCATTTATTTTGTTTAGGTAACGATGGACACTTACAAAAAGTCAATACATTGTTCAAATGATGTTATATAATAAAAAAAGGTCTACCGTCTACCACCAGTTCGGAACGCGACCACTGCTGAGAAGAACCGGCAAGAAACTAAGAGGGCTAGTCATTTTTTTTTTCATTGCGGTCCTATTTCTTATGTTTAAGTACAATGACAAAAAATACTGGCACTGAACAGCTTAGTCCCAATTTAGTCCCATTACATTGCACAAGTTCCTATTGGCATAAGAGCGTCGAGGCGTTGAGATATCTTATTCTTTTTCTTCAAAGTCAAATCATTTATTTTGCATAGGACACATTTACAAATTGTTATCATTTCAGCCAAAAGATGTCCACTGGACATAGGCCTCCCCCAAAAATTTCCACAAAGGCCGGTCCTGGGCCGCCCGCATCCATCGTTTTCCGGCGACCTTAACCAGGTCATCGGTCCACTGTGTGGGAGGCCTACCAGCACTGCGCTTTCCGGAACGCGGTCGCCACTCGAGGACTTTTCTGCCCCATCGGGCATCGGTCCTGCGCGCTATGTGCCCTGCCCACTGCCACTTAAGTTTGGCAATCTTGTGGGCTATGTCGGTGACCCTGGTTTGCCTGCGTATCTCCTCATTTCTGATTCGATCTCGCAGGGAAACTCCGAGCATAGCCCTCTCCAATGCCCTTTGGGTGACCCTCTGATGGCCTTCTGATGGAGCCCATAGTGAGCGACCACGTCTCTGTTCCATATGTCATCACAAATTGTTAACACATTTTAAAAAAATATTCGGAACGCGGCCACTGCTGAGAAGAACTGGCAAGATATTCAGAGGGCTCATTTTTTTTTTACGAATGAACAATTCGTATTCTTCTACTACTACTCGGCCCATAAATGACCCACTCCTGAGTCAGGTCTCCTCCATTTACATGGAGGGTAATTGGCCTACTGTGCCACGCTGGCCAGACGTAGCACGTAGCACAGGGTTTCATATCAAGTTTTTATATCAAGTTCCTGTTGTCGCCTCTTACGACACCCTCAGGATGCAATGGGGTGGTGACACAATGTATTCTAAGTCCCTAACCACGTGTACAATACAGGATATAACCTGTTATAATTCTTCTGCTTTGTCGGTTTAGAATTTAAAAACTATATATTCTTTCGAATGGAATCACATAAAGCATATTTGACAAATATTATGGTCCAACCTATGCGGTATGTTCCTATGAATAAAGATGTGCCCCATTTCTCAAACTATAAGACATTTTACTTATGGCGGTAGTTGTAAATTTGGTATTCAACCGCGCTAATGGAGTGAAAGGATTTGTAACCGTATATCTGTGTGCTAAGGTCGTGTGTCGAATGGCAAGATTTTCTAATAAATCCAGATTAATATAAAGTGTATGAGCGCGTGGCTGGCTGAAAAGTGTTCGATAGATTTTTCAGCGCTTTTGGACTTTAAGCCAGGAAACGAAGCAATTGTTATTGTTACCTGCCGCCCACGCCTATGCTTGCATAACATCCAGATTCATATAAATTAATGATTTTTTTTTCTAAAGATTTTATAGCACAATTATATTGTTCAGCTTATAGTTAACTAGTGGCCCGCCCCGGCTTCGCCCGTGCAAAGCGGGGGTGGGTTATACATATAAACCTTACCCTTGAATCACTCTATCTATTAAAAAAAACCGCTTCAAAATCCGTTGCGTAGTTTTAAAGATTTATGCATACATAGGGACGGACAGAAGAATGCGACTTTGTTTTATACTATGTAGTGATATTGACAAACGGAAGTACAAAATCAAGACTAGTATGTTTTTGTTTATTTTCTACGGGATATTTTAATCACAAAGCTATCACAGGCATTATAATCCTAGATTCATAGCATAAAAGGTGTCTAACCAACCTTATCACCTAATTTAACAGAAGCAACATCATGACGGCACATAGTCAAGATTTCTTGTATGTGTGAGTGTTGCTAGTGACGTCACTATGGAGCTACTTACTAGTTTACATTTATTGTAAGTTAGCTACGTCCGTGTTCCGTGTGGTGACGGATTTAGAATACATATTGTCCCCACCCCATTCCAGCCTGAGGGTGTCGTAAGACCCGACAAGGCTGAAGAGCTAACCGCAGGAGAAGGAACACTTGAAGCTAAACCCTGTGCCAACCCGTCTGGCCAGCGTGGCACAGTAGGCTAATTACCCTTCACATTGGAGGAGGCTTGACACAGTAGTGGGTCATGTATGGGCAGATTTGTAGCTACGTCCGCGTGGAAGATGAATTAAAAACTATTTATTATTAAGCAATTATTTATTACTAGTGGCCCGCCCCGGCTTCGCCCGTGCAGTCGGGGGTGGGTTATACATATAAACCTTCCTCTTGAATCACTCTATCTATTAAAAAAACCGTATCAAAATCCGTTGCGTAGTTTTAAAGATTTATGCATACACTAGCTGACCCGGCGAACTTTGTTTCGCCCTAATTAAAGGCAATAAATGAGCAGATTTTTTATTTTATTAACTTCAATTTTTTATCAGGATGAATATAAATAAAAAATCTATGATTTTAATTATACTTTATTGGCCATCTAGTTTAGTAACTGCATTTTTCAGTGAATCACCTTGTGACAGACGACATTTTTCGGTTTATTATCAGGCGCATGAACAAATAACACAGATGGTCTTCTGACCCGGAACATGCCACATATAATTGATCTTGGGAAATACATTAATTTTCTAGATTTAGGCCACAAACTTTCCAGGATTGGCCCTGTGATTTATTAATGGTCACGGTGAATGCACGACGGATCGGAAATCATTAAAACTAAAACGGTATATTAGTTGACATCGTCGGGATCCTCGGATGAGAACTTCCTCACCTTCCAACTTTACTTTGAGTATATTCCATGGTTCATCAATTCACTTACCACCAAACGCGTTCCGTTGCACAGGTTTGGTGGTTTTGGTTTATATTTGGAAGCAAACTTAGTACGTAGCCAACCTTTAGTCGTAAATTGTGCGGTGGTAAGCCAAGCACATCCAAGGAGTCTTTTTTTACACAGTTATTATATTTGAATTAATGCACAATACCAATGATTTCATTCTGAATTATGTTAGTTACTGTATGTCATCTTCATATTTATTCTTAGCCGCCAAAACAGCTCGCTTAGTCAACCATTCATTATTTTTGTGTTTGTGAGTTCGTCCTTCGATGAACAGAAATTCTGAGAAAATAAAATCAATCCACATATTTCGATGATTTGAGGCAAGCGCTTATTTCGGCGGCAGCAGTCGATCTTGGAATTAGTGGCAGTGTTTGGCAGAAATAGCCAGACAGTAAAATCAATGCGCCTCCAAAACGTCTCGAGGTATTGCGTAGGAGTTCGGTCGGATCGGATAAGTGCTTCCAATGCACGTGTATACGCTATTGTACATTCGTCCCAGGTGACGATTTTCCATTTAAATAAAACTTTAGCCGCTGAGGAGTATTTTGTAATAATACATGGCATCTATTGGTCCAATGCGGACGCAAGTATGCAAGCAGTAATTAGTGCTGCCACCGTATCGAAACGTTGCTCGATCCAAATTATGTAGTACCTACTTTATAAAATTATTCTTGTGCCTCGAAATATCTAGTTGTTGATCTCTTAAATTTGCTCGACGATTTTGCATTCCCAATCAATCCGTTTCACGGGCTGCCTCGATTTGCTCTTGTGATTGAGAAGCACGGATTCAAGCCATACTAATGCGGCAATCTTCACGTGCATTATTTAGTTCTTCTTCATTGTTCGGCACAATAAGCTAATATTTACTCGAAATAAATACATCAACCGGTCAACTTCAAAATTTCTAATTGTCAAATTTGTCAAACTATAGACAACATAAAGTTTAGCTGTCGGTGACGTTTTGTTATTCCAGCAGTTGCATTTTGATAAACGATGTTTTATATCACGGAACGGGATTACACACATTTACACTTTCACGTTTATAATATTTAGTATGATTTTGTGAATTGCCCAACATCTTTATATATAAAAGAAAGTCGGATATAGGATACCTAAGATTTTTTTCCCGTTCCCGTAGAATGTGATATAATACCTACGTGGTATATTAAAGCGCAACTGACAGCGAAATCTTATGTTGTCTATTATTTAAATATGGCTGAAAATTTGACAATTAGAAATTAAAATTTAACTTAATATCTCAATTAATTTACACACAATATCTTTATAAATTGTAGCCTATGTGTTATTCTGATGTATAAGCTATATTGTTATAAAGTTTCATTGAAATCCATTCAGTCGTTTTTCCGTGAAAGAGTAACAAACATCCATCCATCCATCCATCCATCCATCCATCCATCCATCCATCCATCCATACTTACAAACTTTCACGTTTATAATATTAGTAGGATAGGGACGGACAGAAGAATGCGACTTTGTTTTATACTATGTAGTGATATTGACAAACGGAAGTACAAAATCAAGACTAGTATGGTTTTGTTTATTTTCTACGGGATATTTTAATCACAAAGCTATCACATGTATCATAATCCTAGATTCATAGTATAAAAGGTGTCAAACCAACCTTATCACCTAATTTAACAGACGCAACATCATGACGGCACATAGTCAAGATTTCTTGTATGTGTGAGTGTTGCTAGTGACGTCACTATGGAGCTACTTACTAGTTTACATTTATTGTAAGTTAGCTACGTCCGTGTTCCGTGTGGTGACGGATTTAGAATACATATTGTCCCCACCCCATTCCAGCCTGAGGGTGTCGTAAGACCCGACAAGGCTGAAGAGCTAACCGCAGGAGAAGGAACACTTGAAGCTAAACCCTGTGCCAACCCGTCTGGCCAGCGTGGCACAGTAGGCTAATTACCCTTCACATTGGAGGAGGCTTGACACAGTAGTGGGTCATGTATGGGCAGATTTGTAGCTACGTCCGCGTGGAAGATGAATTAAAAACTATTTATTATTAAGCAATTATTTATTACTAGTGGCCCGCCCCGGCTTCGCCCGTGCAGTCGGGGGTGGGTTATACATATAAACCTTCCTCTTGAATCACTCTATCTATTAAAAAAACCGTATCAAAATCCGTTGCGTAGTTTTAAAGATTTATGCATACATAGGGACGGACAGAAGAATGCGACTTTGTTTTATACTATGTAGTGATATTGACAAACGGAAGTACAAAATCAAGACTAGTATGGTTTTGTTTATTTTCTACGGGATATTTTAATCACAAAGCTATCACATGTATCATAATCCTAGATTCATAGTATAAAAGGTGTCAAACCAACCTTATCACCTAATTTAACAGACGCAACATCATGACGGCACATAGTCAAGATTTCTTGTATGTGTGAGTGTTGCTAGTGACGTCACTATGGAGCTACTTACTAGTTTACATTTATTGTAAGTTAGCTACGTCCGTGTTCCGTGTGGTGACGGATTTAGAATACATATTGTCCCCACCCCATTCCAGCCTGAGGGTGTCGTAAGACCCGACAAGGCTGAAGAGCTAACCGCAGGAGAAGGAACACTTGAAGCTAAACCCTGTGCCAACCTGTCTGGCCAGCGTGGCATAGTAGGCTAATTACCCTTCACATAATTGGAGGAGGCTTGACACAGTAGTGGGTCATGTATGGGCAGATTTGTAGCTACGTCCGCGTGGATGATGAATTAAAAACTATTTATTATTAAGCAATTATTTATTACTAGTGGCCCGCCCCGGCTTCGCCCGTGCAAAGCGGGGGTGGGTTATACATATAAACCATCCTCTTGAATCACTCTATCTATTAAAAAAAAACCGTATCAAAATCCGTTGCGTAGTTTAGAAGATTTAAGCATACATAGGGACGGACAGACGACAGCGACTTTGTTTTATACTATGTAGTGAAGTGATAGTGAAGCATCATTGCGTTAATGACAGCTCTAAAATATGTATTGTCTTCCTTCTCTATTACAATTTAGTCACCTCGCCCAATCTCAGGAAAGAACGGGATAGTGATAACTGAAATCTATCTATCTATATAAATAAAAATAAATTGCTGTTCGTTAGTCTCGCTAAAACTCGAGAACGGCCTATTTGTCTAATTTTGGTCTTGAAATATTCGCGGACGTCATAAAATATATATTATATATATTTCAATTTATTTAGTACTAGCGACCCGGCCCGGCTTCGCACGGGTGCAATGGTGAATACTTAAAAACCATCCTCTTGAATCACTCTACCTATTAAAAAAAACCGCTTCAAAATCCGTTGCGTAGTTTTAAAGATTTAAGCATACATAGGGACGGACAGACGACAGCGACTTTGTTTTATAATATGTAGTGATAGTGATAGTGATGATGCATAGTTTTGTTCCATTTGGCGGCATCATGACGACCATTGAACACGGTTGGCGCAGTGGTTGAGCGATCGACTGCTGCGCAGCATGTCGCGGGTTCGATTCCCGCACGGAAGAAATATTTATACGACCTACATGTATTTGTTCCGGGTCTGGGTGTTTTCTATCTATAATATGTATGTATTTACAAAAAAAAATGTATATAAGTAGTTTATCATCCATCTCGTTACCATAACACAAGCATTAAGTTGCTTAGCTTGGGTCGAGATGGCGTTGTGTTGAATGTCCAAGGATATTTATTTATTTATTATTTATTCTGGAATTACCATTCAGGTTTTTTATTTATTGATTCTGAGTCGGTACGAAGTTTGCCGGGTCAGCTAGTCACATATAATATATATGCTGAGGGGCTTTACTTGAATTCAGCATATTCCTCCCTAAGATGAGGGATAAGGGCTTGACACGAGAACCCTGACAACCTCCGTCAGGTGGTAGCATACATTAGAAATACGTTTGCTTGCTACTAAACAAACAGTGCTAAAATGTGTGCATACCATAGACTAACGAAAACTATAGAACTGTGCGCAAAACGTCTGTTTCATAACGAGTCTTCGATGTCATGATAGTCTTTAGTCGCCTCATACAAAATGATGCAAAAAATTTTAGGCACAAGATAAGGAAAATTAATTCTCAAACCGTGTGCCAACCCGTCTGGCGAGATTGGCACGGTGAATTTTATAATGTTTACTAGCAGACCCGGCCACGCGTTGCTGTGGTAGTTATGCTATTAAATTATAGCTTAAATGAAACCTTTGTACTTTTGACATAGCGCCACATAATGAATACTAAGCCTCTGTACGCACTAGCGGCTGGCCTACTAAACCGCCACAAAATTTCAACCGCCAGTGCGTACAGACATAAGCGGTTGCATATTAAATTAGAAAAGCGGCAGGCCGCGCGGCTAGTCGCCTAGCTAAGCGGTTCAACCGCTAGTGCGTACAGGCGCTTATTCAATCCAGTCAACAGATAACGCCATCTGTTAGAATCGTTTGGAACTGACAGATAATTGTGACTGTCAAAGAATAGACAAATAATGTTATAATTGTTAATTTCCGCGTGGTGACGGATTAAGAATACTTTGTGTCACCATCCCATTCAATCCTTAGGGTGTCGTAAGAGCGGACAAAAGGAAGTGACAAGGCAGATAAGCTAGCCGCAAGACAAGGAAAACTTGATACGAAACCCTGTGCCAACCCGCCTGGCCAGCGTGGCACAGTAGGCTAATTTCCCTCCATGTGACTGGAGGAGGCCCGACTCAACAGTGGGTCAGTTATGGGCTTAGTATTAGATACAACAAAATTAAGAATAAAAAATAAAACTTATGAATTTACATTGGATGGGTCTATATGTTTTGTATATCACTAAAGTAAACATACGAAAACGCGTCGTTACCGATAAACCTTATTCATGTATTTTGGCTCAAACACTGAACGATGAAATGTGTACGCTTTTAAGCAGTATATACATAAACTATTGTAAATTTTTATGACACTGGTGCTTGGTGCTATGTTATTTACTTATTAACAAACGCCAACAACATACATATTATGACATTACCTACAATTACATTAATTAATAGGTTTAGGACTGATATGCATGTCAGTTATAGGCATGCACAGCATTGGCATAATATCTTGGCAACATAATAAATGTACACAAATTCAACAAAAGACTAAGTAGTAAACAGGAAAATGTCGCGAGTGTTAAGCGCGAGCATTTGAAGATTTAAATTTATTATTATTTATGTAAATAAATAATAATAAATAAATAAATATCCTTGGACATTTCACACAACGCCATCTCGTCCCAAGTTAAGCAACTTAATGCTTGTGTTATGGTAACGAGATGGATGATAAACTACTTATATACATTTTTTTTTGTAAATACATCCATATTATAGATAGAAATGACACCCAGACTCCGAGCCAGTGCCTCTGGTTTAGGCAAAGACACTTGCCCGACCCCGGAATCGAACCCGGGACCCGTTGATTTTAAAAGCGGATAATGTATGGTGGAATATATCAATATCAATGATTTTATTGTTGAGGTTATTGTATTGCATTACCATCCGTATTTGAGGAGAATTGAGACCAAGGTTAGTTTTAACTTGAGGGGTATGAAAAGGTCTTTTAATGGAATGCCGAGGAGGACGATGAGGTACAGAAAAAGGAATGCTGTTGAGAATTTCGCTACAATTAATAATGTTGCTATGTTATACTAGACGCTTCCCGCGGCTTCGGTTACCTGGGCCATAACCGAAATGTATTTTGTATTGAGTAATTCTTACTTCCGTGTGGTGACGAATGTAGAATACATGGTTTTGTCACCACGTTTCATCCTGAGGGTGTTGTAGGAGCCGACAAAAGGTAATGACAAGCCCGATAACCTAGCCGCAAGGCAAGGAAAACTTTATATGAGGCTTTGTGCCAACCCGTCTGGCCAGCGTGGCACAGTAGCCTTATTACCCTCCATGTAAGTGGAGGAGGCCCGACTCAACAGTGGGTGAACTGCTGAGTAGTAGTAAACTTATTGCTACCTGTATCGCGAAGGCAGTTTACAAACATGTAGTTCACGAACACAAATGACATCCAGACACTTGCCTGACCCCGGAATCGAATCCGGGACCCGTTGTTCAACACATTTAACCCCTAGACCAAACGCCAACGATCCATCCAAAGGTTGTGTGGAAGAAATCGCCTAGTGCGATAAGACATTGTACATTTCTTTGTTGTATTTCTCAGGCAGTCTAGTTTGAATGTGTGGATTTCAAATTCAAATTCCATTTATTTGAATAACACAGGTAAGTAGGTTCAGATGTTACAATACAACCATTAGAGGTGTGCAAATTAATAATTAAGTACACAGTTACAATTTATACATCATGTCATGAATAAAATTTCACATTGGGTTTGTATCATTAAGAAGTTCGTGGTATCCGTGGTGCAGCTCTTAGTACCACTCTATGTTATTGTACGTAAATATATCTATTGCATATATCTCTTATAAAATATTCGAAGCCCCACGCCAAAAATCAAATATAGGAAAAAACATTTGGTGAAAAGTATAAAGGGTTCGAGTACACAGGGTTGTCGCGTATTCAAAATGTTTCTGGAAATTATACTACTACTACCTACTCAACCCTTAGATGACCCACTACTGAGTCGGGCCTCCTCCCATCACATGGAGGGTAATTAGCCTACTGTGCCACGCTGGCCAGATGGGTAACAAACGGGTTTCGTATCAAGTTTTCTTTCTTTTGTATTTCTTTCTTTCTTTTTTGCCTAGGTTTTTAACCTCGTCATTTTCTATTGTCAGCTCTTAAGACACTCTTAGGATGGAATGGGGTGGTGACACCATATGTATTGTAAACCGTAAATGATAATCACTACATAGTATAAAACAAAGTCGCTGTCGTCTGTCCGTCCCTATATATGCTTAAATGTTTAAAACTACGCAACTGATTTTGAAGTGGGTTTTTTAATAGATAGAGTGATTCAAGAGGAAGGTTTATAGGTATGTATAATACATGCATAATTGCACCCATGCGAAGCCGGGGTGGGTCGCTAGTGAAGAATAAGCCAGGTACAGTCAAAATCAAATCTAAACTCATTTAATTACATTACTCATTACAGTTCTTTTGACAAGTCAAACAATAAAATGCCTGCCGCGGAAAATTAAAAAATATAAATTCTCACTTCTATTGTTTTGGTATACACAAATTATTGTTCGCACAATGTTTCTTTCTGTGTGTAAAAAATATATATGTTATTGTATTTTTAACTAGCGACCCAGCCCGCCATAATAAACCTTCCTCTTGAATCACTCTATCTATTAAAAAAAACCGCTTCAAAATCCGTTGCGTAGTTTTAAAGATTTTAGCATACATAGGGACGGACAGACCAAAGCGACTTTATTTTATACTATTGTATTTTTAATACGCATTCATCATTTTTCTGATTTAAAATCTACAATCCTTCTACCAATATGGCGGTGTGCATTTTATATTGGAATTTACAACAGTCGCCGCGCTGCGAATCTTAGCTCATTTCACAACCAGCCAAAAGGTTTTAACAGAGAGACAAGACTGTGGGCTAAAGGTTGTATATTTTATTTATTTAATATCCTTGGACATTTCACACAACGCCATCTCGTCCCAAACTAAGCAACTTAAGCCTTGTGTTATGGTAACGAGATGGATGATAAACTACTTTTAAACTTTTTTTTTTTGTAAATACATACTTATTATAGATAGAAAACACCCAGACCCGGAACAAATACTTGTAGGTCGTACAAATATTTCTTCCGTGCGGGGATCGAACTGTACACTCGAGTGAAGCATCCCTGAATGCAGATACATGGTGGGGATCCTAAGGGAACCGGGGGAGTATGGAGTTACCCTTCGCATATCGTATTGTTTCACATCGCACCCAACTTATTGAGTTTCGTGATTGACATGGAATTTTGAGCATGTGCGACATCTAACACTGTTCATCTCAGGTGTATAAAATTGTAACCTCCTCTACAATGACCCACTGCTGAGATGGCCTCCTCCAATTACATGGAGGGTAATTAGCCTACTGTGCCAAGCTGGCGGCTTCGTGTCAAGTTTTCCTTCTCTTGCGGCTAGGTTTTCGACCTTTTCATTTCCTTTCATCGACTCTTACCACACCCTCGTGATGGAATGGGGTGGTGACCCTATGTATTCTAGCTTTGTCACACGGACAAAGTTATAATAATACTATGATACTTAGCACTATGTACAACCCCTTTTCACTTGGACAAATGGTGTTATTGGTGGTAGAATAAAATAGAAGAAGAATAGAATAACATTTATTCTGAATAAATTGCACAAAATAAGTCTTATTTTGTACAACCTATATCAAAATCAAAATGTTTTTTATTCGAATAAATTCTTTCGAATGCTTCCAAATAGTCAAAAAAAATTAAACACTAAATAAAAAAAAATTACAAAATTATAATATATCGTTTAGTTTTTTTCTTCGCCTTCCATCAAGCGAGATTGAGGTCAAACGTAAGCCTATTTTAGCATAAAAAAAAAAAAAAAAAACCACCGGTTTGGAATGCCATTCCACAGAGAAGAGCAGGCAAGAAACTCCATGGTTGTTCTTTTAAATAAAAGGGTTACAATTATGGTGGTAAAACACCATTGTTAATACTTATTTAAGTCCATGTGATGACGGATTTGGAATATATGGTGACCGTGTACTGGTTGACTCAACACTCCACATGGCATTAACCGTAATGTCTTATGCTAAAAAAGAAAAGTACTTGACTTTGTCGTATATAGGATTTTTCTTACATCCATTACAGAATCCTGGTACTACAATACAAACACAAGTTACGTTAACCAGAGCACGTAGTTAAACTCATTATTTTCACCGCGTACCCGCTACTCACAATTTAAACTAAAATAAAACAGCGCACTCCTAGCGTTAAAGCAGGTCCCTAAAAATGTAGCAAATTCTGCATGAGGCCAGGAAAACTGCTTTATTGGTAGGAGCTGATGTTAATGTCTTTTTATTTGTGCCTACCATGTTGTTCTCTGCATCACCCAAAGGTTGACTATGTAGAAAGAATGCCTAAGGCATTAAAGTCCGTTGATTGTGACGAAGACCGTGATTTTTCATGTAACATTATGTTCAACATAATGTTACATGAAAAATCACTACATATTATACAACAAAGTCGCTGTTATCTGTCCGTCTTATCACTACATAGTATAAAACAAAGTCGCATTCTTCTGTCCGTCCCTATGTATGCATAAATCTTTAAAACTACGCAACGGATTTTGAAGCGGTTTTTTTTAATAGATAGAGTGATTCAAGGGGAAGGTTTATATGTATAACCCACCCCCGCTTTGCACGGGCGAAGCCGGGGCGGGCCACTAGTACATTATAAACCTTCCTCTTGAATCACCGTATCTATTAAAAAAACCGCTTCAAAATCCGTTGCGTAGTTATAAAGATTTAAGCATATATAGGGACGGACAGACGACAGCGACTTTGTTTTATAATAAGTAGTGACAGTGATACATGCATAATTGCAGCCGGGCGAAGCCGGGGCGGGTCGCTAGTAAATAAATAAATAATAATATTGAGAACAAAATGGACACCTTCCGTGTTAGGTTAGTCGCCTCTTACGATTGATTTGGATTTCGATTACTCTTGATTTGGGATGGTGGCATTGTGTTTTCTAAATAACCTACTACTTCTCAGCCCTTAAATAACCCACTGCTGAGTATGGCCTCCTCCAATTAAAGGAGGGACATTAGTCTACTGTGCCACGCTGGCCAGTCGTATAGTTTAGTTTTATTCATTAAATGTTATTTTTAAAAGAGTTTTGTGATTAATAAAACCTTTGTTGGAAAATATCCGTCTCCAAAATCTTGGAGTATGTACTCGTATGTACATCTTTGTATTGCAATAACTAATAGTTACATTTTCTTTTGTTTCAGGTAATTGAAGTTATACGTGATCCTGAAATGGTATCCATAAGGCATACTTAAACCGACTAGTCCCTAACGGACCGGTATCCATCAGATTTCCAAATTAAAAAAAAGTTAATCTTTGACCGGTCGCGATGATGACAATGTTTATTTTTTAATTTCTTTATTAGATTACTAGTTGCGCCCTGCGGTTTCACCCGCGCTTACTTATTGTCGTACCGCGGGGCGAAGCTAGTCTAAAAAAAGTAGCCTTAGTTACCCCTTATATCGTCAGCTACCTATCTGTGAAAATCCCATCGGTCCAGCCGTTCCAGAGATTAGCCGGGCTCTGATGATGATGATGACTCCAATTTTATTTATTAGCATATCGGCAAGCGTAGTGTGGGACGGCTCTCTGCCTGATGGAGCGACGATCTGCGACAGGTTGGGGCAGTAACTGGATGCGTCAAGCTGAAGACATGGCGAGGGCTTAATCTCGAGGGTTATGTCCCTCTCATAGATACATGATAAGAACTTTGCCGTTTATACTTTTAAAGTCTTTGACTATTCAAAGGTAAATACCTTTGAATAGTCAAAGACTTTGCTTTGTTAATATGTATAACATTAATTAAGATTTCAGTGCACATCAAAAGTTGAGGAATATTAATGGTTATCTAAATGTGCGACTGAATAGAAACAGTCCTTTTGTTAAAACATTTTAAACTTAGACTGACAATGGAAACTTTTAACTTTCAATCTCTATTAAGGTTTATGATTTTATTGCTGAAATGAATAACGCTTACAAATGATCCCAACAAAATAAGTCCTGCATTTAAAAAAAAGAAAATAATCAATTTCCATTTTGTTGATAAACATCATCATCATCATCATCATATTTTTCAGCCAATAGACCTCCCCCAAGGACCTCCACAAAGGCCGGTTTTGGGCCGCCCGCATCCATCGTTTTCTGGGGACCTTAACCATAAGCATGTCACCTCATAAATACCCTCCTAGTGATTTATCTACTAATACAATTCAGCCCATAAATTACCCACTGTTGAGTCAGGCCTCCTCCAGTTACATGGAGGGTAGAGCTTACTGTGCCACGCTTGGCGATGTGTAGGCACAGGGTTTCGTACCAAGTTACCCAAGTAACACATTCGCGTCTAAAAACGTACTATTAGACATCTAATAGAATTTTTTAATACAGTTGCTCAAAAAGTGGCATATTGCAGGGACGTATAGCGTTCGGGAAGTGGGCTATTACACACGCGTGCTTTTTCTTTACCATTCCCGCACTAGTGCGTTTTCTTTCCCAACTGTCAAAATAATGTCTTTTCTAAGGAAAAACCAACCATGAAGTTTTTATGACTCTTAGATTACTTTCAATATCATATTTAATGATTTGATTGAATGAGTTAGGTTAGGTTTCATTTCATTCAATTTCATTTTCATTTCATATCAATAAAAATTTTCTACTGAAGACTTGGCTGTATATATAGTTGCTTTTGCCTACTAGAATGGGTGGAGAAAAAATAAATCTCTGCTTATATTCTACGGTCGGCGCCATTTTTTTTTATGTCATAAATGATTAGTTAGTTGAGTTGATTGTGTTTTTATTATTTTTATAATTGCTTCATTTTTTCGCAACTGTATTAAAAATAGTCGTTCAGTACACGTGCGGAACCGTCATTGCAACTTGTTCCGACTGTCAACCCTCGCCTTCGGCTGCGCCGTCGCCTCGGGTAAACATTTGTCGGAACTTTTTGCAATGACAGCCTTTCCGCACTAGTAATGAAATATACTATAATTTTACTGTCTACCTTAAGACACTGGATTGTGAAAAGTATCGTAGCCAGATTGCCAATTGAATAGGTTAGATGTGGGCTGTATCTCCAATATTTTGGCAAATCCAACATCCAAAGCTGCTGTAGAACTGTACATAATGTTTGCGCACGGATGACTTCGTCTGTCTCCTGTGCTTTTATGTAGCTATATAGCGAAGAACTTACAGGACCGACATGTTCGTCAGAATAAAAGTCCTTTAAAAATAAAGATAAAAAAAAAATACCTTAAGACTAAGAGATCTTCAAGTTATATTCAAGAAAGCTTATAGACACAGTTTAGTAAAAGTGGGCACAACCTTATAACCTCTCATAAGAATGAGTTAAGAGAACATGAATAGATAGAGATAAGAGTTGTAAATTTTCAATTTGTCTGTAGAGATTTTTCTAGTGTCTCACTAAACGGTTTATAGACCACAAATTTTACTTGTAGATAGTTTATTGATAAAATTGAGACCTTTAAAGAAGTCTTTACTCGTCAAATTTTTAAGCCAAAATTAACTCAAGATTAAAAACTTTAACATTTGATTTGTAATAGGACAACGACATATTAATGGCGCAGAACTTACAAGAGTTATTTTAACTTATTATTGTATTGCAACTTATTATTATTTGAATTACTATATATTAAATAAAATGAGTATTTTACCAATTAAAATACAACTTTAAAAAAAGCTTATAATAAATAATATTAAGATTTGGTATTTTTTTTATTAAATCTTACATTTACAGCGGGCGCTCTTATTTTATGAGAGTTTTACATAATATTCGACGATAGAATTTCAATCGCTTATAGATTTGCTTGATCACCCATCAAATAGCTAAAACACAAATAATGTACGAAATAAGAAATTTCTTACGCCATGATGCAATACAATCATCATTTCAGCCAAAAGACGTCCACTGCTGGACATAGGCCTCCCCGAAGAATTTGCACAAAGGCCGGACCTGGGCCGCCCGCATCCATCGTTTTTCAGCGGTCTTAACCAGGTCATTGGTCCACCGTGTGGGAGGCCTACCAGCAACTGCGCTTTCCGGAACGCGGTCGCCACTCCAGGTCTTTTCTCCCCTATCAGGCGTCGTCGGTCATGCACGCTATGTGCCCTGCCCACTGCCACTTAAGTTTGGCAATCCTGTGGCCTATGTCGGTGAACCTGGTTTGCCTGCGTATCTCCTCATTTCTGATTCTATCTCGCAGGGAAACTCCGTAAATAGCCCTCTCCATTGCCCTTTGGGTGACTTTGAGGCTTCTGATGGAGCCCATAGTGAGCGACCACGACTCTGCCATATGTGCAAGCAACACACATTGGTTGAAGACGTTTTGGAGGAAGTTACTAGAAAGTTTCGATTCTGAATCTGAATTATTTTGCAACACTTCTTAATTTTTCTTCCTTTTCAAATACCTACTAGCAGACTTTTCCACGACAGCAAACACATTTTAATTTTGTTTACTGACCCCATTGCATAACATCATCCAATTCAAATATTTAATACAAATGCACTTAATAAAGATATTTCTAGGATTACAACACCTAAAAACGCGTTTTTACAATGATTTTTTTAGACGAACTGAAAAATATCCATTAAAGTATTTTATCTAGACTTAAGTCTCTTTATAGACAAAGATAACAATATACCAATAGCTAAAACGGAATTTTTTATCTCGTCTTATCTATAAAATTACTTCAAGTCAGGTACGTTTAGGCTTTATTAACTTTTCATTTTATCTCACAAATAAACTTTATTTAATTAAATAAAATTATATTTAAATCCACCTTCAATTAATTATTACAAATTAATACTTTATTACACACAAATACAATATAAAAGTACATTGCAAGACTTAAAACTTAAAATATATATCGGAGATGAAAATAACCTACTTAGAAATAAATTATTAACTATTTGCATTTAATCTTAAAACATTCAATATACCTATAAACGTGTGCTATAGAACAAACGTTCTAAAAATAATCGAGCTTGAGAAAAACATTCCTTAGGAATACATTTTCTTTATTGAAACCATCTTTAGAAAGCCAAGATTAACCATGAATAGACTGTCAATAGACAGATTTGTTTTAAACCTCCAAGACTGTGTTACTTGGGTATCCTTATCTGGCGGCTAGCTTTTAAAACTACTAAACGGAGACCTACATACATATAATCACGCCTCTTTCCCGTAGGGGTAGGCAGAGACAACTTCTTGCCACTTGCTAAGATCCTTACATACTTGTTTCGCTTCATCCACTTCCATTATTCCCTTCATACATGGTCGTCGGTATAGGGTACTCTTGACCTGACGTATTTTCAAGAAATCCCTGATTTGTTCTCGAAACGTCCGCCTAAGTCCTTCCAAAACTTACATTCATATTTCACTTAAAAAAAACACATTTGGTATATATAATCTGTATCGCGGGGGCTGTTTACATACATGAAAATCTTGAACACAAATGACACCCTGACACAGAGCAAGTGCCTCAGGTTTACACAAAGACACTTAACAGAGGGTCTGTTAAGAGACACGGAGCATGCTCTCTGCAATGGGAGTGAATCCCGTGGCCCTGGCTTGGGCAGTCTAGGATCGCCATCGGTTTTAGTGGGTAGGTTGGGGCGCAATTTACCATCTATACGCGCCCCGGAGTCCCACATACCCCGGCCATTTCCCAACGGCTGGGTATCCATGAGGATCTCCGACGTAAAAAAAAAAGGATCTGTTAAGAAGTGGGACTGGACTGGGACAGGACCTGGGACTCCTGATCCAAAAGCGTCACATCCAAGCCCTAAGCCGACAAGGCAGTTAGTTTTATATTGCTACAATTATAAAATGCATAAGCATTCGATATGAAATAACATAAGAATGTTATTTGAAAAATGGCATCGTCGATAGCACGCAACGTGTAACACAATTTGGGGGGAAACTGGGGCAATACGAGCCAGCCCTCGACGCAAGAAAATAATAAATCAATAACACGATATTAAATAAAATTCTCCCCCGTATATCATACCGTGTTCGCATTGTGTACAAAAACGGCCGCTGTATATTGAAACATATGTCCGCAATATTATGTTTGATACAGTATTGAGTGCGGAAGCTCAAGTTGAGGCGGACATTTGATCTGTCAAGGGTGGTAATGTGTCTTCAATGCGGGAACTTATGCGCTTATTAGGAGTCGATTGTAAACGATTTAGCATGGTTATTTATGAGGTGGACATTCTGGTTCGTTTTGTGAATGATGACACTACAATGTGGTAATAGGGGCTTATTTTGATTAATCGACATTGGTAACTCGTTCGTAAATTGGTATCAATTAACCATCGTATAAAGACACTTTGCACTTCTACTAATATTCAACCTATAAATCCTCCTCCCATCGCACGTAAGATGGTAAACCCACTGTGCCACGCTGGCCAGACGGGTTGGCACTGAGTTTCGTTTCAAGTTTTCCTTCTCTTGCCGCTAGTTTTTCGGCTTTGTCATTTTCCTTTGTCGACTCTTACGACACCCTCAGGATAAAATGTGGTTGTGACTCTATGTATTCTAAATCTTTCACCACACGGAATTTTTATTTATTTAACTAAAAAGAAATTGACAATGAAAGAAATTCTGTATCAAAGTTAATGAAGATATGGATTTTTTTTATTTTTTGTAAATACAACTGTCTTCATTTTGATTACGTAAGTAGTATGTGTACTCTGACTATAAGTAACAATACTACGAATCATTTTCATTATTTCAAAAAAAAATATTTCGTCTTCGAAAATATTTTGTACATTTTGTAGTTGACGTCCAATTAATTGTAAAAAAAAACCTAACCTTACAGATATTTGATATAAAATACCGAAAAAAAATATAATTTATATGAAACATCCCATCAATAACTCAGCTCGCTCAGCAGTCGGGTTGGCATAGGTTTTCGTGTCACAGGACGTCGAGTGCTCGTAAAGAGCCTGAGGAGAGGAGGAGGGCCTCCTCGTCTGCGACGGCGTGGTTCTGCATCAGATCCCACAATGCCGCAACAGGACGCGAGTTGGAGCACCCCGGGGAGGTTTAGTGGGTAGGCCCCCACTATGGGGGAGAGTCCCACACTCCCCTCGCTGGCCATCCCCGTGGCCGGCGAGGAAGTCGATAAAGGATTTTACCCAGGGCCAAAAAAAAAAAAAAAAAAGTTTTTCGGTCGTCATTTCCTTTTGTCGACTTTTACGACACCTACATGAAGGAATGGGGTGGTGACGCTATGTATTCTATATCCGTCACCACACGCAATATATTACTATTTGTAGCAAGCAAAATTGCTTCGCAAAATTTCAGTAATAGTGCCAATAACTGCAATCGCGAGATCTTTGTGAAAAGGTGAGAAAATTTGGCACCTTATAGGCCTAACTTGGGGACAAAGGGCCACTTTGTAACCCAATATTGTTGTAAAGGCGTGCTATTTATCAGCGTATACCGTTTTGACCCGACCTCCCCAATAGATTTGTTGGATACAGTCCTCACTCTGAACCAATTGAGAGTAATTTGGTATGATATTTCATAGTAGGCGAGGCAATCAAACTGGGAAAGTTGTTAGAGAGAAATACGGTCAGCCGTTTCTGGGATAGTGTAATTATCCTTTCCTCTGAAAGCAACTCTGCCTCGTTGGTCTAGGGGTTAGATGTACCGCCTTTGGATCAACGGGTACTGGGTTCGATTCCGGTTCGGGAAAGTTTCTTTGTCTAAACCAGAGGCACTTGCTCTGAGTCTGGGTGTCATTGGTGTGAATGTTTGTAAACTGCCCCCGCGATACACGATATGAGTAGTGCAGGGGTTTCGTTTAAAAAAAAGAACCCACAATTGAATTGAATTTAAAGCTCGTAAGTGGCTTCTAATAATGGTTAATGTCAAAGCCATGTTTAAAAGAGCACATAACGACTTATTTTACGAACTGCGACCATAAATAATTTAAATTATAGTTCTACTAGCTGCGCCCCGCTGTTTACCCGCGTGGTGATGGAATAAATATTTTGGACAATTCACACAGTATCTTTTATAAATTTTATTGTCATTCTGATGTCTATGCTATATTATTGTAAAGTTTCATTTAAATCCATTCAGTAGTTTTTACGTGAAAGATTATCAAACATCCATACATACATTTTTTTTTTTTTTTTTTTTTTTCCGATTGTATCTGCCATCGACTCTTTAGTCTTTATCAGATGGTTTAATTGATTTGGTTCTAGTATTTTTATTGAGTGACTGTCCATTGATAGTCATTCTCATGGTATCTGATTAGGTTTTAGTTTTTAGGATCTCTCATCGAGGGTGAGAATGTGCCATCTCTTTAATCTTCTTGTGCGATTATTGTCAAGGTGTAGCAGGTCTTTTACAAGTTTGTTTGTGTGTTCTTTTAGCCTCTCTTTATATTTTTTTGAGTATCTGCAGATCTCTTCTTTAATTGTTAGCATTTCCAAGTATTCATGGATTTCAGTATTTTTAGTGAACCATGTTGCACCAGATATGTCTCTTAGCACTTTGTTTTGGAAGCGTTGTAATATTTCTAAGTTGGAGTTACTCGCAGAGCCCCAAAGTTCAATTCCATAAGTCCAGATTGGTTTTATTATGCATTTATAGATAAGTAATTTATTGTTAAGTGATAAAGGAGAATGTCTTCCCATTAGCCAGACAAGTTTTTTGTACTGTAAAGTCGCTTCATTTTTCTTTGCTTTAATGTGTTGAGTCCAGGTAAGTCTTCTGTCTAAGTGCAGGCCGAGGTAACGAACACAGTTTTGTGTAGGTAGTGGTTCACCAGCCATAATTACCGGGGGACAGTCCCCTTTTCGTAGCGCGAATGTGATCTGTACAGACTTTGTAGTACTTGACTTAATTCTCCATTTTTGTAGCCATTGTTCTACCAAGTTTATTTGATTTTGGAGTTTATAGGTCGCCATTTCAGGGTTCTTGTCACTAGCAAGACATGCTGTGTCATCAGCATAAGTAGCTGTTACCACATCATTTGTGCATGGAAGATCTGCTGTATAGATAGAGTATAAAATCGGCCCGAGGACAGATCCTTGAGGAACAGAGGCTTCTATGTTGTACAAATTCGAGACTGTGTCTGCTATTTTTACTTGAAACTTCCTTTCTGATAAGTATGATTTTAATATCATGAAAAATGTGTTTGGAAGCAGGATTTTAAGCTTGTACAAGAGTCCCTTATGCCATACTCGGTCAAAAGCTTGCTGGATATCTATGAATGTGGCCACACAGTATTCTTTTTTTTCCAGTGACTCTCTGATCTTGCTGACCACTCTGTGTACCTGTTCCACTGTAGAGTGCTGTTCCCTGAACCCAAATTGGTGATCTGGTACTATATTCTCTTGATTAAGCACTGGTTTCAGTCTACACAGGAATAATTTCTCGAATAATTTTGAAAGTGCTGGTAAAAGACTTATTGGTCTGTATGAACTGGCATCTGTTTCTGATTTTCCGGGTTTCCATATCATGCAAATTTGAGATACCTTCCATAATTTGGGGTAGTGCTGTATCCTGAATACGGCATTGAACAGCATTGTAAGAAAGACGATTGCCTTCCTAGGCAGGTGTTTTAGGACTTCACCAGTTATAAGATCAAATCCTGGAGCTTTTCTATTACTTAGGTTCATTACATATATGTATACCTCTCTTGGAGTTACTAATTTCAATGGAAGTGATAATTGTTGATCACTATCAATTACAGTGTCTATTTCATTTTCAAATTCTAACGAAATTGATTCATTTGGTTTGAACACCTCTTTAAGGTGTTGCGCAAATACTTCAGCTTTCTCTTGTGGAGTTTTGGCCCAAGTTCCTGATAGTGTTTTAAGTGGAGGTATATGCTGCTGTGGTCTTTTAAAGCTCTTAGTTATTTTCCAAAGAGAGTAGTTGTCTTTTTTCAAAGTGGAAAGTGAAGATATTTTTTCTCTGAATGTATAGTTAAGATTGTCATCTATCATTTTCTTTAATTCTTTTGCTACTTTGTTGAGTTTTGTTCTGTCTCCAGGCGATCGGCCCTGCTGCCACTGCCTTCTTAATCTTCTTTTGTCCTGTACTTTTTTTCTTATCTCCTGAGGTATGTTGGTTGTAGTGTGAGTATTACTCTTGATTTCAGGCGTATATTTCCAAGCTGCTTCTTGAATTCTATTTGTTATATAGAATGTAGCTTCATCAATATCTTCTTTTGTTTTTAGTCTCTTCTTAAGGTCAATTTCCTGTTCCAAGTACTTTCCAAAGGATTGCCAGTCTGTCTTCCGATTATAAAGTGTCATTTCTGGTTCTCTATATATAATCAGAGTGCTAAATATACCTATAATGAGTGAATGATCAGAGGTGGTGTCTAGGGATGACTCAATGTCATAGTACAAGCCTGCAAGGCCCTTTAAAAGGAAGAAATCAAGCAGATCAGGTATTCTGTTTCCATCTTTAGGCCAGTATGTTGGTTCACCTGTGGATAGGGTAGTTAGTCGAAATGAGTCAACACATTTTTTTAATTCACGGCCACGAGTTGATACAAGCCTTGATCCCCATTGTGTATGCTTACAGTTCCAATCACCTCCAGTAATAAATCTATTTCCCAGGGATCTCAGATATAAGGCAAATTTTTCCTCACTTACCGAGCCTCCAGGTGGGCAATATACTGCACCAATATTGATAGGGCCTCTTCCATCATGTAATGTTAAGGTTGTACCCTGTAAATAGTCTTCCTGGAAAGTACTATGTAGGTGGTGTTTTATATTATTCCTTATAATTATTGCGGAGCCACCCTGCGAGTTGCCACTGGGATGATTGGTGCAATAAACATTATAATTTTCTAGTTGGAATTCTTTTTTATCATTCATGTGTGTTTCAGATATGAGAATTATATCTATCTTATTAATTTCCAACAGGATTTGAAGTTCATTCTTACTTGAAGTTAGTCCGTTGATGTTCCACAGGCCTATTCTAAAACTGGTCATGGTAGTTTGTTCAGCAGCATTGTTATGAGGTTAAGTATGATCCCCATGTGTTGGATAAGTTGATCTATTTTTTCTGCTTGTTTATTCATGATGTTAAGTAGTACTGTTTGTGAAGATTCATCTTTTTCATGTGTGTTGGAGTTATTTTCTTTCATTTGGCTAGCGGTTAACACAGTATGATGGTTTGGCTGTGATTTGGGATGATTTATTATTTCTGTGGATTTTGTTTGGTTATTCTGTTTACCTTTTCTTATGATATCACTGTATGTTCTTGTGCATTGATCTTTTTCCTGTAAGCTCTGTGTGATAGGTGGAAAATTTTCAGCTTTTGGTGCTTGCTTCAGCTCAGTTACAGTTTCAGACTCTTTATCCTTAGGCGTGTATCTATTCTGTGCTTTTTTAGTCTTCCTATCCAGGATTTCTTTATAGACTTGGCATCCCTTGTAACTGGCCGGGTGATCGCCATCACATAAAGCACATTTTGCAGGCTGGTTTTTACTTTTTACACACTCCGAAGTTTTGTGTGAGGCACCACATTTCACACACCTAAAAGGGCGCATGCAGTTGTTTTTCGTGTGCCCATATTGTTGGCAACGACTGCATTGTGGGATGCTGTTTGATTTCCTAGGGTCTTCTATTGTTACTCGCTGATGGAATATGTATTGAATCTTTTTTACCAGCTTGTTATTATCGTTAGGTTCAAGGTTTACAAAAAATACATTATATGGTTCTTTGCTTCCACGTTTGACAACATTTATGATTTCTCCTCTTACTCTGTTGCCAGTCTCCTCAATAGCTTCAACAATAGCCTCTTTTGGAGTTGTGTGGTGGAGCTTTTTGATTACAATTTTCTGGCACTTGTCCTCTTTCCGAGTAAATGTATGCCCAATAAGTCCCTTTGATCTTATATGGTCTATTAATTTCTTGTAGACCTCGGTAGTTTGAGTTGCAATAATTAGTTGATTTTTTGAAACTATTTTGTAGGTGTAATCACTTTTTCCTATGGCTGTCTCGATGCACTTGGTTAATTCACTCACATCATCAATTCCATACAGAAAGATGGGTGGTGGTTTATGAATTCTCTTTGGCTTGCTATTTATAACTGTGACTTGTGGGTCTTCATCTTCCCCTTCATCTGTGCTAAGCAGTGAAAAACTGTTATTTGTTTCCACAACCTGCGGGGAACCTCTGGTTTTGTCAAACAATTGTTGTCTGGTATGGTTGGTTTTGGGGACCTTGTGATTCTCAGTAATTTGCTCAGGTGAGAGCTTTTTTTTTCTGCCTTTTATCGGTTTTCGCTGCCATGGGACAGGTACAGTTGGACTGAACATAATCGTATTTACGACTGGCTGTTGTGTATTTACACTAATATTTGCTTGCCTTTCACTTGTGGCAGCTTTTCCTGCATCACAGTTGGATGTAGATGGAGTACTTTGGTTTATATTAGTATCTTTATTGTTAAATAAACCTTTGTGAAAAACAGTTTGGACAAGTTGTCTGTTTGGCGTGTTTGCACATGTATCACTGCTTCCAGTGCTATTTTTCTCGTTATGAGACATTATTTAGCCGTTTTCTAGCAAGATCATATGGCCCATTATTGTATTTTATCAATTTTTATCGCGAGATTAAATTCAAATTTTTTTTTTTTTTTTTTAGGTTAAGTACCGGTTATAATTTTTTTGGCACAAGTTTTTAGATTATTTCAGGATTTCACTGTTATATTTTAGGTTTTTTGATTTAATCACTTTATTTTAAGTATATTAGGACACTTTTCACTCATTTATTAGCAAAATTATCACAAAAATACTTAGAGATGATAAAAAGTTCAACTGTCGCAAATGCTTCCAGTGTTGCCAGTTCCTTCCAGTGTTGCCAGTTATCCAGTGTTGCCAGTTCAAGTGTGCCATACATACATACTTACAAACTTTCGCGTTTATAATATTAGAAGAACTATCAAATTGACCGCAGACTTTAACCGTAATGCGGTGACGTTTGTTGCTGTATCGTGTAATGTGATCGAAGATATTTGAGAAAAAGAAACCGATCAGGAAATTAATTAATAAAAATAATATGACTTAGCGATGTAAAAAATATGAAAAAAATTTATAGAATCCGAATCCAAGTGAGTTAGCTGGCTTTATTTACTGTTAAACTACCAGACAGGGCCACTGGTTACTGTGGTGGTTAAGCTATTAAATTGTAGATTATGTGAAGCGTTAATTCAAACATAGCTCAATCTATTGAATACTTACTCAATCAAGTCAACAGATATCGCCATCTGTTGAGAGTCGTTTGGAGCTAACAGATAATTGTGACTGTCAAATAATACGAGTAGACAAATAATTATTTCCAATAAAATAATATTGTGCCTATAAATTGAGATGTGAGCTCTTTCATATCTTTCAAGTTCGATAGTACAGCATACGGTGTGCAAATTTGATTAAAATTGGATAAGTAGTTTAGGAGTCCAAAGCGGACAAACAGCGTGACGCGTAATTTATATTATATTAAGATAATAAAATAAATGTTAACAATTTTTTTGTCTGTCATATCTCATCAAACTTTTAGGATTGACTTGGTGCATTTATGTATATACAGGGTGGTCAAAAAGTCATGGATCAAACGAAACCAGCGGTTAGATGGGACCATATTGAGGGTGTCGTAGGAAGCGACTAAAAGAACGCATTAGGCAGATCACCTAGCCGCAACAGAAGGAAAACTTTAAGCAAACCCTGTGTCAACCCGTCTTGGCTGCGTGGTACAGTAGGCTAATCTCCCAACATGAACTTAGAGGAGGCCCGACTCAGTAGTGGGTCATTTATGGGCTGAAACGACGATAAAGACCCTGTAGTCCGGAAAACGATCACGCTTAGGTAAGGTTAGGTTAGTAGGCCTAACCGAGTTTTATGTATGAATTAACTCTGGCCTTGCTACGAAAGATCGTCCTTGAAAGATATCGAAGCCACGTATAGTCATGTGTAATACCTTTTTAGAATCCCTATTAAATGCGCCAAAAATTGTGATACAGTGGCACTTTTCTGTAGAGTATTTTTTTTTTTCACAGTTGGGTCCGAAGTAAGTAACAAGTTTTGATTTAAGAATTATGTCTTTCGGAAAACTTAATGTTATCTTTAACACACCCAATAAACTACCATAAATAGCATGTCTAACGAAAGGGCTCATTAGTACCAATCTATTGAAAAATTTTAAAAAGATACAGGGTGTAGATTTTGTGGAATTTTATCAAGTTTTAGTAAAAAAATGACAATTTCTCATAAAATCACAAAATCAATTATAACTCTGCAGGGGTTGACCTTAGGGACCTCCCGTAGAACAATTTTTTGCTGCTGATGGCCCCATCTAACCGCTGGTTGCGTTTGATCCACGACTTTTTGACCACCCTGTATAATACTCCCTAACATAGTACTAGTTGCAAGCTAAAATTCGGTACACCCCACCTTAGTCGCTCCCGCAATTCAATAATCCAGATAATTAATTTGACAATGACTCAATTATAAATAAAACCGTCGTCACAGTTGCTGTCACATCAAAATTGTAAATAAGCCATATTTTTGGTCCCCGGTGTGAATCTGCTGATTTAATTCTGCAAGTTAACGCTTGGAAGTTAGGAGTTGGGAGTGTTTGTGAAAATCAAAATAAAGAGTTAATATAGTTTTCTTTTTTTCTTTATTTGTACTACTCAAAATCAAAATGTTTTTTATTCGAATAAATTCTTACGAATGCTTTAAAAAAAGTCAAAAAATCCTCGTTGGTCTAGTGGTTAGATGTGCCGCCTTTGGACCACGGTAGCAACGTACGCGGTACCCGTGGTCCGCGCGTGAGGGCGGGTGTCGGCACACGGCAGGTTATTTTAGTGGGTGAGGGCCCCACACTACCCCGTAGTCTCTCCGGACGCGGGATGTGAGGTCAGGCATTTTTTACCGCCAAAACAAAAAAAAAAAGGGATGAGGTGGTGACACTATTTATTCTAAATTCGTCACCACACAGAGCTTATTTGTACGTATTCAAACTGAAAGTGTATGCAACATCCGGTATTTGTAGAAAAAAAACACCTGGCCACTTTTGTACATTTAGTATATTTTTTTATGTTTCTACATCGAGCGGAAGAGGGCTGAATGAATTAAATTGAGGGCTGATAACGAAGCTATGTTACGTTTTTTAGAATAGTGAAGTCACTATTATCTTTTATCCTTCTTCAGCTCACCCCGTTTTCCCCGCGTGTTGTAAAAGTCAACAAAACCCGGCATGCTTGATAGGATTTAATGGTCCGCCCGGCCAGCTACCACCCTCGCATCTGAGTCCGGCGTAGAGCCGGTGCCCGACGGGGCATTTCCTTGAATTGCCTGCGCCATCTTAGACTGTCGTTGCTTACAATTACGCAAGCCTAGGGTAAACAAAATTAAAGTTACTGTTTAACAAAAAAATATTAAAAAAACGACCCACTGTTGAGTCAGGCTTCCTCCAAGTATGTGGGAAAATAACCTCTGCAACACTGACCAGACGAGATGTCATCGGGTGTCGTATCAAGTGTTCTTGCAGCGCTCTGCGTTGTCATTTCCTGTACTCGACTCGGGTCTACCACTAACTTTGGATGGAATGGGATGGTGACAATTTGCATTTTAATTAGGTCTCGAATAGTGTCAGTATGTATAATCACCCCACTTCTTCGTAACAACTTAAATAATTCAAATATAATGTATCAACTTTCTGCCCGCTGCTGCTGTTCACGTTATATAAACTATCCTAATGAGAATAGAACCCGTGACCTCCGGCTCAGAAACCCTATACGCCCACTAAACCACTTTGCTTTAAATCACGACTTTAGACGATGACGTCATCATAGAAACCAGAGATGAAGGCCATAAAATAAACATAAAATTGACTTCGAGATGTAGTTCGAGTTATTTATTTCCTACTAGCTAACCTGGAAAAAAACCTAAATGATAATACCAGAATGTTTCAACTTTATTAAAACGAAATTATTATTATGAACACAAATATTTTAAGACGAAAATTAGCCAAATCGGTCCAGCCGGTTTCGAGTTTTAGCGAGACTAACGAACAGCAATGCATTTTTATTTATATAGATGTATTTGGCTGGTGGGTGGAATCAGCCAAAGGTTTGGCAGCGCGGCGACTGTTGTATATCAATATGAAATCCTCACCGCGAAATTTGTAGAAGATTTGTAGATATTAAACTCGGAGAAATAACGAATGCATAATTAAAATACAATAAAATATATATTGGCACACAGAACAACTATACAGGGTGTCCCAAAATGAATCAGGCTGTATAACCCATTAGCCCCTGTACGCACAAGCGGTTGAACCGCCGGCTAGCCGCGCGGCCTGCCGCTTTTCTAATTTAATATGCAACCGCTTATGTATGTACGCACTGGCGGTTGAAATTTTGTGGCGGTTTATGGTGAATGTTCCAGGGTAGCCCGCGAAATTCAAATTTTCTTACGTTTTTTGCAATTTGCAGGTCAGTGCAGAATGACTTTGAGCTTGAAATCTAACGGATTTATCGCGTGTATATTACATTATTTAATTCCCGACGTTTCGAATGCTTTGCAGCAGTCGTGGTCGCGGGAGAGACTAGATGACAGTTGTCTTCAAAAGTACAAAGATACAGTTAAAATCTACCGCCTATAATTTTGTTTTATTGAACCTAAGAAATCTTAAAGTATTTCTTGCACCTTTATGAGCTTGGAGGGTATTGATGAGTTAGATGATTATAATTCTATAACTACATACGTTTTACAGCCGCGAATAACATTTTATTCAACATACAACCTAGCACTGACCTGCAAATTGCAAAAAACGTACGAAAATTTGAATTTCGCGGGTTATCCTGGAACATTCACCTTAATAGGCTGCTGCTAGTGCGTACATGTGCTTAGTGTGTTAATAAGCAATATCAGACAGAATAGAATTTATTTACTTTAATTTTAGAATATCCCGCGCCAGAACTCTCGCGCGCCTTGGAGGTTTTATTTAAGCACGCAGCCTACATGTATACAAAAGAAACAAAAAAGAAAGTTAAACACGAACATTGTACAGTATAAACGGCTTATATTACAGATTTACTTCTATCTGTCAGCCACAGAAGTCCACTGCTGAACATAGGCCTCCCCCATAGATTTCCACAATGCACGATCTCGTGCTGACCGCATCCACCGACTCCCAGCGACCTTCACAAGATCGTCCGTCCACCTAGTCGGGGGTCTTCCCACGCTTCTCTTTCCCATACGTGGGCGCCACTCCAAGACTTTCATGCCCCAACGGCCATCCGTTCTTCGGGCCACGTGGCCTGCCCATTGCCACTTCAACTGTGCAATCCTTCTAGCTATGTCGGTAACTTTAGTTCGTCTACGGATTTCCTCATTTCTGATTCGATCACGTAGACTAACCCCGAGCATAGCTCTCTCCATCGCACGTTGAGTGACTCTCAGCCGCCTAATAAGCCCCATTGTGAACGCCCACGTCTCGGATCCGTATGTCATCGCTGGCAACACGCACTGTTCGAAGACTTTTGTCTTCAGGCACTGAGGAATATTGGATGAGAAGATATGACGTAGCTTCCCGAACGCTGCCCAGCCGAGTTGGATTCGACGAGTGACCTCTTTCTCGAAGTTGGACTTACCTAATCGGACCAATTGTCCCAGGTATATATAATCGTCAACAACTTCGAGGAGAGAATTCCCAACAGCAATCGGGTACGGTGCAACATGGACATTCGACATGATTTTAGTCTTATCCATGTTCATGTTTAGACCCACTTGTTGAGAAACTCTGTTGAGGCCTCCGAGCATTGTACTTAGTTCCTGCAGCGACTCCGCTATCACCACAATATCATCTGCAAATCTAAGGTGAGTGAGGTATTCGCCGTTGATGTTGATGCCAAGTCCGTCCCAATCCAACAGCTTGAAGACATCTTCCAAAGCAGCGGTAAACAGTTTTGGAGAGATAACATCTCCTTGTCTCACTCCTCGCTGCAATTGGATAGGCTCAGTGGTCTGGTTCTGGATTCGAACTGACATAGAGGCGTTTCTATACAGACACTTCAACACTTCGATGTATCGCTGATCAATGCGGCATCGCTGCAGGGAATGAAGCACAGCCCAAGTCTCGATCGAATCGAAGGCTTTCTCATAGTCCACAAACGCTAAGCATAGTGGCTGGTTATACTCCTCGGCCTTCTGTATAACCTGCCGCAGCGTATGTATGTGGTCCATGGTGCTAAAGCCTTTTCGGAATCCGGCTTGTTCGGGAGGCTGGAAGTCGTCAAACCTGCGTGCAAGACGATTCGTAATGACCCTCGAAAACAGCTTATAAACATGGCTCAGGAGCGAGATGGGTCTGTAGTTCTTCAGAAGGGTTTTATCCCCTTTCTTAAAGAATAATATCACCACGCTCCTGTTCCATGCTTCAGGCGTTGTTCCTTCAAGTATGACGGAATTGAAGAGCCTCTGGAGGACTACAAGTACCGGCTTTCCACCCGCTCTCAGAAGCTCTGTCGTAATTCCGTCATCCCCCGAGGCCTTATTGTTCTTGAGCTGTTTTAGGGCCATTACAATCTCATACAAGCTGACGTCCGGGATATCTTCGGTATAATGACGGGTTAGTCTGGATCTTGGGTCTGAGTCCAGACGAACAACTGGTTTGTGGGCCGAGGTGTATAGCTGTCCATAGAACCTCTCGACCTCTCTCAAAATCTCGGGTCTGGACGAGACGATGCTGCCACAGTTGGTCTTCAGCTTAGTCAACTGGCTTTGCCCAATAGACAGATCTCTAGCAAACACTTTGGAGCCCTTGTTTCGCTCAATGGCCTTTTCAATGCATGTGGCATTGAAATGCCTAGTGTCGCGTCTAAGAGATTTGGAGATCTGCCTATTCAGCTGCCCGTAATCTGACATATCAGCTGAAGACTGCAACCTCATGTCACGTCTTTTATCCAAGAGTTTGAGAGTTTCGTCGGAGATCTTTTTAGGTCTTCCCTTACGTCGGGCCTTATAAAACTGAGCTCCGACGGTATGGACAGCTTCCACTAACCCGTTGTTCATATCGTCCACCGTAACGCAGTCCCCTAGGCAATCGAAACGGTTCTGTAGCTGCAGCTGAAAGGCTTCGGGGTTTTGGATATCAGCAGGGTTGGGACGGAGCGTAGACCTCATCAATTTCGACCGTTCAAGTGCAGTGTTCAGATTCAGCGTGCCTCTTACCATTCGGTGATCACTACCGGTTTTCACCCTATTGATCACAGAGACATCGCTGAATATCTGCCTTTTAGTCGAAAAGATGAAGTCAATCTCATTTTTTACGGAACCATCGGGGCTTATCCAGGTCCACTTTCTGTGGGGTTTCTTCTTGAAAAAGGAGTTCATCGCGTAGAGTCCCTCCTTTTCCATGAAGTCAACCAGCTGTTGCCCCCTCGGGTTCCTTTGCCCATATCCAAAATGCCCCACTCTTTCCTCTGCTCCATTTCGTTTACCTAGTTTCGCGTTAAAGTCCCCCATCAACACCGTGTAGTGGGTTTCGGACGTATGTATGGCTCTAGATATGTCCTCATACATAGTCTCCACTTCTGTATCGGGGTGTGCCGTCGTTGGTGCGTAAACCTGTATCACCTTTAAACAGTACCGCTTGGTGATTCTGACTACAAGGCACGCGACCCTCGGCGACACACTCTCGACGCAGATCACGTTGTTGATGAGGTCCTTGTGGACGATAAACCCGACACCACCTTGGGACAGTTGATCGCCCTCCCGGTAGTAGAAAAGGTTGCCGGACTGTAGGATTATCGTGCCCTCCCCCTCTCTTCGGACTTCTGATAATCCGATAACGTCCCAGCGCACCTTTTCTAGGGCTTCTTCCAGCTCGTCGATCTTCTCATCGGTCCTCAAAGTGCGTGCGTTGTAAGTTGCCAGGGCCAGTTGTCGTTGGTGGTAGCCTACACGTCTCCGGGGATTCTTAGCACCCCCTGCTCCGACGCTTGCCTGACCGCTACCGTAATCAGGGGCGTTGGAGCTACCGGAGACTGGGGGCCGTTGTTTGGTTTTTTTATCCATGGGGGGAATTTGCCCTAATCGCCACGCTGGGCAGGCGGGTTGGCGATCGCAGTAATAAGGTGACTTTGTATCAGAGCGTTGCTGCTGCCCAACGTCTGTTATCCCTTAGTCGCCTTCTACGACACCCACGGGAAGATATGGGGTGGTGATATTCTTACTCCGTCACCACACAGATTTACTTATTAGATCGTAAATATTCAGTTAAAACTTTGTTTTACTCAACAATGACTAAGTTATAACAAGTCAAAGTTTGACAATCATGGCCTACAACTTTGAGTCTTTGTGGGAAGATTTTTAAGTATGATTTTCCGAATTTTTATTTCATACATGTGAGGTATATTTTTCTGGTAAATAAAATATAGTGGTGTATAGTGAGATTTTCCATTCCGTGTGATGACGGATTTATGACGACACCTACGAGTTAATTGCCAGTTCTTCTCAGCTGTGGTCGTGTCCCAAACTGGTGGTAGATCCTTGGACATTTCACACAACGCCATCTCGTCCCAAGCTAAGCAACTTAATGCTTGTGTTATGGTAACGAGATGGATGATAAACTACTTATATACATTGTTTTTTTGTAAATACATACATATTATAGATAGAAATGACACCCAGACTCCGAGCCAGTGCCTCTGGTTTAGACAAAGACACTTGCCCGACCCGGGAATCGAACCCGGGACCCGTTGATCCAAAGGCGGCACATCTAGCCACTAGACCAACGAGGCAGTCACAAGCATAAATAAAAAAAAAAAAAAAATTTTTACTGTATTTGGTTATGCGCAGTATCTTTAGCAATCCTAAACATTTTATCGTAATGCCTTTATCCTGTATTCCATAGCTTGCGATAAGTTTAAGATAAGACAGTCTTTGTTCCTCGAGATTTAATTCTATTTAGTACATTTATCTTGCACTTAAAGTGGTTTTATGTGTTAAATAGCACCAAATACGTGAAGATGTTGCGGACGAGCGAATTGTACACGGTTTTGGCTGTCTTAATGGTCTAGGAATTGGATGTGCCGCAAGCAAAAGGCCGTCCCACACTACGCTTGCCGATTCGCGGTCTCCACTCAAGGACTCGTCTACCTCAACGGCTGTCGGTTCTTCTAGAGATATGACACTTCAGTTTGCTAATTCTCTGAGCTATGTCGGTGACTTTGGTTCTCTGTCGGATAGTCTCTTTACGGATCTTTCAGAGTAACTCCAAGCATAGCTCCCTCCATAGAACGCTGAGCGACTATAAGCTGGTGGATTAGTCTCACGGTGATTGTCCACGTCTTGGCGTCGTAGGTCATGACGGGTAGGACTCACTGTTTGAATACTTACGTTTTCAAGCTCTGCGGGATGGGTGACACGAAGACCCGATGAAGTTTTCCAATAGTTTAGTACGCTGGTTATATAATTTATTTAAGGCATCAAACATACGTTACAATTTTGTTCTTCTCAGCTCGTAAAAGAAACTTGGCTGAGTCGAGCCTCGTCCCTCCATATCATTGGAGGATGATTATCTAAGGCAACTTATCTCTACTATTTTAATATTATGAAGAGGAAAGATTTTTCTTTTTTTTACTAGCTCCTAGAAGCATAAGCCAAGATAAAAATCCAATGGGATTAAAGCCCACGCGAGCAAAGCCGCGGGCATTAGCTAGTAATAAATAAACAATCCCTTTGTTGCTCACTAAAGCCCAGTTATATTCCACAAGAAGAAACTTTTTTTAAATTAATTTAAAAGAAAAACAAAGGCCTGTCCAAAGTTGTCGGTTCGTAATTTTCAATTTTGGTACACGAAAATAATCAAGTTAACGTGTTGACACCTCTTCAATTTGAATGTCAAATTCGCTCGTTTAATTTTAAAACTGCTTGAAAATTTTGCATATTTTCGTATGCGTGCGGCAGCCCTAAATAAACGGGGTGAAACAAAACCACCAAACTCAAACGGAACTTTATTTACGTAGGTTTTATCACAAAACTCTTATAAATCGTCATAAATAAAATTACCATTATCATCTTACGGCCCCTGTCCCACGCTAGGTGGTAGTCTCCATACACACCTATTAGTCGTCATATCTACCTTTATTTTACCTCACACATTTTATACGCAATTCCTCATTCCCCAAATCCATCCATCTCTTTTGATCGCCCACAACCCTTGCGTCCACCCACATTCATGCTGAAACTATCACCGGTTCGGAAAGCTTTACAGAGAAGAGCTGGCTGATAAAACCTACGTAAATAAGGTTCCTTTTGAGCTTGAGTTTAAAGCTGTATGTATAACATTTTTGTTCCCGCCTTTTAATATTGCGTGTCCGCCGGAACCTTTTTTTTTTTTTTTTAATTGAATAAATTACGCCGAGCTGTACTTTACATGTATTTGCACTTTTTATTTTAACATAAATCGACTTAAATGTCGAGAGCGTCATATATTACTATCATCATCATCATTTCAGCCAAAAGACGTCCATTGCTGGACGTCGGCCTCCCCCAAGGATCTCCACAAAGGCCGTTCCCGGGCCGCCCGCATCCACTGCTTTCCGGCGACCTTAACCAGGTCGTCGGTTCACCGTGTGGGAAGCCTACCAGCACTGCGCCGTCCGGGACGCGGTCGCCACTCGAGGACTTTTCTGCCCCATCGGGCGTCGGTCCTGCGAGCTATGTGTCCTGCCCACTGCCACTTAAGCTTGGCAATCCATTAACGTGTTTTAATATAAATAGACTAGCTGTCCCGGCAAACGTTGTTTTGCCAAATAATTAACCATCCCCCGCTCTCATACCTACCCAATATGCTCACATAATTTCATCAAAATCTGTCAAGCCGTTTCGGAGGAGTTTGGCATCTAAAACTGTGACACGAGAATTTTATATATTAGATTATATGTATTTAGTCCGTATGGTGACGGATTTAGGACACAAAGTGTCACCTCTCCATTTCATCCTGAGGCGACATCCGAAAATGACATGGCGTAAAACTTTGCCGCAAAAGAAGGGAAACTTGAAAAGGCACATTAGGCTAATTAGCCTCCATGTAATGGGGGGAGGCCCGGCTTAGCAGTGGGTCATTGTAGACCCACTGCTGAGTTAGACATCCTCCCATCACAGGGTTTTTTTTTTATATATCCTTGGACATTTCACACAACGTCATCTCGTCCCAAGCTAAGCAACTTAATGCTTGTGTTTTGGTAACGATGATAAACTACTAAGATGGATGATAAACTACTTATATACATTTTTTTTTGTAGATACATACATATTATAGATAGAAATGACACCCAGACTCCGAGCCAGTGCCTCTGGTTTAGAGAAAGACACTTGCCCGACCCCGGAATCGAACCCGGGACCCGTTGATCCAAAGGCGGCACATCTAACCACTAGACCAACGAGGCAGCCCACTGTGCCATGCTGGGCAGACGGATTGGCACCGGGGTTTCTTTTTAAGTTTTCCTTCTCTTGCGGCTAGGCGAAAAACATCGTGTCACATACGCGGCCTATTGGCCGCCGCGACCAATCCGCGCATTATGCGGCCAGGCCGCGCGACTGGCCGCCTATATGCGCGGGGGCCCTAAAACGTGCGTTACATCGGAAACAAAACAATTTGTATAGTATATTTGATTATCTGTGCCTATGTTTCAGTTGACCAACATGTCAAGATATTTTTTCTGTCATTTTGCAGATTCTAAGTCACAGCACAAATATATATACTGTGGCAGAAATTACGTATCACATTTATTTTATTTCATAATTTGCATAATTACCTTAGGTTACAATAAACCAAATTGACAGCTGTTGACTAAATCGGTAGTTATTATCGACATTACCATAACTAATTAGGTAACAGATTTACAGCATTCCTCAGGATGGACATGAACTCGCGAACCTTTATTACCTACTATCGATACAAATAGAAATAATATTTATTTGCCTCATTCAGACAAGACAATCACATTGTTATTTCGATAGGGTTTTAACTTGTATAATTGTCTAGAATAAACTTTATAAATTCTTTGAAACGTTGAACTTCTGTTTCCAAACTCAATATTCCCTAATTATTATTTTCTTAATTGACACCCACTCGAAACAGACTCACCCTCTTCAACCGTCTAACTAGGTACGCACCCCGATTTTATCGATAATTATTGTAATAAATCACGTAATGTTACCAAAGTCTACATCAACATCGGGCCTCCTTAAATTCTGCTCTCTGGCCTTTTATTACCAACTTCATTGAGGTTAGCACCATTTTAACCTGATTCAGCTAACTACCGGTATTTATTGATCGAGGAGTGCAAACGGCCATTGATCCATTTATACGGTTCACTCCACGATCAATAAATTATATTATGGTGACACCGGGTGTTAGTTTTTATACTACTAACCATGTGTGCAACTGCCAAAGATGGTGGAATGCTAGGCGGAAGCAACATGCCCTCCGAACCAGGGAGGAGGTCAGATATTAAAAACAATGGACACTTTCAAGAAACAACAAAACACAACTATACGGTGCTTAAGCTGCAAATCGATTCACGACGGTACGTTTGCTCTAGCAACACTATTTTATTGGTGTTTTCCTCGACCATTATTGCCGTTGTGGATTGATGTTATTTATTGCATTAATTTGATTAATAGAAGTAATCTTCTTTTCAAATAATCTATTTCCTCACAGTCAGAAGTTTCACAAGAATTACTTTAATTTATTTCTTTCTCGGAGGCTAGCCATGCCCAAGGGCACATTTATGTTTGTGTTCACCATATGTCATCCCAGCTACGATGTCCCAATTAAATTAAAAGCACAATTCAGCACCCCAACGTGAACTATAATTTATCGGCTTAAATTAAGACGATAATATCCTTTGTAATATTATTATGAGTGCTATAACATGTCTGCCGTATTGGTGAAATAAAAAAAAAGCATTTCACAAAACAAAGTGCGGAAATAAAATAAAAGATATAATGTTCTGGTATTTAACTCTACATAGACTTTGGTGACACGAAACTGTAACTCAAGGTCGTTGAACTTCGCCCACACATTGGAAAGCGATTGAGTATTAATGTCTCATAAAGAACAAATACATTTAGAATTAATTGTACCACTTAGTTTTAATGACGCGTGATTAACTTCAAAAACAATAGTTGTGTTTCTACTTAATCTGAAAAGTGCTTGAAGCAATTAAAAGTTAGTATCAAGTATAATCAGGTCATCGGTCCACCGTGTGGGAGGCCTACCAGCACTGCGCTTTCCGGAACGCGGTCGCCATTCCAGGACTTTTCTGCCCCATCGGGCGTCGGTCCTGCACGCTATGTGCCCTGCCCACTGCCACTTAAGTTTGGCAATCCAATCCTGATTAAGGTCGCCGGAAAACGATGGATGCGGGCGGCCCAGGACCGGCCTTTGTGGAAATCTTTTGGGGAGGCCTATGTCCAGCAGTGGACGTCTTTTTGCTGAAATGATGATGATGATGATGATGATCAATTATAAATTGTCTGCCTCTGGCCTCTTAGGTGTGGGTTGGTGGCAGACTTAACCTAGCCACAAGAGAACGAAATCTCGAAAAGCTAATCAACAAAAATTTTCAAGAATGCCAAATTTGTCCGGACACTTGCCCGACCCTGGAATCGAACCCGGGACCCGTTGATCCAAAGGCGGCACATCTAACCACTAGACCAACGAGGCTTACCCATTGCTGAGTCGAACCTCCTCCAATGTCATGGTGGGCTATTAGCCTACTGTGCCACGCTGACCAGACGAATTCTACACCAATCTGTATCCGTGTATAGGTTTCGTATCAAGATTTCCTTTTCTAGCTTAGTTATCGGCCTTGACATTTCCTATTTTGCCTCGTTGGTCTAGTGGTTAGACGTGCCGCCTTTGGATCAACGGGTCCCGGGTTCGATTCCGGGGTCGGGCAAGTGTCTTTGTCTAAACCAGAGGCACTGGCTCGGAGTCTGGGTGTCATTTCAATCTATAATATGTATGTATTTACAAAAAAAATATGTATATAAGTAGTTTATCATCCATCTCGTTACCATAACACAAGCATTAAGTTGCTTAGCTTGGGACGAGATGGCGTTGTGTGAAATGTACAAGGATATTTATTTATTTATTTATTGTCGGCTCTTACGATACCCTCAGGATGACACTATGTCGCATGGGCTGGTGATGGTGGTGGTTATGTATTCTTACTCCGTCACCACACGGAGTAAGCCACCACGACCTTAAATTGACACTGATGTTAATTAGGATTTAAGTATGCTAATGGACCCAAAAATATTGTTGGACCATAAATTGCCAAGTGGCAGTGGGCAGGGCACATAGCTCGCAGGACTGACGCCCGATGGGGCAAAAAAGTCCTCAAGTGGCGACCGCGTTCCAGAAGGCGCAGTGCTGGTAGGCCTCCCACACGGTGGACCGACGACCTGGTTAAGGTCGCCGGAAAGCAGTGGATGCGGGCGGCCCGGGACCGGCCTTTGTGGAAATCCTTGGGGAGGCCTATGTCCAGCAGTGGACGTCTTTTGGCTGAAATGATGATGATAAATTCAGTCACTTGGTTTGATTGGAGCCGACCTTAATAAAATTAGGAAGAAAACGCATAGAACAGGCTTCCATCTTAGGAATTAATTTCTTCGTATCATTCATAGAATCCATGTATTCAGCATTTGCCAAATACAGGGAGGCCTGCAATATAAATCTACCAATGAGCCAATAGAGTATGGAATAGGCGTCGAAAAGGCGACACGACCGCGGGTCAGTTTTGACGAGACGCGACAACTCGTCAATTGGTCCAATCACGGCGCTTATTGATTCTCAAAGTTTCATTGCAATCTTAATTTAAACAGGAGACCGGAGAGCTGGCAGCTACCTCGGACAAAGAATCAGTCTAGCGATTCAAAGGTGGAACGATGCCAGTATCTTCGGAACCTTGCCTATAGGGACACCTTTAAATAATATATTATAGTGTTTTCTTTGTAAAGTTTTTTTTTCTAGTTATAGCTTAGTTGGTATTTGTCCATTAGGTACTTTATTTAATATAGAAAAAATATACTTTTAGTTTTGTTTTATTTAATAATAACTTTAAACATTCATTAAATTATTATTACAACTAGACGGTAGGTGATACAATTCAAACTAGGCGGGTCCTTGATTTTACATGTGTCTTTCTGTCCACAACAAACGACGACAGGTGGAGAGAGGCCGCTAAAAATTACGACTCTTAATGCTGAATGTCTTAATGCACACCGCTGCCCCTCGAGAATGGGGTTGGCGATTATGTGGGACTCCGAAACCTACACGTCAATCCACTAAAACCCCAGCGTGATACCCTTACACGTCACACTTTGAGCGCCACAGGTTCTGGTGAACGCATTCTGTGACGCGTACAAATTGAGAACTATCTTTTTTGTTTCACTGTTAAAATGCTTAATGCTTACCGCTGCTCATCGGGGTGGTCAGTGGTTTTGTGGGACTCCGGAACACTAGACTACCCACTAAATGTCTGTCTTGTTTGAGACGCCACAGGTTCGCGAGTACGCATTCTACTGTTGCGCTCCCACGGGTTACAACATTGAGTGACACTTAGCAAACAAACAAGGGCCTATAAATAAAAATATTACACTTGAGAAAGTTGAGAACCGCTGGCTAACGACATTCAATTGACACGACGCATTCTAAAGCATGTACCACAAGTCACGGATTGTCACATCGTTCCCGATTGGGGATGTCACATGTCACAAGTTTAAATGTACTTACATTTCATTGCAATTTAAATGAATGTAACATATTTCACATGTACCGTAGTATATAGGTAGAGATTGTACATTTACCAACATATATACGGATTTAGAATACATAGTGTCACCACCCCATTCCATTCTGGGGGTGTTGTAAGAGCCGACAAAAATAATTAATAAGTTCGGAAACCTAGCCGCAAGAGAAGGAAACCTTAATACAAACCCTTTTTTTTTTTTTTTTTTTTTTTTTTTTTTTTTTTTTTTTTTTTTTTTTTTTTTGTGCCCGGGGTAAAAATCCTTTATGGACTATCCCCGTCGGTCCCGGGGAGGACCGACGAGGGGTGTGTGGGAATCTCCCCCAGAATGGGGGCATACCCACTAAAACATCCCCGGGGTGTACAATCCCGCGCAGGATCCGCCTCGTGGGCCCAGAATCTGCACCACGAGGCAGACGCGCAGGGGGGGGAGCGAAGATGTTAAAGCTCAACCCCCCGATGCCAGTCCGATGCGGAGTGAGAACTCCGTGGTGCCCTGCCAGTACACATGGCAGGGCACCCATCCTGATCCCGTCGAGGGGCGGGGCCTCCCCGAGCCCCGCCCTGGGATCAGTCGGCCAGATGGTCGGCCTCTTTCCCGGCGGTGGAGGCTCGGTTAGTCGAGCTCCCGTCCGCCCGTCCAGTTTGCGGGGCCTCGGTCTCCATGGGCGCCGCCGCGACCGCAGCAGCACCCTGGACCACCCCGCTGCGTCGGGAAGGCCTGACGCGGCCCCCCTTCGCCTGGACACAACCTTTGCTGCCCAGCCGGTGCGTATGGGGTAAACCCATATCGGCACACAGCGGGCAGCGCCTGTCCCGGGCCTGGCATTCCTTTGCCCGATGGCCCAGCTCGCTGCATTTATAGCAGCGAGCTCCTCTCCCTGCGTGCTCCCTGTTGGGGCACTGGACCCCTACGTGGCCGCACTCGAGGCAGCGGAAACAAAATTCCGCTCTGGCCTCGAGCGCCTCCACTCTCGCCCTGGCCCAGCCCACAACCAGGCGGCCGGATGACAGAAGCCGCTGCGCAGCGGCCAGTGGGCAGCGCACGTTGGCCACGCCCAGGTAACCGGGCGCACGACGGATACTGCCAACCCTGACAGCCTCCGCCGCGCACCCCCCCGGCTGAGGCAACTGCCTTGGCCACGTCAGCGACCTCTGTCGCATCGTCAAGGTCGAGGACCTTCAGCTCCCTGGTCCTCGTAGGGCGCATGACCCGGACGCCCAGAGCACCGAGGGCCGCTCCAAGGCTCTCCGCGAGCCTGTCCGCCTTCACGCCGCATTCGGGGCCGGACAGCTCGTAGAGCATCCCCCCCGTCCTCGTCCTTCGGGGTCGCATCTCCTCAGGGGCGATCCCTAACTCCTCCAGTTTCACCGCCCCCTTGACGGTGGCCAACGCCTCGGCGTAAGTGGCCTGCGACCCCTCCGGAATCGTAAGGGTTACGGCCTCTGTCTTCGTCCGGGTCCTCCTCCGCCGGCACTTCGCCCCTCGGCCCTTCTTCGCCTTGCGTGGCGAAGGGGGGGAGGGACGGCTCCTCGGCACTTCCTTCTTTTTAGGCGGGGCCTTCCTGGCCGCCACCGTCGCCCATGTTTCCGTCCTGGGCTCCCTCGCTGGAGCCACACTGGGCGTCACAGACGGGGGAACCGCAGGGAGGTCCGCGACTGGTGGCACAGCCGCCGCCCTCTTCCGCCTATTCCTTTTCTTCGGTTTCCGGGGGGGCTGGGGAGGCCCATCTCTCTCAGCCCGCCTCTCCCTCACCCTCTGCGCCATGAGGACCCCGCGGGCAGCAGACTTGTCTGCCTCCAGAGGCGGTCGGAGCCGCTTCTCCGGCAGCAGACGGTCCGCGATGCCCGCGAGTTTCGCGTCCATCATGGCGCCTATTGCCCTCATAGTCAGTGGGGGCTCCTCCTGAGGGGTGGGCGAGACGTGAGGGGGCCGGCTCGCCATGTCAGCGCGCAGCTGATCTAACTCCGCCCTCATCGTCTCAACCTTCTCCACTAGCCCCTCTGCTTCCGACGCCATCCTAGTCAGCTTACCCAGCGCCCCAAGGAGCGACGCAGAGGCCGTTCGGATGGCGTTAAGGAAGAGACCCTTGGGCTTCCCATTTCGTTTTGTTACCTCCAGGAGGATGGCCAGATCATCCTGGATGATTGCGCGAAGATCATCAGCACATGGCTCTCCTGGAGGTACTTGCGCCCTGCTTGCCGTCACCCTATTGACGACGTCCATCAGTCTGGCCTTGGCGTTTAGCGTGCGCGCTACGCCCTTGACGCGGACGTCCTCTGGGATCTGCTCCACGTTCTCCACACCAGCCTCCTCCATCTTCTCCTTGAGCCTCAGGTATTCCTTGTAGGCGCCACGCGCGCTCTCGTGGTAGAATCCACTGAGCTCTTCCCCGTCCTGCGTCAAGTCCTCCGGTCCAGTGGACTCTCCTTCCTCCCACCCACTGGTGGGCGGGGTCCGCGACCGGCGGGCTTTCCCACACTTTGCGCGCTTGCGATAGTACGCCGACCTGTGTTGGGGTGCAATGAGGTTCGAGTCGCAAGATCCCGATCCCTCGCCCCTTCTCCCTGTTGAGCTGTCCCGGCTCAACGAGACGTCGCTTTCGCCAGACTGCTCTTTGTGGCCGGGGAGCGGACTGCTTAGCCGCTTCCCAGCCGTCGCCCCTTCCTCCATGGCGGACTCCTCCGGCTTGCGCTTGCGCGCCATCGCCCTCCAGATCTCCTTCGTCTCCTCCAGAGACCCCATCTCCTTCCTCGTCACGATGGACGAAACGACCAAATTGCCCCCCCCGTATACATGGGGCAGACCGCCACCCCCAGAGGGAGAAGCGGTGCGGGATTCCCCAGCTTGGCTGGGACCCGCCCGGGGAGTTTTTTCGTTTAGGCGTTTTTCCATGTTTGTATCTCCCTATCACGTCACCCTAAACACTTTCCCCCCCGCAGACCCCCGGGAAAACCCGAGAGCCGCACCCCAGAAGCTACAAAAGAAAAAGAAGAAAACAAAAAGACAGAAAAGAACGACAGAAACCAAGCAAAACAAGAACAAAAGAAACCAAAATCAAAAGAAGTAGAACGACCAAAACCAAACAAAACGACAGACTAATTTAAATTAAATTAAATAGATAAAATTGAATTAAGTGGAGACTCGGTTTGGCGGCCAACCAGTGTTGAGCGCCAACCCGAGTGCCCCATGGTGCGCCGCAGCGGTTTGCGACTCACAAGGCAACTCTGAGAACAGAGAAGTCCCCGGAGCCGCAACCCGGCACGACGCTGTAAAGGGATTGGGAAAGATAGGAAACAGGGTAAGGGAAAAAGGCGGGAAGGGGAATGATTAGAGACGGGAAAGCGCATGACGTTTCGGCTACGTCTGTCCAGAAGGGCCAGACCAACAGCAGGCAGCAACCACGGGCAGGATCACCGTCACACTTGCCTTGGGGATCGACGCAACAGTAGTGCTCCACCCAAGACCAACGCCCCTCCCATTGCCGGGAAAGACAAGGGAGTACGGTGAAAGACGAAGTCACCAGGTCTTACCAGTAGCCTCTGTGACTTCCCCTTCCACCCGCCCTTAATACAAACCCTGTGCCAACCCGACTTGCCGGCGTGGCACAGTAGGCTAATTTCCCTCCATGAATTTGGAGGAGGGAGTAGTGAATAATATATGGTCTGTCATTTCAGATGTTAACATGTATTACATTATTTTTAATCATTATTTTGATTTATTTAAGAAACAACACATTTAAAAATTATGGATACTCTCAAAGGTGACCTTTGAAGTGCCACTGGCTTACACAAAGACACTTGCCCGACTCTGGAATCGAACCGGTGAACCCATGATCTAAAGGTGGGACATCCAACCCCTAGACCAACAAGCATTACAATAACCCATTCTCTCCTGAGGATATCAAAAACGCACCCGACAGAGATCCTAGCCGGAAACTAGTTTTTTTTTAAGCGAAACTCCTTCGCTTTTTTGAAACTGTATCGCACGGGCAGTTTACAAAAATTTAATTCACGAATGACACCCAGACTCAGCCCAAGTGCCTCTGGTTTACACAAAGACCCGACCCGGATCGAACCTTGAAAATAACAAAAACTAACCACTGAAGGGAGAAGAAGGGAAACATTGTCACCTATTTCATCCTGAGGGTGTCGTATGTTATGACTGAAGGTAGATAAAAAACTGATGGATACATTTATGTAAAAACTGATCGACATATATCCTGTAGTAAACGAGACAATCGGCGCGTAACAACCAGTCTCCAACGAAACTTGAACTTAAGTTCTTAAAGTGTCAACATCCCTCGAATACTGTTTTAGCTTGAACTTCCTAAGTAGTTGAGAGTAATAACTTAAAGTTTGTAATATTGATGCTTGTCTGAAGTCATTAGATCATAGTTAAGACACATATAGCGTATGTAGGTCATTCAGCTTCCGTGTGGTGACGGATTCAGATTATATAGTGTCACCAACCCAATCTATCCTGGGGTGTCGTAAGAGACGACTATAGGAACGAAAGAGGCAGATCACATAGCCGCAAGAGAAGGAAAACTTGACACAAACCCTGTGCCAACCCGTCTGACCAGGCTGGCACAGTAGGCTATTTGACGACACGGTTGGCGCAGTGGTTGAGCGATCGACTGCTGCGCAGCATGTCGCGGGTTCGGTTCCCGCACGGAAGAAATATTTGTACGACCTACAAGTATTTGTTACGGGTCTGGGTGTTTTCTATCTATGATATGTATGTATTTACAAAAAAAATGTATAAGTAGTTTATCACCCATCTCGTTACCATAACACAAGCATTAAAATTGCTTAGCTTGGGACGAGATGGCGTTGTGTGAAATGTCCAAGGATATTTATAGAATAATAAGTCTTGAAGTCGGCCAACCAAGGGAACGTTATCATTCAAACAAAATAATAGGCGGTAGATTTTACCTGTTTCTTTGTACTTTTGAAGACAACTGTCATCTAGTCTCTCCCGCGACCACTACTGCTGCAAAGCATTCGAAACGTCGGGAATTAAATAATGTAATATACACGCGATATATCCGTTAAAAAATGTTTAATTTCAATGTGTAATAATCGCAAAAACCTAAGAAATCAACTTAAATAGTGTTATTTTATGTGTATTTGTATGAGTACTGTTGGTGTGCTAAATAAAATAAAATGAATAAATACCGCATGTGGCAGCCATCGACGTCTTCAACCACAAATTCAAATTCAAAACTCATTTAATCAAGTTGGCTCATTAGAGCTCTTTCGACAAGTCAAACAACAAAATAAAATTTAAAATTTACTATCTACTACCGGTTCGGAATGCAGTTCTACAGAGAAGAGCCGGCACGAAACTCTGTAGTTGCTCTGTTTAGATCGCCATTTTTAGGTACAAGGCCGTGATAAGACAGTTTGTGAGAGCAAACTCGCGCAATGGGCCAAACAACAGCCTCAAAGGGAAGTGTACCAAGGTAGGGAGCCATATCAAAACTCACATCCCATGAAGTCACATTAGCCGTGATCTGTCAGTCTACAAATTCTGTTATCTCATTTTCCCATCCAAAAATAGGAAAGTTTGTCAAAACAGCGGAGTTTGGCAGGGCGTGCTCTGAACTTGTGGGACAAATTTACGAGTGCTCCAAGATGGCAGATAAATTGGATTATTGTCTACTAAATGTAGAATGTCACTTGGGCTCGGATGGTCCAAGTTTAGAAGAGTAAATTGTAACCTTTGAATGATTTACACATTGTCACCAACCTAACCTAAAGAGAGGGAAAACTTAGATAAGTACCAGCCCTGTGCCAACCCATGGGGACGGGGCAGAATACCCTCCGCACGCTGGGAAAAAACGCGTGTTGTATATGTCAACAAAACCCAGTACGCTTGGTAGTAGGATGTGATGGTGCGCCCAGCTTGCTTACCACCCTCACATCTACGTCTAGCAGTTTTACTGTGTTTCGTCGTATGTGTGTGAGAGCCATCTCACATACACACGTCATCTTAGACCCTGGCGTTGCTTTCCATCACGCAAGCGTCTTATCAGCGTAGCACAGGAGGGAAATACGAGTATTGTGAGGAGGCCCGACTTAGTAATAGATAATTTATGGCTGAGAAGAAGAGAAGAGAGAATTGTAACACAATGTTTAGGCTGGTTTGTTACAAACGGGTGGTCAACGTGAAATAATTACGATTAGAAATATTTGAACATTTTGCTTTCTTCAATCAGCTATTATGGTACCCTCGCGACGTTCTCTTCCCTGCAATATGGTTGAGGAGGGCGATGGCTGCCGCATGCGTCATGCTTGTGAACAGGTGCCGTTGCTGGGGGTTGGTTGGCTTGGGCTTTACAAGGTTACTATTGTCAACTATATCTGGCTGATGTTTGGCCCTTTGGAACTATTGCGTGAGTTTGCTCTCACAAATCTGTCTTAAAACCAGTCTTGTACCCAAATGGCGATCTAAAAAGAGCAACTACAGAGTTTCTTGCCGGCTCTTCTCTGTAGAGGTGCATTCCGAACCGGTGGTAGATGGTAAATAATTAATTTTAAATGGTAAATTTTAAATTTTATTTTTTGTTTGACCTGTCTTAAGGGCTCTAATGAGCCAACTTGATTAAATGAGTTTTGATTTTTGATTTTTGATGGAAAGGGGAGATGACATCATGATGACAGTATTATGCAATTTCATGTTTGTAAACTACTATTTATTATATTACTAGCGACCCGCCCCTTCGCCCGTGCAAAGCGGGGGTGGGTTATACATATAAACCTTCCTCTTGAATCACTCTATCTATTAATAAAAACTGTATCAAAATCCGTAGCGTTGTTTTAAAGATTTAAGCATACATAGGGACGGACAGACGACAGCGACTTTGTTTTATAATATGTAGTGATAGTGATAGTGATGATAGTGATAGTGATTACTGCAGAAGTTACGTTTATGCAATAAAAGGTGTGTTATTATTTATATCCTTCGTTTAACGCTGGAGCCTGTTTCTTGCACTTTACACATCAAGGGATTCGATCCGGAGGCATCTCAGACAATCTTTATGGGGTTTGAAACTAATCCTATTTAGATGAACGTCACTGAGTTATACTAAACTATGGATAATATGTTATTACAATTGAAAAGGTTTAAATAAGTACATTTGTTTAAAATTTAGTTCGGGTTAAGGTTATATTCATTGGAAGTCACTTTGTGTAAGGCAAGGATAAGTTCAATATTGTTTTTTTTTTGTAGATTTCGGAGTAAATATCTAGTGGAACAAAAAAATAGAACAAGATGCCAACATTATTTTCATCCCCCCATCTCGGAAAGAGTATTTTTGCTCTTCGATATCTGAGTGCAAAAGCCGTTTTTATTCGCTAGAGAATAAAGTAAAGATTATTCTGTAATACTTACCTGTCATAATGTAGTAATTAATACCTAAACTGAAATAAAAGTGTACCTATCTTGTGATTGTAAACGTTTTTTTTTGCATTTAGTCATTTCCTCGCTGAGGTGGAATGAAAAGTTACGTGTTGCACTCGAGTGCAAAGATTTTTCACCTCCTGCTCTTTTGATTCCCTCGCTAACGTTCAGGATTCTAATTTTGAATCACTCGCTGCGCTCGTGATTCAATTTTAGATTCCTTCGCTTGCTCGGTCATCAAAATTGAACACGCGGTTAAGCAGCAACTTTGCACTCTTGTCTAACAAATAACTATTTTGTAAGTAAATCCCCTGCACTACTATCGAGGCTGTTTACAAACATGTAATTCACGAACACATCTAACACCCAGACTCGGAGCAAGTGCCTTTTTATACATTCTATTCTACACTCCGTGATAAAGATTTCTACCAAAATCGGACTGCATAGTCTCGAAACTCAAACTCAAATCATTTATTTCAATTGAACCTATTTACTGGTGTTTTTGAAAAGTCAAAAGTGAAGTTAGGAATCTAGTTGCATGTTCCAAAAAGTATCCTATGGAGAAGAACAGGCAAGAAACTCCATGGACACTCGAACTTCATTAGCCTAATCTAACATTTTTTTTTTATTTGTTAAACTTTTATATTATTAATTTTAATCAACCTAATGGACAAATACTTAAAAATACCTAAAAAAAACTTTAAATATATATTTTATTAAAAGGAGTCCCTATATGCAAGGTTCCGAAGATACTGGCAGCGTTCCCCCTTTGAATCGCTATACTGATTATTTGTCCGATTCTTTAATCTTACCATTACATTAAAGTACATATGAATATAAAAATGCGATGTCACTACGGCCCAGATAAACCAGTATTAAATTAATTGTAATTAAACTTGCAAATGGCAGACCATAATGAACGGAACAAAAAAGATCTGTGGAACATGCAAATCATGCGACGTTCATTCCAACTCACGAGTAATTGTATTAAGTGAGCGAATGAATGAACGTAATGCAAAGTCATTCATTCGGACGGCTTATTAATAAAAATGGTTTTTGTTAATGCCGCCGTGGCCCTATTACGCTGATGCCTTTTTATCGACCATCATGCTAGTATGTGTGCGTGTGATGACGCATTTGGATTACATAGTGTCACCACCCTATTACATCCTGAGGGTAGTGTAAAAGTAGACAAAAGGAAAAGATAAGGCTGAATGCCTAGCCGCAAGAGAAGGAAAACTTGATACGAGACCCTGGCAGCGTGACACAGTAGTCGGTCGGAGTTGGTAGTTGGAGGAGGCCCGACTCACCAGTGGGTCACTTATAGGCTGAGAAGTAGAAGTAAAGTAGTAGTATACATTTATTAAATTTCTTAATATATATTTAATCTTTATTAGTGTTACTTAACATGTTTAAAAAACTACATTCTGCGTCACCGTAATGAGTTGTGCATATACAGGGTTAATACGACATAGGGGCATTTTTTTATCTGCCTATACTAGGTATCATTTCCAGGCTCTTTAGCAAAAATCAATTAAATTGGAGCAATAGTTTAGCCGCAAATATTATTTTGCCTCATTTGAACATGATGTATCTTTCCTAACAGATGTTTATGGCTAACGCATCGCTTATTAACCTTAGGGGCTGTCCATTAATCACGTGATGTTTTTTTAACATTTTTTAACCCCTCCCTCCCCCTTGGTGATACCTGGTGAAGTTTAAGACTACCCCTCCACCCCCTATGAAAATCACGTGTATTTTTGTACCGTTTCGAATTCATACTAATCACATATAGTATACGTAGTGTAATTTAATGCCCCTCTGTCATATCAACTCTGTATATTTAAAAAATTCGACAATATGGATTTTGATAACGTAACAACTATTGGATGTCCTAAATTAATAAAATAAATAAACTTCACATGCACCTGAGGCACAAATCCGACATTACACCTCAACAACCCTTTATGAGTCCCGAGGCAATGAAATGCTCGACAGGTTTTCACATCAATAGTTTCTGAACGAAACACCAGTTAAGTAAATCCGGACAATGGATATTTATTTGAGCCGTTTACGGTGGAGACTTTGGATTCATGGGGCCCGGGGGCACACTGCCTTTCAATGATCTTTCATCCAAGCTGATAGACGCTACCCGTGAACAAAAGGCTGTTACATACCTCCTTCCGAGGATTAGCATTGCTATTCAGGGGATGCAGCTGGTCTTCTGGACACCGTGTCTCAGGGATATGCCACTACCACAATTTGATTTTATACTTTAGTTTTTTTTTCTTTTATTATGATCATCACTATCATCATCACTACATAGTATAAAACAAAGTCGCTTTCGTCTGTCCGTCCCTATGTATGCTTAAATCTTTTAAACTACGCAACCGATTTTGAAGCGGTTTTTTTAATAGCTAGAGTGATCTCAGAGGAAGGTTTATGTATAATACGTGTTTAATATTGTATAGAAACACTGATAAATTTAGACGTTCCTTATTGCACCCGTGCGAAGCCGGGGCGGGTCGCTAGTTAATAATAAAAAATAAATATCCATGTGGTGACGGATTTAGAATATGCATACTATCCTGAGGGTGTCGCAATCGGCGACTAAGGGAACACTAGAGGCAATTCACCTAGCTGCAAGGAAAACTTGACACCCGTCTGGCCAGCGTAACACAGTAGGCTAATTTCCCTCCATGATTTTGGAGGAGGCCCGACTCAGTAGTGGCTCATTAATTAATTAAATATTTTGACCTACATTTCCGAACGCTATTCCAATATGGACTTCATCGTGAAAATGAACAAATAAATATAAATAAATATCCTTGGACATTCCACACAACGCCATCTCGTCCCAAGCTAAGCGACTTAATGCTTGTGTTATGGTAACGAGATGGATGATAAACTACTTAAGTACATTTTTTTTTGTAAACACATACATATTATACATAGAAAACACCCAGACCCGGAACAAACACTTGTAGGTCGTACAAATATTTCTTCCGTGCGGGAATCGAACCCGCCACATCTCAACCACTGCGCCAACCGTGTCGTCAAAATAAATGTCATGTTAACATAATAGGCCGTAATGTGCCTCTGACAAAGGTAATGTCAGTTGTGCTGATACAGAACTAGCCCGGGGCATTCCGAAAACGCGATACCTTTCCCCGTACAGCCCAGGCGACATTATGTTCCCGGACTGTCTGAATCTCGACCTGGATATCGGAAAATAAGGGCTACAACTAAAGTCAAGTCACTTTTCTATACTACAAATAAATAAAATTGGAGTGTCTGTTTGTAATAATAAAATAACCACTTTTTACTAACTGCGTAAGTATACTACACAGAAAATAGCACGAAATATTTTTTTTTTAAATTTTTCTCTGTCTGGCTAATCTCTGGAACGGCTGGACCGATTTTGACGCGACTTTCACTGATAGGTAGCTGATGATATAAGGAGTAACTAAGGCTTTTTTGACTAGCTTCGCCCCGCGGCTTCACCCGCGGGTAACATCGCACCCGTGCGAAGCCGAGACGGGCCGCTAGTTTTGTTTAAGACACAATGGACAATTACAAATTGTCAACACATTGATAAAAAATATACAATGTAATGCAAAGTTATACGAGTATAGTTTACCGCCAGTTCGGAACGCGATCATTGCTGAGTAGAACTGGCTAGAAACTCAGAGAGCTCGTCATTCTTTTTTTTTGTCTTTAAACTAATCAACACCCCAGTCAACACCCCATTACACCCTAAGGGAGTTACACCCTAAGGGAGGCGCCGACAAAAGGAAATGACAAGGCCGATAACCTAGTCGCAAAAGACGGACAACTTGACAGTAAACTCTGTGCCAACCCATCTGGCCAGCGTGGCACAGTTTGCTTTACTTCCATGTAACTGAAGGAGGCGTGATTCAGCAGTGGGTCATCTATGGCTTGAGTAGCAGTATCACAAAACTCCTAAAAATCTTCATGTTTAAATCGACCATCGTAATCGCTTGCCTTCAGCTGGTATCATAGGTATCACACGTCTTACACAATACAACGCGCGTCCCAAACCTAATTTAATACTGACATAACAAATTACGAAGTCACACCCGGAGTAACAACAAAAACCAACACCCGACTTCGGTACCCGGAACTTAATTAACCAGTTACCGACTCCGGGTCTCTTATACCCCGGCGGAGTTTACTGGATGCCCGCAACACCCGGCAATTTAACACTGTCTCGTTTCTATGTTTGTTAGATTTTTTTTTCTTATTTTAACGAAACCTTTGCACTAGTTATAGTCCGTGTGGTGACGGATTAAGAATACATAGTGTCACCACCCCGTACCATCCTGAGGGTGTCGTAAAAGCCGACAAAAGGAGATGACAAGGCTGAAAACCAAGAAGAGAAGAAAATTTGAAATGTAACCCTGTGCCAACCCGTCAGGCCAGCGCGCCACAGTAGGCTAATTGCCCTCTATGTAATAGGAGGAGGTCTGACTCAGCAGTGGGTCATTTATGGCCTGAGTAGTAGTAGGTATAGTGTCACCACCCCGTACCATCTTGAGGGTGTCGTAAGAGCCGACAAAAGGAGATGACAAGGCTGAAAACCTAGAAGAGAACACAAGAGAAGGAAAACTTGAAATGAAAAACTGTGCCAACCCGTCAGGTAAGCCCGACGGTAGGCTAATTGCCCTCTATGTATTAGGAGGAGGTCCGACTCAGCAGTGGGTCAATTATGGGCTCAGTAGTTGTTAGTTGTGTCGTAGTTTTTTTTTTGTTACAACACCACAGACTTGTAGTGTTTTTTTTAGCAATGAATGGTAATTATTTGCTCTTCTTTTTTTTCCTTTCGTCTGTCGCCAGCGCCTTGGCACCTGGGACATTGTTGTTTCATTTAACCTACTCTCAGTAGGTGCTTCCTTAGCTTATGTTTGGTAATAGCTGTTTGGTCTTGATATTAAAACTGTGTCATAGTTGTAGGTGTAACCTGTATCGCGGGGGCAGTTTGCAAACATGACATTCACGAAGACAAATGATACCAAGACTCGTAGCAAAGGCATCTGGTTTAAACAAAGACCCTACCCCGGAATCGAAGCGAGCACACGTGTTCCAAAGGCGGCATATCTAACCCCAAGACTAATAAGGCAATTGTACGTGTTTTGCAGTCCGTGTGTGTGGGATTTATAATACACATCGTCACCAACCCGCATCATCGGAGTGTCGTAAAAAGCGACTTTAGGACCACCTAGCTGCGAGAAACGGAAAATTTTACACACACCCTATGCCAACCCGTCTTGCCAGCATGGCACAGTAGGCTACTATCCCTCCATGAATTTGGAGGTGGTTTTACAAGCGGGCCCCACGCTTTGATGGGGAGCTCCCCAACCCACCCTGCGGGGTGGCAGCCGCCTATGTCGCGGCAGTTTAGGGCTCTCGAGGCAACTCTGAGGACAGAGGAGTCCCCGGAGCCAAAAACCACCACGCCTCCGTGTGCCCCTCTTCGTCTGGCCTCACCCCGTGGGCCCGCCCGGCATGGATGACGCTGAGCTGGTATGGCCTAAACGGATCCTAAAGACACGCAAGCCCCCTCACTACAACAAGGAGGCAGCACGGTCGAGGGGGAAAACTTACTAAGACTGTCAGAGTAAGGCCTTGTCATTTCCTTTCGTCAGCTCTTACGACACCCTCAGGATAGACTGTGGTTGTGACACTGTGTTTTATAACTACGTCACCACACTGATAGTCATATTATTATACAATACACACCAGTGAGGAAAGATGGACAAAAATATCCGCCCAATTTAACACTGTCTCTCGCAGTCTTGAAAATGCTCGAGTTTAACGCGCGCTAATATTGTGCGTCGTGAGTCGAAATGATGCTACGCAAATGGGGCCTGATGTATCCCATTTGTGTTCAGATTGTTACGAGATTTCTCGGGACGCGTTTTGGGGTTAACATGTTTTGGTAAGAATATTTTTTGTGCCTGCACTACACTAGGCATTTCTATTTCGTAATTGTGCACGAAGTTTCTTGGCGGTTCTTGTCTGTGGAGCGGTATTCCGAGCCGCGGGTAGTTTCAGTATGCACCTGGATGGGGTTGTGGGAAAAGAGATGGATGGATTGCGTGAATGAGAACATGCTTATCTCATATCATGGTTTTCACATGAATGTAGATATGACGTCAATAGGAGTGCATGGCTATATGGCCAAATGATGATGATAGTAGTTTTAAACATTACGATTTATAGGAGTTTCGTGATACAACCTACATGAATATTTTTTTTAAGTCTAAAACGTTAGGATTTTAATAAAATAACACGAGCAGGACTAGAGTATCACTCGGGGGAAAAGAGAATGACGCTGGCAGTAAAAAGAGAAAGAGCTTCCACTGCTAGCTTACTAACGAGTAGCAACAGGGCTATGCTATTTTCTATAATGTAGACCCATCACAGGTCGGAAAACCTTATTCCAGGAGTGGAGTTATTTCGTGTCGTGTGAGGGTATACCGCTGGGGATTCAGTAGGTAGACGTGTAGATTCCGGAGTCCCACATAATCGCCGACCCCACTCCCGAGAGGCGGTGGTACGCATAATAGCATTTCCCCAGGCAAAACAAAAAGAAAGAAAGAGTGGTATTTTCTAAGATAAAGTTACTGCAACTCATCACTCATGATAAACTCATCACCAGTTGAAAAGCCAAAAATGGAAAAGAAAACATTTACCACGTGAAATACGTTTGTAGAAAAGTGAATGTTTTAAATTGCTTACTCAAAACAGCCAAGTTTAAAACTGTTACACGCAAATACCATTTCGTGTAGTCCGAGAGGTGATGGATTTAGAAAACGAAATTTCACCAACCCACACCACGCTGAGGGTGTCTAAAGGAACGTAAGAGTCCTGATACAATCCTTGTGCCAAACCGTCTTGCATGGTTGTCATAGTATCCTTGAATTTGGAGAAGACCCGACTTAGAGGCTGATTTACGGGTTGAAGTGATGATGAGAGTTGTGTGGTATGTTGAAGATAATGGTATTAATTGATCTCTGCCTATAAATACCTCCTCCTATTTTAATGAAAAGTTCCCTGTCGGCGCTTCTACAAGCCTCCACGGGGGCAACATCGAGCGGGGCGCGGGGGACGCACCGACATTCACAAATTGACTACAAAGAAGGAAGCAAGCTTACCATTGTACTACAGAATATTTAATCCATTTGTTACAAACTGCGCAGCATGTCGCGGGTTCGATCCCCGCACGGAAGAAATATTTGTACGACCTACAAGTATTTGTTCCGGGTCTGGGTGTTTTCTATCTATAATATGTATGTATTTACAAAAAAAAATGTATACATATAAGTAGTTTATCATCCATCTCGTTACCATAACACAAGCATGAAGTTGCTTGCCTTGGGACGAGATGGCGTTGTGTGAAATGTCCAAGGATATTTATTTATTTATTATCTTTATAAATCCGTGCCGCTACGCAATTTCTCATTCTTGTGTTCCTGCCCGAACCTTCCCTCTATAAAATTGAATAATCTACTGTACCACGCTGGCCAGGCGGATTGGCACAGGGTTTGTATTAAGTAATCTCCCTCTCTTGTTTGGCTAGGTTTTCTGGCTGGTCTTGGCTTTTTCGACACCCTCAGGGTTCATCAATTTTGGGAGAATTTTTTTTTTCATCTTCCCAATTTCCTGGGTATCAGGACCGGTATTACCTGATCTGGCTAAATACCAGTATTTTCTCGAATGTGTTGCCGTCTGACCTCTGTGATCTATCTAAACAGTGGCACTGTTGTTAATTTTTCTTTACGCAATACGTTATAAACATAGTACACTTGAATTTTGATGTTTGACTCTATTATTATTCGCAATATCAATATAAATACATTTATTTTTAAATTTGTTAAAGAGCAACAACAGAATTCCTTGCCTTCTTCTCTGTATTGCAATATTCCTAACGTTACTTATAGTGTAGTCAACAAGTTCAAAACCCTGAAAAATAGAGATAAAAGTCCTAAAAATATGAGCGATAGCGCACTCACGTAGAAAAATGATTATGGTGTAGGTAAAAAAATTCCTTTTTTTATTAACGAAAGAAGCTGAAAAATAATCATATTTGTTTTGTCGTTAATAACTCAAACATAGTATTTAAGATTTTTTTATATTTTACCCCTATTTCACAAAAGTTTTTGAAACCGAATTATAACTTCGAAAAGTTTTTTAAACCTAAACACAAATATAAATGTCCTTTATCTCTTTAAATAATGCCAATAAGAAAAACTTTTGAAGACTTATAATGAATAAAGTTCGGCAATGCCCCGAGACCTCCTCGCCTTGCCAGAAAGCTCATAAAAGTTTATGTTTTAATGTCATAAAAATCTTATGTAAATTCTTATTTCGTGGGTTGTTCTTTCTCATCTTCAGGTAATTTTGTTTATGTTTTATCGTGTAACTATAAAACTGGAATTTCAAGTTAAGAAGTTTTGTACAGAATTGTTATGACTATACAGCTGTCGACGCTGTTGTTTGAGTTTTGATTCCTGTGTTATGTTTTTTATACGCAGCCTTATCACTGTTTCGTCGTTTCAGCCCATAAATGGCCCATTACTGAGTCGGGCCTACTCCAAATTCATATAGGGAAATTAGCCTACTGTGCCACGCTGGCAAGACGGGTTGGAACAGGGTGTGTATCAAGTTTTTCTTCTCTTTCGAATAAATCTGCTTCTTGCGTTCTTTTAGTCGCCTCTTAAGAGGGTATGAGTTGGTGACGTTGTGTATTCTATATCGGTGTAGACATTCATTATTTGTTTTGAAATATAGGATGCTAATATAATGATTAACCTTAACGAAAGTTAACACATTGTCACCACCCCATTCCATCCTGAGGGCGTCGTAAGAGTCAGCAAAAGAAACTGAGGCCGTAAATCTAACTGTATGAGAAGGAAAACTTGTATTAAACCTTGTGCCAACCCGTCTGGCTTGCGTGGCTCAGTAGCCTATTTACCCTTCATGTAATGGAGGGTTCAGTAGAGGGTCATGTATGGGCTGAACAGAAGTAAGTTTTAACACCCCAGTAGAGTTGAGATGCCACGGAATGAAATGGAAATCGTTGGTCTGGGGGTTGGATGTGCCGGAGCACGGGGTCCCGGGTTCGATTCCGGGGCCGGGCAAGTGTCTTTGTGTAAACTAGAGGCACTTGCTATGAGTCTGGGTGTCATTTGTGTTCTTAAATTAAATTAAAAAAAAATTAAATGGCCTGTTTATGCAAACAAAAATACTGGCAGCTAAGAAAGCGAGCTATGTCCTGTTACGGTCGCCAAAAACACTGTCGGAGCTCATGGTATTAAGGAATAACTCTTTACAGAGTTTAAAATACATTTTTATTTTCCATATTTGAAAAGAAAGAAGCACAAGCCTGTATCTCTCGCTCTCTAAGCTGCCAGTATTTTTGTTTTCATAAACATGGCCAGCATATTTAGAGAATTCTATGATCTATCTTAATTTTAGATATGAAAAGTATTTTACAAAAAAGTTTTTAATACAATGTCCATTCGGACGTCAATAATGTTATTGAAAGTTATTCAACATATTTTTTGTATGGTATCACAAAGAGAAACAGACACAAGATCTAAGAGCGCCTTTGTGCTAACGTATCTAAGAAAGACTAGGTAATGCTTTGTCCAGACATAACCTTTACAAAAGATTTTTGCTTTATCTGCCCTTAAAAGGTCTTAGCTGATATTGTTTAGTGGATTTTTTATACAATACACGACGCCCTATCATTGTTTTACTCAGATATTTTTGTTATAGCGTGGGGGTTGAGGGTCGAAAGATGAAATTCTATAATCTTAATTCAACATATGATACTACTAGAAATGACCTGGTGTGTGGCGGGTCGGTCTCTTCCCTGCAATATGGTTAAGGAGGAGGCGATGGCAGCCACATGCGTCAAGCTTGTGAACAGGTGCCGTTGCTGGAGGTCGGTTGGCTTGGGCATTAAAATGTTACTATTACTGACTAGTCCGTGAAGTTTTCCTTACGGATATGTTATCGGACTTGCCATTCCTTATTATCGGCCCTTACGACACCCTCAGGATGGATTGAGGTGGTGACACTTATGTATTCTAAATCCGTCAACACACTGACAATCTTTCAAATAGCTTTAAAGAGATATATTTATTTGCATTTGACGAAAGTCGTTTCTTTTGCATCGATCAAATCATCAACGTTTAAGGGCTGTCTGGAGTAGGGATAAGAGACTAATCATTTCCCTTACCCACTCCTATGGGATCTACATTGATCTACAGATACTGGATATGCCACTAATCAATTCCAGATTAAATGGAGGAAGTTCATCATCATCTATTTCTGCTAAATGTTGTATGGGAGTCCATAAATCGTATGACGTTCTATATAATTAGAAAGGTACGTAAATTCTACTACTTCTCAGCCCATAAATGACCCACTGCTGTGACGGGCCTCCTCCAGGTACATGGAGGGAAATTAGTCTACCACATAAAAAAATTGGGCATTAATCCGTGCTGTAAATGAAAAAAAAAAGATCTCTTCCAGCTAATCATTACCTCTGCAAAGTCTTTGACCGGGAAGTCCAGAGAGCCAACATAAAATGGTCACAAAAACTCGGTGAATAAATCAGGGGCCAGTATTTGTAATGAGGGAAAGAGACAGCCAGATTAATGATGTTCTGTCTCAGCGAGGATTGCAGCGCAATCCGTTTTAATTTATGCATTTGCCTTCCAGATTTTCGTTCAAAGAAAATAAAGACTACTTTTTTACACATAAATTTTGTTTCTAAAGTTTATTTGTAGAAGGTGCATAAAAAGTTTATGTTATTCATGTATATTAATCTCAGAGCTTTTTAGGACACCAAACCCCAACCGGTGAGACGGAGCTGGGATATGTGGGAGTCCCGGTCGCGTTGAGATGGTGAGTTGCGAACCGGTTTACCCACTAAAACCTACCACTGTTGTCACCGCGTGTCATTCTGCCGTTCAGGAAACTACATAGCCTTTCCGTGTTGGCAGTGACGGACAGGGGAGCTTGGCTCGAACCCTTGGTGTTGATTACCTATATGACGCCTGAAGCGTTCTTCTCTGAGACTTTTGCTATGGGGATAGGGTGTCCCTGTCCTGATCCCGGTCTCGATGCGCACCATGTGTGAAACGTGCCGCATTCCTGTTTGGCTCAAGAGAGCCTCGGTGCAGAAACCGATCGCCACGGGAACTGTTATCTGCTCCTAAGGGCGGGGGTGTTCCCTGCTCCCCCGAAGACACCAAACCCCTGCACGAGGTATAACCTGTGTCGCGGGGGCAGCTTACACACATTAAAGTAACGGAGACAAATGACACCCAGACTCTGAGTTTGGTTTTGCCCGGACCCGGAATCGAACCCAGGACCCCGTGACCCAAAGGCGGCTCATCCAACCCCTAGATTAACAAGTCAGATGTAAGTTTTGGGCTTGGGTCTTTAAATGAGCTATAGATACTGGCTTTGCTCACTTGTAGGATCATGAGGCTCTGGTTCGATTTCGGGTTCAGCCAAACATCTTTGAATGAGCTAGAGATGCTTGCTCTAACCAGTGAGTAACAACAAAAAATGTGGGAGTGTGATAAAATGTCATGTCAATAAGAAATTACTGCCTTGTTGGTGTAGGGGTTGGATTTGCCGCATTTCGGTTCGAATTCGGGGTCAGGCCAAAGTCTGGGTAATTGTGTCATCATGTCATTTGCGTTCGTGAATTACATGTTTGTAAACTGGCCCCGTGCTACAGGTTATCCCTATTGCAGGCGTCTCGTTTAATTAAGAAGAAGAAATGTTAGAGTATAATATTAGGAACTATTTTTTTTTAACTTTATATTATCTCTCCATAATGTTATACTGTCCCAACATAGTCGCTCTCAAGAAAATCTAAATGAACTTACGCAAAATAAAAAGTCCAAATTGTAAAAAAAACGGCGTCTTAAATAAAATGTCATCTAACTCAACTTGTCTTTTTAAGCAAATTCTACGTATTTTTGTGATAAGAAACGAGGAAGTTTCTCACTCGTGGGTGCTACGATTTTGCATAGACCATTTGCCACAAGGACACACATTGGCTTGATCTAAGTGTAAATACATACGCATATATCTTTAATGATGTCTTAGGTTTTCACGATCTTTGCACATTGCAGGCAAAGTTGGGAATTAAATAAAATAAATTCCTTTGTTGTAATTTTAGTTATTTAATTTATTTTTATTATTTAATTCAGTGTTTTTTTATGTATAAGTTATTGAAATTTGGCAAATAAATGTATAAATTACGATAAAAAAAAAAACGATAAGAACCGTCAAGAATTTATTCCCTGCAACATATAAGTTTGTTAGTCACAATCGAACGTCACAATTATCGTCACAACAACACAAATTTTGTGGATAGAAAGTTAGGATGCTGTGCCACGATGGCCATACATGGCCGAACAATTAGTTTAATGTGACGCCGCTTTCCGGGGGGCTACTTGGCGTGACCCAGCTACCCATTCAAACCCCAGTAGTATACTAAAGGTCTCGTTTGAGACGCCTCAGGTTCCCCATAACGCTGTCGAAGAGCCGGCAAAAGAAAATGACGAGGCTGATAGCATAGCCACAAGAGAGAAAACTTATACGAAACCCTGTACCAACCCGTCTGTCCAGCGTGGCCCAGTAGGCTAATTACCCTCCATGTAATTGGAAGAGCCCCGACTCAGCAGTGGGTCATTTATGGGCTGAATAGTAAAAGTAGTAGAGGTTATATATATAAATATACAAAGAATATTAGTTACATATATACAAAGAGTATTCTTTGTACTGTAGCCACACGACTATTTGACAAGTTGCTTTCCAATGCGTAATTCTGAACAGAATGAGCTAGTTATTCACATGTTTCACATTGTAATGAATAACCCCAACGGTCTCGTCCTTTGGGTAAATAGACCACGGTGTTCCTCACCATTTCCCTTAAAATAAATTAACATGCGTAGATTGAATTGTCAGCGGACTTTGGAAAACTCGACTTATTCTAATTTGGCGTTGGAAAAAGTTTTCTTTTTACGTGTCAATTCAGCCCGCCATGTTTTAGGCTAATGGCGTTTATTTATTTATTTTACGGGAAACGGGAAAATACACTCGCTCGAGTTATTTCACAGGATTTCATCAGGTGTCATATTTAGTTGGCGATTTCATGTCTTCCTTTATAATACTCGCTGCGAAGTATGGTTTTTTAGTGCCCAGTGTAAACTCTCACATACCCCTCTCCCGCTGTCTGGTAACCTATAAAAGGTTACAACCACGTTAAAAAACAAAAAGGAGTTGTAAGTTTCTATCAAATTTTCCTTCTCTTGCGTTCCTTCAGTCGCCTTTAATGATATCCGCACAATGGTTTTTTTCTGGGATTCGAAGTCTTGTATCTCGGGGGTAGTTTACAAACATAAATTCACGAACACAAATGACACCCAGACACAGAGCAAGTGCCTCTGGTTTACACAAAGCCCGGCCTGGGAATCGAACCCAGGATCCCATGATCCAACCTCTAGCTAGACTAACATATAGTCTTGTGAAATTTATACTTGTAGCAAAAGGTAACAGAAAAAGAACTTAATTCATGTAGGGTTTTTAATGGAACTCTAGTCATATTTAAAACTATCACTATCATAATGTATTTTTGAAGTGAAAACTTCTATAGCGGCGTTGAACACTTTTCTTGGGAAAAGTATAAAATCTCAAACTAGCGACACCGTTATAAGACGCAGAGATATAGTGTCAGCATATATGCATGTACATACAGACCGCGTAAAAACGGTGACGGCACTCCCGGAGTGCAACTCGTTGTTTTTTTATCGTGATGGAATGCAACGCCTAGGTCTAAGATGCAGCAGGCAATTCAAGGAAATGCCCTGTCGGGCACCGGATCGAAACACAGTAAAACTGCTTGGCGCCGGACTTAGATGTGAGGGTGGTAGCTAGCCGGGTGGACTATTAGATACTACCACCGAGCGGTTAATATCTTAACGACTCTGACGACCATTTTCTATCATCACCTTTTGGCACTTGTCGTATGCTTGACACAGTACTCGTACAGTCCTGGCCAATCTTTATGGCCGCTCTGAATGTAGCCGTTGGTACGAACTTGCGCATCGTACATTTCATAACCAATACGAACGTAGCTCTCTCACACTAACACGCGGGCGGCGAGGATGCTTGGGGGTGGGAAACGGCGCTCGCAGGGGTGCCCAGCCTCCACGCCCCGCGTACGTCCCGCTGATACCTGATTATGTGTTGTGCGCAGCGTAATGCGGCTACATTCAGAGCGGCCATAAAGATTGGCTACGACTGTACATTTCAGTATTATATAGATGAATAGCACATCAAAATGCAAGCCGGCGGAATCCTTTCATTTTTACATAAACACGTTTTACTGATAAAGCCACAATACGCAAATGTGGCGAGCTTAACCCCCAATATCAATCGACCCCAAACGGAACTCGATAATGGGTTCCGTACCGTAATTTGGGGTTAGGTATCGCCAATAGAATTGCAAACCTCCATCTTGGGGCTAACGGACAGTCGATTTGGGTATTCGGATGGAGATGCAATAAGTGCCATTTGAATTTGGAACCTATAAACGGTGAACCACTTCACCGTTTATAGGTTCCAAATTCAAATGTATGTGTGTATGGGTACAGGGTAATTTGTACCTTGTACGTCACCATCATCATCGTAGCTTGTACATCACATAATATCCCGCTTTTTTTCTTTTCAGGTAAGTCCAGTACCTTAACTAATTCATGAAAGTGGAACGAATCGTACGAAGGGTAAGTCAAATTTGAGCGTTCCACTTATCGACAATTTGGAAATATTTCACTTCGGAGTCGTCGTCATTCTTTCAGCCAATAAGCTACCCACTACTGAGTCTGGCCTCCTCCAATTACATTAAGGGAAATTAGCCTACTGTACCACACTGACAAGATTAAGTTCACTTGCCGCTAAGTTAGCCTTGTGATTTCCTTTTGTCGACTCCTACGACACCCTCAGGATGGAATGGGGTGCTGACACTGTGTATTCTAAATCCGTCACCACACTGAATCGGGTAGCGTGAAAACTGTCAGTTAGTATAACGAAATAATTACTAGACAACAATATTCTTCTTTCTCTCTTTTCCCAATTTCACTGGGCTCGGCACCAGCCTGACGCGACAGAGTGACTGCCGTCTTTCGGAACCAAACGAAACAAGTTATATGTAAACGTTCATTGAAATATGGCGATTAAAAAAAAAGACAAGCCCACCGAGTTTCTTCCGCCAGGTCTTCTCAGTTGGTGCCGCGTTCTCACCTGGAAGTAGCATTATAATAGTGATGTATCCGATAATGATTGTGAACGTCATAATTGGTTTATACAATAAAGCATGTTTCTATTCTATTTTCTATTCTATACCCTGTGCGACCTATTTAGTGCCAAGTAGTAATATTTTCGTCACAGAAAAGTCTCGAATAACAGCCGGGACGACGGCCCCACGAGCTCTCCAAACACGGGATCGAGTGTTATAGTGATATTTCGATCTGCACAGCCATCCACAATTTACGAAACTGAGACGCTACTCAGTGCTTTTTTAATCTCAAATCCCTAATCTCCCTATATCCTGTGCCTTGGTGAGAATGCTTACAAACATGTAAACATGACATCCAGACTCAGATCTGTAAAGCAGACGGTATATTGTACAGTCCACATTATCACTAAAATCACTATCATCACTACATATTATAAAACAAAGTCGCTGCCGTCTGTCCGTCCCTATGTATGCTTAAATCTTTAAAACTACGCAACGGATTTTGCAGCGGTTTTTTTTAATAGACAGAGTGATTTAAGAGGAATGTTTTAAAGTAGGTATAATACATTGCACCCGTGCGAAGCCGGGCCGGGTCGCTAGTACTATATTTAAAGATATCATAATCCACTACAACGATAAAATTCTATTTAGATATTTCCTCGTCCAAAGGAGCGAAGGCATCTTCAAGTGCCTACCTCTATAAGTATACCGTGAACTGAACCCGTCAAAGCCTTTCGAATCAGACCTTCGGACCTGAGCATGGCCCTTACGCACGAATTGGCGTATGAGCCCTTACGCTAGTGATGGGAATAGCTCGAGCACTCTCACCGTTTCGAGAATTATCGGGTTGAAGATTTCTCATTAAGACATTTTGTCACTTACATTAGAACAATAATGTCACACAATGTAACAGTACGCTCCACGTGTCTTACACAATTAACGATTAAAGAAAATGAGTCTCGGTGAACCACATGTTGTGTAGTCCAATTTATAAGCTTTTAGTATATAAAATATGTATATGTCGACACAATATTAAAAGGTGAAACTATATATTCTCAAAATACAATCATCAGTCGGGCCTCCTCCAATTCTATGGAAGGTGACTAGCTTACTACGCCACGCTGGACAAATTCAAATTCAAAACTCATTTAATCAAGTTGGCTCATTAGAGCTCCTTTGACAAGTCAAACAATAAAATAAAATTTAATTTAGAATTTACCATCTACCACCGGTTTGGAATGCAGTTCTACAGAGAAGAGCAGGCAAGAATCTCTGTAGTTGCTCTTTTTATATCGCCATTTTTAGGTACAAGGCCGTGATAAGACAGTTTTTGAGAGCAAACGCGCGCAATAGTCGCAAAGGGCCAAACATCAGCCAGATCTTATCAACAATACTAACCTTCTAACGCCCGAGCCAACCGACCCCCAGCAACGGCACCTGTTCACAAGCATGACGCATGCGGCAGCCATCGCCCTCCTCAACCATATTGCAGGGAAGAGAACGACCAGACGAGTTGGCACAGGGTTTCGTATCAAGTTTTCCTTCTCTGCGGCTAAGATTTCGGCTAAGAAATGTCCAAGGATATTTATTTATTTATATTATTTAACTAAGGGGTACGGTACGGTAAAATAAGTACATGTTTATTGAAAACAAAAGTTTATGTGACACTAGTAGGCATTTATAATAGTACTCGTATTTCTCGATGTGATATGCCAAGAAATGTTGGTGACATCCCTAATCACCTACGCGATCGACTCAGCGAGGGTTAGAAGTACCCTTACATAGTCTGAGGGCCACGGGAGGAGTATTGTGTCAAATGGAACACATGTAGCATCTTCAACGTTACAAATGAGTACTTTAAGTGTTATTTGGAGGATTGCAAGGCGATATTGGAATCTCGAGCCGACAGATGTTTGTAACCGAATGCTTGTCGTTCTAGTGGTTTAATGGTGACGTTGATAGTTAATTACCGTGTTTAATGTTAACCTTTGTGTTTAACGGTATTTACGTGTGGTGACGGATTAAGAATGTATAGTGTCACCAACCCATTTCGTCCCGAGGGTGTCGTAAGAGCCGACAAAAGGAAATAATAAGGCCGAAAACTCTGCAAATATTGATCCTAGCGTAAAAATTATAATGACCAAACTTGTGGGAAATTAAATTTCCAACAACTTAGGATAACACCATTTTTGCTCGAAAGTTGAATATTAACGAGTTATTTCAGAAAAAAAAAACTTTAAAACAAAATGGCGGCGAACCCTCTACCGGGATTAGTTCGAAAATCGGGATTTATACTTACAACTATCCCCCCGACGTTTTAAAAAACAAATCGGTCCCCGGATTTTTTTCTATTTAAATGTCTATTTCGACTGGACTATTGGCGGAGGCCTATGTCCAGCAGTGGACGTCTTTTGGCTGAAATGATGATGATGCTGACCAGCATTTATGGGCTGAGAAATAAGCAATGTTAAGTGTTATGTAGAATATCGCTTCTCACTAATTATTATTAAATAATGTTAAGTTTACAAAATGTATGAGTTACAGTTTCTTCGTGGAAATCCTTGGGGGAGGCCTATGTCTAGTAGTGGACATCTTATGGCTGAAAAGGTGATGATGATGATGAGTTGCAGTTAAAAGTATATACAGTGCTAAGTATTTTCTTTTATCAAATTGGACTAGGACAGCTTTAGAAGTGGGATAAAAATAGTCTGGTGATATTTTGTCTTTTATATTTTTCTGAAAGGACGTTTATACACAACCCAAGTTAAATACAGGATTACGTACTAGTAAATAAAGGTGCTTAATAAAATAACGCTACGTACAGCTTTAACTTAAAATAATACTTTATATTACTTACTTTTCAACAACAACATGTAATCTTCTTCTTATTATAAAGTTACTTTGAAATATTTATTTTGGATATTCACGGAACCTCTTTTGGCATGTTAAGAAATAAACTTGAAGAATCTATCGAAAAAAAAACGTTTTTAACGGTTTTTCGCGTGTATATTACACTAGCGGCCCGTCCCGGCTGTGCACGGTGAGATGTTACTTGCGGATGACGCCGCGAGGCGAAGCTAGTAAAAAACAAGTTGCCTAAGTTACTCCTTATATCATCAGTTACTTCTTAGTGAAAGTTCTGTCAAAATCGGTCCAGCTGTTTCAGAGACTAGCCGGAACAAACAGACACAGACAACATTTAAAAAAAATGTTATTTTGGTATTTGTACTGTGTATACATAATCACGCATTTAGTAAAAAGTGGTTATTTTATGGGTTTAGTCAAATCAAATCAAAATGTTTTTTATTCGAATAAATTCTTGCGAATGCTTTCAAATAGTAAAAAAATACAACACTAAATCAAAATTTAAAAAGAAATATATAATAATAATTTATCATTTAGTTTTTACCACTGGTTCGGAATGCCATTCCATAGAGGAGAGCCGGTAAGAAACTCCATGGTTGCTATCTCTATATATAAAAATGAATAGCTGTTCGTTAGTCTCGCTACAACTCGAAAACGGCTGGAGCGATTTGGCTAATTTTGGTCTTGAAATATTCGTGTGAGTCCAGGGAAGGTTTAAGAGTCTAGAGAAAACATTGATATTGTAAGTAAAATAATAAAAACAACAATTTTATTTTCCCATACAAACTGTTACCTGTCAAACATTTGACGTTCGTCCCGACGGTTCGCTATTTTTGGCATAATTACTTTTTTTCTTTTTTAATTACATTAAATAAGGGATTGGAATCGATAAGAAAAGGCGGTATATTAATTTATTATTAATTATTCCAATTCGAATTCAATATTCATAGTTCAGACAGGACAACGTCTGTCGGGTCAGCTAGTTTTAAATAAAAGGGTTACAATTATGGTGGTACAAACAAGTCTGACAGATTAGTGAAAGCAATAACACGCATAAACATGTCAAACAGACAGTAACAACCATAAGAGACAATAGTCCCGAGTTCGCTATTACGGTATACGTGGTAGAAGCTACTTGCAATGGAACATGTATTTGACATAATAGTCCAAAAACAACTGATTCGACGCTCGAAGACAAACGATTCCTTTGACTAGTCGAAAAGACTACTTCAACAGCCAATGCCTGGCTGTCATCAGGACTTAAATAAAGTGGTAGACGCCCACAACGAACGGTCATTAGCGCGTGAAGCGTCAAGGGAATTAATCACGTTTAGGATTCGACGGCCGAACGGAATTCACAGTCGACAATAAGAACATGCGATACGCGCATCAACGCAGTTGATTGTAGACTAGAGAAAGTCTGTGAGTTGTCCGAGTGGTGACGGATTTAGAATACATAGTGTCACCATTCCATACTGAGGGTGTCGTAAGAGCCGACAAAAAGAAATGACAAGGCCGATAACTTAGACGCAAGAGCAGGACAACTTGAAACGAAACCGTCATGCCAGCGTGAAACAGTAGGCTAATTACCCTCTACGAAACTAGAGGAGGCCTGACTCAGTAGAGGGACCATGTATGGACTGAGTAATAGTAACATTTTTTTAATAAAAATCTCTGAAATCTACTTTATTCTAGACACCCCAGTTGGCAATAGTATGGATGTGAGATTATTTTAAACTGACGACACGTTTCTGATCGAAGAGCGAAACATCTTAAGAAAAATCCACAATATCCCCATATGTTCTAATTATCCTACTAACTATACACAACAAACGTTAATTGCTGGTCGCTGACGCCTCTACCCTGACTCTACCTTCACGTTTTTTGCTATATATTTTTATTTTTGTTGTTGACGGCCCTGAAATGGCTCCACCGATTTTAATGAAATTTTATATTCACATTTGGTTGCTATAGGAATCGGACAACGTCTATTTTTCATCCTCATAAATGTTAAGCGTGGTCCTTGCGGCTAGGTGTTATACGCTCTTACGACACCCTCGGCATGAAATGGGTTGGTGACACTATTTATTCTAAATCCATCACCACGCGGACAATACTTGTATATAATGATGTATGTTGACCCGACATCCGACCGGTGTCGTGTCGTGAATCTAAAAGGGCCTCTATAGACCCAAAATAGGCGGTTGACGTGTAGCGACCGCGACATCACCGTCGATAAATCGCAGGCCAGGTTACCCGCCGTCCATTATTTACAATCTGGCGTTGTTTTATTTACTGCGACTGAGGTCGGTAACACAATGATTGATATGAGATCATCAATACGACATTTGTATTATGTTTTATCGGGGAGAGTTGAACTGGTTAGGGATGAAAAAAAAACCAGTATTATGTCTCATTGGTTGTTGACTTATTGATGTTCATATTTCTAACTTCGGTTCGCACGGGTGCGATGTTACCCGCCGGTGACGGCGCGGTGCGAAGCTAGTCAAAAAAAGTAGCCTAAGTTACTCCTATTAGTCAAAATCGGCAGCTACCTTCATCAGCTACCTATTAGTCAAAATCGGTCCAGCCGTTCCAGATTACCCGGAACAAACAGACAGACAGACAATTTTAATAAATGTTATTTTGGTCTATGTACTGTATAAATATACTTACGCATTTAGTAAAAAGTGGGTATTTTATTATTACAAACAGACACTCCAATTTTATTTATTTGTAAAAATACATAGATCAAATGTATATTATTTTCTTTATATTCCTACCTTAAGTCGCTCAGCGTGATATGTAGCGAGCTATGCTTGGGGTTTCTCTGAAAGATACTATAACAAGACTATCCGACAGGGAACCAAAGTCCCCGACATAGCTCAGAGAATCAGTAGACTGTAGTGACAGTGGGCTGGTCATATCTGAAGAAGAACTGACAACCGCTAGGGTACACTTGTATGAAGACCGAGAATCGGCAAGCGTAGTGTAGGACGGCCGTCTGCTAGATGGAGCGACGATCTGCAAAAGGTTGTTTGCGGGATGCTGCGGCTGATGATGATGACGATAAATCTACTAGCTTCCCCCCTGTCACTTCGAGTGGCATAAAATACGTGCCAAGCGACAGAAATATTAAATTTTATTAGTGGTTGCCCAGCGGTCCAAATTATTAATTTAAATAAAGATCTATTCTCAATTTCACCACAGACTTCACTATCACTACATAGTATAAAACAAAGTCGCATTCTTCTGTCCGTCCCTATGTATGCATAAATCTTTAAAACTACGCAACGGATTTTGAAGCGGTTTTTTTTAATAGATAGAGTGATTCAAGGGGAAGGTTCATATGTATAACCCACCTCCGCTTTGCACTGGCGAAGCCGGGGCGGGCCACTAGTTAACAAAAGAGTTTTAAAAGGTGCTTAAATGAAATACATGGTAGTGTGTGTAAAATTATTTTTATTGATTTAATGTTTACGTTAAACGACAAGGCCGAAAACCTACCCGAAGAAGTAGAACTTGATAATAAAACCTTTTTTTTTTTTTTAAATCGTTTATGATCTATCCCCGTCGGCCACGGGGATGGCCGAGGGGGGGCGGATTGGACTCTCCCCCAGAGTGGGGCCTACCCACTAAACATCCCCGGAGTGCTCCAACTCGCGTCCTGTTGCGGCATTGTGGTTGATACTAAACCCTGTGCCAACCAGTCTGGCCAGCGTGGCACAGTAGGCTAATTACCCTCCCTATGATGGGAGGAGCCTGGTAGCAGTAGGTAATTTATGGGCTGAGAAGTGGGGGAGCATGGTCCGTGACCCTTGGCCCGCCTCTTATATAGTTAGTGGCGGGCTCCTTCGATTATGAGTAACCTTTTTTTTTTTTACGTCGGAGATCCTCATAGATACCCGGCCGTTGGGAACTGGCCGGGGTATGTGGGACTCCGGGGCGCGTAGACATGGTGAATTGCGCCCCGACCTACCTACTAAAACCGACGGCGATCCTCGACTGCCCAAACCAGGGCCACGGGATTCACTCCCATTACGGGAGCGTGCTCCGTGACCCTGGGGGCCTTGGCCCGCCTCTTATAAAGCTAGTGGAGCCCCATGCTCCAAGGCGGGCCCCTCCGATTATGAGGGGGGGCTGTATTGCCCTCCCCCATTCCACCGCTGGGGGCGCACGCGAATCGCGGCTCGCTATCCTCCCGGGGCCTGTTTTGCGCAGGCGACGGACTTCCCAGGTCAATCGCCCGCAGGCCCACTTACGGCGGGCGGTGGTCAGCCAACGCCCTCCGGCGCCTGTTGCGGCGCTGGCGATTTGGGCGCTGGGAGGCCAACTCTCTGGCCCGTTCCGCCTCCTCCTTGGCTGCCATGACGGCTTCACAGAATGAGGCCGTCTCCCTCCAAGCCCTCTCGCTCCGGACCAAGGATTGAGTAACCTAGCTTAACATATCCACAAATACACAATGTACGCATAGAGACCAGACATTTTACAAAGTTTATCTATCAGTTAATTTACCTGAAAGCGTAGGTTTAAGACCAAATAATAGGTCTCATTTAAGACTTGCCGGGCACCTCCGGCCATCTATTACCAGGCCACTAATTCGTTTGTCTTAAGATGGAACATTCTAGAAAACCTGCTGAAACGCGTTAGGTGCAAAGTAATTGATGAGTTTGATAAAATGAGATAAAGTTTACCCTTAATGGGTGTGGTGACGGATTTAGAAAACATATTGTCACTATCCCATTTCATCCTGAGGGTGTCGTAAGGGCTGTGAAAAGGAAATGACAAGACAGTTATCCTAACCGCGAAAGAAGGAAAACTTGATACGAGACCCTGTGTCCACCTGCCAGGTATATGGCACTGGAGGCTGATTACCCTCATGTAGTTGGGGGAGGCCCGACTCAGCAGTGGGTATGGGTTGAGAAGTAGTAGTAGTAGATCTAATATATAAAATTATTGTGTCACAGATTTAGTGTTTATACTCCTTCGAAACGGCTTGACCGATTTTGATGAAATTTCATGTATATTCAGTAGGTATGAGAATAGGTGGTTATCTAATTTTTACACCTCTACGTGCTAAGGGTTATTTTTATATGATACAACATACAAAAAAAATACATACAACCCTAAATGTTCACCCCTTACTATCAACCCCTATTTAATTACATGGCAAAACAACGTTTGCGGGGTCAGCCAGTATTTTTATAAAATGTAACTTTACGACGCCATTGCTTGTACCATAAGTTTTAAAAGCAAACAATGTGTCAAATAACTTAGTGCACAACAGCAAGTATTCGGGTTCTATTTACGAGTTTTGGAGAAACGGCGATACAAACGGTCGGTTTTTATTTATTTTAAACACGTGAATAATGTTCGCTGTATCAGCGCGTTGGAACGACCCGCGATTCTTTGGTGATGTCGAGGTATCGATAGTGATGTTATCGATAGTAAATATTTTATTCATAATATTATTTTTTATTTGTACCAAAACTGGTCGTCGGCTTTTGGATGATTGATTTTGTTATGTTTCGAAGCAAATACAATTTATTCTGTTGTATTCTAAAAAAATCCACCAATCGAAACATGTAATTTTTATTTTACACAACGCCATCTCGTCCCAAGCTAAGCAACTTAATGCTTGTGTTATGGTAACGAGATGGATGATAAACTACTTATATACATTTTTTTTGTATATACATACATATTATAGATAGAAAACACCCAGACCCGGAACAAATACATGTAGATCGTACAAATATTTCTTCCGTGCGGGAATCGAACCCGCGACATGCTGCGCAGCAGTCGATCGCTCAACCACTGCGCCAACCGTTTCAATTATGATTATTAGATGCTAACATCGAAATTTCAGCCCTTAATTTACCCAGTGCTGAGTTGGCCTTCTTCCAAAAGGAGACGACATGCCATAACAACTTTGGCTTAGCATAAATTAGGGAAGATTAATTTAAGTATGAAAGAGATAAAACATATCAAATTGAAACAGTCGCCATAGCCATCCTTAGTTAATTTCTAATATTCCAATACTATTGCCTTATTGTATGGGCATTATTGTGGGTGATACATCAAGTAAATTCTTATGTATCCTTTCATCATCATCATCATCATCATTTCAGCCAAAGGACGTCCACTGCTGGACATAGGCCTCCCCCAAGGATTTCCACAAAGGCCGGTCCTGGGCCGCCCGCATCCACTGCTTTCCGGCGATCTTAACCAGGTCGTCGGTCCACCGTGTGGGAGGCCTACCAGCACTGCGCCTTCCAGAACGCGGTCGCCACTCGAGGACTTTTCTGCCCCATCGGGCGTCGGTCCTGCGAGCGATGTATGAATGTATCCTTTACTGATTCGTAATTATAGCTGTAGTTCCTGTTAATAAATATATGCTATCTAGTTTTCTATAGCAGTGTATGAAGTGCACAATGAATTTTAAATGAACTAGGTCGCCTAAAGAGTGTATCGATAAATTATAAGTTAGAAGGTACAAAACTAGTAGTAAATTGCTTACCGATGTAGCGGAGCGGTGCGATATTTGTTACGACTGCAAGGTGCTTAAGTATACTCTGGTTGCGCTAACAGATGGCGGTAAGATCGTATCGATATATCAGAACTCCTTTGTTCTTAATCGATATTGTAGTATTATCTTCCTCACTATAGACATTAATAAAATTAACACTGCGTAATAAGGTTGCGGGCAGTAGCTGGATGCGTCAAGCTGAAGACAAGCTATGGCGCTCTTTAGGGGAGGCCTATGTCCAGCAGTGGGCTAATGTGGGCTGATGATGATGTTGAATACACACAGCATCCATTTAAGTAGTATTTTATCAATCCTTTCGTTTGGACTATAGGGTTTTTTTCAGGCTATATGCTCGGCATTACACAGACTAAGATCAAAAGAGCAAATAAGCTACTAAAATGTGGTTACCGCGTCAAAATTGGCAAATCCTCCTGGGACGATGCTAATGAGTTACAGACAGACAAACATACAAGAAAAGAGACGCGTAGATCTAGAAGCTTCTCAATATTATGTCCTCATATGGCCTTTGTAGTACAAAGAGACTTGACTACAATATGATGGCAAGTATCCCCTATCCCCATACGCGTTCAGTGGAGCGACTGGCGAGAAATTTGCTACGAGCCCTGTTTCCGTCTTTTATTATCTTTTATTAAACGAAACCCCTGCACTAGATACTATTTGTACGACGGGGGCTGTTCACAAGCATGTTATTCACGAACGACATCCAGACTGAGCAAGTGGCTCTCGTTTACACAACACTCCGGAATCGAACCTAGACCTACAAGGCGTCCGTTTTTACCACTTATACTATGTCAGATCAGTGTTATGTCATGTGTGGCGACAGTTTGTATTTTAAATCACAACAAGGACAATGAGACATCATCATCATCATCATCATTTCAGCCAAAAGACGTCCAAGGCCTCCCCCAAGGATCTCCACAAAGGCCGGTCCTGGGCCGACCGCATCCATCGTTTTCCGGCGACCTTCACCAGGTCATCGGTCCACCGTGTGGGAGGCCTACCAGCACTGCGATTTCTGGGCAGCGGTCGCCAATCGAGGACTTTCCTGCCCCATCGGACATTGGTCCTGCGCGTTATGTGCCCTGCCCACTGCCACTTAAGTTTGGCAGTCATGTGGGCTATGTCTGTGACCCTGGTTTGAGACATAGTTACGTAAATTATTCCGCTAGTAAAAAAGTAAGTTACGTTAGTATTCTTCTTTCACGAACACTTGATCACTTACTCGTATGCCGTAACAAGCTTAACGATTCAACATAACACTATTTCAACGTTCCACCATAAACAAAAGAGGAGCTGGGACATGTGATGTACGAGACAGTTCCAGTCTCGTAACTTGTCGGCGGGAGACGTGTCTTTTTCGGCCCATTTGGGACGAATGTACTAGTTTTAGGATTCAAACTCAAAAGGAACTTTATTTACGTAGGTTTAAAGTTTAAATCGTCAAATTTAAAGTTACCATTATCATATTACGACCTCTGTCCCACGCTAGGTGGTAGTCTCCATACACACCTATCAGTCGTCATATTCGAGTTCGAGTATATATTTTTTTATACTTTTTTCACATACATATAAAGTAATGTACAAATGCAGACTTAATGCCTTAGGCATTTTCTACCAGTCTACCTTAAACCAGAAACGCAGCGTGACAAATGCACTACTACATGACTAAGATTTATCAAACATTCATATTTTGTTCGGTGTGATGACGGATTTAGAATACACAGTGTCTCCGCCCCATTTCACCCTGAGGATGTCCTAAGAGCCCACAAAAGGAAATGACAAGGCTAAAAATCTAACCGCAAGACAAGCATAACTTGATCACAAATACTAATGACACCTCGACTCAGAGCAAGTGCCTCTGGTTTACACAAAGACACTTGCCCGGCCCCGGAATCGAACCCCGTGGTCCAAAGCATAAAGCATACAACCCCTAGAGCAACAAAGCAGTCGAATTAAAATTAATTAGAATTACAAAAATCGTAAACTGCATGTTTCATTGCAGGAAATGATTATTTAACGTTTATGATCGTTTTATTTTATTTTATTCCCAACGTTACAGACACTTTGCAGTGTCCGGTATATAAAAGCCCGCAGCAATAACTGCCATCCAGTCGTTCCGCGACCACGGGCACTGCAAAGTGTCTGAAACGTTGGAAATAAAGTAAAATAATAAATAAATATCCTTGGACATTTCACACAACGCAATCTCGTCCCAAGTTAAGCAACTTAATGCTTGTGTTATGGTAACGAGGTGGATGATATACTACTTATTATACTTTTTTTTTGTAAATAAACACATATTATTGATAGAAAACACCCAGACCCGGAACAAATACTTGTAGGTCGTACAAATATTTCTTCCGTGCGGGGAATCGAACCCGCGACATGCTGTGCACAGCAGTCGATCGTTCATCCACTCCGCCAACCGTGTCGTCATATAAAACGATCATAACCGTGAAATAATCATTTCCTGCAATGTGTAAAGATCGTGAAAACCTACGACATCATTAAGTATGTTTCATGTCTTTAATCCTCTTTCAAATATGATTTTCGTCCCACATGGGTCGTTGATTCTTGGGACGAACACTAGCCCGCCGTGTTTGGCACGTAACTGAATGGAAAGCATTGTTCCCGAGGATGTCAATAACTAAATGAGATCTGTTACTTGTTTACTGCTTTTGAAGCGAAGCTAATTGTGATGCGGTTTTGGGTTTCGAAACACGAACACAATAGTGTTACTGTGGGGAATTTGTTCGTGATATATAATTATTATCATCATTTTAAACTAACGAGTTGAATAGTCGAAAATCTACCATAATTACCTTAAATTATAGTTCCATACCTGACCCCGCAAAAAAACTTTGCCATATAAATATCGCTATTAAAAATAGGGGTTAATCGTAGAGGGGTGACAATTTAGGGTTGTATGTGTTTTTGTATGCTGTATCATAAAAAAATTAAAAAAAACACTTACTTAATCCACAACTTAGTCAACAATATTTTTTGGTGTGGTGTGATTAAAAACAAAAAATGTCTGAGGAATAAAAAATACAATTTAGGGGTCGACCTTTCGTGGTTCTGCACCAGATCCCACAATGCCGCAACAGGACGCGAGTTGGAGCACTCCGGGGATGTTTAGTGGGTAGGCCCCCACTCTGGGGGAGAGTCCCACACGCCCCCCCTCGGCCATCCCCGTGGCCGAAGCGAATAGTCCATAAGGGATTTTACCCCGGGCGAACAAAGAAAAAGAAAAAAAAAAGGGGTCCACCCTTAGCATTTGACAACAACCGTGACACGAGAATTTTATATATTAGATATGTATATATATTATAGCTCAGGGCGTAATTTGTAGGCATCCATCTCTACCATCTCTAGGCGCCCCGGAGTCCCACATAACCCGAAGTCCCGGAGGTTCTTGAAGATTGGACGAAAAAAGAGGCTGACAAGTGACGTCATTCTTAAATTTTCTATCGTCGTCGTTACAGCCCATAAATGACCCACTACTGGGTGAGGCCTCCTCCAAATTCATGGAGGGAAATAAGCCTACTGTGCCACGCTGGCATGTCGGGTTGGCATAGGGTTTCGTAACAAGTTTTCCATCTCTTGAGCTTAGATTGTCTGCCTCTTTCGTTCCTTTAGTAAACTCTTACGACACCATCAGTATGGAAGCGGGTGGTGATACTGTATTCAAAATCCGTGAGCACACGACCAGCAAAAGGGTATTATTAGCTCAAAACAAAACCTATGACGAAGAGCGAATCCCATGGCCTTGGTTCGGGCAGCCGAGGATCACCGTCGCTTATAATCGGTAGCTCGGGACGCGCCCCGGACTCCCGAACCCGAACTCCCGAACCCCCGGCTGGGTATCCGTGAGGATCTCAGAGGTAAAAAATGGCTGAGAATTGACGTCATTCTTATATTTTCTATGCAGATTAATCAAACAAACTGCATCGTTCATAAGACACATACGAGGTACCAAAATATTCCAGACCAAAGGTTCTCTTAGCAATTGTCAAATTTTCTGCTTAATTTAACATTCGCGTCAGTCTGGCTCGTGTGGGCGTTTGGTTAGTGGAAAGTTCTAGAATATCGTTGCGTCGAATTTGCTTTGGTCGAATTTCGGAGATTTGAGACTAATGTTATTTTTACTGTTTAAATTGCGTAGGGTTCTTTTGTAGACTAATGAATAAAAATGGAGTACTATTTGTTATATGGCCGGTTTTTATGAAATCCATGTCTAATACTACTATTAGGCAGCCATACATAACCCACTGCTGAGTCCAGCCTCCTCCAGTAACATGGAGGGTATTTAGCCTACTGGGTCACCCTGGCCAGGGGTTAGCATATAGGCAAGAGACGAAAATCTTGGTACCTAATATAAAGATTTTCATCTCCTCAGGTTTCGGACTTGTTTTTTTTTCTGTCGGTTCTTACTACTCCTTCAGGATGGAATGAGGTGGTTACACCATGTATTCTTAATCCGTCACCACACGGACAAATCCGTGTGAATGTTTGTGTCCGTGTGAACATGTATAAAATTTAATTCCTTCCATTCTGCAGGTGTTTCACTATGTAAATCTAGACACAAGAGAGAAAACATGACATTTAAACCCCATTTTGTGGAGCTGTTTTGATTTAATAACTCCGTGGTGGGTATGATCGCCTGGTACTTTTTGTGTGCTCACACTATTATCAAAATCAAAATAACTTCAAAATGGGGGAGGTTCTTAGTTCCACTGTTTTTTTATTTGTATATAGGTTACCACGCGTGTATGACTGCTTTAGAGTACATGGTGTTACCACCCTATTTCATCCTGAGGGTGTCGCAAGAGCCTCTTAGATAGTTAGTGGAGCCCCATGCTCCGAGGCGGGCCCCTACGATTATAAGGGGGTTATTGTCCTCTCCCTTTCCACCGCTGGGGGGCGCACCTGGAACGCGCCATCCTCCCGGTGCCTGTAACCAACGCCCTCCGACGCTTGTTGCGGCGCTGGCGTTTTGGGCCCTGGAAGGCCAACTCCCTGGCAATTGCCAATCCGTCTGGGCAGCGTGGCACAGCAGGTTAATTTATCTCCAAGTAATTGTAGGCGAATTAGTGGATCATGTTGAAGGCTGAGTTATTTCACCTACGCACTACTCAAAGGTGACTTTAATACCATGAATATTTGACACTAGAATAAAGGGTTGGAACTCAAAACCCGGTCCAAGTGTTTGACTAGGAGTGGCTATGTGCTTGCATAAATTATAAGCCTTCCTTTTGCTCGGTTCGCTTATAACATTTTCTTTAGGCCAAAAGGCGACGGCTGAGATTGCACTGTTATTTAAATGCTGTAATCAGTAAGCCACGTGACAGTTGAATGCGCAACCCGCCTTCTTTTACGATGGTGATGATAATTAACAAAAATATACGTATAACCGAGAAAACACATTTAAATTACAATGCAAATTTAGAAAAAACAACGCAATAATTAATACTAAATGTGATTAAAAGAAAAAAATAAACGTACAATTACCATTAAATATATTTTTCATTTAGAATCTACTAAATAATATTCGGAAGGCAAACTTAAATATTCCCGTCCCCATCTTAATTCTGAATTAGCAATGTAAATTGATGAGCACTGATTAAACTGCTATGTTCTTATATTTTTGTGGAGGTAAAAGACTTAATTCTGTAATTAATTACGACGTCTTAATTTACGATTATAGTAAATTTTAGACCTGCCTCGAATTCGCATCTCTCATCGTCATCGGCTGTCATAGCCGTTTAACAGCTGGTGAAATGTTCCACAGTATATTATGGCTAGTATTCAAACCATGCCTACGCTAATACGGCATTTCAAAATGTACTCTTGGTAAATCAACTACCGTCATTTTTGTTATATTGAAAACGCCTTTCATCACGTTATTAACAGGATTCTTCTTTTATTTTATTTCTGTTTAATTTGACTATATTGCTGTTTCTTTTATTTCGTTTTTCTTCGTATTATTTCGTGCTGTATTTTTAATGCACAAATTTGTACATAAATTTGTAAATGTCTAAATGTTGTTTATTATTCATCTATGACATTACGATTGTGTCACTTGCTCTCCGTATACGTAGACTTGAGAGGGACATTTCAGTTCATAGCGTATTTGAGGGTCGAGAGATACGTTCCGTCGAGGTTGCAGAAATACAACGCGAAAAGAAAGGGTATAAAGATCAATGTTTTTCCAAACGTTTATAATAAATCACTTATTATAATAATCTGAGAAAAGGGTCAATTTTTTTTTATTAAATTTTTTTTTCTAAATCATCATTTGTTATCATCATTTGTATTTTGCCACCACATTCCATGCTCAGGATGTCTTAAGAGCCGACAGAAGGAAATGACCGAAAACCTAGCTGCAAGAGAAGGAAAACTTGATAAGAGACCATGTGCAACCCGTCTGGGCAGGACGGCACTGCAGGCCTCCATGTGACTGGAGGAGGCTCTACTCAACAGTGGGCTGTACGTAATACGAGTAGTACAATGTTTGGTATTATTTGTTCTTATATCATTTGCCGTGACATTTTCAAATGTTTTGTGATGAAAAGAATTTTAAGAAAGTTTATACTAGCAGGTTTTGGACCCAATTAATGGCGAAATTGCCATTGTTAATATCTTCTTTGTTACAACTTGTATAGGGGATCTTGTGATATCGCATATGCACACTCAACTGTGAACTTGGGAATTTTCAGCTTTCGCACTGTTCATTGTACCTTCAAATATAAATCTATACATTTATAAGTATTATATCCGTGTGGTGACGGATTTAGAACACATAGTGTCACCACCCCATTCCATCCTAAGGGTGTTGAAAGAGCCGACAAAGGAAAAGACAAGGCCGATAATACTAGCCGCAAGACAAGGAAAACTTGATACGAAACTCTGTGCCAACCCGGCTGGCCGGCCCTTATGATGAAATGGGGTGGTGACACAATGTATTCTAAATCCGTCACCACACGGAGTGTGGAGGGTGTAAAGGGTCCCCTAAATGAGCCCTAATTTCAAGAAGACAAGTGCTGTCTACTTCTAGCCTTGCGAGTTCTAGATGTTAATACACAAGCTCATAAGACACCCTTAGAATGGGACGAGTTGGTGACATTGTTTGAACGAAATCCGACATCACACGGAAACAGTGTCCTTGTCAAGGCCTATTCGTCTTTCATTGTGTAAACGTGTAGCGTGTTACTCTCATCTAGCTATTTAGTGTTTTTTGTAAACAAGACCAATTATGTGCAAAGAAGCAACTACAAAGTTTATTGCCGGCTCTTCTCTGCAGAGCAGTATTCTTAACCGGTGGTAGTTTCAGCATGAATGTGGATGGACGCAAAGGCTGTGGGAGATCAAAAGAGAAGGATGGATTTAAAGAATGAGGAATTGTGCATGAAAGTTGTGAATGTAGATATGCCCACTGACTTTCACCTAGCGTGAGACAGGGACCGTAAGATGATAATGGTAATTATAAATATGACGATTTATAACTGCCTCGTTGGTCTAGTGGTCAGATGTGCCGCCTTTGGATCAACGGGTCCCGGGTTCGATTCCGGGGTCGGGCCAGTGTCTTTGTCTAAACCAGAGGCACTGGCTCGGAGTCTGGGTGTCATTTCTATCTATAATATGTATGTATTTACAAAAAAAATGTATATAAGTAGTTTATCATCCATCTCGTTACCATAATACAAGCAATAAGTTGCTTAACTTGGGACGAGATGGCGTTGTGTGAAATGTCGGCACTGGCTCGGAGTCTGGGTGTCATTTCTATCTATAATATGTATGTATTTACAAAAAAAATGTATATAAGTAGTTTATCATCCATCTCGTTACCATAATACAAGCAATAAGTTGCTTAACTTGGGACGAGATGGCGTTGTGTGAAATGTCCAAGGATTATATATTTATTTATTTATTTATTTACACTTATGCACAACAAATGTACAAAGGCGGACTTAATGCCTTGGGCATTTTCTGCCAGTCCAAGGATTATATATAAGAGTATTGTTATAAAACCTACGTTAATAAAGTTCAGTTTGAGTTGGAGTTTAATTTAATACTTCTGTGATATAATAACTAATAATAATATAATCTTAACTATAATCTGTGTATTTCAATAGTTAGTTATCTGGGTGTTCAATGAACATTATTATCTTGATAGCAATCTATAGAAACGAGGATTCTCAGGTGTAGACTAATGCAGAACGGCTAGGATTCACGAAGATTTGGATACGGTTGAGCGATCGACTGCTGCGCAGCATGTCGCGGGTTCGATTCCCGCAAGGAAGAAATATTTGTACGACCTACAAGTATTTGTTCCGGGTCTGGGTGTTTTCTATCTATAATATGTATGTATTTCCAAAAAAAATGTATATAAGTAGTTTATCATTCATCTCGTTACCATAACACAAGCATTAAGTTGCTAAGCTTGGGACGAGATGGCGTTGTGTGAAATGTCCAAGGATATTTATTTATTTTATTAGTCAAATAAGTCACGACTATATTCTATCCTGAGGGTCTTCTAAGATCTGACAAAAGGAAACATACAAAACGATAACCTAGCCGCAATAGACGGAAAACTTACTAGGACACCCAGTGTCAACCTGTCAGGTCAGCGAGGCACAGTAGGCTAATTACCCTCCATGTAACTGGAGGAGGCCCGACTCAACAGTGGTTAATTTAGTGGCTCAGTTGTAGTCCCCTCGAAAGGCTCATTGTGATCGGCAAAATATATGGAAAACTCGACTGCCTCGTTGGTCTAGTGGTTAGATGTGCCGCCTTTGGATCAACAGGTCCCGGGGTCGGGCAAGTGTCTTTGTCTAAACCAGAGGCACTGGCTCGGAGTCTGGGTGTCATTTCTATATATATTAAGTATGTATTTACAAAAAAAAATGTATATAAGTAGTTTATCATCCATCTCGTTACCATAACACAAGCATTAAGTTGCTTAACTTAGGACGAGATGGCGTTGTGTGAAATGTCCAAGGATATTTATTTATAAGAGAAAGTGATGCTGAAGGGTCAGGACCCTCAACATTGAGGTATACGACGCAAAGAGAGAGAGAGCTGTTCAATTTGGGACATAATCATTTCCGCTCATAAATCACCTACTGTTAAGTCGGGCCTCCCCCAAATTCTTGGAGGGAAATTAGTCTACTGTGCGATGTTAGCAAGATGGGCTGGCACCGGGTTTCTATCAAGTTTTCCTTCTCTTGCGGCTAGGTGATCTGCCTCTTGCATTCTTTTAGTCGCCTCTTACGACACCCTGAAGATGGTATGGGTTGGTGACATTGACCATTGACGGACATTGTAACTATCTCCGTTTCCATTATAAGTTGTTAACATTTGTTGAACATCCCAATAAAGATTATCTTATCTTACTACCAAGCACTCTTATCATCTATTTATTATGCCTTCTCCATAATGCATAGATCTCATGAAATTCAATATGGCTCTAATGGATATGTTGCAATCCCACTCAGGCGTCGTGCATCGCTCATTAGATCTTAGCAGATATGGCGAATCAAACACGAACTCCTATTTATGGAGTCGGGTAAATTAAGGTAAAACTGGTGACTGATTTAGAATTCATAGTGTCATCACCCCATTTCATCCGAAAGGGTATCTTAAAGCCGCCAAAAGGAAAGGACAAGAATTATAACTTAGCCGCAGGAGAAGGAAAACTTGATACCAAACCCTATGCCAACCAGTCTGGCCAGCATGGCACAGTAGGCTAATTACCCTCCATGTAAAAGGAAGAGGCCGCACTCAGCATTTATCTATACTAATCTTAATATATATATTTCTTGTGTGCGTGTGTATGTGACTGAACTCCTCCTAAACGGCTGAACCGATTTGAATGAAATTTTTTGTATGCGTTTGGGTGGCACCGAGGATGGTTTAGATTCACAAATCAACCCGACAGATGGCGCTGCAGTCGGTAAACAAATATCATGCAGGACAACGTCTGCCCGGTCAGCTAGTATTCTATATTTCTATTCTATACTTTCTATACTAATAAATAAAATTCTAATTTTGCCCATTTCCTGTAAAATGTTGGTGACTGCTATTCAAAATATTGCACAAATAGCAGGTCTGTAGTCAAGCAATGACAGTAAACCACTCTATATCCCTATTTTCAGATTGTTATTATATATTGAACGGCTCTGTGCTATAGTGGCTTGCCAGAGATTGGACGACCAATTGCCTGAGTAGGGTGACCATGTATTCATCAATTCAGCCCATTAATGACCCAGTACTGAGTTGGGCCTCCTCCAAATTCTTGGAGGGATTTTAGTCTACTGTGCCACACAAGCACAGGATTTGATTCAAGTTATTCTTCTCTTGCGGCAGCTTGGTTTGCCTCTTGCGTTCATTTAGTCGCCTCTTGCGACACGCTCAGGGACGTATATTATTCTTGGGGTGGTGGCATTGTGTATTATAAATCCGTTTCCTTTATAAACTTATTTTGGCATCTAGAAACGTTAACGCATACAAGATATTTTATATACTACCACGTTAAACCTGGCAAAAGAAACTCTGTAGGCTACTTTTCTTTATTTATCATATTTAGTAATATACTAAATATGGTTCTAGGGTATGTTTATGTATGTATACGTGTAAATAATCAGCTGGGCCACAAAACTATACTGTACTAGCTTAAGCGCGTGGCTTCGCGTTACTTTGAAGCTAGTCCTTATCTCGACTTCATATGTAGCCTATTTTATTTAAGAATAATATAGGATTGTATGTTTGAAAGATATTTGAATTTGTTCTGTAGTTTTAAATTTATTCTACAGGCTGTAAAAGAAAACCTATAGTCATCCGTAATTAGGACATAGACTAAGTCAAAAGAACTGTTTTGTGCTTAAAATGTTCAACTATCTTGAATTGTTCGACTGCATCTTCCGGGGTCGGACAAGGGTCCTTGTCTAAACCGGATGCACTTGCTCTGAGTCTGGGTGTCATTTGTGTTCGTCGTTACATGTTTGTACACTGCCCTCGCAATACAGTAAATACCCAGTGCAGGGGTATCGTGTTTCTGAACCGCATTTTTATCACGACACACGGTTCTATGTTCAAATATATGTCTATATTAAAGTACGTTCGTTTTTTAAACAAGATGTGTTTATTAAAAAAAATGACCAATGAATTAACTATCGTTGTTATTATCCTACAAGCTTAGTAATATGGGTTTGACGATGGTCCTTGACTTTTCTGTTATTAAATAATATATTCCGACACTTAAATTTATATCAGTTTTGTAGTATGATACATACTTTTAACATTTTACCCGAAAAATCTGAATTAATATGATCAAGAAATATCGCCTACAAATGCGAGAATTACCAACCAGTCCTACACTGCAACAGCTAGGTTAATAGAGCAATTCGCAAGGCTAAAAAACGAGTACAGTTATTAGGGTATAACATCACCACATATAAAAAAAAACACTTGAAAACCAATTAAAATTAAAGAAACAATGGGTTTTTTTCTTTAATTTTTGACTAATTATTTATCAGTTCTAATTTCCTTACTAAATATAGAGTCTTTATATTTTACATACAAAAATAGTTTATGTCAACTATATTTTATATGGAATGTCCCGCCTTTTCAGTATAAATGGTTACCCTACTGTACAGTCACGCGCAGCGGTCACGGCTCCGCTTCATTACTCTCGTGTTATTTTCAATCATAACTATAAACAGGTATTGTGCACCTAACTGTACTTTGGTACGTGTGTCTGTCCCGAGTGTACAGATTGAACTCAAAACAAAATATTATACAGGCTTCTTCACCCAGCAGGCGAAATTCAACCATCCTATAAATATACTTAGACATCTATACATCTATACATAAAATACTACAATGCAAATAAATAAAATTGGAGTGTCTGTTTGTAATAATAAAATAACCACTTTTTACTAAATGCGTAAGTATGTATCCACAGTACATAGACCAAAATAACATTTTTTTTAATTTTTATCTGTCTGTCCGTCTATCTGTTTGTTCCGGCTAATCTCTGGAACGGCTGGACCGATTTTGACGGGAGTTTCACTGATAGGAAGCTGATGATACAAGGATTAACTTAGGCTACTTTTTTTAAACAAGCTTCACCCCGTGGTACGACAATAAGTAAGCGCGGGTGAAACCGCGGGGTGCGGCTAGTATATTTATATGTCTATGTAATATGATGTATAAGTTATATTGGCCGCCTCATTGGTCTAGGGGTTGGGTGCGCCGCCTTTGGATCACGGGGTCCCGGGTTCGATTCCGGGGCCGGGCAAGTGTCTTTGTGTAAACCAGACTTGCTCCGTGTCTCGGTGTCATTTGTGTCCGTGAATTTCATGTTATTAAACTGACCCAGCGGTACATGACATACATCCTGCAGGGGTCCCGTTTAAAAAAATACGTTTATTGAGCAAGATGATGTTAATGAGCTCAAAAATCAGTATTGATATTTGCTATGAATTTCTACTTAAGTACGAGTATAGTCTTATAATTCATTGCACGTTCATAAATAACATACCCACATAAACCATCTTAGTATCCACGTTTTACAGAAATCACGATTTACCTACAAGTCTAACAATACCTGGGGTTAGGGTGGGGAGTTGGTGATAAGCGGAGCGATATAAAAAGGCAACAAATTGCAATCAGCACAATTTACAAAACTTAACACCTCTTTTTTGTAAGGCGATTAGTTCTTGCTAGCTCTAGATGTGCTTGCACTATTTATAACCTGTTTAGGGGGAGGGGCAGTCAGTTTACAAACATGTTATCCACGAACACACATGACACCCAGACTCGGAGCAAGTGCTTCTCGTTCAGAAAAAAAACACTTGATCTGCCCCGGAATTGAACTCGGGACCCGTTATCCAAACTTAAAGGCCTGAAACGACGATGAATCGCTCCGCTTATGCACAGTAGTATCTACCTTACGTTTAAGAAGTTGAGCTGGCAAGGTTCCCTCTCTGTTTGTTTGCTTCGCTTTAATTCCTACAAAGGTGTTCTACTTTCGTTGAAACTGAATTTCATTTTGAATTTTATGGGCCAAGGTAATATTTTTACAAAAACAACAAGCAGATTATAGCTTTGAATTAATCAGCTTGGAAAAATATTTAACTATCTCTTGGAAACAACAGGTAGATTACAGTTTTGAATTTATCCGCTTAGAAAAGCTTGTTTATTTGTGTGTGAAAGGTGTGAATGTAGGTATGACGACTGATAGGTGTGTGTGGAGACTACCACCTAGTGTGGGACAGGGGCCGTAAGATGATAATGGTATTTATAAATATGACGATTTATAAGAGTTTTGTGATGAAACCTAACTAAATAAAGTTCCTTTTGAGTTTGAGTATGTCTAAATATATTTAACAAGCTTTTCTCAAACCTACTATTCAGCCCATAACGGCCCACTGCTGAGTCGGGCCTCCTCCAAATACATGGAGGGAAATTAGCGTACTCTGCCAGGCTTTCGTACCAAGATTTCCTTCTCTTTTGCCTAGGTGATCTGCCTAGGGCGGCCAGGCAGGCGTGCCACGGCTGCGGCCGCCGCAACCGCGTATGTCGGACGCCAGTTCATCCGGCGCCTGACGGGAGCACGTGCAATGTCCCGCAAATGCCTCTCGGTGGGTTGGGGAGCGTCCAGAGCTCCCCATCAAAGCGTGGGGCCCGCTTGTACCAGCGGGGCAAGGCCCCATCTGGGTCACGGATCATGCTCCCCCATCGGGAGGAGGGAAACCCGTGGCCCTGTCTCGGGCAGTTGAGGGACACCGTTGGTCTTAGTGGGTAGATTGGGGCGCAACTACCATCTTTCCGCGCCAAAAAAAAGGTTGATGATAATATAATAATAATATTTTTTTCATCATCATTATCATCATCATTTCAGCCAAAAGACGTCCACTGCCAATTAAATGTTTTATTTCATTTAATTTAATTACATTTCATTTAATTAAAATACCACGAGAACGAATTCGCGTATAGTAGTCATAGGTAATAAAATATGCAATAATATGCATAAAACTTTATTACATTACAGTACAGTGAAATGCTTCTTTATAAACATCTCTGCCTACCCATAAAATACTGCTCCAGCCCTGGCAGTCTCTAATCATGTAGCGGCCCTGAAGTTTTCTTTTTATCAAAGCTTAATCTTCAAAGGCAATAGATTCAATTAAGATATATTTTTAATGAACAAAGCCTCTGGCGCGGTTAGTTCATCAAAAGGCCTCACAAATTGGAGTTTTACGGAATTCGCTTCATGGTTACTGGATAAGGGTCAAAGCACACTTATCAACTCGGAAAGGGATCGGCATCGTATCAACGCGAGGCGTTCAGTATTATTTTTATGAAACTCCCTACTGCAAAGCACACTAATTGGATTCGTAACGTAAACGCCTCGCCTCGGGACAAGCTCACGAACGCCGTACGGCGCGTGGTCAACCAGCGGTCCCCGCGCTTACGCCTCTCCGCCGCCGCGCTTGCGGGACATAACATATACGTAACATTAGCTTACGGGCCATCCGTAAGCGCGGCGTCGCCTAGCCGTAGCCGAGGCGACACGTATCGGAGCTGCTGATCCGCTTTGGTTACATGCTTACGTTAGGCTGACGCCTGTTTGACGGCGAGGCGAAAGGCGGTACGTACGGTGCCGATCCCTTTCCGAGTTGTTAGGTGTGCTGCGTCCTTTAGTAGTGTTTAATTTGGGAGATTAAGGTTTTAATTGCATTGATTGGAAATCGCCGAAAGGATCAGTAAAATAATTCAGTGCCAAAAACAACTTTTCCATCACCTTTTTTTTTCGGTGACTTGAATGCTGTAGCGGCGTTATGGCTACACATCAATGTTATATTTACGGACTTTTCTACTGGTTTGGGAGTTATTTAAATAAAAATGCAATGTTCATGTGTATGAAAGTAAAAGGCGATTGTAATTACGAACTTCACATATACAAGGATAGCGGGGTAGGGGAACAATAATAGACCAATTAGTAGCACGCATTATCACGTCATCGTACTGTGTTCCCATTGGCGGTTCATGACGCGACCACTGGGTGGCTTTCAATCGCCATCTCCAACATGCCCGCGGCCTTGAAAGCATCAGCTTACAATAGCTTCATTCATTCATCTTCAAATAGTGGGCAAATTTTTGTGTACGCTCTTCTCACTATGCCCGATGATGTCTGGATGTCGGCGACTCTCGAGATTCCGTCTTTACCAGGTATCGTCTTCACAATACGCCCCAATTGCCATTTCAATGGCGGAAGGTTTATGTCCTTGATCATGACAAGCGTATCAGGTTTTAAATCAGTGGTGTTTCTCTTCCATTTGGTTCTGGTCTGTAGTTCCGATATATAATCCTTAGACCATTGCAACCAAAACTGTTGACGAAGCTGCTCCACTCTATTGTAGCGTGTCAAACGATGTGCAGGTAAGTCTCGCAGGTCGTCTTCACAAACTGGTGCCGTAAGAGGTCGGCCGATTAAAAAATGTCCGGGGCTGAGGGGCAAATAGTCTCGAGGATCCGAAGACATGGGTGCCAAAGGCCGAGAGTTGAGTACAGCTTCGATTTGGGATAGCAGCGTCGTGTACTCCTCGAAGGTGAGATGCGCGTTTCCCACAACTCGGCGAAGATGGTACTTACACGATTTGACCCCAGCCTCCCACAAGCCACCAAAATGAGGGGAATAAGGCGGAATGAATGAAAATTCGATAGCTTGATTTTTAGCGTATTCAATAATATCACTCTTACATTTCGACAAAAACCGAGCAAATTCATTATTTAGACCAACAAAATTACGACCATTGTCCGAATAAATTTTAGAAGGCTTACCGCGCCGTGAAATGAAGCGCTTTAGCGCGAGTAAGTACGCGTCAGAAGAGAGGTCACTAACGAGTTCTAGATGAATAGCGCGTGTGTTAAAACATATAAACAAGCAAATATAAGATTTAATTAATTTCGCGCCTCTTCCTTTCCGATTGAGTATGAGCACTGGTCCCGTGTAGTCTACCCCTGACACATAGAAAGGAAAACTAGCAGTTATCCGCTCTTCAGGAAGATTGCCCATAAGTGGGCTTAATGTTTTCCCTTTAAAGCGTGTACAAACAACGCATTGACGAATCACTTTCCTAGCTAGGTTCCTACCTGACAGCGGCCACCAAATGCTTGTGGCCCACAGTGCATAGACTGGTTATGTCTATGCCTAAATAACAAAAGCGTAAAATGATGTTCCGAAGATAGAAGTATTGGGTGTTTTTTATAATAATTAAAATCGGGTGAATTCTTGATTCTACCACCTACTCGTAAAACATGCTCATTATCTATAAATAAATTTAAACTTGCAATTCTATTATTTGATTTAACATTCTTTCCGGTTTTAAGTAAACTGTATTCATTTGTAAACGACTCCATTTGAGATAACTTTGCAAGTATATTGATAGCTCGTTTTAATTCAATAACAGTAATACTCCCTGTCAGCTGATGTTTTTTGTTGCGCGTATTAAAGATAAAGCGAAGTATGTATGCAGCGACATGACTCATGCGATTAAAATTAGAGAACCTACGAAACGGAAAAAAAGTTAAATCTGTTTTGTTATTATTTGTAATCAATGAATTTACGACGTTTGATTTGAGTTCCGGTAATTCATTAGGTATAATTTCATTGAGTTGCGATACAGAACGTGAAATTGATTTGTCAAAATAAATTAAATCTTTTAGAAACGTGGGTCCTTCCCACCACAAAATCGATGAAGACAAATCCTCAATATTTACACCACGAGACACCAGGTCAGCTGGATTTTCTTTGCTACCCACGTGACGCCAGGGACAGTCCTTCGTCAGCTCATGAATTTCTGCAACACGATTTTGCACGAAAGTTTTTAATAAGTTTGGTGGCATGCGTAGCCACCCCAAGACAATAGTCGAATCGGACCAAAACATTACATCATCGAATTCACGAGTGAGTGTACTGCGAATCGTGTCGTAAAGTTTAGCGCCTAGAAGTGCACCGCACAATTCTAATCTAGGGATGCTCACTGGTTTTATTGGAGCTACTTTACCCTTGGAAATTAACAACCTTACTAACACCTGATTATTACACACAGTACGTACGTAAGCACAGGCGCCGTAGGCGATTTGTGAAGCGTCTGTGAATATGTGTAACTCGACTCGCGTAATGTTGCTTTGAAAAACATGGCGCGGAACTTTAATAGTGCGAAGATAAGACAAGCTGTTAACAAACCGGTTCCAAGTATGTACTACGTCAGTAGGCAGCGGGTCGTCCCAGTCTAATTTTAATAACCAAAGCCTTTGTAATAGGACTTTTCCTATTATAACCAGTGGACCCAACAATCCCAGCGGGTCAAATATTTGCGATATTGTTGACAATATTATGCGTTTAGTGACGGGACCCTTGGTGTCGATATCAGTTTTCGTATTAAAATGAAACTCATCCGCGACATTATTATTATTATTATTATTAGCCTTTATTGCTGATACTAAACAATGAATTTACACACATTCGAAAAATTTTTTTTAACTTAAATCTAATACATCGGGTTTTCCGGTTCAGTGGTCAGCGTGTCCAGTGACACATAGGCCTCTTCCAGCTGCTTCCATTCTTCTCTGTTGACAGCTTTTCTAGACCAGATTGTCCCTCCAATAATCTTGATATCATCTGTCCATCTTTTAGCTGGCCTGCCTCTTTTTCTTTTCCCATCACGTGGCTGCCATTCCGTTATAATTTTAGTCCATTTCATTCTGCTTTCCCTTATCATATGTCCTGTCCATCGCCATTTTAACCGTCTTATTTTCTTTAGTACGTCTTCGACCTTAGTTGTAGTTCTAATGTCTGCTGCTCTTTTGCGGTCTTTTAGCGTCACACCCAACATACTCCTTTCAATTCCCCTTTGACACGATCTTAGTTTTAAAAGATGTTTTTGATTCAATGCCCATGTTTGGCACCCATACGTAAGACATGGCAAAATGCAAGAATTAAACACTTTTTTCTTGGCTTTCATAGGAAAGTGTTTACTTTTAAATACCTCTTTAAGGGACCAGTATCTTTTCCAAGCACATGCCACTCTGCTTTCTATTTCTATGTCTGTCCGGTCTCTAAAAGACATTAATTGCCCTAAATATGTATAATTTTTGACATATTCAATATCTTCATTGTCTACGTTTATGAATATTTCTTCTCTGTTTGTCATTAATTTAGTTTTTGATTTATTTATAGAAAGACCAACTACTCTGCTTGCCTCAGTCAGCTGTTGTAGCATATGTTGAAGGGTATTTGCGTTGTCAGTTATCAAGACTAAGTCATCAGCGAATCTTAGGTGGCTAAGTTGTCTACCGTTGATGTTAATGCCAAAATTGTCCCACTCTAGATCTCTGAATATGCTTTCCAAGATTGCTGAGAAAAGTTTTGGCGATAGCGGATCTCCTTGCCTTACACCTCTGGCTATTGGGAACTCTTCACCGGTTGATTCCAGTTTTATTTGCGCTGTGCTATTTGCGTATATATTTTTAATTATACGTATGTATTTTTTTGGCACTCCCTGCTGGATTAGAGCCGTCCACAGCGAATCGTGTTCTATTGAATCAAATGCTTTACTATAGTACACAAATGCGATGTACAAGGCTTTACCGTATTCCTGACATTTTTCTATTAGCTGTTTGATAACATGCATGTGATCAGTAGTTGAAAACCCCGCTCTGAAACCAGCTTGTTCTATAGGTTGTTGTTCGTCCATTATTCCTGTTATTCTGTTCAATATCAATTTGGAAAACACTTTATAAATATTCGACATAAGGCTTATAGGCCTGTAGTTTTCTATAATGTTCCTATCCCCTTTTTTGTGTAATAGTATAATTGTGCTCCTGGTCCATTGCGGTGGTATACATTCTGAGCTTAAAATAGAATTATATATGTCCGTGAGTTTTCTTAGCGTTTCCGGTACTCTAATTGAGATTTTGATCATTTCATTTGAAATCTGATCTGGTCCAGGAGCTTTGTTGTTCTTTTGACTGTTGACAGCTTTTTCTATCTCTGATTGTAGGAAAACTGGTATGTCTTCGTCCATGTCGTCATCATCGAGGTTTATATTTGAGTCTCTAGTATTTCTTTGTGCTGCATAAAGTTTTCTATAGAAGTCAGTTGCTGTCTGTATTATAGCTTTTCTTGTTGTTTGCTGTTTCCCCGTCTTATTTTTAATACTTGGGATCCATTTTTTCGCCTGCTTCAGTTCTTTCAAAGCTTTTTTAACTCCTCCTGTCTTGTTTATATGGTAATTAAGTACATTCGTTCTTTTCTTAGTTCTGTCTTTTTTTATGCTGTTACTTATTTTTTTACTTAATTCTGATATGGCCTTTAGATTTTCTTTGTCTTTTCCAAGTTTTAAAAGTTTTCTTCTTTCTTCTATTAATGTTTTAGTGTCATTTTCGGTATGGGTTGTCTTAGGCTTTACGAATTTGTTGAACAGTGGTCCATATATTTCTTTTATCTCATTGTTATATTTATCTTCTATTCCATTTTTAGGAGTATTTATGAAACATTGTTGTTGTGTATTTATAAAGTTGGCTTTTGCATTGTATTTTTTCCTACTCTTTTTCGGTTCAGTGATATTTATTACTGCTCTCACTATCCGGTGGTTGGTATTAAAGTTAAATTGGTTTAAAATGCTTATATCATGGAAAAAGATTTTTTTGTTCGTTGCTATGTAATCTATTTCGTTCCTGTATGATCCATCTGGAGATAACCAGGTCCACTTTTTATTCGGAGCTTTTTTAAAAAAACTGTTCATGAATGCAATATTGTTTTCCAGTGCCATTTTAACCATTCTTTCTCCATTTTTACTTCTTCTACCTCGGCCAAATTTACCTATTATATTTTCTTCACCAGTTCGTTGAGAACCAATTCTACCATTAAAATCTCCTATTACCATAACGTTTTTGTGTGCATCTTGTAAGACTGATGACAGCTGATCATAAAAGATGTCTTTAACCCGTTCGTCTTGTTGTTCAGTGGGAGCATAAACTTGAATAATCGACCATTTGTGTCTGTAGCCCGGCAGATGCATATTGAGTACAGCTATTCTCTCAGATATACCTATAAATTCTTCAATATTTTTTTCTAAGTTTTTTTTAACCATGAAGCCGACACCGTAACTTCCCTTTGTTTCCCCTATATAGTATAGGACGTAATCCTTTCGATCTTCAATGCTTTCACCTAATCTTCTTACTTCACTTAAACCTATTATGTCCCATTTTATTTTTGAAAGAGCTAACTCTAATTCGGTAAGTCTTTCTTGTGTTCTCAGTGTTAAGCAGTTTAATGTACAAATATATAGTTTCCTATTTTCTAGTATGTTTAGTGGTTTGGTGTTATTGGTATTTTCTTTTATTGTAGCTGGAAGGGATTGGTCAATATCCCCCACGGTGACCAGCCGGCTTGGGGGAGGTGTTGTTGTTTTGTTTGTCTTTTTAATTGGTTTTCGTTGATTTGTTCTGATCTTCCGGTTTCCGATGTGTGTTAATTGCTATTCTTTATTTATATCGGATGTTGATTGAGCTCTGTTCCTGTACATCCTTTCGAAGGCATTTATTTTGTTTATTTTTGGCGGGGCATTTTCAGTGTCATTCTTTGTCTTTGGTGAGGTAGATTGCTGTCTCTTTCTTTTATCTCGCATCCCACTTGCTTCACCTTTAAAAACCAGTTTGTCGTATTTGATATATGCTATACGTCCCTTTTTCCGTTCTTCCTTTAACTGAGGTATTAGTTCTCTCCTTTTTTCTAAAACTTCTTTACTGAAATCCTCTTTAACGTAAATACTATTTGGCAGTTTTTTCTTATTTCGCAAAATCTCATCCCTCTTCCACACGTTTAGCATATTAATTAAAATTGGTCGTGCTTTTTCTTTTAATTTGCCAATTCTAAACGCTTTGTTAATATCTGTTTTATGCACTTCGACACCTGAATCGCTTAAAGTTTTTGATACCATTTCTACTAAGTTAATATTTTCATTCGACTCCTCGAAGCCGTAGAATATTAAATTGTTCTCCTTTTTGCCAAGTTCTAGGCGTTTTACTTTCTCATTTAATTTCTCTACTTCATTTTTTAGAAACGAATTTTCTTCTATAATTGGCCTTAACTTATCATCCATTTCTTTTAAGACCGCTTTTGTGATTGAATCCGTAAGGGTTGTTGTTTGCGTATCCATTTCTTGTTTTATTTTTGAAAATAGCAATTGCATTTGCTCGTCCATTTTAAATTTATGAATTCGTTTTTTAATAACAAAACTCCCTCAATTTGGTAGTTTTTTTTTTTTTTTTTCTTCCTCTTAATAATTTGGTAGAAATTTATTTGTAACTGTGGCAACACTTGAACTATAGATTGCGTGTAACGAAACGTGATATTATAATCTCTGATGTTGGTAGCACTTGTATAAAATGTCAGACCACTATTGTTTATAGGTTAAATTATCACAACTTTTTAGGTTTTTTGCGCATAATTTGTTCGGAGCAAAATACACAAGGTTTATACCACTTTATTTGCACTATTAGTCCGTATTGTTCTATTCACTTGCACAGTTTATAGTTTTGTTCAGTGTTTAAGCAGTTATGTTTTTATAATCTTGGAGCAAAAATTGTGACGTTTGTACTATTAAACGATCCAACCGGAAGTTCCGCGACATTACACCAACTCAAACCTAAGGTTCTACACTGATTATGATCACCTAAATTTAAATCTCGGAACGTGCTATTTAGTGACGTCAATGATTCACCGTCGAGTTTAAAGTTGAAGATCCACTTGTGCAGTGGAAAGCACCCAGACTTTAGTACTTTGGCGGTGCTTTCGCAAATGTTTAATAATTTTGATTTGTCCTCATATGAGGTCAATAGGTCGTCTACGTAAAAATCATTGCGTATAACTCTTTTTACCTCGGGGTCAGTACATTCGTCGGCTAATTGTTTTAAACATCTGACACTGAGAAAAGGAGCCGAGGTTTGGCCATATGTTACTATATTCAGTCTATAAAACTCGAGCGGGCTAACTGGATCATCGCGCCATATAATAAGCTGCAAATCGCGCTGAGACGGATCCACTAGTACTTGACGGTACATCTTTTCACAGTCTGCAATTGCCGTAAATTTGAACTGCCTAAATCGTAATAGGATTCCGAGCAAGTCCCCTTGGATAGGAGGCCCTACGAGCTGTATGTCGTTGAAAGATTTCCCACTACTAGTTGCAGCACTGGCGTCGAACACAACACGAAGTTTCGTAGTTGTGCTGTGCTCGCGAAAAACACCGTGGTGCGGCATGAAGTAGTGAGGGTCCGTGTAAGAAATGACCTTAGTCATATGACCTAGATCAATATATTCGCGTATGAAATCAGAATATAGTTTTTTATAACTATCAGGTGCGCGTAATAATCGTTTTTCCAAAGACAAAAAACGACGCTCTGCCTGTAAGAGTGAGTTACCAAGAACATCGGGCGATTCTTTGAGTGGGATGCGAACACAGAATCTACCATCACTTTCGCGCGTAGTAGTTGTGATGAAAGACTCCTCGCAAGCCCGCTCTTCATTTGTGCGTATATCCCGATGCTTCGGCATCTCCTCTAGCTCCCAGAACGAACGCAGCTGTCTGTCCATGGATTGTGTGAAGTTACATTGGACATGTCTATCATTGTGCGTAATATGATTGATAGGACCTGAAACAATCCAACCCAACTTCGTATTTTGTAAGTACGGACCGCTTGGTAAACGCATCTTGCCATCGATAAGCAAGTCCCAAAATAGGTCCGCGCCTATTAAAATATCGATATTTTGTGGTTTTAGAAATTGCGTATTTGCTAGCTGCATGTTGTTAGGTATGTTAAAACGTGCGCTTTGTACTTGCACAGCAGGCAGCGTAGCCGTTATCTCCGATAGAACGAAACATTTAACGCGTGTTGAGTAGGTATTTATGCGAGATTTAATGACGATTTCGCACGTTTGCATTGAATGGGAAATTACATTACCTACCCCTCGTATCTCATGAGTGGACTGTATTAGCGGAATATCTAGCGATTTACATAAAGAATGTGTAACAAAACAGCTTTGACTACCACTATCGAGTAAAGCGCAAACGACATGATAATTGTTATATTTGTCGGGAATCTCGACCAAAGCGGTGGATAGCAAAACCGGTTTCATATCTAAGCATCGTGTGTTTGAATGCGTATCGGTATGAACATTGCTAACTTGAATGAACTTATTTTTGTCACTGCCATCGCAGGCTGTCTCCGCTCCCGACGCTCGCGGCGGAGGGGGAACGCTCGCCTCAATAATCGAAGCCGTCATCGTAGTGCGATTATTATTGTGAATTAAAGAATTGTGCTTTAAATTGCACTGCTTACAAGGTCCAAACAAACAGCTTTCAACAGCATGCCCGGAACCCAAACAATTCTCACATAAGTTGTGATCACTAACAATTTTTAGTTTTGATTGTAAGTCCATATTAATGAATTTATAGCATGTGTAAATTGGATGTTTTCCTTTGCACACTACGCATAGAAATCTGTTTGTTTGTCTACGGTCTGATGATGGCGGCGGCGGCTTATTGGAGGAAACATTATATTGTGAAGTGTTAACTGAGCTAAATTTTTTACATTGCGTGCTATTATTGTTATTATCTTTACTGTGGGATAAAGATAAGGTTTCCAACAAATCGGCCCTGTCTTTGAGAAATTTAATTAGATGATTGACCTTCAAATTAGAATTGGAATCCGACAACAACGAACCTTTGTGCTCTTCCCACTGTCTTTCCGTTATTTTATCTAACTTGCAGGCAACAATATAGATTATCAGTGTATCCCAGGAGTCTGTAGGCTCACCAAGAGTTTTTAGTGCGCGTAGATTATTGATAATCACATCTATTAGTGTCCTAATTAATGAAGGAGACTCTTTTGACAGTGGCTGTATTGAAAATAATGCCTTTACATGACTATGCACTATAAGCCTAGTATTGTTGTACCTATTTAGAAGAAGCTCCCATGCAACAAGATAGTTATCTGATGATATTTCTATGGAATTTATTACCTGCTGTGCATTTCCCTTTAAGGAAGACTTCAGGTAGTGCATTTTTTGAATGTTGCTTATATCAGCGGAATTGTGTACTAAAGATAAATAGGTATCCCTATACTCGAGCCAGTGTTCATAAGCACCGTCAAATGTCGGCAACGAGATTGTGGGTAATTTAACTGACACAGTTTTATTAGAATTATGACATGTAGAACTATTAGGTACCTCTCCACATTTGCCAAGAATAGATTCAGCTTGAGAAAGAATGCTATAATAACTATCTTCGAACTGCTGACGTTGGTCTAACTGTTCTTCGATATCAGAGTCAGGTACAATTTCCTCAATTTTCGATTGAATTTCATTAAATTCAGAAAACAAAATCCCTGCACCTTTAATGCGCAAATTTAAGTCTATTCTCAACTCACTGGTGAAAGACGTTTGACTATTTAAATGATTAGCGAATCTAGTCAACCTACCTTTAACTATTCCGCGTTTTCTAACTAAATCACGCATGATTTGCTCAGTCTTTTCGTCTTTATAATGTTTATAAGGAGATCTCTCGCGACTTTTACTAGTTCCCTCCCCATCTTTAGATGCTAACGACATCCTGGTGGCTTGTGAAATTAGGGGTACTCACGTGGCAAGTACTGACTGCGTGTGAAGACAAACTGCTGTGCTGACAATGGCACAACCAGCTGAATTGTCGATCTGCTCCGTGAATAATCCACTCCTTGGCACACCAGATTGTCCTTTGTTTCACTTTGTAGAATGTCCGAGTTCACGTACACACGTAGCAAAATGGTCAGTCCAACGGTCGCTCCGTACGATGAATTTGGATGTGGATTTCCAAAAAAACTCGTTAAATCCGGTGATGAAAGGATCAGAATATGTAGCGGCGTTATGGCTACACATCAATGTTATATTTACGGACTTTTCTACTGGTTTGGGAGTTATTTAAATAAAAATGCAATGTTCATGTGTATGAAAGTAAAAGGCGATTGTAATTACGAACTTCACATATACAAGGATAGCGGGGTAGGGGAACAATAATAGACCAATTAGTAGCACGCATTATCACGTCATCGTACTGTGTTCCCATTGGCGGTTCATGACGCGACCACTGGGTGGCTTTCAATCGCCATCTCCAACAATGCCTTTGACCCTAGGGCTTGAGTGATGGAACGTAATGACAGGGTCTACGATGAAGCAAACAATTCCAGGAAATGCCTTGTCGGGCACCGGCTCTTACATACACACGAGGAAGCACAGTAAAACTGCTTGACTTATATGTGAGGGTCGTCGTTTCAGCCCATAAATGACCCACTACTGAGTCGGGCCTCCTCCATATTCATAGAGGGTAATTAGCCTACTGTGCCACGCTGGCAAGACGGGTTGGCACAGGGTTTGTATCAAGTTTTCCTTCTCTTGCGGCTAGGTGATCTGCCATTTGCGTTCCTTTAGTCGCCTCTTACGACACCCTCAGGATAGCACGGGTTGGTGACTTTGTGTATTCTAAATCCGTCACCACACGGAGTGATGAGGGTGATGGCTACTATTATTGACCCACTATTGAGTTTTCTTCTCTTGCGGCTGTGTTTTCGGCCTTGTCATTTCCTTTTGTCGGCTCTTACGACACCCTCAGGATGGCAAGGGGTGGTGATACTATGTATTCTAAATCCGTAATCTAAATTGTCTGCAACCCGCGACCCTGAAACGGGCAGTTCCGTTGGCTTTAGTGGATAGGTCAGGGCGCTAATTATCATTTTTTCGCGCCCCAGAGTCCCAGATACCCCAACGGCCGGGTATACATGAGGATCTCCAACGAATAAAAAAGGATTTCAAAATAAGTATAATTTAGTTAACCCCTGCAGCGCTGAGGATACGGTGCCTATTTTAATTTAGATTTATTTAGTGTTTAGTTTCTCTTTTCTTTTGGGTATATATTTAAGTTGTTTTTTTTACTAGTTTTAGTCATTGTATATAATATTTTATTACATTTATAAATTAATAAAGTTAAACAAGAATCTTAAAAATTGTCATGCTAACGCTTTCCGAAGTCTGATGTTAAGTGATAAGTGTGATATCCGTATTCCATATATGTGAAACACTTTTCTTCGTCGTTTTTAAAAGAAGAGAACAAAAACAAAAGAAATTGCAATGGATTTGCGCTAACTATATTTTATTTTCAATTGTCTTGGCGTGATGTTATTGTAACTTCTGCAATATTGCAGTTTGTAGTGATGGGAAAAGAATTCAATTTGATTTTATCGATAAATAGCCCGCGCATCTCACGAGCACAATAAATTAGTGGCACCTAAATATGGCAGTATCAGATCGTTTGTAGGCGAAAGATGCCGTCGCTGTTGTCAGTAACGCCACCTAACCCTGACCTGGAAATCCAAGACATCAATGCCTCTGATCAATGCATCAATGATCTCTGAGTTTGGGTGTCATTTGTATTCATCATCATCATCATCATCATTTCAGCAAAAGACGTCCACTGCTGGGCATAGGCCTCCCCCAAGGATATCCACAAAGGCCGGTCCTGGGCCGCCCGCATCCACTGATTTCCGGCGACCTTAACCAGGTCGTCGGTCCACCGTGTGGGAGGCCTACCAGCACTGCGCCTTCCGGAACGCGGTCGCCACTCGAGGACTTTTCTGCCCCATCGGACGTCGGTCCTGCGAGCTATGTGCCCTGCCCACTGCCACTTAAGTTTGGCAATCCGGTGGGCTATGTCGGTGACCCTGGTTTTCCTGCGTATCTCCTCATTTCTGATTCGATCTCGCAGGGAAACTTTATATTTGTATTCGTGAACTCGGAATAGGAGCAATACATTATAATTAGTATTTTTTTTTTATTGCTCTTGGTTGCGAACTAGCTAGCGGCCCACCTGATGGTAAGTCTTAACCGCCGCCCATGGACTTTGGCAGTGCCAGGGGCACAGCCAAGCCGTTGCCTACCGTGAAGTGAGTGCTCTCTTTTAACCTCATTCAAAGGAGGACATGTCGTAGCGCTCGGGAAACACCGCCGCAGGTAGCTCATTCCAGAGTCTGCACGTGCGTGGTAAGAATGATCGCTGGAAGCGTACCGTGCTGGACGTTATCGTTTCCAGGTGATATGGGTGAAATTTGTATTCAATTGTAAAGTGGAAGGCAGTTTTATTGTTAAAACATCGATACACACTTCCAATCGTCATCCCATCACTAGCTACAAATAGTTTGCCAAACTTGGGTAACTAATGAAAAATGTTCGACACGAGTTTGACAAATGGCACTTTGTGAAAATATCTTTTGTGGCTTGTTGCACACTATGATAACTAATTTACTTCCCAGCTCATAAAGAATACAAAGTGGCACTACCCCATGCCATCCTGAGCGTGTCGTAAGAGCCGGAATAAGGAAATTACTAGGCCTAGAACCTGAGAACCGCAAGAGAAGGAATACATGCAATTAAACCCTTTTTTTTTTTTTGGTTTCGCTGGGGAAATGCTTTACACATACCACCGCCCCCCGGGGGAGAGGTCGGTGATTATGTGGGACTCCCGGGACAGAACCCGTATACCCACTAAAACCCCAGCGGTATACCCTCACACGGCACGCTTGGGGCGCCAACGGTTCGCGCGAGCGCAGTCAACGTTGACGCCCCGACGAGGTGCCCGCTACGCGGGCAAGCGACTATCAGAGAGGGACGCCCTCAGTCATCGAGGCTTTCGTCGGTGGCGGGTCCCCCGACCCACCACCGGCCTCTATGGCGGGGGAAGGAGGTGGGCGTACAGTCGCCTCCTCCTCCCCGGCCTCCGTCTGCGGCGCGGGTCGGCCAGGACGTCTTCCTCCCTGACCCGCTCCGCCGCCTCCTTCTGCGACATGACGTCCTCGCAGAATGAAATTAAACCCTGTGCTAACCCGACTGGCCAACGTGGCACAGTAGGCTAATTACCCTGCATGTAACAGGATAATGCCTGACTCAGAAGTGGGTCATTTATGGGATCATCATCATCGTCAGCCTATTTCAGTCCACTGCTGGACGTAGGCCTCCCCCATGGCTCGCCACTGAACCCGGTCTTCTGTTCTATGCATCCAGTTGCTGCCGGCTGCCCGTCGCAGATCGTCGCTCCATCTAGCAGGGGGTCCCACCCTACGTTTGCCTGTGCGTGGTCTCCACTGTAGCACCTGTTTGCCCCAGCGGCCGTCAGTTCTACGACAGATGTGGCCAGCCCATTGCCACTTCAGCTTGCTAATCCTATGGGCTATGTCGATGACACGCGTTCTCGCTCGGATGACTTCATTACGGATTCTATCTCGTAGCGAGACACCGAGCATAGCCCGCTCCATAGCTCGCTGAGCGACTTATAACTGATGGACTAGCCGCACCGTCAGTGTCAACGTCTCAGGACCGTATGGGATGCGTACTACTAATTCTTCGTTTAAAAAAAGAGTATCAGTGGTGCCTCGTTGGTCTAGTGGTTAGATGTGCCGCCTTTGGATCAACGGGTCCCGGGTTCGATTCCGGGGTCGGGCAAGTGTCTTTGTCAAAACCAGAGGCACTGGCTCGGAGTCTGGGTGGGTATATGTATGTATTTGCAAAAAAAAAAATGTATATAAGTAATTTATCATCCATCTCGTTACCATAACACAAGCATTAAGTTGCTTAGCTTGGGACGAGATGGCGTTGTGTGAAATGTCCAAGGATATTTATTTATTACTAGTGGCCCGCCCCGGCTTCGCCCGTGCAAAGCGGGGGTGGGTTATACATATAAACCTTCCCCTTGAATCACTCAATCTATTAAAAAAAACCGCTTCAAAATCCGTTGCGTAGTTTTAAAGATTTATGCATACATAGGGACGGACAGAAGAATGCGACTTTGTTTTATACTATGTAGTGATAGTGATTATTCTTAAAAGCTTTTATATTAACATTACAAACACACTATATTCATTACACGAACAAATGTATCTTGCAAGACGTTGTTTTATTAAGTACTAGCAAACACATGTTCGAGGCGTTGTCCAATGAGTTATGAGCATCACGCCCCCTAAGCGAGCGTAGCTGCTCTTGCAGAACACTAGCAATATCGACGTTTATTAAATGTTTGTTGGCATTTTTCTTGACGTACTCAGCTGAGTAGGTTTGGTGACGGATTTAGGATGCACACTGTCACCACCTGAGGGTGTCGTATGAGCCGACAAAAGGCCACTAGTGTATTGCAGGAAATAACCGTCAAGAATTTATTTCCTGCAATGTGCAAAGATCGTGAAAACCTAAGATACCACTAGTGTATTCTATTCTATATACTACTAGCGACCCGCCCCGGCTTCTCACGGGTGCAATGATGAACATCTAAATTTATCAGTTTTTCTCTACAATATTATGCATGTATTATACAAATAAACCTTCCTCTCGAATCACATCTACTACAAAAAAGCGCTTCAAAATCCGTTGCGTAGTTTTAAAGATGTAAGCATACATAGGGACGGACAGACGACAGCGACTTTGTTTAATACTATGTAGTGATAGTGATGATAGTGATTACATACTTCGCTAATCCAAGTGGTAACGGATGAAGAATACATAGTGTCACCACACCATTCCATCCTGCGGGTGTCGTAAGAGCCAGCGAAAGGAAATGTCTGGGTCGAAATCCTAGCCGCAAGAGAAGGAAACCTTGCAACGTAACCCTGTGCCAGCCCGTCTTGCCAGCGTGGCACAGTTGGCTGATTACCCTCCCTGCGATGGGAGGGAGCTCGACTAAGCAGTGGGTCATTTACGGGCTGAGTTATACCATTTGGGCCTCCTCTCATCACAGGGAGGGTAAGTAGCCTACGCTGGTTAGACGGGTTGGAACAGGGATTCGTATCAAGTTTTCCTTCTCTTGCGGCTAGGCTTTTAGCCTTGTCATTTCCTTTTGTCGGCTCTTACTACACCCTCAGGATGGAATGGGGTGGTGACACTATGTATTCTATATCCGTCACCACACGAAATCATCATTGCAGACCATTAAAAACCAAACAAGACAGATTGGCACAGGGTTTAAATAAAGTCTCTTGCGGCTAGGTAATCTGGTCCTTGCGTACCTTTAGTCACCCACAGGATGGTATGGGTTGGTGACATTGTGCATTCTAAATGCGTCACCACACAGACACGATTTCAATCAGTAAACATCACGAATTCTTCAGACATAATGATTTCTTAGGTTTTCGCGATTATTACACATTGAAATTAAACACTTTTTAACGGATTTATCGCGTGTATAATATACACGCGATAAATCCGTTAAAAAGTGTTTAATTCTTCAGACATCTTAGCTCACTCTTATATCTCTGCTTACCACCTTCCAGTTAAGGCTTAATTGTATAGTGATTTTTCTACCAATAAATTTTGAGCATGAAACTGTTCTAGAACGATAAGAACCTTAAAATAACCAAAAGTTTGCACTAAATATTTTTTCTCATACCATAAATATTGGTATGAAAGGGGATTTAGTTTATGCACTTCAAGTCTCTTGTACAAAACTCAACTTTGTTCCAACGACATAAGGGACTACGATTATTTCCTCTTTTAATTTCCTGTGATTTTGTTAAGCGAAATTAAACCTTATTTCAACTATCTAGAGTGCTATGGTTTTAGATGTTTTAAAGTGCGATTTTTGGGTGACGTCACTTTTAAGGTATTATTGAAAATTGAGAACTAAAGACGAGACATGTTTCAGGGCACGTTTTTCAACAACTCATTTCATTTTGAGAGTGTCGTTAAAGGCAACCAAAAATTCACACTCTATATTAAATTGTACTAACCCGTCTGGCCAGCGTGGTACAGGAATCTAATGTCCCTTCATTGAATTGAAGGCGGCTTGAGGTATATGGGTAGAGGACTACTACTACTAATCAGCCCATAGATGACCCACTGCTGAGTCGAGCCTCCTCCAACTACGTGGAGGGTAAATGCCGACGGGTTGGCATAGGGCTCCGTATCAAGTTTTCCTTCTCATGCGGCTAAATTTTCCACACGAATGATAGATATTCTGTGTAGTGACGGATTTAGAATACACTATCATCACTTCATTTCATCCTGAGGGTGTCGGAAAATGATATAATGATAAGGCCGAAAACCCAGTCGCAAGAGAAGGAAAGCTTGATACGAAACCATATTTTTTTTTGTTCGCTCGGGGTAAAATCCTTTATGGACTTCCTAGGCGGCCACGGGGATGGCCAGCGAGGGGAGTGTGGGACTCTCCCCCATAGTGGGGCCTACCCACTAAACCTCCCCGGGGTGCTCCAACTCGCGTCCTGTTGCGGCATTGTGGGATCTGATGCAGAACCACGCTGATACGAAACCCTTTTTTATTTTTTTGGTTTCGCTGTGGAAATGCTTTATGCATACCACCGCCCCCCGGGGGAGAGGTCGGTGATTATGTGGGACTCCGACAAGGGTCGTCTACCCAAGAGTCGTCTACCCAGTAAAACCCCAGCGGTATACCCTCACACGACGCGCTTGCGGCGCCACAAGTTCGCGTAAACGCAGTCTACTGTGACAGCCCGGCGTGGTGCCCGCTACGCGGGCAAGCGACTATTGACTAAGACACTTGCGCGACCTCGGAATCAAACCCGGGACCCGTTGATCCAAAGGCGCCACATCTAACCCAGACCCAGACCAAACCGGAACAAATACTTGTAGGTCGTACAAATATTTCTTCCGTGCGGGAATCGAACCCGCGACATGCTGCGCAGCAGACGATCACTGTGCCAACCGTGTCGTTCTGATGAATAGACTGTTTTTGTTAAACCATGTATAATATCAACGTCTTACAATTTGCAATATCATTAAATGGAACGCCCCGTTGGTATCAGTCGAAGCGCGATAGTTTAACGAGGACAGTTAGTTATGCTTTATTTCACTTTCTTCTAGGAAATAGAAGTTTTCAAACTGTCCAGGAAATAAACAAGATATGATCTTTTTTTAATTATTTTTAACGAAACTCCTGCACTGGCTTATAACCTATATCGTGGGGGCAGTTTCATCATCATCATCATCATCATCAGCCCACATTAGTCCACTGCTGGACATAGGCCTCCCCTAAAGAGCGCCATAGCGCCCTGTCTTCAGCTTGACGCATCCAGCTGCTGCCCGCAACCTTTCGCAGATCGTCGCTCCATCTAGCAGAGGGCCGTCCCACACTACGCTTGCCGATTCGCGGTCTCCACTCAAGAACTCGTCTACCCCAGCGGTTGTCGGTTCTTCTACAGATATGACCAGCCCACTGCCACTTCAGTCTGCTAATTCTCTGAGCTATGTCGGTGACTTTGGTTCTCTGCCGGATAATCTCATTACGGAGCCTATCCTTCAGAGAAACTCCAAGCATAGCTCGCTCCATAGCACGCTGAGCGACTTTAAACTGGTGGACTAGTCTCACCGTGAGTGTCCACGTCTCGGCGCCGTAGGTCATGACGGGTAGGACGCACTGGTCGAAAACTTTAGTTTTCAAACTCTGCGGGATGGGCGACGAGAAGACCCGACGAAGTTTTCCAAATGCTGCCCAGCCCAGCTGGATCCTCCTCTTGGCCTCCCTGTCGAAGCTGCTTCTACCTAATTGCAAAATGTGCCCGAGGTATGTGTATTCTGAAACAGCTTCAACAAGACGGCCATTCACAACGATAGGTCTCGGATGAATGTGATCATTCATCATGATTTTGGTTTTATCCAAATTCATGCCGAGACCCACCCGTCGCGAGGCTGATGCTAAGCTGGTCAGCATCTGTTGCAGCTCCTCCAGCGATTCCGCCATTAGGACTATGTCATCTGCAAATCTCAAGTGTGAGATGTACTGGCCATTTATGTTAATGCCCTTGTCTTTCCAGTCCAGCGTCTTAAACACATCCTCCAAAGCGCTTGCGAACAGTTTCGGGGATATGACATCCCCCTGTCTCACTCCTCGGCACAGTTGGATGGGTTTAGTACGATGGTCCTGTACTTGGACACACATAGAGGCCTCATCGTACAGACATCTCAACACTTGTGGGGGCAGTTTAGAAACATGTAATTCAGGAACACAAATGTGACGCAGACTTAGAGCAAGTGTGTCTGAGTGAGTAAGTAGTACTTAGTTAGATATTCCTCCAATTACATGGATTTAAATGTTGGGATGATAGGTAGTTGCCTTTTGTTTCGCTGGGAAAATACCACACGCCCATCGGGGATGGGAACGATGGTATTTGACAACACAGGATGGAATGGAGCGTTGACGGCCAAATAATTCAGGGATAATTCAAGTTTCCCCATCGAGCGTGCCGCCACCTTGTTGTGGTGAGGGGGCTTGCGTGCCTTTAGGATCCGTTGGGGCAATGCCGCCTGAGGGTCACGGGGAGAATCCAGACGAGCGGCACACACAGGCATGGTGGTTTCAAGCTTCGGGGGCTCCTCTATCCTCAGAGTTTCCTCGAAAGAGTTGACCGTGACACAGGCGGGCCAAGGCTGCCGGCGTTAGCCGAGGACGGGCGGCCCAGCAAGCCAGCACGTGCAATGTCCCGCACGTGCCTCTCGATGAATGGGGAGCGTTCAGAGCTCCCATCAAAGCGTGGGGCCCCATCAGGGTCGCGGAGCATGCTCCCCATTGGGGAGTGAAACCTGTGGCCTTATTTCGGGCAGTCGAGGGACACCGTTGGTTTAAGTGGGTAGGTTGGGGCGCAGTTACCATCTTTCCGCGCCCCGGAGTCCCACATAGCCTATTAGTGTTTAGCGGTCGGGTATCCATGAGGATTTCCAACATAGAAAAAGAGATAATAATTGAAGTTTTGGTGCAAATAAACGAAACTACACCTGCAATACTAAGTACTTCACTTCACTATCACTACATAGTATAAAACAAAGTCGCATTTTTCTGTCCGTCCCTATGTATGCATAAATCTTTAAAACTAGGCAACGGATTTTGAAGCGGTTTTTTTTAATAGATAGAGTAATTCAAGAGGAAGGTTTATAGGTATATTAAAATTGGACCCGTGCGAAGCTGGGGCGGGTCGCTAGTTTCATATAGAATTTTTTTTCTAAACTATAGAAGTTAGAGATTTAAAATAAAAAAACGTTCTATAGCAAATGTTATCAGCTTTTTATGTAACTGTAGCAAACTCTACAAACTTTTTTCGAGTCCTTTTTATTTCCAAAGTATATATTGTGTACTTAAAAAGTTATTGCAATTTTTAAAGTGTGATACTTAGTTTTGCAGCCCAGTGTAGTTTACTAACAGAGCGGGTTATTATTGTATCATCTAAAACAATACATTCTCCAAATCACATCAGAGTCTGTATGTCAGTCTGTCTGTTACGCGAAAATGCGAGGCCTTATCTCGTAACAAATGATTATGGAATTTATGGAAGATGAATGACTGAGGTGAGTCTTACGGTGAGCCGGCTTAAGTACAGACAGAAAAGGGAGTAAACCGATTAATTCGATTTTTTAAATCTGTAAAAATGAATTAAATTGGAGTGTCTGTTTGTACATGTTTATGCTTTCACTAATCTGTCCGACTTGTTTGTACCACCATCATCGTAATCCTTTTATTCAAAAGAGCAACCATGGAGTTTCTTGCCGGCTATTCTCTGTGGAATGGCATTCCGCACCGGTGGTAAAAATTAAAGCATTAATTAATGTTATTTTATCTTTTTAAATTTTAATTTCTGTTATATATTTTACGACTACCTGAAAGCATTCGCAAGAATTTATCCGAATAAAAACATTTTGATTTTGATTTCAGAAGCCGATAGTTACTTTATTTTCTCATCGTCAAGCGTGGTCGCGTGGTTAATACCACGCGGACGAACTCGCGGGTAACAGCTAGTTGTAACTAAAAAAATAACGCTACGACGAGGTTATGTGGGAAAAAAAAACCCTGCTTGATTTTTAGAAAAAAAATGGTTTTTTTTTAACCATTTGACCGTTAAATTCTGTTTAAATTTCAAACGACAATATGTATATGACTTTTTTAAAGGATGTTTATTTTTTTATTGGCATTATATTCCAAGCATGACCAAAGAACTATATTTATTTTGTTTAACTATCTGTACGCAGCGTGCGTTGCTACGCCACTAACTAAAATAAATTTCACGACATGACACGAATATATATTTTTTCGTTTAGATACCTTCCTGGGCTTATGATCTTCAACTTTGCTGAAGATTATCAATCAAATGCATAGTTTACGATACTCTAAAGGCCATACAGACAGACATTCATTTTTATATCTAAGAAAATGAAGATAAGAACTAACATTTAAATGAGATATACTAAAAATGTTTGTTTTAAAATACTAGAGTTTTCATTTTTATTACATTACCCGGCCCGGGTGCAATGATGAACATCTAAATTCATCAGTGTTGCTCTACAATATTATGCATGTATTATACTTAAAAATCTTGCTTTTGAATCGCTCTATCTCTTAAAAAAAACCGCTTCAAAATCCGTTGCGTAGTTTTAAAGATCTAAGCATACATAGGGACGGACAGACGACATAGTCTTTGTTTTATACTATGTAGAGATAGTGATTTAATCAAATCTGAAAAAATACAGGCTATTTAATTTCATCATAAAATAAATACATCGACCATTTCAATCTACGTAGACGAATTTTTTTTGCTGCCACTTCCCACAGTGAAGCGCGGAAATCCGTTGAAAACCCGACTTGAACTTCCAAGTCTTTGATACAAGGAAGGAAAGAGAAAAAAGAAAATATTTTTACGAGCCGCCTCTTCGCTTCGAAACCACACCAAGTTTATTTTACTTTGCCACCTCTTTAGGGGTAAAAAATTGACTGGAAATAGAGATTTCGTATTTATATACTCGGTCGGGTCTCCAATTATGAGATGTGAGTGAGTGGCAAGATTGTTTAACTAGCTTACGCGCGCGGCTTGGTTCAACCCCCTTGTTTCGCATTCGCAATGGAGCATATGTTATTCAGCGATAATAGAGCATTGACGTGCCTCTCTGTGGGGTTGGGGTGCATTCAGATCTCCCTCCACAAAAGCATGTGGTCCTTTGACAGGCGTACCAATGCTCCCTGTTGGTTGCGTAGCATGTTCCCCCATTGGGGACTGAAACCGGTGGCCCTGTTTGAAGCATTTGAGGTCCTTGTGGTGACGAATTTATAATGAAGTGTGTCACCACTACATACTATCCGGAGGGTGTCGTAAGAGCCGGCAAAAGAAGAAGACAAGGCCGATAAGCTTGCCGTAAGGGAAGAACAACTTGATACGAAACCCTGAGTCTACCCGTCGGACCAACGTGGCTCATTAGGCTAATTACCCTCCATGTAAGTGGAGGAGGTCCGACGCAGCAGTGGGTCATGCATGGGCTAAGTAGTAGTAGAAGTTTTCTAATACTCCATAAATATGTCGACTGTTCCGATGAATAAAGACCTATCTGCAATACTGCTTTGACACCATTTTTAACTATGGTTCTATTGGTTAGATGTGCCGCCTTTGGATCAACGGGTCCCGGGTTCGATTCCGGGGTCGGGCAAGTGTCTTTGTCTAAACCAGAGGCACTGGCTCGGAGTCTGGGTGTCATTTCTATCTATAATAAGTACGTATTTACTAAAAAAAAAGTATATAAGTAGTTTATCATCCATCTCGTTACATCGTCGTTACACAAGCATTAAGTTGCTTAGCTTGGGACGAGATGGCGTTGTGTGAAATGTCCAAGGATATTTATTTTTATTTATTTCGTAGTATTATATATATATATATATAATACTAGCGACCCGCCCGGCTTCGCACGTATGCAATGATGAACATCTAAATTCATCAGTGTTTCTCTACAATATTGTGCATGTATTGTACATAAAAACCTTCCTCTTAAATCACTCTATCTATTATAAAAAACCGCTTCTAAATCCTTTGCGTAGTTTTAAAGATTTAAGCATACATAGGGACGGACAGACGACAGCGACTTTGTTTTATACTATGTAGTGATGATAAAATATGAAGTTCAAAATGGTTTCAAAGTAGTATTGAAGATAGGTCTTTATTCTTCGGAACAGTCGATGTATAACCAGACATTAGCTAATTAGAAATCTGTGAAGTACCCGAAAAATAGTTAACCAAATCTTCATTTACTGCAGATTTCACTAAATCGATTTCCAATATTTAACCTTATTGCCATAATGAAACGGTAGAAAATCGTAAAACCCCCATCGCTCTCGAGAATTAAGTTTGTTTTGATGCGTATGACAGGTGGGGGCGCTTTGACAATAATATCTGGATTTGATGTCTTCATAAAACCCTTCCAATGCTATCTAAAGATTTCAAGTGCCCCTTAATCTTAATAGCCAAATCGGTAATACATGGCGGACACCTCATGCAATGATCGGTCGGCACCCCTCAACGAATTACTATTACTACTGCACGCGGCATGTCGCGGGTTCGATCCCCGCACTGAAGAAATATTTGTACGACCTACAAGTATTTGTGCCGGGTCTGGGTGTTTTCTATATATAATATGTAAGTGTTTACAAAAAAAAAATGTATATACGATGTTTATCATCAATCTCGTTACCATAACACAAGCATTAAGTTGCTTAGCTTGGGACGAGATGGCGTTATGTGAAATGTCCAAGGATATTTATTTATTTATTTATAATTGATAACAAACCCTGTGCCACTCCGTATGGCCAGCGTAGCATAATAGGCTAATTACCCTTTATGTAACTGGATGTGGCATTGGTACCCAGTGTGTCATTTACGGGTTGAGAAGTAGACTTATGCATGTTGACGACTGGGTGGCCTGGAAGTCTAACCGTAGGCTTCTAGAAATCCTATACCGTTCAGCTTTCTCTCAAGTACATTTACGAATATTTCGTCATTTGTTAATGGCGAAGAGTATTTAATTTCCCTCTATGAATTTGGAGGAGGCCTGACTCAGTAGTGGGTCGTTCATGGGCTGAAACGAACGAACGAAAGGCGAAGAGTGTACGCTCTGTATATAGGATTAGTCTATTGTACATTGGAAGCATGAGTTAATTAGAGTATTGTCTGTCATAACTGAGTGATCAGGATTATATTCATAATAACAATAGGTTGGGTTTTGAACATATTTAGGAGACTCCGGTAAGGATCACAATAATACTTGAAGATTACATCAACTACTCACTTAGACTTTTACTATTAAGCTAAACCAAATTAGACCCTTAGAATACACAAGGTCACCAACCTATGCCATCCGGAAGGTGTCGTAAGAGGCGACAAAAGGAACGCAAGTGGCAGATCACCTAGCCCCAACAGAAGGCCAGCGTGGCACAGTAGGCTAATTCCCTCCATGTATTTGGAGGAGGCCAGACTCAACAGTGGGTCATTTATGGGCTGAAACGAGGTTAGACCCATTCCTTGTGGTGATGGACTTAGAATACTGCGTGTCACAACCCCAATCCATCCTGAAGGGTGCCGTAACCTAGCGGCCACAAAAGGATACTGGATACGAAACCCTGTGCCAACCCGTCCTGCCAGCGTGGCACAGTAGGCTAATTTCCCTCCATAAATTTGGTCCTAACCCAGTTATGGGTAATTTATGGGCTGAAACGAAACTGCACCCGCGATACATGTTATAAGTAAAAGTGTGGTTACGTTAAAAAATTACGCTTGTCATCGAAATAGACCCTCTATACACGTACAATACCACCCCTCATAACAAAATTATGCTATTTGTCCGTGGCCCGCTTCCTATAAAACTTCTCTGTCTTGGACAGATAGTATCGGAGACAATGATAAGAGTTTTTACTGAACTGTTTATTCGACATTGAAAGAAAAATGGGGCAAGGAGCCCGAGTCTGAACGTTACACCGAAGCGTAACCGAAACCAATCTGTGTGGTGACGGATTTAGAATATATTCTCACCACCCCATTGCACCCTGAGGGTACCGTAAGAGCCGATAAAAGTAACTGATAAGGCTGAAAACATAGCCGTAAGAGAAGGAAATCTTGATAAGAAACTCTGTGTCTGTCTGGCCAGCGTGGTCTATTTTCTGTTTATTTTGTAACAAATTCGAGTAATAACACTCGTATATGGAGGCGGCACAGCAGTGAATGATCTAATGGCTGATTTCTAGTATGTACGGTCCTCGCCAATCTTTATGGCCGCTCTAAATGTAGCCGCATTACCCTGCGCGCAACACATAATCAGGTATCAGTGGGACGTACGCGGGGCGGGAAGGCAGGGTACGCCCGCGCAATTTTTCACCCGCAAGCGTCCTCGCAACCCGCTTGTTAGTGTGGTTGAGCTACGTTGGTTATGAAATGTATTGTATTGGTTATGAAATGTACGATGCGCAAGTTCGTACCCACGGCTACATTCAGAGCGGCCATAAAGATTGGCGAGGACTGTATGTATGTATTTGTAGCGCAGTCCTGGTAGGCCGTATGGGAACAAGGTGTACCGACGACCTGGTTAAGGTCGCCGGAAAGCGGTGGATGCGGGTGGCTTAGGACCGGCCTTCGTGGAAATCCTTGGGGGAGGCCTACTTCCCCTGGTCCCCTACGTGGCCTGTGTGTGTGGACGTCTTTTGGCTGAAATGATGATGTATTTATTTAGTGTAGATATTATTTGCATTCCACAGTATAACCATACGGTGTGAATGCGGTCAATACAAAATATAAAGGCCAAAAGTGGCCGTGAAATAAAAAAAAACTTTGTTTTTCTCTCACTGCGAATATCTACAATGTGCGCGTATTGATTTTGTTCGAGAAGATCTATCTCGTATGTTTATAGTAATTTAAGTTGAGTTGAACATAAAATTTATAGATGGAAATATTGTAGTGTTGTCACAGATTTAGAATACGCATTGTCAGCAACCCACACTATCTTGAGGCTATCGTAAGATGACACAAAAGGAACACAAAAGCCGCAAGAGAAGGACCTCGATACAAACCCTTTTTTTTTTGAGACGGGTAACCTTTTATGTGTACCCAGCCGCATTGGGTCACGGCTGGATTATGTGGAACTCCAAGGCGCGTTAAGATGGCTATTTGCGCCTTGGTTACCCACTAAATCCCCATCTATGTCCCGCACCCGCTATCCGTGGGGGTCCCCCAGGGATCCCTGGGGGTCCCCCAGATTCACCCAGGGATTTCTCCACTGGGTGAATTTGAGCGCCAGGGGGAGATGCTGCTCGACCCTATCTATCAGGCTCCATTCTGGAGCATCCCTCGCGTGGAACTCTGAGGCTCCGTCGGTGTCACACCCAAGGCATGTGGAATGACACTGTCCCTCCCAGGGTCTCTTCTCCTACGGGTGAGCAATTTCGACACAAACCCTGTGCCAACCCATCTTGCCAGCGGGGCGCAGTAGGCCCGATTCAGAAGTGTGTCATTTGTAGGCTGAAATGATAAATATAAAATGGCAGATAAAGATTATCAGGTAGCTACGTTCCGTGCTAAGTTCCGTGTGGTGACGGATTTAGAATACACCACCCCATATTACCCCGAGGGTGTCGTAAGAGCCGACAAGGCTGAAATCCTAGCCGCAAGAGAAGATAACTTGGTACGACACCTTTTTCCAACCCGTCTGGCCAACGCGGCACAGTCAAACTCAAACTCAAATCATTTATTTCAATTGAACCTATTTACTGATGTTTTTGAAAAGTCAAAAGTGAAGTTAGGAATCTAGTTGCATGTTCCAGTAGGCTAATAACCCCCCTATGATGGGAGGAGGCCCGATTCAGCAGTGGGTCATTTATGTGATGAGTAGTAGTAGATGCAGCTGTGTACCCTGCGCGCGTTGCTACGATACTAACTAAAAAAAAATTGAAGGAATGACATTACACTAATATTCATATTTTTTGTTAAGAAACCTTTCTGGGCTCTTGTACATCACTTTGCTGAAGATCATCACGTGATCTAATACATCATCATCATTTCAGCCAAAAGACGTTCACTGCTGGACATAGGCCTCCCCCAAGGATTTCCATAAAGGCCGGTCCTGGGCCGCCCGCATCCATCGTTTTCCGGCGACCTTAATCAGGTCATCGGTCCATCGTGTGGGAGGCCTACCAGCACTGCGCTTTCCGGAACGCGGTCGCCACTCGAGGACTTTTCTGCCCCATCGGGCGTCGGTCCTGCGAGCTATGTGCCCTGCCCACTGCCTTAAGATCTAATGCATAGTTTACGATTATTTAAAGGACATACCGACAAACATGAATTTTTGTCTCTAAGATTATCTTCTGACACAACTAAAATTTTCACCAACCTGTGATTAAACATATAGTAGATCTGTAAAAATCTAATGGATCATCCGAAAAGTGTCTTCAATAAATCTTATTTTTTGTTCAAATTATAAAGACCGTTTGGGCGATCGGGATAGCTATTAATATTAATTATTTGCCGGTTATCGCCCGCCCTATTTATCTCGCGGTAAAAAAGAAATGATTAATTTGTTTGCAAGATTTTTTGGTGTTATCTTCTGGATGCGATGGATATCTTCTTAGTGACGTTTAAGTAATCATTATTTGCCAAAAACCTTGGATATATGCTTTGCGATGATATAAATCGAAATTCGTTTAAATTATATAAAAATGTTGGTAGTCTGCTAATTGATAAAAAAACAATGTATTAAAAGCCCAGCACCGGTCTCTTTTTTCTGTATAGTGACAGATTTGGAATACACAATGTCACCAACCCATACCATCCTGGGGGTATCGTAAGTTGGACCTAGTAGGCCGCAAGATTGTTTGGTTGTAGGATCTAATGGTCCGCCCTTACAAAGTCCGGCGCCAAGCAGTTTTACTTTGTTTCGTCGTGTGTATGTGAGAGCCGGTGCCCGACGGGGCATATCCTTGAATTGTCTGCTCCATCTTAGATTCTGTCGCTGCTTTCCATCACCCAAGGGTCAAAGGCATTGCAAGTACACACACCCCACCCCTAGACCAATAGGGCAGTCTAATGAATTAAAAATAACTCCAATTTTATCGCCAGTGACTTTGGCTATAGTGTTTGTATAAACTGTGTTTCATCATCATCATCAGCCCACATTAGTCCACTGCTGGACATAGGCCTCCCCTAAAGAGCGCCATAGCGCCCTGTCTTCAGCTTGACGCATCCAGCTGCTGACCGCAATCTTTCGCAGATCGTCGCTCCATCTAGCAGAGGGCCGTCCCACACTACGCTTGCCGATTCGCGGTCTCCACTCAAGAACTCGTCTACCCCAGCGGTTGTCGGTTCTTCTACAGATATGACCAGCCCACTGCCACTTCAGTGTGCTAATTCTCTGAGCTATGTCGGTGACCTTGGTTCTCTATCGGATAGTCTCGTTACGGAGCCATCATCCATAAACTGTGTTTGTGTTACATAAATTGTCCTCACAATCAGAACAAATACCTACTTTGCCTACAATAATAAGCCTTAGAGCTCTTCACTAATAAGTCTAACATACACAGCTGTACCCGTGTAGGGCAAATATGGGTGACGTCAAAATGCTATCCGCCCAGAAGGGGACCTTTCAACCCTTGTCGCTGAGGGATATTAAAAAGGGTGCCTATGACATGGAACTGGGTAAAGTTGGGTTGGATGTGGCACTTTTGAACGTATCGTCATTTCAACCCGTAAAGCCGGATTTATATTCGTTGATGTGTTGTGACGTGTCGCATTCAATAGGTACCGCTTTTATATATTTTTTAATACGACATGGCAGATGGCGTCACGTGAATAGTATATATCTTAAGGTCTGGGCAAACAGCGGACGGGGCGGGACGGCGACGCGACGCTGGCGGGACGTGAAGAGTTGTAATGTATTAGTTAATGTAGAATATGTCACACAGAGCCGACGCGACGCGACCGCTACTCTCGCGCCGAGCGCGACGGCTCTATGTGACATATTCTACATTAACTAATACATTACAACTCATCACATCCCGCCAGCGTCGCGTCGCCGTCCCGCCCCGTCCGCCGCAGACCTTCAGCGTATTTATTATATGAAACGATTACCTCTCTGATGTGACACGTCACAACACGTCAGACAAATCTACTCGGCCCATAGATGACCCACTGTTGAGTCGGGCCTCCTCCATTTACATGGAGGGTAATTAGCCTACTGTGCCACGCTGGCCAGACGGGTTTCGTATCAAGTTCTCCTTCTCTCGGCTAGGTATCCGGCCTTATCATTTCCTTTTGTCGGCTCATACCACACCCTCAGGATGGAATTGGGTGGTGACACTATGTATTCTAAATCCGTCACCTCGAAGTAGGCTAATTACCTTCCATGTATTTGCAGATGGACCGACCCTGCAGTGGGTCATATATGACAGTAGTAATAGAGTACCTCATTTTAAGAGGTAGGTTAATAAAGAAATCTACACTAATTTAAAAAGCTGCAGAGTTTGTTTGTTTGTTTGAACGCGCTAATCTCAGGAACTACTGGTCCGATTTCAAAAAATCTTGCAGTGTTAGATAGTCCATTTATCGAGGAAGGTTATAGGCTATATTTTATTTTCAAAAGAATTAGGGATCTGTATGAAAACTGCGATTTTGTAAACCAAGGTGTAAAATCGAAATGCGTGCGTGCAGAAACTATTGACAATAGAACAAAACGATGTACTACGGGTTTGTAGGTCTTATAAAGAAAGATCTATAAAAAAGTCCTCGAGAGCTCATATCTAACTATCATAGTTTAGTCACAATAACCGCTTTTATGTTCATAAAAAATATGCATAGGGGTTCGAAGCCCACGCGGGCGAAGCCGCGCGCAAAAGCTAGTATAATATAAATAGTATAAAATATTCACACAACGCCATCTCGTCCCAAGCCAAGCAACTTAATTCTTGTGTTATGGTAACGAGATGGATGATAAACTACTTATTATACATTTTTTTTTGTAAATACTTACATATTATAGATAGAAAACAACCAGCCCCGGAACAAATACTTGTAGGTCGTACAAATATTTCTTCCGTGCGGGAATCGAAACGGTGACAAAAAAAATTTTTTTTCAACTAAAAATAGTGTCATTTGTGTTCGTGAATTTCATATTTGTTAACTGCCCCCGCGATACAGGTTAATTGGTGTGGACAGGGGCTTCGTTTAAAAAAATAACATAAAAGCGCCTCATCCATTCTACACCGTAGTTACTGATTCATGTCAACTCATACTTGTACAGTATTATGATTCGTCGCAAGTATTATGAAACAATTTCGATATTTTCAGATACCAAATTTGTATAGGTAAAATACAAATCTTTTGTTTCAACTATTTTTGTACCAATACGGGTTTATTTTAGGTTTTTTTTTAAACGTTAAAGCTCAATAATGGACGTCTTGATACTGCGAGTATGTGGTTATCATTGCTTTTGTCTTGGTCATGTCGCGGGTTCGATTCCCGCACGGAAGAAATATTTGTACGACCTACAAGTATTTGTTCCGGGTCTGGGTGTTTTCTAACTAAAATATGTATGTATTTACAAAAAATAATAATTTTATAAGTAGTTTATCATCCATCTCGTTACCATAACACAAGCATTAAGTTGCTTAGCTTGGGACAAGATGGCGTTTCGTGAAATGTCCAAGGATATTTATTTATTAGTTAAATTTAGACCGTTCGGTGACGGATTTAGAATACACAGTGTCACCACCCCATTCCATCCTGAGGTCGTAAGAGCTGACAATAGGACATAACAAGGCCGAAAACTTAGCCGCAACTGAAGGACAACTTGAAACGAAACCCTTTTTTTTCCGCCCGGGGTAAATTTCTTTATGGACTTCCTCGCCGGCCACAGGGATGGCCAGCGAGGGGAGTGTGGGACTCTCCCCCATAGTGGGGGCCTACCCACTAAACCTCCCCGGGGTGCTCCAACTCGCGTCCTGTTGCGGCATTGTGGGATCTGATGCAGAACCACGCTGAAACGAAACCCTGTGGCAACCTGTAGAATTACTGTGCCATGCTGGCAAGACGGATTGGCACAGGCGGTTAGGTCATCTGCATGGTTAGGTCACAGGATGATTTGGGTTGGTGACCAGCACGCTTGGTGGTAGGATCGAATCACCAAGCAGTTTAACTGTATTTCGTCGTGTGTATGTGGGAGCCGGTGCCCGACAGGGCATTTCCTTGAATTGCCGGTTCCATCTTAGACCCTTTCTTCTTTTTGACCCGGTGTAAAATCCTTTATGGACTATCCCTACCAGCCTGGGGATGGCCAGTAGGGGGTGTGTGGGAGAAGCCTCTGCCTCTGTGAGGAGATGGAGACATACCCACTAAACGTCCCCGGGGTGTACCGTGCCACGGCTGCTGCCCCGTGGGCTCTGACTGTATCCACGGGTTCCATCTTAGACCCTGGCATTACTTTCCATCACGCAAGCCTAGGCAAAGGCATTCAAGTCTTCTATATAAATAAAAATGAATTGCTATTCGTTAGTCTCGCTAAAACTCTAGAACGGCTGGACCGAATTGGCTAATTTTGGGCTTGAAATATTCGTGGAAGTACAGGGAAGGTTTAAAATATAAAAAAAGAAATCACATTATTTTTGTTCCAGAAGTTTGCACATATTTTAATAAAGTTGAAACATTCTGGAATTATCATTAAGGTTTTTATTTATTGATTCTGAGGCGGTATGTAGTTTGCCGGGTCAGCTAGTCACTGATAAAAAAGCCACCATATTCTGTACAACGTTTTTGAAAAAAATATAAGCAGCAGACCCTTGTCAAGTTTCTGAACACCGGTCTAGTCTGCGTATGTGGTCAGCATAGGGCCACACCTGCGACCTGTAAAATGTAATCCACTTTGAACTAGACAATAAATGTCGATCAAGTAGAAGCTTCAGGCGCTTATTTTGGATTGTGTCGAATACACTTCATAATATTGACAAGGGATGCTCCCCGGCTTTGCAGTAGACAGCTATCATTATTATATGAGACACGATCTTATCAGTATTTCAGATAACCTTCTGATAACGATGTATGTACTTGCTGCTTCTTCCTTCCTTTAAATCAATTTAATTCTCATAACTGCTATTGACATGCATAGCTTTGTATTGATCTCCTGGACATTCTCTGTTGTGCAATATGTTGCATTGTCCTCACATCTTAGCTTACTATAAATAAACACGAAATCAATGTACGTTGGTCTAGGGGTTAGATGAGCCGCCTTTGGATCAACGGGTCCCGAGTTCGATTCCGGGGTGGGGCAAGTGACTTTGTCTAAACCAGAGGCACTTGCTCGGAGTCTGGGTGTCATTTGTGCTCGTGAATTACATGTTTGTAAACTGCCCACGCGATAGAGGTTATACATAGTGCAGGGGCTTCGTTTAAAAAAATGTTTGTAATAGAAAATATGATAAAAAGAGTGTCCATGGAGTTTCTTGCCTGTTCTTCTCCATAGGATCTACTTTTTGGAACAAGCAACTAAGTAGCGTCCTAACTTCACTTTCGACCTTTCAAAAACACCTGTAAATAGGTTCAATTAAAATAAATGATTTGAGTTTGAATACGTTTACGTACGTAAATAAAGAACTTTATTTACATAGGTTTTAGTACTAAACTCTTATAAATCTTATTATTATAGTCTTATTTAAAATTACCAAAATCATCTTACGGTCTATCGGTGATCATATCGACATTCACACCTCTCATACACATTTTCTCATTCTTACAATCCTGCCATCTCTTTTGATCTCCTATAACCCTTGCGGCCACCCACATATGCTGAAACTGCCATCGGTTCGGAATGCTGCTCTACAGAGAAGTGCCGGCAAGATACTCTGTAGTTTAGTTGTTTTTTTTTTTAATTATCGGTCTTGTTTGAAAGCTCTAAACTTGGTTGATTGGTTGGTTGTTACTTGGGTATATAAAAAAAACCTAGAAATCAAATTGGAAGTGGCCCCACTCAGCTTTAGGTTTAGGCCCGAGATGTTGAAGAAGATCGTTTTGTCGTCAACTCATACTATCGCGAGGGTGTCTTAGGAGATGACTAGAGGTAGAATAATGGTCAGAAAATTGGCACTATATAAACGATATTAAAACGGAAAAAGAAATGATGGTGTAAAAAGTTTTACCAAACTCTCAGTCCGTACATGACCCACTACTGAGTCGGGCCTCCTCCAAATTCATAGAGGGAAATTAGCCTACTGTGCCACGCTGGCCAGACGGTTTGGCACATAGTTTTATAAAGATTTCCTTATATTGCGGTTAGGTTTACGGCCTTGTCATTTCCTTTTGGCTGACAAGGCCGTAAACCTAACCGCAATATATATAGCTGTGATGTGATGACACCCTCAGGATGGAGTGGGGTGGTGACACTGTGTATTCTAAATCCACGACATGTACAACCAAACTGAAGGACACCAAGGCCCGTCAGGGTGTGATACGGAAAATTCAAATATAGACATCATGTCGTCTCTTTCACTTTATACCTGTCCTTGTCATTAGACACTAAGCCCCCAATATGGGGCTTAAGCTCCCACCCTAATTGGGGGTGCATTAAACGCTTATGTTCATATAAAATGATTTATGTCCGGCCTGTAAGAGCTTAAGTGGTGAGAGGGGAGGAAAGGTTTTGGATACTGAACTTTGGGCATAATTTTATTCTAGTAACGTTTACTAAGCCCTCGAGTGGCGACCGCGTTCCGGAAAACGCAGTGCTGGTAGGCCTCCCACACGATGGACCGAAGTCTCCCAGGATCGGCCTTAGTGGAGATCCTTGTGGGAGGCCTATGTCCAGCAGTGGACGTCTTTTAGCAGTAATGCTGGTGATGAACGTTTAGTACTACTCAGCCCATAGACGACCCACTGCTGAGTCACACTAGACGGGTTGGCACAGGGTTTCGTATCGTTATCGACCTTGTCATTTCCTTTCGTCGGCTCTTATGACACCCTCTGGATGGAGTGGGGTGGTGACACGTGTATTCTAAATCCACCACATGAACAGCCAATGCCTGTGACCTAGCCCTGTAGCTTCTAGGTTCTCTTCGACCAAAGCGATAATGGCGTCGGCGGTCGCAGCTTCGCACTCCAAGCCTCCTTCATCCTGGAGCATTCCGGCCAGGAAAGCGGCCAACGACTGCCTGAGGATGGAATGGGCGATACTATCATAGATAGATAACTCCTTATTGTACCAAATTTTGAACAACTTACAACAGTATATGTGTATAAGTCAATTGTACTATAGGCGGACTTATCGCTAAAGAGCATCTCTTACAGGCAACCCATACATGGCTTCAAGGAGTTATCTAAATTTATAGACAGTTCAGTATTAGCTTAAGTTATAGAACAAAACGAATCATTATAAAGAACTATAAATAAGGAACAAAACGAATCATTATAAAGAACTATAAATAAGTTATACATAATATGTATAACTTATTGATAGTACTTTACAATGATTCGTTTTGTCGTTTTGTTCTCCATGAACCCTAAAATTAGCTTTACGCCTTTTAAGTCTGGAATAATATGCTTTACACCCTAAACTTCGCTTGAATACTCATAATTGGATTCCTATACAACCTAGGACATTTTTAACTTGCATACTAATGTAATTTACAACCTAATTCCTGTTTCATTTTGGTTTAGCAGCCCAAAAAATATGGGGTGTAAAGAACATTTTTGTGCGAATTTGGCAACTTCGTATATACCAATCGATAGAGAATGAAAAACTGAATATGATGGTATTATTAACTCCATGTGCCCCAAAATGTGCTTTACGCCCTTTGAGCCCAGAGGTATCGATATTATGGAATTATACAAGTATAAATATGTACAGATATACTTAAATTCATAATATTAAATACTATACCTACCATAATCCGTATAAATAGTATGTATGTATTCGAAATTCAAAACAATTTAGTTTTTTAATATTTGGTGATAACTGGGATTCATCCGTTAAATTTGAACAACAAAAACAACCGCTTTAAGACTCGGAGATTCCTTCACACAAGCTGCCTTGAGAACCAAAACAGCTGGCCCTACAAAAAACCCTGTAAGGCCATTTTTCACGCGGACCGAACCTGCACATATTATTTAGAGTCACGCAAGTATGGGTGAGAACGGGATGGGTCGTTTCCAATCCAGTATCGTTAGATCGCTACTAGAAAGTAAACAATCTTAACCTGAAAATATTATTCAAAATTGTGTGGGGATCAACTAATATTCCCGAAATTCTAATCCAAATAGGACTACGAGTACCGGCTGCGTTCCTACGAGGAACACATTTATTGTACACTCCATCGATAGCAACTACGAACATGCATAATTCGATACGATGACAGCAAGCCGTGTGTTCAATGCGGCCTATCAGGCAGCAGATATCGACATTTTAGTCGATTTCATCGACCGGTACCGTAACTCATTGGTATTTTGTTGTATTTTGTCTTGCTTGTTGCTACATGTTATGTAACAACTTGGATACTGTCGTTAATTTTCTTATAATATATAATAGTGGAAACTTGTAATCGGCCGTATTTTAAACTACTAATATTACGCACTTTATCTATGATTTCCATAACTAATAAAAAAACTAAAACCCAAAGTTAACTTATTAAAATACATGGGAATAACTGACCGGTTATCAATAAATATATATCACAATAAATTATCAAATCTATTTTATTTTTTAACTTGTCCAAAGAGCTCTCATGACCGAACTTGGTGTTTGAGCCTAAAATTTTAGTCATTATACCAATGTTACTGTGTTGTCCTATCTGTATCTGTATACCTATCTAACCTGATTTTTCAATCCACATTTACATATAAGACCAATCTAGAGATTGCCGGATTGGGAACAAACAAGTGGGATATATTAACGTCGTTACAATCTATTAAGGGTGTTTAAAATAACTGCCAAGGATCTGGGATGGGCGGCTTAATTGAGGGCTATTTGTCATAAAACATAATTTTTTTCTTATGGGGCTAGCATGGCATGAACACGTGGCAATATAGACGACTCTAGTACTAAGTATTTACAGACTAAAATCCACCTTATGCCTTGTTTCTAGTGTCGAGCCTCCTCCAATTGTATAAGGGGAAATTGGCCTATTACGCTAGTCCCCAACGGCTAGTATTCAGAGGGTTTCCAACAACATAATATTAATTGGGCCGGCAACGCATCTTCTCCCGTTAGGTTGCAGATGTTGACCACTTTCCATCAGGTGGACCGCCTGCTCGTGTGTCGTCCTATTAATAAAAAAATATATATATATGCCATTGCTTACTACCTAGTGGTAGTAGGACTACTACTCGTCCTATAGTAGACCCGCTGCTGAGTCGAGACTCCACCATATGGAGGATTTGGCCTACTATGCCACGCTGGCCAGGCAGGTTGGCATAGGGTTTCGTTTCAAGTTTTCCTTCTCTCGCGGCCAGGTTTTCGGCCTTGTCCTTTTGTCGGTATATGTAACGATTTTTTAAAGTGTTTGTTTTGATTGTTTCAGGTAAGATTGAATGGAGTCAAGATTTTCAGAGACGAGGATAGATAAGTTTTTGAACGTAATTAAGAAGTTTTTCATTTTTAGTAACTGAAAATGTTGCGTTGTTTTATGGTACCTACAGAACTGAAATATGTATACATTTCAGCCCATAACGGTCCCACTACTGAGTCGGGCCTCCTCCAAATTCATGGATAGATCCCAATCCGTAATACTTTGCCCAGATGATAAATATTATTCTTAATTTAAATTCAGCGCACGTCTCGTAGACACATACATACATACTCATATGTGATTTCGTATCTTATATCTCCGGTTATGTTAGTACTTGCCTGCGGCTTCGCTTCCAGGCTGTGAACATTGTCATTTGCCTCAACACCTTTGCCCGACTTTTTATTTGGAACATCGAGACTGAAAACATGATTAGGAAATGGATGCGGTATATTTTTAAACGCAAAATTTATGTATGTCATTTATAGATGCTAGGTATATAAAGACTAAAGTTATTGTGTGTGTGCCTGTGCGACATTTGAAACTCACACAGAATAAAAAAAATACGGGTTACACTCCGGGAATGCCGCCAGAAGTGAAAACTTAAAAAAAACGAATAACGTTAAAAACGCGGCAACTACTTAACAAAAAAATGCATAACTATATCAATCCCAAATAAAACAGTGACAATTAATTTTCACCAGTGTATCAGATATTAATATAAATTCAATATAATATATATTCTTTAGATGTTTGTTTTTATTTAACTAGACGCATTCGCAGTCTGCTGTAAGTCTGCTGGAGAAAAATCCGCGCAAGTCATCAACAAATTTTGTGCAGTTCTCATTCCGTCTCCGCCAATGTGATACAAAAATTTACTATTGGCCAGTCAAGTTGTGAACTTGTAGACAAGGGCCGTTGCTGGGTCTGATCGGCTCAGGCATGCAGTTCTAAATGCTCGTCTCTGTAGAGCAACCTTCCCAACTGATGGTAAATATACATTTAACTTTATGTATATTCGCACGTCAAAAGGGCTCAGACGAGCTTAATTAAATAAATAGATTTTTGATTTAATTTGATTCAAGGTAGGTAATTGTTTAAGTTATTTGCCAGCTATTATACTAAATGCCGCATCCAACCACACAATGTGGACATCCCACGCCCTACCAAGGTAGGGTGTGTACGCAATTTAAAAGATAACATCACACCAAGAGCGAAGCGGGCGGAGGCCGAGATGTTGCGTCTTAAATTATTCAAATAAAATCCCGCAAGATATCTGTGAATGTAAATTTCGTGCATCTGTGTACCTACGTGAGTGAGAGTGAGTATTTTGGGTTTCTCGGATTTCTCGTTAGTATTTGACTCTACCTGTTCCCCGAGACTTCGTCTGCGTTGAAGTGAAATTCGGTTAGTACTTCCTCTGAAATAAAAATTGACAGATTTAGAATACATAGTTTCATTCCATTCTGAAGGTGTCGTAAGGGCCTACAAAAGGAAATGATAAGGCTGAAAAACCTAGCTGCAAGAGAAGGAAAACTTGATATTAACCTGTGCCAACCCGTCTGGCTACCGTGGCACAGTAGGCTCCCTGTGATAAGAGGAGGCCCGACTCAGCAATGGGTCATTTATGGGCTGAGCTGTAGTAGTATTTAGGTAACATGTTGCCATCCCTTTCATTCTGAAGGTCTCGTAAAAGGTCACGCTGGACAGAGACTGGACTGTGGGCTTACTCTCGAACGCAATTCCGATCGATCGGCAATGGAATTGTGACGTTTCGTACTCTTGAGCACACTTGGATGCGACACTAGCGCCATATTGTTTCAATATTGGGTGGCTATTAGGTTGAAGTAATCACTATTGGATTCAATTCAAAATCGGTACTCTTGACGCCACTTTGACAGCCAATATATTGCCCAAGAATCGGAATTAAGACAATAACAAAATTGTAACTTTTAGGCGATTGCGGTATTATTAAAAGGTGAATTTAAGAGATTATATTAATCTCTGTGATAATATTGACGTTTGGCTTTTCCGTGAACTAATCTATGTAGAACCCATTCCATACAGTTAAAAATATAGGCGAAATGGGCGTCATATTCAGCGATACATGGACAAGGCATTTTCTATGAACGATGACGAGTTTATCGAGTGACCAAAGACTTTTTGTAATTCAAGGTGGCATCCGTTGGTTGCAGTGATGGGACCCACATAGCAATATTAGGACCCAGGAGAGGATTTTTAACAGAAAGCATTTTCTTTTAAAAAGTGTTTTATTTGAAGTGAATTGAAAACCAAAATAATAAATAAATAAATAAATATCCTTGGACATTTCACACAACGCCATCTCGTCCCAAGCTAAGCAACTTAATGCTTGTGTTATGGTAACGAGATGGATGATAAACTACTTATATACATTTTTTTTTGTAAATACATACATATTATAGATAGAAATGACACCCAGACTCCGAGCCAGTGCCTCTGGTTTAGACAAAGACACTTGCCCGACCCCGGAATCGAACCCGGTACCCGTTGATCCAAAGGCGGCACATCTAACCACTAGACCAACGAGACAAAATGTAATAAAGAGCTTCACTAGCTGATACTTTAATACTGATACTGGACAGAGTATTGTGTCAGGTTTTCCTCCTCTTGCGGCTAAGATTATGGCCTTTTTTTGACGGCTCTGAAGGTTGTCTGGAAGAAATCGCCTAGTGCGATAAGACCGCCCATTGTACATTTCTTTGTCATATATATATCTGATGGTATGTTAACCTTTTATATTATTGGTGTACAATAAAGAGTATTCTATTCTATTCTCAAGAGCCGTCTCAGGATGGAATGGGGCCAGTCAATTATATACACAAACACATAGTAAAATATATGCTAATGGAAAATATGCTCTATTATGACAATATTAGTGCCATATTAGATTGGTGTGCTTGTTAGATAGCCCCACACAGCGGGGTCTTTTGTCACGTACACATGTGTCACGTAAAAGTTGTACGTTTCCTCCAAGAATAACCAGCTTATTTCAGTCAAACACGCTCAGGATGTAACAGGCTGCCAAAAAATCTCTTAATCCGTTACCCTGTAATATGTATGGAGCTGAACGCGCGTCAATATTACATTAGATATGCCACACTCGCAATATTAGACAAAATAAATCTCGGTTAACTCGTCAGGTTATTAAATGGGGGATATGTTGAGGTTTTATGTCACCAAAGTCTATATGCAGACTTATAACCAAAATTGACAACTTCAAACAACTCCCGGAAAACTAAAATTGGTGCAACGATTCAAATTTCGAACGGCTTAGCCTACTTCCTTCAAATGTAGCACGCTCTCGATTTATACACCTTTTGAACAAGAAACGATTTAGCCATTCTGGGTCTATTATGTCACAGACAATGGGGTTCCACTAATATAGGTAGGCCAAGGTCGCGGAATATGTTCCCCCGTTGGAGACGGCTACCCGTGGCCCCAAAGCGGACAGTCGAGGAGCGCCGTTGGTTTTAGCGGGTAGGCCGGGGCGCCAATTTCCATCTTACTGCGCTCCTGAGTCCCACACAACCGGCTAGTCCTTAACGGATATCCATGAGAATTCCATGAGAATTCCAACAAACAAACAATAAAAACACACCGAATAACAAAGAGACTGACATACTTATTATATTGATCCCTCTTGACAATTTGACGGATTGTAGAACAATAAATGCAATTTTTTAAATTGACATTGTCTTCTGTTGATGTGTAGAGTACAACTTATTTTCTTTACATTATTCGTTATCTTTTCCTTCATTCATTTGTATGTCTGTCTTTTTTATATTAATATCAACGTGATTGCTATTGTTTGCATTAAACATTAACCTTTTTTTGCATAGAAAGATGTAACAAATCGGTCATCAATATAAATTAATAATGTTCTGAAAGTCTCTGCAAGAACTTATCCGAATTTTAAATATTTTAAATACAGCTACACTACTACTACTCATCCCCCAAACCATTGCTGAGTCAGGCCTCCTCCAGTTACATGGAGGGTAATTAGCCACCCTGACCCAAGGTTGGCATGGGGTTTCGTATCAAGTTGTCTTTCTCTTGCGGCTCTTATCGCCCTTGTTATTTCCTTTTGTCGGCATTTCACACCGAGGGTGTCGTACACCCTCGGGGTGAAATGGAGTGGTGATACATTGTAAATCCATCAGTTACAAATACAGATACATTTCAGTTATTGAACATCAATAGATGATGATGATTTACATGTAGGCTTTGGTGGTATGCAACAAAGCTCTGAGGTTATGAGCTTATTTTTTAAGGCAGAGACTTGGGACATTTGCTATGTGAATGTGTGTTTTGTGGCTTATTTCCATTGTAATTGGACGGCTTATTGGGGGAGCGTCGTTTAAATCTTATTAAATGGTGCAATATACGTAGGAAATGTATTGAAAGGGTTGGATAGCAATTTGGCAGGGATGTTTTGATTCTCCATTAAACGAGGCGGGCTGAGGTCCCCAGGGTCCATGTCATGCTCTCCTATCGGGGAGTGTATCCCGTGGCCCTGGTTCGGACATTCGAGGATCGCCGTCGGTTTTAGAGGGTAGGTCGGGGCGCAATTTACCATCTCTACGCGCCCCGGAGTCCCACATATCCCGGCTAGTCCCAACGGCCGGGAATCCATAAGGATCTCCGGCGTGAAACAAAAAAAAGTATGTTTTGATTGTAGTTTCGGGAATTTTCTAAATCGAACCAGAGACAGCTAAATGTTACTACTAATATTACTCAGCCCATAAATAACCCACTGCTGGGTCGGATCTTCTTCCGTCACCTGGAGGGCTAATTAGCCTACAGTGCCATGTTGGAAATACATTTTTTTTTAGATAAACGTAACCCCTGCTGTAGGTTAACCTGTGTCGCAGGGACAGTTTACAAACATGAAATTCACCTCTGGCCTCTGGTTTACACAAATACACTTGCTCTGTTTTCTCTCTTTCCAGCTAGGTAATTTCCCTTTGTCGGCTCTTTAGACACGCTCAGGGTGGACTTTATGATCAAATATAATGAGGCATATTAAATCATATACCAGCATCATCATCAGTCATCATTCCGTCAGCATTCCAGCAGGCAATCATCATTCAGTGTGGTGATCGATTTAGAATACATAGTTTCACCACCCTATTTCAACCTGAGGGTGTCGTAAGAGGCGACTAATGGAACGAAAGCTGGTCCCAAGATAAGGAAATCTTGACACAAACCCTGGGCCAACCCGTCTGGCCAGCGTGGCACAGTAGGGTAATTACTCTCCGTGTGATTGGAGGAGGCCCGACTCAGCATTGGGTCCATTAATGGCTGAGTAGTAGTAGACATTAAATCAACCATATCTTCATATCTAGGCCTTTCTTATTGCAGTGACATATTTATTTTGAACATTGATACGATAAAAATCAATATCAAACTCATTTATTCAAGTTGGCTCAATAGAGCCCTTTTGACAAGTCAAACAACAAAATAAAATTACCACTTAAAATTGAAAATTGATTATTTACCATCTACCACCGTTTCGGAATGCAGCTCTACAGAAAAGAGCCGGTAAGAACCTTTGTAGATGCTCTTTTTAGATGGCCATTTTTAGGTACAAGATTGGATATAAGACAGATTTGTGAGAGCAAACTCGCGCAATAGTCGCAAACGGCTAAACATCAGCCAGATCTAGTCAACAATAGTAACATTCTAATGCCCGACCACCAGCAACGGCACCTGTTCACAAGCATGACGCATGTGGCAGCCATCGCCCTCCTCAACCATATTGCAGGGAAGAAAACGACCCGCCTCAGTGGGGTGGTTACAAACCCCACTGAAAACAACTTGCAGACCTCTACCTTAGACTTCCAAATGACACCGGTAGTACATAAATAAACTACTTTACCAACTTCCCCTAATCTGATAGTTGCCCCAGCGATCCCACACCGACCTAAGCTACGATAACGCGACAACTAAGTATAACAAAGTTGCAGTTTGCCATAACGCGCTTAACTTATACCGGATAAGGCTATAACTTGGATTGACAGTGTAACTTCAAGTGTAGTAACTTAAAATACTTAAAGTAATGCTACAGTAGTGCTTGCTGCCGTAAATAAAAAAATGGTACTGTCATTTAAGAATGCTTAACGATGGGCGGGTATACTACTCAGCCCATAAATGACCCACTGTTGAGTCGGGCCTCCTCCAGTCACATGGAGGGTAATTAGCCTACTGTGCCACGCTGGCCAGATGGGTTGGCACAGGGTTTCGTATCAAGTTTTCCGTGTCTTGCGGCTAGGTATTTTTTTTATCTGAGACTTGAATGCCTTTGACCCTAGGCTTGCGTGATGGAAAGCAATGCCAGGGTCTAAGATGGAGCAGGCAATTCAAGGAAATGCCCTGTCGGGCAACAGCTCTTACATACACACGACGGAACAGAGTAAAACTGCTTGGCGCCGGGAGCCGGGTGGACCATTCGATCCTACCACCAAGCGTGCTGTATTTTGTTGACATTTTCAACACTCGTTATTTCCCAGCGTGCGATGAGGAAACAACCTCACGGTCATTTCCTTTTGTCGGCTGATATGGCACCCTCAGGATAGAATGCAGTGGTGACACTGTGTAGTCTAAATCCGTCACCACACGGTCAATTTCGGCCTTATAGTCAACTATCAACCCGCCCCGGCTTCGCACGGGAGCAATGATGACCATCTTAATTTATCAGTGTTTCTCTATAATATTATAGATGTATTAAACATTCCTCTTGAATCACTCTATCTATTAAAAAAAACGCTTCAAAATCCGTGGCGTAGTTTTAAAGATTTAAGCATACATAGGGACGGACAGCTGACAGCGACTTTGTTTTATACTATGTAGTGAAGTGATAGTGAAGTCAAATCATTTATTTTGCATAGGACACCATGGTCATATAGAAATAGTCAACATGTTTATAATAAATATATTTGGGTATTCCCTTAAGTAAAGGAGGCAAAACTACGGAGTGAAGTCGCTGACAACAATTAGTGTCAACTCTCTCTAATTGTTTTGAAAGATGACATACATAACTTGACTAATATATGTACTAAATTATGAGTATAACCAAACTCATGCCGATATCTACTACTGCTATCTACTATTCAGCCCATAAATGACCCACTGCTGAGTCAGGCCACCTCCAATTAAATGGAGGGTAATTAGCCTACTGTGCCACGCTGGCCAGACGGGTTGGCACAGGTTTCATATCAAGTTTTCATTCTCTTGCGGCATTTCCTTTTGTCGGCTCTTACGACACCCTCAAGATGGAATGGGGTGGTGACAATATGTATTCTGAATCCGTCACCGCACGTACCGTATCTAAAACATAATATCTACTCATATTATTTTACATCGTTAGATGGCGCCTATTTAGGCCTTTGTGTGATCCTTGGCGTGGGAGGCCTATGTCCAGCAGTGGACGTCTTTTGGCTGAAATGATGATGATTTAGATGTGCAATGATCGTCGGCTATACATATAGGTAAATCGTAATAATTTTAGTTTCTAATTTCATTGATTGATCGACCACTTCGAATTTGTATGCAACAATAGGTACTATACTTAAACACAATATCGCCGCATCTAAGAAAGCTCATCTGAAATGCTCTTGGTATTGCGTTCATACTAACCTCAGGAACAAATTCTTCATACCGACCTTCAACACATAAAAATAAAGTCTAATCTCCCATGTCGAACCACAAATGTTTATCTTAGCAACACACCCAAGGCACAGTAAAAAGCTGCAGTAGCTCAACGTAATCTTTAATTCTAGCTTTAAGAAAATAATCAAAGATTTTAAATTTAAATATTTACTACTACTCAGCCCATAGAATAGAATAGAATACTCTTCATTGTACACCAATAATAGAAGAGGTTAACATAGTATCAGAGAAACCATAGATGATCTACTGCTGAGTCGGGCCCATTTCATGCAGGGTAATTAATCTACTGTGCCCCGCTGGCCAGATTGGTTGGCACACGGTGTCGTATCAAGTTATCCGTCTCTTTAGCTGCAAGAGGCCACAGTGCTATTATCGACCTTGTTATTTCCTTTTGCCAGCCCGACACCCTCAGAATGAAATGGGGTGGTGACACTATGTATTCTAAATCCGTCACTACACCATAAAATATTTATTAGATCAATATATAGAACGATATAGAACGACACGGTTGGCGCAGTGTTTGAGCGATCGACTGCTGCGCAGCATGTCGCGGGTTCGATTCACGCAGGGAAAAAATATTTGTACGACCTACCAGTATTTGTTCCGGGTCTGGGTGTTTTCTATCTATAATAAGTATGTATTTACAAAAAAAAATGTATATAAGTAGTTTATCATCCATCTCGTTACCATAACACAAGCATTAAGTTGCTTAGCTTGGGACGAGATGGCGTTGTGTGAAATGTCCAAGGATATTTATTTATTTAATATTGCTCTTATTAAAGAAAACTATTTGCAAATCGCATTTTCAATTTTTACCTTCGTTAAATAAATACTGTGACAATTGGTTACTGTCAAATATTTAAATAAGCTCACTAACCTCCTCCAAGTTACTTAGGTTAGTGATATTTGTTGGTTACCGCCGGAACACAGAGGAGTGGGAACACAGCCTCCAATAGTATACTATTCGCGTTCAAACTGCGTATGTTGCATTTGATAGCGTATGTGTGAGTGAGTCACACAACGTCGATTCAAACTTACCTTACTGCCAGTCTTACAGATACTGTGACGAAGGTTCGCGGTTTTTAATTAACCCCAACCGAGCGATGGTGTATCAGTTCGAGTCCCGGGCATGGCAATTTCCATGCGCAATCAATGGCTGAATGCTAACTAGTTTGTGGTACCTGCTTTAATTAAATTTATCGGGTTATGGTTTGTGAGAATCGCTATTGTGATTCCAAGGCGGTGTCTAATAATTTGTGCGTAGTATCACCTGCGCATTGCGTCCTAGGGTTGTCGGAAGAGGCTATAGGAACACAAAACTTGAAACAAATTTGGTTGCCAATGATCCAGCGTGTCACTAAAGACTAGTTTCGCTCCATGGAATACTTCCTTACTAATATTATGAATTCGAAAGTTACTCTGTCTCTTTGTCTCTCGAGCTTGCTCGCCTAAACTACTAAGCCGATTTAAATGCAATTAAGTAAACTGATAGTCTAGACCTTGAGAAAGAACAAAGGCATACTTCACTCCCAACCCGCAAACGACCCACTGCTGAGTCGAGCCTCCTCCAATTAAATGAAGGGCCATTAGCCTACTGTGCCACGCTGGCCAGACGGGTTGGCACAGGGTTTCGTTTCGTCAAAAGGAAATGACAAGGCCGAAAGCCTAGCCGTAGGGCTAGGCTTTCGGCCTTGTCATTTCCTTTTGACGACTCTTACGACACGCTCAGGGTAGAATGTGGTGGTGACACCATGTATTATAAATCCGTCACTTCACGGACTAACTCGGTTTACGAGGGCGGATGAAAGTGCTACCCAAAGACATTATACCACGCGCACGAAGTCGCGTGCACAGCTAGTTTAGTATGACCTAGCGACCCGCCCCGGCTTCGTACGGGTGCAATGATAAACATCTAAATTTATCAGAGTTTCTCTACAATAATATACATGTATTATACATATAAACCTTCCTCTTGAATCACTCTATCTATAAAAAACCGCGCCAAAATCCGTTGCGTAGTTTTAAAGATCTAAGCATACATATGGCCGGACAGACGACAGCGACTTTGTTTTATACTACGTAATGATAATGATGATAAAGATTTATTATATACGTAAATTTTAACTGTTTTCACAGTCATTGTTTAGGATGAATAATCATCCAAAAACCCTGAAATTATTTCTCGGCTGTATCTTCGGCAATAAATTAAACTTAAACCTATTTCACAATGACAAGCAATTACAAATTTCACTAAGACCGTAGTACCGCAGCTGCCGAATCAAAGTTTATATTTGCTACAATTATCCGTTTATATTTTCGACGACCTGGTTAAGGTCGCCGGAAAGCAGTGGATGGCCGGCCCAGGACCAGCCTTTGTGGAGATCCTTGGGGAAGGCCTATGTCCAGCAGTGGACGTCTTTTGGCTGAAATGATGAAGGATGTAAATGTGAAAAAAACATAATTATAAAACAGTGTCGTAAAAGTCAGAATGGTGACGGATGAAAAGACAAGACCGAGAACCTAGCCGCAAGACAAGGAAAACTTAAAAGGAAACCCTGTGCCAACCCGTATGGCCAGCGTAGCACAGTAGGCTAATTGCCATCCCTGTGGTTGGAGGAGGCCCGACTCAGTAGTGGGTCGTTTGTGGGCTGACTAGTAGTAGTGGTATAGGTCATTCAACATTCAAATTTCAATAAATGCTCGTTGAATTTTCACATGCTGTCGCTAAAATGTGTTTCTGTTATACAAGAGAAATATTTAAGTTTTGCGGTGTAAGCATACGTCAAAATCAGAAACAATATACCAAAAATGGGTGTTGTAAAGGAAATAACACATTTATAACAAAAATAAACGTTCAAAGGATATATAAATGGTTGGCATTCATTAAACGAGGCTTATGTCTAACAATTGCCACACAAAATGTCTAATGATGGTTCCAAAAATATATTATCAATACTTATAACTTGACAAACATATTTTCCTTCATTCATTTAATGAGTGTCAACCACTTTATTTATACACTCTTTGAACATATATTTTGATAAACATGTGTCTTTTTTTACAACACCCATATTTTGGAAATTGTTCTCCGATTTTAACTATAGAAACGGCTACGCGGCTGTTTAAAATCTTATATTTCGACTGTAGCAGTGAATTAAAAAAGCGCATTCTTTATCGAAGGGTCTAGAATCGAATTATCGAGAAATACCTAGAATTGGCAACGAACAATTTAAACACTTTTTAATGGATTTATCGCGTGTATCACAATATTTAAATCCCGACTTATCGACATTTTTCGAATGCATATATTTTCCACTATAGTTGCTCTTTTATGATAAAGACCAACCATGGAGTTTCATGACGGCTCTTCATCGTTGAATGGTATTCCGAACCGGTGGTAAAGACTAAATTATTAATTAATTTTCTTTTAATTGAAATTGTTGTGTTATTTTTTTTATCTTTTGACTATTCGAAGGCGTTCCTAAGAATTTGTTCGAATAAAATCTTTTTATTTTGGAATTTGTATGTAATTTAATTCACCAGCTCCTGTCCTATACCAAAATTATCATTTTCCATTTGTTTGTGGAACAGAAATATTGTGCAAAGCGATACGGTACCAGACCGTAAACGTTTACCATTTGTTCAAAGACCGAGATAATAGATTATGGATTACTTCAATTAATAATTGCGGCACTACGGAGCCTCCGGGGCGTGTCAGAAGATGTATACAGTAATTCTCTTTCATCTGTTAGTTTGCAAAAACATTTTAAGAATCTTCTACTACTCAACTCATAAATAATGCGCTGCTGCGTTGGGCCTTTCGCAGGGTAACCTACGGCCTACTGTGCCAGGGTAGCCAGATGGATTGGCACATTTCGTTTCAAAATGTCTTTCTCTTGCACGTAGGTTTTCGGACACCCTAAGGATGGAATGGGATGGTGACAGTATGTATTCTAAACTCTTCACCACAGTGATAATTTTAAGAAATACAATAAAAGCGGGCCCCTCGCTTTGATGGCGAGCTCTAAACGCTCCCCAACCCACCGAGAGGCACGTGCGAGACATTGAAGAAGAAGAAGAAGAAGAAAGAAGAAGAAAAATCTTTTATTAGACACACACACATACAGTTAAACATTGCACGTGCCCCCGTCAGGCGCCGGATGAACCGGCTCCCGATCCACGCGGTTGCGGTGGCAGCCGTGGTCCGCCTGCCTGGTCGCCCCTCCGCTGCTACTTGCGGCAGCCCTGGCCTCAACGCCTGACCCCCCTCCACTGCCATCACCACGCCATGTGTCGCGGCAGGTTAAGGCTTCCGAGTCGATTCTGAGGGCTGAGGAGTCCCCAGAGACAAAACCGACCACGACACTATGTTCCGCTGTTCGTCTGGCCTCTCCCCGTGGGCCCGCCCGGCATGGGTGACCCTAAGCCGGTATGACCCCAACGGATCCTAAAGGCACGCAAGCCCCCTCACAAGGGGGAACTTTGCCTTGAACTTTGCTTACTTTTTTTTTTTGCTTTGCCGTTGATATTTTAAGAACACGCAACCTCTAGATAGATCCACACAGTTAAACTTACTGAGAACCGCTAGTTAAATTTAAATGGAGATTATTACTTTAGTTAGTCATAACCATTTGTTATTTGATCACGAAGTATCCTATGGTAAATGACCCATCACCGGTTTTAATGACCACCATACTTTAAGAGTGGTATGTTTAATGGGCACAAATATCTTTGAGCATATCTTTTTTAATAGCTCGATTTAGTGTTAGTGAAAGTTATGATCGGGATCGGGATTCGATGCCGAAGTCATGTATTTGAATTCAAATTTACCAAGAAATATTTCCTTTGCTAGCGTTGACCCAGGTCTAGATTTCGGACAATGCCGCAACAGGACGCGAGTAGGGAGCACTCCGGGGATGTTTAGTGGGTAGGCCCCCACTCTGGGGGAGAGTCCTACACGCCCCCCCTCCGCCATCCCCGTGGGTGCTGGGGATAGTCCATAAAGGATTTTACCCCGGGCGAACAAACAAAAAAAAGGTCTAGATTTCGGACGGCATTATACATGCAAAACCTAACAACATTGTAATAATTGTATTATAGAACTATTATTTTTAGGGAATTTCGTGAACTACTGGTACTTGGTTGCTTGTTAGAGTTGTTAGTCTAGGGGTTGCGCTGACTTATCACGGGGTCCCGGGTTCGATTCCGGGGCCGGGTAAGTGTCTTTGTGTAAACCAGAGGCACTTGCTCTGAGTCTGGGTGTCATTTGTGTTCCTGAATTCCACGTTTGTAAACTGCCCACGCGATACAGGTTATACGTAGTGCAGGAGTTACGTTATTTAAAAAAAATCCTACCTACCTCTAACCTATCTAGAAAAAGTTTGTTGCATTGGGTAGACTGTTTATTTAGCTGACGGTCTTTGTTATCTATCTATCTATCAGCCACAGACGTCCACTGCTGAACATAGGCCTCCCCCATAGATTTCCACAACGCACGATCTCGTGCAGACCGCATCTACCGACTCCTAGCGACCTTCTCAAGGTACGCTTCTCTTTCCGATACGTGGACGCCACTCCAAGAGTTTTATGCCCCAATGGCCATCCTTTCTTCGGGCTACGTGGCCTGCCCTTTGCCACTTCATCTGTCCAACTTTTTGTTATCTAACTCTTTCAAAACGGCATGATTGTTGTTTAGGTTTAGGATTTTTATAGGCAGCTAGTACTAATAATTCAGATTGCGCTCGATAGAATATGTATAGATTATTCATAAAACAAAAACAATCGCTCATTCATCCATACATAATGTAGCGAAAAAATTCCCTTAAATGATGAACAAAAACATTAAGCTAATTAACATCAGCCTGTTATAAAGGTTTTAAATAAATATAACAAAAATATGGAATTTTTTCACCGACACGAAACGCTCCACGTTATTTTTATTGTTCATTTATTTTTCTCTTTAATCAAAGATAGCCTTTATCCCAAGGGACTCAAGGCTAGCGCGTGTAACATAAATGGGAACCATAGTAAAATAATAACAGCAATGCTTCTTAGATATTTTCCGAATTTTAACCAACGTCGCCCGAGTCCCTTTTGTTCATTTTTTTGTCTTCATTCTACACCGAAAATATATTCCAATGATCTTCGTACTAAACGTTTAAAAAAAAACTTTGAATATAGGCGTTACAGTAAGATTCTGTGTAGTGACGGATTTATAATATATATTTGTTGGCTTTAGCGCATTGAAATATAACACTTTTACAACTATTATTTTCTTTTCTTTTTTGTTTACTTTCATGGTCTGAACCACCTATTTAAATTTGGCAGAAGGTCAAAAAATAACCCTGTAATATTAAATAGGAACTATATAGTTAGCATTACTAACATAAATATGTACTATAGATGTCTGTAACTAAACTAAATAACTATTAAACTAAAATATACATAATTTATAAAAAGTTCAGTTGTGCCCAATCGCCACCACTTGGCAAAGTGCCCAGAAGACTAGCAGCGTTCCCGCGCTGGATAGCTATACTAATCCTTTGCGCGAGATACGTGCCAGCCCTCTGGTCACCAGAAGTATCGACCAACCTACGCGACAGGTCTCTGAAAAGCCGATGAGCACTAGGACCCCACGGACCCAATGTCTCAACCGCAAACGGCTCAAACAAGTAGCCTTCGTCAAGCCTACTGTATTTGCGCCGTTTACGTAATATATATAGTGTCGCTACCCCATTTCGCCCTGAAGGTGTCGATAGAGCAAACAAAAGGAAATGATACAGACGAAAACCTGGCCGCAACAGAAGGAAAACTTGATACGAAAACCTATGCCAGCCCGTCTGGCCAGCGCGGCATGATAGGCTAATTTAATTACCCTCCATGTAATTGGAGGAAGCCCGACTCAGTAGTGGATCATATATAGGCTGAGTAGTAATAGTAGCATCATACTTCACCATTTGAAGGAGTAAGCGCCCTTACGCACTAGCGGTTGAACCGCGGAGGCGGCTAACCGCGCGGCCTGCCGCTTTTCCAGTTTAATATGCAACCGCCTATGATTGTACGCACTAAACCGCCACAAAATTTCAACCACCAGTGCGTACAGTCATAAGCTGTTGCATATTAAACTAGAAAAGCGGCAGGCCGCGCGGCTAGCCGCCTAGGCGGCCAACCGCTAGTGCGCACGGGTACTTAGTAATAAACTTACTTGACTAAGGTATTTTTTTTATTTAGTTTAGAATTCCAATTTGGTACTACTGATTAATTTTCACTAGACCCCCGAATGTACCCTCATCAAATATGAACAGCGCAGGAAATTTCTACAAAACTTAGTTTGGTACTTGGCTAATTGAAACCTTTGGTCAATCCGGAGGTAGTTCGTGTGAGGTATTATTAATTAATGGCTTCAAAAGTAATTAAACGTACGAACTGACAATCCCGTCCTTTATGTACGTAAGGAGGGGTCGAACTATTTTATGTAACTAGTTTTCCGGATGTTACTTTTGCTGATCGAATATTGCCTGAAGACCAAATTATTCGTCGTGTTGCAACGATGCCTCATGGGTCCGAGACCATGGGGTTTATTAGACGGTTAAGTCACCCTTTATTTACATAGGTTTTATTACAAAACTTTTTTAAATCATCAATTCATCATATTTTAAACTAGCGACCCGCTCCGGCTTCGCACAGGTGCAATTATGCATGTATTATATATATAAACCTTCCTCTTGAATCACTCTATCTACATATTAAAAAACGCCTCAAAACCGTGCGTAGTTTTAAAGATTTAAGCATACATAGGGACGGTCAGACGACAGCGACTTTGTTATATACTATGTAGTGATTACCACTATCATCTTTCGGCCTTGTCCTACGCTAGGTGGTAGTCCATACACTCCTATCGGTCGGCATATCTACATTCGCACCTTTCATACACATTCTGATAACTCATCTAACTCTTTTCGGTCTCCCACAACCCTTGGAAACTACCAGGTTCGGAATACTGCTCTACAGAGAAGATGCGGCGTCTGCGATGTTTGCCAGAAAAAGGCTCAATATACTACGGGGATCCATTTTTATTTCAATCATGTTTCACTCATCAACCAACTTCACTAAGTAAGCTTTAGAAAAAAAAAGATGAAAGATTTCAGCGCAAAACATCAACCTCAGTATTTTCCGACAATGTTCCGACGAAAATCAGATTCGGCAATTTTTTTTAACCACCAAACCCTTTTTAAAGTCCCCCGTCCCACCCCCTTCTCGTCAGATGTCCATTAGTGGGTGACTTGGCTTAACGCTGCCGTGCGGCTAAATCAAGTGGAAACTGTCGTTGATATACCAAAAGTTGGTTCGTATTGACTTTAAAGAAAAAATCTTTATACTTCAACTAGCAGTCCAGGCCACGCGTTGCTGTGGTGGTTATGTTATTAAATTGTTGCTTTTATGAAACGTTTTTTACTTTTTACTAGCTGAGCGGGCAGACGTTGTCCTCCATGATATTCGTTTACCGACTGCAGTGCCACCTGTCGGGCTGATTTATGAATCTAAACTATCCCCGGTGCCATCCAAACATTCGAAAAGGTTCAGCCGTTCTTGAGTTTTTAATGCAACGAAAAGTGGCATTGATTTATATATATAGATAGAAGATATAGCGCCATCTATTAAATACTTACTCAATCCAGTCAACAGATATCGCCATCTGTTAGAATAATTTGGAGCAAACATAATTGTGACTGTCAAATAAATTTGCAATAAAATAATATTGCGGCCGGGACACTCAAAATGAAATTACTTATGAGTGGCTAACAGGGAAATGGCAAACCCATGATGATGGAGAGAAATAATATTGAAATGATACAAAGTGACTTGACATTGGCTAAACACAAACCGTGAGAGCCACAAGGAAGAAAAAAAAAATAGGCGGCTTTAACTTCAGATGTCAGCTGTCCTATCTTTCAAGTTGGACCAAACTGCAAACGTATGCTGGAGAATCGTTTAAAAAAAATTCACTCCTTCCAAATAAAATTCACTCCTAAAATGTATCAAAAATTCTCAATGTAATTTCAAACTAAAAAGACTCACAGCGAACTGTAAAAAGCAGTGGAAATATAATAAAAGTTGTATACGTAATGAGCTGAGGTAAATCCGGGATTCAGATGTATTCTTTTGATATTTAAATGGCGGCCTAATGAGATGATCCCAGGAGATTTCTCGCCTTCAGCTATTTTCTATTCGTTGTTCTATTTTCACGTTTGAGACCACTGTTGAGTCGGGTTTCCTCAATTATGGCAGTGACCTTTCTCAAAACTTTAGTTGCTGTGTTAAATATTTTTAACTAGCGACCCGCATCGGCTTCGCACGGGTGCAAAATGGACCTCTAAATGTATCAATGTTCCTCTACAATTTAATGCATTGTTTAAACGTATAAACATTCCTCTTAAACCACTTTATCCATTTCAAAAACCGCTTCAAAATCCGTTGCGTAGTTTTAAAGATTTCATACATAGGGACGGACAGACGACAGCGACTTTGTTTTATACTACGTAGTGATAGTGATTGCCATGCTTATATCTACATTATAGATTAATTATAATGCAATAAATAAAAGTTCTTATAATTTATCTCATTAAATTATTTTGTATTTTCTTATCATTTATTTAACTAATTTAATTTAACATAGCGTTTATTGAATACTTGCTAATTCCTGTCAACAGAAATCGCCATCTGTTAGAATCGTTTGGAGCTGACATATAATTGTGACTGTCAAATAATTTGCAATAAAACAATTGCCTCGTTGGTCGAGTGGTAAGATGTGCCGCCTTTGGATCAACGGGTCCCGGGTTCGATTCCCGGGTCGGGCAAGTGTCTTTGTCTAAACCAGAGGCACTGGCTCGGAGTCTGGGTGTCATTTCTATCTATAATATGTATGTATTTACAAAAAAAAAAATGTATATAAGTAGTTTATCATCCATCTCGTTACCATAACACAAGCATTAAGTTGCTTAGCTTGGGACGAGATGGCGTTGTGTGAAATGTCCAAGGATATTTATTTATTTATTCTGAATATAAATTGAGATGTAAGCTGTCTTGTCTTGCAAGTTGGCTCAAACTGCACATCATCATCATCATTTCAGCCAAAAGACGTCCACTGCTGGACATAGGCCTCCCCCAAGGATCTCCACAAAGGCCGGTCCTGGGCCGCCCGCATCCACTGCTTTCCGGCGACCTTAACCAGGTCGTCGGTCCACCGTGTGGGAGGCCTACCAGCACTGCGCCTTCCGGAACGCGGTCGCCACTCTAGGACTTTTCTGCCCCATCGGGCGTCGGTACTGCGAGCTATGTGCCCTGCCCACTGCCACTTAAGTTTGGCAATCCGGTGGGCTATGTCGGTGACCCTGGTTTTCCTGCGTATCTCCTCATTTCTGATTCGATCTCGCAGGGAAACTCCGAGCATAGCCCTCTCCATTGCCCTTTGGGTCAAATTTGCACACCGTGTGCTCCACTGCACACGGTGTACAAATTTGATTAAAAACGGTTAAGTAGTTTAAGAGTCCATCGCGGACAAACAACGAGACACGTAATTTATTTATTAAGATGTCAGGTCACCAAGATACAGGCTCAACTAGTTTCGGACCTGTGATAAAACAATAACTCTGTGTACCATTCATTACTCAACTAGCGACCCGGCCCGGCTTCGCACGAGTGCAATTATGCATGTATTATACATATAAACCTTCCTCTTCAATCACTCTATCTATTAAAAAAAAACCGCTTTAAAATCCGTTGCGTGGTTTTAAAGCTTTAAGCATACATAGGGACGGACAGACGACAGCGACTTTGTTTTATACTATGTAGTGATAAATAAATTACTTCATTTTCAAATTAAATTTAATTCGTGTGTTGACAGAATACATGTCATCAACCCATGCCATCGTGGGGATGTCATAAGAGGCGGCCTTAGCAACGCAAGACGCCGATCACCTAGATAGAAGAGAAAGAGATTTTATACAAAACCTATGCCACTCTCCCTTCATGAACTTGGAGGTGGCCCGACTCAGTAGTAGGTCTGATGATGGTGAATTTAGTCAAATAAATACTTTCTAACAAAGTTGGCAGGTTCAAATTAATAAATCACTTATCCTCTAATTAATATAGACAGACACGCTCGCTCAATTAAGCGGAGAACATAAAATAACTAATGTTTCAACAACATTTTGATAAAATTTTAGTCCGCGCAATATTTTTCGATAATATTTTATTTATTTATTTATATACTTTATTGCACATAAAAACAAAATTGACATTATAAATGAGAAACCTTAAAATAATTTGTACAATGGGCGGCCTTTTATTTTATGTTTGTCGAAAAAACATATATTTATGCATATTATAGAGCAAATAACGAACCCATATTATAGAGCAAATAAAAACCCGATTGGCCAGCGTGGCACAGTTGGATAATTACTCTCCATGTTATTGGAGGAGGCCCGACTTAGCAGTGGGTCATTTATGGACTGAGTAGTAGTAGTCATATCACTATTTCAAGCCATACATGACTCACTACTGAGTACTCGTTCAAAATCGTGGAGGGAACTTAGCCACGCTGGCAAGATGGGTTGTCACCGGGATTGCGTTTAGCTGCCTCCCAGGATCGTATGAGTTGGTGACATTTAATCCTGTATCTACGTAATCATGTATTCGAAATCCTTCGCCACACGTATAGATCTAAAAAGCACTTGGTAATAATACCCGTATACACTATACAGGGTGTTGTGAGATCCCGGGTAATTGGATACGTGGTTGAAATGAGCGCGCCGCGCCGCTCTCTGATTGTTCTGGGCTTTTTTAATAACAACACCACGATTGACGTAGACCTATTAAAATGCTAGATGCGTCGGTATTTACCTAAGACTTTTGGGTAGACACGTGGGTTTTGCGGGATGGATTTTCGTTTCTGGCAATTATTTATAGAATGTCGATGTTACATCAATATAGGTTTCTTTTCAAACTTTACCAGGAATCTTAGAGCAAAACGTTGTCTATAAAATATTCAATAAGTACCAGAGATATTTGGTTTCTTTTTCAATTTGATAAAAAAGTTTAATGTCTAAAAAATTTATTTCGAAAGTTGATCATAATTACATTGTTTATTTATCTTTCATTTCATTAGATAAAACCATAACAACATTTTTACATAAATAATAATAAATAAATAAATATAAATATCCTTGGACATTTCACACAACGCCATCTCTTCCCAAGCTAAGCAACTTATTGCTTGTGTTATGGTAACGAGATGGATGATAATTAAAGTAATAAAATATAATTAAAAGATATGTACATAACTTATTAATTATACCTATAGTACTACAACTTCAGCCCATAAATGACCCACTGCAGAGTCGGGCCTCTAACAACTACATGGAGGGTAATTTTACCCTACTGTGCCACGCTGGCACAGGGTTTCGTATTAAGTTTGCCTTCTCTTGCGCCTTGATTTCCTTTGTCTGCTCTTACGACACGATGACGGAACATTCAGAATTATAACCTGTATTTATTAACAAACCGCGCAGTTAGCAGTATAAAATCATGCGAATAAATCGAGACGTGTCTTCTAAGAAATGCATAGGTCTATGGTTTCAGCCGTTTACTGGTCTCATTCGTAGGCCTTTATTGGCCACACGATCTTGCTTGCGGTATGTTTCTTCTGTGGATTATATGCACAGGGTGTTAGTGACACTCGATGAATTGGGGCGTGGATTTATTTGAGCTATACGTTACTATAGTTCTTGAGTGGAGACCGCGAATCTGCAAGCGTAGTGTGGGACGGCCCTCTGCTAGATGGAGCGACGATCTGCGAAAGGTTGCGGGCAGCAGCTGGATGCGTCAAGTTGAAGACAGGGCGCTATGGCGCTCTTTAGGGGAGGCCTATGTCCAGCAGTGGACTAATGTGGGCTGATGATGATGATCATGATGATGATGATACGTTGGTATAACTTAATTGGCAGGTTTCAATGTCAATGATTTTTTTTATTAAGTATATGAATAAAAATCAATTGCTGTTCGTTAGTCTCGCTAGAACTCGAGAACGGCTGGACCGATTTACCCAATTTTGTCTTGCAATAATCGTGGAAATCCAGGGAAGGTTTAAAAGGTGAGAAAATACCTTTCTTTAAGACATCTCATTCTAGCCCTGCCCCTTCCAACGTTCCCATTCACACTACCGCTATATATTTCTTAGGTTAGTCCACTTTTATTCATCCTCTTGATATGACCAAACCATCTAAGCATACCTTTCTCAATTCTAGTCACTACAAGTTCTATCACACCACAAAGCTCTCTTATAGTTTCATTCCTAATCCTATAACTCAACTTCACTCCTAGCATCTCCACTCACTCCTTCTGAGCTTTACTAATTTTTATCGGAACAATAATTTAATCATCCTGTACACAAGTCCATATTGGTATTACGCGTAAGTCGGCCAAAGTTTCGTTTTCATTTCTGTTTTATTGTTGGCAAACTGTATAAGTTTCTTTGGAAATGATAATCCTAAGGATTCACAGGAGTCCGATAAAGTGTCTGAACTGGGTGAAATGAAGACGAAATAGAAAGAAATTGAAAAAAAATAATGATGGTTGAAACTCAGTGTTAACCTGAGGCTATCCGGACCAGAATAACATGCGACGCTATTTTCTTCCTTTTTTTTATCTACGCCTTGAATGCCTTTGAACCTAGGCTTAGAAAGCAACGGTCTAAGATGGATCAGGCAATTCTAGGAAATTGCCTGTCGGGCACCGGTTCTCATATAGGTACACACGACGAAACACAGTAAAACTGCTTGGCGCTGGACTTAAATGCGAGGGTGGCCGATGTCCAGCAGTGGACGTCTTTTAGCTGAAATGATGATAATGATTTAGCACTGCTAGAATAACTGCTTACAAATAAAAGCCACATCGTAATTATTCCATTCGTTTAAAAGGTACGATGTTTAAAACAAATACATTAATCACCCCGTTTTTATCGAGGACTAAATGCGGTTCAAATAATTCGTTAGAAACAACAATAGTTAGAATTAACTAACGGTTAATAAATAACTAACATTCGTATGTTGTACTTTAATTAAAACCAACCCTTGTTACTAAGGACCCTTTGAACTACATAACCCAGCGGTATTCCTACCATTTGAATACAACTTTATCGCAGGGCATATCTTTATCTTTACATAGTATAAAACAAAGTCTTTGTCGTCTGTCCGTCCCTATGTATGCTTAAATCTTTAAAACTACGCAACGGATTTTGAAGCGGTTTTTTTTAATAGATAGAGTGTATCAAGAGGTAGGTTTATATGTATAACCCAGCCCCGCTTTGCACGGGCGAAGCCGGGGCGGGCCACTAGTTAGGAATAAAATGGAATCTTCGAGAAATTAAATTGTTACACGTATAATCACCCTATAAATGAGCCACTGCTCCTTCGGGCCTCCCATCACAGGGTAACTAGCCTATTGTGCCACGCTGGCCAGACGGGTTGGCACATGGTTTCGTTTCAAGTTTTCCTTTGACGTGTATATTTTTTTGCCCCGACTCAAAATGGCAAAGCCATGTTGTGCATACTTTTTTTTTACATCGGAGATCCTCATGGGTACTGGGTTGGGGACTGGCTGGGCTATTTGGGACTCCGGGGTGCGTTGAGCGCCCCGACCTACCCACTAAAACCGATGGCGATCCTCGACTGCCCAAACCAGGGCCACGGGGTTCACATCCGTTGCGGGAGCATGCTCCTGCATCCTTCTAGATGTGCCGCCTTTGGATCAACGGGTCCCGGGTTCGATTCCGGGGTCGAGCCAGTGTCTTTGTCTAACCAGAGGCACTGGCTCGGAGTCTGGGTGTCATTTCTATCTATAATATGTATGTATTTACAAAAAAAAAATGTATATAAGTAGTTTATCATCCATCTCGTTACCATAACACAAGCATTAAGTTGCTTAGCTTGGGACGAGATGGAATACGTAACTCTTTCTTTGGTCAATGTTTACGCTTTTACAAACTGCCCATGACACTTAGAGAATTGCCTTGCTAAGGCTTTGAAAAGACCACATTTATGCTGATTATGTAAATGACCAAACTGCCTGGGACTAAGCTGTTCAGTGTCAATATTCTTTATTCAAATTCTAAATCTTTATTCATGTAGGTTTTATCACAAAACTTATAAATCGTCATCCTTAAAACTACTATCATCATCTTTTGGTCCTTGTCCCACGTAGTTGGTAATCTCCATACACTTTTATCGGCGTCATATCTACATCCATGTCTTTCATACATTCTCATTCACACAACAATCCATCCGTCAATTTCATTCATCATTCCATTCATAATTATTGTCAATTTCCCTGAGTCTGGGAGTAATATGTGTTCGTGGATTACATGTTTATAAACTGCTACAGCGATGCAGGTTGTAACTAGCGCAGGGGTTAAAAAAAAGTCCTTCTCAGCGGTGGTCGGGTTCCGAACTGGTAGTAAGCGGTCCATAGGAGATAGACCCCCGGGGCGAAGGGTGCCACGCACGTATACGGGGCATGGCACCACGGAGCAATATTGCTCCTGAGGAGGATGCTCCAGAAGGAGCTTGTAGGCTGAATGGGGTTAGCGCCTCAGCGCACCCCCAGGGCAGCAAGCACGGGACGGTACACCCCGGTGACGTTTAGTGGGTATGCCTCCGCCTCCTTACAGAGGCGGAGGATACTCCTACACACCTCCTGCTGGCGGAGATAGTCCATAAAGGATTTTATCCGGGTAAATAAAATGTGGTTACAAAAAAGAATTTTCTCAGCAGTGATGGGGTTTCGAACTGGTAGGAAATGGTCGAATTGAATCTGAATTTGCATTAGATTTTTTATATTTCACCTATGGTGAAAATTAAATTAAGAATCATACAAAGAAAACCAAATTTTTACCCGGTTTTCTGCTTAAAGATATTAACTGAAGGTCGTTCGTAGAATGAACTGAATTTCGTTTTAGTATCTGCACGCACATACGTGACGCGCCTTAATTTGTTCACAGGTAAGCGCCTTAATAGGGTCCACTATCACGCCGTACTGTAATAAGCTCGCATATTTTCATGGAAAAAAGCGTGCAGTGTTTCGCTGGTCAGATGAGTTGCCACAGTCTTTCATACCGCGTACGTGCCTCTTGGTGAAGCTGGGCAGCGTCCAGAGCTAGCCTATCATTATATTGTATTACAATGTTTAATAGTCATTAAGTAACATTCACAAGACTGGTTTGTATCTATATTTAACATAGTTTTAATAATTCTTATATAATTTTTGCACACCCCACAAGGGTAAAATATGGAATTGGACTTAATATATTTTTTTTAACCACGATGTAATGTACCCATATTCAGCAAATAAAGAGATTGATTGATTGATTGATTGATTGATTGATCAAAACGTGTAGCTCGCTGATCGGAGGGTTGCAGTGTATGCTCCACCATTGGGGAGTGAAACCCATGGCCTTGACACCGTGGGTTGTATTGGGTAGGTTGGGGCGCAATTACCATCCTTCCGTGTCCCGAAATCTTAGCGGTCGGGTATACATGATTATTTCAGACGTAAAGAAAAGGCTTTCACGTCCTTACTTTATGCGAGAAATGCCGAATTATTTCAGCCAAGGCATGAAGACATACACGTTGGTGTAACATCGGTCGTTTAAGGACCATTTCATCTAGTGTTTTATTCGGTGTCTATTAAATAGGCCGTAAAGACCCTTAATGGGCTCCCCCGGCCTATTAACATGTGATTGCTTTAAGAACGCCCGCAGTATCAACCGAATAGATTCTTAATTCAGTGGGGGTTAAGTTGGAATTACATTAACATGACATGCGGAGCGGGGGCGGGGCGGGTATGTGAAATGGTTTGACTTTGACATTGCAACGTCACGCGTCTGCTCAAGAGTAAGTTGTTATCTATAGGGTGTACTTCGTCCGCGTTATCATAAAATTGGGTTACTTCGTCTGCGTTAATTTTAAATTAAGTTACTTCGATTTATAACGCAATATGGTTCTAAACAAATTACAGTTTAAGATGGAATGCATAGTATTTCAGTAAATTTCAGAGTTATAAAATTAGTGGTATAATTAAAAACCTATATAAATTTTCAAAGTATTGACCACCAATTATTCCTTCATCCATTTGTAAATTCTTATATCGGGTTTTAAATCGCTGGAAGCGAAATATATTAATAAAGAATGTAGTTTGGATTTTGGGTTGTAGGGGGAATGATTTTGTTAAGTTACTTGTTGGTGATAACTAGTTAATACTTAAATCATCATCACACACACTACCATGTTTGGCAACAATTAAACAATACTTTTGTTAAGGTTTTGCATGCAGATTCTATTTTCGAATTCCATTTTCAAACTTGGATCACTCGAAAACTCGAATCGATGTTCTAGCGAATCATTCGGGCGATTATACGATTCAGAAACACTGCTTTGAGCGCTCATTTAAGAATGGAATATCTCATTAAGATACTCGGAGTAAAGAAAACGGATCGCTTAGCAATGCGATTTAGGGTGCTTGCAGATTTGCGATTATAAAGGATGACTCACGCTAGACTGTGTCGGGTCCGAGCCGAGTGTCGGCCGTAGCACGGTCACCGAGCCGGTTCCGTGTCTGAAATTACTAAGACGGGCCTCGACCGGGCAATCATCGTTGCGCTGTGATACAGTATACTCGTCCGAGAAAAATCAGTGTTGTAACTGTTGTTGTTTCCGAGCGTTGTCCGTTGCTCGGTTGTCACTCGGTTGCCGCTCGGTATAACGTGAGTGTGTTCATACAAAATATATGTAATATTATTGGCCGTGCTACGGCCGACACTCGGCTCGGACCCGACACGGTCTAGCGTGAGTCATCCTTAAATCATACTCTTTACTCCCTTCACAAAGATTTCTCGACGCTCATCGGGGGGCATCCTAGGTCTGGCATGTAAACCAAGTTACGAAACGACTTATGCAACTTGTCCAAAAATCTCCGTCGGAACAACAAACTTGTTGAAATTCTAACAATCCCCTACTAGAAAACTTTGAGCCTATTCGACTGATTTATGAGTGTGGCTTGCTTTTGACACGCTCAACATTCAGTGAGGCTTCATAATAAATCATGTTTTGCCAACTGCCTTTACCGAGAGTAATGTTACAGTAGATTGGCTAACAGTAGCTTCAATCGACTGCTATCGACGTAAACTTAGGTATTCTCTTTGCGGCTATTATTATTATTTGGAACGTCTGGAAAATTGTGTTCTAAATATGAAGTCAGTCTATAAGCCTTCAATGGACTCTGGTATGTCTTCTATGTATTAATAAGTGAAGCAAACACTATGTACACCTTTTTACGAAAATTGTGGAGGCGGATGACCATGAAATTTCTTTCACTTAAAGTTTATATAGAGAAGGACTGCAGAGTGCTAATATTATATTCAAAAAAATATAAAAATCATGACACATACTACGACACATACTATGTATTTGACACATACGCATATACACTCTTTTGTTCATTGCTAACCAGCGCCCCGCCCCGGCTTCACATAGGTGCAATGATGAACCTCTAAATTTATCAGTGTTTCTCTACTATATTATAAATGTATTATACATATAAACCTTCCTCTTGAATCACTCTATCTATTAAAAAAACCGCTTCAAAATCTTCTTTAAAGAATTAAGAATATGTAGAGACGGACAGACGACAGCGACTTTGTTTTATAATATGTAGTGATAGTGATAGTGAAGTCTATGGTCGTATTGATAATACAACAATAAATAGCTTCTTCTTTGAGAGTGAGCTTGATCTTTACATCTGGTCAACCGTATGAAATGTTTAATTGTTTTCAAATGAACATTGATAATTAATAATGTATTATAATTAAAATTTTGTCGTGATTACTGTATGAAGCAACATTTGTATGTGTGATCAACTGTTCTTCAAAGTCAGTATGTAGTAATCTTACTGTTTCATTGTGTACTGTATCTTACCGCGCTTTCACGCGCGTCTGTTTATAAATGCTTACCTGTTTTAAAGTTAGACTGCTTTCGGCTATGTCCGGGTACTTTTCGACAGTACTCTATTTTACAGCTTTTATCTCAGCCCGTAATACCAACTACTGAATCGGCCCTCTTCCAATTGGTTGGAGAGAACCAGATGGGATCGTACATTTTCTTCTTTTTTCACGTTGGTATCTAATAACTTATCTTCAGAACTTAAAAACCCGCCGGCCGGACAGCTTGAAAATAGATCATTTATTAGATACTGGCTGTGCCACGCGGTTTTACTTGCGTGATGATAAATAAATGTGATAATGATGATAGAAAGTATTTTTGTCCTACTTACTAGACACTTATTGTTATATCTTTAACAAAACAAAGTCGCTGTTTCTGTCCGTCCCTATGTATGCTTAAATCTTTAAAACTACGCAACGGATTTTGATTCGGTTTTTTTAATAGATAGAGTGATTCAAGAGGAAGGTTTATATGTATAACCCACACCCGCTTTGCACGGGCGAAGCCGGAGCGGGCCACTAGTTTTGAATAATTCACACTACATTTTTATAAATTTACATATGTAAAGTTTTATCAAAATCCATTCGGTAATTTTCGCGTGAAAGAGTAACAAACGAGCATTCTAACAAGCTTTCGGGTTTATAATATTAGTACGATTAATTAATTTCGCAAACGAATTTATCACTTTGCCTTCTCATCAAGCTAGCTTGTCTACCTAAAGAGTTGCTTCACTCGCCTCCTCAGAATGGAATGGTCTTGTGACATTGTGTGTTCTAAAACTCTCCGTAAAAAGAAAATAGTAGCTACTTATTATTTGTTTTCACTTATGACATAGTTGCTAATAGATTAAGAGCGTTTTTGAACGCAAGTTTGTAAGCGGCTTTATTGTTTTAAAACGGCTCGCAGCTTTTGCAATATCATTTGTAGCACTCAAACTACAGGATAATAATGCCTGGTACATTGATATAGAAATGCTTTATATCTGGACAGAAAGACAGATGTATTATGGTTTTTTTGTTCTGCTGGCAACTGGCGGAACAGCAAAATTTTTAACTAAGGTCCTTTTATACCCCACAATGTCCTTACGAAGTAATAATATCTACCTACTACTATTCAGCCATCCGAGTGGTGACGGTTTTAGAATACATAATGTCACCAACCCATACAATCTTGAGGGTGTCGTAAGAGGCGACTAAAAGAACGCAAGAGGCAGATCACCTAGCCGCAAGAGAAGGAAAACTTGATACGAACCCTGTGCCAACCCGTCTTGCCAGCGTGGTACAGTAGGCTAATTTCCCTCCATGAATTTGGAGGAGGCCCGACTCAGTAGTGGGTCATTTACGGGCTGAAACAATGAAACGAAACTATTCAGCCCCTAATTGACCCACTTCTACTCGCTCCTCCAATTACAAGGAGGTTCATTAACCTACTGTGCCACGCTGGCCAGACGAGTTGGCACAGGGTTTCCTTTCAAGTTTTCCTTCTCTTACGGCTAGGTTTTCGGCCTTGTCATTTTCTTTTGTCGACTCTTAAGACACCATAGGGTATTGATGCAGGTGTATTTTCGCCAGTGCCGCGCCAAGTTTTGAACAGAAGTCGGGAATACAGGTCACCCACAAAACATGCAAATATGATTTTTATTACAACTCAACTATTGGCACAAGGCCAGCAACAGAAACGATGGCGCTGGTGTGATGCATGACTTAACTTTGCTTGTAGTCGGGATAAATGTAAAGTGAATAAGAACTGAGTTTTTTATTTTTAATGCAACCAAAGGTACAACCTTTACCATCCCGAGGGTGTCGTAAGAGGCGACTAAGGGAACGCAAGAGGCAAATCGCCTGGCCGTAAGAGAAGGAAAACTTGATAGAAACCCTGTGCCAACCCGTCTTGCCAGCGTGGCACAGTAGGCCAAATTCCCTCCACGAATTTGGAGGTGGCCCGACTCAGTGGTGGGTCATTCATGGGCTGAAACGACGACGAAAGGTACAAAGACAGACTTAATGCCTTAATTAAGCATTCTCTCTTAGTCTACATAAGATGGCCCTGGATAACTCTCTGCTTAAATAATAAATCACCTTCTTAGGTGATTTATTATTAAAGCAACCCGCCCCGGCTTCGCACGAGTGCAATTATGCATGTATTATACATACAAACCTTCCTCTTGAATCACTCAATCTATTAAAAAATTCCGCTTCAAAATCCGTTGCGTAGTTTTAAAGATATAAGCATACATAGGGACGGACCGACGACAGCAACTTTGTTTTATACTATGTAGTGATAGTGAAGTAGACACATTATGTGAACTTTATAATATTACTATATTAAATAAATAAAGTAAAATACTCAACTATTTCTTTATTACCAGAAAATATCTCGATATTTGTTACGGTTACTGATCACATTTATGAAATAAGCGAAATCTAACGCGACCAATTATTTGTAATATTGTGGCAATGATGTTATGCCAAACATCGTGGAGAAAAAAACGTTTCGTCTAAATATGTTTTCTTCTAATAAGTCATATACATATATTTTTAAACTCGATTTCAATAATCAGAAATAAATAATTGCGGTAGATATACGTACATAAATTAATTAATTATGTAGACTGTATCATTTACACTTGGATACTGCTTGCATTCCGTGTGGTTCTAGAATACATAGTTTCGCCAACCCATTTCGTCCTAAGGGTGTCGTAATGGCCGACAAAAGGAAATGATAAGGCCGACAATCTAGCCGCGAGAGAAGGAAAACTTGATTCGAAACCATATGCAAACCAGCGTCAGCGAGGCACACTAGGCTAATTACCCTTAATGTAGTTGGAGGAGGCCTGACTCGGCAGTGGGTTATTTATGGGCTATGAAGTAGTAGTATCAAATTTGGCGTATCCAGCAGTAAACATTTAATCCTACGTTATTTTAAGTACTCATTGCAAGCCGTTCTTTAAACAATCCCGTTCTAGCTGCAGTGTTGCCAGGGGAAATTTTGAATGAGAATTAAGATATTGTGCCTGGCAACATTTATCCTGGCGCTTATCTCTTCAGAACAGGGGTTGCGCTGAAGTTTTTGTTCCATGCTGTTTTTAGTTTTAGTTAAGGAGTTTTGTTTTTTGTACGACCATATTTGGGTTAGACGTCAGATGCAAGCGACCCTAAAACTTTGTTGTTTGCGTGTAGTTTGTCATTTAATTAAAAATGTTTTGTTTATCCCAACGATAAAGCCGATCGTCCACCGCCAGCTAAAATAAGTTAGTTTAGCTTAGCTTGCATAGTTGAGCCAGTTCTTCATACATGTTAGTTCACCGTCGATGGACGCACATGTATGAAAAACTGGCTCAACCAGAGGCACTTGCTCTGAGTCTAGATTTCATTTTTGTTCGTGAATTTTATGTTTATACACTGCCCCGCGATGCAGGTTATATTTAGTGCAGGTATTTCGTTTTTTTAAAATAACCCACCACCCTATTCCGTCCTGAGGGAGTCATGAAAAACCGACTAGAAGACATGACAAATCAAAAACCTAACCGCAAGAGAAGGTAAACTGAAGGTGAAATCCTCTGCCAACCTGGTGACCTTGGCATGGTCGGGTCATTTCCCTCCTTGGACTCAGCATTCGGTCTTTCATTGACTGAAGTGATGATGGTGCCATTAGAATGGAAAAGGTTTCATGGATACTCATGGCTCTTATCTACATTGCTTTCCCAATGATGTCACATTGCAGGCAATGACTTACAAACCCTGAAAGGTCCATTATTTCTTCCCGCGCCAGACAGAAAGCCACAAAGTAAATTAACAAAAGAACACCCACGACCATAATTAAAATGTCAAAACGACGTAATTCAAGTGGTACCGCCACAATGGCGTTTATAAATAACGCAGAATGCTCTCAAACTCAAGTAAATGGGGACCAAGCTAAGATACTATCAAAAGACAATAACATTTCTCCATAATTTATTATGGCTGAGGCAAAAACGGAGATGCGGTTGCGCTGAACTACGTACCGATGGACACACGGGTGAAAAAGTTAGCGGGCAAAATTCTCGCTTAAAATTTATTTTTTATTTATCACTCAGTCCACAAATGACCCACAGCTGAGGTGACGATGATTACATGGAGGCCTACTGTGCCACTGTGCCAGACTGATTGGCACAGGGCTTCGTTTCAAATTTTCCTTCCCTTGCGGCTAGGTGATTTGCCTCTTGCGTACCCTTAGTCGCCTGTTACGACACCCTCGGGATGATATGGGTTCGTGACACTGCGTTTTCTACATCCGTCACCACACTGACATCAGACACGTAGTAGTAGTAAATAAATTGTGGTGAATCAAATGTTGTTTTAAACAGTGGTCACTTGGTTGTCAATTCTGACGGCTAGTGTGTCCCAATCTGAGAAAACTAAGTAAAGTTTGCCCTCGTCACGTGTCAGTGAGACCGCAGAGGGCAGGATGTGCCCCAAAAATTGGTTTTCAGCTCGCTTGAGCGTAAGATTAATTTACTTATATGAGCTACTAAGCGTTGGCTGGTGTGCCTGCGCCGTTATTATTGCTTTGATTTCCCTTTGGGATAGACCTTGAAGTATTTTTTATCTAAGAGACTGTTTTTCTTGGACTGTGATTTAGTGTATGTTTGGGTAGTGTGTCTCTACATCACTATCATCACTAAATATTATAAAACAAAGTCGCTGTCGTCCGTCCCTATGTATGCTTAAATCTTTAAAACTACGCAACGGATTCTGAAGCGATTTTTTTAATATATAGAGTGATTCAAGAGGATGGTTTATATGTATAATACATCACTACATAGTATAAAACAAAGTCGCTGTCGTCTGTCCGTCCCTATGTATGCTTAAAACTTTTAAACTACGCAACGGATTTTAAAATGGTTTTTTTAATAGATAGAGTGTTTTAAAAGGAAGATTTATATGTATAATACATGCACAATTGCCGGGCGAAGCCGGGCCGGTTCGCTAGTCCATAATATAGTAGAGAAACACTGATAAATTTAGAGGTTCATCATTGCGCCCGAAGCTGGGGCGGGTCGCTAGTTTATGATATTAGGCAATATACAGCCGGTTTTGTGTATTCCGTAACTCTAGGTCTCATTCATACCCTAGAATTCTGGTGTTAGGTTAGGGTAATTAGCCTACTGTGCCACGCTGATGGGTTGGTCGTGTGAGAGTATACCGCTGGGGCTTAGTGGGTAATCGCGGACAGCACCCCCGAGGGGCGGCGGTGTGCGAAAAGCATTTCCCCAGCGTCAACAAAAAAAGGGTTTTGTATAAAGTTTTCCCTGTCTCGCAGCTAGGTTACCGGCCTGTCATATTTTTGTCGGCCCTTATGACACCCTCAGGATTGAGTAGGGTCGTGACAACTAAATCCTTAACCACATCGACATTGATACATCTTCTTTTAGCTGTCGCTAAAATCTTTAAAATAATCTGAATTTTCGACAATTTGGCAGCAAAATCTATAGAACATTGAAATTAGGGAACCGCAGACTGAATTCAACGCCATCTAGTTGAATTTATGCTGAGGCTTGAGCATAAATTTTGCGCTCCTGTTAAATGTATCCATTACATGTCGACACTCTATAATGTTGGGTTTCTCTGTAGCTTATAAGTTTCAATCAAAATATGTCCACAACAGGCCTCCGCCAAGGAATGAAAGGCCGGTCACGAGCTGCCCGCATCAATGGTTTTCCGGCACCCTTAACTAGGTCGTCAGTCTACGGTGTGGGAGGCCTACCAGCACTGCGTTTTCCGGTAAGCGGTCGTCACTCCAGGACTATTCTGCCCCATCGTCCGTCTGTCCTGCGAGCTATGTGCCTAATACTACTTAAGTTTGGCAATCTTATGAGCTACGATGTCGGTAGGTTATGGCTAGTTTACCCGCGTATCTTCTCATTTCTGATTCGATGTCACAGGGAAATTCCGACCCGAGACTTCTCCATCGCCCTTTGAGGGACGCTGAGTGTTTAACGGAGCCCAGAGTGAGCGACCACATATCTGTAACATATTTCAACACTGGTAACTCACCTAGAGCGAAGATTTGTCTTCAAGCACTGTGGTATTGTGGGTGAAAAGATCTTTCGCAGCATAGTGAAGCAAGCGACTAATAGTTTTAGCTGGACCAGCGCTTAACTCCAGCTCCGTGCTCTGGCACTGGTCCAAGCCGCGAGTGGCCGCAGATGACGAGGCGTCTTCGGCTCGTTATCGCTGCAGTCGGACGCACACTTAACGTCAGCGGAGGCTTGTTATAAATCGATGTCTATGGCTACACTTGGGTTCTATTTATCTATGGAACAAGGCTTTACGACCGCTGGATGCGGCCAGTGGACGACAGAGCAGAGCATTCATTAATGTCGCGTGTTGTAAAAGTCAACAAAACCCATCAAGCTTGGTGGTAGGATCGAATGGTCCGCCCGGCTAGCTACCACCATCACATCCAAGTCCGGCGCCAAGCAGTTTTACTGTGTTCCGTCGTGTGTATGTGAGAGCCGGTTGAATTTCCTTGACTTGCCTGCTCCATTTTAGACCCTGGCATTGCTTTCCATGACGCAAGCCTAGGGTCAAAGGTATTGAAGTCGATGATGAAAAAATTATATTTGAAAGCTATGCCAATAATATCTATAATAAAAATCAATGCCACTTTTTGTTGTAGTTTTATAACTCAAGAACGGTTGAACCGATTTGAATGATTTTTTGTATGCCTTTGAGTGGCACCGAGGATGGTATAGATTCACAAATCAGATGGCACTGCAGTCGGTAAACGAATATCATGCAGGACATCTACTCTGTCAGCTAGTTACTTATCATCATCACTATCACTATCACTACATAGTATAAAACAAAGTCGCTGTCGTCTGTCCGTCCCTATGTATGCATAAATCTTTAAAACTGGATTATGCAGCAGTTTTCTTTAATAGATATAGTGATTCAAGAAGAAGGTTTATATGTATAATGCATCCATAATATAGTAGAGAAACACTGATAAATTTAAATATTCATCATTGCACCAGTGCGAAGCCCGGGCGGGTCGCTAGTTAGTTATAAATATTAATTTGTTTGGGCACGCGTCGTCTGTATTGTATTATGATAGTCGTGATAAACTTAAACGCACGTCTACCCTTTCCGTTTCCGTGCGGTGCTAAATTGTATTGATAATTGCGACAGGTCTCGACTTTAGTGTCCTGTTCCTGTTCATTTGTGCAGGTAAATGGCAATTAATTTTCCATGTAAAACTAACTAACCACCCGGTTTCGCTCGGGTAGACTACTACTACTACTATTCAGCCCATAAATGACCCACTGCTGAGTCGTGTCTCATTTCATCACAGCGAGGGTAATTAGCCTACTATGCCACGCTGGCCAGACGGGTTAGCACAGGGTTTCGTATCAAGTTTTCCTTCTCTTACGTCTAAGTGTTCGACCTTAACATTTCCTTTTATCGACTCTAAAGACACCCTCAGATTGGAATGAGGTGGTGACACTATTTCACTAATCTGTCAGACTTCTCTGTACCACCATTATTGTAACCCTTTTATTCAAAAGAGCAACCATGGAGTTTCTTGCCGGCTCTTCTCTGTGAAATGGCATTTCGATGGTAAAAACGGTGGTAACAACTATATGACTAATTATTTTTACTTTTTTCTTGTTCAATTTTTCTGTTTTAATCTTCTGACTATCTGAAAGTATTCAAGAAAGCTGAAAGTATTGAATATGCAAGAATTTATTCGAAAAAAAACCATTTTGATTTCGATTATATTTTCTAAATCTTGTTTAATATAGCTGTAGCTGTATTAACAGCCAACGTATGTCATTTAAGATCTTATTTCAGATATGGTATTGTTTAGGATCTTGATTATTCATCTACTTTATTGGGCATTGAATATCTGTGATTGGAATACGTGTTTCGCATGCCAGCATTAAGAGAAGACACATGATTGGCTGTGGATCTTTAAGAGAGCTCTGTTATTAGATACATAAATATATATATATACGGCTGGCTGCAAATGTCTTTGTGTAATCCAGAGTCACTTGCTCTGAGTCTAGGTGTCATTTGTGTACATAACCAAAATTGGTACTTGTATGAGACCAATCACTAGATTCATCATTATATTGATCACTAAATTGATCACTAGATTGATCACTAGATTGATCACTAGATTGATCACAAGATTGATCACTAGATTGATCACTGGGGCCCAGCCGGCTATGATTATGTGGATCCGAAGTGCAGGAAGCTGGAAATTAGCTCCACGACCTACCCACTGAAACCAACGGCGACCCCCGACTGCCTGAACTAGGGCCATAGGCTTCACTCCCCGATTAGGGAACATGCTTCGCGACTCTGGGGGCCTCTACCTGCCTCGTTTTGTGGAGATCCCAGCTGTGAGAATGTAGAAGTTCTTCTACAGTACCGACGAACAGGTGGTAATCTCTCTTATCGTTTCACATCACATACCTTATAGGCCTCCCATAAGGATTTCAAAGGTCGGTCCACAGCCGCACGCATCCATCGTTTTCCGGCAACCTTAACCAGGTCATCGGTCCACCGTGTGACAGGCCTACCAGCACTGCGCTTTCCGGAATGCAGTCGCCAGTCGTGGACATTTTTGTCCAATCGGGAGTCGATCGTGCTGCTATGTGTCCTGCCCACTGCCACTTAAGTTCGTCTGCGAATCTCCTCATTTTTGATTCGATGTCGCAGGGATACTCCGAGCATAGTTCTCTCCATTGTCCTTTGGGTGACTTTGACCATAGTCGTGTTTAGTGTAAGTAAATACTAGTTAACAATAATATTAGCCTCTAGTAAGTAAGTAATTATTTTAGTTGTACACAAGTTTGAGATGCTATCCACTTCATGTCAATTGTGAGCTACAATGAAATTATTTTCTTTCTTTCTTTCTTTGAGCCTTCTGATAGAGTCCAGAGTGTTTTTAGAGTAGAATATAATTAATTATACAACGGGCCGTCTAAAAGTGGGTGGTTCAACAGGTCAAATATTTCGTTTGCCTTGCAGAATGTCTAATACAAATACCTCTGCACAAAGGCCACTGTACATGCCACATACTCCTGGCATAGCTCAAATTCAAATATGTTACGGTCTAAGTAATACTCGGGACTCCGACTAAGGTATCTCATTGTCTTAGCCTATACCACACGCTCTGCTGAGTCAGGCCTCCAATTACATGGCGGGCTATTAGCCTAGGGGCAGTGTTGGCGCAGTGGTTGAGCGATCGACTGCTGCGCAGCATGTCGCGGGTTCGATTCCCGCACGGTAATAAATAAATAAATAAATATCCTTGGACATTTCACACAACGCCATCTCGTCCCAAGTTAAGCAACTTATTGCTTGTGTTATGGTAACGAGATGGATGATAAACTACTTATATACATATTTACCAACGAGGTAATCTAGTGGTTCGATGTGCCGCCTTTGGATCAACGGGTCCCGGGTTCGATTCCGGGGTCGGGCAAGTGTCTTTGTGTAAACCAGAGGCACTGGCTCGGAGTCTGAGTGTCATTTCTATCTATAATATGTATGTATTTACAAAAAAAATAATTATATAAGTAGTTTATCATCCACCTCGTTACCATAACACAAGCATTAAGTTGCTTAGCTTGGGACGAGATGGCGTTGTGTGAAATGTCCAAGGATATTTATTTATTTGTACGACCAACAAGTATTTGTTCCGGGTCTGGGTGTTTTCTATCTATAATATGTAGGTATTTACAAAAAAAAATATAAGTAGTTTATCATCCATCTCGTTACCATAACACAAGCATTAAGTTCCTTAGCTTGGGACGAAATGGCGTTGTGTGAAATGTCCAAGGATAATTATAATAATCACGTGATGCTTTTTTTAAATTTTTAACCCCTCCCTCTCCCTTGATACGTGGTGAAGTTTAAGACTATCCCACCCGCCATTAAAAATCACGTGTATTTTTAGTACATACCTACAAAGAATCTTACACTCAAAGGTTAGACGACACCCCGCATTTCGGTTTAGAAATCACGCGTTTGACGAAAAAATAAATACTTATACGTGATATCTTACTATACTCCCCCTCCCCACTTGTGATATTTCGTGATTTTTGTCGAACCCCCTTTCGAACCTCACGTGATTAATGGACAGTCCCCTAACCGTGTGGTGACGGATTTAGAATACACAACGTCACCAACCCGTACCTACCTGATGTTTTCGTAGGAGGCGACAAAAGGACCGCGAGAGGCAGATCACCTAGCCACAAGAGAATGAAAACTTGATACAAACCCGGTTTCAACACGCCTTGCCGGCGTAGTACAGTAGGCTAGCTTTCCTCCATGAATTTGGAGGAGGCCTGACTCAGTAGTGGATCATTCATGGGCTGAAACTAATTAGCATATTGTGCTACTCTGGCCAAATAGGTTGGTATAGGGTTTCGTGTGAAGTTTTCCTTTTTTTACTAGGTATTAGGCCTTATTATTAGGCTAGGTAGGCTAGGTGCTAGGTATTATAAATAAATAAATAAATATCCTTGGACATTTCACACAACGCCATCTCGTCCCAAGCTAAGCAACTTAATGCTTGTGTTATGGTAACGAGATGGATGATAAACTACTTATATACATTTTTTTTTGTAAATACATACATATTATAGATAGAAATGACACCCAGACTCCGAGCCAGTGCCTCTGGTTTAGACAAAGACACTTGCCCGACCCCGGAATCGAACCCGGGACCCGTTGATCCAAAGGCGGCACATCGAACCACTAGACCAACGAGGCAGTCAAGGTATTAGGCATTGGTCACGTTTTACGATACCCTCAGGATGGAATGGGGTGGTGACACTATGTATTCTAAATCCGTCACCACATGGACTTAGTACCTACACAGTTAACTATACAATTAAACAAATATTTTTCTCATTAATAACACTTTGTTAAAGTGATAAATTGTAAGGTCACTTAATTAACAAGACACCATTCGCAATCTGTTAAGACCAAACATTTAAATTCCTAACCATCTTATTTCGGCTTCTTGGAAACGCTGTTAAAAATTCACTCCTTAATTAACTATTAGTTTGGGTTTACACTGAACTAAGTTGCACAGGTTTAAAGTTTCTTTAACTTTGTATTCCACTCGTCTTAACGTAAATTAAATTATCGTGAACGATGTTTTCGTCTTTTCTATGCAATGTGGTTAATTACAGTTAACCATGGACTTATGTACTAATTATTTGTGATGATGGATTTAGAATACATAGTATCACCATCTCATTCCATCCTAAGGGTGTCATAAGTGCCGACAAAAGGGAATTACGGTTGGCTAAAAACCGGTAAGAGAAGGAACACTTGACACGAAACCTGTCTGGCCGGTGTGGTACATTAGGTCAATTACCCTCCATGTAACTGGTGGAGGTTTACTTAGGTTCTAATATTGCCAGACGGGCTGGCACAAGGTTTTGTATCAAGATTTCGTTCTCTTACGGTTAGGTTTTGGGCCTTGCCATTCCTTTTTGTCGGCACTTACAACATACTCAGTGTGTAATGTTGTTGTGACACAATGCAAAACTTGTATTAGTGAACGGGTTTGAAATCCCCACGGGTAAAGCCACGGGTTCAAGCTAGTATAACATAAAATGATTGACCAACTCGCTGGAAAATTAAACGGCGTCGATTCTCTAACAAGCAGAAAGATATCCGAATACTGTCCCTTTATGGTCATCTTCCGAGGGTCCGTTCTCGAGAAATTCATTCGATATTTTATCATCATTCGATTATTTATGTGAGCGGAGATCGATTTTATCGCGTCACGGATAAACTTGGTATATTTTGAATATTTTCGTGAGATTTTCGTTATCGTTCGACACTATCAGTCTATTTCTAGAAGGTTATAGAACGTATGGTGACGGATTTAGAATACATAGTGTTGGAAGACGGACCCTGGCAATAGCCGGGATTAACGCCAGGCAGAAGAGAGTCACTACCCCATTCTATCATGAGGGTGTCGTAAGAGCCGACAAAAGGAAATGAGAAGGCCGATAACCTAGTAAAAGAAGGAAAACTTCAAACGAAACCCTGTGCCAACCCGTCTGGCCAGTGTGGCACAGTAGGCTGTTTTCCCTCCCTGTGATGGGAGGAGGCCCGACTCAGCAGTGGTTCATTTTATGGACTGAGTAGTAGTATAGACTTGTATAGTATAGACTTTGTGTGGTGTCATCACCCCATTCTATCCTGAGAGTGTCCTATGAGCGGACCAAAGGAAATTACAAGGCCGAAAACCTAGGGGCAAGAGAAGGTAAACTTGAAACTAAACCCACTGTCTCTCCGTCTGGCCAACGGGGCACAGTAGGTTAACTCCCCTCTCCGTAGTTGGAGGAGGCCCGATCCACCAGTGGGTCATTTATGTGCTGAGAAGTGGTAGTAGTTTCGGCCTGTATAGTTTATTGACACTGCGGTAAAGCTGTGTGTACACAGACGGTGAGTTGTTTTAGGCTAGGAGTGTGTATTCGGCGTCACAATATGATCTTGGCTTTAGATAGGGGACTGTTTGGGCTGTTACTAGGGCGTCAGATAATATTAGGTTAGAATTTGGGGTACGTATATATATGGAGCTACATACCTTACCATCACTATTACTATTACTACATAGTATAAAACAAAGTCGCTGTCGTCTGTCCGTCCCTATGTATGCCTAAATCTTTAAAACGACGCAACGCATTTGAAAAGCGGTTTTTTGAAATAGATAGAGTGATTCAAGAGGAAGGTTTACGTGTATAATATATGCATAATATTGTAGAGAAACACTTATAATTTTAGATGTAAATCATTGCACCCGGGCGAAGCCGCAGCGGGTCGCTAGTACTTTATATAACCTTTAAGCACTACATTATCAGACTGTCTTGTTTGTCTGAAGGTTGAATGTGTAGTCTGTGGATCCCGGATCCCTGGTTTGATTTCAGAGTCGGGAAAGGTTTCTCCGAGCCTGGTGTCATTTGTGTTCGTGAATTATATGTTTGTAACCCGAGTTCCGGAAAGCGCAGCCTCCCATACGGTCATGGTGGCCTTTGTGGAGATCCTTGGGGGAGACTTATGTCCAACAGTGGACGATGATCATGAAACTGCTTCATGATCAAGCCACACCTAGTGCAGTGGTTTTAAATATAAAATAAACAAGAATTATCGCTTACAAATGCGAGAATCACCAAAAAGCCCTACACCTCGATAGCGTAGTTTACAGAGCAATTCGCACGGGTAAGAAAACCCAGACTACTGTCATCGGGGGATAGGCGTCATGGCCCTTGCGTTCCCAGGCAAATTCAGAAAATAGCAGAGTTTCAACATCAATTTACATAATCATCACCAATATTAGTGTAAATTAGCTTCGTATTATTTTGATTTTATGATTTTTATATTGTAAAGTTTCATTAAAATCCTCTGACTAGTTTTTGCGTAAATTCATACTCAAAAGGAACTTTATTAACTTAGTACCACACGCACGTACGCACTAGCGGCCGCTTTTCTAGTTTAATATTAAACTGGAAAAGCCGCGCGGTTAGCCGCCTCCGCGGACCACCGCTAGTGCGTAAGGGGGCTTAGGGTTTAGAACAAAACTATAATTAATCGTCATATTTAAGAGTACGAATGACATCTTTCGGCCCTTGTCCCCCGCTAACGTTAAACAGTAACGACGATCCTTCCACGCATCCATAAATGAACCTCCATTGAGGTACAGTAGGCACATTCCCTCCACCAATTTAGTAAGAGGCTTAATTACCGTTTTGGTTAATTTATATTCAAAGCGTGCATCCACACAGATTTACCGAATTCTCGATCTAACCCTAAAGAGATAATTCCGTTTAAAAGGTACAGGATGATCCAGAAAATAAATAACCAACGCAACGCGTGGGCCGTATTTATTGTCGGTACTTGGTGCCACGAACGGCTATGAATCACTCTGTATAAGACACGCGATCGTTCTGATGGATCTACGTTCGCGCCAACCGTTGAACGTCCTTTTTCTGAAATTGATTTGTGGGTATCGTAAATTGAAATAAAAAAACGTTGGAAGTAAACAAGGAGGTCGTTGACAGAGGATATTTCGGAACGCAATTGATCTGCAGGTTAAACCCGAACATCCACCGCCAGCTAAAATAAGTTAGTTTAGTTTAGCTTACATAGTTGAGCAAGTTTTTCATACATGTTAGCGTGTATGCGTTTCAAAACAATGATAGAAATAAGTACTAGTTGCCCTACCGGTTGTTTTATCCTGCGGGTGTTGTGAGAGTCGATTATTTGGCAAAACAACGTTTGTTGGATCAGCTAGTAATAATATCATAAATATTAGCACGATAAACCGCTAACTACACACACTAACCTCACAATGTAAACCAAATAACTGTCAAAATATTTTTTATTACGTACCAATACTAACTATTAACATAATAAAGACAATTATTACGTATCAATTGAATATTATACTAAACACAGCGACACAACCGCCAAGAGTAGCTGTATCTTTCTCGCTCGGGTACACTCGGCGGCCCCGAGTACACCCGATCGAGCCTTTCACCTCAGAGCGTGACGGATCAGTCTAACTTACTACCTACGGGAAAAAAATTGTTCGGTGACTGCATCTTACTCGCTCGGGTACACGCGACGTCCCGAGTTCACCCGATAGAGCCTTTCACCTCGGAGCGTGACGGATCTTTGTGCGGTGCGCCAAAAGAAGTTTTCACTTCAAAAACACATAACCGAATTGATTGAGGATAAAGACAATATACTTCGATTAACATTGAAGCTTTTAAATACGGTGCCATTATGACCGTATTTTGAAACGTATCTACATTGTGCCTTCAAAGCCAATCGTGTAGTCTGAGCCGTCGAAGCATAATTTTTTCCGTCTCAGTGGTGACGGTTTCATTAGAGCCAGCCAACCATGACACACATTTACAAGTAAAATAGCTAGCGTTAGGCTGGTTGCATACGAAGCAGAAAATTTTAGACGTAGAGGAAAAAGCTCCAGGCAGTTTCTACGCAATAACAAATACATATACTACAGAGAAACGTGTCTGAAACGTTGGGAATAAAATAAAATAAAACGATCATAACCGTGAAGAGATCATTTCCTGCAATGTGTAAAGAACGTGAAAACCTAAGACATCATTATACTACAGAGAATTCAAATACAAAATTCATATTTCGGTTAACCGCCTTTCAGAGCCAAATAAATCCAGTAAGTTAAAGTGTACGGCTATTAATATGGCGTTTAAAAATACGACAAACCTACTCAGTTTTTCCCGCCAGTTCTTCTCCGTTGGCATTCCGAACCGGTGGTAGTTTCAGCATGAATGTGGGTGGCCGCAAGGGTTGTGGGATCAAAAGAGATGGATGGATTGTAAGAATAAGGAATTGTGTATGAAAGGTGTGAATGTAGATATGACGACTGATAGGTGTGTATGGAGACTACCACCTAGCATGGGACAGGGGCCGTAAGATGATAATGGCAATTTTAAATATGACGATTTATAAGAGTTTCGACATACACCCTACGTAAATAAAGTTCCTTTTGAGTTTGAGCTAGAGCCGCGCTCCGACCTAGTAGTAGAATAAAACGATGTATCCGTTTACGATTGTGAGCCCAATAAATGTTTTTTGGTCTAGGGGTTAGACGTGCCGCCTTTGGATCAACGGGTCCCTGGTTCGATTCCGGGGTCGGACAAGTGTCTTTGTCTACACCAGAGGCACTTGCTCGGAGTCTGGGTGTCATTTGTGCTCGTGAATTACATGTTTGTATACCTCCCCCCGCGATACAGATACTAGAGCAGGGGTTTGGTTTATTCTGTGGCGATTGATTTCTGCACCGAGGCTCTCTTGAGCCAAACAGGATTGCGGCACGCTTCACACATGGTGCGCATCGAGACTGGGATCAGGGCAGGGACACCCTATCCCCATAGCTAAAGTCTCCGAGAAGAACGCTTCAGGCGTCAAAAAGGTAAACAACACCAAGGGTTCAAGCCAAGCTCCCCGGTCCGTCACTGCCAACACGGAAAGGCTATGTAGTTTCCCGTACGGCAGAATGACACGCGGTGACAACAGTGGTAGGTTTTTGTGGGTAAACCGGTTCGCAACTCACCATCTCAACGCGACCGGGACTCCCACATACCCCAGCCCCGTCCCACCGGCTGGGGACCTATAAAAGGTTTCCCCCAAGATAACAAAAAAAAAAGTGGTTTGGTTTATAAAGAAAAAAAAATTTTTCAAGAAAAAGTTTCTTGCTGGCTCTGCTTAGTAAAGCAGCATTCCAAGCCTGTGGTAATGCCAGTATGAATGTGGGGAAAGGATAGATTGTTTGAATGAGGAAATGCGTAAAAAAAGGTGTGAATGTAGTTAAGACGGTCGACAGGAGTGTAGGGAGACTACCACCTAGCGTCGCATACTAGGCTTATTTCAGACCCGACACAGCAGTGGGTCATGTAATCATGTATGTTCTCAGATTATTATTGTATAATAATAAAACCATAATTGTCGTGTATGCGGGCTACCTAATGTTCTTTAGTTAAACTATGACAGAAAAGCATAGGTAACGAGAATAGGTTTTTTCTTATTGCCGATGGGTACAAAGCACTGAAAATATTTCAGGAAAAAGAACAATCTAGTTCCTTTCAATATAAATTATTTACACAATCTATTTAATGACGTTGGTTTGTCTGATCTCTTTTAACACGTCAATAGACATTTAATAAACTCTAAAATAAACTCTGAAATTGCTTTATGAGGTTTTCGCGATTATTACACATTGAAATTAAACACTTTTTAACGTCGGGAATTAAATAATGTAATATACATGCGATACATCCGTTAAAAAGTGTTTAATTTCAATGTGAAATAGCTTTTTATAAATCTCCATTTTTGTATCGACTAACTGATAAGACAGATTTTAGTCAGTATTTAGAACTTCATGACTGAATTGACCCTCAGTAACGTTAACAAGATTGACGCACGTGGCCTCAACCATATTGCAGGAAAGAGGGCGACCAGCCACACAACGACGCCACTGCCATGAGTCTTTGAGATCCCAAGGCATTTACAAAATTAAAACCTTAACGCGTCAGAATCGCTCTGAGACTTGGTGTCACTTGTGAATTACATGTTTGTAAACAGCCCCCGCGATACAGGTCATAACCAGTCCCTTACACTGTTAAAAAAAGAATTAGAAAAACGTGGCTTTTTAATCTATATCTATACTAATATATGTATAAAGCTGCAGAGTTTGTTTGTTTGTTTGAACGCGCTAATCTCAGGAACTAATGGTCCGATTTTCCAAAAAATCTTTCAGTGTTAGTACATTTATCGAGGAAGGCTATATTTTATTTTCAAAAGAATTAGGGATTTCTATGAAAATTGAGATTTTGTAAACCAAGGTGTAAAAAAGAAAACCTATTTATGCGTGCGCTGCAAAAACTATTGACAATAGAACAAAATGATGTACTACGGGTTTGTAGGTCTTATAAAGATCTACAAAAAAGCAAGAGCACATATCTAACTAACATAGTTTAGTCACAATAACCGCTTTTATGTTCATAAAAATATGCATAGAGATAAGCACGGGTTCGAAGCCCACGCGGGCGAAGCCGCGCGCAAAAAGTACTACATATATGTTTCACTAAGTATAACCTGTAATATGTAATTCACGAGCACAAATGACACCCAGACTTCGAGCAAGTGCCTGTAGTTTAGACAAAGACACTTGGCCGACCCCGGAATCGAACCCGGGACCCGTTGATCTAAAGGTGACACATCTAATCCCTAGACCAACGAGGCATATAGTTTATTGTGCTACGTATAAAATAAACAGTTCGCTTAGTAAAATAGAAAAGTAACCTCAAAGAATACCAAATTGGGAACTTTACATTTTTCTGAGTAACAAATTGTTTCTGAAAGTTAAATCGACTGTGTTAAAAAGTCCGCAAAAGTATCCAAAGAGTTTGGAAATGTTGTACAAGCAAAAATATTTAAGTAAAACATAGCTGAAACTGACTTTTTATATTTCGCCTGCAGCATTGTTTAGCATTATTTCCACGAAGACCAGTCGCCAACTCACGACCGCCCTCGTGGAAATCCTTGCGGGAGGTCTATGTTCTGCAGTGGACGTCTTTTGGAAATGATGATTACTGAAATGATGATGAATACTAAGCTAAGCCCCAGATTTCCACAGCGATCGTCAGCCGCCAGCCACCGTTGGATTTTTACTGCAAGTTCAGTTTTCAGTCAATAAATGACGTCCTCCCATTACATGTCAAAGTCAAAGTCAAATCATTTATTTTGCATAGGACACAAACTCAGAGGGGAAACTCAGAGGCTTTGTGGCTTGGCATGGAGGGTAATAGCCTTCTGTGCCACGCTGGTCAGGCTTCTTTCGCTTCTTTTCCTTCTTATGCGGCTAGGTTTTCGGCGTTCTCGGCTTTTTCGACACGACATGATCATTTCGACTCGACACCACACGAATTACTGCACGTACTAGCACTGGGAGCCATACCGATAAAATTGGGAAAAAGCGAGGTATGAATCAACAGAAGATCACCAACCCTTCCTGATGGTGTCGTACGAGGTGACTAAAGGAACGTAAGTGGCAGATCAACTAGCCGCAAGAGAAGGAAAACTTGATACAAACCGTGTATCTACCTGTCTTGCCAGCGTGGCACAGTAGGGTCATTACCCTCCATGAATTTGGAGGAGGCACGACTCAGCGGTGGGTCATTTATGGGCTGAAACGACGACGAGAATATTTTACTTATGGCTGTTATTTCTGTTCACAGGTAAGCTAAGAGCCGCATCTTGGTGCCTTGACACCGTAACTGCAACTAATATTTCAAGTAAGAAGATGTCTTTGCAAGAACAATGTCACTTCTCAAAAAAAAACCTGAAAAATACACTTTTACACCATGAATCAAGGTTTACAATAAAATGAATCATTCTTGAGAGTTGTCACTTTGTTTCGGCAAAGAAGCCTAGTTTAGAATGCTTAATTGCATTTTTTTTATATTTGTTAAAATAAGCTTTTTTATTACTCATTACTTCCCAGATTTATAATAGTAGTCGATCTTTATTAGACTCTGTTGGAAGGTACAAAATTAGCGTTTTTTTTTTGGAAATCATCGATTCGATTCCTGTCTAGGAATAATTGTTTAAATGATTCAGTTCTAGTATTTATGAAAATCGATCTGGAGATTATTCTAGGTTGTGAATGTAGGTAGTAGTTTAAATTTTGGCTATTTACGTACACCACAAAAAATATTCAATCCATTGAAAATTATACAGGATAAATCCTTTCGCAATATCTGCACAAAATCATTAGGTACAGAATAAAAGCTTTATACAATGCGCGCTCGAGCCACATAGACATCGCTCATGGATACGATATCTCAAAACGGTTTGGCACAGTGCTAGCACGAATGGCATTAGCTTCAGACCCGCGTCTTATGATATGTTCCATGCAATGATGAAGCCACAAAATAATACGTATTGTAACTGTTCAATTTATGGGTATTATTATGAGTTTATTTAATAAGTATACAATTTACAGACTTTAAAATAGTAAATAAAATTAACATATTCTTAACAAGTGTTATAACTGTCCTGTTCTGTTGTAATTAGAACAGTATTTTCACATAAGCCACTTTTGCTAACCTTTTTTTCTCAAAAATCCTTATGGTTTCCCAGCCGTTGGGGACTGGCCGGGTTATGTGGGAACTCAGGGTGCGTCATACTACCCACTAAAACCGACGGCGGTCCTCGACTGTCCCTACTCCCGATCGGGGGACTATGCTCCACGACCCTGGTGGGCCTTTTAACTATGCGAGGTAATAACCCAGTGCGACCGCCGAGCGTAGATATGAAAAGTGGGGTGTGTACAATAGCTTGACTTCTGTACGTAATTAATTTGTGCTGTCTGTCTTTCAACTATCTTCTGCAAAACCCTCCTACCCTCGACACCTATAAAAATAAACACTCCCATTAATATTAACAACATTATTCCACTTTCATCGACGTATCACCTAATCTCTAAATATTATGGTACTTTGTTTTAATACGTAGTAAACGAGACATTACATTCAACCAAGAAGAGGCTCTATTGGTTGCATTTAAAGTATATATTCATTTGACTCGTTTTAAACCATAAAAACAGTATAAGGATCCAAATTATGTATTCAAGTTTCGTCAGTAGAACAATGATATTCCATAAACATAACGTTTTTATTATATGAGTACATAATGCCATGGGAATTGGCACCATTTCACTAGGGCATTTTATTTATGGGTCGCGGGCACAAGGCCGCGTTGTTATAGCTCCATTATCGTGTGTACCCGATTTATTACTCTTGAATTGATTGTTTTATGCGTACTTGTAGTTATTAGGTTGTACCTATATCATAACTCGGAGTTTCCCAGCGAGATCGAATCAGAAATGAGGAGATACGCAGGAAAACCAGGGTCACCGACATAGCCCACAGGATTGCCAAATTTAAGTGGCAGTGGGCAGGGCACATAGCGCGCCCGATGGGGCCGAAAAGAGTGGCGATCGCGTTCCGGAAAGCACAGTGCTGGTAGGCCTCCCACACGGTGGACCGATGACCTGGTTAAGGTCGCCGAAAACGATGGATGCGGGCGGCCCAGGACCGGCCTTTGTGGAAATCCTTGGGGGAGGCCTATGTCCAGCAGTGGACGTCTTTTGGCTGAATTGATGATGATATCGTAACTACCAAGATATGCAGTCAGCGTCATCCAAGACGTGATATTTGTACAGGGTCAGTAGTCGGCTATAGGCGGCGGTTACTTACGTACATACATACTGTCACCACCCATTCTGTCTATCCCCAGACTCCTGACTGAGTATAATGATATTTCCAATATTCTATGAATTTCGAAGATTGATGAAAACGGAAGCTGTATTTTTCGTTTTCATCAAACTCTTCCTCATCCTTTGAATGTTTTTCGATATTCCTGAATGTTTCCATTTTGGCGCACGCACTATTTTTTAAAGAACCAAGGTGTGTAAAATGCACTGGTAAACATCTTACCAAGGACTGCAAGAAACCTCACGATGAGAAACCAAAATGCGTCCACTGTGGTGCTCCACATCCAGCTAACTACAGGGGGTGTGCTATAGCGAAAGAAATTCAATTACTTCGCAATAAAAAAACTAAGAAATCTACTACACCCTACCAACCTAATGTACCGATGCAAAAAGTAGAAGACAAACGAAATAAAGCACAATTATTAACCACAACAACAAATAAGAATATATCTTATGCTCAAGCAGCAAAAGGTCTTTTAAACCCGCCCCAAGCTCACCATAAGGCCGTAACTTCTGATACGAAAATAGATGACATATTAAAACTCATGTTATCATTTGATGGACGATTGAAAGCGATCGAAAATAGCACTATAATAGCTAAACCTAAACCGAAAAAATGAATAACATTCTTACTATCATGGCATGGAATGCAAATGGGTTAAAAAACCACCAAAACGAATTGCAACTAATCCTAGATATAAAGAAAATTGACATATGCTTAATCTCAGAAACACACTTTACTAAACAGTCTTACATTAAATTTAGGGGCTATAGAGTATATCACGCATTACATCCTAGCAACACTGCAAGAGGCGGCAGCGCTGTCATTGTGAAAGAAAATCTTCAACATTACGAAGAAGCTAAATACGAAGATGAAGATATACAATCTGTGGCTATATGCCTTAAAACTAAAAACTACCCAATAACAGTTTCTTCCATATATTGCCCACCCCGTCATAACATTAAAAAAGATCGATACCTGAACTTATTGAAGAGCCTTGGTAATAGATTCATTCTAGGTGGTGATTTCAATGCAAAAAATACGTACTGGGGCTCTAGGCTTACAACGAAGAAAGGCAAAGAGCTGTTTAGTGCCATAAAAGAGCTAAAATGTGATGCATTATCGGATGGTAAACCCACAAACTGGCCCACAGACCCTAACAAAATACCTGACGTTGTTGATTTTTTTGTGATCAAGGAAATATCGCAAAATTATCTAAGAGCATATCAGAGCTATGACATGCATTCAGATCACTCTCCGATATATTTAGAAATTTGCGAAAATATTACATATAAAGAAAATTATCCAACTTTGGTAAATAAATTGACTGATTGGGAAAGCTTTGTTATAGATTTAGATAGCACACTAAACTTAAATGTTCCTCTCAAAACATCGCAACAATTGAACTTGGAATTAGAAAAATTCATACATGATATACAGCAAGCAGCTTGGAAGAACACACCTGATATTATAAAAAAAACCAAAGGACACAGATATCCCTTGAACATAAAACAATTGATAGCCAAAAAGAGAAAGCAAAGACAGAAATGGCAACAGTCTAGATGCCCTAATGATAAAAGAATATTAAATAATCTTACGAAAAGCGTTAAAAGGCTTATTAAGAACTATAATGATGATTTCACTAATACATATCTGAAAAAGCTAACTTCTGATCATAGCACTGATTACTCCCTGTGGAAAGCCACAAAAAACTTAAAAAGACCTATTTCTCATATTCCACCAATTAAAGATTCAAACGGACAATGGGCAGTAAGTAACGAACAGAAAGCTAAAAGATTTGCAGAACATCTAGAGACTATTTTTCAGCCAAATGGACGTGACACTAACGAACCATCTTATTCGGATGAGAATTTAGATCGTTGTGAAGAACAGGAAGATAATATTATAAAGTTAGTGACACCAAGAGAAGTTAAAAGAGAAATTCGCTACAGCATAAACCCGCGAAAAGCTCCAGGCTATGATTTAATATCAGGTGAAATTCTACGTAATCTCTCAAGAAAAGGCGTGGTTAAACTAACAACCATTATAAACGCCTCATTTAGATTGAAATATGTACCAGACTTATGGAAAGTTGCTGAAGTCATAATGATAGCAAAGCCCGGAAAGCCACCCCAGGAAACTACTTCATACCGGCCAATATCCCTGCTACCTATAATGTCAAAACTATTCGAAAAGTTATTGCTTAAAAGACTAAAACCAATTATAGAAAACAGAAATCTAATTCCGGAACACCAGTTTGGCTTTCGGGAAAAACATTCTACTCTAGATCAAGTCCATCGTATCACAAATGTCATAGAAGATGCTCTTGAAAACAAAAAAGTATGTTCTACTGTATTTCTAGATGTAGCACAGGCCTTTGATAAAGTGTGGCATGACGGCCTCCGATTCAAACTAAGGAAGAACTTACCAAAACCATTTTCTGATATTTTGGAATCCTATATTTCAGACAGATTATTTAGAATAAGACAAGACGATGTTTACTCTGAATTAAAGGAAATAAAAGCTGGAGTGCCACAAGGCAGTGTTTTAGGACCAGTCCTGTACCTACTATACACATGTGACATTCCCAAAATAGAAGATAGCACCATTGCAACATTTGCTGACGATACAGCTATAATGGCAGTGGGAAATACACATAGAGAAGCCACAGAAAAAGTTCAATCCTCTGTTGATAAGGTTTATAACTGGACAAAAAAGTGGAGAATGAAACTAAATGAATCAAAATCCATTCATATAGATTTCAGTAATAAGGAACACCATTATTTCCCAGTATATATAAATAACAACAAGATTCCTTATGAGGATACAGCAAAATATCTCGGTATGACGCTTGATGCCAAGCTTCGTTGGAAAGCTCACGTCAAGAAAAAAAGAGAGCAGTTAGAACTACGTTTTAAAAGCATGTATTGGCTCCTTGGAAGATATTCCGCGCTATCAATTCCTAACAAATTATTATTATACAAACAAGTAATAATGCCAATATGGACGTATGGTATACAGCTGTGGGGCTGTACTAAACAGAGCAATAGACTAATCATACAGCGTTTTCAGAACAAAGTACTGCGGGAAATAGTTAATGCACCTTGGTACGTAAGAAACGAAGATCTTCACAGGGACCTTAGAGTAGACTTCGTTAATAAAGTAATTCAACAATATGCAGAAGCTCATCAACACAGACTTCACCATCACGTGAATGTCGAGGCAATCCAACTCCTCGACCACACTAGTATAGTAAGAAGACTTCAGCGAACAAAACCGTTCGAGTTAGTGTTTAGTGACAGTGCATTAGAATAATGTAGTTAAAAGTTTATTATAAAGAACACAAAAAAAAAGTGTCTTCCCCTTAAATAGAGACGGTAAGAAAAGTGTTAATGGACACATTCTTAGTTATAGTAAACGTAGCAAGTAAAGTTAAATTAAAATTACTTATTAGCCTAAAGTAGGCTAGATTGTAATATAATTAGGGTACATAATACTAATGTAACCTATGTTAAATAAAATAAAAAAAAAAAAAAAAAATTATTTTTTGTTTGATCCCGCTATAATGGTTATGCCTAATGCAGGCCACAAATGATGACCCAGACTTAGAGCAAGTGCCTCCAATTACACAAAGTTGCACACTTGCTCGCCCTCGGAATCGTACCAGGACTCGTGATTCAATGGAAGGACATCCAATCCCTGGACCAACTAGGTAATCAACAATTTGAGACATTCACACAGGATCAAACTTTCAGACCATTTTTGAACCTTAACTCAAGGAAACCGGTCGCGTTCTATTTATCGCATTACCACACTTCAGTGCTCGCTTTAAAACTGCCAACGACACTGCATCGACACTTGAATTTCTACACATTGTTCCAAAGCCACACTTTATTCCAAACCCTCGAATCTAACTTCCATTGCTAGTTCTACCGAAGGACTCACTCCCTAGGCCCGAGCTACACCGTTAATGGATAGCAAGAGGTGAGATATTTTAGGATCGGTAGACAGGTTTCAGGTTCATGGTACAAAGACATCCTTCCTTACTTGATTGTGTTTGCAGAGCACAGTCAATAGGACTTAATTTTCTCGGAGATTCGTTCTTCTAGCGTTTTATTTGTAGTTTGTCGCAGTGTATTGAGCTAGCGCGGTTTCAGAATTAAGAGCGGGTTTTAGAAGCAGGCTTTGATATTTGAAAGCTATTGTGTGGAGTTGGATAATGTGTAGTTGTTGCATAGCGGCACAAAATGATTAGAACAGGTACAGAAATCAACTTAGATACAATGTTCAAAATAAAAATTCTGTTTATTCAAGTTGGCTCCTTCAGATAAACATTTTACATTTACAATTTACCACCGTTTAGGAAGGTTGCACTACTGAGAAGAGCTGGCAAGAAAAATCTGTAATTCCTTTTTTCAATCGCCATTTTTAGGCATCACTCAAGAGACACGATATCTCTGTATGTTTGAGAACAGTGCAACGCGATTGCCACCCGCTTTAAGTATCAAGACAAGAGTTATAAGTGTTTACTTGATGGATCCGTGAGGGATGTAGAATACAAATGTCAATAATACGATCTTGACATTGTAGGAACAGACTATGGGCCCCCGCGCATTTAGGCGGCCAGGCCGCGCGGCCAGTCGCGCGGCCTGGCCGCATAATGCGCGGATTGGTCGCGGCGGCCAACAGGCCGCGTATGTGACGCGATGTATTTCGTTGGCCGTGCCACCAAAACTTGCCTGGCCGCGTAATGCGCGCAGCTATATACATCTTAGAAGAATTAGTTGGCCGCAGCGACTTGGCCGCGCGGCCTGGCCGCATAATGCGCGGAGGCCCTAAAGGAAGGCAACAGGTAGACAAGATGGAAAAAAAAACATGATAAAACCCAGTCCTGCTAGTGTGGTACAATAGGCTAACCTCGCTTCTGGAGGCCAGACTCAGAAGTAGGTCATTTATGGAATGATGAATTGTATGTTGTATGTAGATGTTTTATTTCCAATAATCAATCCAGGAACTAGATACTAGTGAACAACGATAGTGTTTCCACATTTAAGCCAGAGTTGTTGCCTTCTGAGTTTCTTGCCAGTTCGAACGAACGAATTATTGTCCCTCCATGAGTTTGGAGGGGACCCGACTTTTTATGGGCTGAAACGACACAATGAACCTTTGCTTGGTTGCTTGGTGGTAGGATCGAATGGCCCGCCCGGCTAGCTACCACCCTCAAATCTAAGTCCGGCAGCAGTTTTACTGTGTTTTGTCGCGTGTATCTGAGAGCCGGTGCCCGAAAGGGCATTTCCTAGTATTGCTACCTCCATCTTAGGCCCTGGCGTTGCTTTCCATCACGCAAGCCTAGGGTAAAAGGCATTCAAGTAATTGATAAAAAAATCTTCTTGCAATTACGTGGAGGGTAATATAATAGGCCTAATGCGCCACGCTGGCCAGACGAGTTGGCACGGGTTCCGTTTCGGCCTTGTCATTTCCTTTTGTCGATTCTTACGACTGCCTCAAGATGGAATGGGGCGGTGACACTATGTATTCTAAATCCGGCACCACACGGATAAATGTTAGGTACAAACTAATATCTCGGATCGTCGTGCATATTCCCCCATTGGGGAGCACAAGCGGCACCCTGGTGCGGGTAGTTGAGGAACGCCGTGGACAGTAACAGCTATAGTCTTGCAGCAACGTGGACGGCGACGTTGCTCTCTATGACGCTGCAGTCCAAATGGGTGAGAGACGGGGTGGGGACCCTTTTTTTTTGTTGTCGCTGGGGAAATGCTTTATGCATACCACCCGGGGGAGAGGTCGGTGATTATGCGGGACTCTGACAAGGGTCGTCTACCCAAGAGTCGTCTACTCACTAAAACCCCAGCGGTATACCCTCACGCGGCGCGGTTGGGGCGCCACAAGTTCGCGTAAACGCATTCTACTGTGACGCCCGGCGTGGTGCCCTCAACGGGCAAGCGACTGTCAGAGAGGGCGTCCCGGTACACTGGGACGCCCACCGGCCTCTATGGCGGGGACAGGAGGTGGGCGTACAGTCGCCTCCTCCTCCCCGGCCTCCGTCTGCGGCGCGGGTCGGCCAGAACGTCCTCCTCCCTGACCCGCTCCGCCGCCTCCTTCTGCGACATAACGTCCTCGCAGAAGGAGGCCAATGGGTGGGGCCCCTGCCTCCACATTACCGGAGTAGGGCATCTTCTAGTCCGTACATAACCTTATCGCGCCCGTAGAGTTCTTTCTCCAAGGGTGGGTTTTCCCTGCTGTCTAAAAAAAGGCAATTACCATCTTCCCGTGAGATTTTTCCCCTAGATATTCCTCATGTATACCCAGCCGCTGGGTATTAACCGGGTATCTGGGTGTCTGGAGTTCTTCGACTGCCTGCTTCAGGGCCGTGGGTTGTGTTCCTCTATGGGGAATCATGCTCCGCGACTTAGGGCGCTCCGCGATCTTCTCACACCCTAATATCGCACATAAATCTCCCAACATTTTCCACGAAAAAAAGATATTACCTACCTTATGTTTATCCTTATTTCCGCACAAAGCAATATCTAACTGATTCAACAAACTCTTGATGTATTTATCGTCAAAACAAAGGCAAATTGATACTGATACAAGAAACGATCCTAAGAAATCCCCTATACGACAAAGACGGGCAAATCTTGGACGCATGTCTAGTATAAAACACCAAAATACCTTGGTCCCTAAAACCATTCAATTCTCAACAACAACACGTCCGACCTTGCTTGGTCATCTCACACGTCTTGTTGAAATTTCCAACGTAAATTGAACTCTCATGCCTATGCCATATAAAGTTCGCCAAGTCCATGGTAAATTGGACACCAATAAGGTTGGAACAACTAGATTCCCAACAACATCCGAAGGTAATTGTGATCATGAATCAATCCTATCTCGAAATCCTTTCAAGTCCTCCAATTTATACGACAGTATATTCTCGCGATAAATACACCTCTGCTTTTGAATTCGCTGTGGCGTTGTGTATCTGCGTGAACTACGCAATGGATGGTAACAGTTGGGAGTTTTAAAATTGTAGATTTTTCTTGGTAGCGGGTGTGAAATCGAATGAATGTTTATGGGTAAACGATAGTTTAGGGAACTAATATAAAGGAATCCCGGCCTATTCGGTCACAATCCTTATTGGTTGCAAATTGTCGTCCCTGATTTGTGATACTATGTACACTGTTTTAACCCCTGATAAAAATAGGGTATTGTAAGTTTACTCCTCATTCCATAAATCCTCACAAATTTCCCACTGGTAAGTGGGCCTCCTCCAACTATAAGTAGGCTAATTAGCCTACGCGGCCACACTGGCAAGACAGGTTGGTACAGGATTTCGTTTCGAGTTTTCCTTCTCTTGTTAGGTAGGACTCTATTTATCCTAAACATGCGGATTTCGGAACGACTACTATTGCTCTCAGCACATTGCAGCAGTTGGGCCTACTGACTACTCCTATCACAGGGACGGTAATCAGCCTACTGTGCCACGCTGGCCAGACTGGTTGGCAAAGTTTCCTATCGTTTTTTTTCTATAAAAAATGGGTATGGAAATGGCTAAACGTTGTGAAAACTGGCGCGATAGCAAAAGTGCACTTATCCCATATCAAAATGAGTGAAAGCTGCACTTCGAAACGGTTCAGTTTAACCAAAAGGTTTAATTTACTGCGACCTGCCCGAAACCCGGCGGAAAAATGGCAACACATATTTCTACGTTGATTGCCACTTGGGTATTTTTTTTTTGAGTGCGCCTAACAATATTCCATTTTCAAGATTAAAGATTTTAAAAATGGAACGAGTTTTTATGGCCGAGTTGCACGACGGTGAGAGAAACACATACTACTACTCACACCCATTGCTAAGCCGGACCTCCTCCAATTAAATGGAGGGCAATGAACCTACTGTGCTACGCTGGCACAGGGTTTCGTATCAAGTTTTTCTTCTCTTGTCGCTAGGTTTTCGGCCTCGTCATTTCCTTCTATCGGCTCTTACATCACCCTCATTATGGAATGGGGTGGTAACACTGTGTATATCAACGGGTCCCGGGTTCGATTCCGGGGTCGGGCAAGTGTCTTTGTCTAAACCAGAGGAACTGGCTCGGAGTCTGGGTGTCATTTCTATCTATAATATGTATGTATTTACAAAAAACAATGTATATAAGTAGTTTATCATCCATCTCGTTACCATAACACAAGGATTAAAATTGCTTAGCTTGGGACGAGATGGCGTTGTGTGAAATGTCCAAGGATATTTATTTATGTATTTTCTATGGAAGATTTCTGGTAATACAGGATGTAGACAAAACCGATAGTGCTACTGATGTGAATAATATGTGCAAAATTTCGAGAAGAACAATGTTTTACTTGACTCCTTGTAACTGGAGGAGGCCCGACTTAACAGTGGGTCACCTGTGAGCTAAGTAGGGGAGACTGGGGATACTTGATCCCCCGGGACACTTGATCCCTGGGTCGTAACTACAAAACTACATTATTTTTTAAAATTCCATACATGCCACACTAATCATAACTGTCATTGTCAATGACCAAATGTCATTTTGAAAGTTTATTATTGACAATTTCAGAGCAGTGGCGACATTTTGTTTACAAGAGGTCGACATCTTTTTTTGTAGGTATTTTGATCGTTATTTTAAGGATTTCATATAAATAAATTAGGGATTACATTTATAACTGTTCAAACCTGATTTATTCAAGTGTATGTTGAGATGTTATTTGTCTAAATAACATTTTGATTTGATTACGAAAAATACTTGTTTAAAAAATAACGGTCCAGGGTACACTTGATCATGCCGAACACGGGTAGACTTGATTATGGGATCAATTGTCCCCTACATTCATAACTGCTTACAAGAGATTTATTAGATTTTGTTTTATTTATTAGTATTGACTCCAAAATGACGAGAACTTACAAAAGGAAGGACGGTGTGAAAAAACGCCAACCAGTATACAATATAAAGCATATGAACCCGACTACCGACAGTCTAAAAATTTTTACGGATGTAGATGAGTCCGAGTTAGTCAAATACTTTGAAAAGCCAGTAAACTGCACCATGGTTTGTCCTCGCAGTCTTTACGGAAGCTAGCATATGAAAAGGCTGTACAAAACAATAATCCAGCTAATAAAATACGAAAATGGACCAATAATATTGCCACCGACGACTGGTTCTATGGTTTCATGCGCAGAAATTGACATTTCTCTTTACGAGTACACGAAGCAACTAGCCTCAGCAGGTCTATCGGTTCTAATCACAATATTTCCATGTTTTTTCTTAATCTACGTTTGCACTCGATCAATTAGAATTATGGCCTGGGGCCATTTGGAACGTTGATGAAATGGGACTGACTACAGTCCATAAACCTAAGTAGGTACCTAGTGGCTACTAAGGAAGTCAAGCCACTCGGAAAAATCATTTATTAGGCGAGCCTGGTGAACTAGTAGCCATGTGTGGTGCAATAAATGCTATGATCATATCTACCCCATGCCATGATCAAGTGTCCCAGAACACGGGACACTTGATCCTTTTGTAGTCTTCAGGGAAAACGAAAAATAAACAGCTTAATACAAATATATTACATGATTAAATGATGCAAAAAGGTAGACAGATACATTTCCTAGACAATCGTGAAAAAATATTCTACAAAACTTTATTATTTTAGGAGTTAAGAATGAAAAACCAAAATGGGGATCAAGTGTCCCCAGTCTCCCCTAGTCTATACGAGTAGTATAACACTAATCACACATCATTGGTTTTTTACTCAACATACTATTTTAAAATGATACTGATGTCTACCGTAACCTAAAATGCTATCTACAAAACTAAAAATAACCAATACAAGAATGGGACACCTTTGTACTATATCGCAAATGACACAGAAATACGTTAAAGCGGCCATATTTTCCCGTTCGGAAAGACAATTGGAATTTCGAACCGCATTCGAGGGGTTTTTTTTCACGCCAAGGCGGAGCACAGATAACACAATAAAGTGAGCGCGCCTTTTTTGTGCTGTTCCGAGTTCAAATACTGGCGTTCGTTAGGGCAAGTTGGTTCGGACCTAAATTCAATTTTGGAAATGCTTTGTAGACGGCACAGAATTTTTGTTTTCGGCATATTGCTCAAAATTTTGGAGGACTGAGGACTCTTGACATTTTAAGATTTTATAAAGACTTTTTACAAGTTTTTTGAAGTGAAAACTTCTGTAGCGGTGTTGAGCACTTTTTTTAGGATGGGTATCAAAATGTTAAACTCGCTTCAGGACACGTGACCTGATCGAAAAATCGTAAGACGGAGGGAGGATAAAAGATATTAATGTAGTGTAGAATGAATTTAGAATATAGAAGTTTTAAATGTAAAATAATTGTAAAAGTTCTGCAGTGTAAATTTTTTTCTGTAGTATAAATTTTCATTTTTGTGTATCAACGATAGCGCAATAAATACATATTGTATTCAAACACATAAATGCTTGTACTTTTATACTGATAAATAAATCAATGCGTGCGAAATTGTTTCCCAACCACAATTCAAAAAAGTTAAAGTTTTCACTTTTGCCGCAGTCGCGAAGTGAAACCCGCTTTTAAAAAAAAAAAAAATAAGCAGTGTGTCATCATTGTAGGCGACGAGGCGCTGGGATCTCGGCAGGCGACGACGAAAAGAAAATAAAGCTTGGATAACTATTACCCGCTTGATCGCCCGTTTATTCAAAGTTCACATAATATTAAAAATAAAAATATAAAATTACAACATAAAATACGACACCATTTTCTCTTGACTCAAATAATAGAACACAAAGACATTTTAAACATACGACAGCTTTCTTCCTCTAGTATAGTATAAAATATTAAAAAGTTATAAATAAAAAGGTTTTATATTATTAATAAAAAATAACGGCTGTGGCCGCTCACCATCGCCAACAATCATTATAATCTTTATCAGTTTCTTTTTAAATTTGTTTTCTATTTGAAAGCATTCTTATGAATTTCGAATTAAAATTATTTTTATTTTGATCTTCTGGGTAAGACCTGCTCCCGTTTGATGGAGATATTGTGAGTTATGGATATACATAAATATGTACTGGCTAGTTAGAAACCCTTTACAAGATTTTCCATCTCTTACAGCTAGGCGTTTTGCCTGGTCAATTCCTTTGTCTTCAAGTCACCATGTTGACCGTCGTGCAGTAATCACTTTTTAAAATCGAATTTAACTTTCTTTTAAATCGCTTTTTTGCAACTTTTTATCTCAAAAGCTGCCTTTTTAACTTATCTGTGGTCATTTTCAAATACACCCCAATCTCGGGATTTTTACTGTCGAGATAAAAATTATTGCGCCGTAGTTATAGATTACGTGGGTCCACCTTATATTTATTGGGTAGCCATATCTGTCTAATGGAAGCTTAAGGGATCAAGTATTTTCCATTATCTATACATATATTATTTAGGCGGGAACGAATGTGTCATAGACTCATACTAACTTATGTCATATAACATGGAGTTGAAAATTAATTGTTCACGAAACTAATCGTATTTTTCAAATGTGGAATAAATAAATAAATATCCTTGGACATTTCACACAACGCCATCTCGTCCCAAGCTAAGCAACTTAATGCTTGTGTTATGGTAACGAGATGGATGATATACTACTTATATACTATTTTTTTGTAAATACTTACATATTATAGATAGAAATGACACCCAGACTCCGAGCCAGTGCCTCTGGTTTAGACAAAGACATTCGCCCGACCCCCGTATCGAACCCGGGACCCGTTGATCCAAAGGCGGCACATCTAACCACTAGACCAACGAGGCAGAGAGAGCTTATACATAGAACACCTACTGAGTTCCAAACCTTGTAATTATAGTATCTACTCTACTCGGCCCCCTTGAGGAGTAGGGCCTCCTCCAATTAAAAAGAGGGTAATTAGCCACTCAAGGAATTTTCTGCCCCATCGGGCTTCAAGCAAGTCCTGCAAGCATAATTTCATCAAAATTCCAAGTCTAAACAATAACACGGTCGTAAACTAGTGCATGAATGAAGTACAGTAGTCATTGATTGTATTAATTCAACCAGTTTCGTATTCGATTCCAAATTAGATCTACCTAGTAAATTCAAATATTGACAAGTCATGTTGACTGTCACACCGAAGTGTATCAGAATATTTAGGACTGTGAAAAACATGTAGTGAAGGATTTAGAATACATAGTGTCACCGACTGTATTTTTGTGTATTTCGCCGTGTTCTTTAAACAATAATAAAGAATTTCTCTCTCTCCCTCTCTCTCTCACCCCATTCCACTCTACGGGCGTCGTGATGTGACTAAAGGAAATAGGCTGATAACCTTGCTGCAAGAGAAGGAAAACTTGGAATGAAACCCTGTGCTAACCTGTCTGGCCAGCGTGACTCAGTATGCTAATCACCCTCCCTATGATGAGAAGAGGTCCGACTAAGCAGTGGGTTGAGAAGTAAGTAGGTGAGATATGTTATGATACCCATCTAAAACCCGGCTGACTTGCTGCTAAGAGTTTAAAAAACGAAAAAATTAATTGGAGGAGGTGTGCTCCGCAGTGACTTTATATGATCTGATGATGAATCCATTGAACTCCGCACCATAGTAAACATTTGCTGTCAAGTCATTAATCACAGTAACATGTCGTTACTGCACCACAAGCCATTACTATTGTCCGAATGTCCATCACAACACACAAAAGATCGTTATGTCGTAATCAGGTTTTCGGTTCGCGGTTACGCCGCGGTGTGACGGACAGCCTAATTTACACTGCGGCATTAATTTAGTGCCAAGTGCAGAGCTATATACTAAGTGACACTGCATTCGATTTGTTATCGAGATAGTTATATAGAAAAACTGCTGCTGAGTTCGACCTCCTCCAATTATATGGAGGGTAATAAGCCTACTGTACCACGCTGGTCATCCTGCCGATGTCGTAAGAGCCGATTAAAGAAAATGACAAAGCTGACTAGCCGCAAGAGAAGGCCAACTTGACACAAAACTCTGTGCCAACCGCTATAAAAGGTTAATTATCTTCCATGTCATTAATTGGAAAAAGTCAGCGATGGGTCATTTATGGACTGAGAACTACTAGAGTAGTATATTTTCTTTATGAAACAACTCCTTTTTTATAGTGGGGGAAACCTTTTATAGGTCCCCAGCCGGAGGGACGGGACTGGGGTATGTGGGAGACCCGGTCACGTGGAGATGGTGAGTTGCGAACCGGTTTACCCACTATAACCTATCACTATAGCCCCTTGATGTTGGTCAAGTCTATTCTACTCTATATAAATACAACAAACAAATTGGTATGTCGCAATCAGACGTAAGAATCATGTGCGTGGTTAGAGTACGGTGTGATAGACAGTCTAATTTCCCGTTGCGGTATTAGCTCCATTTGCCTAATTCTGATTTTGGTTAATCAATGGCGTGGCAATGTTCTAGCGCACTAGATCATTCGAAAATCGAAATGGTTCAGGTGTGTGCGTTAATGTTCATACATGTTCCGTTTTTCCTGCGATTCAGGCGATCCTTACGATACACCGATACGTTATGACACAGGAAACGCCCCCCCCCCCGCCAAACCCGCAAAGAGGCGACCGCAGAGCATCAGGCTTTGACTTAAATTAGCATACACGAGTTCGAACTACTACTACTATTATTCGGGCCATAAAGGACCCACTGCCGAGTCGAACCTCCTCCCATTACATGAAGGGTCATTAACCTACTGTGCCACGCTGGCACATGGACTAACTGAAAATTATAAACTTAACGTATTTATGTATTTTAACTTTTCCAAAAAAGAACTTCGTAACTGTGATATACTCTGTTTTGATAGTTTGTAGCTACGTCCGTTTCTATATAAGTTTGTTAATATTTATTTAAGTTCCCAATAAATAATGTCTTATCTTAACTATTCTCTCATCTGTATAACTATACTCTCGTCTTGCGATCTTGCTATCACTATCTTGTTACGTGATTTTTGTAAACAATTTATTGTAAGTTATTGTTAATTGAAACCACTAGATTCTTCTCGGCTCTATAGAGCAGCATTCCGAATCGGCGATAGTTTCAGTATGAATGCGGGTCTTGGAGGATCAAAAGAGGACTGAGGATATGTGTATTTGAATGGTGTGAGGCGTGTAAGGAGACATTGGAGACTATCACCTAGAGTAGTACAATAGCCGATACATGATCTAGATAAATTTAAAAAATAATAGTTAAAAAAAAACACCCTTTTATAGAAAATAAAAAAAAAATAGAAACATTTTTTTGTTAAAAAATTGTGTGGTGCATGGTATCTATAGTTATAAATATTTTATGAACAGATATGAGAAGATGGCTTATTTTAATAATATCCTGAAGAGCATCCCACGCTTTTTTTACAAAAAGAAGTTACAAGTTGGATTTTCTATAACAGTGTTTTTTTTTTTGTTTTTTTACACTATCATTTTTTTAAATTACTAATTTTAACTGGGTCAAAATTATGTTCAAAGATTTCGTTACATACATCTGAAGCTAATAAAAAGATTATAATAAAAAGAAATAAAGTTTGAGTTTATTAAAAATCAGTCATCACGAATAAAACCACAGAGAGCAGCTCAAACAATCAAGATAAGGCAAGAAGCAATGCTTGTGAGCAAATCTCACACGTCCTGCACTCCCGAAGACAGCTCCGGGACAAATGCCAATTCACATAGAAATCACGCAAGGAGCGTTGCCAAAATATAATTCCGCTGTTTCGACTCCGTTGGGTTTTATCGGCCATCTTTTGCCCGGCGCTGGCGTTAACTTGGTTATGTTTCTGTTTATGAAGCGAGAAGGCATATATTTTGATCTCCGTCTTCGAAAGAGGAGGTTCGACTCTATGTATTATAATTATAGTATTGTAGATGCTTCGTACGCCGCAGATTACTTAGAAGAGATCGCTTGTTAGCGATATGGTCGCCTAAATGTACAAAATTGTTTTAATGTATAACTAGGTTTTTTTTTATATACTAAAAGTTATAAATAAATAAATAATTGTGTATGATTTGGTAATTCTTTTTTTTTTATAAAGGTGCGCCTTTTTCTCAACTTCATCGGAGTCTCCACTAACCTAACCTGATTAGGCTAACATTTAGTAGGACATCTTGGGGCTGCATAATTCGAGGCGGGTTAAGGCCTTCAAGGTCGCGGGGCATGTTCTCCAATAACGGAGTGGATTATACAGGGTGAACCATAAGGGTGTTGGCGGTTTTAATATTCAATTAAAAAAGAACTACTAACTAATTTTGACTGCCTCGTTGGTCTAGTGGTTAGATGTGCCGCCTTTGGATCAACGGGTCCCGGGTTCGATTCCGGGGTCGGGCAAGTGTCTTTGTCTAAACCAGAGGCACTGGCTCGGAGTCTGGGTGTCATTTCTATCTATAATAAGTATGTATTTACAAAAAAAAAAAATGTATATAAGTAGTTTATCATCCATCTCGTTACCATAACACAAGCATTAAGTTGCTTAGCTTGGGACGAGATGGCGTTGTGTGAAATGTCCAAGGATATTTATTTATTTATTTATAACAAAAATATATTTGTATTTTTAAAAAGGTCTATGAATACGTCGCACAGTTGTAATAATGAAATCAGAATTACACCCGAGATAAGCCAAGGAACAAAATTTCTACAGGTAGTCTTTTCTTGTGGCTATGTTTTCAGCATTGTAATTTTCTTTTGCCGGCTCTTACGGCAGCCTCAGGATGGAATGGGGTGAGAATATATTGTTTATTCTAAATCTTTAATTCATTCATAAAAGGCGACTGCTGGACATAGTGCAGCTGCCTCCCACAAGGATTTCCACAATGGTTGATATTGTTAATACGCAAATCCAATGTGAGATATTTTTTTATCAATCATCATCATATTCAGCCCATCTCAGTCCACTGCTGGACGTAGGCCTCCCCCATGGGCTTGCCACTGAACCCGGTCTTCGGTTCTATGCATCCAGTTGCTCCATAGCAGGGGGTCCCAGGGCGTCCCACTCTACGTTTGCCAGTACGTGGTCTCCACTGTAGCACCTGTTTGCCCCAGCGGCCGGCAGTTCTACGACAGATGTGACCAGCCCATTGCCACTTCAGCTTGCTAATCCTATGGGCTATGTCGATGACACGCGTTCTCGCTCGGATGACTTCATTACGAATTCTATCTCGTAGCGAGACACCGAGTTTTAATCAAAACTCTTCTATTTTCGATGGCCCTCGCAATTTTATCACACTTATCCCATTCGGAAATAAAACCGAAAATACAGCACAAATGACACGAGCTATTTTAAAATCCTCGACCATTCAGTACGTTTTCCATTATATTTTAAAAGCTCTATTCTGCCAATGCATTTTTGAAGTTATAAAAATAGAAATCCTACTAAATCCCCATTCCACCCAGAGTGGGGCACTTGCGATTGCGCGAGAGCGGCACTCAAATAAGTTTATGTCATATGGTGATGACATAAACTCCTATACATAAACTCCGTAGATCATAACGGGTAGGACGCACTGGTCGCTCTGCGGATTGGGTGACGAGAAGACCTGACGAAGTTTACTAAATTCTAAATCTAAAAACCCAGCCCAGCTGGATCCTCGTCTTAGCCACCAAGTTAAAAACAATTTTTTAACGACTAGGTTTTATTAAAAAAAAAAAAAGATATTTACTGTTTTCTCACCATCATTGTAACCCTTTTATTTAAAAGAGCAGCCATGGAGTTCCGAACCGGTGGTAAAAACTAAATGAATACATAATTATTTTTATTATTCTTGTAAATTTTGATTTTGTGTTATACTCGTAATTGTTTTAACTATTTGAAAGCATTCGCAAGAATGTATTCGAATAAAAAACATTTTGATTTTGATTATAAGTTAGCAGTCAGCATAAGTGTTCAGCTCTTCCACTAACAGGTAAAACCGCATATTAGTTCCTTCGAGCAACTGGATCATGCCGTAAATTGGATGATTCGTGCCAATCCTGTTATTCCGCCTTCGACGAAACGATATTCCAGTTCCGGGTTACCGGATAGACAAATTCCTGGTAAAATTATTCACCCGTATTACAGAGAAGACGATGTCCCAAATTCGGAAGCACAATGGTTGGGAATATAGTAGCTTAGGCTTCATCATCATCATTTCAGCCAAAAGACGCCCACTGCTGGAAATAGGCCTCCCTCAAGGATTTCCATAGAGGCCGGTCCTGGGCCGCTCGCATCCATCGTTTTTCAGTAACCTCAACCAGGTCCTCGGTCCACCGTGTGGGAGGCCTACCAGCACTGCGCTTTCCGGAACGCGGTAGCCACTCAAGGACTTTACTGCGTCGGTCCTGCGTATGGAGGAGGCCCGACTCAGTAGTGGGTCATTTATGGGCTGAATAGTAGTAGCGAGTAGTTCGTGCTTTAGAAATTACTTTTGACTTCATTAAATACTTCCGAGTTTATATCAATTAACTACTTAGATGTGCAAAATTAAAATGGCGGCACACTTCCACTAGTTATAAATTAATCCGATTGTTATCCACGCAATCGCTTCCGACTATTAAAGGGATTGTGCATTTTGCCGAGAACAGGGCTGGCGGTTTCCTAAAATTAACTAAACTAAAGTTTGTGTTGCGATTTTTATGAACGTTAAATTCTTTTGTAGATGAGATTTGACAGGTTTTAGAATGTGTTATCTTATCTTATATCTTTAAATGAGCAATTCTTGTATATATATAACTAGTGGCCCGCCCCGGCTTCGCCCGTGCAAAGCGGGGGTGGGTTATACTTAAAAACCTTCCCCCTGAATCACGCTGTCTGTTAAAAAAAACCGCTTCAAAATCCGTTGCGTAGTTTTAAAGATTTATGCATACATAGGGACGGACAGAAGAATGCGACTTTGTTTTATACTATGTAGTGATAGTGATTGGAATCTCGGAATCGGCTCCAAGAATTTTCATGAAATTCAGTATATAGGGGGTTTCGGGGGCGATCATTCGATCTAGCTGGGAATCCTGACATCTGCCTCGTTGGTCTAGTGGTTAGATGTGCCGCCTTTGGATCAACGGGTCCCGGGTTCGATTCCGGGGTCGGGCAAGTGTCTTTGTCTAAACCAGAGGCACTGGCTCAGAGTCTGGGTGTCATTTCTATCTATAATAAGTATGTATTTACAAAAAAAAAAATGTATATAAGTAGTTTATCATCCATCTCGTTACCATAACACAAGCATTAAGTTTGCTTAGCTTGGGACTAGATGGCGTTGTGTGAAATGTCCAAGGATATTTATTTATTTTATTTATTGGCGAATAATGGCAACAGCAGATGGCGTTGTTAAACTTGTTAAGTAACACGAAGTCAATGAGTGTTTGCGTAATTCGTACTTAAATATAATTTCAATAAAACAAAATTTATAAAAAAAAAATCAACCATCGGTCAACCAGATATTCTCTCTAATACGTGAAGCAAAAGCATTTACCCCTTTTTACGAAAATTGCGCTGATAGATTAGTATGAAATTTCCCATACGTACAGTTTACATAGTGAAGGAATACAGAATGCACATTCTTTTTTTAATTAGGCATAAAAAATACTTATATCAATAAAAGGAACAATTCACACACTACCATGTGTTGTTACCTTTTTTACGAATATTGCGCTGACGGCAGTGTATTAAATTTGTCACACTAATCACTATCACTACATTATTATAAAACAAAGTAACTACATATTATAAAACTTTAAAACTACGCTGCGGTTTTTTTAATAGATAGAGTGTTTCGAGAGGAAGTTTTTTAAGTATAATACATCCATTTGTAGAGAAACACTGATAAATTTAGTGGTTCATCACTGCACCTGTGCGAAGCCGGGGCGGGTCGCTAGCAAAGAAGGAGTGCAGAATGCTATTTCTTTAATAAAAATAACATTACAAACTACCATGGATTTTACACACGCGCATATATACTCTTTTGTTTATTGTTAATCTGTTATTGTCTGTGACTGAGAATAGAACTATAATTTCAATTACCTAAGGTTGAATTTCAAACCGTTAGTTTTTATAATTCCTTACATTTCAGACACTTTGTAGCATCCGTGGTCGTGGGAAGGTGAGAACGGGAAAGTATTTATACTGGGTGTATTTATACAGATGACGGATTTAGAACGCACAGTGTCACCACCCCATACCATCCTGAGGGTGTCGTAAGATCCGATAATAGGAAATTATCTACATGCCTGATAACGAAAACTTGATACGAAACCCTGTGCCAACCCATCTGGCCAGCGTGGCACAGTAGGCTAATTACCCTCCATGTAATTGGAGGAGGCCTGAATTAGAAGTTGGCCAGTTATAGGTTGATAGAATATAAAAAAAATATCATGAAAAAAACTAATATATTTCTCATTTTGACAGCCCTACAGACCCGCGTTATAACCATGCATTTGAATTCAATGTGGGCGGCATGACACACGTTAACCGACTGCGCATATGTGCTATTCACTTATTGATGCCACGACCGTTAGTGTTAATGGTTATTTATTGACAACGTTAATACAATGAGCATTACCATTTATACTATGGCCGGTAATATGGTAAATTTCATGGATTTTGTGGTATTAAATACCATCTTTCGTGAAAATTAAGTACAAAAAGACAGGTCAATTTTTTTAAAAGTTTTACCATTAAGTACAAAGTTTCGCCACCCTATTCCATCCTAGGCGTGTCGTGAAACCCTGTGGCAATCCGTCTGGCCAACGTGGCACAGTAGTAATTAGCCCCCCATGGACCTGGAGGAGGCTCGACTCAGTGTTGGGCTGAGTAGTAGGTAAACACTTTTTTTTATCGTTGGACATCTCACATAACGCCATCTCGTCGCAAGCTAAGCAACTGAATGCTTGTTTTATGGTAACGAGATAGATGATAAACTACTTATATACATTTTTTTTTGTAAATACATACATATCATACATAGAAAAGACACCCAGACTCCGAGCCAGTGCCTCTGGTTTAGACAAAGACACTTGCCCGACCCCGGAATCGAACCCGGGACCCGTTGATCCAAAGCCTCTTTACACCAGTATTCCTCAAAAACAATTTAGCGGCGATTCGCGGTGGTCATGCTCACTGGACCAAGGACTTTTTAGGAAGTTTATTTTATATTGTTTAATATTCACGATAATGCTGACCTCTTCCTATGCCAATAATAACAATGTCGTTTCAGCCCATAAATGACCCACTACTGAGTCAGGCCTCCTCCAAATTCATATAGGGAAATTAGCCTACTGTGCCACGCTGGCAAGACAGGTTGGCACAGGGTTTGTATCAAGATTTCCTTCTCTTGCGGCTAGGTGATCTGCCTCTTGCGTTCTTTTAGTCGCCTCTTACGACACCCTTAAGAAGGTATGGGTTGGTGACATTGTGTATTCTAAACCCAATTAAAAATAAATATTTGTCTAAACATTGGAGTGATAGTGTAAAACCAGATTTTTTAATGTGACGTAGAATAAAAAATACCCTCCCATTCGACAAATCATAATTTCAATACCGTTGCCTTTACTTATAAAAGCAACTAGCGACCCGCCCCCGCTTCGCACGGGTGCAATGATGCACATCTAAATTGATCAATGTTTCTCTACAATATTATGCATGTATTATACCTAAAAACCTTCCTCTTGAATCACTCAATCGCTTCAAAATCCGTTGCGTCGTTTTAAAGATTTAAGCATACATAGGGACGGACAGACGACAGCGACTTTGTTTTATACTATGTAGTGATATCTGGTTTAGAACCAGAAATCGATAAAATTCTCCATTGAACTGTGTATGGAGGCGAAGCTGGGCGCCGAGTCACTATATTTAATCCTGCAATCAGTAAGAGGATTAATACTGTGCTTTTAAATATATTACGTAGATAGTTTTAATGAAAAACAATACAGGTTGGCGCCAAGTCAAACGCTACGTAGCGTCATCACCAAATTGGGAGGGAAGGAGACCCATTCAATAGACGCTGCGCTATGTGTTGCTTAATATAATTATTTAAAAAAAACTACCAAATTTCTTGAACTCCATGGTGTCTTGTTCATGCCTAGGTTCCAGCATCGGTCTCCCAAAAGGATATATATAGGATAAAAGGATAAAATTAATATTCTTATATAAATATAATACCTCCAAGAAGATAATTTATTTGTACTCACATAAACACTAACTTAAGTAATAAAACAAGACTAAAAATACCAATTAACCTAAAACTTAAAAACTAAAATATATTATTTAAAGGAGTCCCTTTAGGCAAGGTTCCGAAGATACTGGCAGCGTTCCCCCTTTGAATGTATAATGAATGTGTAAATACAATTATGTAGAGAAACAACAGAAATAAACTATAATTAAAATTTATTTTGGTATAATTTCGAAAGCAACATTGATTTTCCATGTTTAAGATAAAATATATGTTTAGCCCTTTTTTGTAGTGCTTACTACGAAATTAGACCCTTTTTTTATCGCAGCACGTAAGGTTTTTAGTAACATTAATATATATTTTTTCTAACGTAATTAAATTAAACATTACATTTTGGCGCTCTTTTCTTTAATTGGGCGACCTCTCGTGAGAAAATATGTTAGTTGAAACAGCGACACACTCGTTAAATAAGAATAGGCTATTGCAGTAACTTTTAAAAAGTACAAAAAAATAGTATGTTAATTTAAAAAAATGGGTTGCTTTTAAATTTTGTTACATAAAAATAATACTACAGAAACATAAATCTTAACTCTGGTTTGGAATAGGGCATCACAAAAGGCAATTAAATTAAAGAATAAAGCCCTCGCCTTTTCATAGTTGAATTGAACTTGGCTGGCGCCCCACCGTTTGCCCTCCTGGTTATTGCGATCCAATTTGGAATGATCCGGACTGCGAATTGTCATGTTCGGATCAAGTCTATACACGAGTAAGCTTGCTTTTAAAGCTTGTTCGTAAAAGAGAATTTTGGTCAGCTGCAATTTACATATTACAACTATATACCAAACATGACGCCCACTGGGAGCAGAGTCTGTCTTGTCTAGACAAGACAGACTTTCCACAAGTCTTACTTAGAATATTATCACTAACTAATGTTTAGCGATTACTCAGTTGAGTAGAGCTCGTCTTTGAGTAATGATTAACTTTACATGTTTAACAGTGTCTAAGCTGAGAGATCGTTGAGAGACGAAATAATATTTAAATATAATTAAAAAAAAAAGTCTGCCGAGTCAGCTCGCGACCACGGCCATTGTAACATGGTCGAAACGTCGAGCAAAAAAAGGTGTTAATTCTGTGCGCGATAAGTCCCGTTGGATGTTTTTTTTAAATTATGTTATCAAATCGCGAAAGTTTAAAATTAACACTATTTAACTATATCAAAATGTTCATGACTGATTGACTGGTGAGGAAACTAGTATTAAAAGACCACAAAATAGATAAATAAAGAGAATGTAGGCGTTACTCGTTGGTCTGTCGTACATATACGTTGTACAATTGACAACAGAACGCAACACCACTTTTTGACGTTGGAAATCGTCATGGATACGCGGCCGTTGGGGTATAGAACCAGCAGCGTTTCTGGACTGCCCGCTCAAAGACCACGAACATTGCTCCGCGATCCTGGAGGTAGTCTCCCTCGCTTAGCCCCAAGCTGCGAGGTGGGCCCCACCAACAACGAGGTGCTAAAAGCACCTCCGGGTCACCCAAAGTAGGTACTATTTAGGTGCCCTGTTCTGTAACGTCCCTAAATCCCTAAATCTCATCTAGAATATTCCATTTGACGTCACTTGGATAGTAGTTGTATAGACGAGTTGATTAATGCAGTAAGGTTATTGCAATGTTTACGCAATATTTGCATATTCTATAGTAACAGACTTGTCTTGCTTTTGTTGATACAAGCGCTATAACTAAGGCCTGCCTAATGAAGGGTCCAGGTTTTGGTAAGAGATATAGATAAGCGTAGTTACAAGCCGAACGTCCACCGCCAGCTAATCTATAAGTTAGTTTAGTTTAGCTTGCATAGTTGATCCAGTTTTTCATACATGTGCGTCCACCGACGATGATCTAACATGTATGAAAATCTGGCTTATTAAGATACCTAATCTTCAATATTGAATCCCAAGTGTGAAATGTCTATAAAATAATGAATTTAGGAATTTTTGAGTACCTGAAAGGCGTCAAGTGATTGAAAAGTTTTATTCGACACCTTACAATACTTCGCCAAGTCGCCTGATTAGAACAGTTTGGTAATCGAATTACTTACGAGCCGAGATAAAAATCGATGTAATGTTAATACAGGCTTACTCTTATCTATCTACCTATCAGATCTACCTATCAGCCATAAAAACCATAAAAATTGGCTGCCTAAGATGGGCAGGACATATTGTTAGGATGGGCGAAACTAGAATGCCGCAACAGTTACTATACGGCAAACCGGATGGCCGCAGAAGTTGTGGTAGGCCCAAGCTCAGATGGTTAGATGGCGTCGAACAGGACCTCAAAGTGATTGGTGTCAGAGCTAGAAGGAGAAAGCCATGGACAGATCTGTCTGGAAGAACATACTGGACCAGGCTAAGGCCCACACTGGGCTGTAAGGCCTAAGATGATGATGACCTATCAGCCACAGCAGTCCAACGCTGGACATAGGCCTCCCCCATTGATTCCACAATGTATCGAGTCGGTGGATGCGGTCTGCACGAGGACTTACTTCTTAGACTTACGTCTTCATCATCATCATCATCATCATCAGCCCACATTAGTCCACTGCTGGACATAGGCCTCCCCTAAAGAGCGCCATAGCGCCCTGTCTTCTGCTTGACGCATCCAGCTGCTGCCCGCAACCTTTCGCAGATCGTCGCTCCATCTAGCAGAGGGCCGTCCCACACTACGCTTGCCGATTCGCGGTCTCCACTCAAGAACTCGTCTACCCCAGCGGTTGTCGGTTCTTCTACAGATATGACCAGCCCACTGCCACTTCAGTCTGCTAATTCTCTGAGCTATGTCGGTGACTTTGGTTCTCTGTCGGATACTTACGTCTTACTAAGTAATAATTTCCGCCCACACTGATCGGGTCTCCTCTAAATTCTATCCCATACAACTACTATTATTAACCCTATAAACGACCCACTGTTGAGTCGGGCCTCCTCCCACCACAGGGAGGGTAATTAGCCTACTGTGCCATGCTGGCCAGAGGGGTTGCGGCTAAGTTTTCGGCCTTGTCACACCCTCAGTATGGAATGTCCATGTGGTGACGGATTTAGAATACACAGTGTCACCAACAACCCTCCCCCCACTCGATCCCATAGCTTAGAAGACGACTAGCTAAGAGACGGAAAACTTGTTACTAACCCCGTGCCAATCTGTCTTCATCATCATCATCATCATCATTTTAGCCAAAAGACGTCCACTGCTGGACATAGGCCTCCCCCAAAGATTTCCACAAAGGCCGGTCCTGGGCCGCCCGCGTCCATCGTTTTCCGGCGACCTTAATCAGGTCATCGGTCCACCGTGTGGGAGGCCTACCAGCACTGCACTTGCCAGCGTCTAATTTCCCTCCATGAATTTGGAGGAGGCCTTAGTCAGTAGTGGTTAATAAGGTGAAATGATGATGATCCAAAAGTCCCACGAAGCTGACAATAACGAACGATTAAATCAAAGTTATTTCATTAGCACTTGATCGTCGAGATTCTATTAGGCAGTGTCACCAGAATATTTAGGGTCGTTCTAAGAATATAGACACACATAGAGTGATACTTTCATACAATATTGTTTTTTTTTTAATCAGTAACTTGAATGCCTGTGGCTCTAGGCTTGCGTGGTGGAAAGCAAAGCCAGGGTCTTAGATGGAGCAGGCAATTCAAGGAAATGCCCTGTCGGACACCGGCTCTCGCATACACACGACGAAACACAGTATAACTGCTTGGCGCCGGACTTAGATGTGAGGGTGGTAGCTAGCCGGGCGGACCATTCGTTCCTACCACTAAGCGTGCTGGGTTTTATTGACGTTTACAACACGCGTTATTTCCCAGCGTGCGGTAGTTTATACCTGTGGTGAAGGATTTGGAATACACAATGTCACCTAATCATTTCATCCTGAGGGTTTCGTAAGTGGCGACCAAATGAAGCCGAGATGTAGACTTCCTAGTATCAAGAGAAGGACTTCGTGATCGTTAATACTACCCCAGACGCAGGCTAGCGTGGCTCAGTAGGTTAATTTCCCCCCACGCATTTGGAGGAGGCTTATCTCAGTTTAGTGGGTCATATAAGGGCAGATATGGAAAATTTAAAAGATCTGTTCTTCTTTACTATTACTAAATTCCTTTGGGGTAGACAACAGTCTTACCAGGTCGTGTTTAGACCCTTCGCGACCCAGCTAGTGGGACAACCGGTAGTTGTTTAGTTACTACTACTACCCAACCCATAGACACACGGTTCAGGTCGGGCCTCCTCCGGTCACATGGAGGGTAATAAGCCTACTGTTGCACGCAGGCCAGACGGATTGGATTGGCTGTCAATTTACACACTACAGACTATGTGCGTCAACTGCTATAACTGATAGAGTGGCAACTGTGAACGACGGCTATTGCTGCTCTTCGAAGAAGGAGGAGGGACGATCTTAAAACAGTTAATTAACAGCAGATCCAGAACTTACTTCACCAGCAGAACAACTATGTCCACTCTAAAGCAGTGTCACAAAAATTAAACATCATGCAATTTTACTACTGTCTAGCGTTTTATGTAAGCCTGAAGGCTTACATAAAGCGGCCTCATGAAGCCAATTTGGCTTCTAAACCTATCACTTCAATGGGGTCGCCTTTATAAATAAATTTTACACGACCCTTTTGTCCTGGGAATAAAAGGAGTTAATTCGAGAATTGATGGTGATTGGGGATTATCTTGGGGCCTGATCGGTGTTAGTGTTTTTAATAGCGTTGTGATTGTTCCTCTATGAATTGTTTTCGTTAAATTTATTTTTAACTAGCGACCCGCCACGGCTTCGCACGGGTGCTATGATGAACACCTAAATTTATCAGGGTTTCTCTACAATATTATGCATGTATTATACATATAAACCGTGTCGTCGTGTCGTTGCGTAGTTTTAAAGATTTAAGCATACATAGGGACGGACAGACCACAGCGACTTTGTTTTATACTATGCAGTGACATCATCATCTTCAGCTATAAAAGAGCTGCATTGTGGCTAGGCTAATTCCCCTCCATGAATTTGGAGGAGGCCCGACTCAGTAGTAGGTGATTCATGGGCAAAACTTCTTATATAAAAACAACTGCTTACAGACTGGACTTATACAACAAAAAAGTCATAATACACTTGAAAGCGCGGTCCTGGAGAGTTTCCTGCGCGTCATATTTTCCCCTTTTAAAGGAACTTAACGTTAAAAGGTACTCTGCACTTAAACGGAAAGTTAATTGAGAAGATTCCTCGAGAATACTTGGGGAAACGGTATAAAAAACCTGTTTACAGCACAGATAAGCTGAAGTAAGACGGGCAGAACTAAATGGTCTTAAAGTAAGTAGGAAATAAATAAAAACATCTTTACAACAAAATTAAGCCGACTTCAAAATAGACGCTAAAACCGAAAATGAAACAACCATTTGAGGTTTAAGGCTGTGTCAGCAGGCAAACTGTTAGCAGCCGACTGAGTTTGCGGCGTATCGGTTTGGTACGCCATTCCTTAAGGTGAATGTTCCAGGGTAGCCCGCAAAATTAAAATTTTCTTACGTTTTTTGCAATTTGCAGGTCAGTGCTAGGTTGTATGTTGATTAAAATGTTATTCGCGGCTGTAAGACGTATGTAGTTATAGAATTATAATCATCAAAATCATCAATACAACCCTCCAAGCTCATAAAGGTGCAAGAAAAACTTTTTCAAGCTCAAAGTCATTCTTGCACCTTTATGAGCTTGGAGGGTTGTATTGATGAGTTTGATGATTATAACTGTAACTACATACGTCTTACAGCTGCGAATCAAATGTTCATCATCATACAACCTAGCACTGGCCTGCACATTGCAAAAAACGTAAGAAAATTTGAATTTCGCGGGCTACCCTGGAACATTCACCTTAAATTATATTTGAAATGGAGTGGTCACTTTACGCAGTTTGTGGCACTACGTGCGCCGACTCTCTCGGTTAGTGGCCGACTCGCAGCAGAACCGGTTCCAGTTGGCGGCGGCGATATGATTGTTCGCCGGGCGTAGTGAGTCCGTTTGCCGCAAAATGTTCATGCGGACAGTGGAAAGAAGCTATTGACGTGTTCACGATTGCTTCAATGCTTATTCAAGGAGATGATACCCAAAGCATCGACGTCAAATAGACAGTTGTGAAAGTCGGTCTTGCCGGCTCTCCTCCGTGGAATGGCATTCTGGACCGGTAGTAAAAACTAAATGATTAATTGTTTTTAATTTTCTTTTAAATTTAAAATTTTGCATTATATTTTTTTCTATTTGAAAGCATTCGCAAGAATTTATTCGAATAAAAAATCATTTTGATTTTGTTTCACATTTTAATGTTAAAGTTGGGTTATGAAACTAATTATTTATGGTATCATTATTCAGTATGTTAATGCTTCACCCAATAAAAATTTGGTCCCAAGATTGGCAATTATAAAAAAATATCCCCAAAATTGTCCCCCAATAAAATTGTGGGATGGAATCGTGTCCCTTGGGACCGTGTGCGTTCACATTAAGCTCACTTTAGTGTTAAATAACTGTGAAATTGACAATACGCTTTGGGATGTGCGATGGATGGGCATTAAATTACATATATGTACATACAGCTATGCGACATGGGATAACTGTGTGTACCTATTTACTACTACTTACTTGTCAGCCGTCCGAGGCTAAACGAACGTAAGAGGCAGATCACAATTTTTTTTTTTTTTATGAAAGATGGTTATGATGGTAAGTGATCACCGCCGCCCATGGACACCCACAACACCAGAGGGGTTGCAAGTGCGTTGCCGGCCTTTAAGAAAGGAATAGGCTCGTTTCTTGTAGGTTGCCATGTCGTACCGGTTAGCCGCAAGAGAAGGAAAACTTGATACAAACCCTGTGCCAACCCGTCTTGCCAGCGTGTCACAATAGGGTAATTTCCCCTCCATGTAGTTGGCGGAGGCTTGACTCAGCAGTGGGTCAGTTATGGGCTGAGAACTCGCCGTTTCAGCCATGAAATGACCCGCTATTCATGCAGGATGGGCATTGGATTTCGTATCAGATTTTCATTCTCATGCGGCTAGGTTTTCAGCCTCTTTTCTCGGCTCTTGGGACACCCTCAGGATGTAAGGGGGTGGTGACGATATGCATTCGTAATTTATTTTTACTCGTAAGAGCCGACAAAGGGAAATAATAAATGCCAACCCGTCTGGCCAGCGTGGCACAATAGGCTAATTAACGTTCATGTAATTGGAGGAGGCTTGACTCAGCAGTGGGTGAGCTATGGGCTAATTTTCCTATAAAAAGTAAAAAATAAAAATAAATACATCGCGTTGGGGGACCGCTCCCACTCATTTATTACCTACCCCTGGTCGTTTATTTTATTCTTTTTATAGGTACACACTTATTATAATGTAGATTTTGTTAAATTGCACGTGATGCGCTTTCATTTGAGACCCCACTCGATTATATTTGCAGACATTCGGTTATTCTTCCCCAATTTCACCCCTCATAACTTATAAACGGCTCAACCGATTTTCATCAAACATGTCTAAGAACACTCGCCCGTAACTCACCTTTCATACAAAAAAACTATATCGAAATCGCTTCATCCGTTCGCGAGCTACGGAGCCACAGACAGACAGACAGACACGTCAAACTTATAACACCCCTCTTATTGCGTCGGGGGTTAAAAAGGGATTGAGTGTCCCAATATGAACATGGCGTCAAGAAAATCCATCTCTCGAAACTCGTAGTCAAAGTTTAAATGAATATTACGCATTTTCGTGTAAGTTGTAAATTGTGTTTTTGTAATGGGATGACTTTTCAACTTGATCTCAACTTAAATGGCTTATTTTTAAATGTCCCGTAATGCGGGCTGCGCGACCTGTAGTTTAGTTTCAAGTGTAAAGCTTTGCAGGTTCTCGTTTATGAACTTAGCTAATTTGACTGCGTAAGTGTGGTTTAAATTAAAATGGCTAATTTTATTGATGCAAATAAATTGGTGTGTTTATTTAACACTTGTTTGAAAAATTACATTTGCATCTTCTTCGAGTTTTCCCATTTTCATCATTAATAAATCATTTCAGGTAAGAGACGCACATTGTTGGACGAAGGCCTCCCCCAAAAAAATATTTAGGGTACAGGGATGTATATTTTGCCAGTACTACCAGTACTTATACGGATGGATGACCGTCTGCCCCGCGACATGTCTTGTAGAGATAATCCGGTAATTATATCATTAGATTAACTGTAATTTTTTTCGCTACTGACTAACTAAGGGCAATAGCTCGTGTTTGCTTACCAGTATTAACAACCATTATCCGGATTTAGGAATACATTGTGTCACTACCTCATTCCATACTGAGGGTGTCGTAAGAGCCGACCAAAGGAAATGACAAGGCAAAAAAACCAGCCGCAAGAGTGGGAAATTTACCCTCCATGTAACTGGAGGAGGTTTGACTAGTAGTAGTAGACCCCACCAGACTGCACTTAATGCATTTCTTTTAAAAAACAAAATACACCCGCTAATAAACGCAAGCAGTAAAAAAAATCACGCCAAAAAATTCCCCGCTAAATAGTGTAAACGCGATTGTTCTAAACGAAATTCCCTCAAGGTAAACAGGGGAGATAGGGGCGGATAAATACCCCAGATAGGAATACCTGAGCTCACCCTTTAAGCTCCGCTTCTGCTCAAAACATGTACGATATGTGATTCCGTTTCTAAAACATGTTCAGAAAAAAATCTTTCTCTTTTTCTAACCTATCCTTACGTTATCTAAGTGGTTATCGGCCTTGTCATTTATTTTGCCGGCTCTTACGACAAGCTCAGAATGGAATTGGTGACACCATGTATTCTTAAAACAAAACTTTTTAATATTTATTGTTATGAAGTTTTTTTTTAATATGAATATATTATGTTCGTCACCTATTTCAACCAATCTGTAACCACACGGCTGCAAGAGACGGAAGACGTGACCCTGTGCCAACCCGGCTGGCCAGTAACTGGCATGTAACTGGAGGAGACCTGTAGAACAGTATTGGCGGAGTAATATAGTTAGTCAATCTTATGCGGCTAGCTTTTCGACCTTGTCATTACTTATTTTGCGTTTGTTTGCGTAGAGTTGCCATATTTTTAATACGCTTTTATTAGCTTCAGACGTATGTATGTATGTAACGGAATCTTTGAACATGATTTTGACCCAGTTAAAAAAGTCGGATTGACACGAAATTTGGCATACTCATTAGGGACCGATGACAATTCAATATTTTATACATTTTGACCCATTATCCTTACTAGGATAATAATAATAACGGTGATCAAGGTGGAACACCGCTCTTCGATGCAATAGTTATTAGAGATGTAAATATCATAAAGCTATTGCTATATTATTTAGTGATTATTTAGCAATAGCTTTATGATATTTCAACGAAATTTAAAAAGTAATAATAGTTTAGGGCGCTTTTCAGGATATTATCAAAATAACCCTTCTAGTCATATCTGTTCATAAAATATTTAGAACTATTGATACATGCACCCCACGCTTTTTTCACAATAAAATCATTTTTTCTGACACTATTTTTAATGCAAATTTATTAAAATTTATTTTTTAGTTCGATTTTCTATAAAAGCGTATTTTTTTAGTTTTTTTAAAACTATTATTTTCATCTTGAATTTTTCTTTTAATCCGTGTCGTCAGAATCCGGCAGATTTAGAATACATTGTGTCACCACCCCATTTCATCCCAGGGGTGTCGTAAGAGTTGACAATAGGAAACGGCTAGGCCGAAAACCTAGCCGCAAGTCCACCAATTTACTTAATTATCTTCCACCCATCTCATTTCCTTGCTGATATACTCATAGCATAAAAAAAGTTAAATCAACAATCCCATATCAATTATTGATTCCTATAGTTATTTAATCCAACACAAATCAATTAACTATATCCAACAAAACATGTTTTAATCCATCCCGTCTGTCTTCGTGGGAACTGTTATTGGTACAGCAGTCGTATCATTGTAGCTATAACACAGGAATCCTTGTAACAGTTATTTAACTGTTTTTCAATTTCTATAGAGTGTAACAAAAACACTAAATCCTTCCAACGTGAGCGTTTAGACCCAACAGAAACTATTCGAATGTATAAATTATTTTTTCTATTTTGAAGTATGTGGGAGCAACAGACGTTTCTGTGTTCAAATGTTTAGCCATAAAATGTTGCATACAATGAGTTGCCTGTTTAAATAAACTCTTTAATGTACACCAGAAAAATAGATTATAACACAATATTATGTACAAGTGCGATTTCTTACAGAGAACCTGTATATCTTCAATATATATAAACAACGAAACCCTTGCTCCCGCAATGTAATTCCCGAACACAGATACCCAGACTCAAAGCAAGCGCTTGGTGTACACAAAGACACATGCCCGACTTGGAATCGAACCAGAGATCCGTGATCCGAAGGCGGCACATATAAGCCCAACAAGGCAGTCAGAATCCCACAAGCTTCGTTAGCTCAGTTTCTTAATGTTTTTTTTTGGGTTATATATGCTTATTTATCTAAGAAATCTGCGATTTTACCCGTCAATCCTGATGACGTAAGAAGCGACTAAAGGAACCCACAACAACCTAGCCTAGAGAAGGAAAACATGATACAAACTTGATCCTCTTCACGTCTGCTACCACTCTAATACGCTTTACAGGGTAATTGTGACACCTCCGGTTTACAAACGTCACCTTAGCTGTCTTAAAAAGGTTATGTGGGATTTTGGTTGCGCCTCGTATAATTGTTAAAAGGAATTCTTTGAAGCGTTGCGCCAAATTCAATTTCATACCATTTAGAAGAATTAGTTTCGGTATTGTTGAACCGTCTTTTTTACTGTCTTAAGTTACTGACAGTTTACTGTCATACGTTTAGTGATGCGTTAAAACTGGTTTACCTACCTCGCGTAGTAACAGGCTTAAGGGCACTGCTGTTCCGATTTTCAAGAAATTGTATCGTTACTATATTGATATGTTCACTTAGCCTCCGCGTCTATAAATTGATGCCATGAAAAAAAGGATGGTAGAACGGAACCCCACCATGACGATACGTCGTGTCGAAGGAGGCGGGGTGGTCACTGGATAGAACCCACTTGACATCGGATGAAAGCCCGCCACAACGATTGAAACTAATCGCCATTTATTAATTCAGATTTAGGTCATTAGCCTACTGTTTAGACGGGTTGGCACAGTGTTTTGTTTCAATTAATCACTGACATCTCCCCAGGGGGGCGGTGGTATGCATAAAGGTTTTGTTTCAACCCCCACGACTATGCTGCTACCTTGCCATGGCGAGGGGGTTTGAGTGCCTTCATACTGGCTCAGGGTCACCCAGACGAAGAGTAGCACACAGTGTCATAGCGGGTTTGGGCTCCGGGGACTCCTCGGTTCTCAGAGTTGCCTTAAACCGGGAGTGAGGCTGCCTCACCCCCAAAGGGGCAGCGGTATCCATTGAGCATATACCAAGCTAAAACACAACGTTTGTCCCTCAGGGTAGAATGGGGTGGTGACACTATTGTATGGTATTCCAAATCCGTCACCACACAAAAATACATAAGATTGTCCTTTTAGCCAACATTCTTTGAATAATTATTCTTCCCAAACAATAAAAGAGTTCGAATCTGGCATGAATAATGTCACTTGCCTGACCCAGATATCGAACCTTATCAGTGAACCGTGGTGACCTCGAATTAGAAGCCAAAGCATAAACCATTTTTTTTACTTTAACGACTTGTTTTTCTCTGAGTCAGTCGACAAGCTCAGAGACCTTACTCTTGAATCCAATTCTCCGTGTAGTTATCCAAATCAGAATAGACCGGTGGCGACCTCAACGAAATTTAAATTCGAGAGATTATTAGTTTTACATACAGGATTTAGAATTCATAGTGTCACCACCCCATTCCACCCTGAGGGTATCGTAAGAGTTGACAAAATGAAGTAACATGGTTGAAAGGCTAGCCGTAAGAGAAGGAATACTTGATAAGAAACACTATGCCAACCCGTCTGCCATGTGGGGCACAGTAGGCTAATTATAAATTACCCTCTAGTCCCGACTCAACAGTGGGTCATCTATGGGCTGCGTATTAATATAGTATTAAGAACAAGAGCCAATATGTGACCACGCGAGCAAAGCCGTAGGCTGCAGTTTGTAGGTCATAATCTTCAAACCGTTGAGCAGATTTTTATGTTCTTCATCAGGCATCTTTCAGACATCGACGTTCCTTAAAGAATTAGCTATAAAGTTCAATTTTGTAAAAGTTATTTCATTTGTGCTTAATCCCTCGGGCTTAAGGTTTTATTGGCACTAAAGCGGTTTATGACTGCGTAGTGACGTCACAGCGTGTACAATTATTTTCAGACAGGTCACATATACATTAAGCCACAGTAAAATGTAAACCAGTATGTACGCAGACTTTAAGAAGTTTGTCTTTTGTTTGTAAGCGGCACAATGGCTTGCCGCTTACAAACAACCGGTTTTATTAAACGTTCACCAAAGGAAAACTATTTTTATATTATGAGTTATACAACCGGTTTTAACATACGTGAGCGGCGACTACACAATAAAAATTACCAGCTTAACTGTCACAGGGATAGGAATACTTAAGAAACTTAACAGTCGCTTACCCTCAATAATAAATACCTGTATAACCGTCTGGCCAACATGACATAAATCGCTCTCATCTTTCAAATGAACGCATCCAAAAAGTAGCCACCAATACGCATTCGCATTTTAAAACACTGTAAAAGTTCGATGTATTGTTTGTGTTGGTGAATATTTTGTATGTGTGTGTAAAATGTTCTTACTTCTTACATATTCACTGTTGAAACTCAATTCTCATAAGAACCGACCCTCGTTACTTGAATAAACTATATGCAATAGATTATTTTGAAATGCTTTATCCGGGCCCCAATCTTGGTGATAATATCATTTGGAGTTTAATTGAGTTATATTTATAACTTAAGCTATTAAGTAATTATCTTCTTCTAAAGATCTTCTTGTCCACAATATCGCAGTGTTTAAAGACCAGAAGTCTTCGATAAATGTGTGTTGCCATTGATAACAAATGGTAGAGAGATGTGGTCGCTCACTATTGGCTTCGTCAAAATGCTCTACGCCCCCCAAAGGGCAATGGAGAGGGCTATGCTCGGAGTTTCCCTGCGTGATCGAATATACATGTAGACAGAGATACCGATATAGCTCCCAGGATTGCCAAACTTAAATGCTGACGCCTTACGGGGCAGAAAAGTTGTCGAGTGGCGACTGAGTTCCGGGAAGCGACACGCGACTAGCAACCTGGTTTCGGTCGCCGGAAAACTATGAATACAGGGGTTTCAAGGCCGGCCTTCGTGGTAAGCTAATAGAATGCAGTAAATAAAACTATTTAGTTACGCAGTGAAATACCCATATTATATTTTTTCAGTTGATAGGAACAGTTAATAATAACAAAACCATGGAAACCAATATTGTCTATAAATGTACATTGCCAGCTACATTATTTGTTAACAAACCTATTTCAACACCCCCACTTTAGCAAATAAGGGTAAAATAACATTTCTCTGCAATACCTAAACGTTTTATACAATTATAATGCTTTACAGAAGCAAGACTTTTAGTCAGTACATCAGCTGGCATATCCAATGTAGACATGTACTTTAAATTAATAATTTTGTCAGCCACCGCATCTTTGACAAAATGATACCTTATATCAATGTGCTTACTTTTACGATGAAAAGTATCATTAGCTACAAACTTATGAGCACTTTGGTTATCATTAAACAACGTTATTGTAAATAAGGTACCAGTTACTTGAGAAACCAATGCTCTAAGGTACATGGCCTCCTTGCAAGCCTCTGCAATGGACATATATTCCGCTTCCATAGTAGATAGCGCAACAGTTTTCTGTTTTCTGCTCTCCCACGATATTGCAGAACCAGACATAACAAAACAATATCCTGTATAGGACTTACGATCGACTGCGTTACTAGCCCAGTCTGCGTCGACGTAACCTTCTATATTAAATTTATCTTTAACAAACTTTAAAGAATAACCTTTTGTTTTCTTTAAATAACGTAAAATGCGCTTTGCATACAACCAATGTACATGTGTATAACAATTATTAAACTGACTCAAAAAACTTACACTAAAAGATATATCAGGCCTGGTCAAGACTGACAAATACATAAGACTACCGATCAGCTGCTGGTATGGTATTTGAGTATCGCATACCTCGCCCTTGCCTATATCTAATTTATGCTCCATTGGTGTATGAGCAATTTTACAATCAACCATATTAAACTTTTCTAATAACTGCTCAATATACTGCTCTTGGTCTAGAGATATAGAATTCGACTTTTTGTCAATATTTACTCTCATACCAAGACACTGTTTGACTTCTCCTAAATTTTTAATTTTAAACTTTGAACTCAAAATGGCAACTAAGTTATCCGTTTCCTTTTTATCATTTGAGTAAACAAAGAAATCGTCAACATACAGAGCAATTATTATTTTTACATTACCACTTAGCTTGGTAAATACACATGGCTCCAAATGACTACGCTTATAACCAATTTCAAGTAAATATTTGTCAACTCTTTCATACCATGAACGTGAAGACTGTTTCAAACCGTAAATTGCCCGATTTAATTTGACAAACTGTTTTGAAGCGGTGTCATTTTCGAATACATTTGGCTGAGCCATATAAATGTCTTCTTTAAGAAAACCATTTAAAAAAGCCGTCTTTACATCTAAGTGTGTAATATCTAAACCTAACTGTACAGATAGAGCAAATAACATTCTAAGTGTAGAATGCCTAACAACTGGCGAAAAAGTTTCGTCATAGTCTATACCAGGTTTTTGTGTAAAACCTTTTGCCACAAGACGTGCCCTATAACGTACACTATTGTCACCTTCGACTTTTCGTTTAAAGACCCATTTACACTGCACTAAAGTTTTATGTGAGGGGATCTCACTCATCCTTCATAGCTTCAATCCATTTTTCTTTATTTGGCCTATTTAGGGCCTCCCGCACACTAACAGGATCCTTTAATAAAGAATTATGCTCACCTGTGCACATATTAGTGTAGCCATAACGTTGAGGTGGACGTCTTATCCGCTTAGGAAGTATTTGTACCATCTCCGGTGTAGAGTTTGAAGAATCCGTAGAGCCAGTATGAGCATCATTAAATTCGACCTCAGATACATCAGACTTCGACGAATCTTCTAATATCTCATTCTCAGTTTTGGAAACAGAACTTGGCGTCGGCTCCAGAACTTCGAATGTTGGTTGAACTGTGGGTATTGGGTTCTGAACTGTTGTATTTTTGGGCCCATAACCTAATAGAATGCAGTAAATAAAACTATTTAGTTACGCAGTGAAATACCCATATTATATTTTTTCAGTTGATAGGAACAGTTAATAATAACAAAACCATGGAAACCAATATTGTCTATAAATGTACATTGCCAGCTACATTATTTGTTAACAAACCTAAATAGGTTTGTTAACAAATAATGTAGCTGGAATTGTTGAAATCAACATAAGCCTTGAGCGCGGCCTATGTCCAACAGTGGACGTGTTTTGGCTGAAATGATGATGAAGATGTTGAAAATTTATAGGTGGATAATTCTAACTCACGGCCTTTTTAATATAAGTGTTGCTAGTACTAAGTGGATTTATTGCTGATCATCAAAATCTTAAGCCGGCTCTACACTCGCGCCGTGAACGGCCACGATAGCCCGCGACAACTCCGAATCACGAGTGTAGATGTTGTTCACGCCTTCTCGTTCGCGCTTCGCACCGTTCCCCGATCAGTGTCTGTTTTTGGCCCGCGTCAAAGGATTTGCTTTAGAAATCGCGTTGTCGTCCATCATAGTCGCGGACACGCGGATCACGGCGTTTATTCACGGCGTGAATTCACGGCGCGACGACGTCACGCGCGAGTGTAGAGCCGGCATTAGATTCAACTGCTTTACAAATAATATAATTATTTGCACAAAAGTTCTAAAAAATATAATTATTAAAAAAATATAAAAATATTATTATAACAAATAACACGGGTCAACATGAAATTTGACTTTGATTGCAAAGCATTAAATTTCGGTAGTTTAGGTCGTAATTAGACGGAAAAAAAATATATGTCATGAAAAATTTTGCTTTTGTGCTTAGAAGACTGATTGAACGAAATTTTTAAAAATCTCGGATTTTAATTTTTGATTGAAAATAAAACTATTGAAATAAAAATGTTTATTATTTTTATTAAGTTTTACTATCAAATTAGCTTACAGAAAAGTGGAAAATAACTTAAAAGTGCACACTTTTACTTTTTCTTTTATGTTCATAGCTACTTTCTCTCAATAAACCCCAAATATAGTCGCCCATCATGTTTTCATTGTATTGGCCTTGATAGCGTTGTTCAAAATTCATGATGTCCTGATGGAAACGTTCTCCTTGCTCTTCGGAATAGGCTCCCATATTGTTTTTAAATTTATCCAAATGAGCATGCAGCATATGTACTTTTAATGACATCCTGCAGCCCATGGCCTTAAAATTTGTAAGCATATCCTCAACCAACTTTTCGTAGTTTTCAGCTTCACAAAAGCAAACTTTATACCGAAAAAGGGTATTTTCTTTTCGTTTTTGTGCATAACTAACTGGAAAATAATAGTATAAACTTTAGGACAAAGAACGAAAATTTTTTTGTAGAGTCGTGTAATGTATACCGACTTAAAATCGGCATTAAACAGCGAAATACAACGAATCAAGTACCATTTGAAGTCGTTGCCTCAGGTTATATCCTAATCAATGTTTCGTCTTCTTCTTCAATTACTTTATTTTTTGTATCGCTGGGGCGGTTTACAATTGTAATTCACTACACAAAGACACTTGCCCGACCCAGGCGCCCGGGGCGAACCCGTGAACAACACTCTATCGACGCAGTCCGGTCCGACCACTACACCAACAAAGCTCGGTTTTTATTGGAAATTCGTACTTTAGTGCCGTTTTGTTTTATCTGCGTGGAGACAGATTTAGAATAGACAATGTCACCACCACATGCCATCCTGACGGTGTCGTATGAGCCGTTAAAGGAAACGACAAGGCCGAAAAGCTAGCCGCAAGAGAAGGAAAACTTGAAACGAAACGCTGCGCCAACCCGTCTGGCCAACGTGACGCAGTAGGCTAAATACCCTATGTAATGGGAGGAGGACCGACTCATGTATGGGGTACTGTATTAATCGGTTAAATTTTTATTAAATAGATTTCATGTTTTGTATATTTAGTGCAAATAAATTAATTACGTAAATTGCAACAACACATCATACAAATCTATGCTCGTCACTCGTTTCAAATTCAAACTACTTTAAACCAATTTGGAACCAGTACTATTCGAATACATTTTTTTCCAAATCGGTTTATAACAGTCCAAAAACACACATAATCTTTTCGATTTTTCGCACTGCCTACTTTCCTGTTTATAAGCCCAGTAGCTTACACATCCCGAGGTTTCCCCAACGTGGCATTTACATATTTTCCACTGTACCCGTGTCTCCACTGACTGGAACATTGATGGCCGGGTTTTTTGCAAACATCCTTTGTTTCAGGTGAAAACCGTTACCCTATATAAGGCTAGGAACATACATTAACGAACAGGAACCATACGAAGTATATTAACGAATGTTCTTTTATTTAAAACGGTCAGGCAAGCTTAATCGTTTCCACAGTTTAAAAGATTGCTGAAGGGTCATAATAATTATCTCTCTAACCATAATAATTATTTACTATGTATTTAACTTTAATATATATGTATATGAAACAGTATTATAGTTTACTTTACAAGGTAAACACACAGACATCAAAATCAGGTTATACTAGCCGCAGGGAACTAGTGAAAAAGGTAGGAAGTCTTCTTCCTACATAACTAACCGTAAAAACACGTTGAAGCCAAACAGACATTGATCTATCTATTCTATACTAATATATAAAGCTGCAGAGTTTGTTTGTTTGTTTGTTTGAACGCGCTAATCTCAGGAACTACTGGACCGATTTCAAAAAATCTTTCAGTGTTAGATAGTCCATTTATCGAGGAAGGTTATAGGCTATATTTTATTTTCAAAAGAATTAGGGATCCGTATGAAAATTGCGATTTTGTAAACCAAGGTGTAAAATCGAAAATCTATTTATGCGTGCGCTGCAAAAACTATTGACAATAAAACAAAATGATGTACTACTGGGTTTGTAGGTCTTATAAAGATCTACAAAAAAGTCCGCGTGAGCACATATCTAACTATCATAGTTTAGTCACAATAACCGATTTTATGTTCATAAAAAATATGCACGTTTTCGAAGCCCACGCGGGCGAAGCCGCGCGCAAAAGCTAGTTATGGTATGAAAGTATAGACACTTTCATACCATAAACAGTGCTCGATTCTTCTAGAAACGTTTATTGTCGGTCCATATCAGTGCGCACCTTTATATTTTCACAGACTGGAATATTTTATAAATAATAGCGGTAAGTCGACTGCCACCTGCAGTCAAGATCATTTCGTGAAATGTGTATTTTTTATTTGAAGTACGTACGACCCCTACCTGCGTACTGTACAACAATATTTTACGTAACTTTTTTACAAATTCGTGTACTCCATGTGGTGAGGGATTTAGTATACATATTGTAACCACCCCATTTCATACTGAGGGTGTCGTAAGAGCCCACAGAAGAAAATGATAAGGCCGAAAAGCTGGACGCAAGAGAAGGAAAACTTGAAACAAAACCCTGAGCCAAGCTGACTGGCCAGCGTTGCGCGGTAGGCTAATTAACTTCCACCTAGTTGGAGGAGCAGGAGAGTTGAATAGTGTTGGCTGACTGAGACTCTGGATGAAAATTGATGAAAAGAACGCGTAGTAACCTAGAACTTGTTTAACGCAGATATCAGATAGAGAGGGTATATCAAATTATAACAGAAATATAGTAATAGCAGAAGAAATTGTATTTTAATAAAGTAGAGTTTAAATAAATTTCGTAATATTTCTGATCATTTCTGATGATTCTCTTCCATTTTTTTTTAATTCTCTAACACGTTCTTTCTTCCTTTATAATAGTTGGCAGTTTTTGAGACCGTCATTTAGTAATCCGTTCAAGGCCCAGGCCAGACAATATTTTCAATCCATTCTATATACTTCGAAACTTTAGTATACACCCCTGGAGCCCATTTTCTCCCACAGTCTCGGCCAAATGACGTCACACCTATCACACTATGCAGAGGAAAATTGTGAATACAATCAATTCTATCGTCCATTTTCTGTAACGGTCCACCTGAGTCCCCCTGACATGCGTCCCTACCTCCATGTTCGTAATCACCGGCACACAGCTGTGTATCAACTATTCCCTTCGCCAGAACCTTTTTCTTTATCAAAAATTTCATAGACTTGTTACAAATAGTATTATCTACTAAATCTACATCAACTTTCATCAGAGTTTCACTTCCTAATACTGCACTTGATATAGTTTTCCCAAATCCAATTACAGTTAATGTAGCATCTGTAATATTATCATTTAATTGTAGACAAGCTATTCTGATGTCTCGATTCAGTAAAAAAGGTTCACTTCTGATTAAAGCTATATCATTATATTTGGAAGGTGGCTTGTATTCGGGATGTGCGTGTATTTCCAACACATCCCTTTCCTGAGCCAATTCATCGACTTCATCAAATTCAAATGTCGCAGTACCGATTCTTATAACACGGGCAGGTCCTTGAACAGGATCTACGCAGCAATGAGCAGCAGTTAGCACCCATCTGTCACTTATAAGACTCCCACCACATTTCCAAATAGGCCGATCGTTTTTATTCTTGCGATACCCTATAAGTACCATATGTGGATAAAGCAGAAAGTCAATAGGAACTCTTCTTCTGTAACTGGGATACAAAATGTTATGGCATTCCAACATAGACTGTCCGTAGCTCTTGCATGCTCTAAAAGCTTTCTCTCCTACCTTTGATTGCGTCGCACCGTATTTACAAATCACTGCACTAATTAACAAAACCTGGAGCACACTCATCGGTATTATTTAATAACATATCGTCTTCTGGAATCTTATTTAGATTTGGTTCACAAAAAACTGATTCTTCATATTCATTTACGAGTACACCATCTATAGCATGTGAACTGTGAATTTCCAAATTAAAATTAGCTCTCAATTGAGCCGAGCATTTTGTGTGTTGAATTTTTTAACAGAATTCTTCCTGAGTGCAATTTATACAGTGAATGCCAGATCGGAGTGTTATCGTTGATTTGCCGTGAATGGTGCTATTATAAGCGTGGTGCTATTAAGGTAATCTGAGTGTGACCAATCGATATTCTTTCTTAATAGCTTGAGAGCCATTTGGCAGCTATGATGTATGGTTTCTCTCGTCACGCTCGTTTGCCGGGATAAGAATGTAATTGTAATTGAGAAATTGCAAAACAAAAGTATTATTTCCACAATTTCGCGGCAGATATCATATTGTTTTTTTTAAACGAAACCTTCTGCACTGGATATACGGTATCGCGGAGCAGTTTACAAACATGTTATTCACGAACACAGATGAAACTCAGACTCAGAGCAACCAGAGGTTTACACAAAGACACGAATCCTACACATTAAGATTGGTCTAGGGTTACATGTGCCGCCTTTGGATCCACGGGTCCCGGGTTCGATTTCGGGGTCGGGCAAGTGTCCCGCATTCTGGGTTCGGGCAAGTCACTCGTGAATTACATGTTTGTAAACTGCCCCCGTGATACAGGTTACACCTAGTGCAGGTGTTAAGTTAAAAAAGGGTGACCGGAAGGCTGGCGCATACTTCGGTCAGCGATTAAGCCTCGCCATACAGCGAGGCAATTTCGTCACCATTTTGGTCACCTCCACAAGGGAAGCAGTCTGGATGAAGAAATTTTATATTTAATTTTATTTTCCAACAAAATTATTTCTATTTTTAAGTTTTAGGTTTAGTTTGTTCCTAGTCTTTAGTGTTTTTAAGTATTTTAATGTTATTCATTTCTGTTTGTCTGTTTGTATAAAAATAATAATAATAAATAAATATATCCTTGGACATTTCACACAACGCCATCTTGTCCCAAGTTAAGCAACTTAATGCTTGTGTTATGGTAACGAGATGGATGATAAACTACTTATATACATTTTTTTTTGTAAATACATATATATTATAGATAGTAATGACACCCAGACTCCGAGCCAGTGCCTCTGGTTTAGACAAAGACACTGGCCCGACCCCGGCATCGAACCCGGGACCCGTTGATCCAAAGACGGCACATCTGACCACTAGACCAACGAGGCAATAATAAATATATAATAAATGTAAACATCAGTTTAAAAAAGTTTTTAAAGCTATGGTGTGAATTATCCAAAATATAACGTCAAGTAAGTAGGGAAAAAATCTTAATATATCATTAAAATCATCACCATCACAATTTTCCATCACCACGTGTGTGATACCCCAGCCATTACTTGATAAAGGTCTACAGGCTTTATTCCCATTAACCTTTGATGTACAGAAATATCCGAACTCATACAACGGGAAAATAATTTCTCCTCATAAGCGTAAAAAATAATCCAACTCGGCTTAAATTGGATTTCCTTTACGAAAACCATTCGGCACATCCGAGTAATGTTAATTGACATAATTGGAATTAAATTTTAATCCGAACCTGCCAGGTACAGGCCGGCAGAATTATTGAGAGACAATGATGAGCGTTTGATAAGTTGAATTAAGATTAAAAAGAAACCCCCTCGACCGTGCTGCCACCTTGTTGTGGTGCGGGGGCTTGCGTGCCTTTGTGATCTGTTTGAATCGGCGTGGTGATGCAGTGGAGGGCGGACAGGCGTTAAGGCCAGGGCTGCCACTAGCAGCGGGGGGGCGGCCAAGCAGGCGTGCAACGGCTGCCGCCGCAACCGCGTGAGTCAGGCGCCACTTCACCCGGTGCCTGACGGAGGCACGTGCAATGTCCGGCAGGTGCCTCTCGGTGGGTTGGGGAGCTCCTTAAAAAAGCGTGGGGCCCGCTTGTAAAAGCGGGTTGAAGGCCCTATCAGGGTCACGGAGCATGCTCCCCATTGTGGCCCAATGGCCGAAACAGGCCCAACCCGTGGTCCTGTTTCGGGCAGTTGAGGGACACCGTTGGTTTTAAGGGGTAGGTTGGGGCGCAATTGCCACCTTTTCGCGCCTCGGACTCCCACATAACCCGGCTGGTGTTTAGCGGTCGGGTATCCATGAGGATTACCAACGTAATAAAAAAAAACTAGTAAAAAGAAAAAAAAATTAGAACGGTCATGATCGCTCGTGCGATGTCGCGATGCGATATTATCGTGCGATGAAACCGATGGCGCGATGAGAAAACATTTGTCCTATTACGGTCGAACGATGATTAATAATAATGTTGTAAGTTTTATCAATCAATAATAATATTGTAAGTTTTATTAAAATATTTTCGCTTAATCTTCTTATTTTATTCAAATTCATTGCAATAATAGCCCACTCTTTGTAATTGTTAAGCCTGTTTTTATAGCCTTCACCCCATTTATTCCAAACAATGGGATGAGCACGCATTTTATTAATTACTAGTGGCCCGCCCTGGCTTCGCCCGTGCAAAGCGGGGGTGGGTTATACATATAAACCTTCCCCTCGAATCACTCTATCTATTAAAAAAAACCGCTTCTAAATCCGTTGCGTAGTTTTAAAGATTTATGCATACATAGGGACGGACAGAAGAATGCGACTTTGTTTTATACTATGTAGTGATAGTGATAGTGAAGTTCTCTTCAAATATCATCTTACGAATCCATGGAATCGAACCAAATGACATTTAGTAGATATCAGAATATTTGATTGAACACACGGTCGTCCGATCATTTTTTGTCGGACGGACGCATCTTCGCGCGAGCGATGGCAATAGGACGGCGCCAGGGTTTCGTATCAAGCTGTCCTTCTCTTACGGCTAGGTTTTCGGCCTTGTCATTTCCTTTTGTCGGCTCTTACGACACCCTCAGGACCTAATGGGGTGGTGACACTATGTATTCTAAATCCGTCACCACACGGATATAGCTAGTATGTAAATAAAGCTTTGTCATTGGTGACTGACGAGCCTAATGGCTTAGAATGTACGCTATCTTGGCGTGCGTCGCAACGATATACTCTATTCCGAATTTGGCAAACGAAGACTTGGAACGCAACATGTATTTTAAAGACCGTTTCTGTGTTTCCAATTTATCCATGTACTTACTTGTCTGTGGTCACGGAATCACAATTCATAGTTTCACCACCCCATTCCATCGGATGCTATGTTACGCTACTGGGGAAAAAACAGTTTATTCGGGGTGCAGCCCGCGCCAATCTTTATCGCCGGTCTGAATGTAACCGTCTGGGTACGAACTTGCGGGTCGTACATTTCATAACCAATACGAACGTAGCTCTCACACAAACATGCGGGTGGCGTAAGCGCTTGCAGGTGAAAAACGGCGCACGCGGCCCTGCCTCCCCGCCCCGTGTACGTCCCGCTGATACCTGATTTTGTGTTGTGCGCAGCGTAATGAGGTTACATTCAGACCGGCCATAAAGATTGGCGTGGACTGTACGTAAGTTTTGTGTGTGTGTTTTCAGTGATGACATATAGTACAGAGACGTGGTCGCTGACTATGGGCTCCATCAAAGGCTCAAAGTCACCCAAAGGGCAGTGGAGAGGGCTATGTTTGGAGTTTCCCTGCGATATCAAATGAGAAATGGGGAGATACGCAGGAGAACCAGAGTTACCCACATAGCCCAAATGGATACGTGGCCTATCTACTGCCACAAGATCTGTGCAATCCTTCCGACTGTGTCGGTCGATTTCTTCGGTGGATTTCCTCATTCCTGATCAAACTCAAAAGGAACTTTATTTATGTAGGTTTAATTACAAATCGTCATATTTAAAACTAGCTTTTGCGCGCGGCTTCGCCCGCGTGGGGTTCGAACCCGTGCATATTTTTTATGAACATAAAATCGGTTATTGTGACTAAACTATGATAGTTAGATATGTGCTCTCGCGGACTTTTTTGTAGATCTTTATAAGACCTACTACATCATTTTGTTCTATTGTCAATAGTTTTTGCAGCGCACGCATAAATAGGTTTTCGATTTTAAACCTTGGTTTACAAAATCGTAAATTTCATATGGATCCCTAATTCTTTTGAAAATAAAATATAGCCTATAACCTTCCTCGATAAATGGACTATCTAACACTGAAAGATTTTTTGAAATCGGACCAGTAGTTCCTGAGATTAGCGCGTTCAAACAAACAAATAAACAAACAAACTAACTCTGCAGCTTTATATATTAGTATATATTAATATAGATTACCAATATCATCTTTTGGCCCTTGTTCCACGCTAGGTGGTAGTCTCCACTCCTATCGGTCGTCATATCTACATACACACGTTTTAACACATTTCATCATTCTCACAATCTATCTCTTTTGATCTCCCATAACCCTTGTGGCCCACCCACATTCATATTGAAACTACCACACCGTTACTCCATGAAAGATTCGTCGTTTCAGCCCATAAATAGCCCACTACTGGGTCGGGCCTCCTCCAAATTCATGGAGGCAATTTAGCCTACTGTGCCACGCTGGCAAGACGGGGAACCAAGGCAAACGCCTTCTCTTGTGGATGGTGATTTACCTCTTGCATTCCCATAGTCGCCTCTTACGACACCCTCGGGACGGTATGGGCTGGTGACACTGTGTATTCTAAATACGTCCCCACACGGATGAAAGGTTAGGAGTCACCATGTAGGCTCATGTTTAGGTGGCTAAGAGTTACTCAAAGGGTGCAATAGGTGAAACAGTAATTCTTCGGATCTGTGAGTTGCCTGGGACGGTAGATGGATGTCAGAATTCACGTAAGGCTGTATTAGGCACGGCGCCAAATGCAAGCGATTATAGCCCTAATGGCCTCTGCGTACGGGCGACAGACAAATTGGGTATTGTGGCCGGGAGGCACTTTGTATGAAGATGTATATCAACCAGGATAATTAAAATGTGTTCTGCAAAAGGCTGGTTCCAGTAAAATTGTAATCAATGTGTAAATAACTGTAAACAAGTGTAAATACTGGGTAGTTACCAAATCCAACCCGGTATTTGCGGATTTAGAATACAATAGTGTCATCACCCCATTATTTCCTGAGGGTGTCAGAACCGACATAAGGAAATGGCGGCTGATAACCTAGCCGCAAGAGAAAGAAAACTGGCCAGCTTGGCACAGTAGGCAAATTACCCTCCATGTAACTAGAGGAGGCCCGACTCAGCAGTGGATCATCTATGGGCTGAATAGTAGTAGTCTCATCACCCTATTATATCCTGAGTGTGTCGAAAGAGTCGAGAAAATGAAATGACAAGGCCGATAACCTAGCTGCAAGAGAAGGAAAACTTGATACGTAACTCTGTGCTAGCCCGTCTGGCCAGTGTGGCATATTAGCGAATGACCCTCCACGTTGTATTGCATCATGTCAGCACTTAAAAATACCAGGTTTGGGGCCCCCTCCGTGGAGATACAGTCAGGGCCCACGGGGCAGCAAGCGCGGGACGGTACACCCCGGGGACGTTTAGTGGGTATGACTCCGTCTCCTCACAGAGGCGGAGGGGACTCCCACACACCCCTTGTTGGCCATCCCCGGGCTCTCAGGGATAGACTTTAAAGGATTTAACCCCGGGTAAAAAAAAAAGGTTTGGTGCCCAGGTCATCAGAATAACCAAGTCTTTGGAACCAAGTGAGAGATATTTCAAAATACAAAAAGACACCTCGAAATTTCTTCACAATAGCCGAACATATAAATCATCCTTTTTGAACTCGGCTGAAAAGAATTGACCCCTTAACATGGCATATCATGACCGGAACAGGATACAAACCCGGCGCCACCAAAACACCGCATTTACGCCAGTTAAAGATTTCCCATGCTGATACGCAAGCTATAAACCAGAAATGCTGCATCAGCTAATCAACTCGCGAAACGATGAATCGTAAACGAAACAGAAAACCGTAATTTTACGGTTCGCTTGCCGGACGCCATGTTGGTACATTTTCTTTTTGTCATCATCATCGACTCCACATGTTTATCTATGTGGTGAAGGATTTATATCACACGATATCAACAACCCATTTCAAGCTGAGAGTGTCATAAGGTGCACAGACAGATTTTTCTCTTTATTCTACTTCTTGATTTTGATTAATGGTTTCATGACACGAACCACCTGAGATGTTGAGGGGTTTAAAAAGAGCACTCACTTCACGGTAGGCAACGGCTTGGCTGTGCCTCTGGCACTGCCAAAGTCCATGGGCGGCGGTTTACACTTACCATCAGGTGGGCCGCTAGCTCGTTTGCATATAAGGGCAATAAAAAAAATGTTATTTAGGATGGACGCCCGATTCAACATTCTGCTGAGAGTTCTCTGGCTAACGTGGTGCAGTAGACGAATTTCCCTCTATAATCTGGGTGGAGGTACAAACAGATACGATATATGGTTAGATGTGCCGCCTTTGGATCAACGGGTCCCGGGTTCGATTCCGGGGTCGGGCAAGTGTCTTTGTCTAAACCAGAGGCACTGGCTCGGAGTCTGGGTGTCATTTCTATCTATTATAAGTATGTATTTACAAAAAAAAAATGTATCTAAGTAATTTATCATCCATCTCGTTACCATAACACAAGCATTAAGTTGCTTAACTTGGGACGAGATGCCGTTGTGTGAAATGTCCAAGGATATTTAATATTATTATCACTACATAGTATAAAACAAAGTCGCTGTCAACTGTCCGTCCCTATGTATGCTTAAATCTTTAAAACTACGCAACGGATTTTGAAGCGGTTTCTTTTAATAGATAGAGTGATTCAAGGGGAAGGTTTATATGTATATAACCCACCCCGCTTTGCACGGGCGAAGCCGGGGCGAGCCACTAGTTTATTATATATATTACTTAACAGCTATGATTACTGGAATTATTAACGTTGTATCCCACAGCGTCATTCACAAATGTATTAAAGTTGGACACTAATTAAAGATAGTTACTCGTACAATTACAGTTTTAAGACGCATCTTCGCAAACTTGCCCGGCCATGTTGGCTTGGCAAGTTTATGTACTGAGTAGTAATAGTATTAGTTACATGTTTATACCTTTTTTGTCCGGTTTGTGTTCCCAAATTCAATAAGGCGACAAGACGAATCGTAAGAATGAATCGCCTGTCTATGAACTTGTCAAATATTCACGGGCCTCCCCCTCTGGGGAGGGGCGGGCGTGAAATGGGTCAAGAGCACTTTGGCACAGGTGGGTTTCGAGTAGCTAAGTTTATTGAGAGGTTCCTTGAGTCGTTTAATTTAACTTGAATTGAGTATAGAGCTTTGCAAGGAGTTTTCGAACTTAAAAGTCGCTGTTCATGTGGTGACGGGCTTAGAATACATAGTGTCGCCACCCCATTTCATCCTGAGTGTATCGTAAGAGCCGATAGAAATGACAAAGCCGAAAACTTTGCTGCAAGAGAACCAAAACTTGAAAAAAGTAAAAAATAAATACATCGCGTTGGGGGACCGCTCCCACTTATTTATTACCTTTTTTTTTTTTTTTTTTTGTTTTCGCTGGGGTAATGCTTTATGCATACCTCCGCACCCCGGGGGAAAGGTCGGTGATTATGTGGGACTCCGACAAGGGTCGTCTACCCAAGAGTCGTTTACCCACTAAAACCCCAGCGGCATACCCTCACACGACGCGCTTGGGGCGCCACAAGTTCGCGTAAACGCATTCTACTGTGACGCCCCGGCGTGGTGCCCGCAACGCGGGCAAGCGACTATCAGAAAGGCCGGTATACTGGGACGCTCTCAGTCATCGAGGCTTTCATCGGTGGGGGCTCCCCCGAACCACCACCGGCCTCCTAGGCGAGGGCAGAAGGGGCCCGCATCGTCACGAACCCCCCTCCACCCCCGCCCCCGTCCGCGGCGCGGGTCACCCGGAGCTCCCTCCCTTGCGACCCGCCCCGCTGCCCCCTTCTGCGACATCGGCCCCGCAGAAGGAGGCCCGTCAGCCCTCGGGCCGGCGCCAACCAGAGGACACCGGCGCACCGCAGCCGTCCAGGGCCCACAGGGAAACCCTTAGGACAGGGTCCACCGTCTACCCAGGTCCCCGGAGCCCCCGTCCAGGGCTCGCTGCGAGACACTGGGGACAGGGTCCCCATCCACCCAAGTCCCCGCAGCCCCAATCTACCGCAGCGCACCAGCGATCCGTCCCGCAGCCCCCTTCTGCGACATACGGCCTCGCAGAGGAGGCCCGTCAGCCCTCGGCCGGCGCCAACCCGAGGACGTTGAGTGAGGACTCGGTTTGACGGCCAACTAAGTTGAGCGCCAACCCGAGGACCTCATGGTGCGCCGCAGCGGTGTACGACTCCCAAGGCAACTCTGAGGACAGAGGAGTCCCCGGAGCCGCAACCCGCCACGACGCTGGGTGCCGCTCTTCGTCTCACCTCTCCCCGTGGGCCCGCCCGGCATGGGAGGCCCTGGCCGGTATGGCCCCACGGATCATTGAGGCACTCAAGCCCCCTCACCACAGCAAGGTGGCAGCACAGTCGAGGGGGACTTATTTATTACCTGACCCCTGGTCCCCCAACGCGATGTATTTATTTTTTACTTTTTAAAGGTTATTGTGTCGGGGGTTTTTTTTAATTTAATTTTTATTTTAAATTTTTCATAGGTACACACTTATTATAATGTAGAGTTTGTTAAATTGCACGTGATGCGCTTTCATTTGAGACCCCACTCGATTATATTTGCAGACATTCGGTTATTCTTCCCCACTGTCACCCCTCATAACTTTTAAACGGCTCAACCGATTTTCATCAAACATATCTAAAAACACTCGCCCGTAACTCACCTTTCATACAAAAACTAAATTGAAATCGCTTCATCCGTTCGCGAGCTACGGTGCCACAGACAGACAGACAGACAGACAGACCGACAGCAAGACAGACATACAGACACGTCAAACTTATAACACCCCTCTTTTTGCGTCGGGGGTTAATAAGAAAACCTGTGGCAACCAGTAAGGGTGGAACAATAGGCTACATTACCCTCCATGGGTACGTTCCACTAAGCGTTCACAAGGCTTCCAGATCTGCCTATTGACATTATCAGGATGGGATCGGAATAGTGGGAGGGTTGTCCATTCTCTAGTGTCTCTTTCTCATTTTTTTTAAACGAAACCCTTTCTATCGCCGGGGCAGTTTAGAAATGACGACCAGACTCGGAGCAAGTGCTTTTGGTTTACACAAAGATACTAGTACTTGCCCGTACGAGTACTATGATCGCCATTTATTAATTTAAACTTAGTGAATTCTCTTTGAAGTGAATAGTTACTTATGCTTTGAGAATTACTAGACTATATTTGATTGTTGTATGAGATCCTATTGTATTGACCATTGACTTTCATTATAGTTTAATTGATTGATAAAACTTTCAAAGTTATTCTTGTGGCAAAGCGATTATATTCGTAACGAAATTAATAAAGAAGGTACAGTCCGCGCCAATCTTCATGGCCGCTCTGAATGTAGCCGCTTTACGCTGCGCAGATCCCATAATCAGGTATCAGCGGGACTTACGCGGGGTGTGGAGGCAGGGCACCCCGGCGTACGTCGTTTCCCACCCGCAATCGCCCTCGCATCCGGCGCGTTAGTGTGAGTGAGCTACGTTCGTATTGGTTAAAAAATGTACGATGCGCATGTTCGTATCCACGGCTACATTCAGAGCGGCCAAAAAGATTGGCGCGTACTGTACTTTTGTCCTTACATGTATTTTAAGACCATCACCTCGGGCACGCCAGTTAATAGCATTAATATGATTTCAAATCAGATTTAATTAGCGCAATTGACTAAATTATTAGGCATCTTAATTAAGCAATTCTAAATGGCTGATCATGAATCTCTATTGGTTGCTATTGCGTTCAAATCGAATTGTAAATTGTGAGCAATTAATCACTCGAATAGGCGTTTAGGTAGCAGATAATTTGATTTCTATAACTCTGTGTTTGCGCGCAGTTTTGCCTGCACAAGTTTAGGACAGGTCCTAAATTCTAGTTTCTACCTTGTCGTGGTGAAGGAGCTTGAGTGCCTCAATGATCCGTGGGGCCATACCGACCAGGGCCTCCCATGCCGGGCCCACGGGGAGAGGTGAGACGAAGAGCGGCACCCAGCGCCGCAGTGGACTAGGGCTCCAGGGACTCCACTGTCCTCAGAGTTGCCCTGCGAGTCCTGGACCGCTGCGGTGCACCAACGCCCTCGGGTTGTCGCTAACCCGAGGGCTGACGGGCCTCCTTCTGAGAGGCCGTTATGTTGCAGAAGGGGGCTGCGGGGCGGGTCGCAAAGGAGAGAGCTCCGGCTGACTCGCGCCGCGGACGGAGGCAGGAGTGGAGGGGGGTCGTGACGATGCGAACCCCTTCTGCCCTCGCCTGAGAGGCCGGTGGTGGGTCGGGGGAACCGCCAGCGACGAAAGCCTCGATGACTGAGGGCGTCCCAGTGTACCGGGACGCCCTCTCTGACAGTCGCTTGCCCGCGTTGCGGGCACCACGCCGGGGCGTCACAGTAGAATGCGTTTACGCGAACTTGTGGCGCTGCAAGCGCGTCGTGTGAGCGTATACCGCTGGGGTTTTAGTGGGTAGACGACTCTTGGGTAGACGACCCTTGTCGGAGTCCCACATAATCACCGACCTCTCCCCCGGGGGGCGGGGGTATGCATAAAGCATTTCCCCAGAGACAACAAAAAAAAAAGTCCTAAATTCTAGTTTCTATCTTTCGTATTCTAGTTCTAAGTTCTAAATTTCTGCGAGATCGAAAGATCAGAAATGAGGAGATTAAGCAGAAGGACCAGAGTTACCCACATAGCCCACAGGATTGCCAAACTTAAGTGGCAATGGGCAGGGCACATAGCTCGCAGGACTGATGCCCGATGTGGCAGAAAAGTCCTCGAGTGGCGACCGCGTTCCGGAAAGTGCAGTGCTGGTAGGCCTCCCACACGGTGGACCGAAGTTTAACGGATGCGGGCGGTTCGGGACGGGTCTTCGTGGAAATCCTTAGGGGAGGCTTATGTCCAACAGTGGACGTCTTGTAGCTGAAATGATAATGATGATTTTCACATTAGCTCTTCTCTAGTCTTATTTCATCCGTGCGATGGTTTATTTAGAATACATAGTGCCACCAACCCGTTCCATTCAGACGGTTCCATAAGCACCTGGTGACAGTATTTAGAACTTCCACAACAAAAAAAAACACAACACTTACAATCTTTGTACAAAACTGTTTTCCTGACAACTATGTCTTAGCCCAAAAATAACCCACTGCTGAGTCAGGCCTCCTCCAACTACATGGAGGGTAATTAGCCTACTGTGCCACGCTGGTCAGGTTGAAGCTATATTCGACTTTATCATTTCCTTTTGTCGCCTCCTACGACACACTCAGGTTGAATCTGTAAATGAGGTACTCTGTTATTAAACAGGTTGACATGATGATGATTACAATACCAGAGAGTCAGTTCCCTAAGCTCTTTTGCCAAATGCCTCATGTTTCATTCAGTCAGTTAAGCCGCGTCAGCGCTATTGACTGCACGCATGTATTATTGAAGACGAGAGATATGGCGCATGCAAAGACTTCGTAACCTTGAGACGGTCTTAAATAAATCATCACCATAATTTACTGGACTTAGGCCCAAGGATTTCCTCAATGGCTGCCCCTGAGCCGCCCGCATCAAAATCGAAATATTATAGAACTACTGCTGACCCGGCAAACATCGTACCGCCTCAGTATCAATAAAAAAAAACCTTTTTAACTTTCCCTGGACACCCACGAATATTTCAAGACGAAAATTGGCCAAATCTCTCTAGCCGTTCTCGAGTTTTAGCGAGACTAACGAACAGCAATTCATTTTTATATACAGCCCACTGCTAAGTCGGGCTACTCCCAGCACATCGTTGGTAATTAGCCTACTGTGTCACGCTGGCCAGACGGTTAATAAATAATAAAAATAATAAATATCCTTGGACATTTTGCACAACGCCATCTCGTCCCAAGCTAAGCAACTTAATGCTTGTGTTATGGTAACGAGATGGATGTTATAGTACTTATATACATTTTTTTTTGTAAATACATACATATTATAGATAGAAATGACAACCAGACTCCAAGCCAGTGCCTCTGGTTTAGACCAAGACACTTGCCCGACCCCGGAATCGAACCCGGGACCCGTTGATCCAAAGGCGGCACATCTAACCACTACACCAATGAGGGCACAGGGTTTTGTATCAATGGAGGGGCCCGCCTCGGAGCATGGGGCTCCACTATGAGGCGGGCCGAGGTCCCCGGGGTCACGGAGCATGCTGCAATGGGAGTGAATCCCGTGGCCCTGGATTGGGCCGTCCAGGATCGCCGTCGGTTTTAGTGGGTAGGTCGGGGCGCAATTTGCCATCTCTACGCGCCCCGGAGTCCCACATACCCCGGCCATTTCCCAACGGCAGGGTATCCATGAAGAACTGCGACGTAAAAAAAAAGTTTTTTACATTGAATCAAGTTTTCCTTCCATTGCGGCTAGGTTTTCGGCCTTGTAATTTCCTTTCGTCGTCTCTTGCAACACCCTCAGGATGGAATGGGGTGGTGACACTGTGTATTCTAAATCCGCTACCACACGGATCGTTGTCTATACGTTAATTAATAGAGGGCAGGGACTGGATACACAAACCGGGCCCTGTGGCGTATCTTGGGAGAAGAAGAATGCTATCTCTAGCAGTTTAACAGTCTGTAGATGAATGCCTTTGACCCTAGGCTTGCGTGATGGAAAACAACAAGGTCTAAGTAGGACCAGGCAATTCAAGGAAATGCCCTGTCGGGCACCTGCTCTCACATACACACGACGAAACACAGTAAAACTGCTTGGCGACACGGTTGGCGCAGTGGTTGAGCGATCGACTGCTGCGCAGCATGTCGCGGGTTCGATTCCCGCACGGAAGAAATATTTGTACGACCTACAAGTATTTGTTCCAGGTCTGGGTGTTTTCTATTTATAATATGTATGTATTTACAAAAAAAAAATATAAAAGTATTTTGGAGACGAGATGGCGTTGTGTGAAATATCCAAGGATTTATCATCATAATTGGCGTGGTGGATTTTGTTGACTTTTACAACACGCGTTATTTCCCATCCCAGGGTGCGGTGGAGAAGTTTTAATTTCTGCCCCGGGAAAAGTAACTTAGGAGTTTAACAGTCTGATGATGATAAGTTAACTTAAACCCAAAATAGGTGCAAAACTAGAATGATCCTACTGTCTGATTTATTTCACCCAGTTAATTGCCAAACAGGCCGACAAACTGACAAATGACGTAATAACGCTACGTTCATTACTGCAAGGTTAATAATGTCGCCCTATAACTAAAACAGAGTCTGTAGTTGCAAAGAATAGATAGTTCTAGAAGGGTAACTCGAATTTTGGTGCATTCGATTTAAGTTTTACTACTACTAGTCTACCGTAGTAGTAAAAGATAAATCGAAGTTACTACCGGAAGGGGCAGTGCTGGTAGGCCTCCCACGCGGTGGACCGATGACCTGGTTAAGGTCGCCGGAAAGCACCGACCGACCGGCGACCCAGGACCTGCCTTTATGGAGATCCTTAGGGTGTCCTATGTCCAGCATTGGACATAAATGACTGACTACAGAGTCGGGCGTCCTCCAATTACATGGAAGGTAATTGGCCAACCGTGCCAAGCTGGTTAGATGGGTTGGCATAGGGATTCGTATCAGGCTTTCGTTCAGATGTGGCTAAGTTATCGGCCTTGTCATTTCCTTATGTCGCCTCTTACTACACCATCAGCACGGAATGTGATGGTGATTAAAATTTTAGTATTATTGACCACATGGTGCTAATGTTTGGCCCGTTGCGACTATCTGCCAGATTGCTCTCACATCAATAACTGGAACCTGAAAAAAAAAACAGAGTTTCCTGCCGGCTCTTCTCTGTAGAGCTGCATTCCGAACCTGTGGTAAATCGTAAATATTTAATTTAAAATGGTACCTTTAATAATTTTATTGTTGGGTTTGCCATAAGATCTCTAATACGCTAACCTGATTAAATTACTTTTGATTTTGAATTTGACCACATTCTTAAGGTGAACGAACTGTAGTTTAATATATAATAGTAATAACAACTGAACATTTCTGAACACTGTACTAGAAATAATCAACCCTATGTCTCATAGCGACAAATTTCAGTAATTTTCATTATTTAATTTACTGAAAACGGACGGTTGGGAAAAGCACCAAGTGTTAGTCGTTTCGTGGGGTGCCAATGCTGGCTAGTTACAGCAGGTATTATAAAACTACCTTTATTACGAACTGAAATTTAACACTTATATAATGGATTTATCACGTGTACGTGGTCACGGAAGAGACACGGGTAATTTCTCTACCGTGACCACGAATGCTGTAAAGCATTCAAAACGCCGCGAATTAAATAATGCATAAAATTAAATAATAATAATAATAAAATACACGTCTAAAAGTGTTATATTTGTAACTAGTGGCCCGCCCCGGCTTCGCCCGTGCAAAGCGGGGGTGGGTAATACATATAAACCTTCCCCTTGAATCACTCTATCTATTAAAAAAAACCGCTTCAAAATCCGTTGCGTAGTTTTAAAGATTTATGCATACATAGGGACGGACAGAAGAATGCGACTTTGTTTTATACTATGTAGTGATGATAGTGAAGTGATAGTGATATGCGTGGACGTAGGAGCTCATAATTTCGCACATTTTTTTTTAAATATAAGTATGCATAATAGTACAGTAATCTTTTTTTATCATCACTATCACTACATAGTATAAAACAAAGTCGCATTCTTCTGTCCGTCCCTATGTATGCATAAATCTTTAAAACTACGCAACGGATTTTGAAGCGGTTTTTTTTATTAGCCTAGATAGAGTGATTCAATGGGAAGGTTTATATGTATAACCCACCCCCGCTTTGCACGGGCGAAGCCGGGGCGGGCCACTAGTTGATTATAAAACACACGCATTTAAACTGTATTGTTTAAAGTCTGTGGTCAAATTGCTTAAAGAACTGTAATTTAAATTCATTATGGTTTTGTTGGTATGGTTGGAGGTTTAAGGTTTAAGAATAACTGCACTGGGGCTCCAACCTTACGCCTCGGCTAAGACCTGTTATTTTAACGTGCGAATAACTACAGATGTCACAATTGCTATGCCCAACGCGTATATTTAAACTGGCTATAATTTTATCCACTTTTCAATCATCATCTATACAAATAAAGTTTCTATAAAGTGTATTTCAAATTAAACACTTTTGACACATTTGTAATAGTAACTAACTTCTTTTTTTTTTACGTCGGAGATCCTCATGGATATGTCCGAACCAGGGCCACGGGATACAATCCCCGATAGGCGAGCATGCTCCGGGACCCTGGGGAACTATACCGCAACATTTATTCTAATTTTAAACCCGCGTCTTGTTATCCAAATTAATTATAAGTTATATGTCGATTCGATCTAATTAAGGCCGGTTTTTTTAAATTTTGTCCGTATGGTGACGGATTTGGAATAAATAAAGGCATCACCCCATTCCCACTTGAGGGAGTCGTTTGAGCCGACAAAAGGAAATGCTAAGGTCGATAACCTAACGCCAGAAGATAAAACTTTATACGACCCCGTCAGGTCAGCTTGGCACAGAAGGCTAATTACCCTTCATGTAGTTGGAGGAGGAGGAGGAGTAGTTGAAATTTATATGGCTTGGAAGGAATGCTTTTTGTACATCACTACATAGTATAAAACAAAGTCGCATTCTTCTGTCCGTTCCTATGTATGCATAAATCTTTAAAACTACGCAACAGATTTTGAAGCGGTTTTTTTTAATAGATAGAGTGATTCAAGGGGAAGGTTTATATGTATAACCTACCCCCGCTTTGCACGGGCGAAGCCGGGGCGGGCCACTAGTTTACAATAAAATGTATGTTTTTTGCCTTTGTGAAAAATCCTCTATCTAGCCGTGGTTAAAATAATGATAATTATTATTATATATTTTTTAGATATAAATTAAATAAATAAATATCCTTGGACATTTCACACAACGCCATCTCGTCCCAAGCTAAGCAACTTAATGCTTGTGTTATGGTAACGAAATGGATGATAAACTACTTATATACTTTTTTTTTTGTAAATACATATTATAGATCATATTATAGATAGCAATGACACTCAGACTCCGAGCCAGTGCCTCTGGTTTAGTCAAAGATACTTGCCCGACCCCGGAATCGATCCCGGGACCCGTTGATCCAAAGGCGGCACATCTAAACACTAGACCAATTATTTTATTGTGTTTCGAAAACACGCTGTGTATGCAGAACTGTGTGTTTGTATCATTCTAATGATTGAATTTCATTTGTTTCAGGTAAGTTTCTCAAGCTTAGAGTTTCGTTGGGTTTTTAAATATATCCTGATGGACATTGTACAAATACAGGTACGTATTGCGTTAATTTCCTAAAACATTTATAGCCCAATTTCGTTTTTTTTTTGTTCCACTTGTTCGTGTATAGCAGTTTTGTTTAAACGTTGAAATTCTGCATATCGGCAAATTTTGTTTCAAAGTTCTTGACTGATTCTTGATGAAGTAGAAATTGGTATCAACGTCAATTGACAACGCGACGCTGCGTTCGTAGAATGCCCAGGGCACCGAGTTCAAATAGTTTTTTTGCTATATTTATAAAATGATGATGTCTGCTAAAAATTACTTATGAAGTATGCTTTTCGAAGAAAATCATTTATTCTTTTATAGGTTGGATAAAGCTTTTTGTTTGAGTAATGGAAGTTTATTAAGTTAATATTTCTTACTTTGTTACCATCATTTGCTTGCATCTATTCTACGAATAATTTCGCTTTGAGTTTAAATACTTTGTGGTAAGGCGTGGGCTTTCTATTATAGTATTGATGTTTGGCATTAAAGAATAATTTTGGGACCTTTGTTATGATAGCAGCCTTTGTCCGCTTAGAGGTTACAGAACGCCCATCTAAAATTAAAAGTCAAAAGTTTGACATGTCAAATAATAGGCCAGCGTGGCAAAGTAGCTAATTTCCCTCCATGTAATTGGAGGAGGCCCGACTCAGCAGTGGGTTATTATGGGCTGAATAGTAGTAGTAAGGAACACCACACAGCAGAATCGTTATATTGGTTCGGTTACTGTGCTACTTACGCCCCTGTTTTTGTTGGAGGTTAAACGTATTATTCTGGATAAGAAGTATCTCCCTTTTATGCTTTAAAAAGTTCCCTTTTTTTTTTGGTTTCTTTGGACATTTCGCACAACGACATCTCGTCTCTAGCTAAGCAACTTAATGCTTGTGCTAAGATAACGAGATGGATGATAAACTACTTTTTTTTTTGTAAATACATACATTATAGATAGAAAACCCTCCCTTGTACATGGGAGACTACTCAACCCATAGATGACCCACCGCTGAGTCTGGCCTCCTCCAATTACACGGAGGGTAATTACCCGACCGTTGTCCGTGTGGTGACGGATTTAGAATATATAGTGTCCACCCAATTCCATCCTGAGGGTGTCTTAAGAGCCGACAAAAGGGAAATGACCTAGCCACAAGAGAAGGAAAACTTGATACGAAACCCTGTGGCAATCCGTAGTAGTTAATTTATTTATTTACTAGCGACGCGCCCCGGCTTCGCACGGGTACTATGATGAAAATCTAAATTTATCAGTGTGTCTATACAATATGATGCATGTATTATACATATATACCTTCCTCTTGAATCACTCTATCTATTAAAACCCGATTCAAAATCCGTTGCGTAGTTTTACAGATTTAAGCATACATAGGGACGGACAGACGACAGCGACTTTGTTTTATACTATGTAGTGATGATTCCCTCCAAGGCCTTTCATACTATATATACTCATACTCATCAGTAGATATTTTACGCGTTAGACGATATGTCGAAAGCATTAAGACTAAAATAACTAAACTTTGATTAAGCCTTGCCATCTTGCAAATAAATAATAAACAAAATTTCAATTAATTCGGTCTATGTTGGCTAAACGTATATGAACCTTGTATTAGATTTTCGAGATTATTACTCATTAAAATTAAACACTTTTTAACGACTTTATCGTATGTTTAAAACATTATTTAATTCCGGACGTTTAGGATGCTGCATGGTAGATTTTACATTTTTTTTGTAATTTTTAAGATAACTGTCACCTAGTCTCTTCCGTGACCACGAATGTTGCAAAGTATTCGAAAGGTTGGGAATTAAATAATGTAATATGCACGCAATAAATTCGTTTAAACGTGTTAAATTTCAGCCCCTTGTCTTGCCCACTCAACGTAGATCATTAAACAACCTGTTTCTTATAATAACACAGAATGATTTCCTCGCCAATGTTATTCAATAAACCGCTGCTATAAAAATAACGCGTGATCCTGCCATTTTGCGGTACAGGCGAGATTCGTCAGCATTTCCAGTGACGTCTTGGCGCGATATTCGTAAAAAGGATTCAGCTGAAATGCAATAAAGTTCGATTTTGTATATCAGCAACTTAAATCCTCGCATTCAATTTTTAGCCGACTGCGGTTGTGTGGAGTTTTTTTGGAATCTTTTAATGCTACTTTATAAGTATGTTAAGCCATGTTCTGTTGTGATCTATGTTTTATTACGAGAAGCAAAAATCTTGTAGCCCTTTTTACGAAAATTGCGCAAACGGAGAAGTAAGAAATTTGTCTTATTTAATTTAATAAACGTGAAAGTTTATAAGAATGTATGTGTGTTACTCTTTCATGCAAAAACGACTGAATGGATTTGGATGCACCTATATAATGATATAGCTTATAAATCAGAATAACACTTCACTACATAGTATAAAAGAAAGTCGCATTCTTCTGTCCGTCCCTATGTATGCATAAATCTTTAAAACTACGCAACAGATTTTGAAGCGGTTTTTTTTAATAGATAGAGTGATTCAAGTGGAAGGTTTATAATGTATAACCCACCCCAGCTTTGCACGGGCGAAGCCGGGGCGGGCCACTAGTATGCTATAAATAAAGATATTATGTCCATAACAGATTTTTGTATTTTTATGGTAAATACCCGTGCAATGTCGGGGCGGGCCGCTAGTAGTTTATATAGAGAAGGATAATCTATACTTATATTATAAAGCTGCAGAGATTGCTTGTTTGAACGCGCTAATCTCAGGAACTACTGGTCCGATTTCTTGCAAAATCTTGGGTAAGTAGTCCATTTATCGAGGAAGGTTATAGGCCTATATTTTATTTTCAAAAACATTTGGGATCCGTAAGAAAATTGCGATTTACATAACCTATGGCGTAAAATTTTATTTTATTTTTTTGTAAATCTATTCACTATTCAAATCTTATTTAATCTCTAATTAACAACTAATTTATGCGAAGCGGAGGCCCACGCGGGAGGAGCCGCGCACAAAAGCTAGTTACTTATAAAACATACATTACACAATTACAAGACTGCCTCGTTGGTCTAGTGGTTAGATGTGCCGCCTTTGGATCAACGGATCCCGGGTTCGATTCCCGGGTCGGGCAAGTGTCTTTGTCTAAACCAGAGGCACTGGCTCGGAGTCTGGGTGTCATTTCTATCTATAATATGTATGTATTTACAAAAAAAAATGTATATAAGTAGTTTATCATCCATCTCGTTACCATAACACAAGCATTAAGTTGCTTAGCTTGGGACGAGATGGCGTTGTGTGAAATGTCCAAGGATATTTATTTATTATTACGTCAATAAAGAGAACGTTACTCACACAACCATGTATTCGACACACACGCGCATAATATACTCTTTTGTTAAATAACAAAGTCTGCGGTCAAATTGAGAATAGAACTATAATTTAAATTAATTATGGTCTTATTTCGACCGCTGGGCTACCACTAATAAAATATAGAAAATAAAACGACGACGACGACGACGAACGATTTAGAATAAATTGCGTCACCACCCCATTCGATTCTGAGGGTGTCGTAAAAGCGTAGAAATTACAAATCAGATAACGTAGCCGCAAGAGACGAAAAACTTAATACGAAACCCTGTGCCGACCCGTCTTGCCAGCGGATAGGAGGCAAATTTCCCCCCATTAATTCGGAGAATTAAGTAGTGGGCTGTAATGATTCTCGTCACAAGCCCAAACTAAGATCCCATTAGTGGGCTGAAATGATTCTCGTCACAAGGCCAAACTAAGATCCCATTAGTGGGCTGAAATGATTCTCGTCACAAGCCCAAACTAAGATCTCATGAGTGGGCTGAAATGATTCTCGTCACAAGCCCAAACTAAGATCCCATTAGTGGGCTGAAATGATTCTCGTCACAAGCCCAAACTAAGATCCCATTAGTGGGATGAAATGATTCTCGTCACAAGCCCAAACTAAGATCTCATTAGTGGGCTGAAATGATTCTCGTCACAAGCCCAAACTAAGATCCCATTAGTGGGATGAAATGATTCTCGTCACAAGCCGAAACTAAGATCCCATTAGTGGGCTGAAATGATTCTCGTCACAAGCCCAAACTAAGATCCCATTAGTGGGATGAAATGATTCTCGTCACAAGCCCAAACTAAGATCCCATTAGTGGGCTGAAATGATTCTCGTCACAAGGCCAAACTAAGATCCCATTAGTGGGCTGAAATGATTCTCGTCACAAGCCCAAACTAAGATCTCATGAGTGGGCTGAAATGATTCTCGTCACAAGCCCAAACTAAGATCCCATTAGTGGGCTGAAATGATTCTCGTCACAAGCCCAAACTAAGATCCCATTAGTGGGATGAAATGATTCTCGTCACAAGCCCAAACTAAGATCTCATTAGTGGGCTGAAATGATTCTCGTCACAAGCCCAAACTAAGATCCCATTAGTGGGATGAAATGATTCTCGTCACAAGCCGAAACTAAGATCCCATTAGTGGGCTGAAATGATTCTCGTCACAAGCCCAAACTAAGATCCCATTAGTGGGATGAAATGATTCTCGTCACAAGCCCAAACTAAGATCTCATTAGTGGGCTGAAATGATTCTCGTCACAAGCCGAAACTAAGATCCCATTAGTGGGCTGAAATGATTCTCGTCACAAGCCCAAACTAAGATCCCATTAGTGGGATGAAATGATTCTCGTCACAAGCCCAAACTAAGATCTCATTAGTGGGCTGAAATGATTCTCGTCACAAGCCCTCTCTTCAGTGAATATTTTAAGAAAAGAATACTAATCAATAAAACCTTAGCTATCAATCGATATAGCATGTATTGGTAGTAACACCGCTCGTCTCTACAACCACAATATTGTTCGGTGGCGTGGAAAATGAAAACTAAATAAAAGTGGGCCTTTGTCAAATATTGGCGCTACAGCATCTGCTATCAAAACTTCTCGTCCCCCGAGGCTTGGAATTGTAGCTGTTGGAATGGTACCTTTATGCGAGGTGAGCGATTTTCGTAATACTACTCACCCCAGTCCATGTAGTGACGGATTTAGAATGTCACCAACCCATACCGTCTTGAGGGTGTCGTAAGAGGCGAATAAGAGGCAGATCTCCTAGGCGCAAGAGAAGGGAAACTTGATACAAATCCTGTGACAACACGTCTTGCCAGCGTGGCATGGCACAGAAGGTTAATTTCCCTCCATGAATTTGGAGGAGGCCCGACTCAGTATGGGCTGAAACGATGACTTACTCAGCCTCAGTAGTGGGTCATTTATGGGCTGAAACGACGACTCAGCCCTTACATTGCATTGTATTTCAGTAAAAATACGTCCACTGGCTTACCCCAAGAAATCCGTTTCTGAGCCACCCACTGTTGGTCTAGAGATTGAACGTGCCACCGTTGGATCACGGAGCCCAGGTTTGATTCCGGAGTCAGGCCCTGTCTTTGTGCAAACCAGAGGCACTTGCTCTGAGTCTAGGTGTCATTTGTATGTGTGAATTATATGTAAACTAAAAAATAGTAGATTGATATACAAGGGTCGAAAGGAATCAATTCCCATACGAGGTATTTAGACTACACGGCTACAGTCCGTGTTAAGCACTCTACTTTTCATTTCGAATTTAAGGAAAGTAAAAAATGATTTTATATTCTTATCTGCTCGCCACTTCATAAAGTCTTTCCAAACGCTGCCCAGCCTAGTTTCGACTAGCATGAATGAACTGGCTGGGAATAGAATGGTATGGAGTTACAAAAACCATTTGCGCCACACCAAAATAGTGATATATCCGATTATTTCGCGAAAAATTGAGTAAGACAAACTACTGTTCCCTGGGCATGACGTCGTTGGTCCCCATGGGGCAGGGAACATCGGCAAAATACATTTTGTTTTTCTTTAAGAACACAATATAAATAGCGCGAAAGGTTAAACTTATTCTCATTGATGATTAGTTCCGTACCTAGATGTTATGTGCCTCATTACAGATAGGTCGTCGTCGTTTCAGACCATTCATGAACCACTACTGGGTCGGGCCTCCTCCAAGTTTATGGAGGGAAATAAGCCTACTGTGCCACGCTGGCAAGACGGTCTGGCACAGGGTTTGTATAATTTTTTCTTCTCTTGGGGCTATGTGATCGGCCTCTTGCGTTCTTTTAGTCGCATTAAACGACACCCTAAAGATAGTATGAGATAGTACACAGATAGGTACTAGATTTTAAATAACCAATCACTCACCCATTCTATTGTGTGTGAGGGTGTTCTATTGTGTTCGCTTAACAATGCGGGCCTAACCAGGGTCGCCGAGCATCCTCCACCATTTGGGAGGAGTAGACCTTGGAGAACGGCAGCGGCAGAACACCGTTGATTTTAGTGGGTAGATCGGGGAGATATTTTTCTCTTTCCGCGCTCTGGAGTCTCTTTTAACCCGGCTAGCATTTCGGGGTGTTGTTTGGTGATTCGTAGAGTCACATCCCCGCACCTAGTGATAGTTTGGTGACGTTTTAAGAATACATGGTGTCACCACCCCATTACATCCGGTGTCGTAAAAGTAGAAAGAAGGAAATGGCGAGGCTGATAACCTAGCTGTAAGAGAAGGAAAACTTGACACGAAACCCTGTGCCGATCCGCCTGGCCAGCGTGGCACAGTAGGCTTATTTCCCTCCATAAACTTGGAGGAGGCCCGACCCAGTAGTGGTTCATGTATGGGCTGGGAAGTAGTAGAAGTTTAGCGATTATTGAAATTATTTTAGTTGAAAATCCGCAAGAGAAATATCTTGATACGAAACCTGGACTACCATGAAGAGCATTTTATGGAAGACTAGCTTTTGCGCGCGGCTTCGCCCGCGTGGGCTTCGAACCCGTGCTTATCTCTATGCATATTTTTTATGAACATAAAAGCGGTTATTGTGACTAAACTATGATAGTTAGATATGTGCTCTCGTAGACTTTTTTGGAGATCTTTATAAGACCTACAAACCCGTAGTACTTCATTTTGTTCTATACGTAATAGTTTTTGCAGCGCACCCATAAATAGGTTGTCGATTTTATACCTTGGTTTACAAAATCGCAATTTTCATACGGATCCCTAATTCTTTTGAAAATAAAATATAGCCTATACCCTTTCTCGATAAACACAGTGGACTATCTAACACTGAAAGATTTTTTAAAATCGGACCAGTAGTTCCTGAGATTAGCGCGTTCAAACAAACAAACAAACTCTGCAGCTTTATATACATATTATATTAGTATAGAAATTAGTATAGATTTCCCTCTATCTCACTATTGGAAGCAAACTCAGCAGTCTATTATGAGCTGATGAAGTTTTCATATATTTTTGCTGAAATTTCCTTTAAATAACGGTACCTCCAAAGGAATTCATTATGACCAAATTAAGTCAATTTCAACTTGAAACACAAGGTAGGCAAAAAGTTTCCGAACTTTTTTCGTTAAGTCATTAGATCTAATTAAGATTGTTAAGTAGGCCAGACTAATAAAAAATAGTTAGTTCATTCCACTGACAACTTTTCTCGTTAGAAAAATTGGTTGGTATTAAAATTTGTATATTCCGCTCTCGAAATTAACACTTAGGAATATCGACTTTGTGATGTCGCCTTGTCCCCAATTACTTTTGTGTCTGTCCACAAGTCCAGTCTGACCTGAATTGGCTGCCTCGTTGGTCTGGGTTAAATGTGCCGCCTTTAGATCAACGGGTCCCGGGTTCGATTCCGGGGTCGGACAAATGTCTTTGTCTAAACCAGAGACCCTTGCTCCGAGTCTGGGTGTCTTTTGTGTTCGTGAATTACATGTTTGTAAACTGCCCCCACGATACAGGTTACAACAAGAGCAGTAGATTCGTTTTTAAATAAATAATGACTTATTACTAGTATTTACACGGAGCTTTAACACCTGTCTTCCGCGACCCTTCTAGTGGGATTACCGGTAATTATTGGCTTAGACCGCTGTCTATTTTCAGTAGCGTGAATCTACGCATAACGTGCCATAGGTGGTTGAATAGCATAGAAAAATGCTTTATTGTTATCACCATCGTCAACGGATACATCTCTTTTTAACCCCCGATGCAAAAAGAGGGGTGTTATAAGTTTGACGTGTCTTTCTGTCTGTCTGTCGGTCTGTCTGTCTGTCTGTGGCTCCGTAGCTCGCGAACGGATGAAGCGATTTCAAGACAGTTTTTTTTGTATGTCAGATGAGTTACGGGCGAGTGTTCTTAGATATGTTTGATCAAAATCGGTTGAGTCGTTTAAAAGTTATGGGGGTGAAAGTTACATAATAATAAGCGTGTACCTATAAGAAGCAGAAAATAAAATCTAATTAAAAATTTAAATAAACCCCCGACAAAAGGACCAAAGTTCCCTTTAAAAAGTAAAAAAAAAATACATCGCGTTGGGGGACCAGGTGTCAGGTAATAAATAAGTCGGAGCGGTCCCCCAACGCGATGCATTTTTCTTTTTTTTTTACTTTTTAAAGGGATCTTTGGTCCTTGTGTCGGGGGTTTATTTAAATTTTTAATTGTTTTAAACTACTATCAGGTTAGAGCCCGGGCCCGACCGAGAAGATGGGAAGAAACTCTGTGGACTAATTTGATATACTTCTCAGCCTAAGGTATACGACCCACTACTGAGTCAGGCCTCCTCCAGTTACATGGAGGGTAATAAGCCTACTGTGCCACGCAGGCCAGACGGGTTGACAAAGGGTTTCGTTTTTAATTTTCCTCCTCTTACGTCTAGGTTATCGGCCTTGTCATTTCATTTTGTTGGCTCTTACGACACCCTCAGGATGGAATTGGGTGGTGAAACTATGTATTCTAATAATAAAACCACACGGACTCCTTGGAATTACTTTGATAGGAAATGTAATTTCGTGTTGTTAGTTTGCAATGAATGTATTAGATACTTTCATATTACGGCGAATGGGCTAGCTCCAAACTGGTTTTGTTTTAGATTGTTTATTGGAAAACTAAATATGGTCTTATCCTGTATTTTTTCATTCCAAGGACTATTCACGGCAGCATAGTTGGAACCAGTTATTGCCTCACAGGCGTCGATTGTTCGCGAGTTTTTTGTCTCGCTCTAACAGCTTATTGTTTAACCAACTCGTTTGTGTATGTTTCTATTTATAACCTTGTGTAGGTGTCTTTATATCTCTTAAAAGAAAAAAATGTTTAGGCATGAAATAATTTTTAACTTATTGTATACTGCCACTAACTAAAATAAATTTGAAGGAAAGACATTACACTTTTTTTTGTTTAGAAGCCTTCCAGGCACAACACTTTGCTGAAGATCATTGCATGATCAACTGCATAGTTTACGATTCTATCGAGGACACATAGACAAACATTCATTTTTATATATTTAAAAACTAGCTGACCGGGCACTGCGTAATATTCGTTTACCGAATGCAGCGCCATCTGTCGGGCTGATTTATGAATCTAAAGCATCCTCGGTGCCACCCAAATGCTTACAAAAAAATATTCAAATCGGTCCAGCCGTTCAGGACGAGTTTAGTGACTTAAACACGTACAGTATTATTATCTATTTAATGATATAGAAGCGTGGTCCTGCTAGAATGGCCCAAAGAAGATGCGTTTTTTTATTTGAAAACAGGATTTCTAGCCGTGGACTTGTTGTATCATAATGTCTTCAGCCGTTTCAAAGACTGTCATCATCTCGTTTCTAGTTGTGTTCCTTGAACTGTCGAAATTTAGTTATGTGTTAGGACACCTTTCTGACGTTTTTTATAGAACCGTAAACTATGCATTTGATCATGTGATGATCTTCAGGAAAGTGTTGTGCACGACCCACGAAGGTTGCTAAACAAAATAAATTGAATGCGTTTATAATGTCTTTCCTTCAAATTTGTTTTAGTTAATCTGTAATAAAAACACACTTATATAGTCAAATAATATAAGAAAATAACAGTATAAAAATTAACAATTTAGTCTTTACCGGTACGGAATGCCATTCCACAGAGAAGTTAAAAAACTTCATAACTTTTTACATAGCGTTTGAATGCTTTCACTAATCTGTCAGACTTGTTGTTATCATAATCATTGTAACCTTTTGTTTATAAGAGCAAACATGAACATCCTTGCCGACTTAGTTCGGTAGTAATGACAACTTGTGTTATAAACGAATGAACCTACGAAATGGCCTAGGTTCAAAATCATAATGAATAACTGAATTATGATTTTGAACTTAGGCCCAGATAAAATATCTTTATATTTACTGAAATATTAATTGTCACCCATCAAATATATAGAGCTCTCAGTACCATATTCAATCAATAATATTTCAATCAATAATATTTCAATCAATCTCTAACTACCATCAAAAAACTCATAACAAGGCCACAGATGGTCTGACAACATCACAATGCATCCACTCCATCCACTTGAAACGCCCAAAAATTACAATCGAACCCTCAAATCCTTATTAATATCATATTACTACATTCAATCGCCCTTTTGTTTTTCTTTTAAAAGACTTCGTATAGCGATTTTATTATGGCAAATAAATGATGATGAAAAATGACTTTCCTGGTCTTCTCTGCATATCAACTCATTATAACTCTTACGAAGTTAGTTTCGAAGTTTCCAAGTAGCAGGTATACGAAAGCCTGATGAAAAATAATAAATAATAAATATCCTTGGACATTTCACACAACGCCATCTCGTCCCAAGCTAAGCAACTTAATGCTTGTGTTATGGTAACGAGATGGATGATAAACTACTAAAAAAATTTTTTTTTTTGTAAATACATACATATAATAGATAGAAAACACCCAGACCCGGAACAAATACTTGTAGGTCGTACAAATATTTCTTCCGCGCAGGAATCGAACCCGCGACATGCAATGGTCGTGGGTTCGAATCCTACTGGTGGACGATTCTTTTAAACGGAAGATTATGTAGTTTCCCATACGGCAGCAGGCTCGAGACGAATAATAGTGGTAGATTTTAGTACCCACACACCGGTCGCAACTTACCAACTTCATGCGACCGGGAGTCCCCCTTACCCCAGCCCCGTTCTCCGGCTGGGGGGACCTATAAAAGGTTTCGCCCACTATAAAAAAACTGTTCAAAGGCCTCATTGGGGCTTTAAAGCAAGTTTCCCAATTTTGGAGTGAAACACGTTGCCGTCAAAATTGTCATCTTCACGCATCTTGGAGTCCCACATAACCTGGCTGCGCTTAACGGTCCGGAATCTATGAGGATTTCCAAGTTAAAAGAAAGTGAGGGTAACCCTGTATTTTTTTTCCTTCTGTGGCTGGGTTAGGACACTGTATGTGTGAGCAATGACGCAATGGAGACCTTTATTCGCGGATTTGTTTTTTGATTGGCCCTGTCAAGGCATGGACGTATAAAAAAAGGCGGACGGAACTCTCGCTAAGACAAAAGTGAGACGCCAAGATGGCGGCCGCTCTTTATGTGTGAGTTAATTTTGGGGTGGCCAAGTTACACAAAAATTTGCCATTAAAACACGGTCAACGTAATAAAAAAATTGTATTGTTCGAAATTGTAATGTTTAAGTTAAAGTCAAAATAATTTATTTTGTATAGGACACAATGGACACATACAAGTTGTCAACATATTAAAAAAATTAATAGAATGCAAACTTTTTTTTTGTAAATACATACATATTCTATAAAGGAAACACCCAAACCCGGAACAAATACTTGAAGGTCGTACAAATATTTCTTCCGTGCGGGAATTGAACCCTCGACATGCTACATATACATAGTTTACCACCAGTTCGGAACGCGACCACTGCTGAGAAGAACTGGCAAGAAAATCAGAGAACTTGTTATTCTTTTTTTAATAATTTGCGGTCCTATTTCATTTAATTTAGAACCCCAAATGCCGAGCTTTTTTTTTAGAATAATGTCTTTTACTTTGAGACGTTCTTGAATTTTTTTCTAATTTCGAGATGTGGTGAAACCGAATCGTTAGATATTTTTCCGCTATATATTTAATAAGACTTATTTTGTGTTCTATTCCAAGTTAAACAAACGCTTTTATTACCTACACATTTTTCTTGATTTTTTGTGATAATATATTTATGTTGCCTGTCGTTGTACAATGTTATGCTTTCTTTTATAATTTTTCGTATGACCATTTTGCAAATACAACAAATATCGAATATATCTTTCGATGGTAAATGGAGGCCTCCTCTGGTTTTTAGGTATATTAACTTATGTTTCTTTTTTTTATATAAAAACCACGTCTTGTTAGATTGCTAATTTACCTTCTGAAGTACTGCATAAGTAACAACACGCCGGATTCCTCCTTTAGTTGTATAAAAGTCATTCGCATCAAAATGTATACTGCAAACGACACTGTATTTGTTTGGAATCCAATCGTTTTCCCCATTACAATTTCTGATTATTTGAATCCAATCATTTCTCCATACTTAATTTTCCTTAGAAAATCTAGCAAAAGGAATATAAAATAAAATACCCAGTAGTAACTAAGTATTAAATAATTAACCATAATAATATATTGATTTTTATAATAAATGAAAAATTGCCCACATTTCGGGTAATTTGCACACGTGAATATTGGCAACACTGAACTTAAAATTAATTGTTTTGTTCTAGCAAATACAAATTGATTTTAATGTATATAATCTGGAAATAAGTGATTGAATTATTCATTTACGTATGAAACGTGATTCCTGGATTGTGTTTCTTTCGGTCACTACGGTTTTTACACCATTTTATCACGCAAGACATGATTTATAGTTTTTATTTTTTCGCCGCATATTGCGTCTTTAAGCATCGATGTTCACGCGCGTAATGGCCGACTAATGTGTGAAAGTGTGCGTGCTGGCCTGTACATATAGCTGATCTGGCCGACTATGATGTCACAGTTTTTAGTTAGCGAGACTCTGTCCGACTTTTTTTATACGTCCATGTGTCAAGGTCTATCCGTCATTCATTGCGTAAACGTGTAGCGTGTTTCTCTCATCTTGCGAACTTGCTCTCACTATGCTGTTTAGTGCTTTTTGTAAACAAGACCAATAATTAAAAAAAAGCAACTGCAGAGTTTCTTGCCGGCTCTTCTCTGTAGAGCAGCCTTCCGAACCGGTGGTAAGAAAGGTGTGAATGTAGGTATGACGACTGATAGGTGTGTGTGTGTGGAGACTACCACCTAGTGTGGGACAGGGGTCGTAAGATGATAATGGTATTTATAAATATGACGATTTATAAGAGTTTTGTGATGAAACCTACGTAAATAAAGTTCCTTTTGAGTTTGAAGACATGGCCTAAAGCCTTGTCTTTTTGTCGACTCTTAGAACACCCTCAGGATGGAATGAGGTGGCGACAGTATATCCTAAATCCATTAAAACACTTAGCCTTAGGCATACCTATACGAATGAACGTCGCGTCGGTGTCAAATTACTTTATCGTCGACTTCAAATAGTTATTTTAAGTCGTTTTACATTTTTGTTAAAACTATTTGTTTTTGATTATTATATCAAACTAGCTGACCCGGCGAACTTTGTTCCGCATTATAAATATTTAAAACAAAAATAAAGTTGGACATAGGATACCTGAGATTTTTATCCCGTCCGTATAAAACCTTTTTTTTTTTTTTTTTTTTTTTTTTTTTTTTTTTTTTTTTTTACGTCGGAGATCCTCATGGATTCCCGGCCGTTGGGAACTAGCCGGGGTATGTGGGACTCCGGGGCGCGTAGAGATGGTGAATTGCGCCCCGACCTACCCACTAAAACCGACGGCGATCCTCGTCTGCCCAAGCCAGGGCCACGGGATTCACTCCCATTGCGGGAGCATGCTCCGTGGCCCTGGGGGCCTTGGCCCGCCTCTTATAAAGCTCGTGGAGCCCCATGCTCCAAGGCGGGCCCCTCCGATTATGAGGGGGGCTCTGTATTGCCCTCCCCCATTCCACCGCTGGGGGCGCACGCGAATCGCGGCGCGCTGTCCTCCCGGGGCCTGTTTTGCGCAGGCGACGGACTCCCCAGGTCTATCGCCCGCAGGCCCACTTACGGCGGGCGGAGGTCAGCCAACGCCCTCCGGCGCCTGTTGCGGCGCTGGCGATTTGGGCGCTGGGAGGCCAACTCTCTGGCCCGTTCCGCCTCCTCCTTGGCAGTCATGACGGCTTCACAGAATGAGGCCGTCTCCCTCCAAGCCCTCTCGCTCCGGACCATGGATCTAACGAGATCCGGCAGCGAGAGGCTCCCCACAACGCCGACTAAGTCACGTCGCGGCCTATCCCACGCACGGCACACCTCCAGGGTATGCTGCGCGGAGTCCTCAGCACCATCCGCGCAGTGGTGACACCCCGGAGTCTCCTCCCGGCCAATGCGGCACAGGTACTTTCCAAAGCACCCGTGCCCGGACAAAACCTGCGTCAGCCGGAAGGACAGTGCACCATGCCTCCTCTCCAGCCATTCGTCCAATACGGGACGAATGGCTTCTACGATTGCGTGCCCCGCACTAGGGCTCGCCAGCCGTTCCCCCCACTCTTGGCGGACCGTAGCACGCAGCTCGATCCGTCGCTCCTCCACATCCCTAGGAAGGGGACGCCGCCCCTGCGCCACCTCTGCCACTCGCCACTTATACAGGGAGGCGAGGGCTTTAGCCTCGAGCTCCCACGGGGGCAGCCCGGCCAGGAGGCTTGCTGCTTCGAAGGAGGTCGTGCGGTACCCCCTTATTACCCTGACGGCCATCACCTGCTGCGGTCTTCGCAGCAGGGCAACGTTACGGGCCGTCAGAGATTCCGCCCATATGGGTGACCCATATAGGGCCATCGACCGCACGACCCCTGTGTATAGCCTCCTACAGGAGACGTTCGGGCCCCCAAGGTTGGGCAGTAGCCGTGACAGTGCGGCAGCTGCGCCCATTAGTTTGGGGGCCAACCTTCGGAGGTGCTCCCTGAAGGTCCACCTTCCGTCGAGCACCAGACCCAGATATTTCATCGTGGGCTCGACGGCGATGCGAACGCCTCCGACCACGATGTGGGAGCCTGGAGGTGGCGTGTTCCGAGGCCTGTGGAAGAAGAGGGCCTCCGATTTACTCAAAGCCACCTCCAAGCCTAGCTGCCGGATTCTGTTCACAACTTGGGCCACGCCCGCAGTGGCCAGTATTTGTGCGTCCCTGTGGGACCTGCCACGCGCGGTGACCAGGGTGTCGTCGGCGTAGCATACTACGCCAACATTAGGGAGGAGCCCGCCCCGAAGCACCCAGTCGTAACCTAAGTTCCACAGGGTCGGGCCCAAAACTGACCCCTGTGGAACTCCGCAGGACACAGCCCGCCTGTCCCAACCACTCTGGACCGGGTAGAACACGGCCCGGTCCGAAAGGTACGCGCCTATGACACGGCGGAGGTAGGCCGGCACTCCGTGATGATGGAGCGCCTCCTCAATGCAATTCCAGGGCAAGGTGTTAAACGCGTTGGCGATGTCAAGAGACACCGCCAACATTACCTCGCCCCGGGATGTAGCCTCCTCCGCCAACGCCTTGACGCGGGCCACCGCGTCGATTGTGGAACGCCCACGGCGGAAGCCGTACTGGCACTCCGCTAAGTCTGGACCCACCGATTCAAGATGCTGGACGAGGCGGTTGACGATGATGCGCTCAAAGAGCTTGGCCACCTCATCCAGCAAAACTATAGGGCGATAAGCCGACGGCGAGTCCGGCGGGCGCCCCTCCTTTCTGATGAGGACCAGTTTCCCCTCCCTCCATATGCGGGGAAACTGGCCTCGGGACAGACACGCTGTGAACAGAGAGCGCAGCCGAGGTCCTAGGGCCTCTAGGGCAATAACCCAAACACGGCCTGGGATTCCATCTAGTCCCGGAGCCGTGCTTTTGCCCCTGAGCCTTCCCACTGCCAGCCGCAGTTCTTCCTCCCCTACCTCAGGAGAGACACCCTCGTTGATAGGAGCGACATTATGGCGCAGCCGCTCCGAAGGCGCACCCCTCGCCGGGAAAAGACTCCCGACGACCTTGTCGACCAGCTGCGGCCGGAGACTTGTAGTCAGTGGGGGGGCCCAGGGGCGTAGTTTCCCCCTCACCATTAAGTACGGGCGTCCCCACGGATCGTCGTTCAACGTGCCGAGCAACTCTAGTCGGGCCGCAGCTTTAGCCCGCACAATCTCCTTCTGCAGGGACTTTTTGGCAGAGCGGTACGTTTCGTATAGCTCCGCCTCCACTTCCGACAGGCCCGGGAGGTTGAGGCGACGTCTTCGGTGGCGAGCGTACCGGCGTCTCGCATCTACGCATGACTGGCGTAGCTGTGTTATCTCGCGAGACCACCAGTACACTGCCGTTTTGGCGGGTTTCGCCCTGACCCTGGGCATTGAGGCGTCGCAATCTTCCGACATGGCGGTCCGGAACCACGCCGCCTCCACCTCTATGTCGTCGGGCAGCCCGGGCGCTGAAGCCCATGCCCGTACGATAGAGGCCTCCCGCAGGAGGTCCTCATCTAGCTGGCGTAGCGCCCATCTGGGACCCTCTCGATGAGAGACCGTTCTAGGCAGGGTGGCAGAAGTCTGGGAGGCGATGTCGAACCGTATATAGCGATGGTCCGACATCGTTTCCTCCTCCTCCATCACCCGCCAGTGCCTAACACGGCGCGCGAGTGCGGGGCTCGCGAGGGTTATGTCCACGATGGACCCACCCCGTTGCCGCACGCATGTGTTCACAGCCCCCTGATTCAGGACCTCCAGTCCCGACGTGGCCACCCATTCCTCCACTAATTCACCCCTGGCGTTTGCCGCCGGGGAACCCCAAGCCGTAGATTTTGCGTTGAAGTCCCCGGCCACGAGTACGGGAAGGCGGCTACAGCCCACGATCGCGTCCAATTCTGCCAAAAACGTTTCGTAATCGGCGAGGGGTGCGTTGGGCGAGAAGTAACATCCTATAATCACCACCTCTCCGATACGAGCCGCGACAAATCCTCGGCCCCGGCGTACGTCCTCCGGAGTCGGTGTTCCCGCAGATACTCTTATGAACAGGGCCACCGAGCCGCTGACATCCCCCAGCCAGTCGCCTCTGGGAGGAATAAAGTAGGGCTCGGCAACCACCACTACGTTGATTGTCCACTGTGCTGCGCTCTGGTGAAGGAGATCCTGAGCTGCAGCACAGTGGTTTATATTCCCCTGGAGGATACGAAGATATGGTCCCTGGTCCATTACTGGGTGTCCATTCTAGTATCCTCCTGGGGTGCCCGTTGCGAGGTCGACGGCCCTGGCTGTGCAGAAACAACCGGCCGGCGGCCCTTGACGGTCCCCGATTTTTTCGCCTGTGCAGCGGCGCAGTCGCGAGCGCCCAGACGATGCCCCGCCGGTTTGCCCGCCGCCTCACACCTGGAGCACCGTGCTTTATCCGGGCACTCCACGGCTTTGTGACCCGAGTACCCGCAATTAAAACAGGCGTCACCAATGCCAGCGCCTGTGGGGCAGTCTACCCCAAAGTGGCCCTCCCCGCGACAGCGGTAGCACTTGGATGGTCTCGGCGGCAAGAGTCTTACCTGGGCCGAGGACCAGCCCACCAGCATGCGAGGCGAGGCCACAACCTTTTTTGCCGCCGCAACTGGGCATGTCACAATTGCCGTGCCCGTGCTGACCCGCCCAGGGCGTATGGCCGTAGACTTGACCTGAGCCGGGGAACAACCACCGACTCTTGCCACGACCTCAATGAGCTCGGGTATTGTGACCGAATCGTCGAGGTCGGAGATACGGAGGTCGGCACACTTTTCGGGTCTGGAGACCCGCACATCCTCGGGACCCAGGGCCAGCCTCAACTGCTCGGCCAAGGCATCCGCTTTGGGGCCGCTGGTGGTGCCAGACACCTCCAGCATCCGAGCACCGGTGCGTGCGCTTTTCACACGCATGCCATTGGTAAGGCCAAGGCCCACGATGTCAATGGCTGCCTTGGCCTTTGACATAACCTCATTGTAGGTAACACCTCTCTCCACCGCTCCAGGCTGCAGGGTTAGGACCACAGCCGTAGAGCGGGGGGCAATGAGTTGCGCCTTTATTTTCGCCTCTTTTTTGGCGATCTTTTGCCTCGCCTTCTGCGCCTTTTTTTTGGGCCTTGCGTTTCGCAGCCTTAACCGCCTTCTTAGCGCCAACCGTCTCCCATCCACCTTCCTCCGGGGCAGTAGTGGATTGGCTGGCCGGAGACGGCGTTGTTGCCGGTTTGGGTGCGGAACGCCCTCTTTTTTGGTTGACCTTGGCTGACCCTGATGTGGGTGCAGCCACTTTGGCCACCGGCTTTGGTGCTCCTTTCTGTAGCACTGAGGCTTTCGCCTTCGCGTTTGCCGACCGTGTCAGAGGGGCTACTGGGGTCGAGGTCGGACGCGCTGATGAGGTAGAGGCGACAGGCTCCGTTGGAGGCTCCATTCCCGCCACTTTTGCCGCATACGATATTGGCGCCTGGGCCGGGATCGCTGGGACAGAACCCTGGGTGGCCTCAGCGTTGCGGCGGTCGGCCGCCAATGGCGGACGAAGACGCTTCTCTGGAGGTAGACGGCTGGCCAGGTCCTCCCTGACTGCCTGTATCATGGTTCCAACCTCCAGTATGATGGAGCGCCTCAGCTCCTGCTCTTCTTCGGCGATCCTCACGGGTCTTTCTGCTTGGCTACCGAACTTCATTTCGGCAACCTCCGCCTTAAGGCTCATGTAGGCCTTTTCAAGCTCTTTCATTTGTTCGGCTTGCCGACGAACCTGAACTCGGAGCTTGCTCTCCTCTTCGGACCGGGACCGATGGAGGAGCACATCCGCTACTTCCGAGAATGAGGCGGTGGCGTCTTTGAGGAGCTTCTGGCTTGTGCCTTTCAGCCCCTTGGAGATACTGGCCACGTGCCTCAAAGTATCCATAGCCCCTGTCAATTTTGCCTCCAGTTCAGGAGCAGTCATTTCCTCCGAGAGCCGTGGCACGGAGGACGACCTCTCCGACGACGTGTCGGAGAGCCGACTGACTTTGGCGGCCGCGTCACGAAGGAAACTACGCCGTCTTTGCTCCCGCTCTTCCTCTTTTTTCGCTGCCATGTCTGCAGCGCGTTGGAGAGACTCTAGATGTTTGCGAGCCCTGTAATTATCTCCACGGTCGCGTCGCTTCTCGCCAGCCACCAGTTGAATTTTTGGGGCTGGCGTGTCCGTACTGGACTCGTCTTCCGAGTCGGTGTCCGCGCCCTTTCTGGAGCTGCATGAGTGCGACCTCTTGCGAGCCCAGAGCTTGCCCGGGTCGCTGGTCGCGCTGGTCACCGTCACTATGCTCATGTTGGAGTCGGAGCTTGACTCAATGTCGTCTATTGGACCACATACTGCAATTCGCTTCGCTTCTTTACACCTCACTTCTTTAGGCTTCGCCTTTTCAGCGGTAGCCGACGCCTTTCTTGTTCGCAGCTCCATGCCCTGAGAAGGGCACTCGAGAGGGGTCACGCGCTCCGGGAGCAAGCTCGACCGAAGCAGACGCGCCTCCGAGGTTGGAGCGACAGAGATTTTGTCTCTTCCCATCTTGATCGCGCGCGCACAATGCGGGATGATGGGGGTGTGGATTGGCCGGCTGGTCACTCCGTTACGGTGATCCAGCCGTTGCCCAGGGTGCACCGGACGAGGGGGGGAAGTTGCTAATCGCACTCGTCGCTCGGGGAGGTTCCACACACGCACCCCGTCCGTATAAAACCTACTTTAACAAAACGCAACTGACAGCGAAACGTTATGTTGTCTATAGTTTAATATGGCCGAAAATTTGACAATTAGAAATTTTGAATTCGACTTGTTTATATTATTGTAATTCACATAATATCTTTATAACTTGTAGCCTATGTGTTATTCTGATGTATAAGCTATATTATTGTAAAGTTTCATTAAAATCCATTCAGTAGTCTTTACGTGAAAGAGTAACAAACATCCATCCATCCATCCATCCATCCATCCATCCATCTATCCATCCATCCATCCATCCATCCATACTTACAAACTTTCACGTTTATAATATTAGTAAGACAAATGTAAGCATTTTTTTAATACCCGATTAAAAATATCGTTGTAGTAATAAAAAGTTTGCGTTCCTACAAATTGTTTTTTTAATTGGTTTACAAATGACGGAGTTAAATGGTAGACATAATAAAAATTGCAACCCGATTAATAACCTTATTTAAATCGGTTGAAAATAGTAAAATAATGAAAGGAAAATTATTGAGCAAACTAAAACCGATTGCAAGTTTAACTAATACCGTAACATCTCACGCAGTTAAACAAAGTTGCATTTACTCCAAACTTGGCAATAACACCGCTAACACTTAACTATTTAACTTAAACAACGCGTTAATTACACTTAATGTTTACTTACACAGAACCAATATGCTGCGATTATTAAACACAGCTTAAACATTATAATAAGCAATATTAATTATGCGATTTAGCAAAATAATTTATCTTTAAGCATAAAAGACGTGAACACATTTTAAGGTTCAACATATAATTGGAGAAATTAATTAGACTGTAACCGTGTGGTGACGAATTTAGAATACGCAGTGTCACCAACCCAAATCATCCCGAGGGTTTCGTAATAGGCGACTAAGGGAAAGCAAGAGGTAAATTATCTAGGTGCAAGAGAAGGAAAACTTGATACAAACCCTCTGACAAGCGGTCTTGCCAGCGTTGCACAGTAGGCTAATTTCCCTCCATGAATTTGGAGGAGGCCCGACTCAGTAGTGGGTCATTTAAGGGCTGAAACGACGAACGAACGACGAGACTGTAACTCTTCAACATATATAAACATGAAGAAACGCTAACATTACATCAATAAGTCTAACACCACTTGCTGTTACTCGCCTTTGCCTGCCTTCTGGTCTAAAGGTTAGATATGCTGCCATTGGATCACGGGTAACCGGGTCCATTCCGGGGTCGGACAAAACTCTTTGCGTAAAACAGAAGATCTAAGTCTGGGTGTAATTGCCTCGTTGGTCTAGTGGTTAGATGTGCCGTCTTTGGATCAGCGGGTCCCGGGTTCGATTCCGGGCTCGGGCAAGTGTCTAAACCAGAGGCACTGGCTCGGAGTCTGGGTGTCATTTCTGTCTATAATATGTATGTATTTACAAAAAAAAAATGTATATAAGTAGTTTATCATCCATCTCGTTACCATAACACAAGCATTAAGTTGCTTAGCTTGGGACGAGATGGCGTTGCGTGAAATGTCCAAGGATATTTATTTAAAAAAATGTGTTCGTGAATTATATATTTATAAATAGACTCTAAGGTATCGTTTTTTTATCTTATTTGTTTTTGCTTTTGGACCCCCTAATCCAATACAAGCCCTTTTTTTTTTTTGTTTTCGCTGGGTAAATTCTTTATGCATACCACCGCACCCCGGGGGAAAGGTCGGTGATTATGTGGGACTCCGACAAGGGTCGTCTACCCAGTCGTTTACCCACTAAAACCCCAGCGGCATACCCACACACGACGCGCTTGGGGCGCCACAAGTTCGCGTAAACGCATTCTACTGTGACGCCCCAGCGTGGTGCCCAGGTGGTGCCAGCGTGGGCAAGCGACTATCAGAGAGGGCGTCCCGGTACACTGGGACGCCCTCAGTCATCGAGGCTTTCGTCGGTGGTGGCTCCCCCGAACCACCACCGGCCTCCTAGGCGAGGGCAGAAGGGGCCAACACCGTCACGAACCACCCTCCACCCCTGCCTCCGTCCGCGGCGCGGGTCACCCGGAGCTCCCTCCCTGGCGACCCGCCCCGCTGCCCCCTTCTGCGACATCGGCCCCGCAGAAGGAGGCCCGTCAGCCCTCGGGTTTTCGACAACCCAAGGGCGTTGAGTGAGGACTCGGTTTGACGGCCAACTAAGTTGAGCGCCAACCCGAGGACCTCATGGTGCGCCGCAGCGGTTTACGACTCCCAAGGCAGCTCTGAGGACAGAGGAGTCCCCGGAGCCGCAACCCGCCACGACGCTGGGTGCCGCTCTTCGTCTCACCTCTCCCCGTGGGCCCGCCCGGCATGGGAGGCCCTGGCCGGTATGGCCCCACGGATCATTGAGGCACTCAAGCCCCCTCACCACAGCAAGGTGGCAGCACAGTCGAGGGGGAATCCAATACAACCCCTAGACCAACAAGGCAGTAAAATACTTTGAAACCAAAACTACATATCGTCGTTTCAGCCCTTAAATGACCCACTACTGAGTCGTGCCTCGTCCAAACTCATGGAGAGAAATTAACCTACTGTGCCACGCTGGCATGACGGGTTAGCACAGGGTTTGTATCAAGTTTTCCTTCTCTTCTGCTAGGTGATATGCCTCTTGCTTCTGCTTCTTTTAGTCGCGTCTTACGACACCCTCAAGACGGTATGGGTTGGTAATGGTAACTACATTTATTGGTTATTAATTTTCATTTTATGTTTGAAGATAAATTCAATTTTAATTTCAAATACCCATTTCACATGTCCAATCTTCTATAATTGTACCCAAACGTCAGTCACTAAGTTTTATCGGTTAAGTTTATTTCGAGTTTTTGGCGTGTAAAGGGGTCTTAAAATATAATAAATCATAAAGAGGCAAGGGTTGCCCCGTCCGATATGTTACAACAACAAAGTTGGACAGTCTATAAAACCGGGTTACAATATAGATGGGTTATGGATGTTGATTTTAATACGAAATATTGAAATTTATCTAGCCATACAGACCGTTTCGGGCTTTGAATATACATATAGTGTCACTATCCCATTCTATCCTGAGGGTGTCGTTAGAGCCGGTTAAAGGAAATTCATCATCATCAAACTCAAACTCAAAGGAACTTTATTTACGTAGGTTTCATCACAAAACTCTTATAAATCGTCATATTTATTAACACCATTGTCATCTTACGGCCCCTGTCCCACACTAGGTGGTAGTCTCCACACACACCTCTCAGTCGTCATAATTCACACCTTTCACACACAACTCTTCACTCCTACAATCCCTCCATCTCCCCTGATCGCTCACAATCCCTGCGTTCACTCACATTCATGCCGAAACTACCACCGGTTCGGAAGGCTGCTCTACAGAGAAGAGCCGGCAAGAAACTCTGTAGTTGCTTTTTTTAAATTATTGTTCGTTTACAAAAAGCACTAAACAGCATAGTGAGAGCAAGTTCGCAAGATGAGAGAAATGTACATTTTTGCATAAAGGATTAAATAAATAAATAAACACGCTACACGTTTACACAATGAATGACGGATAGACCTTGACAGGGCCAATCAAAAAACAAATCCGCGAATAAAGGTCTCTCCACTTCCACTTCCATCCATCCACTTCTGGGCATAGGCCTCCCTCAAGGATTTCCACGAAGGTCGGTCCAGAGCCGCACGCATCCATCACTTTCCGGCGACCTAAACCAGGTTTTAGGTCCACCGTGTGGGAGGCCTACCAGCACTGCGCTTTCCGGAACGCCACTCGAGGACTTTTCTGCCCCATCGGGCTTCAGTTCTTTATGCCACTTAAGTTTGGAAATCCTGTGGGGTATATCGGTGACTCGCCAGCGTATCTCCTCATTTCTGATCGGATCTCGCAGGGAAACTCCGAGCATAGCCCTCTCCATTGCCCTTTGGGTGACTTTGAACGTTTTGATGGAGCCCATAGGAAATTACGTGGCAGAAAACCTGCAAGAGAAGGAAAACTTGATATCCTGTAACAACCCAGCGTGGCACAGTTGGCTAATTTCCCTTTTATAATTGGAGGAGGAGCCCGACTCAGCAATGGGTCTTTGACTGGCTGGGATAAAATATAGCATTGTTATTGCGATATAACTAATATTATATTGTTTTCACAGATATATGAATAATTTAAGCCAAATATACAAGTTTTCTAAGTCGTTGGACGAAAATATTGTCTTCAGTTACCCAATACAAAATAAATAGGGTTGCGGCAAAATTACATTCATAGAACCAGCCCTTGATATTTTTACGAATAATTTCATGGCATTCACAATTGCGAGGGTACTTAATATAATAACAATGAGATTTGCTGTAGACTGTATTTATACTTCACCTTCTAGTCATTATCGATTGACTGTGGCCCTTAGTTGTGTGTTTTACGACATGGTGCCCAGAACTATTTTTTATGCCCCTGCCCTATTTGTAACTTGTATCGCGGGGAGTGTTTATATGTAACTAAGAAGAGAAGATATTGTTTTGACTCACAGGCTGCGGTCTGGACATGACTTTAAATACATAATGAAAAAAGCAAATTGCGTCTGGACTTAAATCGTTAAAAATAAGTTAAAGCAGAAATGTAATATTAATACCCGAGATGTAGGAGTGTATAAAATTATTATGTCGTATCCTTTGTCGACCACTGCAAAATCAATATTTTACAAAACAATTTTTCACTAATGATAAATAATCAAAAGAATCTGTGTTTATTTGGTTTTAGGATACGATAAGTCTGACATAAACACAAATGACACACAGACCCATAGCAGGTGCCATTGCTTTGCACAAAGACACTTGCTCGACGTTGGAATGGCAGCGTGGGTCCACCACACATCCAAGCCCTTTACTCAGCAGTGGGTTTTTGATGTGCCAAAATGATGAAGATGATCCAAATCGTATTCCATCGCACCCAAGAGTTGGTACGTCATTTATAGGTTATAGTTGTAACCCGCGAAATCGGCCGCGTTGTATTTAATAATGTGGACCATTTACAAAAAGCGGGGGGCATGGGTCAATAAATGTAGCCTAAGGTACTCCTTGTTACATCATTATCAGTTATCTGCCAGTAAATGTCCCAACAAAATAAAAAAAAAGAAACAGATTTTTTTTTTTTTTTATATACCATACGTCCAAATGCATTTAGTAAAAAGCGGTTATTTTAATATTACAAACAGACACTATACATTTATTTCTTTGTATAGATAATAATGAGGTGAGTATAAGTCCAATCTACACCAACCTCGGTCCACCCACGTCTCAAAATTCTAACAAGGCCTCCGAACAATACAACTTTAATGCAACTAACCGTTCATGTCGTAATGAAAAATAAACAAAGCTTTCGTTGATTTAGGTTCAAGCCAAACATGCTTATGGAGTGGCTGCTACTAAAGATTAGGGACAAAGGGACCTTGTTTGTTCCAGGGGGTTAAAGCTGCACTTAATATATTGCATCATGGTACGATATGTGACCGTGCAGTCGTTTTTTGGCCGGTTTTATTGCTGTTTGCTTTGCTCTGATACGGATAAGGTGCTTATGGGATTTTGGCAATTAAATTGGTTCTGGTTGGAAATTTCTTCAGGGCCCCGAACCTCGCGGAGCATGTTCCCACATTATGGAGCGCAAACCGCGACCCTGAAGCAAGTAGTTGAGGAACTCCATTGGTTTTATTGAGTAGGTTGGGGCCAATTACCATCTTCCCGGCCTGGAGTCCCACAAACCCAAACGACTACCGGATATCCATGAGGATTTCCAAGAAAAACTAAAGTTACAACGAATTTTTTTATGGACGTGCCTCGCCTCCAGCGCGATTGTCATAAATTTGTAATCTCCTAATTTATACACATTTTTTTTACCATAAAATGTAAACTGTGTGTAACGACGCATTTAGAATACATAGTGTCACCACCCCATTCCATTCTGAGGGTGTCGTAAGAGCCAACTAAAGTAAATTACAAGGCAGAAACCTAGCCGCAAGAGAAGAAAATCTTCCCACCCTGTGTCAACTTGCCTTGCGTTCCCTTAGTCGCCACTTACGACACTCTCAGGATGGTATGGGTTGGTGACCAGTGTTCTAAATATGTTACCCCACGAAGAAAATAAATGTCATAAAAATGTAGGCAACTTATATTCTAATTTACTTAATTTAATGGAACCCCTTTGAAGTCCTTTACCTACCCTTTAACAAATAAGGTTTATTATGAACGGCACTCCAACCTAAATAAGTTCTTTTTAGAGTTAAAATGGCCCAAATTTAATTAGTGGTTTCAAAGCTAGAAGTTTACTAGTATTTTTAAATTAATTCGTTTAAAAAGTACTATTATATTGTTGTAAGTAAGATTGAATTTTCTGGTAGAAATGGTGGAGTTTTTACTAGACGTTTGCTATTAACCTTGGTAAGGCATTTCTTATAAACGTAGTAGGCAGATGCCCTGTGGTTTTAAATCCCACTGCTGAATTTATGAGTCTTCCAATAGGTTGGCCTAAAATTAAAAAGGTTGGCCGAATTTAAAAAAGTACGAGGATTTTAATAACACGTCTGTGTTCTTTTGTATGTGTGTAACCGCATAACTCTACAACTTATCAGCTCATAAATAACCCACTGCTGAGGCGGGCCTCCTCCAACTACATGGCGAGTAATTAGCCTACTATGCCCCGCGGGCCAGACGGGTTGGCACAGGGTTAAGTATCAAGTTTTCCTTCTCTTGCGGCCATGTGATCTGCCACTTGCAGTCCTTTAGTCGCCTCTTACGACCTGTACCAACCCGTCCTGCCAGCTTGGTACAGTAGGCTAATTTCCCTCCATGAATTTGGAAATTCATATACGGACTGAAACGATGAAATCGGAGAAAGCCCCTTTCAAAATGCGGGTAACCCGTGGACTTTCAATGAGAAGCGAGATACTTGAATAAGACATAGAAACCAATTTATAAAGTGTTCTAAAAAGTGAGATTTCTAGAACAATTTTTAAAAGCACTCGCGTATATTATCTGCGTTCTCTCTGTATGTGTTGCCACATAGTACATCAGAAAATTGAACTTCATTTGCGCACTCCGCAAAATTAACCACAAAACCAAAATCAATGTAGGCGACCCGATACCGAAACACGATAATATAATCGGCTGCACTCTCGGGCACACTCGGTAGAAGCATCGAGACTGAACAATCGAGATGTTTCTCGATAATCGGTACTTTTAGTATTCATTGATTTGTCTGACTGAGAAAAAGTCGGATGTTAAAAGTCGGGTCGGGCAATTGTATTTGTGTAAACCAGAGGCACTTGTTCTGAAACTGGGTGTAAATGACACCCTGTTTCAGAACAAGTGTACTAGTATTCATCCCATAAATCACCAGCTGTTGACTTGTGCTTTCTCCCATCACAGGAAGGGTAATAAGCCTAAAGTGCCACGCTGGGCAGGCGTGTTGGCACAGGGTTTCGTATCAAGTTTTCCTTCTCTTGCGGCTAGGTTTTCGGCATTTTCATTTCCTTCTGTCGGCTCTTACGGCATTTGCCAGCGTGGTTCAGTAGGCTTTTCCCTCTATGAATTTGGAGGAGGCCCGACTCAGTAGTGGGTCACTCATGGGCTGACATGAAAGTGACTAAAGCAGAGGTCATATTATAAAATAAGCCTATTTTACACAATACTTTGCTATTGGTGATTAATTTTGGTTATGTAACATCGAGACTCTCGAAACACGAGCACGTAAAATTATGTAGGAACATCACTATCTCCACAACCGTTGCGGTATGACTAAATCAATGGGCGACACCACTAGTAGGTTTTGCCGGTGCATTTACGTTGCGGTACTATCATCATCATCATCATTATTTAAGCCAAAAGAAGACCGCGATTAGACGCAGGCAGCTATTGGATTTCGGCGACCTTGGCCAGGTCTGCGTCTATCAGAACTGTGCTTCTTCCACTATCGGCTTCGGCCTCCTCCAAATGCATGGAGGAAATTCGCGTAATGTGCCACGCTGGCAAGACGGTTTGGCACATGGTTTGTAAAGTGTTTCTTGTGTCCCTTTAGTCACCGCTTACGACATCCTCAGGATAGTGAAGGTTGGTGACATTGTGTATTCTAATTCGGTCATCTTTTATTAATCGTTCTCTTCCCTGCATGTGGTTGAGGAGGGCGATGGCTGCCGCATGCGTCATGCTTGTGAACAGGTGCCGTTGCTGGGGGTCGGTTGGCTTGGGCATTAGAAGGTTCCTATTGTTGATTAGATCTGGCTGATGTTTGGCCCTTTGAGACTATTGTGCGAGTTTACTCTCACAAATCTGTCTTATATGTGGTTAAAGAACTTTATTCCTCAAAAGAAATTCACAACAAATTTCACTTAATGAGAAACATAATATTATGACTAAAACATAGCATTAGTGACCAGAGCCAGTAATACAAAATTTAGCAGATTATCGCAACATAATACAATTCTTTTTGTAACATAATGGGTTATTGTAGGTAGCAATAAAAGATTCGTGCGAAACAGAAATCATTTTACGCGGGTAGGCTAAGAAGCCGTCTCCAGGGCCGTATTCAGGTGTTATTAATGACATAAAATTTTAATTTTGTTTTGAAGATTTGAAAACTATTGGAGGTTTTTATTTCTTGTGGTAATTTGTTAAACATCTGCGCTCCTTCGTATGTTATGTTTTTCCTACCATAGTTCGTGCGCGTCTTAGCAAGAAAGATATCATTAGCGCTACGCAGAGGTCTTAGCCCTTCCTCTGCATTCGTTTTAAAATTAAGTTTTAAATGTATTTTTTTATCTTTAATTTTTTTTATAAGTATACATGTGTTATAGTAATACATTTGTTTTATATTCATTAATTTAGTTTCGGAATAAATTGTATGCGTAGGTGTAAGAAAATCGTAATGAAATAAGATTTTTATCAATTTATTTTGGATAGTTTGGATACTGTTTACATTGGTTTTAGCTGCGCTGCCCCATATCTCTATTAAATATCCAGTCTTGTACCTAAAAATGGCCATCTAAAAAGAGCAACTACAGAGTTTCTTGCCGGCTCTTCTCTGTAGAGCTGCATTCCGAACTGGTGGTAGATGGTAAATAATATCAATTTCCAATTTGAAATGGTATATTTTAAATTGTATTTGATTGTTTGACTTGTCAAAAGAGCTCTATTGAGCCAACTTGATTAAATGAGTTTTGATTTTGAATAGGTGAAGTAAAAACTTCGTACCCTTTTTTACGAAAATTGCGGGTATTTAGGCTTAGAGTTTATATAAAAAAAAGGTGCAGAATGCCAATATTAAAAAAAAAACATAGAACACTCAATCATTAAAAACTACACACACTACCATTTATTTAACACACGCATATATTATAATACTCTTTTGTTTATTGTTGGTCTGTGGTAAAGTTGAAAATAGAACTATAATTTGAATTAATTAAAGTCGAATTTCGAACGCTGGACGATCACTAGTTTAAAATAATAATTTTACGGATTATTACTACTTATACGAGGGTGAATCAAAAAATTCTTGGAATCAATATTAAAAAATGCAAAGATTTAAATAATAATATTTTATTTTTCTACATAATCTCCCTCCAATGCAATGCATTTAGAATAACGCGTTTCTAACTTCCTTATTCCTTGTGAAAAAAAATTATTTTCTTGACTCTCGAAAAAGTCCTCTACGGCAGCTATAACCGCGTCATTATCGTGAAATTTTGTTCCACGAATTTCCTCTTTTAATTTTGGAAATAAGTGAAAATCACTTGGGGCTAAGTCCGGAGAATATGGTGGGTGGTCAAGGAGATTGAAGCCAGCACAGCGGATTGCGTTGAGCGCAACTTCCGATCGATGGGCAGGAGCGTTATCTTGAAGGAACAACACGCCCAACGACAGTTTTCCACGACGTTTTTCTTTAATCGCTTCACGCACTTTCGGGATTAAATTTGCATAATAGGGTCCAGTTATCGTCTGGCCTTTTGGCATGTAATCAATAAAAAGGATTCCTTCACTATCCCAGAACACAGAGGCCATAACTTTGCCAGCGGAAGGAGCAACTCGAAATTTCTTAATGGATGGAGAGGATGGTCGTTTCCAAGACATGCTTTGTCTTTTAGTTTCAGGATCAAAATGGTGGACCTACGTTTCATCCATGGTGACAAGACGACGGCAAAAATTATCCGAATCACGCTGGAACATTTCGAGATTACGCTTGGAAATTTCCAAACGTCGCTTTTTGTTTTCGTCGGTTAACATTCGTGGCACCCATCTTGCAGACACTTTTTTGAACCCCAGTGAATCAATTAAAATGGATTGAACGCTACCAAAAGATATCTTTAGGATCTCAGCTATATGTTTTATAGTCATTCTTCTGTCTTCCAAAACCAGATTCTCAAACTTTTTGACATTTTCTTCTGTAACGGAGGTTGAAGGCCGCCCAGAACGCGGGTCATCTTTACAGCTTGATCTACCTCTTTTAAATTCAGCCACCCAGTACGCAACCGTAGAATAGGGTACAGCATCACCCCCTAATGTCTGCTGAATGTGCAAAAAAATTTCCTTCGTAGACATTTTTTTCAAACTGAGATATTTTATCACCGCACGTAACTCACTTTTATCCATAATTTTGACTTTTTAGCAACTCGTTGCACAAAAAAATTTATTACATGCGAACGAACTGACAAAAACAAGTGACAGTCTGCATAAATATAGTGTGATAGACACTCTTTAATTTGAATATCGAACTTGATCCAAAAAGGTTTCATATATATGCACTTCTAAGAACTTTTTGATTCACCCTAGTATATTATTTAAATAATTGGGAGTTAACTTATAATACTTTTTTTATTGATTAAACCTGCTTTGGTTCCGCACTCAGTAGTGGGTCATTTAAGACCTGAAATGTTGATGATGGTTAAAATATTTCTTCAGAACACCTGAATATCCGTACAAATGGCCTCCAATAACAAGTTTGGCGTGTATTTTACTGAGATTACTTTTTAAATTATCCTGAAATTGCGCATTTACTAAGTTTAAGTTACCAAATTCAAGGAAACTGCCATTACATTACTGCTGATGTAATGGCAAGACTGTATTCTAGAAAAAGAAGTAAGATCTAAACTCTGATATAATGCACTGTCGTTTAAAAAAACCCACCAGAGCACACATTTTGCTTCTCAGAGGGCCGGTTCCTTGCCGGCCCTCTGAGACGACGAGCGCCCTTGATTCCCACCAAGTAAATAGTGTATAGTGTAGGGGAAAGGGAGGGAGATTTGTTAAAAAGCCTACATGAACAAAATTCCTTGTGGTGACGGATTTAGAATACATAGTGTCATCACCTCATTCCATCCTGAGGGTGTCGTAAGAGCCGACAAAAGCAGATCACCTGGCAAGAGAAGGAAAACTTGATACAAACCCTGTGCCAACCCGTCTGGCCAGCGTGGCATATTAGGCAATTACCCTCCATGCACTTGGAGGAAGCCCGAGTCAGCAGTGGGTCATTTTGGGCTGAAAATAGTAAAAAAAAAATTGAGCGCATCTAGAAACTCGAATCACTACTTCGTATACCTAAACATAATGACGCATTCCAATTTTCGGCTGCGTTCCGGAATACGGCTGCGTTCTTTGAGGCGGAATTCAATTTAAATTACATTAAGTAACTGGCCCAACTAAGTAACTCCTGACTATAAATCCGAAAGTTTCCGCATAACTTTTGGGATTAGCAACTCCAAATGGTGACTTCACTATGTCATCGATATAACTTCTAAAGTTTGGTAATGCAAGAGACCGGGCGGTATGAATTTGATTCCATGGAAGATGGGACACGCTAGCCCCTTTCCATCTATATGGAACCAACAACAGAGCTGGTGCGGTGCGGCTTGTGAAGCGGCTGAAAATGCCAAAGCATGCAAATACTATATATAATGGTCTAGTGATATGATTTTGTCCCATTTGGTATCGAGACCCTTGGTCCGTGGGGTCATATAGCTATAAGCCTTTTTAAGGAAATAGCAAAAAGGTTAGTCGACATCACAGGAGACCGAAGAGCTGGCAGCTACGTCGGACAAAGAATCAGTCCTGCTATTCAAAGGGGTAACGCTGCCAGTATCTTCGGAACGCCGCGGTCTACTCGCCGTCTTACGAGTTTTCGATCAGGTCACGTGTCCTAACGCCGTCTTACGAGTTTTCGATCACGTCACGTGTCCTGACGTCGTCTTACGAATTTTCGATCACGTCACGTGTCCTGACGTCGTCTTACGAATTTCCGATCAGGTCACGTGGCCTAAGCTGTCTTACAAATTGTTGATCAGGTTATACCATTTGTTGACATTTTATACCACGCCACTAAAGAAGTTTTCACTACAAAAAGTTATATTACTGACGATTTAAATGTTTGTTCAGTTTGAAATTGCATCGTGATTATGTGTGCCCACCGTTAAATTGACCATTGTCTATCATAATGGGACTTACGTTAGTTATTACGTCACTGACTCAGCAGTGGGTCATATATGGACTGAGTTGTAGTAGCTGATGACCGCGGCGCCGCTTGCTTTGACCAATATCCTAACTTTGATGATTGATGTTGTTTTCAACGTATTCGATCTCGGTGTAAAATTACGAATTGACATTCATTTGTAATAAATTGTCCGTGTGTCACCAACCTATACTATCCTGAGGGTCACATCAACTAGTCGCAAGATAAGAACCACTTTTTTTTTTGTTTTCGCTGGGGAAATGCTTTATGCATACCACCGCCCCCCGGGGGAGAGGTCGGTGATTATGTGGGACTCCGACAAGGGTCGTCTACCCAAGAGTCGTTTACCCACTAAAACCCCAGCGGTATACCCTCACACGACGCGCTTGGGGCGCCACAAGTTCGCATAAACGCATTCTACTGTGACGCTTCGGCGTGGTGCCCGCAACGCGGGCAAGCGACTATCAGAGAGGTCGTCCCGGTACACTGGGACGCCCTCAGTCATCGAGGCTTTCGTCGGTGGCGGCTCCCCCGAACCACCACCGGCCTCCTAGGCGAGGGCAGAAGGGGCCCATGTTTTACAAACCCTGTGCCATCCCGTCTCAGCGTGGCAGGTGAACAAATTTCCCACCGTGAATTTGGAGGAGGCCCGCCACAGTAGTCGGGGATATTTAAGGCGCTGAAGAGATGAATGACTTTCTGTATTTAAGGTCATCCCTGTCGTTCGCCGTTTCAACCCATACATTACCGACTACTGGGTCGGGCCTCCACCCTCGTTCGCGGTGCGGATCAGCCAGAGCGTCCTCACCGACCCACCCCGCCGCCTTGACGACCACGTAGATGCAGTATACGCACCTGAGTAAATCTAAAATGAGGTGATGAATCGATGATGATGATTGATTCATCAAGAATGATGTATCTTATGCTCTATAGTAGGTAGGTAAGCTCTCAACTTGAAGGGCTATATGACAGAAAATTTAAGCATATTAAATATCTCTAGTTCTAAAAGTAATAAGCCTCTTAATAGATTTGTTTTAAACTGCTTTTGAAGCTAAAGTAATCGTGTTTTTCTAAACACATTCCATTTACGTTTTCAGCAAACTTTGAGTCAATTTTCTCAAGTTTACTAAAGCAATAAAATTTTTAGTTAACTTAGTTTGCAAGTCAATCATATTAACTTGATGTGAGAGCATTTTTTGTTTAGTTTATTTATGTTTATTAACTTTGGAGATTGAGCTGATGTCAAAATTGGATATCAAAACCTTTATTGCAAAATCTCATTAAACTTTTAAATATTAAGTCTTAAATCATATTATAAATAGTATAATATTATCTTAATGCCCTCTGAGTTTCTTGCCAGTTCTTCTCAGCATAGGTCGCGTTCCGAACTGGTGGTAGACGGTAGACCTATTTCATTGTTTATTAAGATTATGAATAATGTGTTGACATTTTGTAAGTGTCCATCATGACCCAAACAAAATAAATTATGTATTTGAATTTGAATGTATACAAGAAAGTGGGATTTCTTCGAACTCTTCCAACTCGAGAAAGGCTGAACCGTGTTATATTTATGTCCGTCCCGAATAGCAGAATAAGTATTAAAAACGTTAGAAAATGGACGAAAAATTAACACACAATGTTAGTGGGTTTCGTAAATATCAAACATTATTTATTATTCATCCCGAAATTAAGGTAAACTCTTCCCTCAAATTAAGGTGGATGTTCCAGGGTGCCCGCGAAATTCAAATTCCAATTCATTCAAGGCTACCCTGGAGCATCCACCTTAAAGAAGGTATTTAAATGAAGGTTTCGAATCGACAACATATATCATCACTACATAGTAAAAAACAAAGTGGCTATCGTCTGTCGGTCCCTATGTATGCTTAAATCTTTAAAACCACGCAACGGATTTTCAATCGGTTTTTTGTAATAGATAAAGTGATTCAAGAGGGAGGTTTAGATGTATGATACATCCATAATTTAGTAAAGAAACACTGATAAATTTAGATTTTCATCATTGCACCCGTGCGAAGCCGGGGTGGGTCGCTAGTCTACAATATTCGGAAAATGGCGTATTTAGTTTTTTTTATAAGTGTTTTTTTAATTATATGTCACTTCACTTCATTGATTAATGGCTTGTCATAGAATAATGTCAGTAATGAAAAAGGATTGACATATATTGTCAAAAAGTTGGTCGTGCGTTCAGAAATTTATTTTGTGCAAACTATCGAAAATAAAATAAATCAAGCTTCTTAAATATAGAACAAGCTGTCAAATCGATTGGTCTCACTCAATCGTTTATCTGTCAATTCATTTAAAGTAATCTAAACTAATAAATACATATTAAAAAGAGGAAAGATTTGATGTCTTTTTGGATTAAATTGGCTCTGGTACTACAGGATCGATTAGAAAAATTATTTCACCATTGGAATCGTACATTATCCTTGTAGAGCTTAAGTGATAGAATATTTACAAAAAAGTTAAAAAACATTTATAATTTTAGGTAGTTTTTACAGTAGCCGTGCAAAGCCAGGGCGGGCCGCTAGTGGTTCTTAAATCAATATAATACATGGGTTCCACTGTCTATTGGGTTCCATTATGTCTCAGTGTCTTATTGCGTCAAGCTGAAGACAGGGCGCTATGGCGCTCTTTAGGGGAGGCCTATGTCCAGCAGTGGACTAATGTGGGCTGATGATGAAGGGCAATGGAGAGGGCTATGCTCGGAATTTCCCTGCGAGATCGAATCAGAAATGAGGAGATACGCAGGAAAACCAGGGTCACCGACAGTGCCAAACTTAAGTGGCAGTGGGCAGGGCACATAGCTCGCAGGACCGACGCCCGATGGGGCAGAAAAGTCCTCGAGTGGCGACCGCGTTCCGGAAGGCGCAGTGCTGGTAGGCCTCCCACACGGTGGACCGACGACCTGGTTAAGGTCGCCGGAAAGCAGTGGATGCGGGTGGCCCAGGACCGGCCTTTGTGGAGATCCTTGGGGGAGGCCTATGTCCAGCAGTGGACGTCTTTTGGCTGAAATGATGAACATCATTTCTACAGTAATATCAATCATATCTTTTTGGCTATACGATTTTTGTTCCATCCATTTAGACACAGTTCTCCATTTGAATAAGGAACTCTAAACGTGTTGCTCATGTCACTTTCTCTTAACCTCTTTTACCTCAAATCGCGACCAAACTGTCCCTAATCCGACGAGTACGAGGAAAAAAGAGAAAATTGCGTAATTCATTCTATAAGGTCTACCCGTTTCACTGTCAACCCCCGAGAGTGTGGGCGTGAATATAACGAGCCATGAAATATTTCTCGGTACATTGGTTTTTATTCATTGCATTTTTTTGTCTGGCGCGTTTTTAATCTGTGTTTTCGCGGCAAAATGAGGGTCATCCCGTGGCCATTTTGGTTTTTGTTTATGGTAATTTGCGCGGGAAACCGAGAATTGTTCTATAATATTTTCATTGACATTGAACACTTTTGTCGTATTTATCGGGTTTATTTTACAGTATACAATACCATAGTGCTTGTAGACAAATGTATTTGATCAATGTGCGCTGCCAGGGTTGACATATGGTACAGAGACTCGGTCGCGCACTATGGGCTGCATTAAAAGACTCAAAGTCACCCGAAGGGTAATGGAGAGAACTATGCTCGTTTCCCTGCGATAGGTACAAATCAGAAATGAGGAGTTACGCTGGCGAACTAGAGTCACCGACCTCACAGGATTGCCAAGTGGCAGTGGGATGGTAAGACTAACGCCGACCGCCTATCGCAAAGCACTGTGCTGGTAGGCCTCCCACATGGTGGACCGACGACCTGGCTAAGATCGCCGGTCTATCTATCGCCTAATTAAGCCCCCTTACGCACTAGCGATTGAACCGCCTCGGCGGCTAACTGCGCGGCTTGCCGCTTTTCCAGTTTAATATGTAACCGCCTATGATTGTACGCACTAAACCGCCACAAAATTTCATCCGCCAGTGCGTACAGGCATAAGCGGAAATCATCTTAACTTTTACGTTAAAATAATACAAGTTAGTTACACAATAATGCATCACGATTACATTCAGTAACAGTAAATCTTACAAGATTCCCCATAAGATCTTTGGAATATTAACGCAATCCAGTTAGATCTTATTTTATTCCCAGTGCGTCCTATTCTAATTGGGTAGAGTATACCGAAGAATATAAATGACAAAATTAAATAGAGCTAAACGTCTTATCGGCCTCACTCCAAGGTCTTTCAACCACCAAACTTGATCAATTGAATGAAAATTGCGCTTAAGGAGACGCTTCCGTGGACTTAACAAGACCTAACGAGATTTACAAAGGTAGCGTTAAACAATATTTAGATGACAATTTGTAAATGGACGTGTGTGAATAAAATCAGCACAAATTTAATAAAATAAGAATGTCATAATTATCAATAAAATGTCAAGAATGTCAATAGTCAATACGTGACTATTGACATTCTTGACAATATTAGTCAATCCTATGTATTTACTATTGACATTGCAATACATACTCGTATTACATTGTAGAGATTTATGGGAGATGCCTGTGTTCGGCAGTGAACCGACTGCATTGTTGATCTAGGGTTTGGATGGGCCGATTCGGTTCGATTCCGGGGTCAGACCAGTGTGTTTGTGAGAGTGTGTCTGGGTGTCATTTGTGTTCGTGAGTTACACATTTGTAAACATCCCCCGCGATACAGGTTACATCGTACAGGAGTGTTTAAACAGACTTACTTCGACGATAAATATGTCCCCAACGACCGTGCTGCCACCTTGTTGTGGTGAGGGAGCTTGCGTGCCTTTAGGATCAGTTGGGACTATGGTCCCAGCTTAGGGTCACCCACGGGGCGTTTTTTTTTCGTGTAGTTGAGGGACACCTTTCGTTTTAGTGGGTAGTTTGAAGCGCAACTAACAAAAAAACAAAGACAATAAATATGTAACATAAATAGTATATTTCATTACAAGTGCGGAAAGGCTGTCATTGCAAAGAGTACCGACAAATGTCTGACCCGAGCTGAGCGAGCGCAGCCGAAGGCGAGGGTTGACAGTCGGAACAAGTTGCAATGACGGTTCCGCACGTGTACTGAACGACTATTTTTAATACAGTTGCGAAAAAATGAAGCAATTTAATGAAATAATAAAAACACAATAAACTCAACTAACTAATCATTTATGACTTATAAACAAAAATGGCGCCAACCGTAGAATATATGCAGAGATATTTTTTTTCTTCACCCATTCTAGTAGGCAAAAGCAACTATGCCCATACAGCCAAATCTTCAGTAGATTTAATGAGATGAAATTAAATGAAATAAAACCTAACCTAACTCATTCAATCAAATCATTAAATCTGATATTGAAACATATTAGTACGTAGTTTCTTTTTAGAAATATACGTATTTGCATGAATCATAAAAACTTCTATGATTTTTTTAGTAAAAACTTCATGGTTGGTTTTTCCTTATAATAGACATTATTTTGACAGTTGGGAAAGAAAACGCACTAGTGCGGGAATGGTAAAAAAAAAGCACGCGTGTGTAATAGCCCACTTCCCGAACGCTATACGGCCCTGCAATATGCCACTTTTTGAGCAACTGTATTAAAAATTATGATTACGACACAACAGAACAGATGACGCGAATTGAGTTACCTCGAGGACGGCCGAAGGGCGTTTGGTCTCAAAGGGCCCTTAACCTGTACGCTATCGAATTACACGCCCTTGAGCTTGTTCGTGTTTACGAATAAAGTTCCCGGGTTCAAATTAGTCTTGTACATCGTTTCCGTGTGGAGACGAATTTAGAAAACATAGTGTCATCACTCCATTGCATCCTGATGGTGTGACGAGCCCGATAGATAACCTAGCCGTAAGAGAAGGAAAACTTGTTACAAACCCTGAGTCAACTGGACGCATCGCCGGTGACGATGCGTCGTCTGGCCAACGGGACGCATCGTCACCGGCGTCATCAAGGAGTAAACATTGGTTAATTTAGAACCACATTTTTTAGTCCTTTGAGAACAAAATTTGTATACCAAGACCGAATAACTACCAGTTATCCCACTATGTGAGTGGGATAACCGGTAATGAATCGGTTGGACCATACAATTTTGACGCTACAGAAAGCCACTGTCTGGCATGTCCTCTAACGCAGGTTAATATCTACTACTACTTCGCAGCCACTAATTGACCCACTGCTGAGTCAGGCCTCCCCTGTTACATGGAGGGTACCTACTGTACCACGCTGGCCAGATGGGTTGGCACAGGCTTTTGTAACAAGTTTTCCTTATCTTGGTTCCTTCTCTAGCCTAGGTTTTCCGCCTTGGCGTTTCCTTTTGTCGGCTGTAACGACGCCCTTAGGATGGAATGGGGTGGTGACACTATGTATTCTAAATCCGTCCGAATGCAGGTTAATTGACAAACTCAACTCAAAAGGAACTTTATTTACGTAGGGTTTATCACAAATCTCTTATAAATCATCATATTTAAAATTACCATTATCATCTTACAACCCCTGTCCTACGCTAGGTGGTAGTCTCCATACACACCTATCGGTCGTAATAACTACATTCACACCTTTCATACATAATTCCTCATTCTTACAATCCATCCATCTCTCTTGATCTCCCACAGCCCTTACGTCCACCCACATTCATGCTGAAACTACCACCGGTTCGGAATACTGCTCTACAGATAATAGCCGGCAAGAAACTCTGTAGTTTCTTTCATCCAACGACACTTTTCCTAACCTAAAGATCAATCGCCCGCCCGCAACATTTAGTTGACTACGACCTGGTAACGTAAACAGGTTTATTAAAATTAACTGAACAGGCGTGTGAACCGACGCGCTTGGATTTTTGAATCAGTAATCTCGAATTTACTGCCTATGATTATTAATAAGCCATTAACGCAAGTACATATTGAAATTTCGCGTCTCCTTTGTACTACGCTCGCAAATTTACACCTCGCAGAAACCCAACACTCGTCCATATGGAGCCGAATAATAGCTTATTATGAATACGCCAGTATAATATTTCAATGCCTCATATTTTCAAAATTAACAATATAATTGGGCAGCGAGCTGAATTTAAGTACAATGGACGAACGTAGACATCTGGCGTTCGAAAAGGGCGGATATACCAAACAGGGACTGAATGAGAATCGTGTCCCAGAGGCATGAATCCCGACAATAATTTCTTTCCTAATTTGTTGCAGAGGAATATGTGTTCCATTACAATGGGATTAAGTTGTTCCTTGGTTGAACAGATATGGTGTTTAATCCCTTTTGCTAAGTTGCGACCGGTTGCATCTGAACATCCCGAAACACCGTTTTGATGTTTACGCGGTGAGATAGAGATGGTGCTGTCAAGCTAATAGCTGATTTATGTGCGTTTGTTAGAGTATATTTTTGAATGGACAGCTTCGAAGAATAAGTCGTCACCCTTTGTACATATTACTCGTGGCGTATAATTAGCGATTTTGTGAAAATTATTAGGTAAACTCCACGTGAGGTTGTAACAAAACCTCTAAAGCCATCCGAAATGAGGATACAGAGCTAATCAAAGGAACCAGTTCGGTGTCTTATAGCATGAGCGGGCAATTTATGTTTTTATGTATGTATTTATGGACTATCCCTGCCAGCCTGGGGATGGCCAACAGGGGATGTGGGGAGTCCCCTCCGCCTCTGTGAGGAGACGGAGTCATACCCACTAAACGTCCCCGGGGTGTACCGTCCCGCGCTTGCTGCCCCGTGGGCCCTGACTGTATCTCCACGGGGAAACCAGGGACTCCTGCCTATTACTACTACTACTCAGCCCATAAATGACCCACTGCTGAGTCGGGCCTCCTCCCATCACAGGGAGGGTCATTAGCCTACTGGGCATCACAGGGCTTCATATCAACGCCTTTTTTTTAGGTTTTCAGCGGTTTTCGGCTTCGTCATTTCCTTTTATCGACTCTTACGACACCCTCGGGATGGAATGGCCGTGGCTCCATGTAACTGGAGGAGCAACCCAACTCAGCAGTGAGCCGCATATGAGCTAAGTAGTAACAGTAGGGGTTTATGTGGAAACCAACCAATATGTGTGTGCCGCCTTTGGATCACGGGGTCCCGGGTTCGATTCCGGGGCTGGGCAAGTGTCTTTGTCTTAACCAGAGGCACTTGCTTTGAGTCTGGGTGTCATTTGTGTTTGTAAACTGCCCCCGCGATACCTAGGTTATACCTAGTACAGGGGTTTCGTTTCTTGCCGGCTCTTCTCTGTAGAGGTGCATTCCGAACCGGTGGTAGATGGTAAATAATTAATTTTAAATGGTAAATTTTATTATATTTTATTGTTTGACTTGGCAAAAGCGCTCTAATGAGCCAACTTGATTAAATGAGTTTTGATTTGATTTGAATAAAAAAAAGAAGCAATCGTTATTATCATCCTTCATCATTATCATCATTTTGTTACAACCTATAAAGTAAATAATTCGTCTGCTATAAAAATTATTACCTATGGTTTGAAAGCTTTATTTTCTTTAAAGAAGTACCATAAAGGCGAGCGCACTTTATCGGACGCGAATGTGCCTCAGCTATAGCTTTAATAAACTACACTCAAAGTATGCACGCATTTCATTCAGATTATCAACCGCGTGTTTTCTCATGTGGAGACGGATTTATAATGCATTGTGCCGCCACCCCATTCCATCTGGATGTCGTAAGAGACAACAATATCCTTGGACATATCCTTGGACATTTAACACAAACGACAAGGCCAGACACTTTGCCACAAGAGGAGGAAAACTTAATACGTAACCCAGTGCCAACCCGTCTAGTCAGCGTGGCACAGTAGGCCAATTAATCGCTATGGGTCATGCATGGGTTGAGTAGTAGTATCAACCGCATCCGTAAGTCGCGACTTACGAGGGCGTGTACGTAATGCCCATTAGTGTAACCTATAATCGGACGCGTCCGATAAAGTGCGCGTAGCTTAATTAATTACAGAGAAAAATAACAGTTACATTATGGCGTCGTACACATCTATATGGAGGTATAATAAATCTGTATGGAGGTATAAATAGTCATGAAACCAACAATTTTTTCCGCTTGTAAAAAGTTTTACGATTCTGTGACACTAGATGACATTGAGGTCAATTAAGTATTACCATGTAAATTTTGTTGCTACCATAAATCTGTTTTTGAAGGCCTATAACGTTTTCAATAACGTAATTTAAATAAAGACGATGCAAGAACAGATCTATGTGGCAATCTGACAGGATCTAGGTAATTTTTTTTTTCTTTTAAAAAACAGGACCTTGGTAATTGTTTGTTTTTGTAAAAAAACGAAACCCCTGCACTATGTATAACCTGTATCGGGGGCGGTTGACACACATGAAATTCACGAACACGATTAACACCCAGACTCAGAGAAGCTGATTTTTAGAAGAAGAAATTGATTCAGGGATCCGTGATCCTATCTAACCTCTAGACTAAAACTCTTCTTTGCAGATTCATTTAGTCTTCTTCTTCTTCTTACACAGGCAATTAATCAAAATCTGTGGGTGTGTAGCGACCGCATGCTACATACTTTACACAATTCACCCGAAAAATCTGAACTAATTGCATCAAGAAATATCGCCTACAAATGCGATAATTACGAAAAAGTCCTACACCGCGATAGCGAAATTTCAAGAGCAATTCGCAAGGTTAAGATATCGCCGACTACAACTATCAGGGGATAGGCGCTGTGACCCCTAGCCAGACATGACACCTCGTCTGACTGGATGATCATCCCTTTGCGCCTAAAGGTGCATGTGGTAGGGATTTGGTTTTTTTTAAACATAAGAAGCGTGGCATAGCTGCCTAAGTTTCCTCCACGCCATTGGAGGAGCCTCTTGTCCGTGTGCTGATGGATGTAGAATACATAGTGTCACCACCCAATTCCATCCTGAAGGGTGTCCTAAGAGCCGACAAAAGGAAATGACGAGGCTGAAAACCTAGCCGGAAGGAAAACTTGGTACGAAACCCTGTGCCAACCCGTCTGGCCAGCGTGGCACAGTAGGCTAATTACACTCCATGTAACTGGAGGAGGCCTGATTCAACAGTGGGTAATATATGGGCTAGTAGTAGTAGTAATATTCGATAATGATGATAAAGTTTAATAAGGGTCAGATACAGTCTCATAAATGGATTCCGATAATAATAAAACCGTTAGTATAAGCCCTCTTTATAGCCTCCGAAAAGATTTCCATACATTTTTATTGCGTAAGATTTGCAGAACTCGACACTAGACTATAAAAGTGCCGATACAGCTAAACTTGCAACAAAAAACTAGACCTTTTTGAATACAGTATTTGATTTGCAAATCGAATGGAGGGTAAACAGATAAAGTTTTATAAATAAGGATAAACCTTTTCCTTGAACGGGGATAAAATGGTTCGCGCCGTAAACAATACAATCGAGCTAGCGCATTCGAATGCGTTGACCATGCGACGGGAAATGGAGAGTGTCGAATGCTGAAATGTCGGGATTTGACAACGGTATTTCGTAGGCAAGTCACCGACATAGCTCAGAGAATTAGCGGACTGAAGTGGCAGTGGGCTGGTCATATCTGTAGAAGACCGACAACCGCTGGGGTAGACGAGTTCTTGAGTGGAGACCGCGAATCGGCAAGCGTAGCGTGGGACGGCCCTCTGCTAGATGGAGCGACGATCTGCGAAAGGTTGCGGGCAGCAGCTGGATGCGTCTAGATGAAGACAGGGCGCTCTTTAGCCCCGCCGCACATGCTCACACTCGCATTGGTTGTCACGGGCCGCGTGCGTGCGAGGCGCAGTACCAAACTCCGCATGTACGCGTGTGCGATGACACGTGAGAGCAAATGCGGAGCTGGGTACTGCGCCATAGGTTTTAAATACTGCCACTCGCACGCGGCTCGTGACAGCCATTGCGAGTCTGAGCATGTGCGGCGGGGCTTAAGGGAGGCCTATTTCCAGGACTGGACTAATGTGGTCTGATGATGATGATGATGATTTTGTAGACTAGACAGACAGCACTACAGACAAGCTCTAACATTGTCAGTATTCAAAAGGCTAGTCAAAAATCACAACTACTACCAAAGTGCATAATTATGTCATCATCTACTATGACACGCCTGGCCCGCACAGTAGGCTAATTAACCTCCATGTAACTGGAAGAGGTCCGGCACTACAGTGGGTCATCTATGGGCTGATTTCATTCGTTTCAACCCATAAATGACCCACTACTGAGTCGGGCCTTCTTATGGAGAATCTTCATGGGGGGTAATTAGCCTACTGTACTACGATGGCTAGACGGGTTGGTACAGGTTTTTGTTTCAAGATTTCCTTCTCTTGCTGCTAGCTTTGCGGTCTTGTCATTTCCATTTGTCGGCTCTAACGACACCGTCAGGATGGTATGGGTTGGTGACATTGTGTATTCTTAACGCGTCACCAGACCGTGTAGGTAATACGATATCGCCCACAAGAAGTTCAATGTTATTTATTATTATCGCCTATTTCCCATTAAAATTCCACGAATTTAACATCAGCAGCTCATCGTCAAATGAAATGGCGGCCATGTTTTTTCTCCTCCGATGTCTCCGAGGTTTATACTTTAAATATAAAAAAGTATTTTGTCTGTCTACATATTACTTGTCGCGGGTGGATCTGCACTTAGACCAAATTATAGTTCCATTTTCAAATTGACCACAGACTTAAATTGACCACAGACAAAATAGTTTAATGCATGTGTTAGTGTCAAATGCAGGGTGGTGTGTGTAATTTTTTTTAAATGACGTAATGTATTTATATGCATATTAATTAATTTTTTGCAATGATAATATAATTTCTATAATAATGTTATGAGCAAATAGTGATCGTTTAAACAAAATCATTTTAAGTCGTAATTAGCGAAGCATTAATTTTAAGAATTCTTCTTCTCTCTATATAAACTACACTACTCAGCCCATAAATGACCCACTACTGCGTCGGGCCTCCTAGTATATGAAGACTACTGTAACTAAATTAGCCCCCGCTAGCCAGATGGGATACCACAGCGTTTTTTTTTCAAGATTTCCTTCCCTTCCCTTCCTTTGTCATTTCCTTTTGTCAGCTCTTACGACACCCTCAGGATGGAATGGGTTGGAGTCTGTGTCGCTAAAGCAGTTTACGAACATGGAATTCACGAACACATTACACCCACACTCAGAGGAAGTGCCTCTATTTTACCTAAAGACACTTGCTGGGTCAGCTAGTAACTAATAAATAACCATTTGAATTCGGTGCCAACTTAAATTGACCCTGACCATAATTAGGATCATCATTTCAGCCCTTAAATGACCCACTTGACCGGGCCCAGATTCGAACTAACCCCATAGACCTAGATTTTAGATCAATGTCAATAGAAAAGCTTCGAAGTGCATCCGCCGGCGGTAGCTAGTTAACAAATAAATAACCAACACGCAAATGGCCGAGACTCGCGAAGAAGTATAAATTTGCAATTATTATAATAAAGATTACGCAGTCATAGTTTTAAGTCTGCAAATAAATTGTTGCAAATAATATGGTAATTTATTCGTTCATAAATTACAAAATGGCGTGCGAATATTCAGTGACAAAAGGATCAGAAATGAACACCTATAAGTTTATGAATGTTTAAACAATAAACAGTCGTGAGCTTTAGTCGTTGACATTTCGAATTATATTTGAATTTATACATGGAATATTTAAACTTTTTCTAATCAATATAAATACGTGTAGTAAAATCTTTTGTAAGAAAATTCCCACACTTAGAAGGACTTAGAGGGACACTTAGAAGGAGTGCTAATATTATTTTTGAAGTGAAACCTTTTTTTAAGGACTGCACACATATTTTTCCTTAGGTAGTAAGCTAGGCTGATCCGTCACGCTCTAAGGTGAAAACTGCTATTCGCAGTTGTGTCGCTGTGTTTATTATATTCAATTCATACGCAATAATAGTCTTTATTAATTTTCGGGACAATTATTTGGTTTACATTGTGAGGTTAGTGTAGTAGTAGGTTTATCGTGCTAATATTTTGATTATAGTTGAATTACAAATTTAAAATGAAACTATAATTTAAATTAATTAAGATCCAATTTCGACCGCTGGGCGACAATTGTACCTGGCGATACTAGTAATCAGCCTACTGTGCCACCCTGGCCAGACGAGATGGCACAGGCTTTGTATCAAGTTTTCCCTATCTTGTGGCCAGCTAATCGGCTTTGTCGTCGGCTCTGATGACACCCTCAGGAAGTAATCATGTGGTGGCACACGGATGAATTTAAAAGAGGAATCCATATTTTAAAGTAAATGATATTTGTGTAGGTACCTCAGTGGACATTTTATTCGATATTTGATACCTTGCCTTTAAAGTAAAGTGTTGGGTTTCATTATGTAAATAAGTTAAAATAAATACTATTAAATAATGCTCATAAATATTTATAAGATGACTTGTTCACGCCAAAAATTTTATACACATTTTTATAATAACACATAAACTTATTCTCATCTCTTTATTGTGATATTTTTTTAAAGAGTTGATTTGACAGAGGGGCATTAAATTACACTACGTATACTTTAAGTGATTAGTATGAATTCGAAACGGTACAAAAAAAATACACGTGATTTTTCATGGGGGGTGGAGGGGTAGTCTTAAACCTCACCAGGTATCACCAAGGGGGAGGGAGGAGTTAAAAAATGTTAAAAAAATAATTATTATTAAATAATTAATGGAGAGCCCCTAAGGTTAATAAACGATGCGTTAGGCATAAACATATTCTATTAGGAAAGATACATCATGTTCAAATGAGGCAAAAATTTAAAAAATCATTTGCGGCTAAACTATTGCTCCAATTTAATTGATTTTTGGTACAGAGCTTGGCAATGATACCTGATAAAAAATGCCCCTATGTCGTATCAACCCTGTATATGTAATATATTTTTTTTTTAAATACGCTAAGTATAATACTTTGCGTACGTATACATGGTTTAAAAGCAGGGGTTTGTTCTATTACCTAAACTAACACAATTTTCGACTGTAATTAAACATTTTTGTACCAACAACCTCTGAGTCAAAAGACGTCCACATTCATCATTTTCCGGTGACCTTAACCAGGTCATCGGTCCACGGTGTAATGACCTACCAGCACTGCGCCACTCGAGGACAATTCCGCCCCACCGGGTGAGCTATGTGCCCTGCACCCTGCCACTAAATCTGGCAATCCTCTGGGCTATGTATTTAAACTGTTGGCTAGTTCTGTTTATAGTATAACTAGCGACCCGCCCCGGCTCCGCACGGGTGCAATTATGCATGTACACATAAACCTTCCTTTTGAATCACTCTATCTATTAAAAAAACCGCTTCAAAATCCGTTGCGTATTTTTAAAGATTTAAGCATACATAGGGACGGACAGAAGAATGCGACTTTGTTTTATACTATGTAGTGATATTGTATTGTTCCTATTGTTAAAATATACAGTCTACTCAAACGGAACGAACGTTTTTTTCATTGGTCATGTGGTGACAGATTTAGAATACACAATGTCACCAACCCATACCTTCTTGAGGGTGTCGTAAGAGGCGACTAAAAGAATGCAAGAGGCAGATCATCTAGCCGCAAGAGAAGGAAAACTTGATACAAACCCTGTGCCAACCCGTCTTGCCAGAGTGGTACAGTAGGCTTGGCTGTGCCCCTGACACTGCCAAAGTCCATGGGCGGCGGTTAACACTTACCATCTGGAGGGCCGCTAGCTCGTTTGCCACAAAGAGCAATAAAAAAAAACCCCTTCATGAATTTGGCGGAGGTCAGACCCAGTAAGTAGTGGGTTATTTATGGGCTGAAACGACGAACGACTATTTCATAAGTGTACACTGGTCATACCAGTAATCCTGTTTTGCACCGTTTGCGCACATAATCCGCTACTGATGATGATGTATTGGACCCCAAATCCATCTCTTCGCTAATTACAACACAGTTACGTAATCCAATCGACCCGGCTCACTAATACGAGCATGACCGTAATCGACCTAACATGAATGCTTAGACAATTATGTTAATAAGTAATTTTCATATAGAACACGCATAAACATGTTATTGCATCCATATACCTTAACGTTTACACGGTGTGATAAAAACACTTTATTACCAACGAAAAAATAATTCAAATGATGTATGTTACTCACAGGTCCATGAAGGATTTAGATTACATAATGTCACCATCCCATTCTATCCTGAGGGTGTCCTAGCCGCAAGAGTAGGAAATCTTGACATGAAACCCTTTTTTTTTTTTACGTCGGAGATCCTCATGGATACCCGGCCGTCGGGAACTGGCCGGGGTATGTGGGACTCCGGGGCGCGTAGAGATGGTGAATTGCGCCCCGACCTACCCACAAAAACCGACGGCGATCCTCGACTGCCCAAACCAGGGCCACGAGTGTATAAGCCATCTTACTAATATTATAAACGTGAAAGTTTGTAAGTATGGATGGATGGTTGGATGGATGGATGGATGGATGGATGGATGTTTGTTACTCTTTCACGTAAAAACTACTAAATGGATTTTAATGAAACTTTACAATAATATAGCTTATACATCAGAATAACACATAGGCTACAAGTTTTAAAGATATTATGTGAATTACAACAATATAAACAAGTCGAATTCAAAATTTCTAATTGTCAAATTTTCGACCATATTAAACTATAGACAACATAACGTTTCGCTGTCAGTTGCGTTTTGTTAAAGTAGGTTTTATACGGACGGGATAAAAATCTCAGGTATCCTATGTCCAACTTTATTTTTGTTTTAAATATATATATATATAATGCGGAACAAAGTTCGCCGGGTTAGCTAGTACATATATATGTATGGCTTATACACTCGTATGTATAAGCATACGTGAGCGAAGTTGCCGGCGGGGTCTTGTATCTAAGTAATTTTGTTTATGTTGATGTTTTACTGTATTGAATTCAATAGGATGGTCTGGCCCCGGACATACGACATAATTTACTTTTTCTTAAAAAAAAAATAACCCCTGCAAAAAGTATAACCTGCATTGCGGGAGCATTTTACAAACATGAAATTCACTAACACAAATGACACCCAGACTTAGAGCAAGTGCCTCTGGTTTACACAAATACATTTCCACAGCCCCGAAATCGAACCCGGAATCCCGTGATCCAAAGGCTGCACATCCAATCAACATGATGTTTGTTATATATTAAATTACTAGCTGAATCCCGCGATGGTACCCGCGGTTATGAACGTACCGCGGGCTATGGCGTCGGGCGAAGCCAGTCTAAAAAATGTAGCCCAATTTACTCCTTATATCATCAGATACCTATCAGCGAAAGTCCCGTCAAAATCCATCCAGCCGTTCCAGAGATTACCCGCAACAAACAGACAGAAAATTATATTTTGGTATATGTACTGTGTATACATTACGCATTTAGTAAAAGATGTTTTTTTTATTACGTCCTGTACACAGAAACGTCAATAAAACGGAATGACTCTAGAAATCGATGATTTCGTTAAAACGGGCGGTTTAAAAAAAAACACAAATGAAATTTGTAAATCGAACTGCAGTTAGAGGAAAAATAAAAGAGGTCTATAAAAAAGTTTTGTGACCCGACGAATGGTAAAAGATGGTAATAAAATGGTAACAAACGGTAATGGGACAGATAGGAGAGTGGATTTCGGACGCCCCCCAGCGTTCTAATCGTACTGGTATTGTTCCAATGGCTATAAGAATAAATTTGTTTTTATTACTTGACGAACATTGAGCAAACATAAATGCCATTAGATAAGGACTCGAATATTTGTTTTGGCGGTCAATTTACGTAAATTATCTACTACTTACTAGTTACTACTACTTCTCAGCCATTTATGGGCTGCTGCTGAGTTGAGCCTCCTCCAACTACATGGCGGGAAATTAGCCTACTGTGCCACGCTGGCCGGACGGGTTGGCAGAGGGTTTCGTAACACCGGGGCTGGGTACGGGGATGTCTCACCCCACACGGGATCTGAGTGGAAGCGACGTCCTGCCGGGTGCTCACGGCAGGACGTCGAGTGTTCGTAAGGAGCCTGAGGAGAGGAGGAGGGCCTCCTCGTCTGCGGCGGCGTGGTTCTGCATCAGATCCCACAATGCCGCAACAGGACGCGAGTTGGTGCACCCCGGGGAGGTTTAGTGGGTAGGCCCCCACTATGGGGGAGAGTCCCACACTCCCCTCGCTGGCCATCCCCGTGGCCGGCGAGGAAGTCCATAAAGGATTTTACCCCGGGCGAAAAAAAAAAGGGTTTCGTAACAAGATTTCCTTCTCTTGCAGCTAGCTTCGGCCTTATCATTTTCTTTTGACGCCTCTTACGACACCCTCAGGATGAAATGGGGTGGCGACATTATGTATTCTAAATTAATATGTAACAATATTAGTAGGTACCATATAGGCTTGCGTTGTCCACTCGTAAAATTACACAAAACAATATTGAACATATATTTTTTTGCTGTATATATTTGCGGTTATAATCGGCAACACATTTTTTTTCTACATTACAACCTACCTCTCCTCTTTCATACCATTTCTCGCGTTCATTCGTTCTTTCATACTTCATACTGTATCTTTCTTTCTTACATTTCTTTCTTACCAATGGGGAGGACTATATTTCTTAATGTGACTGTGACTGTTCTAACAACTGCTATCTATTTTAATTCTGGGGAATTTTTACATACTCGTAGTTTTAATTTCTCGGTAAACACATTTTGAACATACTCGGTTGGTTGAATACTTATGTCAGCAGCACTATCGTATCGATCCATTTGATATGGCTGTAGAATTATTTTTACATGAAAGAAAGAAAAAGAAAGTAGGTTTATGTATTTGCTAATAACTACAATACATACAACGCTAATCAATTACAATGTATCGAAACTTTTTTGATGTTCGGTCGACATTAGAGCCTGACCTTTACAGCACGACCACAGAGAAGTATTTGTTTATGATAAAAGTATAGTATAACCTAAACCGGTAGTAACAGAATACTATACTGAATGAACATTAACTTATAGTAAACTAGCGACCCGCCCTAACTTCGCACGGGTGCATTGATGGACCTCTAAATTTATCAGTGTTCCTCTACAATATTAAGTATGTATCATACACTATAAACCTTCCTCTTGAATCACTCTATCTATTAAAAAAAATACTTCAGAATCTGTTGCGTAGTTTTAAAGATTTAAGCATACATAGGGACGGACAGACGACAGCGACTTTGTTTTGTAATATGTAGTGATAGTGATAGTGATGACGTTTTTTAACTGACTGTCATAGTTAACTACCATAATTTCTGCACTAAATTACCCGCCACTGTAATTAAATAAGGATAAATTAAATAAGGATAAATATCCTTGGACATTTCACACAACGCCATCTCGTCCCAAGCTAAGCAACTTAATGCTTGTGTTATGGTAACGAGATGGATGATAAACTACTTACATACATTTTTTTTTGTAAATACATACATATTATAGATAGAAATGACACCCAGACTCCGAGCCAGTGCCTCTGGTTTAGACAAAGATACTTGCCCGACCGCGGAATCGACCCCGGGACCCGTTGATCCAAAGGCGGCACATTTAACCACTAGACCAACGAGGCAGTCAATTAATATTAATAATTAAGTAGTTAGCCCACCACTGCCACTTAAGTTTGGCAACCCTGTGGGCTATGTCGGTGACCCTGGTTTGCCTGCGTATCTCCTCATTTCTGATTCGATCTCGCAGGGAAACTCCGAGCATAGCCCTTTCCTTAAGTGGCAGTGGGCAGGGCACATATCGCGCAGGACCGACGCCCGATGGGGCAGAAAAGTCCTCGAGTGGCGACTGCGTTCCGGAAAGCGCAATGCTGGTTGGCCTCCCACACGGTCGACCGATGACCTAATTAAGGTCGCCGGAAAACGATGGATGCGTTCGGCCCAGGACCCGGCCTTTGTGGAAGTCCTTAATGCCTAAGTTCAGCAGTCGACATCTTCCGGCTGAAATGATGATGATGTTGAATTAGCATACTGTGCCACGCTGGCCAGGCGGGTTCACATAGGGTTTCGTATCCAGTTACCCGTCTCTTGCGGCCAGGTTTTCGACCTTCTCATTTATTTTTTTCGACTCTTAGGACACCCACATGATGAAATGGGGTGGCGACATTAGGTATTCTAAATTCGTCACAACACGGATAATGTCCATAGAACTCCGCATAGGCTGTTTGTGAGTAATATGCTTAAAACTTTTTATTTGTATGCGCCCATTCAAATCAGCTTAGCTGTTCTCACATCACGAAGTCGAAAGTCGACTGAAAACTGTTTGTGAAACTTTTGACGCACACGGGCATAGAATCCTGTACGTTCCGATGAGCATGCCTCATGCATGGTTGAACTTAACTTTGATGGGTGAGCGAGCTAATTCTTACTTGTCTGAATATGAATTAAATTTTGTTTTATGTGATTATTTTGTTTCACTGGCATAGAAATGTTCTCACTATAGAAATACTGCATTGTAGATGTCTGAGGCCAGAGTCAGTAGTGGGTCATCGTGATGGACACGTGTAGTAATAGATTAAAATGCTCTTTGTCTATTTCAGGTAAGTGTTTTTATGAGAGCACTATAATTTGCTTCAAAAATATTCGGTAAGTGAAACCCATTTTTTTTTTGACCCGGTATAAAATCTTTTATGGACTATCCCTGCCAGCCTGGGGATGGCCAACAGGGGGTGTGTGGGAGTCACCTCCGCTTCTGTGAGGAGACGGAGTCATACCCACTAAACGTCCCCGGGGTGTACCGTCCCGCGCTTGCTGCCCAGTGGGCCCTGACTGTATCTCCACGGCAATCCGTCAGGCCAGTGTGGCATAGTAGGGGACTGTCCATTAATCACGTGAGGTTGGAAAGGGGGGGAGGGGTTCGGAAAAAATCACGAATTACACAAGAGGGTAGGGGGGGTATAGTAAAATATCACGTGTATTTATTTTTTCGTCAAACGCGTGATTTCTATACCGAAAAGCGAATGAGTCTTTGTAGGTACTAAAAAAATACACACGTGATTTTAATGGGGGGTGGGGGGTAGTCTTAAACCTCACCACGTATCACCAACGGAGAGGGAGGGGTTAAAAAATGATAAAAAAACATCACGTGATTAATGGACTAGGTTTGTAATTGGAGGAGGCCCGACTCAGTAATGGGTCATGTATCGGCTGAGTAGTAGTGGTCTCTGAGACTGCGCTCTGGGGAAAGCATGGTTTTGTAGCAACCAGCACACAGCTTACACAATTTACCCGAAAAATCTGAACTATCAACATCAAGATATCGCCTGCAAATGCGAGAATCACCAAAAAGTCCTACACCGCGATAGCGAAGTTTATAGAGCAATAGCGGTTAAGAAATCCCCGACTAACGTTTTCGGGGGATAGGCGCTGCGGCCCCCTGCCAGACGTCCACCTCGTCTGGCTGGTTGATTATAATATTGCGCCTAAAGTTGTATCAGTTTAAGGAATCCATCAGCGTCTGGCTTATGCTGAACCAGCGCCGTTTCAGCGCAATTTATATTAGAGTTTATGTAATTATATATAGTATTTAAGGTAAAATTGTGCCAAATAAACCATTTTTCTTTCTTCTTTCTTTCTTGCCAGTTATACCTTCGGACTTGTAAACCTCCATATGTGACAGTAGCTGCTTACCATCACACGAGTATTATGCCTGAGGGCCACCTTAGTAGTAAATAAGAGACAAACACTCGGCTCGGAATCGAACCGCGGGAATCGACCAACTGAAACATCTGGCTTAGCATCTGCTCATATTGTCCTGCATGCATCTGTCAGTCTGTCATTACACGGTTGACTAGGCTATTGCTCATCGACCCACACATGACCTGATGGGTCGGCCCTTCTCCAATTACATGAAGGGTAATTAACTTACTGTGATAACCCAGCACAGGGGCACAGGGTTTTATACTTTTTTTACCTCGGAGGTCCTCTTGGATTTCCGGCCGTTGGACTGCCCGGGTTAAATGGGTCTCAGGGGCGCGTAGAGATGGCCCCGACGTGCCCACTAAAACCGACTGCGATACTCGACTGTCCGAATCAGGGCCACGGATTAACTGACCGGTAGGAGAGCATGCTCTGGGATCCTGGGGGCCTCGGCTCGCCTCATTTAGTGGAGCCCCAAGCTACAAGGCATCCGATAAATTACATTAAATCCATAAAAACTACGTTACCCCCACTTCAATGTATTTGACACACACATACACGCATGTATACTGTTTTGTTTATTTGTTAAAGTCATCCTTATTGTGTTTGTTTTGATTTTTGGTTTGTTTTTATTTTCAACAACAAATCCTTCCTCAATGTTTTATTTCCCGCCATGATTTCGTAGTACCAAGACGGTTTTCCTCGTTTCTAGTTGTAAAAATAAATTGTACTCTTGTATTACCATACTGCCTTGGATTCCTGTTATTCGCAAGACTCCCCTTGTACCGCTTAAGGAAATGTATAAAGCAGTACAAGTACTCGTATTTTTCCACCATTTACGTCGCGAACGAAAGTGTATCATGATTGTAATGCTCGCATAATTTGTACCAAAATATCCTGCAACTTTTATCCATCATCACAGCAGATTTACTTGTTATTCTAGGGGTTGGATGAACCGCATTTGGAGCACAGGTCCTCGATTCGATTCCGGGGCCGGGCAAGTGTCTTTGTGTAAACCAGATACTAAGTTTCCTTTGGTTTCCTTGCGCTTTTTTTGTCGCTGGGGAATTGCTTTATGCATACCGCCGCCCGGGCTGGGGTCGGGGTTATGTGGGACTCCGGAAGTGCTCGTGTAATCCCTAAAACCCCAGCGAAATACCCTCACACGACACGCTTGAAGCGCCACAGGTTCGCGGAAATACATTCCACTGGGACGCCCTCAGTCAGTGAGGCTTTCGTAGGGGGCGGATCCCCCGGCCTCTATCGCTGGTGCAAGAGGTGGGTGTAAAGTCACCTCTTCCACGGCCTTCGTCTGCGGCGCGGGTCAGCAAGATCATCCTCCTCTCTGAGCCGCTCCGCCGCCTCCTTTTGCGACATGACTGGTTTGCCCTGCGTTAAAAAAACAAAGAAGGGTATTTAGCCGCCATGTTACTGAAGGAGGTCCGACCCAGCAATGGGTCATTTATGGGCTGAGTAGTAGTAGTAGGTTAATTAAGAACTACTTCTTCTCTTCTCTTCTTCTCTTCTCACCAATCTGCTAGTTCCCATCGCTCGGTTATTTTTTTATCTGTGGCTTGAATGCCTCTTGAATAGGCTTGCGTGATGGAAAGAAACGCCAGGGTCTAAGATGGAGCAGGCAATTCAAGGAAATGCCCTGTCGGGCACCGGCTCTCACATACACACGACGAAACACAGTAAAACTGCTTGGCGACTTAGCTGTGATCCTATAACCTCCCATTAGACATCCCATCCTCACATTAGAATATGTGGGATACTGAGATACTGGATATCTAGGTGATGTCCAGACCGATATTTCTCAAGCTGACGTCAGTAGACGCACTCAGGTGGCTGGGTGCACATGTCATAACTGGTTGCGTCGATGGCATACTTGCTTATCGGTGTATAACCGCTTGTGGTTGTATTTATTGCAGTTCAAGCAGACGCCCTGCCTCCAATTTATGTAAAAAAAACCTATATGTCATTTTCTAAGTTCCTTTTGAAATATCCTAATAATAATTCGCATGGGTGTTTAACAAAAATCTGTTGTAGTTAGACATATTATATCTTTGAACGACACGGTTGGCGCAGTGGTTGAGCGATCGACTGCTGCGCAGCATGTCACGGGTTCGATTCCCGGCACGGAAGAAATATTTGTACGACCTACAAGTATTTGTTCCGGGTCTGGGTGTTTTCTATATATAATATGTATGAATTTACAAAAACAAAGTATAATAAGTAGTTTATCATCCATCTCGTTACTATAACACAAGCATTAAGTTGCTTAGCTTGGGACGAGATGGCGTTGTGTGAAATGTCCAAGGATATTTATTTATATTTATTTATACATTGTAGCCTTTGTGTGGTTCTACTGTGTAAGCTATATTATTGTAAAATCACATCAAAATCCATTGATTAGTTTGTGCATGAAAAGGTGCAGCTAGTAAAATATAAAGTTGTAAAAACAACTGTATCTTAAATTATCCAAAATATTTAAGATCTAAAACTAAAATTCGTCGTTTCAGCCCATAAATGACCCACTACTGAGTCGGGCCTCATCCAAATTAATGGAGGGAAATTAGCCTACTGTGCCACGCTGGCAAGACGGGTTGGCACAGGGTTTGTATCAAGTTTTCCTTCTCTTTCGGCTAGGTGATTTGCCTCTTGCGTTCTTTTAGTCGCCTCTTACGACACCCTCAAGACGGTATGGGTTGGTGACATTGTGTATTCTAAATCCGTCACCACACGGACAAACTAAAATTATAACAACGAAAACTCCTCCAACTACGCGGAGGGTCTTTCGCCTACTGTGCCACGCAGGCCAGACGGGTTGACACAGGGTTTCCGTCTCTTGCGTCAAACTGGTCCAGTTGCCGAAACTCTATAATAATACCTGCCTCGTTGGTCTAGTGGTTAGATGTGCCGCCTTTGGATCAACGGGTCCCGGGTTCGATTCCGGGGTCGGGCAAGTGTCTTTGTCTAAACCAGAGGCACTGGCTCGGAGTCTGGGTGTCATTTCAATCTATAATATGTATGTATTTACAAAAAAAAATGTATATAAGTAGTTTATCATCCATCTCGTTACCATAACACAAGCATTAAGTTGCTTAGCTTGGGACGAGATGGCGTTGTGTGAAATGTCCGAGGATATTTATTTATTCTTGCTTGAGCGAGCTTGCAGAACGGACGTGTTACTAGTTTATTATCAGATTTTACGAACTACTAAACAATCAAAATAAAACCCTAACGTAAACAAGACAGTGAATATTATCGATAAATTATAGCCGTGGAAATTTACGGACTAAAATGCAGTGTGCATTGCCTCACTCCGTGCCTCACCCCCGGGTAAGCGAGAAAAAAACTATTTTTTAACTCTTTTACTCCCGCCGAGTATTTTGAGCAGCGCCAACCCAATCTGTGCAGTATTTAGGGTGCAATTAAACCACACAGAAAAAATATCGGCTAATATGAGCGTAATGAGATCCCCGCCAAAGACTTCGGTTGACGAACAACAGTCCGAGGTTTCAAAGTTTGCCGATGTAGCAGGCACTAGTAAGCCGCAGCGTAAACGCAAACAGCCAGGGCCGGACTGTGAATGTAGTAGGGAGCTAGTAACATTGCGTAAGGATATCAAAAACATGTTTTAAGACTTTATCAAAACACAAAAGGAAGATTTTTCGAAATTGTATAATGACATAGCCCAGATAAATTCAAAAGTCGATGGCCTCCAAGCCACAGCAGATCACCTTGTGGCGGAGCATAAAAATATTGCAAAAGAAGTATCGAATCTAGTAGATAAAAGTAAAGAAACGGACGTTAAAATGAGAAACTTAGAGAATGATATTGCCTTGCTTAAAACCCAAACAGCTTTTAAATCTTCTGCTAAGATAAGTCATTCCGAAGAGAACTTAATGCACGAAATTCAGGAACGCGCACTAAGAGAGAAGAATATAATCATCTGTGGCATTCCCGAAATACAGGAAAAAGATGCCAAGAAAAGACTAGCATATGACAAGGCAGAAGTCTGTAAGATACTGCACCAGGTGAGCGAGAACAATCCTGTTCCCTGGAAAGTACTGAGAATTGGTAAATACAAACATGATATGAACCGCTCCCTCAAAGTACTCTTTAATTCTACCTGGGAATCAAAAGAAATCTTGCGGAATAGGAACACAATTACGAATACATCAATAAGGATATTTTCGGATAAAACTCCTGCACAACAGAAATATCTGAAAGATCTGCGGGAAGAACTCCTTAATAGACAGTCACTTGGGGAAGATAACCTTACAATAAAATATGTTAATGGTATTCCAAAAATTATCAATATACCAAAAAACTAAATAGCATAAACGCACCGGATGACAACACAGATCAAATATCATATCAAATATTGCAAAGTGGTAAAGACCTACAGGCGCAAAGGCTATCACTAAATTTTTTCTACTGCAACGTAAGAAGCATTGTTAAACAAGGCAAATTGGACGAGCTAAAGTGCATTATAAAATCATTCCCAAAGCCCATACATATTGTTCTGCTAACAGAGACGTGGATAAAATCTGAAGAAGAAGCAAAAATACTGCAAATTCCGGGCTATTCACAATATAACAATATTAGACAAGATAGAAGAGGAGGAGGAGTATCAATAGACATTGACAATACCATTAAACATAATATTATTACATAACAAATCGCTATCAAATTGTTAAAATAGGAAAACATCAAAGCACTATGCAACGTGCGTACATGTGGGATACCTCAGGGTTCGATTCTAGGTCCTCTAATGTTCTTAATATAGGTCAACGATATTAGTCAGTTAGCTCTGAGCGGAGAAATCAGCCTATATGCGGACGATACCTGCATATTTTACTACGGTTCCTCTATAAGCAAAATGACTGAATTAGCACAAAAAGATCTAGACTGCTTAAATGAGTGGTTTCAATTTAAATTACTCACGATAAATGTTTCGAAAACCAGTTACATAATCTTTAAGCCTAAAAATAAAAAATATGCGGATTGTGCGAAACTTCTTATCAACAAAACAGAAATACGCGAATCGATTGAAGAAAAATATCTGGGATTAATTATAGACAGCGAATTAACATGGAAGCCACATGTAAATAAAATAAGATCAAAGTTGTCATCACTATTGGGACGTCTATATGGGATTGTTCGCTGCTTCCCTCACAAAGTTCGATGTAATTTATACCACTCCCTCGTAAAACCACATTTAGAGTACCTCATAGAAATATGGGGTAGCACAGCTAAAAACAATCTTACCCGCGTTCAAACCGTCCAAAACAAATTAATTAAAGTTTTGTTTCACTATGATTTTTTGACATCTACGAATAAAATTTATAAAGAAACTAAATTAATGAATCTTAAACAAATTTACTATTATAACACATGTATTCTCATTAAAATAATTATAGATAAAAGAATTCGATCTGAAATAATCTTTAAAACGAACATAGAAGCGGGACTACGACATTTACGTAATGCGAATAACATATATCTAACTAAACCACGCACAAACTATGGCAAGAAAAATATAACATTTGAAGGAGCACAAATGTTCAACAGATTGCCACCAAATGTTAAAAATACAAAAAATTTCAAAATCTTTAAGAAAGCATTAAAACAATTTATTATCACTAAAGTCCAAATCCGTCCCTGATTGCTTCAATTGCGAGCGTAGGGTATGTTGAGGCTCACTTGGCTTTATAGTTGTTCGAATGATTTGTTCGCTTTGCAAATACCCACATTAATAATGTAATGATTCAATTGCAATAAATTAAAGAATATTTATATGTATAATAATTGTTGATTGAAATTTACTTAATGATTGTTTAATTTTTTTAATAAATGTGGATGTAAAATTATTATTAATATCTCATGAAGTGAATTTATGTAATTCTTTTGAGATCAATAAAGTTCTTTAACCGTTATTTATTATTCATTGTAACTTCCAGTAGTAGTAATTCCATGGCCATCATCAAAAATAATAAATCAACCACAGCGTGTCTTCGTTAAATGCAAGGCATATCAATCCCTTTCGTGTCAACACGTATAATCGTTTACTCGGCAATGCACAATAATGTTAACAAAGTTGCCGCCTTCAAAAATGTGTCTGTAGCATTTTACAAACATCTTGAGCCAAAATCTATCCAGCGCAATATTAGATTTTTGGGTCTATTTATCGATGCGTCGTGCGGCGGGTCGTTCTCTTCCCTGCAATATGCTTGAGGAGGGCGATGGCTGCCACACGCGTCATGCTTGTGAACAGGTGCCGTTGCTGGTGGTCGATTGGCTCGGGCATTAGAAGGTTACTATTGTTGACTAGATCTGGTTGATGTTTGGCCCTTTGCGACTATTGCGCGAGTTTGATCTCACAAATCTGTTATTCCGGCCTTGCAACTAAAACTGGCGATTTAAATTGAGCAACGACAGAGTTTCTTGCCTGCTCTTCTCTGTTGAGATGCGTTCCGAACCGGTGGGAGATGGTAAATAATCAATTTTCAATTTTAAGTCGTAAATTTTAACCTTTATTTTGTTGTTTGACTTGTCAAAATAGCTCTATTGAGCCAACTTGATTAAAAGAGTTTTGATTTTGATTTTGGTGACTGGTGGAGAAGGGAGGGAAGTCACGTTATAGATTGATGATATGTGCTAACTTTACCCCACCATGGCGTAACGGTTCAAGATGTTTTAAAGCTACTACGAGTGATGACGGATTTAGAATACATACTGTCACCACCCTATTCCATCCCGAGGGTGTCGTAAGTACTGACAAAAGGAAATGACAAGGCCGAAAACCTAGTCGCATTAGAAGGAAAGGTTGGATCTAAACCGTTTGCCAGCCCGTCTGGCCAGCGTAGTACAGAAGGCTTATTACAGAACCCTCCATGTAATTGGAGGAGGCCTCATACAGCAGTGGGTCATGTATGGGCTCTGAGCAGATGCGGTATTTTAGCCTGAACTTAAGTGTTCGTCTGCGTGGTGACGGATTTAGAATGCATAGTGTCACCACCGCATTCCATCCTAAGGGTGTCGTAAGAGCCGACAAAGGGAGGTAACAAGAATGATGGCCTTGGAAGGAAAACTAGATACGAAACCCATTTTTTTTTGTTCGCCCGGTGTAAAATCCTTTATGGACTTCCTCGCCGGCCACGGGGATGGCCAGCGAGGGGAGTGTGGGACTCTCCCCCATAGTGGGGGCCTACCCACTAAACCTCCCCGGGGTGCTCCAACTCGCGTCCTGTTGCGGCATTGTGGGATCTGATGCAGAACCACGCCAGATACGAAACCCTGTGCCAACCCGTCTGGCCAGCGTGGCACAGTAGGCTAATTACCCTCCATGTAATTGGAGGAGGCCGACTCAGTAGTGGGCCATTTATCGGCTGAATAGTAGCACTAAGTAAGTGTATTGAACTGAAAAGGCGCAATTTCACACATGTCACAAAGAAATTATGGAAAAAATGTCGTGACAATATTCTGCTATTTGCAAATCGGTCTTATTGCAACGGATTTGGGTGCTATTTCCTATGGTATTAAGCACATTATAAGGGCTTCGTTATACTGTTACCTGCCACTTGTTCGGCTTCCCATCGGCTGGGAGGCAGACGGTATGCCTAGACTGGTATTAATAATAGTTGAACGGCCTTTGGGTAACCTTAACAAGACTAGCTTTTGCGCGAAGCTTTCTTTTTTTTATTTCTTTTTCTATGCCATTAGAGAAGAGCCAATTCTAATTTAATTCCTATTCATACCAATTCTCGCTTGCATGCCTCTCATACGTTGATTCTCTGTTTAAACTAATAAATAAAATTTGAGTGACTGTTTGTAATAATATACACGTCTGTGTGTCTGTCAGTTTGTTTCGGCTAATCTCAGGGTCTATTAAATATGGGTAGATTTCATGTTTGTAAACTGCGGCAGCGATACAGGGTATACCTAGAGCAGGTTATTCGGTAAATTAAAAAAAACTGTTGTATTCAAAACAGAGCATATTCATCAAGCGAACAAGCTCTTTATAGAAAATAAGTTTCACATGAAATATTTTTTGGTTACTTAATATTGTGTTTTGTAAATACAGAGTTTTGTTAGCCAACTTTTTTTTTATTACACCTTTTAGGGTGTAATAAAATCCTTTTACCCATTAGAAATTAGCTAATCATAAGAAGCAGTTCAGTGCTGTATGAAACATTTCCATTTTTTTTTTCATTTATCATTTTCTTTATATATCAACGTTTCCTGAACCAATTTTTTACTATTATTTTCGGGCCTTTCTCCAATTAGATGTAAGGAAATTAACCTACTGTGTCACATTGGCGAGACGGGTTGACGTTTCAAGTTTTCCTTGCGGTAGTCAGCCAGGCTAATTATAAACTCAAACAGAGCTTTATTTACGTAGGTTTTATTATCATCATCATCAGCCTACATTAGTCCACTGCTGGACATAGGCCTCCCCTAAAGAGCGCCATAGCGCCCTGTCTTCAGCTTGACGCATCCAGCTGCTGCCCGCAACCTTTCGCAAATCGTCGCTCCATCTAGTCTAGGTTTTATCACAAAACTCTTATAAACCTCTTCATCCTCCTCTTCTTCCTCTCAAACTTATTTAAAATTACCAATATCTTCTTACGAACCTTGTCCAACGCGTGCGCTACATGTCCGATTTACGTTTAAGGCTGCGGACACGCAAATTGCGACGGGGCGGAGCGATGGCTGCAGCGGGGCGACGCGCCGCCCGTGAATCGCTCGATCGCTCCGCTCCGCCGTGTCGCCCGTTTCGTGCCTGCAGCCTAACAACAGTTAATTCCAATCCCAACTTATAAGTATATAAGTGGAATGTTACTAATCCCAAGTTCAAAGCGTTACTAAAGACGTATTTCACGGGTCTACTCACCTAAATCAACACATTTGTATCAACTATCAGGTTACATAGAAAAAAGAACTAACAAAAAACAGGTTGTATTAGGAAATGTATCGAGAAGACGTAGCGTGGATAGTCATTTAGAGGTAAAACGAATTTATCGATTTAGTCGATTAAATTTTTAATGTTTTTTTTTATGTAATTGCAAGTAAAGGGTATTTGGAATGGTATTAATAATATGTATGTAGTTTTATAAACTAGTGTAAAATGTAAAAGCTTAAAAAACGTGCGGGCAAATTTAAAGGTGGCACCAAGGTCGGCTCAGGACCAGCTTTCGTGGAAATCCTCTTAAGTTCAGCAGTTGACGTCTTTTGGCTGAAATTATGAATAGAAAGAAAGAAAGAAAATAATTTTATTGTAGCTCACAATTTGACATGAAGTGGATAGCATCTCAAACTTCTTCTTAGCGCAGTGGTTGAGCGATCGACTGCTGCGCAGCATGTCGCGGGTTCGATCGGAACGGAAGAAATATTTGTACGACCTACAAGTATTTGTTCCGGGTCTGGGTGTTTTCTATCTATAACATGTATGTATTTACAAAAAAAAATGTATATAAGTAGTTTATCATCCATCTCGTTACCATAACACAAGCATTAAGTTGCTTAGCTTGGGATGAGATGGCGTTGTGTGAAATGTCCAATGTCCAGTAATATATTTAACTAAAATAATTAACTTGTTTCTTTTTGAACTAAGAAGAAACCCGCTTGGGTGTTAAAAATAAGAAATAGTCAATTTAATAACTATTTTTTCTCAATGCCTTCAACTATAGACTGACGAGTAGATAGTCGCCTAGGATATGTAGATTAACATTACTAACCAGTATTATAGTCCGACAGTAATGTTATTACTCATACAAGACAGTCAAGCTGTGACGTAACAAGAGGTAACTAGTTTAGGTCGCAACCCGCCCGGGACCGAGACTAAATACAAGCACGCCTTGTAATGGATTTAAGCGTATTCCCGGTTTAATTAACCCGGGCCCAAAATATAAATCCGCTAGTGACCCGCCCCGGCTTCGCACGGGTGCAATGATGAACCGCTAAATGTATCAGTGTTTCTCTACAATAATATGCATGTATCATCACTATCACTATCACATCACTATCATTATCACTACATATTATAAAACAAAGTCGCTGTCGTCTGTCCGTCCCTATGTATGCCTTGATCTTTAAAACTACGCAACGGATTTTGAAGCGTTTTTTTCTATTTTAACGAGTGATTCAAGAGGAAGGTTTATATGTATAATACATGCATAATTACACCCGTGCGAAGCCGGGGCGGGTCGCTAGTTCTAAATATAAACCTTCCTCTTGAATCATTAATAAAAAAAAACTCTTCAAAATCCGTTGCGTAATTTTGTAGATTTAAGCAGACATAGAGACGGACAGAGGACAGCGACTTTGTTTTATAATATGTATCACTTTATAATATGTAGTGATGGCAGACCTTAATTTTGGCATGGCTCGTTTATTTTCATTCCAGTATACAGGGCGTTCGCATTTTGTGTGGTGACGGATTTAGAATATAAAGTGTCACCACCCCATTGCACCCTGAGGGTTTCTTAAGAGCCCACAAAAAGAAATGACAAGGCTGAAAACTTAGCGCCAAGCCACAAAGCGCCTGGAGACTTTAAAAAATAAACAAAACTCTTAAAAATAAGTTGACATTAAAGTTGACCAATTTACAATTAACCACTGGTCCGGAATACAGCTTTACAGAGAAGCAGGAAGGAATATAGACCCGGCAAGAAACTCTGTCGTTCCTTTTGTCCACACTTGCGCAAAAGTCGCCAAGGGGCAAACATAAGCACCATCTAGTAATTAATAGTAAATAAATAATAAATAAATATCCTTGGACATTTCACACAACGCCATCTCGTCCCAAGCTAAGCAACTTAATGCTTGTGTTATGGTAACGAGATGGATGATAAACTATTTATATACATTTTTTTTTTTGGTAAATACATACATATTATAGATAGAAATGACACCCAGACTCCGAGCCAGTGCCTTTGGTTTAGACAAAGACACTTGCCCGACCCCGGAATCGAACCCGGGACCCGTTGATCCAAAGGAGGCACATCTAACCACTAGACCAACGAGGCAGTCAAAGTAGTAATCTTTTAATGCCCGAGCCAACCGACCCTCGGCAACGGCATCTGTTAACCAGCATAACGCAGGTGGTAGCCATCGCCCTCCTCAACCATATTGCTTTTCTTCCATGTATGGTTGAGGAGGGCGATGGCTGCCACATGCGTCATGCTTTTGAACAGGTGCCGTTGCTGGGGGTCGGTTGGCTCGGGCATTAGAATGTTATTATTGTTGACTAGATCTGGCTGATGTTTAGCCCTTTGCGACTATTGCGCGAGTTTGCTCGCACAAATCTGTCTTATATCCAATCTTGTACCTAAAAATGACAATTTAAAAAGAGCAACTACAGAGTGTCTTGCCGGCTCTTCTCTGTAGAGCTGCCTTCCGAACCGGTGGTAGATGGTAAATAATCAATTTCGAAATTTTAAGTGGTAAATTTTAAAAGTTTATTTTGTCGTTGGACTTGCCAAAAGAGCGCTATTGAGCCAACTTTATTAAATGAGTTTGATTTTGACTCAGAAGCGTTGATTATTTGCTGCGATGATGATGATGATGATTAAAGTTGGAATATTCTAATTTCGAAGCCATGCCGGGCATGCCAAATATAGAATACGGAACTCGATTTAAAAAGGGTATCTTTTTTACTGACAGCAAAAACTCTTTCGACAACGCCATAAATTTTAGTCCCAAACACAAATGTATTATGGATGACACACAAATATTTTCAATGGCATTTCGGCATGGATGCAGCGTAAGGTCTATTTTGGCATGGCAGTATTTTTATGGGAATATTTTGTTTATGTTATGGGTGGAGCGCGGTTACTATTTTGGTATACAGACTAGATCAAAATCAAAATCAATCAAAATCAAAATGTTTTTTATTCGAATAAATTCTTACGAATGCTTTCAAATAGTCAAAAAAAATACTCTAAATTCAAATTTAAAAAAAAAATAAGAATAATTTGTCATTTAGTTTTTACCACCGGTTCGGAATGCCATTCCACAGAGAAGAGCCGGCAAGAAACTCCATGGTTGCTCTTTTAAATAAAAGGGTTACAATGATGGTGGTACAGATGACAGTTGTCTTCAAAAGTACAAAGAAACAGTTAAAATCTACCGCCTATAATTTTGTTTTATTGATAACGTCTTGCAGATGAGTATTTTGCTTGAGATTTGATCAATTTAATGACTGGATCCTAGGCAGGTGGTACTTGCCAACCATCCTCTCTATTGAAATTTGGATGTTTTTTAATCGCAATAGCCTCGCGGATCATTCTTGGAATGTAATGATTTTCCTTAGCAAGGATTTGAGGTCTATCAAAGTGAATGTAGTGGTTGGTCTTGTTGAATGTGTGCTCAAGCATTCGAAACGTCGGGAATTAAATAATGTAATATACACGCGATAAATCCGTTAAAAAGTGTTTAATTTCAATGTGTAATAATCGCGAAACCTAAGAAATCACTAAGTAGAGTTCTTTTTCTTTTTTTTAATTCTCTTTTTTATAAAAAAAACGTAAAAAACGTAACCCCTGCTGTAGGTTAACCTGTGTCACAGGGGCAGTTTACAAACATGAAATTCACGAACACAAATTACACCCAGACTCAGAGCAACTGCCTCTGGTTTACACGAAGACACTTGCCCGGCCCCGGAATCGAACCCGGGACCCCGTGATCCAAAGGCGGCACATCCAACCCCTAGGCCATTATAATCAATGACAAAGACTCTCCATGTTATGAATAGAAATTTGTCTAAACATTATTACGAAACTAAACGTTTAAGCCTGAACAAATTCAGCTCAAAATCCCAGTTTCCTAACACAAAAAGCCCAACGTTAATAACCCGAGTTTAAATATTTACACACAAAGGTTCATGAAGTAAAGTAGTGTAAGTCCGCTACATCGCAAACAGTAAAATAATAAGGATGACACTAAAGTTGGGACGAGACTAGTTCTCGTAACATAGTTGCGGCCTAGGTCCCGTTGTGAGCGATTCGCTTTAATAAATCATTTGTTCCAAGAGAGACAATTTTAGAATATTAAAATCTTTGCCACAAGTCGTCAACATGTGCGTATTGTCATAAATCACTGATAAAAGAACCTTTACAAATTATATGACCATACTATACCATCCTGAGCGCGACTAAAAGAACGCAAGAGGCAGATCACTGTTGTATTGTTAACGACACAGAAAAGTGAACTATTCGCTGAGGTGAAAAAAGATAAGGATGGCGGCGCAGCGACTGTTGTATACCTATCTATTTAAATAAAAATGAATTGCTGTTCGTTAGTCTCGCTAAAGCTCGAGAACGGCTGGACCGATTTGGCTAATTTTGGTCTTGAAATATTCGTGGAACTCCAGGGAAGGTTTAAAAGGTGAGAAATTGATTCTGTGGTGGTACGAAGTTTGCCGGGTCAGCTAGTTCCAGTATAAAATCCACACCTCTAAATTTGTAGAAGGATTGTAGATTTTATGAATTTGTAATTGAAATACAGTAAAATATATATCAACACAGAAAAATGTTACATGAATAATTAGTGTGTAAAAAATAGATGTGAGTATAGAATTTATATGTTTTAATAATTCGAATTTCGCGCGGTTAAAAGGCCGCGCGAAAACATGATAGTGAGACGTCTTGATGATATTATTCGTGGACATGGATGGATCAATAAGGGTAATGTTAGGCTAAAAAAATATCCCTTAAAACCGGCATTGCGTCATCCCTACACTTTCTGGCTTTAGGTATTTTAATCAATCGTCCAATCCCCGCAAATATGTAAATGTGTGCGTGAACGCGTAACGTGTTTTTGTTCGCGTTTCTTTACCTAGTGCTTTGTTATTGTCTTGACCAAACATCATACGTTTCCGCTCCCGGTCGCACCACAGCCTTATCTGGACATATTCATTTTCTTTGAAACGCGTACAACTTTCCCAGACTTTAATAAAAGTGTTGCCTGTAAATATGTGCCATCGCAACAGAGGAAGCGTGTGTGCCACTAGCTTTATGGCTAACTAGTCTTTGCCCCTGACTTCGCTTATTGGTTTTGAATAAATATATTTTTTTATACTGGATTCTTTACAATACGCACATAGACACTCAGAACCAGTGCAAGTATCTTTGTATTACACAGAGATCCTTGTCCGACCCCGGAATCGAACCACGGCCACAATCCAAAGGTTGCACTTACAACCCCTAGCTAGGATAACAAGACCATGTACTCTCGGCTTCGTGCCCTCTGAAGCACGTCAGATATGGTAGATTACATGTCATGGTGGTAAATTGTAAAACTTGTAAATTATAAATTGTAAAAATCACTACATAGTACAAAACAAAGTCGCTGTCGTCTGTCCGTCCCTATGTATGCTTAAATCTTCAAAACTACGCAACGGATTTTGAAGCAGTTTTTTAATAGGTAGAGTGATTCAAGAGGAAGATTTATATGTCAATATTGCACCCGTGCGAAGCCGGGGCGGGTCGCTAGTTAAATTATAAAAGATAAATTATGCTTTCCCTCATTCTGGATGCTATAATTCCCATATTCACTCATATAATCAATTTTTCCCTGCAGACTGGAGCGTTCCCTTCATTCTGGCGTAAGGCTTATATTACCCCACTTCCAAAAATCGCTAATCCCAGTCTTGTCAATCACTACAGACCTATTTCTATCCTACCATTTCAATCCAAAGTTCTGGAATCCATAGCTTTCAAGCAAATTTCTGCATTTGTGCACAGCAATATGCTTCTCTCTCCCTATCAGTCAGGTTTTCGCCCAGGGCACAGTACGTGCACAGCTTTGCTAAAAATTATAGAAGACGTCCGGACTGGCATGGAGGACTCCAAGTTAACAGTGCTGGTATTAATCGATTTCTCCAACGCTTTCAACGCTGTTGACCACGATATCCTTCTTGCCCTACTTTCCCAAATTGGGATCTCGTCGTATTCACGGGATTGGTTTTCCTCATATCTTCGTGGTCGCCAGCAAGCGATACGAGTTGGCCAGGCATTCTCGGATTGCTGCTACTTAGCTTCTGGTGTTCCACAAGGCGGTATACTCTCTCCACTTTTGTTTTCTCTATTTATAAATTCCATTACCAAGTTACTCAAAGGCTCTTACCATCTGTACGCGGATGATCTTCAATTATACGCGCAAGCTGATAGTAGTGGATTAAATGACTGCATAGGTACAATAAACGCAGATTTGGCTGCCATCTCGGAGTGGTCTCAAAAATTCGGCATTAACGTTAATGTCTCCAAATGTCATGCTATCCTTATCGGTAGTATTTTTCACCTTCGCAACATAGATTCCAGTCAACTTCCACATATTGTGTTTAATAATGCACAAATTAATCTATTAACTCATGTAAAAGATCTGGGTCTATACATTGATGACAGGCTAAGTTGGAACAAATACGTAACTAATATTAGTCAAAATGTCACGTCAATATTACGTTCCCTCTATAGGTTTAAAAATTTCCTCCCAGCTAACATTAAAACCCTACTTGTTCATGCTCTCGTTCTCCCCATTATTGATTATGCAGATGTTTGTAGCTCAGACCTATCTCAAGAACTTCTAAACAAATTGGATCGACTTCTCAACAACTCTATACGTTTCATTTTTGGTCTGCGTAAGTATGATCATATTTCCTCTTTTCGTGCTCAGCTTAAATGGCTTCCTATCAGACAGAGACGATCCCTCAGATATCTCTGTATGCTTTATTCTGTCATGAACGATCCTTGTACTCCGGAATATCTCAAAAGTTATTTTCTAGTCTTGGGTGGCTCTCATTGCCTAAATCTTCGTTCTGCTGACAATTTACTCCTTGAGATTCCTTTGCATCGTAGTAATTTCATTTCTGATTCTTTCGCTGTCACGGCCATCAAGCTCTGGAACGCGCTCCCTCTTGACATTAAAAAATCTCAGACCAAACTTACATTTAAGCGTAAAGTTAAGCAACACTATTTGCTAACACTGCCTCAGACATGAATAATCTTCGTCTTGTTATTATTGTAATGAATTATGTATATTATTTATATTATATATTGTGAATGTTTATATATTGATATCATAACATGTATGAATTATATTTGTATCTAGGTATCTATTAATTATATTTATATTTATATATATATATATATATATGTATATGTATATTCGTTTTGTACCCCATATGCTCTCTCTTTTTAACCCGAAGGTTGACTGGTAGAGAATGCCGCATGGCATTAAGTCCACCTTGTGTACCATGTTTGTACATTAAGAATAAATAAATAAATAAATAAAAATAAATTTTAAAAAATAGATTAAAAGCGGTAGCGCTATTAATCAAATATTACAATTAAATTAATTTTGATTTCGTTTCATATAGTCACCCATCTAAGACTCTACTGAGTCGGACATTGCTTAGCTAATATAAAGGGGTTCATTGCTTTCTTAACTATCAAGGTTTTTAGTGCATTTTGTACAAATATATAATATGGTTGCCATATTTCCTTATATTTTTGCCGTTTTTTGAAGTAATACTAAAATTTTCAAACCCACAGCAAATAAACAAACATACATCTTAGTTTGTTTCGTAAAAATATTCTAGCAGTGCTAATTAGTGAGCTATGAGGTTTACATCAAATGAAAATTAGGTCAGGAATATAATATTAAAGTTTGCATTCAAAATGGTGAGGTTTTATTTTGTTTTTCTTGACTACGCCAATTTAAGGAATTGAGCATCGTGGAATTATGCTTATCTTATTATCTTCGATTATCTTATTCGATTCCGGGGTCGGGCAAGTGTCTTTGTCTAAACCAGAGACACTGGCTCAGAGTCTGGGTGTCATTTCTATCTATAATATGTATGTATTTACAAAAAAAAAATGTACGTTAGTAGTTTATCATCCATCTCGTTACCATAACACAAGCATTAAATTGCTTAGCTTGGGACGAGATGGCGTTGTGTGAAATGTCCAAGGATATTTATTTATTTATTTATTATTATAAAAACCCGACTGCTGCGTCGGGTCTCTTAATTACATGGAGGGTAATTTGCCTCGCTGGCCAGACGGGTTGGCACAGAGTTTCGTATCAAGTTTTCCTTCTCTTACGGCTAGGTTATCAGCATTGTCATTTCTTTTTTGGCTCTTACGACAGCCTCATAACGGAATGGGGTGGTGACACTATGTATTCTAAATCCATATCTCTATATATAAAAATGAATAGCTGTTCGTTAGTCTCGCTAAAACTCGAAAACGGCTGGAGCGATTTGGCTATTTTTGGTCTTGAAATATTCGTGTGAGTCCAGGGAAGGTTTAAGAGTCTAGAGAAAACATTGATATTGTAAGTAAAATAATAAAAACAACAATTTTATTTTCCCATACAAACTGTTACCTGTCAAACATTTGACGTTCGTCCCGACGGTTCGCTATTTTTGGCATAATTACTTTTTTAATTACATTAAATAAGGGATTGGAATCGATAAGAAAAGGCGGTATATTAATTTATTATTAATTATTCCAATTCGAATTCAATATTCATAGTTCAGACAGGACAACGTCTGTCGGGTCAGCTAGTAATAATATAAAGCAACTATTGTTTTAATTTATACAGTATAATCTAAAAAAATATGGTGCATCTATTCAATCTTAACTGTAAAGCACCTTTAGATGTATCATGGAAAATTGGACTTCGGAGGAGTCCTATTACAATGACCGTAGATTTTACGTAAATCTATACTAATATATAAAGCTGCAGACTTTGTTTGTTTGTTTGAACGCGCTAATCTCAGGAACAACTGGTCGGATTTCAAGTAGTTTCAATTTCAAATCTTTCAGTGTTAGATAGTACATTTATCGAGGAAGGTTATAGGCTATATTTTATTTTCAAAAGAATTAGGGATCCGTATGAAAATTTCGATTTTGTAAACCAAGGTGTAAAATCGAAAACATATTTATGCGTGCGCTGCAAAAACTATTGACAATAGAACAAAATGATGTACTACGGGTTTGTAGGTCTTATAAAGATCTACAAAAAAGAGAGCGCATATCTAACTATCATAGTTTAGTCACAATAACCGATTTTATGTTCATAAAAAATATGCACGGGTTCGAAGACCACGCGGGCGAAGCCGCGCGCAATAGCTAGTAAGGAATATATATAACCATTAGTTAATATTTATATTCTGGTATTGGTAATGGTAATTCAAATGATTTATACCTATTTTACATAAATAAATTGTTACTCAACTAAAATGTGAAAATTAATAACCACTCGATGATTTTTATGCTAATAAAAATACCGGCGAAATATTTAAGCGCATTTTATAAAACGATAATTTATATAAATTGATTGAAACACTGCTTCGAATTTTAATTAATATGAATGTGCTAGCGACCCGCCCCGTCTTTGCACGGGTGTTTAAAATAAATCAGTTATAGTTATGGTCACACATCCTATACATAATAATTCACACTATATCTTTATCAATTATAGCCTATGTCAAATCTTAGGTGCACATTAGGAAATCATGTCCTGCAATATTTGAGTTTAGAAATCCCTCCGACGCCGTTTTAAATGTGACAGTCTAGCCACAGACAAAAGTATACAGGTTTAATCCGGTGTGGTATATACCAATAAGTGGCGGTAAGCGCTTTCCATCAAGGGAGGCGAAAGCATGCTCTCAGAGTTTCTTCCGTCAGGTCTTCTCTGTTCGTGCCGCGTTTCGACCTGGTAGTACTTGTAGTGTTATAAAACTGTTGTCATTGACGACAGTGAACTTAATATTGGTTTATGCAATAACTAGCTTTTGGGCGCGGCTTCGCTCGCGTGGACTTCGAACCCGTGCTTATCTCTATGCATTTTTTTTTATGAATATAAAAGTGGTTATTGTGACTAAACTATGATAGTTAGATATGTGCTCTCGGACTTTTTTGTAGATTTTAATAAGACCTACAAACTCGTAGTACTTCATTTTGTTCTATTGTCCATCGTTTTTGCAGCGCACGCATAAATAGGTTTTCGATTTTACACCTTGGGTTACAAAATCGCAATTTTCATACGGATCCCTAATTCTTTTGAAAATAAAATATAGCCTATAACCTTCCTAGATAAATGGACTATCTAACAATGAAATAATTTTTGAAATCGGACCAGTAGTTCCTGAGATTAGCGCGTTCAAACAAACAAACAAACAAACTCTGCAGCTTTATATATTAGTATAGAGTATAAATCAGCGACCCGCCCCGGCTTCGCACGGGTGCAATGATGGACTTCTTAATTTATCAGTGTTTCTCTACAATATTGCTCTTGAATCACTCTATCCATTAAAAAATACGATTCAAAATCCGTTGCGTAGTTTTAAAGATTTAATCATACATAGGGACGGACAGACGACAGCGACTGTGTTTTATAATATTTACTGAAGTGATAGTGAATAATTTTTCTGTACTGTTCTATTCTATTCTATTCATGAGCTCCACCCTATTAGTCCAAAAAAATGACCTTCGATAAAAATCGAACCTGCGTCTTGACTTCTAGAGTACCACCGAATCGGGACAGTACATTTTAACATTCCACTCCCGGTCCATTTCCTTTTGCTAAGTACAGTCGCGAGCACAAATGTTTCGAAACACTTCTCGTATATTTACTGCCGTCTCTCGCGAGCATTTTTGAAATGAATATAATATCCGTTGTTGTGAGTACAAGCTCACAATGCTCTAAGCGGATTAGGGATGGGCTCTGCTCATTCTATCTTGTTCGCACTATTCCCACTATCACACCACTAAATGAAATATGAAATTTAGTTTTACTTTGACTTTAAATTGTGCTAATTCATATTTTAACATGTTGTTGTTTGTTCATATTGTTGGTCTAGGGGATGGATGTGCCGCCTTAGTGACGGTTCGATTTCGGGGTCAGGCAAGTGTCTTTGTGCAAACCAGAAGCACTTGCTCTGAGTCAGGTGTAAGGTAAAATAAGGTCTTTAATAAAACTTCTAATTTTTACACATTTAGAATACATAGTATCACCAACCCATTCTGTCTTCAGGGTGTCGTAAGCCGACAAAAGGAAATGACAAGGGAAGGAACCTAGCCGCAAGAGACGGAAAAATTGATAACAAACCCTGGGCCAAATCGTCTGGCCAGTGTGGCACAGTAGGCACAGCAGTTGGTGATCTATGGTCTAAGAAGTAGTATAATGAATATTGTATAGTTTAAGATAACATTATAAAAACACTGCGTTTTAGTGAGCTAGTGAACCCGTTCGCATGGCTATCATTCTAACATTTTTGACATTTAATTCACGAAGTCAGCAAATTACATCTGACCACTGGTCTAAAATAATTATTATTAGCGTTAATTAATTGGCAATCAGTAGGTAGATAATTCCATTATAGGCCGGCAGTAGACGGTAGTCGTACTGACTGGTAGTAAACTATCATTACGTTGACCACCTTCATACAAAAAAAGTTTAACTGGTATCCACCCGTATTAATTGGGAAAAGACAAGGAGACTTAAAACCGACAAGATCATGTTCCTTTTGAGTAAACTAGTACTAATTTTGTACTGTACTAAGTGAGTACTAAGTTTGCTCGTCATTTAATGTAACATACAAACACTCAGATCTATTTCCCATACGAGTAAATAAAGACCAAATCGCCACTCGCTACAATGCTGACACATTTGTCGCTACAAAAGATAAAAACAAACTTCACATAATTCTCGAATACAATGTCTGATGACATAATTGTACTTTGTCAAAGTGAAAAGAAATAAAAATGAATAAGATAGCAATTTTAAAACAAATACCAAACATTAGCGACCATGTTTCGTTTCCGAACTGGCAGCATAAAAAAAAACAATAAATCTCCGAACCATAGAGACGTTCGATTTTCAAAATAGAAGCAATAAATCTCCCGCGCTTTTGTTATCGTCTAGAAGCACGTTCTAAAAGCTAATAATTAATAGACAAAAGGTTTATGTTGTCTTTGTATACTTTTGTTTGAAAGTGTACCTTCTTAGAAAATTTTGTACGGTCTCAGACAAAAGCGTTTATTGTTTTGCGGTCTCACTATTTTGGTAATTCTAGGTTTATGAATGAATGGACTGATGGTTTTGTAATATAGTTTCTATTAGTGTGAGTCTTAGGGTTCGTTTTGGGTCAATCGGTCATAAGTCTTACGTTATATTTATGTAAATTTCATCACGCGTCGATTTCGCGCTTCATCTACCTACGTATTTAATGAACTTACGAAGAAGTATGTTATAAAAGTAATTGTTAAATGTTTCTAAAATTCCTAAGGAGTAATTGTAATTAATATGGTAAATAACATCGGTGTCAATTTGAGTGTTTATAGATTTTAGTGCAGCTTTATTAAAGATTAAATAAATCGATTAACAAAATTGACAGAATAATAGAAATGTGCCTTCCTACAAATCTTTGATCGCTTATTTCAAGTTTTCTACCGAACTACTGAACCGATTTCGATGAAATTATTGAATTATATCGGAACAGACTGGAACCAATGCCAATCGAATAAGATAGGAACTAAAAACATACAACCCAATTGAGAGCATCATCCTTTTAAAGTCGGTTGTAAACAAAGCTCTACTTCTTCTTCTTCTCGGCCCTCCTCCAACTACATGGACGGTAATTAGACTACTGTTAGTATCAAATTTTGTATTGAGTGTCATCTGGTTGGAAAAGTCAAAATAAAATAATTGTTTAATCATTTTCGCTCATAAGATCTCTTTTTCTTCGTGTCGTTTCTTCTATGTGTGGTGATGGATTTAGAATACAAAGTGTCACCACCCCATTCAATCCTGAGGGTGTAGTAAGAGGCAGACAGAAGGCCAAAAACCTAACTGCAAGAGAAGGAAAACTTGATACGAAACCCTGTGCCCACCATAGAGGGTCATTAGGGCAAAAAATAGACTAATGACGCCCCTTGTAACTGGAGGAGTCCCATCTGAGCAGTGTAAGGGCGGCATAGTAGTAGTAGTAAAGATTAATAAATTGTTTAAATTAGTTTATGAATTTAATACAGGTTGGTGCTTTAAAATCCATCGCATGAATAACATCCACGATCTTATTGCTCCGTTATTGCTCCGAGCTCGCAATTAGTATATTTAATTCCGCATTTGATGGGGTCGGTCCGCCATTTACATAAGCTCAAAGGGACAGAGAGTGAATCACTTATTGTCATCAAGCCCTTGATTCTGCTCGGAACGTATTCAAAATGGAGTCAAAATTACTTTCAGAGTAAAAGGTTGATATTTTTTATGCTAATCTTCTTCACTATCACTACATAGTATAAAACAAAGTCGCTGTCGTCTGTCCGTCCCTATGTATGCAAAAATCTTTAAAACTACTCAACGGATATTGAAGCGGTTTTTTTTAATAAATAGAGTGATTCAATGGGAAGGTTTATATGTATAAAGATTTATGCATACATAGGGACGGACAGAAGAATGCGACTTTGTTTTATACTATGTAGTGATACATGAATTATACATATAAACCTTACGCACCCGTGCGAAGCCGGGCCGGGTCGCTATTAATATATATATAAACTAGCTGACCCCGTAAACGTTGTTTTGCCATGTAATTAAATAGGGGTTGTTCGTAGGGGCGTGAAAATTTAGGGTTGTGTGTATTTTTGTATGTTTAACACGTAGGGGTGTAAAAATTAGTTGTCAACCTATTGTCATACCTACTGAATATACATATAAAATTTCATCAAAATCGGTCAAGCCGTTTCGGAGGAGTATAAACACTAAAACTGTGACACAAGAAGTTTATTTATTAGATTATGTGTCACGTTGCTTGTGCGATGGACTCCTAAATCCGCATCATAATCGGTACATGCTTTAGGAGATGCGATGCCATAGACAGATACGCGTGAAGCAACCACCATAAACGACAAAACATAAGGCAATAGACAATAAAAATTCGAAAGTATATTTTTAATTAAAAAAAATCAAACTTATCTCCCTCCGTCCTAATTAAGATTCATCACAATAGGGCGAATTAAGGAGCATGAATTTAAAACGGAAAGTATGGCTAAAGGCGCCCAATACTCGGGTCAATTTGGTCTATAGTCATCACAAATGACTCCCTACGTGCCCAATTACCTCCCCTCGCTGAAGGGATTAGGGCGATTACAAACGGTGCAACAAATCAACCGTACGATCAGTATTGTCACGGATTTAGAAAACATAGTGTCACCGCCCTATCCTGAGAGTGTCGTAAGAGCCGACAGATCATGACAAAGCCGAAATCCTAGCTGCAAGATAAGGAAAACTTGATGCGATACCCTTTTTTTTGGCGCTGGGGAATTGCTTTATGCATACCACCGCCCCCCGGGGGGAGAGGTCGGTGATTATGTGGGACTCCGACAAGGCTCGTCTACCCAAGAGTCGTCTACCCACTAAAACCCCAGCGGTATACCCTCACACGGTGCGCTTGGGGCGCCACAAGTTCCGCAGTCTACTGTGACGCCCTTGATGTGATACCCTGTGCCAACCCGTCTGGCCAGCGAGGTCTAGTAGGCTAATTAGGGCATGAATAGGGTCACTCTATAAATTTGGAGGAGAGTACTCAGAAGTGGGTTATTCATGGACTGAAACGACGACACTGTTTGTTCGGAGATATTAGTTTAAGTGAAATTACTAGTGTCACTGGGACATACCTAAAGTATTTTTTTTTAAAGCTTCCTTTTATTTCCTGCAATCTGTCTTTAGCTTGACATTCAGCTGGATGTTTGAAATATGTAGAAAAGGACGTGCGTGTCATGTATCCAGTGATACATACACCTTTAATATTCATATAAGATCTTGGGGTGCTCTTCTGTTCAGTCTTATGAAGACTGGGCCGGTTTTCATAAGTCCTTGTGCCAGGGTGTTGGGATAGTCTCTTTCTGTACTTTCCAAGTGCTTTAGATTGGAATCTCTGCAGCATTTCCAGGTTAGAATTTGCGGTAGTACCCCATAATTGCAGTCCATACGACCATATTGATTTAAGGATGCTCTTGTAAAGGAGTAGTTTGTTTTCCAGTGTGACTTGGACCTACCTAAAGTTAAAATCAAATCATTTATTTGTATATTACACAATGGACTTTGATAAAAAAAAATTACAATGCATATAGTGTAATGCTTACTAAAATATAGTTTACCACCAGTAGGAAAGACCCTGTATATATTTCTCGCATCGTATGCGTCCGCCCTAATCCACCTACGGTTCGTAATTATGAACAAGCAGGATTTTGATTTCATATCACATGACGTTCGTAAGGGTATACCGTGCTAAATAAATTGCCGTCTTCGTGAATATGCTCGTCATCATCTCGTATTAAGTCCTCGTATCGCACAGTACCGTATAAAGTCCTGGGTTCGAATCCGGGGTCGGCGTCGTGAATTGCATGTTTGTAAAGTGCCCCCTTCCAACTCAGGATGAAATGGGTTGGTGACCAATTTGTATACTAATCCGTCACCACACAAACAGGATACATGGAGTCGCTCCCTGCGAATACCGGTAGTTACCCCAAACCAATATGACTCACTGCTGAGTCGGGGCTCCTCCAATTAGATGGAGGGAGGCTAATTGCATTAAAAGCTTACTGGATACGCTGGCCAGACGAGTTGGCACAAAAAAAAAGGGTTTGTATCTAGTTTTCCTTCTCTTGCTAGGATAAATGCCTTGTAATTTCCTTTTGTCGGCTCTTACCCTCAGGATGGAATAGGGTGGTGACACAACATACAATCTTAATTGCTATGTTGGTCTAGGGGTTGAATGTGCCGCTTTTGGATCATGCCACCCCGCTTCGGTTCCAGGGTCGTTCTAGCGCCTTTCTGCAAAACAGAGGCTGGATATAATTTGTGTTCGTGATAACTCACGGGATAATGGTAAAGCATTAAAAACCTTTTCAACTTTTAATTCGTAAAACTATAACCCCAACGGCAGCCTCAAACATCTAAAACAAATTTAAACAATGGCCGAAATTAACAAAAAACAATATGGAGGAATGTTATCAGCATCAAAAATGCCGTCTGTGTCGTATTAATTAATTAATTCCATCATATTTTATGAGACAGACATCGAACCCCGCTCTGCTATTAAATACGTGTATATAGGACAAGGTAATGCCAGCGTCCTGAGGAAGCTATGCGATGCGACGCGTTACGAAGTCTGTTTTTAAATAGAATAGAAATAATTTATCTGTTGCCCTAATTGTAATAATAAATATACAAAAACAAAAAATACTTAAATGTAAGTATGAAACAAAACAAAATGGAATTAGAGTTGGCGATAAGTGATCTATTATTTAAAATTATATAGTTTAAAAGATTTTTAATTGTTCTTGTGTTGTAAATTCATTTACTACTAAAATCCGCTACTAAATTCATTAAACAAACGTCATCATCACGTTTTTCATGTGTCATCTAACGTTTTTTTAGGAGTTTTTCATATTGGTCTTATGAATGACGTTTTATTTCCCTAAGAATGAAATGTTTGCTAATGACCTGAAAATATGTTAATAGTTTTGGTATTACATTCCAAATGTATTTATTTTATTAAACTCCATACTCGTTAATAGATAGTTTTTTTTTTATATTCTTGTGGCTCTCACGGTTTGTGTTTAGCCAATGTCAAGTCACTTTGTATCATTTCAATATTATTTCTTCATGGGTTTGCCATTTCCCTGTTAGCCACTCATAAGTAATTTCATTTTGAGTGTCCCCCTCCCACGTGGCTAAGATGCCATGTTATGTATTGACAAGACAAAAGTCAGTTGACAACTAATTTATTCATAAACAAACCTAACCAGTACATCTTCCCTTTTAAATGACAAATTATAAAATTATTAAAATAAACTTAACACAGACTAAAACTAACTAGTTACATTTATTTCGGTAACTTTTACCCCTCGTCACAGGAGGAGAATATGATTCACGAGGAGAATATGATTCACTCGTGTCATACTCTTCACTTTCTTCTCCAAACTGTTGTGTAGCATCTTTCAATAAATGTCGACGATTACGCCGATAAACCCCCGCACGGACGTGGGGTTGGCCTTTGGGAGGGAAATAGATAGATTATAAATTGACCAAATTAAGCACGTAAAGAGCATTTGTAAACAGCATCTTCTAACTGGCAAACTAAGAATCCACCGATGGCTTACAACGCAATGCTACCAACATAGCAACCACTGGAACGGACGCCTAATATAATATTATATGAAACACGGTTTTTTTCCTTCAAAAAGGGCTCCTCCGAAAATTCCCATCAAAGTCATTTGTCCTTTGTTAGAGGTCCCCTTTTCTCTATTTGGCATTAGTAGAATATTATAATGTGCCATAAAAGGAGGACGGTGAATTTTAATCACTCATTGTTTAGCCGACAGAGGGTTTATGAATAAAATATTCTTATGTCTCTGTAGTTTTTTCGGTATTGAACGATTCGGAGCAAGTTATCTCTTGACGGAACCGAAATATTAATTTCAAGATATGTATAAAGAATGCCGGTGGTCCTGGTAGATACTTAGTTTTCTTATTTATTTATTGTAAGGAGAACTAACAGCTAAAATTTATGAGAAACAATTGATTATGAGACACAGAGCCAATTACAGGTTCTCACGAGTAGAAATAGAAAAGGATTCTTAGATCACTAAATGGCAAGCGATAATAATGACAGATATAAAGAATTAAAACAAGCAATAAGCACAAAATACACTCAGTTACTAGGTCAGGCATCGATGACATGGGTCAAACAAAAGAAATAATAAAAAAAAAGAAACATCACGCATCCTTAAAAAAACTTGAATTCAGCCGTGTGCGTAAGGCGTAGGCATTGGCGGAAAAAGGATCGAAAGAGAACTTCTTACAAAGAAGATACTCGGAGTAAACCGGACTCTGAGGACAGAGGAGTCCCCAGAGCCAAAACCCACCACAATTCCGTGTGCCGCTCTTCGTCTGGCCTCTCCCCGTGGGTCCGCCCGGCATGGGTGACCCTGAGTCGGTATGGCCCCAACGGATCACAAAGGTACGCAAGCCCCCTCGGCACAACCAGGTGGAAGCACGGTCGAGCGGGAACATTGGTAACCTAGTTTACATGCAAGAACACAGCACTACCTCCGGGTTCTCCTATGGGCCCCACGTAAATTTTATGAAAGGATTTACCCTGATTTTGCAACGCAGTACAGTACACACACGTTAAGAGATTATAAATAATAAACCTTTGAAAATGCATGGAGTAATAAAATATAAAGTGATATAATAAAATAATAACCTTATAAACTTACTAAGTATCTCGATTTTTAAATTAAAAAGCATGAAGTTTCTACCTATTTTATTTATAAATGAATATACGAGCAACAGCTTTAATTTATCTGTACGAACTATTTATTAATATAGTTCAAATCAAAATTAATTTCGGAATTTCAAATTTTCGAGTACTCTGTCGAACTTTTCAGACAGTTATGCAACTATGTCACTTATTAAGTATCAATTATCCTCCAATAAATCCCGATAAGGTTACGAACGTTCTAGAATTTCTAAATTGAATGCCGTTGCATAATCGAATTTTAAACGCGATCCAATAAAGCGCTCGACGTCTAGCGTCGGGCGTCGACACAATAGTGATAATGAAAGATGCATTACAGCGCTTTTATACTTCCCCCACTATGTTCGGTGCAGCCAATCACATAGCCTTTGAGCTCGATGAAGTTATTAAATTTAGAACACCGTGGAATACTTAAGGGTGCCTTTGTTATCAAAAGCAGATGCACCGTTCCTAGAACTAGAATACCTACTAGTATGCCTAGTGCTAGTACGAGTATGGTATTATCATGAACTAGTATTTTTTTTTAAAATGCATTTTGTTTTTCACGGACTACTGTTTCAAAATCGATTCACCTGTTCTGGACACGACAGCTGTCTATGACTCTGTGTCAAATATTTAACTCACTTTTGCGTCGGTGGCTAAAAACAATATGCTATCTTTAACCCCGACATAAAGAGGGGTGTTATAAGTTTGATTTGTGTATTGACATCGTAACTCCGATTATGATGCGGTTTGTTTTGTTTCAAAGCAGGGTTTCTAGCGATGTTCTTTTTCTAGTTCTATTGGGGGTTGGCCTGTGGGACGGTCATGTCTGTAGAAGAACCGAATGATCTGCGATAAGGAAGCGTCAAGAAGACCGGGCTATGGAGCTCTGTAGGGGAGGCCTATGTCCAGCAGTGGACTAGGAGTGGGCTGATTATGATGATGACTTTGTGAATATTGCGCGGGCTTAGTCTCGCAAATCTTCTTGCCGGCTCTTCTCTGTAATATCAACCTTCCGAACAGGTGGTAATGGTAAATAGTTAATGTCTATTGACGGGACAAAAGAGGTTAGATGAGCCAACTTGAGTTAAAATATTTTTGATTTAGATTTGATTTTATGGTTGAACATAAAATTTTAATTTTAGTTATCATGCTATGGTTTTACTCGTAAGCCGCGCTATAAAATGTTTCCCCGAGTGGGGACGGGGCCGACTACAAAACTCCCCACCGCACGCTGGTAAACAACGCGTGTTGTCAAAGTCAACAACAACATGTCAAAAGTCAACAAAACCCAGCACGCTTGGTGGTAGGATCTAATGGTCCGCCCGGCTAGCTACCACCCTCACATCTAAGTCCGGCGCCAATCAGTTCTGTATTTCCTCGTGTGTATGTGGGAATCGGTGCCCGACAGGGCATTTCCTTGAATTGCTTGCTCCATCTTAGACCCTGGCGTTGCTTTCCATTACGCAAGCCTAGGGTGAAAGGTATTCCAGTCACTGATGATTTATAAATGCCCATGACATTATATTCAAAGAAAAAATAATCTATACCCCTTTGTGCTTTTATACGCGTAACGTATTTTCCAGATATTTCAATTCCACATAAAATATCTAGAATGTTGCTCAAATGATATTCGATTGGAGCTCAATATTGGCGTGGCATAGCTATCGAAATATCCAATAACTAAATTGCGAATTTTCATAGCGTGGCTTCTGATATTCGAATTATAAATAACTTTAACTGAACGAGGTATTTGATCCTGCGTGCGGTACACAAAAAGGGTATATATCTTCTTAATATAGATTTATTTTGTGACACCGCATCCAAGATTTTCTTAATATATATAAATCTATATTAAGAAGATATATCCTTTTTGTGACACCACATGCAGGATCAAATACCTCGTGTATCGTTGTTTGTCCGCGATGGACGTCTAAACTACGTAACTTTCTTCTGTGTGCAAATTTGATTCTAATCAAATTTGCACACCGTGTTCAGTTAGACCCAACTTGAAAGATAGGATAGCTGACATCTCAATTTATGTCGCAATATTATTTCATTGCAAATTATTTGTCTATTATTTGACACTCACAATTATAGTAATAGCTCCAAACAGTTCTAACAGATGGCGATATCTGTTTGAGTTGAGTAAGTATTCAATAGATGGCGCTTTATTAAAAGTTAAATTCGTCCACTGCTGGACATAGGCCTCCCCCAAAGGGCCCTTTGGGGGTTTGCCAAAATCCTAGTATCTGATGACCGATGCTTGAGAGAACGGCGCTGCTGAGCAACGTCTGTTGTCCCTTAGTTAAAAGTTAAATTAATGTTTGTTACATGTAATATAACAAAAACCTTAGCCACAGCAACGCGTGGCTGGGGGCTAGTTTACTGGCTAGGCACATGACATGAGCATCAATGCCACATTGATATTACTGTCATCTTCGATATCGCCATCGTCACCAATTAGCCCACAATTCAAATTAATACATACTTGCATGACGTCACAGATGTCATTAGCCGATGTACGATTGGGTGAACTTGATCTCTGATGCGGCAGGGCCAACTGACCAAGAATCCAATCCTCGCACTATAGACCAATTTACTAAGCTACGGCAATATCAACCTTATTTCGTTAAGCATACGATCCTTATTATATACACCTATAGTTAGTCACATGTGGTCGTATACACCTGCGACATAAATAGTGATGGGAAACGACCCCTTCTCTCTCTCTCACTCTCGAGAGAGAGATAATTCGAGAATTTAATATTGTTATTGCAATAGGGAAAAACCACCCTTTCTATTGGACTAGGAAAAAAGCCACCATTTCCATTGGACTGTCAAAATTGAAACTTAAAGACACGATAAATGTCGATTTTGAGACTATAATGAGCAGGTTTTAGGGCGCATGGCATTAATTCTTTACGTCCCTGTCTTGGTGTATCGACTACCATGAGCCTTAAAATGGGAGAGACCACATGCATGTACATGCTATCTGAAGCACGAAGAAAGCTATATGCTATACCATGATGGACACCCAATCTACATCCAACTGCCTGTTAGTCTAGAGATCGCATATCCCTTTGGATCAACGGGTCCACGGTTTGGTTCCGGGGAAGTGTGTGTCGGGCAAGTGTCTTTGTGTGAACCAGAGGCACTAGCCGAGTCTAGGTCCGAGTCATTTTTGTAAACTGCCCCCGCGATACAAGTTATAGTGCAGGGGTTTCGTTTATTTTAGTTTACATTTAAAAAAATATTCAAAAGATAGTGAGTCTGCAGATAAAGTGATTTCTGTTTAATTAATATGAAAACCATAGACTAATGAGTCCATTCTCAATCTCTAGTCATAGACTTATCCGTGAGGTGACGGATTTATAATACACTAGCGACCCGGCCCTCACACGGGTGCAATTATGCATGTATTATACATATAAACCTTCCTCTTGAAACACTCTATCTATTACAAAAAACGGTTCCAAATCCGTTGCATAGTTTTAAAGATTTAAGCATACATAGGGACGGACAGACGACAGCGACTTTGTTTTATACTATGTAGTGATAGTGATAGACTCACCACCCCATTCCATCCTGATAGTGTCGTAAGAGCCGACAAATGTACATGACAGGGCCGATACCCTAACGGCAAGAAAGGGGCAAACTTGATATTAAACCCGTCCGACCAGCGTGGCCCAGTCAATATAATGGGAGGAAGTCCAACTCAGCAGTGGGTCATTTATGGACTGAATAGTAGTAAATAAAAATAAAAATAAAAAATAAAAAAGCCTTTTATTTCACACCTTTGCAATATGTATAACAGTTAATAGAATAGTAGTAGTAGATTAATATTCCTGATGAGATTTAATCATTGAAATACAATTCCTATTCATAATAAATAAGCCATATAATTGAAGGAGCCAATTGCAAGCAAGTTCGTCGCTTGCGGTCCCGAGCAATGCCTGTGATACATATCTGTATAGTGATGGGCTAAGAGCTTCTTCGAGAAATTTCGAGAACCTTTTTTAGTCCAACTTAAGCGAATAATTTCCATTCATAGTCTTTATAGTACCTCTAATATTATTACCATTATTCCATATTTCGCCATTTTGTGAGAAGAACGTAACATTGTAGAATGCACTTTCCTGCAAGAAAGAACTCACATCACCAAAACAAGGTTCAAAATAAAATTCATGGTTGGAGCTGTCACGTTGTTTTTGCAAAGAAGCGAAATTTATATGTTTTCATTTAATACTTTATATACATTGTTAAAGTAAAAATGTAATTTATCATACATACATAATAATGAAATAAACTATGTGGAAAAAGATGTTGACTACGTAACTTACCGTCTTCGGTAAATACGACAAATCATCATAAATTACCAATTGCTAAGTCCATTCTCTTTGAGTGATGGAAAATTTGATTTACGAAATTAATTACAGTCTTATCCATAATATCAGTCGTTTTGTCGAAGCTTTAAATATTATAATATATCTGGCCTTGTCATTGGACAGACAAACGAAAGGGATCGCAACACATATCGTTAACGTTTTAAAGGCTTATTTAACTATTATGCATAAGACCGTTATAGTTTAGGCAGATATAGTCTTTATTGTTAGTTAGTGTAACAATGAAAGTATCGGCTTGCTTGATAACCATTTCAAATTTGGAACGAGAAATAAATCCCGGATTCTGAATGTAGAGCACATCACTATTATAGGCTGACCACAAATGATCTAACTCGATCTGAGGCTTATTGATTGTGGGTTTTGTTACGTCGGGTACTAGGAATATCCTGGAATCTAGGAATTGGTGCCGTTCAATCAAAATTTGTATGATAATAGATTTGGAATTCATTCTTCATTAATGAAGGTCGTGCCAGTCCTTTCATCCTTTCATGAAAGCGTTCACCCGGTTCTTCCAGCCCAGGCTTTAGGCATTCGTGACGCAAAGTCCTGTGTCCACTTTTGTTTGGTCGGACCATCGGGTAGGTGGTCGACCCCGTGGTTTCTTGCCCTTTACTTTTCCTAGTATAACTAGTTTACCATACTGTCTCCGTGTCTAAGATATCGTTTCGATACCTGAGAGTCCCACGCACCCTACACTGGCTTCACTCTGGCGAGTGCAGGCAGGTGTAAATAGTCCAAACACGATTTTACACGCCTGTAAAAAAATGAGGCAGTCATCTATGGGGGTGACCTATGCTTTGCAGGAAATGATTTATTCACGGTTATGTTTGTTTTATTTTATTCCCAACGTTTCAGACACTTTGCAGTGCACGGACACTGCAAAGTGTCTGAAACGTTGGGAATAAAATAAAATAAAACAAACATAACCATGAATAAATCATTTCCTGCAATGTGTAAAGATCGTGAAAACCTAAGACATCATTAGGAGACCTATGCTCTTATGGCTGATGTTTAACATGATTGCAATAATCACAAGCTTCGATATTGAATACCGGTGCCGTTTGACCAACTTGGCTTAGTTTTCCACTACGCAATTGGAGTCCTAACTCAGCAGTGGGGTATTTGTGGTATCTTCACGCGCCCCGGAGTCCCACATAACCCGACCAGTCCCTAACGGCCGGGTAACCATGAGGATCTTCTACCAAAAAAAAAAGATTTCCACCACGCAATTGGAGGAGACCTAACTCAGCAGTGGGTTATTTGTGGTCTTAAATGATGATGATGATGATCACACAAGTCATGTAGACTCGTAAATCGGGGGAACAACTCAAACCAAAAGTTTGTCCAAAACACAATCAAAGTACCATTTCATGACCCCCATTTTAACTCCCCACCACTTAGCCCCAAGAACTGTCACGCCATAAAGATGTCTCCATTATCCGGGATAATACATTTAACTAAGTGCCATTATTGTCATAGATATAACATTATTAACTACACTGTATCTCTCTATTATAGCATTCATAACTTACTAATACCCCTAAACAAATAAAGAGAAAAAAAAAATACTTTCTACTAGCCACCGTGTGGTGACGGATTTAGAAAATATAGCGTCAGCACCCCTTTCCATCCTGAGGGTGTTGTAAAAGCCGAAATAAGGGTGAAAATGTAGCCTCAAGAGAAGGAAAACTTGAAACGAAACCCTGTGCGAACCTGTCTGGCCAGCGAGGCACAGTAGGCTAATTACCCTCCATGTAGGTGGAGGAGGCCCGACTCAATAGTGGGTCATTTATGGGCTGAGAAGAATTGCCTAGGGGTTGGATGATGATGAAAGACGGTACCTTTAGAGCAAGGGTCCCCCCCCGGTTCGTGTCCGGGGTCGGGCAAGTGTCTTTGTGTGAACCAGAGACACTGAGTCTAGGTGTCTTTTGTGTTCGTGAATTACATGTGTGTAAACCGCCCCCGCGATACAGCTTAAACCATAATGCAGGAGTTTCGTTTTTTTTTTCAAAATAAGATACTTTTGGCTATGCTATCAAATATCATAACCCGCCATTAACTTAACTGAACTGCACAGTCATATTAAACCAATACCGAACTAATCGATTGACTTAATTTTTATGGCTTCCGCTGTTCACGGCAGTTAACTTTATCCAGCTAATTCTGATGTTAAGTGGATTAAGTTCTCATCATTTTCGTCCTAATTGCTAAACGCAATAGTTTGTAGATTGTGTTACACGCCGAAATATTTCTCATTTTGTGAATGAGGGGCCATCCATAAATTACGTCACACGAATTTTCGGACTTTTGAACCCCTCCTCCCATCCTTGTCACTGTTTTTTTATCAAATTTTATAATCAAGAGCGTGACGACACATTTTTTAAATTTAAGCGTGTGTTTTAAGCTCCGCCTTCGGTTGACTCCGGATGGAAGAAAGATGGTAATTTGCCCAGCGACCTACCCCCATAAACCAATGGCATTCATTGACTGCCCGCTTCAGGGCCGCGGGTTGAAGACGCCTACGTGGGTTTTCCCACGCTCCCTTACGTACAGTCCTAGCCAATCTTCATGGCCGCTCTGAATGTAGCCGTGGGTACGAACTTGTGCATCGTACATTTCATAAGCAAAACGAGCGTAGCTCACTCACACTAACACGCCGGTGGCTAGGACGCTTGCGGGTGAAAAACGGTGTCCTGCCTCCCCGCCCCGCGTACGTCCCGCTGATACCTGTTTTTGTGTTGTGCGCAGCGTAATTCGGCTACATTCAGAGCGGCCATAACGATTGGCGAGGACTGTAGATTAGGACGGACTGACTGACATAGTGATCTATCAACGCACAGCCCAAACCACTGGACGGATCGGGCTGAAATTTGGCATGTAGGTAGATGTTATGACGTAGGCATCCGCTAAGAAATGATTTTGATAAATTCCTGCTGCAAAAACTACAACTAATTAATAATAATACTTCATAACGCGAGCGAAGCTGCGGGAAAAAGCTAGTTATGACATATAAACCTTCCTCTTGAATCACTCTATCTATTAAAAAAACCGCTTTAAAGTCCGTTGCGTAGTTTTGAAGATTTAAGCATACATAGGGACGGACAGACGACAGCGACTTTGTTTTATACTATGTAGTGATGATTGAATCGGGTCTCCTCCAGTTACATGGAAGGTCATTAATACAAATGTAAACTTATGAGGCGATATGATCGCTCAGCGACCAAGCCTCTAAAATAAATAAAAAAAAAAGTAATTAGCCTACCGTGCCACGCTGGCCAGACGGGTTGGCACAGGGTTTCGTTTCCAGCTATCCATTTCTAGCTACTAGCTCTTCGGCCTCCTTTTGGTTGGCTCTTACGACACCCTCAGGACAAAATACGGTGATGACACTATGTATTCTAAATCCGTCACCACACATATCACACCTGTGTCATACCGTCTTTAGAAAACGCTCACACTGATTCACCTATGCAATGTGTACATAAATTATTTGTACTGGTAAAGTCATCGATGTATACCGAGAAACCGATAGCCTATTTGCATGACTCATATCAAAAGGGGGTCGGCAGATAACGTACCATGTTATACGGGTTTCATTTTATAAAGACCCTCTTTATTTTAATGCGGTTTTTTTTAAGACAGAGTAATTTAGTGGTTTTAAAAAAAATGCTAAACAAAACTGGTACCTTTTTTACACGTACAATGTGTAAAAGGTACCTGCTAAGTATCGATTAAAAACTATCTAAGTATATATATTTGTAATTGGCCTATTTAAACAAACTATTGCAGAGTGCATCTCTCTTGCAACTGCATCGAGTAACCAGTAAACCTTGTTCGTTTATATACTCGCGTTGTAGTAGTCAGTATTATAGCGTAAGTTAACCATATTTGCCTCGTTGGTCTAGTGGTCAGATGTGCCGCCTTTGGATCAACGGGTCCCGGGTTCGATTCCGGGGTCGGGCCAGTGTCTTTGTCTAAACCAGAGGCACTGGCTCGGAGTCTGGGTGTCATTTCTATCTATAATATGTATGTATTTACAAAAAAAAATGTATATAAGTAGTTTATCATCCATCTCGTTACCATAACACAAGCATTAAGTTGCTTAACTTGGGACGAGATGGCGTTGTGTGAAATGTCCAAGGATATTTATTTATTTATTTATTTATATTCTTTCATATTCTACTGTGCATTCCATCTGACTTTTGTGCGTTAGAAACGTGTGTGGTGTACCAGAGTAAACAGCTGTAACAGTGAGTGGACTTTTATTTTATTCCTCGCCAGATTATTAGCAGTATTCATGTCGCTACTCCATCCACACAGAGGTGTCACCAACCTTCTACAGTGTGTCATCGGGTAATGCATTATCGATAATTCAATTCCCACGTGCTAATTAATATGACTCCATTTCTTTGCTCCTTATCATCATGATTGAGACATGAACGGTAAAATCGATATCATATTAAACAGGAAATACCAGAATATGCTTATTTGAACTGTTGACCCTACTAGTAGTTCGTTCTAATTAAGAATTTAGTAAGTAAGGTGTATTCACGGTGGTACTATAAACCACCGTGAATACACCTTACTTACTACAGGTGACGACCGTTGCGTTCGAATGTATGCTTTCAACTGGTCATTGTGAATGTGACTTTCTTATTTCATTGGTTACTGATCATTGGATAATGATGACTCACTGCATCCTTAACGCGAACGAGGTATATAATAGAGTACAGGGTGAAGACAAAAAATATCATTTGTTTAAAGCTCATGTACGCTTTCGATTTCAGAGTCGGCCAAGTGTCTTTGCGTATAGTTTCTTACTCTCGTATACTTTGCGTCGTCAATTTACTGACTCACGGCCCGAGTGGTGACGGATTTAGAATACACAGTGTCACCACCCTATTTCATCCTAGTCGTATCTTAAGAGCCGCCAAAAAGAAATAACAAGCCCAGAAACCTAGCCACAAGAAAAGGAAAACTTGATATAAAACCCTGTGCCAACCCGTCTTGCCAGCGTGGCACAGTAGGCTAATTACGCTCCATGTAACTGGAGGAGACCCGACTCAACAGTGGAACCCTCAGGATGGAATGGGCTGGTGACACCAGGTATTCTAAATCAGTCACGTACACGCCATAAATATTATTTTTTAGTGCTCAGAAGTGGGATTTTAAGGTTCTCATTTCAATCCCACTTCTGATTCATGATTCTTCATTCAACGCTTAGCCAGGACGCTCGTCTGTCAACCAGATTTTTTATACATTTATATGTGAAAGTCGCCCAAAGGGCAATGAAGAGGGCTATGCTCGGAGTTTCCCTGCGAGATCGAATCAGAAATGAAATACACAGGCGAACCTGGGTCACCGACAACAGGGCCAAACTTAAGTAGCAGTGGGCACTTAGCGCGCAGGACCGACGCCCGATGGGGCAGAAAAGTCCTCGAGTGGCGACCGCGTTATGGAAATCGCAGTGCTGGTAGGCCTTCCACACGGTGGGCCGATGACCTGGTTAAGGTCGCTGGAAAACGATGAATTCGGGCGGCCTAGGCTTCTGTTGAAATCCTTGGGGAGGCCAATGTCCAGCAGTGGACGGCTTTTGACTGAAATGATGATGATGATGAGCCAATATCAAATAAATCTCAATTCAATATCCGATACACACATTTTATGAAATGGCGGATTGAATGTAACAAACTGACAATGGTATTAATGTTAACATATTCCTGCTGTGAGTCGAATAGTATGGTCATGATTTAGTCAAAATGGCGTACTCACTAGTCTCATTGGTGTGATGTGTGGTGACGAATTTAGAATACATTGTGTCACCACCAAATTCCATCCTGAGGGTGTGGTAAGAGCCGACTAAATTGAAATTACATATCAGAAAGTTTAGCTGCAGGAGAAGGATAACATGAAACAAAAAGTTGGCCAGCGTAGCACTGCTATGATTACAGTCATATTATACAAAAGAGTATATGCGTGTGTGTCCGCGTTGTATTTAACAATGTCTAAAACACATTAATATAGGCTCCTGAAAAGCGGGGAAGGGGTCAATAAAAATAGCCCAAGTGCGTCCTTGTTACATCAGAATTCATTTCAGAAATTAGTCGAAACTAACAAACAGAGATAATCCAAAAGCACTTAGTAAAAGGCTGTTATTATTATATTACTAGCGACCCGCCCCGGCTTCGAACGGGAGCAATGGTTAACCTCTAAATTTATCTGTATTTCTACAATATTATGGATGTATATACACATAAACCTTCCTCTTGAATCACTGTATCCATTTAAAAAGCCGCTCCAATATCCGTTGCGTAGTTTTAAGGATTTAAGCATACATAGGGACGGACAGACAACAGCAACTTTGTTATAGTGATAGTATTACAAACCGACACTTAAGTATGGGAAGTTTCAATAACCTCCAACCTTACAATTTTCTTAAAAACAAACAAAGTTATTGCTTCATATTTCGGAAAGTCCCCACCCTTTCGCAGATCATAGTCACTCTACCACCGTGTCCAATCCAATCGCATTAGCATGTGCAATATGAGGACAAAAATACAGATTTATGCATCATTCATATCGGGACAATGTCCCGCATTATGCAGAGCTAATGGCCACACGAACCGTGTTTACCTGTACAAGCAAACAGACACCACTTTCCCTAAGTGTATTGGGAATTGAAAATATGAACATCAAAATTTCAGGATAAAAGATATCTTCGATTTAAAAGATTATTAGGCGAGCAATTGATTTGTAGTTTAAGCTCTGGCTGTTCTGGAGGAAAAAAAGGAGGAGGGTAAAAGCAGGCGCTGGCGTCGCGTGCGCCTGGGTACTGTATGGGTGATGTGCCTCGCGTTGGCGGCTCAGCTGGTCGCTCGCGATCCTCACTTGGGGATCGGCGGCCCGAATGTGGTGCCGGTGCCTTGAAACCGTTTACGTCGATGCTGGACTAGAGACGAAGACTCCCCATGACCAGGGAGTCCTTGCTACAAGTGTGGGCTTGAGGGCCACAAAGCATCAGAATGCAGTGCTAAGCCGCAGTGCACCGTCTGCAAAGAGAAGGGCCGGGAAGCACCGTGCAGAAGCCCGAACCGCCGCCGGAAAATCCGGTGGGGCAGTTACGAGTGGGACCATAACCCACTTGCAAAATGGGAAGGGTTCTGGTACATTGTTACGGGCCACCCCCTCAATGAGCTGTGGAGTGAATTTGGGCCCGTCTCTCAGATCTACAGGGTAGGTAGTTAAAAAAATGGTTAGGTTCCGGAGGGGTGTCCGTCGTTTGAAATATCTGATCTTCATGCTGTTGCTATGCTAGTGGTAACACGCCTCACCAAAGACTTGCCTGTTAGTAAGCCACGTAATTCCGTGTGGTGACGGATTTAGAATACGTCATAATGTCACCACACCCATAACATACTAAGGGTGTCGCAAGATGCAGATCACCGAGCCGCATGAGAAGGAAAACCTTCTCTTCCAAGAACTGGAATTAATTCTAACCAAATTAATGGAGGGAATTTAGCCTACTGTGTCACGCTAGCCAGATTGGCACAGGGTTTTGTATAGGTTGGCACCCGTGGTCCGCCACGTGAGGGCGGGTGTCGGTCACGGCGGGTTGTTTAAGTGGGTTAGGGCCCCACACTACCCCGTAGTCTCCCCGGACGCGGGATGTCCGGTCAGGCATGTTTTCACGCCAAACCAAACAAAAATGGTTTCGTTATCAGTCTTGTCATTCCTTTCGTTGACTCCTACGGCACCCTCAGGAGGGAATGGGGTGGTGACACTGTATATTCTAAATCCGCCAGCAGACGGACACACGTCCATAACTGAATAAATAACGGTATTACATGCAAAGATAAATACAATGTACTAGATGCGAATTGAATACTGCATGGAAATCCGCAGATTATGCAAACCTAATCAAAGATTCGCTGCGGAGGCGATGATTGTTCTGGAACATACTAGAATGTATGGTTGTATGAGTGGCCCAAAGGTACAGTAATGTATGGATACTGGTAGAAACTCCCCATCAAAGGCGGGCCAAAACTCATCAGGGTCGCAGAGCATTAGGGAGTGAAACCCGCGGCCCTGTTTCGGGCAGTCGAGGTTCCTGGGTTTTAGTGAGTAGGTAAGGGTGCAAATTACCATCAATCCGCGCACCGGACTGCCTCATAACCCGGCTGGCGCTTAGCAGTCGGATCCATAAGGATTTCCAACTTAAAAAAGTCAGTGGTCTTATTATTTCATCATCATCATCAGCCCACATTGGTCCACTGCTGGACGTAGGCCTCCCCTAAAGAGCGCCATAGCGCCCTGTCTTCAGCTTGACGCATTATTTAAGGCGAAACAAAAAAAAACTCTGAATTAATTACTTATTTTAAATCTTATAACACTTAGAAGTTATCCGAATAACCTAATATTAAACCGATAATATCAAATAAATGCTTTTCTCGAAGTAGTGAGTCGGGATTTTCTTTTCAACAATGCATTTTCATCCATCCAGCGTTTTTCAGAGGAGCTACTTATCCTAAAGCAAACAGACACGGGTAAACGGGCAATCACTTAGGTAGCAACTTTAAATCGTACTTATACTTCACATCAGTAACTTAAAAGAGAACCTTTGTGTGGTTTGTAATACACAATGTCACCAACGCACACTACCCTAAAGCCGAACGTCCACCGCCAGCTAAAATATGTTAGTTTAGTTTAGCTTGCATAGTTGAACCGGTTTTTCACACATATGCGTCCACCAACGGTGAACCAACATATATGAAAAACGGGCTCAACTATGCAAGCTAATTTAACTAACTTATTTGGCGGCGGACGTTCGGCCTCTTAATAATAGGCAGATCTTCTAGCCACAATGGAAGAAAAGCTTGAAAGCCTCTGTCATCTGGCTAGTCCGGAGTAGTGGCCGTTTGGTCGGGTAACGGGAATGGCTGCACATCACGGAGGCATTACCCAGTACCACATACTCCGCAAGGCCCGTCCTGGGGAAGCCCCAGCAGATATAAGCCTTAGCAGCTATGCGCCTTAAAGGATTTTGTCCACACATTTTTGCAGTAAGCTTTTATAAACAAATCCTTTCTTGTTCTTTAACGTGACATTTAGGTGAGACAATGCCACGGAACCAGTTAGGTATAGTATGCTTTACTCAGTCCATAGATGATCCACTACAAAGTCGGGCCTCTTCCAATTACATGGTGGATAATTAGCCTACTGTACCACGCGACCCAGACGGGTTGGCACCGGGTTTCGTATCAAGTTAGGGGCGTCACAGTAGACTGCGTTTACGCGAACCTGTGGCGTCCCAAGCGTGTCGTGTGAGGGTATACCGCTGTGGTTTTAGTGGGTATACGAGGAGTTTTCGAAGTCTCACATAATCGACGACCTCCCCCTCGAGGGGCTGCGGCATGCATAAAGCATTTCCCCAGCGACACCAAAATAGAAGAAGAGATTCTTATTAAATTGTCTCTAGTGGTTAGATGTGTGATGATGTGGGTGTCATTTCTATCTATAATATGTATGTATTTACAAAAAAAAAATGTATAGAATCCATCTCGTTACCATAACACAAGCATTAAGTTGCTTAGCTTGGGACGAGATGGCGTTGTGTGAAATGTCCAAGGATATTTATTATTTATTATATTTATTGGTATGGACATCTCCTTTTATCCTCAAGTGGTGACTAATATTAAATACGTCACCACACGGGCATTTGAGTGAAGTATAAGTACAGTGTAATCATTTGCCGGTATCTAGGGACTGTCTGTCTGAAGTGTAGAAGCTGAATAGCCGAGCTATAATCCTGGGATTGATACTGTTTTTTTTAGTAAATACTGGATTAGAACTTTGTTTTGTGAGGCAGACGTTTTGTTTGAGCCCCACCTGTCCCCTTGTAGATTTTACGCTTAACTAATACTTAACGAGATACGCAGGCGAACCAGGGTTCATGAATATGGTGGAGAGTCGACTCAACAGTGGAGGAGAGTCGTCTACGGGCTGAGTATTTTGATATCCATTTAATTAGGTATATCGGGAGTAGGATTATAAAAGTGACTTGGATCGGCGGGTCCCGGGTTCAATTCCGGGGTGGGGCAAGTGTCTTTGTCTGAACCAGAGGTACATGCTCTGAGTTTGGCTGACCTTTGTATTCGTGAATTACATGTTTGTAAACTGCCCCCCGCGGAACATGTATACCATAAGGGTTTCGTTAAACAAAAACTTTTACAATCTTGCTTTATCGTTTCAGTGGGTTATTTAAGGACGTGGCAGACATATCAACTCGGAAAGGGATCGGCACCGTATCGCCTTTCGCCTCGCCGTCAAACAGGCGTCAACCTAACGTAAGCATGTAACCAAAACGGATCAGCAGCTCCGATACGTCGTCTCGGCTACGGCTAGGTGACGCCGCGCTTACGGATGGCCCGTAAGATAATGTTACGAATATGTTATGTCCCGCAAGCGCGGCGACGGAGAGGCGTAAGCGCGGGGACCGCTGGTTGACCACGCGCCGTACGGCGTTCGTGAGCTTGTCCCAAGGCGAGGCGTTTACGTAACGAATCTGATTAGTGTGCTTTGCACTAGGCAGTTTCATACAAATAATACTGAATGCCTCGAGTTGACACGGTGCCGATCCCTTTCCGAGTTGATAAGTGTGATACGTCCTTTACAGGGTTTTTACCCTTCTGATGATGAATTAGTCCTACAGTATAGTTAACATGTTACAATGTAGAGGAAAATTGTACAAAGAATTAAAACAATGCTCCAATTTAATTACCACAAAAACATGAATGATGGAACTAAAAGAATTGTCACACTTTATACTTGAAAGCCATTGTTTATTGTTCTAAAAGATACATTGAAGAATCAAGACATCAATATAGTGGACCTCGAAAATCCTTAATTCCAACGATTAGTCTTCCGTTTTTTTTATCAGTGACTTGAATGCCTTTGACCCTAGGCTTGCGTCATGGATAGCAACGACAGGGTCCAAGATGGAACAGGCAATTCAAGGAAATGCCCTGTCGGTCACCAGCTCTTAAATACAGATGACGAAACAGTATAACTGCTTGGATGTGAGGTTGGTAGCTAGTCGGGTGGACTATTAGATCCTACCACCAAGAGTGCAGGGTTTTGTTGACTTTTACAACACGCGTTATTTCCCAGCGTGCGGTGAGGAAGTTTTATATTCCTACAGGGAAGATACCGGATTCCATACCGGCAATCGGCCGTAAGAGCTGGAAATGACAAGACTGATAACCTAAGCACAAAAGGAGGAAAACTTGATACGAAACCCGTCTGGCCAGCGTGGAACAGTAAGCTAATGACCCTTCATGTAACTGGAGGAGGGTATGGTACTGGAGGAAGACGGTGGACAGTTGTAAGTGGAGGAGGGAGGAGGTTATAGTTGAACTTAATACGAAACCCTGCGACATCCCGTCTGGCCATCGTTGCACAGTAAGCTAATATCCCTCCTTGTAATTGGAGGAAGCCCAACTCAGCAGTGGGTGGGATGAGCATGACGACAACAATAATAATTATTATTATTGTGTTGTCCGTGTGGTGACGGATTAAGAACACAATGCCAACCCACACTATCCTAAGGGTGTCGTAAGAGGCGACTATAGGAACGCAAGAGGAACATTACCTAGCCTCAAGAGAAGAAAAACTTGATGCAAACCTGTGCCAACCCGTCTGGCTAATTACCCTCCATGTAGTTGGAGGAGGCCCGCCTCAACAGTGGGTCACCTACGGGCTGAGTAGTACGGTACGGGCTGGGAATATATGAATATGCTCGTCAGTAGATACATGTTATCTGACAGATAGATAAGTGATGATGGTGAAAGGATTTATTGACGTGCCTACACAAACATATTGGACAGTATTTCCATTCATAGCCGTCCCTATTGGAAACGTAGGTAGATATCTCTCAGCATAGAATAGTTAGGTACAGAAGTAAAAAACCTGGGAAAAAACGCGTGTTGTAAAAGCCAACAAAACCCGGCACGCTTGGTGGTAGGATCTATTGGTCCGCCCGGCTAGCTACCACTCTCACATCTAAGTCCGGCGCCAAGCAGTTTTAATGGGTTCCGTCGTGTGTATGTGAGAGCTGGTCCTGGCTGGCCCGACAGGGCCCGACAGGGCTGGCCCGACAGGGCATTTCCTTGAATTGCCTACTCCATCATAGACCCTGGCGTTGCTTTCCATCACCCGAGCCTAGGGTCAAAGGCATTCAAGTAACTGATAAAAAATAAATAAAAAAGAGTAAAAAATATGTTGTGGATGAGCCCACGAATGTATCTGAACAACAAATAATAATTAAAATGTGTGTAATGTCTTTCCTTCAAATTTATTTTAGTTAGTGGCGTACCAACGTGCTCATGGTACAGCTAGTCATGAATAAATAAAAAGTAAAACAACTTAAAACCATGCTGAAGGTTGGACTGTCTCTTCTGTTACTTACTAACCATTACTCTTTGCCCAGGGGTACGATTGTAAGAAAGTGGGCGGTACACTAGGGGTCAAAGAGCCTGCTATGGCGCTTCGCCTGAAAGAGCCCTAATTGAACGAGTATGGCTCTCAATAATCTAATAGATTTCTTGCCAGACAAAAATCTGGATTAGTCGTCTGAAAAATCTACTACTACTACTAAAGCTACTGAGGTAGGCTTTCTACAAATGCATGGGGGGAAATTAGGCTACTGGATGAATTCTTTATTATCTATATTAACCAAACGTATTTGTCTTGTTTCAGGTAATTGGCCGAGCCTGATAGCAATGACTTCTGACTCCTGCTGTATATTGCCCACCCGGGCATTCCTAATGCGGCTAATCACATTACGGGTTCTTCTCTTTATAATTCATATTTTATTGAACGTTTTTTTATAATCAGCGTGATCTTGTCATATCTTGACAAGTAGCTAGACTTCGAACACTCTGTATCCATTGTCCCTGTCTTTTTATACTTATCCACCTCTCTCGGCCCTGAAACGTCTAGTCAATGAACCTCGTGGATATAGATGGCTAGGTCACCATCTTCTCAGGCCCCAGAGTCCCAACTCGCAATACATGAAAATAATAGGACCCCAGTTGAATTCCGTGTCGGGCAGGTAAGTTTGTGTTTGCAAGATATTCTTCCTTTATATCTGGCGTAATTTATATTCGTGCATCATATGTTTGCAACTAGTTCATGGGAAATGAAGTATCGGCGTATTAGAATGTACCGCATTAAGAATGTGCTGCTTCTGGTTTTAATTGCTGCAATCCATCGGTTTATTAAATAAATGAATTGCTTTGTTGCTTAATCACATAGTGGGATTAATATTTCTAGTCAAATCCCTAATTTAGTCCATTATTTGCAACGCGAAGTAAATGAGGATAATTTATTATGAGTTCTTAATTATTTGCATTTTGTTTAAGGTTGATTTTTAACCACCGAAAAAAGAGTAGTGTTATAAGTTCGGTCTGTCTATACTATACTCTATAGCATAAAAACACATAATTAAGGTCCAGGTCAATATTACATTTACCATTTACTACAATAGATAGATAGGTACAATAGCTTTACGGCCTTTCCTTTTGTCGACTCTTGCGACACCCTAAGGATGGAATCGGGTGGTGACAGAATGTATTCTAGATCCGTCACCACACGGATAAATATTAGATTATTATAAATATTCATCGGTGTCCCACACAGTGGACCGATGACCTGGTTAAGGTAGACGATAGATGCGAGCGACCCAAGACCGGCCTTTGTGAAAAGCCTTGGGGGAGGCCTATGTCCAGCAGTGGACGTCTTTCGGCTGAATTGATGATGATGATGTAGTATTAAGAATCACTACTGTCCGTCCCTATGTATAAATAAAAATAAATAAATATCCTTGGACATTTCACACAACGCCATCTCGTCCCAAGCTAAGCAACTTAATGCTTGTGTTATGGTAACGAGATGGCTGATAAACTACTTATATATTTTTTTTTTGTAAATACATACATATTATAGATAGAAATGACACCGAGACTCCGAGTCAGTGCCTCTGGTTTAGACAAAGACACTTGCCCGACCCCGGAATCGAACCCGGGACCCGTTGATCCAAAGGCGGCACATCTAACCACTAGACCAACGAGGCAGTCAAAATGTGTATGCTTAAATCTTCGAAACTACGCAACGGATTTTGAAGTGGTTTTTTTTAATAGATAGAGTGATTCAAGAGGAAAGTTTATAGGTCAATATAGCACCCGTGCGAAGCCGGGGCGGGTCGCTAGTTACTAATAAATTCTAATAAATTGAATTCCAATAAAATTTAGACGAATCTCTGTGCGTATTTAGATTCCATGGACTCCGAGGTCAGGCGCGCGTATGCCAAATATTTGGGACCTTCGGACCCTCTGATCACTTAGAATTCCTTTTTGCATATTTCGAATTTTATCCGTAAACCGATCCGCTCATGTGGCGACATTAGTCATTACTTACGCCCATAAATGACCCACTACCGAGTCGGGCCTCCTCCGATAACCGGAGGGAAATTAGCCTAATGTACCACGCTGGCAGACGGGTTGGCATAGGGTTTATACCAACACAATGCCGCAACAGGACGCGAGTTTAAGCACCCCGGGGAGGTTTAGTGGTCTGACTGCCTCGTTGGTCTAGTGGTCAGATGTGCCGCCTTTGGATCAACGGGTCCCGGGTTCGATTCCGGGGTCGGGCAAGTGTTTTTGTCTAAACCAGAGGCACTGGGTCGGAGTCTGGGTGTCATTTCTATCTATAATATGTATGTATTTACAAAAAAAAATGTACGAGGGTGAATCAAAAAGTTCTTAGAAGTGCATATATATGAAACCTTTTTGGATCAAGTTCGATATTCAAATTAAAGAGTGTCTATCACACTATATTTATGCAGACTGTCACTTGTTTTTGTCAGTTCGTTCGCATGTAATAAATTTTTTTGTGCAACGAGTTGCTAAAAAGTCAAAATTATGGATAAAAGTGAGTTACGTGCGGTGATAAAATATCTCAGTTTGAAAAAAATGTCTACGAAGGAAATTTTTTTGGACATTCAGCAGACATTAGGGGGTGATGCTGTACCCTATTCTACGGTTGCGTACTGGGTGGCTGAATTTAAAAGAGGTAGATCAAGCTGTAAAGATGACCCGCGTTCTGGGCGGCCTTCAACCTCCGTTACAGAAGAAAATGTCAAAAACGTTGAGAATCTGGTTTTGGAAGACAGAAGAATGACTATAAAACATATAGCTGAGATCCTAAAGATATCTTTTGGTAGCGTTCAATCCATTTTAATTGATTCACTGGGGTTCAAAAAAGTGTCTGCAAGATGGGTGCCACGAATGTTAACCGACGAAAACAAAAAGCGACGTTTGGAAATTTCCAAGCGTAATCTCGAAATGTTCCAGCGTGATTCGGATAATTTTTGCCGTCGTCTTGTCACCATGGATGAAACGTGGGTCCACCATTTTGATCCTGAAACTAAAAGACAAAGCATGTCTTGGAAACGACCACCCTCTCCATCCATTAAGAAATTTCGAGTTGCTCCTTCCGCTGGCAAAGTTATGGCCTCTGTGTTCTGGGATAGTGAAGGAATCCTTTTTATTGATTACATGCCAAAAGGCCAGACGATAACTGGACCCTATTATGCAAATTTAATCCCGAAAGTGCGTGAAGCGATTAAAGAAAAACGTCGTGGAAAACTGTCGTTGGGCGTGTTGTTCCTTCAAGATAACGCTCCTGCCCATCGATCGGAAGTTGCGCTCAACGCAATCCGCTGTGCTGGCTTCAATCTCCTTGACCACCCACCATATTCTCCGGACTTAGCCCCAAGTGATTTTCACTTATTTCCAAAATTAAAAGAGGAAATTCGTGGAACAAAATTTCACGATAATGACGCGGTTATAGCTGCCGTAGAGGACTTTTTCGAGAGTCAAGAAAATAATTTTTTTTCACAAGGAATAAGGAAGTTAGAAACGCGTTATTCTAAATGCATTGCATTGGAGGGAGATTATGTAGAAAAATAAAATATTATTATTTAAATCTTTGCATTTTTTAATATTGATTCCAAGAATTTTTTGATTCACCTAGGTATATAAGTAGTTTATCATCCATCTCGTTACCATAACACAAGCATTGAGTTGCTTAGCTTGGGACGAGATGGCATTGTGTGCAATTTTTATTTTTTTTATTTATTTAACTTTATGCAAATTTTACATCGGCGGACTTAATGCCTACGGCATTTTCTCCCAGTCTACCTTCAGGTCATGCAGAGAAATATTAGGTAGGTGCACTTTTGAGGGAATCAGCAAGATAATTATAATAAAACTTAAACAATATTATATCTATAAATATATACACTTATACATACATACAAATATATATATATATATATACACACACAAAATATATTACATAAATACACAAATAATTATATCGATATATTTAATAAAATACATACACTACATACTGCTAAATGTTAGTGGTTCCAGAACAAGATGCCAGCAGATGCTCTCGGAGTTTCAGCTTGAATGCGAGACGTGATTGTGCCATCCTAATTTCCTGAGGCAAGGCATTCCAAAGCATAATAGCTTGAACAAAGAAGGAAGAGTGAAGGAAATTAGAATGATGGATCGGGCAATCCAGAAGACGATTATTATTGGAGCGGAGCTCCTTTCCATGTGTAGAGCACAGATAACGGAAGCAGGACATAAGATATTCAGGGCTGTGTGGGGTGAACAGTATAGAGAAAAGTGTGGTCAAAGCCCTGAGTTCTCTGCGTTGCCGAATTGGCAGCCAGTTCAGCGTCCGTCTGCGCTCTGACACATGATCAAACTTACGTAAATTGAAGATGAATCGAATGCAGTTATTAAGAAGGCGGTCAAGTTTATTTAAAAGATCTGCATTCAGGTCAAAAAAGCAAACATCACCATAGTCGATAATTGGAAGGATCAAGGCTTGTACAAGCGCAACTTTAACAGACAGAGGAAGCATATTCTTTAAAGGGTATAGGTATCGCAGTACTCCGGTCACTTTTTGTGATACTCTATTGACATGTGGTATCCAGCACATTGTACTATCAATGTAAATGCCGAGATCTTTGACATCTGAGCTATATGGGATCTTACAGGAACACAAGGTTATGGCCGGCAGCAATTGATAATCAATTTTTTTCAAATTTTGGCGACTACCTATAATTATGGCTTGGCTCTTGCTGGGGTTTACAGAGAGACCGTACTTTTGCGACCATGCTTCAACAGCAGCAAGGTCACTATTTATTTTGTTTATGGCAGCTGAAATTTCGTCAACCCTAGCTTGTGCATAAATTTGCAGGTCATCGGCGTAAAGATGATACGGACACCGAAGTTCAAGGGTTAAGAGGTCAATAAATATTGAAAAAAGAAGTGGGGAAAGAATGCCGCCTTGTGGAACGCCAGTATCCACATCACAGGGATTTGAAGACAAATCGTCTATAATTACAGATTGCTGGCGCGCGAAGATAAGATGCAAACCATTTAAGCGCCTCCGGTGCCACTTGAATATGGGAAAGAATCGAGAGAAGGATGTCGTGACTGACGGTGTTAAATGCATTTGAGAAATCAATCAACACCATAACTGAGACTTTACATTCCTCCATGCCCGCCCTAACATCGCCAGTCACTTTAAGAAGGGCGGTGGTGGTACTATGACCAGGTTTGAAACCTGATTGGAACTGGCTAACAAGGGAATTACGATGGATGAAGTTGGAGAACTGCCTATGGACGCAGGCCTCCAAAATCTTCGACAGGAAAGGAAGTATGGATATCGGGCGATAGTGACATGGGAGTGACGGATTAGAAATTTTTGCCAATGGGCGAACATAAGCTTTGCGCCATAGGGATGGGAAATCACCGCACTCGAGTGAATAATTAATAATGTGAGTTATCGGTAAGAGGATGTGGTCGAGTATGGTGATAATCATGTGACGATTGATGTTGTCGCATCCCATGGCTTTGGATTTAAAAGATATGATAGTTTTTTTAGTGTCACCGGGGCAAATAGGGAAGAATCGAAAGGGATCTATGTCAGGTTTCTCTAGGCTGGCAATAAGGGAGACAGTGCTGTCTATGGTTAGACGATCTAATGGAGAGGAAGAGGAGAAATAATGATTTAGCTCGTCAGGACCAATTGTTTTAGGGAAAACATCATTTCGGGTTTTGCCTATGCCTAGAGAGCGCAGAAATTTCCACATTTCAGCTGAAGAAGATGACGATATATTGTTAAGAATGTGGCGGCTTTTGGCGTCTCGTATCATTCTATTACACCGATTCCTTGCGACCTTGAAGAGGGACCAGTTCTCTTCTGAGCGGAATTTTTTGAAAATTTTGAAAGCTCTATTCCGACGCCTCATCGCCATCTTTAAACCTCTACTCATCCAAGGGGCTGGCGAATGTTTCACCTTGACTTTTTTGACTGGTGCGTGGGCGTCGTATAATTTGTTAATTATATCATTAAAAATATTTAATTTCTCATCAACGGTAGTTACTATAAAGATTGGCTCCCAGTCGATACTACTTGCCTCGTCATGTAGATTGTCTATGTTCAAACGTCCAAAGCTGCGCCTGTAAATGACCTTAGGCTTAGGTTTGGGAGGGAGTAACTCATATGAGACAAAAATTAGGTCGTGGTGGGAGAAACCTGGAGCATCATATTGCCCATGAGATGAAACGAGGAGGGGATTCGATGTAAGGGCAACATCCAGCCAGGTGTCGTCACCAATTAGGTTATGGTGAGTAGCTGAAAGGGGCAAGACATGCATGTTGACTGCCTCAATGAGGCGCAGGAGTTTTTTGGAGCGAGAGGAGTCAGGAGCTAGGAGATTGGTGTTAAGGTCTCCCATGATGATGTGGTGTGCGTAATTTGAACCTACTGATTCTAAGACTGATTCGAATTCAGTGAAGTAATCAATGGTGGGTGGGCAGTAGACAACCCCAATAACTATTTTAGCTCCCTTGAGCCAAACTTCGATGAAAATGTACTCTGCAGAACCATTGTAGTTAGATGGAGAAGAAGATATAACTTTGTAGGAAAGGTCACTGCGCAGATATATTGCGACTCCACCGCCAGGTTTACCGAGGCGGTCATTCCGCAGTAGAATATAACCAGGTAGGGAATAAGAAGTTGATAATAGATGTGGTTTTAGCCAAGACTCCGAAATTAGGATGGCATGGACATTATTGTTGTTGTAAAAAGTATCATACAGCTCGCTGTAATGACCTGGTATACTTTGTGCATTAAGATGACATACATTGAAAGTGAGTTTCACATTATTAACGAAAGCGTCACGCAGGCTGTCTCCGAGGTTATAGTCAAAAGAACAGAAAGTACCGTCACTAGATGTGCCAGATTCATTGGCGGACAGAAATATATCATCAGCAAACATATAATATAATATACAATATATAAGATTCCATAAAATATACCTAAGCAATATAGTATATAAATATATATATAGGATATTAAAAAGAGTACAAATAAAAAAAATATAAAACTAGTGCAGCGGATAATCATCTGCATCACCCGCCAGCTAACAAAAACAAGAGAAAAAAAAAATAAACACGCTGAGATCACAATTTAAAACTATGATTATAGAAAAACAAAATATATATCAAACAATAAAATAACTCAGTAGCCATGCCTATAAAATATCATGTGTCAGTCTGGTCTGACAGTCAACTGACTGACAATTGGTACCTGAGGTGTATTGATTGAATATTGATGTCACATTTATGTGATGGAAGCCATTATCAGCAATAAATAAACAAAACAACAAAAAAAAAAATACAAAACTATTGAAAATAAAGACTTGAAAGTTAAAACGTACATGACTGACATGACTATAAAACTAAGCGAGAATAATAAAATAAAACATGGCTATGGCCACCAAGTGAGTATAAACTAATCAAGTTATTTACAGACAGAAATAGTAAGTGATGAAATCTATATCAGCGTTTGCTCCTTACGTTTTTCAGATCGCAGATGGGCTGCGGAAATTTAGCAATCAATACACTTAGCTGCTCTTCAGTCACACATCGGGTTCGATTGCCATCGGAGGTCTTGATAAAAATCACACCGTCTGTGGTCCAGCATGAGCGTACACCAAAATGTTGCCTCGCTTTACCCAAAATAGTTTGCCGTGTCTTCGTCAGAAACTCTCTAACCGATATTGGAGTGGATTTCAATGCGGTTTTGGCTCTCCAGGCATCATGTTTGGTATCAATGTCAGAGAACCTCACTAGGATGGGCCGGGGACGATCCTTAGACTGGGTTCCTAAACGGTGACAGGTTTGAATAGAAGACTCCGATAGACACTTCAGTGCCATTTTGCCATGTAGTATTTCATTGACAACTGAGCGACAGTCTTCATGTGCAGTTTCAACCACACCCAGGAACAGCAGGGTTTTCCTCCGGTGTCTGGTTTCCAGATTGTCAACTTGAGCGGAGCACTCACTAATTTGTTTCCTGAGGAGGCTAAACATGGAGAAAATCAGCTCTCTAAAGACGCGGAAATCCTCGGCCACTTTTGCAACTGTCTCCTTGGAAGATCCAGCTCGCTGAATTTGTTCTTCCAGTTGCCCCATTTTCTTGAGAAATGACTCCTCCAGTGACTTCTGTACAGATTGAATCTCATCCAGTTGAGACATAGTGTTTTGTGCTAAGTGCTAACTTGTGGAGATGTGATGAGCCGGCAGGTGATTGGCAGATATTATGTGATAGTGTTACATAAAGCTATTGCAAATGTAAGTAGAGTTTAATTATGGTTAACTCTAAGGTTTTGTGAAGAATATTGGAAGAAATTTGGAATATTTATAATAATATAGAATAATAGTGAACAAAACAACGTCTGCACTTTTTTCTGTCCTACCCGCAAAAAATGCAATGCAATGTCCAAGGATATTTATTTATTTAGTGGGTAGGCCCCCACTATGGGGGAGAGTCCCACACTCCCCTCGCTGGCCATGCCCGTGAGGAAGTCCATAAAGGATATTACCCCGGGCGAACAAAAAAAAAAAGGTTTTATACCAAGTGTCCAGAGTCCCACATAAAATCCCAGACACGATCCCCGAGGGCCGGCAGTATCATCATCATCACTATCACTACATAGTATAAAACAAAGTCGCTGTCGTCTGTCCGTCCCTATGTATGCTTAAATCTTTAAAACTACGCAACGGATTTTGAAGCGGTTTTTTTAATAGATAGAGTGATTCAAGAGGAAGGTTTCACAAGCCGTCGCCTGTGCTTCTACCTTGGGGCTGACCCCCCTAGAAAGTATTTTGTTTTCTTTTAAACGAAACCCCGGCACTAGGGCGGTGTGGTGACGGATTTTGAATACATAGTGTCACCACCCCATTCCACCCTGAGGGTGTCGTAAGAGCCGACTAAAGAAAATTAGACGCGGAAAACCTACCCGCAAGAGATGAAAGAACTGGCCAGCGTACCTACATTTGGCAAATTTCCCTCTGGTAATGGGAGGGACTCAGCAATGGGTCTTTTACGGGCTGAGATGTATTTCCCTCATCTCTTACGACATCCTAAGGACAGCGTGGGTTGGTGATTTAGGCGCAGAGGGATGATCATCCGGCCAGACGAGGTGGTATGTCTGGCAGGGGTCCGCGGCGCCTTTCCTCCGATAACTGTAGTCGGGGATTTCTTAACCGTCCGAATTGCTCTATAAATTTCGCTATCGCGGTGTAGGACTTTTTGGTAATTTGTAGGCGATATTTATATAGAAAGAAAGAAGAAGAAAGAAAATACATTTATTGGCACTAATAATAAACAAAAGTTACAAGAAAAATAAAATAAAAAATAGTGTTAGCGCCAAAGGGCAACCAGCTCAGCATAATGTTATGGATCAGCTATAAGTGCTAAAACCTAACGCTGATTTTCAGCTGCAGCCCAACCGTGCCATACGCTCCAAACTATAACAAATTTTGTACAAATATACACATTCGTACATTGTACACATATCAGAATATTGATCGAATTATATTATCAAATTTTATAATAATAAATAATTAAAATGCAACTGTTAAATTAATTTATATGTTATTTATTATATGTTATTATATTATATGTTATTTGTTCTGATTTTTCGGGTAGATTGTCTAAAGTATGTAGTGCATACTGCTCGCTACAGTGACATTGTGTATCCGAAATCATTCACCACACAGAAACGTTACGTTAGAAATACTATCCCACTCCAGCTTCGCACGGGTGCAATGATGAACATCTAAATTTATCAGTGTTCCTCTACAATTTTAAGCATGTACCTACTATACATATAAACATTCCTCATAAATCACTATATCTATTAAAAAAACTGCTTCAAAATCCGTTGCGTAGTTTTAAAGATTTAAGCATACATAGGGACGGACAGACGACAGTGACTTTGTTTTAAACTGTGTAGTGATACCGTTACCATTTCGTTCCATCTCAACGTTGTGCTATACTAATAAAGGCACATCGTGTAAGATCTAAGGGTTAATTATAATGGTTTTTTTTAAAGCTTTATGTAGTTTCCCTTTTAACGCGGGAAATCTCTTTCAAGTTTCGTTTAACCGTCTGAAGCAGATCAAAGAGTTATGACGTTTTGAAGTAAATGTTGAAATTAATGGATTATTTTTGGGCGTCAACAAAACGTGTTGGTCTAGGGATTGGATGGTCCACCTTTGGTTCTCGGGTCCTCGGTTCGATTCCGGCGTCGGGCAAGCTTCTTTGTGTATTTATGTTAGTGAATATCATCTGTGTAAATTGCCCCCGCGATACAGGTTATACCTAGATGGATCACTGTTGAGTCGGACCTCCTCCAACTACATGGGATCATTAGCCTACTGTGCCACGCTGGCCAGACGAGTTGGCACAGGGTTTCGTTTCAAGTTTATCTTCTCTTGCTTGACTAGGTATTTTGCCTTGTCAGCTTTAGTCAGCTCTTTCGACACCCTCAGGATGGAATGGGATGGTGAAACTATGAATTCTAAATCCGTCACCACATGGACGGTAAATACAATGAGAGGTTTCGTTTTTAAAAAAAAATACATTTTACGAGGTTAGCCTCAAGGTAGAAGCACAGTCCGCGGCTTCCGCTTAAACCAGGCTGACTTTAAGCTTGATCGCATCAGTAGTGTAATACAAATGACAGGGCTGCCACTCCATCGATCCCTTGGCTCTACCGGCTCGTCGTACAAACATTTGACACCGACATTTTGTTCAAATTCCGCTGACCAGTTCACTCCAATTCTGCACTTAGTACTTAAGGCTTTTTCTGTAGACCGCCATGTAGAAACGCTGAAAATTGCTAAGGAGTTTCCCCTCGGCTCTTCTCTGTAGCAGTATACCTATATACAGTGCTGGTTTAACACACACAGTTCACTTCACTTGAGATTCGTTTCACTTCGTTGAATTTAAACACTTTTTAACGGATATATCGCGTGTATATTACATTATTTAATTCCCAACGTTTCGAATGCTTTGCAGCAGTCGTGGTCGCGGGAGAGACTAGATGACAGTTGTCTTCAAAAGTACAAAGAAACAGTTAAAATCTACCGCCTATCATTTTGTTTTAATGATAACGTTACATGTGCACGCAGAAATCGCTCACGGTGTCCAGAGGTCTTGCAGATGAGTATTTTGCTTGAGATTTGATCAATTTAAAGACTGGATCCCAGGCAGGTGGTAATTCCCAACCATCCTGTCTATTGAAATTTGGATGTTTTTTAATCTCAATAGCCTCGCGGATCATTCTTGGAATGTAATGATTTTCCTTGGCAAGGATTTGAGGTCTATCAAAGTGAATCTAGTGGTTGGTCTTGTTGAATGTGTGCTCACAAACTGCTCACAACTTCACTTGGGTCTCGATTATTTATTTCCCCCACGCCCCGCTGATTTTGGCGTAAATGCATTTTTATTGTCCCTTCCGTCCCCCCGGCACTAAGGGTGGACTTTCCTTATAGAGCCTTTTAAGCTTTCAGCGTATTTCCGATTGTGCCTCCGTAGATATTTATTCACCAATAAGCACTTAGGTTTAGGTGGCCTTTTTATTATTCTACCAGCGTTCGGCAATGGCTTTCACTGTGTGGGTTTTTAACCTGTGCAAAATAAACAACTATTACTAATACTGTGCCCATAATTGACCCACTCAAATCAAATCAAAATGTTTATTATTCGAATAAATTCTTGCGAATGCTTTCACTGCTGAGGGATATTACCCTCCCATCACAGGGAGGGTAATATCTACTACTACTAGTCAGCCCATACATGACCCACTGGGTAATTAGCCTACTGTGCCACGCACAGGCACATAATAAATAATAAATATTGTACATATCATTGGACATTTCACACAACGCCATCTCGTCCCAAGCTAAGCAACTTAATGCTTGTGTTATTGTAACGAGATCGATGATAAACTACTTATTATACTTTTTTTTTGTAAATGCCTACATGTTATAGATAGAAAACACCCAGACCCGGAACAAATACTCGTAGGTCGTACAAATATTTCTTCCGTGCGGGGATCGAACCCGCGACATGCCCCTTAAAAGATTTCCTTCTCGTGCGATTAGGTTTTCGGTCTTGTAATTTCCTTTTGTCGGTCCTACGATACTCTAGGGATGTAATGGAGAGGTGACACTAAGAATTATTTTGCTTCGTTGGTCTAGTGGTGGCATGTGGTGCCTTTGGATCACAGTGTCCCCGGTTCGATTCCGGGTCCGGGCTAATGTCTTTGTGTAAACTAGAGGCACTTACTCTGAGTCTGGGTGTCATTTGTGTTCGTGAATTACATGTTTGTAAACTGCCCACGCGATACATGTTATCATCATTATCAATACATATTATATCACTATCACTACATTGTATAAAACAAAGTCGCTGTCGTCTGTCCGTCCCTATGTATGCTTAAATCTTTAAAACCACGCGACGGATTTTGAAGCGGTTTTTTTCAATAGATATAATGTTTCAAGAGGAATGTTTATATGTGTAATACTTGCATAATATTGTAGAGAAACACTGATAAATTTAGATGTTCATCATTGCACCCGTGTGAAGCCGTCGTGGGTCGCTAGTAACCTAACAAGGGATTTCGATATTTGAAAAAAATATATATTAATCCGTCGTCCGTTTTAGTATAGAGTACAGAAATGTGAGAGTGAACTTTTCAGCGGAATTTGAACCAAAATGTCGGGTTCAAATATTTGTTGACACCAATATCAGTCAACAGTAAACCCGACATTCTTAAACAGTGACTTAACTCTCGTATTGTTACTGAGTCGACGGTTCGCTTTACCTGAGACCCACGGACAAACAAACCATTTCTTTTGTCATTGAATCCGAGGGAAGTGAACCAAGCGTGGACCGGTGCACATTTTATTGAAGAATAGCGGCCCGTCCCGGCTTCGCACGGGTGCAAGATTATGCGGTGCGAAGCAAGTCTAAAAAAAGTAGCATAAGTTACTCCTCATATCATCAGTTACCTATCAGTGAAATTCCCGTCATAATCGGTCCATCTGTTCCAAGGATTAGCTGGAACGAACAGACAGAAAGACAGACAGACAAAGTTAAAAAAAAATGATTTTTTGTCTATGTACTGTCTATACTAACTTAGGCATTTAGTAAAAAGTGGTTCTTTTATTATTACAAACAGACATTCCAATTTTATTTATTAGAATTACTTAGGGACTTAGAATACACAGTGTCAGCACCCCATTCCATCCTGAGGGTGTCGTAAGAGCTGACGAAAGGAAATGACAAGGCCGAAAACCTAGCTGCAAGAGAAGGAAAACTTGATACGAAACCCTGTGGCAACACGTCTGGCCAGAGTGGCACAGTAGGCTTATTACCCGCCTTGTAATTGGAGGAGGCCCGACTCAGCTTTGGGCGCTGAGTAGATAATAGAAGTAGATAAGATAATAGAATAGTAGTAGATAATAGAGTAGATAATAGAAATTATGTATTTTTAACACTCCACCCTCTCCGGCTAAATTACGTCCCGTAGGGGTTTCTATCAAGAGTCCCTTCGCCTCTTACGACACCCTCATAATGACGTGGGTTGGTGACAGAGGCAGAAAGACCCGCAAGAACACTAACCGCCACCGAAAACTTGATACAAAACCTGTGGCAACACATTTTGCCAGTGTAGCACATTGTCCGATTTTTCTCCATAGATTTGGAGGAGGCCATAGTCAAACAGAAAAAAAAACTAACGTATTCCTTTTAGTCGGCTCTTACGACACCCTCGGTATAGAATGGGGTGGTGACATTATGTATTCTAAATCCTTCACCACTGGTAAATCGGATTATGTCAAGTAAGCTGATACACTCGCACCCATTAACTTCAGCTAATCCTTAAAATAATGGTACCAATATTGAAATGATTCCAAGAATTCACACCCTCTAACTCACCGATGCGTGTCCAAGCCGATTCTGAAGCGCCGACCAAATACCAGGCTAAATTCGAACCTCGGAAACGGTTTAACGAAAAAGCACCAAACAAAAAAGTTACCCTTAAAATTTTGGTCTTCACAGGGTTGGCAGACTTTGCAGTGCAATTCCTCATCGTCGGAGACAGATTTAAATAAATAAAGAAATAAATAAATAAATATCCTTGGACATTTCACACAACGCCATCTCGTCCCAAGCTAAGCAACTTAATGCTTGTGTTATGGTAACGAGATGGATAATAAACTACTTATATACATTTTTTTTTTGTAAATACATACATATTATACATAGAAATGACACCCAGACTCCGAGCCAGTGCCTCTGGTTTAGACAAAGACACTTGCCCGACCCCGGAATCAAACCCGGGACCCGTTGATCGAAAGGCGGCACATCTAACCACTAGACCAACGAGGCAGTCAAATATAAAATGTCACCAACCCGTACCATCCTGAGGGTATCGTAAGAGGCGAGTAAAGGAACGCAACAGGCAGATCACCTAGCCACAAAAGAGGGAATACTTGAAACAATCTCTGTGCCAACCTGTCTTGCCAGCGTGGCACAGTAGGCTGATTTCCTTCCTTGAACTTGGAGGAGGCGCGACTCATCAGTGGGTCATTTAGGGGCTGAGTTGTATTAGTATTTAAAATACAAAAACTGTTATTAAACTGGGGTTTCTAGTTATAGACAATCCTCTTCTCTCCGTTCGTTAACGGAAATATTCCTAAGCACATTTCAACTGAAATTCCCATAAGACCAAACCGCAAAACTGAAATGTACCCAAAATTATTATTTTACAACATTCTGACACAGTATAAATAAGCTTAGCAGTATATCAAACTTATTTGTAGTATTCGGTTAAAGGCCATGTCAAAAGTACCCTAAACTGAAGAGCATGTATGAAGGGAATAATGAAAGTGGACGAAGCGAAACAAGTATGTAATGATCGTAGCAAGTTGAAAGAAGTGGTCTCTGCGTACTCCTACGGGAAAGAGGCGTGATTGTATGTATGTATTAAGTTTGTGTAGCTAATCCACGCGATTTTTTAAAAGGTATGTAACATAATGTGTTTGGTTTTCACGATCCTTGCACTTCGCATAAATGATTTATTTATTTTTCTATTTCTCTATGAGAAATCATTTCCTACAAGGTACGTACGTGTACGTAACGCATTTCTAGCAGCTACCGTGGATCTTGGGGATGCAACGGAACCACGTGCGGCAGCTTTAGAAAGCGTTGAAATTATTGTGTTATTACAACTTTAACGCTTTCAATATCTATATATTCTAAACTAGTGGCCCGCCCCGGCTTCGCCCGTGCAAAGCGGGGGTGGGTTATACATATAAACCTTCCTCTTGAATCACTCTATCTATTAAAAAAAACCGCTTCAAATTCCGTTGCGTAGTTTTAAAGATTTATGCATACATAGGGACGGACAGAAAATATCGACTTTGTTTTATACTATGTAGTGAAGTGTTAATAATGTTACCTAATATGATGAACAATATCTTACATCCATAAAACACATACCACATATCCTTCCTTACGTAAAAATTAAAATGAGAATTTATTTATTAATCAACTTTTAAATGAATACATAGAATATAATCATACTAAGAAAAATTTATAAACAAGTTTGCATTCTATGCAACACACGAAGCGGACTTGCCGTGTTTTCACTTCCCAAAAGTCAAGACAATGTCTCAATGTGCATATGTGAGTGTTTCGATTAAGATACTTATGTGAAGTTGACATGCTGTTTCTCTTATATTTTCTTTGCCCCTATCCTCTCAAATAAGGGCTCTCGGGAAAGTTTTCATGTAGAAATAAATTTAATTGAATTACAGCTAAGTTCGGACCCAAATATCATTCTATAGCCAGTGCGGTCCGTTTCAAGTCAAACATTTGAACGATATCTTAAACTTTATTAACTGTGCCCCATTTGAACTTGAGTTAGCCAGTCAGGCGAGTAGAATTGGATTACTTAACCAGAAAGGGCAATGGAGAGGGCTGGGAGTGTCCCTGCGAGATCGAATCAGAAATGAGGAGATACGCATTCCAACCAAGGTCACCGACATAGCCCACAGGATTGCCAAACTTAAGTTGCAGTGGGTAGGGCACATAGGGCGCAGGAGCGACGCCTGGACGATGGATGCGGGCGGTCCAGGACCGGCCTTTGTGGAAATCCTTGGGGGAGGCCTATGTCCAGCAGTGAACGTCTTTTAGCCAAAGCGTTTCGTGCTTTGCTCTATAGAATGGCAGTAGGTTTATTTATGCGAGTCTTATTTATTACTAGCTGCGTCCCGCGGTTTCACCCGCGCTTACATATTGTCGTACCGAGGGTGCCGCCGTGGGGCAAAGCTAGTCTAAAAAAAGTAGCCTAAGTTACTCCTTATATAATCAGCTACCTATCAGTGAAATACATACAGCCGTTCCAGAGATTAGCCGGAACAAACAGACGGACAGACAGACAGACAGACGGACAGACAGACAAAAATTCTGTGTGTACATACTTACGGATTTAGTAAAAAGTGGTTATTTTATTATTACAAACAGACACTCTAATTTTATTTATTTGTATGTATGTATGTATTACATACTACATACATATATAATGTATGTAGTATGGAATATGTAGTATAGATACTAACCCGTGCCATCCTTAGAGCGTCTTATGGGATAACTAAGAAGCGTACACAAAATAAACCCCTTCCATTAAATTCGAAAAATCGTGTGTCCTTGCATTGTTTCATGTGGATGATAATACAATACAATCATCATCATCATCATCATTTCAGCCGTTATAATACAATACAATACCGGAGCACAAATTGATTGAAGCGTAGTATCAAGATAATGATGACAACCCACAGTAAAATGGAAACTTTTCATGAACTCCGAATACCCTACTCAGCCCTTATATGACCCATTGCTTAATAAGGCCTCCTCCAATTACATGGAGGGCAAATAGCCGGGTTAACTCGGAATACACACCGTGGGAATAAACACTTAACTTGAGATGTTCGATTCGATTCATAATAAAATAACTAATAACAAAGAAACATCTCCGAATGCATACCTACATAAAATTTACGAGTTAATACAAGGAGAGACAGAATTCCAAGACAGGGTCGTCGTTTTAGCCCATGAATGACCCACTACTGAGTCGGGCCTCCTCCAAATTCATGTAGGGAAATTAGCATAGGGTTTGTATCAAGTTTTCCTTCTCTTACGACTAGGCGATTTGCCTCTTGCGTTTCCTTAGTCGCCCACGACACCCTCAGGATGGTATGGGTTGGTGACACTGCGTATTCTAAATCCGTCACCACACGAAAAGAACAAGACTTAATAGAGAGTTATTGAAAAAGTTGTCAGTTGCTGGTTCTCACACTAAAATCTGTTTGCTTCAGGGATCTACAAATTTCCTTTTGCCGGCTCTTACTACACCCTCAGGATGGAATGGGGTGTTAACATGCGTAGCACAGTGGGCTATAATTACCCTTTATGTAATTGAAGGCCCGAGTAAACAGTGCCTCGTTTATGGACTGTGTAGTAGTAGTAGTTATAGTGAAAAATCTAAGCCAAAATAGTGAAGTTTATTGACAGCCGACTCCATTTGACAATTGGGAAATGGCATGGAATAAAGAACTTTAACCACTACACCATGTACATAACCACTTCATAACATGCTGTACGTATTATTAAAACTACACTCTAATTTCGAAAGTAATTTCCTTTGGAATAAAATTTGAGATAAACTTGTTATATTTTTACAAGGCTACAGTGTAAAATGGTCGTGTTTACGGAAAGTAAAATTGGGTAATAAACTTTACTGCTTTCTTTGTAAGAAAACATCTTCCGAATGTATTTAACTCTACAATTGTAAATATTCGTCCATTACGTAAACGTGTAGCGTGTTTCTCTCATCTGCCGTTGGTATCATATGTTTTCGGGAATTACATATTTGTAAACAGCTCCCACAATACAAATCTATACATACAAATAAATAAAATTGGAGTGTCTTTTTGTAATAATAAAATAACCACTTTTTACAAAATGCCTAAGTATGTATCATTATCATTTCAGCCAAAAGACTTCCACTGCTGGACACCCGCATCAATCGTTTTCCGGCGACCTTAACCAGGTCATCGGTCCACCGTGTGGGAGGCCTACCAGCACTGCGTTTTCCGGAACGCGGTCGCCATTCGAGGACTTTTCTGCCCCATCGGGCGTCGATCCTGCGCGCTATGTGCCCTGCCCACTGCCACTTAAGTGTGGCAATCCTGTGGGCTATGTCGGTGACCCTGGTTTTCCTGCGTATCTCGTCGTCGTATGGGTTGGTGACATTGTGTATTCTAAATGCGTCACCACCCGGACTCTAAATCTATCTAAATAAATCTAATGGAAGGTAATACCTAGTGATAATTTATTGCGGTATTAAATTTTGATATTGAACGTAGAATTGAATTCTCAAAGTCAACAAAGATAGAAATCTTTGGTTAGTAAAAGTCGATCCTTTTGTTTGAAGTATAAATCGTATTATAAAATACAATTTTTGTATATTTCTCAAGGGTATCTTTTGAGAATGACTAGCAGCCCGCCGATGTTACCCGCGGATAACGCCGCGGAGCGAGCCTTGTCAAAAAAGCTATTTTACTCCTGATATCATCAGCTACCTATCAGTGAAAGTCCCTTCAACAGATAGACAGACAGACAGATAAATAAAAAGAATATATTTTGGCCTATGTACTGTGTTACATACTTACGCTATTATTACAAACAGACACTCCAATACCACTACCAATTTTATTTATTTGTATTGTTAAAACATTCATCATCATCATTTTCCATCTCTGTGATGTGAGGAGGCCCGACTCAGCAGCAGTGGGTAATTTATGGGCTAAGTAGTACTTATCCTCACCTATGAACGTGTACAACACCGGCTCAGATGAGTCATCATTTCATGGAGACATCTCTTAGCACACAAATATATCATCGAAATATCTTAAGCCAGCAATATACGTTGGCCCAGCATTGCCGAGTGAACGCCAATACCAACGTGTAGGCAGTAGCACTTGCCTTGTATTAATTTGCCTACGCTCGCGTTGGCCTAAGCTCGGCCAACGTGTACCTATTGCTGGCATTACAATATTCAAAGGCATGAAACTTACAGCTGAATCGTACACCACAAATTTTGAAGTCGTTTTAAATGCGATGAACACTAAAGAGATTACCCTAACCTTCATTAACCTTTCATTAAACATCCACGTCCATTTACTAATTGGCTAGTCCTTCGTCTGGAGTGTCTACCTGTCTTCCGTTGAGCTTACATATTAACGCTAATTATAATTAATTCGTTGTTGCCATCATTACTTTTGAGCGCAAAGGGATAAATAAATAAATATCCTTGGACATTTCACACAACGCCTTTTCGTCCCAAGCTAAGCAACATAATGCTTGTGTTATGGTAACGAGATGGATGATAAACTACATATATACATTTTTTTTTTTTGTAAATACATACATATTATAGATAGAAAACACCCAGACCCGGAACAAATACTTGTAGGTATCTTCATCATCATCATTTCAGCCTAAAGACGTTGTGAAGTTGTGTGGTCTTCGTTAAAGGAAACACGTGCGTTCAGACATGATTGCGTTTATTCAATGAAAATAAAAACGTTTCTCACGGCGGCATCGGCACCGAGCATACACAACAGTTTTACATTACATCATTGGTGTATATTACAACTCCCCCGAAAAGATGGGACTACAACCCCTCCCAACAAAAAAAATCAAAGACGTATACAGAAATCACGTTTTATCCTAGGCTAATTATACTAACTTATTATAGTGCTTATACTAAAAGGGATACAATCACAAATAAAACAATTTGGTATTATTCTTATGTACTATAGATATCCTATTGTTTTTTAAAATCTTTACGTTCGGTGACAAGTCTTCTATGACTTCATACGGGCCAGTATATAAACTTTCAAGCTTACCCCCAGTCTGGTTTTTTAATAAGACCCGGTCTCCTTTTTTGTAATGCATGGAATTAGTGGACTTGTCATAAGCAAGTTTTCTTGATATTTTACTTTGTATTAGGTTTTGTTTGGCTTCGGCTTGAGCCTTTGCTAGTCTGAACTTCAGTTCCTTAGGGTAATCATCATAGTTGTATAAAGGTTCGACATCTAAAAGTAAGTTACTGGGCAAATTACATGTTTTCCCGAACACCAATTCGAATGGAGTGTACTTCGTTTCGCTATGCACTGACGTATTATATGAGAAACACCAGAATGGTATCCAGTTACTCCAATCTGTTTTATTGCCTTCACACTGAATTCTGAGATAAGCACCCAAATGTTTATGACTATTTTCAAGTGAGCCTAAAGTTTCGTGATGGTAAGGGGTGGACAAAAGCTTTTCGACCTTCAAAATTTCACATATTTCCACTAAAATACACGAAATAAATTCCGTGCCTTTATCGGATAAAATTTGTTTTGGTATACCGTATCTTAATATAAAATTGTCGACAAATGCTTTAGCCACTGTTTGTGCATCTTTGCGTACCAATGGATACGCCTCTACAAACTTAGTCAGATTACACTGCAGGGTTAAGATATACCTGTTACTATAGTTATCTATCTCTAGAGGCCCCATTAAATCTAAACTGACGATCTCGAAAGCTGAGTTGGCAGTCGATGTTATAACCATAGGTTGTTTTACCTTTTTATTTGAATATTTATGTATTTGACAACTTTTACATTTACGTACATAATTAATGACATCACTAGTTATTCCAGGCCAGAAATACTTTTTCTTTATGTTACTAAGCATTCTGTTTATACCTGCATGCCCACTAGTTGGTAGGAGGTGATAATCGTTTAGAATTACTTTAATTTGTTCGCTATCAGTTACGCGTGTGATGCCCCTTGCTATAAGAATACGCGGAGAACTGGCCTGTGATTCTCTCAGAGCGCGCAACAACATTTTTATTTGTAAAGCATTACTTTTGCTTTTAATAATTAATATTTCCTTTATTTTTATATTACTGCACAAATTTTCTAGATCCCTCGCTAACACTGACGGAGTAGATAACGATTGGGTACGTAGATAAATTAATGACCGTGCAGGTAAAAATATGCAGTGATTATGTTCCGAAGTTGTTACGTTATTAATATGTGATAACTCCGATTGTACGGTTTTGTCACAAAAAATAAGTTCAATTACATCGTGAGGTCTTTTGAGAACCTCTACTGTTGCGGGCTGGTGTGGGTTACAAAAAGGCAATTGCGATGTACTTTCGTTAAGTTCACACTGTTGCAACTTTTTCTTTTGGGCTCGTGTCATTGCCATGATTGCTTTATCGTGCATATTCTTTAAATCGCAAGACGATATTGATATACGGCTTAATGCATCGGCGGCTGCATTATTACAACCTGGAACATATTCTACGTCAAAATCGTACTCTTCGAGATAAAGCCTAAATTTAGTCAGCCTACTAGACGGGTCATTTAAGCTAAAGAGATATACAAGTGGCTTATGATCTGTTAATATTTTAAATTTTCTGCCGTACAGGTACGGTCTGAAGTGCCGGACTGCCCAAACGATTGCTAATAATTCTAATTCTATGATGGGGTATCGTGTTTCAGCCGGCTTTAAACTTCTACTCGCGTAGGCGATAACCCTACCGTTACTGTTTGATAATACTGCGCCTAGGCCGAATTTTGATGCATCCGTATGTAACTGGAAAACATTGGAATCAGAAAAATCGGGATAGTCTAAAATCGGCGGACTTGTCATAATGTGTTTTAAGTTTTGAAATGCTGTTTCGCAATCTGTAGTCCAATTAAATTTCGCTCCCTTCTTACAAAGCTTATTTAAAGGGAATACAATGTCGGCGAAACGTGATATGAATCGCCGGTAATAGTTGGCGAACGCGACAAAGCGTTTTACCTCGTCAGCACATGTTGGTCGTGGGAAGTTGTTCATAATATTTACTTTATCAGGGTCTGGAAATATGCCGCCTGCTGTGATTTTATGGCCCAAATATATAATTTCCCTTCTTAAAAACTCGCACTTCATGGGATTTAATTTTAGATTAACCTCTCTTAACCGGTTCAACACACAAATTAAATTCGAATTATGCTGATCCATGGACTTGCCTATCACAACACAATCGTCTAAATATTGGAAACATTTGTTGTAATTAAGGCCGGCCATCGCGATGGTCATCAGCCTTGAAAAAACACTAGCACTTGTTTTCAGCCCCATTGGGCAGCGTTTCATCTGATACTGCTTGCCCACTGAAAAAGCAGTGGTTTTACGTGAAGTTTTACTTAACGAAAGTTGGTACATTTTATTTAAGCTGAAAGATGTGTATTTCCGCGAACTATCATTTAAAGATAACTGATAGTAAGATTGAGATAAATCTAGTTTGGAAAAATAAACACTCCCAGAAAGCGAGTCTAATATTTCTGTAATATTAGGCAAGGGAAACTTGTCGTCCTGAATTCTGTTATTTAATTGTCTGTAGTCTATGACAAGTCTCCATTTTTTTTCCTGCGATTTATCTGCTTTTTTTGGCACTAATAATACTGGGCTGGACCACTCGGAAACGGTCTCTTCTATGATGTTATTGTCTAACATTTCACGGACCTGTTTATCCACCTCTCCTTTAAGCGAGTGGGGTATTCTATATGGTTTAACGTATACTGGCGTGGCGTCTTTCTTTAATACGATATTGTGTTGCATTAAGTTTGTAACCGTCAACTTGTCGCCGGGCAAATGAAAAACGTCCGCGTACTTAGCACATATTTTTTCAATGTTAATCTTTTCTTCTTTATTCAAATAGCTCATATCTAAAAGTCCAAATAGGGTTTTGATACGGTCTACTGACTTATTTTCCTCATGAAAATGACACAACTCAAAATTATCAATGGACGAAACCACTAACATAGACAAGTCAACCATAACCTGTTTATCTAAGGTATTTAATATTTTAACTGGTATACGACCCTTATGTGGTTTTGCTATCATTCCGGCAATAAACACACCGTTTTGGATTTCCTCGGCCAGAACAACTGTATCATGTTGCGTAGTGCAAGGTACGAACTTGATCGCTTCGCAACGAGGTGGTATCAAATGTACGGAGCTATTGTCGTTAATTCTCACGCAAATATTTTTATTGTTTTGTGTGAGTCGCAATACATTTTGACTATAGTCTATAATGGCGTTATAACGCTTCAAAAAATCTTCACCTATTATACCGTCTACAGAGCACGATAAGTTTTTGAAAACGTAAAACTTTTGCTTGAAAGTCATATTATGTATTTTTAAGTCCATATTAATGTATCCTTCGGAAGTTAATTTTCCGCTAACACCTCTAATTGTAATCTTATCTATATGTACTTGATCTTTATATTCGCTAAACCTACACAATGATTCGTACTTTAATACGCATAGACTTGCCCCGCTATCTACTAATAAATCTAGTTTTTTGTTGCTTATACCTAAATTCATAGAAACGTAACTACTATTATTGAAGTTCATAACATATGTTTTATTCATTTTCGGGACGAAAAAATTCTGATTCTGGCTCATTCGTGTCCTGATTGGGTTGATAAAGATCCTGCGTCGTATGAGCCAGATTGTATCCAAAATTAGGTTTACTATCCCCGCGATTGGGTCTGCCCCTTCCACGGTAGCCACGGTGGGGACGTGTTGAACCATTATGAAATATCCGGGGCTTATAAGTTTTATGTTCGTATTTCCCGCTCTCGTTAAATGAGTTGTCTGGTGGATGATAGCGCGAAAAACGGTTACCTCGCGAATCAAACCTAGAAAAGCTCTTATTAAACGAGTATGGCCTATTGGTTTGTAATTGCATAACCTCGAGGTTGTCGTCGACACGTAAGGACTGTTCGTCTATAGCTGCTCTAATAGTCTCCGACAGCGAGGTATACGTCCGTGAAGCAATAATCGTGCTAAGGCGCGGGTCCGATAGTCCATCCGCGAACCGCTTGATGGCCGTTTTTTCATTTAGTGGGAATAATACGCGATATTTTTCTTCGTCACCGTCAGCTTGAGCTAAAGTGAGGTCTACAAACAAGCTCTCAACTTCGCAACCATATTTTTCTATAGTCCTATGACCTTGTTTACTATGAAACAGCTGTGATTGTAAAGCAACAGATGATTTTTTTTGTATAAGGTTGTTTCGCATAGCTGAAATTAGTTCACTAACACTACTATATTTCGGGTTTAACCGAAGTTTGGCACTTTGGGACAGTCTCGTTTTAAGCACGAACTCGATAAGCTTCTTGTTACCATCTTCATTCAGCATGCTACTGTAGAGCTGGATGCTATCTATCGTTTGCAAAGTGACTTGTTCGTGGCCTGTCATTACGGGTATTAACGCAATAGCAGATTTCAAATCAAAATTTTCGGCTGCCATTTCGTCTTTGTGGCTTAAATTTTCTGTAACTGAATCTCCTTTTTTTAACACTAAACTCACGATTGTGCTATACAATAAGTGTATATCATTAATTAACTTGTTGATAGACCGTAAGCTTTCGGTGCTTATCTCGGACTTGTCGGTCTTCTGTCTGATTTCTGCAGAAATAAACTCCAAACGACTATAGATAACCTGAGCTTCGACAAATTTTTTTTTTGACGTTTCTGATGTCTGCCGTCGGATTGGTCCGATTTTTACCAGGTAACCTTTGATATCTTTTAAGGTATTATATGTAGCCGTTAGTTCAGCTACAGGCATCGGAATATAATCAAATATTATAATATATGTGTATATAAAATGTATCAAATTTATATTAAGACTACAGGCGAAATTAATTACTTATAGTAAACTCGTATATCTAATTAATAAACTCGCAGTATACACACCGGACTCGCTCTGTACTGCTTGGCTCTGCTTGGTACTTCTAACTGCATGTCCTCGATTTTCAAGTCTTATCTTTTCAGTCTTTTGATTGACTACGGAGTGGTGGCAAGGTATGGTCTGGTTATATCCTGGATTTTCTCCTAGGCTCGATTTTCAGGTCTTCTCTAATGTTCTCTTCTCTCTTCTGTCTTTTGATTGGCTACGGAGCGGTGGCAAGGTCGGGTCTGGATACGTAGTTAAGACTGGTAGCGTTGAGCTCGCGTCGTAGCGTATGTACTGCGTGGGTATGACACTTCTTAAAGAGGAAGTATACAATGGCAGCAACTAAAAGGACGACGACGGTGACCAACAGGATGGAGTCGGTGCTGTAGTTGTAGCAGAAGCATCCCCATTCGCGTTTTGGGCTATAACTACTTCTTCTTTGGAGTATGTTTTCCCCATAGTAATATTATCTTCTTTCTTCTTAATTTTCAGCTGGCAGGGTCGCCATGTGAAGTTGTGTGGTCTTCGTTAAAGGAAACACGTGCGTTCAGACATGATTGCGTTTATTCAATGAAAATAAAAACGTTTCTCACGGCGGCATCGGCACCGAGCATACACAACAGTTTTACATTACATCATTGGTGTATATTACAACGTCCACTGCTAAACATAGGCCTCCCCCAAGGATCTCCACAAAGGCAGGTCCTGGGCCGCTCCGTTGATTTCTGGCGATCTTAACCAGGTCGTCGGTCCACCGTGTGGGAGGCCTTCCGGAACGCGGTCGCCACTCGAGGACTTTTCTGCCACATCGGGCGTCGGTCCTGCGAGCTACGTGCCCTGCCCACTGCCATTTAAGTTTGGCAATCCAGTGGGCTATGTCGGTGACCCTGGTTTTCCTGCGTATCTTCTCATTTCTGATTCGATCTCGCAGGGAAACGCCGTTGGTTGTAGTGCGTAGGTTCTAGCGCAAATTACCACTTTTCCCCGATCCCACACTGACCGATTGGCTCCCGTCCTAAAAAAAGAAAAAAAAGTTAGATATTCTTTTATCGCCTGGCCTTTAAATCGCCCGTTCGAGTTTGATCGAGTCTAGTCGAGTCTGGTCGAGTCTGGTCGAGTTTGGTCGACCAGACTGAGTCTGAGTCGATGTCTTTGTAAACGTGATTATCATGTTTAAAACAGCACCCGCGATGCAGGTTATTCCAATAAATTGTATTGTCAGAAAATTAGCAAGCCAGAAATTATTAAAGGTTACAATTATTGACTAGAAGTTGCTGATGTTTGGCCCTTCGTGACTACTGCGCGAGTTTGCTCTCACAAATATGTCTTATCCCGGTCTTGTACCTAGAAATGGCGAACTTAAAAAAGCAACAACAGAGTTTCTTGCCGGCTCTTCACTGTAGAGCTGCATTCCGAACCCGGTGGTAAATGCAATATTTTTTTAATGGTACATTTTATTTTATAGTTTATCTTGTCAAAATACGTCAACTTCATTAATTGAGATTCGATTGATTTTATTTTATGGATTTTGTAAGTTAGTGCGAGGGAGTGGCGGCCAAAATGTAATGTTAATACATCGCTTTGACCTACTGCAAAGGTCAACAGGTCACAGTAATCACTATTTGACCTTGCCAAGCAGAGATCGGCTGACCTTCGTATCAGCCATTCTCACGATTTGTGAATAATTGCGACATTACTAATGTTATGTTAGTTTGCTCATTGTTTATCTCAAGCCGTATTCGTTGGAGATCTAGTATTTTATTATAATGATTATAATTATATTGCGATACTAGCTGACCCCGCAAACTTCGTACCGCCTCAGAATCAATAAATAAAAAACCTGAATGATAATTCCAGAATGTTTCAACTATATTAAAATATGTGCAAACCTTAACTGGAACTAAAATAATCTTCTCTCACCTTTTAAACCTTCCCTGCACTTCCACGAATATTTCAAGACCAAAGTTAGCCAAATCGATCCAGCAGTTCTCGAGTTTTAGCGAGACTAACAAACAGCAATTCATTTTTATTTTTATAGATAGATAGATTTATAGTACCGCAGAATAACGTTATTCGTATGCTTAAGGTGGATGCTCCAGGGTAGCCCGCGAAATTCAAATTTTCTTACGTTTTTTGCAATTTGCAGGTCAGTGCTAGGTTGTTTGTTAATTAAAATGTTATTCGCGGCTGTAAGACGTATGTAGTTATAGAATTATAATCATCAAAATCATCAATACAACCCTCCAAGCTCTTAAAGGTGCAAGAAAAACTTTTTCAACATCGAAGTCATTCTTGTACCTTTATGACCTTGGAGGGTTGTATTGATGAGTTTGATGATTATAACTCTGTAACTACATACGTCTTACAGCCGCGAATCAAATGTTCATCATCATACAACCTAGCACTGCCCTGCAAATTGCAAAAAAACGTAAGAAAATTTGAATTTCGCGGGATACCCGGGAGCATCCACCTTATAAATAATAAATAATAATAAATATCCTTGGACATTTCACACAACGCCCTCTCGTCCCAAGTTAAGCAACTTAATGCTTGTGTTATGGTAACGAGATGGATGATAAACTACTTATATACATTTTTTTTTGTAAATACATACGTATTGTAGATAGAAATGAGAGCCAGACTCCGAGCCAGTGCCTCTGGTTTAGACAAAGACACTTGCCCGACCCCGGAATCGAACCCGGGACCCGTTGATCCAAAGGCGGCACATCTAACCACTAGACCAACGAGGCAGAAAAAAACATCAAACTCGGGGAAGAATTTAAAAAGGAATTGAAGCTGCTAAAGAAGCGAGAGACAATTTTGTGTCGCATAAAAAAGGTTTCTGCAAAATGCATGTAAACAGAGCTCCAGGTTAAATAAGCAAGTATCTGCTGACAGTGAGAGGCAGCCTGTCTAAATTTGAAGTTGCGCGGTAATAGCTGGGCTATCTGCAGCTATTTCCTCTCCAGCAAGGAGGGGCTTTGATGGGAATTGTTAAGGGGACATTACACAATTTAAGCAGAGAGGCCGCGACCTAAAATTTTACCATGATTCCTGAGAATTAATTCATTCATCAGCATATCATTCTAAGGAAATTTAGCCTACTGTGCCACGCTGGCAAGACGGGTTGATACAGGGTTTTTATCAAGTTTTCCTTCTCTTGCGGCTAGGTGATTGGCCTCTTGCGTTCCCTTGGTCGCCTCTTACGACACCCATGTATTCTAAATCCGTTACCGCACGGAGTGTAGTTAAATTAAGCAAATTAAATAAATTAATATATTTAGGCTAAATTCCCCCCATGAATTTGGAGGAGGCCCGACTCAGTAGTGGGTCATTCATGGGCTGAAACTACGAACGACATGTCATTCTTAAGTCAACGTATAAATAATAAGGAAATAATCCTGTTGGCTGTTGGCCAGACGGGTTATTGTTAGTATTAACCAAAACCTAGTACTGACACATTAGAGTTCAATCTCGCTAAATGGCTTTCCTGCCAGTTTGATGCTGGTAATATGTGGTGACGGATTTAGAATACAATATGTCACCAACCCATACCAAACTCATTGTGTCGTATGAGGCGACTAAAGGAACGCAAATGGCAGATCACCTAGCCGCAAGAGAAGGAAAGCTTGATACAAACTCTGTGCGAACCCGTCTTGCCAGCGTGTGTCCCACGCTTGCTAGCGTCATTGGGTCATTTATGGGGTGAAATGATGATGATGAAATGATCATATGTGACTTGACCGCATAATAGTTGATACTTTTTAATTTTGCAGGCGTAATAATTACGTGTTACCTGTAGAATGAAGTGAATATAAACAAACTACATAAAATGTTGATATTGGATTGTCATCACATTGATCAAAAGGTCAATCTTAATCACTACATAGTACAAAACAACGTCACTGTCGTCTGTCCGTCCCTATCGTCTGTCCGTCCCTATGTATGCTTAAATCTTTAAAACTACGCAACGGATTTTGAATCCTTTTTTTGTAATAGATAGAGTGATTCAAGATGAAGGTTTATGTGTATAATACATGCATAATATTGTAAAGAAACACTGATAAATTTAGATGTTCATCATTGCACCCGTGCGAATCCGGGGCGGGTCGCTAGTTTAATTATAAAATGATCCATACTGCTCCTTCCCATACGTGGTCATCAGTCTTAGGCATTTCTGCACCATCTTCTTTCGTTCGTAGGACTACGTAATTTAAACTTTGCAGCCCTCATTCAAATTGCGTTTAATTCTCACTAGCTCTCGGCCTATCGGTTTCGTCACCAGCGACGCGGACCGAGAAATATGCCTTCTTAATGTTATTTAAAGACAGAGAGAGAGTATTTTATAATTAAGGCAACTGTATTAAAGTTTGCGAAGGTATTTACTTAATTTGCTTAAAGCGTGGGCTGGCGAGAAATGTGACAATGTTTTAATGCTTACTAGAACTATTTGAAAGACTTTTTGTTAACGGGTGTGGTCAATTAAAGTGAAGTCTTTCGGCTAGAAACCTAGCAGAAACAGAGACACTTTCTATTAAGCCCTGTAAATCAGGCGTCTTCGTCTTTTTTTTTTACATTATAAACATAGTATCAACAGCACAATATGACATTACATTTTATGTTAAAAACTAGATAATTCATACTACCAATAAAAGATTTACGATATTCATACTGAATACATATGAACCATATGAAGCCACATGATACGATTTTAGTTCATCATCATCATCATTTCAGCCGAAATCCACCCGCATCCATCGTTTTCCGGCGACCTTAACCGGGTCATCGGTCCACCGTATGGGAGGCCTACGAGCATTGCGCTTTCCGGAACGCGGTCGCCTCTCCAGGACTTTTCAACCCCATCGGGCGTCGGTCCTGCGCGCTATGTGCCCTGCCCACTGCCACTTAAGTTTGGCAATCCTGTGGGCTATGTCGGTGACCCTGGTTGGCCTGCGTATCTCCTCATTTCTGATTCAATCTCGCAGGGAATCTCCGAGCATAGCCCTTTCCATTGCCTTTACTATGTACTATAATTTTAGTTACTGTTCCCCAGTCGTGGAGCACACCCCGAAGCGGGCAGTCTGAAGGGAAACGCTGCTGGTTTTAGTGGGTAGTTCGGAGCGCCATCTTTCCGTGCCCCGGAGTCCCACATACCCTGTCGAGACCCCAACGGCCTTGAAATTCCCATAGAAAAAAAAAGTTTAATATATATGTTTTAAATACGTGATGAGACGGAGATGAGATAGGAGATGGATTGTAAGAATGAGGAATTGTGTATGAAATGTGTGAATGTAGGTATGACGACTGATAGGTGTGTATGGAGACATAGCGTAAGATGAGAGTGGTAAAAGCTACGTAAATAAAGTACCTTTTGAGTTTGATGTGATACGTAACTAATTAACTTTCTATTATTATTTTCATGTCTAACCTAGGATTGAAAGGTAAGTAACATTTTTCGTAACCCATCTAAAGTTCTGAATCGCGCTAATGAAATTCACATGTTTTGGCTCTAATTAATTCAATTAATGCTTATCAAATTTGCAGTCGCATCTTGGGGTTATGCTAAGTGTCGGAGAGTAAGTTTTAATGTATTTAGAAGTTGCATTATGGGTTTTTTAGGAGTTTTGAAGTTTCATCTTGATATCAAGACATTTATATCAAGACAATATTACTTATTACTAGCTGTGACACGCACTACGCCATTAACTAAAATAACTTTGAAGGAAAGGCATTAAACAAAATTTTCTTTTCTTTTTTGCTCAGAAACCTTCCTTGCGCAGCACCTTAGAAGATCATCGCATAATCAAATGCATATTTTACCATTATACGTATTTCACGAACACATAATGGGCTCTCCATTAATCACGTGAGGTTCGAAAGGGGGAGGGAGGGGTTCGGCAAAAATCACGAAACATGACCAAGGGTAGGGGGGGTATAGTAAGATATCACGTGTATTTAATTTTTCGTCAAATGCGTCATTTCTGAACCGAAAAGCGGCGTGTTTAAGCTTCTTTGTAGGTACAAAAAAATACACGAGATTTTTGATGGGGCGTGGGGGGGTAGTCTTAAACCTCACCACATATCACCAAAGGGGAGAGAGGGATTAAAAATGTTAAAAAAATACATCACGTGATGGACAGCCCCTAATGACACCCATACTCTGAGCAAATGTCTCTAGTATGTGGTCAAATTGAGAATAAAACTATATTTATAGAACTATAATTTAAATGAATTATGGTCCAATTTCGACCAATGAGCGACCCCTACTACTATTAAATATACTTGACTGAGTTGGTTTAAGGGTTGGGTGAGCCGACTTTGGATCACGAGTGCACGGTTCGATTCCGGGGTCGGGCAAATGTCTGTGTGTAAACCAGAGGCACTTGCTCTAAGTCTGTGTGTGTGAATTACATTTTTGTAAACAGCCCCCACAATACAAGCTATACCTAGGCAGGAGTTTTGTTAAAAACACCTGTATTCCCGCATTCCGATATCTTTATCGTCTATACCTTTATGCTTTCTAGTGCGTGACTCATAAAGCAAAATACCACAGTCTATTGAAGCCTAACATAATGATGTTCGACTTTACGATATTCAAAGAGCCGCTTACTTATTACTGGGGATGTTCTTCGTATCGATAAAAATTTCGATAGTTTGAAACTAAAGATCGCGGTATGCGATAAGGCCGCCCAATGTACACTTTATTTTTAAGAATATTTTAGTTACTGTAACTTTTGTTTGGTGTGCAATAAAGAGTTCATAAATAAATCAATAAATATAACGTGATGGCGTTAAGTTTGTTTTTCGCTAATATTACTTAATACTTTATTACATACTGCGCGAAATTAAAAAAGCAAACATCAGGCCCTATTTCTGTGTAAAAAAAAACAAATATATGCTTCTTTTACCGTACATTTTTCCAGATTAAATTCAAATCAATTATTTTGGTTAGGTCACGACACTTACAATTTGTCGACATATACATATGTATTATGTATAACATGTCAACAGATAACATTTATATAATTCAACATTCGACTGTTTACTACCAGTTCGGATTGCGACCACTGCTAAGAAGAACTGGCAAAAAACTCAGAGGGCTTGTACATTTTTTTGCGGTCCTAATTATCCTAAAGTTTATAAACACTGAACAGTCTCAGGCAGCTGGATCATATACATGTTCGATAGGTTAAACTATTGTTAGCCCTCCGAATTACGCCGGAGGCAGGCCTACAGACATCGGGATGTTATATGATGCTCACCCTAAATCCGCGCCAGACGTTGCTTAACTTGAAGATCACTATTTGCAAAACATCGCCTATCGAATAATTTTGAAAAAATCTATCGATGTTTTTTTATTGCTGTTTGCCCAACCCTAGTCTTAACTACTTATTGTGCGTTCGTGGAATAAACACAGTGGTATTATCTTTAACTATAGGTTTCTCGCCGTTAATGTGTAGTAATATATAATAATATGTTAAATGACTAACAAATCGTTCTTTCTATCTCACGTTTTCCCAAATGTCACCGAAAACCACAGTTCTGAGCTATTTAAAGTCCTTACTATCTTACTTCTTACTTTGAATAAAGCGACAACAATTGCTGTAAAGACGACATAAACCTAACTAATAGAAATATTACATTTCTCGGTTTTCTGTCTTTTTTGAAATGGTACAAAAAATTATAATAGGGAATTACTTTTTAAATTAAAAACACAAAAATAGTATTTACAAAAAGCCGAGACTTTACCACGGAATGTTGACTTTACCTCATTCAATAAAAACGACTTCGTCGTTCGTCATTTCAGCCCATAAATGACCACAACTGAGTCGGACCTCCTCCAAATCCGTTGCGTAGTTTTAAAGATTTAAGCATACATAGGGACGGACAGACTACAGCGACTTTGTTTTATACTATGTTATGATAATGATGATACTTTTTATTTAAGTTTATTTACATAAAAGGACCTTTTCAATGAGTGTCAGCTCTGCAACATTTAAAATTAAACCGTTTTCTCCCTTTTGACATGGCGGTTAAAAGGACATTTTTATCCAGCGAAAAGACGTAAGCTGTTAAGTCCGAAGCTGACAAAGATAAGGAATTACTTCAACTCGGCAAAAGGTCCGTTGATAAAAGGAAAAAGATCCAAAATATATTGAGATTAAGGAAAAGCTTCATCAAAAATCGCCTACCGGTCTTACGGTGCCCGCAGACTTGCGATTATGCAACGGTTATTTCACGTTTAATTACCGTCTGAGGCATATTCTAATTGCTGGACAGGTGACCTCTTTATAACATCTAATCTCATCCATATTTTGTTAGAATTGGAATGACAATCCTTAAGCCGTCGGTCCCGCTTGTCATTCTATCTGAGACTGTTGGTATACCAATGTAGTAATAGAATGTCCCAGCTGATTCCGCAGATGAATCGCAGGGCAGACAGTAATCTATCATAATAACGCCTTATCTAGTAAGTAGTTAGCCAAATGTAATAGTAGGTCAAGGAGTTGTCCATAAAGCCTTTGATACAACAGGACCCCGGTTCGTCTCCGGGGTCGTGCATGTGTCTTTGTGTAAACCATATAGGCACTTACTCTAGGGTCTGGGTGTCATTTGTGAATCACATGTTTGTAAATTGTGAACAGTTAAAAACATTAGTCAGCTAGTCTCAGCTATCTCAATGATCTGGTCATAGAACATAGGCACAACTAAAAACCACACACGTCAATATTCAAATTAATTGGCGTAGGAGAACACCACCCTATTCCTTCTCAGGGTGTCGCAAGAGCTGACAAAAGCAAATGACAAGGCAGAAAAGCTAACCGCAAGAGAAGGAAAACTTGAAACGAAACCCTTTGGCAACCCGTCTGTGAACGCGGTATAGTAGGCTAAATACCCTTCACGTGATGGGAGGTGGCTCAACTCCACATTGGGTCATTTAAGGGCTGATAAGTCGTAGTATTAGAACTCCGTTGACCCATTATGTTATCTGCTTAAGGTGGATGCTCCAGGGTAGCCCGCGAAATTCAAATTGAATTTCGCGGGCTACCCTGGAGAATCCACCTTAACTCGTTCTTTGTCTTGTACGTGGCTCACATCACATATGACTGCCTCGTTGGTCTAGTGGTTAGATGTGCCGCCTTTGGATCAACGGGTCCCGGGTTCGATTCCGGGGTCGGGCGAGTGTCTTTGTCTAAACCAGAGGCACTGGCTCGGAGTCTGGGTGTCATTTCCATCTATAATATGTATGTATTTACAAAAAAAAATGTATATAAGTAGTGTATCATCCATCTTGTTACCATAACACAAGCATTAAGTTGCTTAGCTTGGGACGAGATGGCGTTGTGTGATATGTCCAAGATTATTTATTTATTTATTTATTTATCTTTTTCGCATCGATCTTCGGCGATAAAAAAGTCGCCAGTCTACCGAGGCAGCTATCTCTGACATTTGTCGTCTATTTGAATCTACTCAGATAATACTTAAACGTATTAAAGGTTTCGATGCCAACTCAATATTTATTTGACTATCAATAAATCCGTTTCTTGAGTAATAACACTCAGTCAGTACCAGTCTCTCCAACAAAAAATCTAATATATAAAATTATCGTGTCACGGTGTTTGAAATGAAACCCCTCTGAAATGGCTCGACCGATTTTCGACAAATTTTGTGTGCATATCGGTTACGTCTGCCAATCGGACATCTATTTTTCATCCCCCAAAATTTTCTATTGTTTTTTTGTAATACAGCATACTAAAATACATACAACTCTAAATTGTCACAACTGGCAAAACAACATTTACTGGGACAGCTAGTCACTGCATAGTATAAACCAAAGTCGCTGTAGTCTGTCCGTCCCTATGTATGCTTAAATCTTTAAAACTACGCAACGGATTTTGAAGCGGTTTTTAATAGATAGAGTAGAGAGTGATTCAAGAGGAAGGTTAATATGTATAATAAATGTATAATTAATTGCACACGTGCGAAGCCGGGGCGGGTTCGCTAGTAATATATATATATATATATTGTGTGGGAGATACCTAGACTTAGATATACAGTGGTACACGTTACACTAAGCTATCATGCGATGCCCTGCAGTGTCGCTGTTCCTAGAATTTCATAGAGGTATTAGCCTAGCTTTGTAGGTATGCTTTGCGATATAGCCATCTATTCCTTTCAGCCACAGAAGGCAATTGTATGTACATAAGCCCCACAATGTCCACCGACCCGCACTGAGTAAAACAACGTAAGAAGATGACCACCCAGAAGAGAAGGGAAACTTGATCCAAACACTGTGCTAACCCTTCTTTCCTTCGTGTCACGAGGACGAGACCCGACCCAGTAGTGGGTTATTTATGGCCTGAAATAATATATATTCTTGACTTAGGGTCGGTTCACATCTGACGGAAAATGCGTCGCGTGTGATCGGTCGCGTAACGCCAAAACAGACAAATCTTTAATATAAAAATGAATCGCAAAATGTGTTGGTAAGCGCATAACTCAACAACGCCTGGACCAATTTGGCCAATTCTTTTTTTGAAATGTTCGTTGAAGTTCAAGGATGGTTATTACGGCGAGAAAAAATTGCCGGAAAAACCCTAAAACCTGCCTTTATCTTTTTCCCATACAAACTTTTTCTAACTAAAACGTAGAGTCAATATCATTATTATATTTATTTTTTTATATTATATTTATTTCTATTATATTTTTTTATATCATAGAAGATAACTACAGGCCCGTCCCGGCTTCGCACGGGTGCGACCCGCGTTACCCGCGGTTATTGTCGTGCCGCGGGTGACGCCGCGAGGTGAAGCTAGTGTATGATAAAACATTCAACCTTTCACACCTAACCGATGATGCGTTAGGGCGTCGAGCGTACAGCGTCATACATTTGTATGTTTTGACGTTACGCGACCGATAATACGCGACGTATATTCCGTCAGATGTGAACCGACCCTTAGTTATGTAAAGGAAATGATTTCTTTGAGTGTGATCGTGACAACCTAAGTCATCATTAGTTACTTAATTAAATAAAAACTTTTTGGAACACCAACCAAAAGTATATGTCATTAAGCTGGAAACTTCGACTATAATTATACCAAACTTTCAAGTGGTTTAGGAAACCGAAATAACAATATATTTATTTAATATATCACACAAAGTTTTAATGTCGTTTCAACACGCACTGCCTATTTTTAAAATGTCCCTTTCAGTATGACGTCCTTCCGGTTAAGAAGACGGATTAAGAATACTACAGGCTGTACATTGTTTTAATCAGTGACTTGAATGCCTTTGGCCCTAGGCTTACGTGATGGAAAGCAACGCCAGGATCTAAGATGGAGCAGGCAATTCAATGAAATGCCCTGTCGGGCACCGGCTCTCACATACACACGACGGAACACAGTAAGACTTAGATGTGAGGGTGGTAGCTAGCCGGGTGGACCATTCGATCCTACCACCAAGCGTGCTGGGTTTTGTTGACTTTTACAACACGCGTTATTTCCCAGCGTGCGGTGGGGAAGTGTATATTGGGTATATTGCGGATGCATTTCAAAGATAACGACTACTACTACTCAACCCATAGATGACCCACTGTTGGGTCGGGCCTCTTCCAGTTACATGGAGGATAATCAGCTTACTCTGCCACGCTGGCCAGACGGGTTGGTACAGGGTTTCGCTTCAAGTCTTCTTGTCATTTCCTTCTGTCGGCTTTAACGACACCCTTAAGAAGGAATGGGGTGGTGACACTGTGCATTCGAAATCCGTCACCACGCGGACTTCAAAAACAAATATATGTTTAATGAATGACTTGTCACAGGGTTTATATCAAGTTTTTTTTTTTATTCAAAACCCCTGCACTAGTTATGACCTGTATCGCGGAGGCAGTTTACAAACATGTAATTCACGAGCACAAATGACACCCAGACTCCGAGCAAGTGCCTCTGGTTTAGATAAAGACACTTGCCCGACCCCGGAATCGAGCCCGGGACCCGTTGATCCAAAGGCTTTCTAATTAAGAACGTTTTGATTGGCATTCCATGATTGGGTTCCTAATGCGAACTAAGTATATTCTTGTTTTTTTTTTATAAACACAGAACATGTTCCATCCGAAATATGCTGTCTGGCTATCGATTATCCATAAGCGAAATAATCTGAGTTCCGCGGTGTTTCTCTATAGAAATAGCAGAGAGGTTTCTCACTGATATTTCTGTACAACACATTCATCACTACGTAGTAACTAAAATGTTAAACATAAAAGTATGAAATTCTGCACCACATATGCGCGGTGGGCCAACTTCCTTCCATGGGGTTAGGGGAGACCTGTAGCGACCGCATGCTACATTCTTTACACAGTTTACCCTAAAAATCTGAACTAATTGCAACAAGAAATATCGCCTACAAATGCGATAATTACCGAAAAGTCCTACACTGCGATAGCGAAATTTCAAGAGCAATTATCTATCAGCCACAGAAGTCCACTGCTGAACATAGGCCTCCCCCATAGATTTCCACAATGCACGATCTCGTGCAGACCGCATCCACCGACTCCCAGCGACCTTCACAAGGTCGTCCGTCCACCTAGTCGGGGGTCTTCCCACGCTTCTCTTTCCCGTACGTGGACGCCACTCCAAGACTTTTATGCCCCAGCGGCCATCCGTTCTTCAGGCCACGTGGCCTGCCCATTGCCACTTCAACTGTGCAATCCTTTTAGCTATGTCGGTCACTTTGGTTCTTCTACGGATTTCCTCATTTCTGATTCTATCTCTGAGACTGCCTCGTTGGTCTAGTGGTTAGATGTGCCGCCTTTGGATCGACGGGTCCCGGGTTCGATTCCCGGGTCGGGCAAGTGTCTTTGTCTAAACCAGAGGCACTGGCTCGGAGTCTGGGTGTCATTTCTATCTATAACATGTATGTATTTACAAAAAAAAAATGTATATAAGTAGTTTATCATCCATCTCGTTACCATAACACAAGCATTAAGTTGCTTAGCTTGGGACGAGATGGCGTTGTGTGAAATGTCCAAGGATATTTATTTATTTATTTATTTATCGCGTAGAGTAACTCCGAGCATAGCTCTTTCCATCGCACGTTGAGTGACTCTCAGCAATCAAGAGCAATTAGCAAGTTAAGATTTCCCTGACTACAACTATTGGGGGATAGGCGCTGCGACCCCTAGTCAGACATCACACCTCGTCTGGCTGGATGATCATCCCTTTGCGCCTAAAGACCTAATTCAGCAATGGGCTCATCCATGGGCTGAGAGATTACTGAAATTTACATTGGTAAATATATTAATTTTTAACTCAGACAATTTAATAGAGCTTTTGTGGTCTATACAAAAAAATTACGACATATGGCTTAATAAAATTATCGTGGGGGACTGAATGGTGTTTCGACCCCTAGGGATGATTTGTTAGGGTTGGATGTTTATTAATGATTTGCCGATTTCATTGTTTATCATGATTTCATGCTTATTTTGGGGTAACTATATCAGTTGGCTTGTGGGGGTAATGCTATTCAGTTACGTAAAGAAATAAAGGTTGAGCGATCGACTGCTGCACAGCATGTCGCGGGTTCGATTCCCGCACGGAAGAAATATTTGTACGACTTACAAGTATTTGTTCCGGGTCTGAGTGTTTTCTATCTATAATATGTAGTTATGTATTTACAGAAAAAAAATGTATATTTGTAGTTTATCATCCGTCTCGTTCCATAACATAAGCATTTACTTGCTTAGCTTGGGACGAGATGGCGTTGTGTGAAATATCCAAGGACATTTATTTACTGTATCTTTTTTTGTCATATACTTCTGAGCCCAAAAATGACCCACTGCTAAGTTGATACCCCTCCACATTATATTGAGGATAATTTGCCTACTGTGCCACGCTGGCCAGACGGGTTGGCAATTGGCATAGGATTTCGTATTAAGTTTTCCTTCTGGCTAGGTTTTCGACCTTATCATTTCCTTTTGTCGGGTCTTACGACACCCTTAGGATAAAATGTATTTCAAATCCGCACCACACGTTTTGGTAATATGTGTAACGTCAATTCGTGCTTCGGAAAGTCTATGGCAGTAGTTACACATATTGAGTTGCGTAAAAACTGGTCAAAGTATTACCGGTAGTGCCACAAGATGGGTCGCTTCGTGTTAAGAATATAAAAATTTCCCCACCGCACGCTGGGAAATAACGCGTGTTGTAAAAGTCAACAAAACCCAGCACGCTTGGTGGTAGGATCGAACGGTCCGCCCGGCTGGCTACCACCCTCACATTTAAGTCCGACGCCAAGCAGTTTTACTGTGTTCCGTCGTGTGTATGTGAGAGCCGGTGGCCGACAGGGCAATTCCTTGAATTGCCTGCTCCATCTTAGACCCTGGCGTAGCTTTCCATCACGCAAGCCTAGGGTCAAAGACATTCAAGTCACTGATTAAAAAAAAAAAAAGTTGGACAGATCGATTCCCAATGAAAATGGGAAAGAGACTAAAAGGATTTGTGCGACCATGAGCGATTTCTACATACACAGGCAATGTTATCAATTAAAATTATTAGCGGTAGCTTTAACTTTTGAAGCCTAATGACATCTAGTCTCTCCCGTGACCACGACTGCTGCAAAGCATTCAAAACGTCGGGAATTAAATAACGTAATAATAATTTATATACCGTGTGGTGGCGGATTTAGAATACGGGTCCCGGGTTCGATTCCGGGGTCGGGCAAGTGTCTTTGTCTAAACCAGAGGCACTGGCTCGGAGTCTGGGTGTCATTTCTATCTATAATATGTATGTATTTACAAAAAAAAATGTATATAAGTAGTTTATCATCCATCTCGTTACCATAACACAAGCATTAAATTGCTTAGCTTGGGACGAGATGGCGTTGTGTGAAATGTCCAAGGATATTTATTTATTTATTTTTAAAGAAATGATGATACATCTTCTACGACGAGTAAAACCTCTCGTTACAATAGATTCATCCCCTTTGCCCGAAGAGGGTGCGCAACCATTAATGATTTGCGCATTGCATTGTTTTGATAATCATTTCGAGTCATCGCCGTCGAATCAATCACCTTGATAATGGATATTGAGCGCCACAAGTTGCTATCAATTTACGTAATACAGACCTTTTTGTGACGTCACAAGTTTTGAGTGGATTTTGATGAGTTACTTTGTCACTGTACATGTGTTATTTATAGTCTTTAAAAACCTAACTAATGTCAGCATCAGCAAACTACTAAGTACTATTAAGAAGCCCATAGATGCCCATATGCACAGCTGTAGGTAATATTATCTGTATAGCACCAGGTATCTACTGATTGGTGTTCCATAATATACTCATCGTTTCAGCCCATGAATGGCCCACTACTGAGTCACACCTTTCATACACAAATGCTCATTCTTACAATCCATCCATCTCTCATCAAGCTTTCATTCTTTTGTAGCTAGGGTTTCTGCCATGTCATTTCTTTCTGTCGGCTCTTACGACCCCCTCAGAATGGAATAATGTGGTGACACTGTGTTTTCTAAATCTACTGAACTCTATTTAGAGGAACAGGAAGGAATCCTTTTCCTCCGCGGCCAGATTAAAATTTTATCAATAAACCTTTAGACGAAAAGGAATGATCATCGAGTCAGACGAGGTGGTAGGTCTGGCAGGGGGCCGCGGCGCCTATCCCCCGATAACTGTAGTCAGGGATTTCTTAACTGAGCGAATTGGTTTGTAAACTTCGCTATCGCGGTGTAGGACATTTTGGTAATTCTCGCATTTGTAGGCAATAGTTCAGATTTTTCGGGTAAATTGTGTAAAGTATGTAGCATGCTTGTCGCTTCAGCTAATGTAACACTCATAACGCAAAGATTGAATGCATCAATTGGTCCAAATAAAATTATTAACCGACAATATAAATGGGTCATCCCAGTTTGTGTGGGGAGACGGCAGTAGTTAACTGCTGTTATTTATAAGCTTCAAGGTATGTGTTAACTGCGTAAAATATTTCACATTTAATAACAGTTGGTCTGTCCAAATATTATTGTAAGAAGAATTGAATGTGTTGTTAAGCAAAATAAAAGAAAATAATTTATTACAAACGTTACTCGAGTTGGTGCAGACCCGTCTGTTCATCGTGGTTTCTTCTTCTCATAAATATAAATGACCCACTGCTGAGTCGGGCCTCCTCCAACTACATGGAGGGTAATTAGCCTACTATGCCACGCTGGCCAGACGGGTTGACATAGGATTTCGTTTCAAGTTTCAGTAAAAGTAATTTTGTTTAACATTTAAATAAATCAATAAATATCCTTGGACATTTCACACAACGCCATCTCGTCCCAAGCTAAGCAATTTAATGCTTGTGTTATGGTAACGAGATGGATAATAAACTACTTATATAATACTAGCTTATGCGCGCGGCTTCGCCCGCGTGGGCGTCGAACCCGTGCATATTTTTTATGAACATATAATCGGTTATTGTGACTAAACTATGATAGTTAGATATGTGCTCTCGCTTTTTGTAGATCTTTATAAGACCTACAAACCCGTAGTACATCATTTTGTTCTATTGTCAATAGTTTTTGCAGCGCACGCATAAATAGGTTTTCGATTTTACACCTTGGTTTACAAAATCGCAATTTTCATACGGATCCCTAATTTTATTGAAAATAAAATATAGCCTGTAACCTTACTCGATAAATTGACTATCTAACACTGAAAGATTTTTTGAAATCGGACCAGTAGTTCCTGAGATTAGCGCGTTCAAACAAACAAACAAACAAACTCTGCAGCTTTATATATTAGTATAGATTATAAGATTATAGATAGAAATGACACCCAGACTCCGAGCCAGTGCCTCTGGTTTAGACAAAAACACTTGCCCGACCCCGGAATCGAACCCGGGACCCGTTGATCCAAAGGCGGTAGATCTAACCACTAGACCAACGAGGCAGTCTATATATATTTGTATATAGAATCTATATCTCACCTCAGTGCATAACCTTCTATACATACCTGTCATTAACATAATTACTATAGCAATGTTTTATACTGTACTAGTGGCCCGCCCCGGCTTCGCCCGTGCAAAGCGGGGGTGGGTTATACTTAAAAACCTTCCCCTTGAATTACTCTATCTATTAAAAAAACCGCTTCAAAATCCGTTGCGTAGTTTTAAAGATTTATGCATACATAGGGACGGACAGAACAATGCGACTTTGTTTTATACTATGTAGTGATAGTGATAGTGATAGTGAAACGTCATGTTAATAATCTCAATGTAATTTATGTTGTTGGTGTGCTCATGAAATAACAAAATATCATCACTCCTTCACCAGTACCTGATAAACTGTGGAGAATTGTGATATAATACTCTGTTAAAACTGCCAATGAATCTAAATCTTATCGTGTTTATTCAGTTACAGGTTTAGGAGTATGACAAATATTTTTAACCGAAAAATCTCTAGCCTGTCGTGGGTGAGATAGATTGATTTAGATAGGTTGAGTTGAGGCAGATTTATAGTTGAAATTTGATTGATTTTGTCGTTTGATCTGAAGAATGGCTGTCCTTAGTGAATGTTTAAAAAGTGTTTTGTTGTTTTTATAGGAAGTGTTTTGTTTACACTTTTCGTTTTGTGCGGACTGGGTTTTCCCTATAGAATTTGTTAGTAAACAATCACATACAGTTTTGTATCTTTGCGACGCTTTTCCGGATTGCCACTTGAGGACTTTTCTGCCCCATATGGCTTCAGTCCTGCGGGCTATGTGCCCTGCCCATTGCCACTTAAGTTGAAAGTTTAGTTAAGTTGGCCTTCGCGGAAATCCTTGGGGGAGGCCTATGTCCAGCAGTAGACGTTTTGTTGGCTGAAATGATGACGAATTATCTGAAATAACCATAGCAACACAATTTATAGCAAAAGGAGAAAGCAAAGAATTCATCATTAAGTTAACCCCCGAAAAAAAAGAGAAGTTAGTCATCCTGTCTGTTTATGCCATAATAGCTTCTAAACGAATAAACTGATTGTTATTTAAACCAGAGTATTCTTAACTTTATTTAATATTTCAACTGTATTGGGAATTTCTTACAATATTGTTTTTAACCCACGACAAAAAGGGGTTATACGGACATGTCTGTGTGTCGGTGTTATCGTAACTCCTGAACAAATGAGCCGATTATACTTTTTTTTATTGAAAAGCGTGTTGTCTATCATGTTTCTTGTTTCATTAAAAGCGTTTCAGACGTTCCAAGCCAAGTTTCTAGTTGTATCGAGCGTTTCTCAAAATGTTTAATTTTGTTCTTCAATCACTCTTTGCTTTTTTACAAGGTAAAGCTTACTGAGCGGCATAATCGTTAAGCGAACTGGCTCATTAAATAAAGAAAAAAAAAGGTAAAGCTCATAATGAACCTACTATCTTCAATTCTTCCAGTAAAAATAGATTTCTTAAAGGATTTTATACATTTTCATACCAACCGCAGAGTCTATTTGTCTTCTAAGCCTGCAGGCACTAAATCTAGACATTAGTCATCTCGCGCGGAACAAGATCTAGACCAGATTTGTTCTAGCACCTGTTCAACTCGTACTATCTATCTATCAGCCACTGAAGTCCAGTGCTGGACATAGGCCTCCCCCATAGATTTCCATAATGCACGATCTCGTGCAGACCACATCCACCGACTCCCAGCGACCTTCACAAGATCGTCCGTCCACCTAGTCGGGGGTCTTCCCACGCTTCTCTTTCCCGTACGTGGACGCCACTCCAAGACTTTTATGCCCCAGCGGCCATCCGTTCTTCGGGCCACGTGGCCTGCCTATTGCCACTTCAACTGTGCAATCCTTTAGTTCTTTCGGATTTCCTCATTTCTGATTCTATCGCGTAGAGTAACTCCGAGCATAGCTCTTTCCATCGCACGTTGAGTGACTCTCAGCCGCCTAATAAGCCCCATTGTGAACGCCCACGTCTCGGACCCGTATGTCATCGCAACTAGTACTACTCAGCCCATAAATGACCCACTGCTGAGTCGGGCCTCCTCCCATCACGGGTAGGGTCATTAGCCTACTGTGCCACTTTAGCCAGACAGGTTGGCACAGGTTTCCGTGTCAAGTTTCACTTCTCTTGCGACTAGGATTTCAACATTGTAATTTCCTTTAGTCAGCTTTAACGACACTATCAGGCCGGAATGGGGTGGTGACACTATCTGTTCTAGACCCGAACACACGGATGGACAGTATGCTGATGGAAAAATGACGTAGGGGAAATATATTTTCCGGGAAAAGTGTTCCAAAATGACGTTTCCGATTTACCTGTCACTTTCGCGAAAACCATTTGTATGATAACCTCGTTAAGATTCCAATAAAAAATTACTAAAGTAGTCAATCCTTGTCCATGTGGTGACGGATTTAGAATACATGGTGTCGCCACCCCATTCCATCCTGAGGGTGTCGTAAGATTCAACAAAAGGAAATGACAAGGCTGAAAACCTAGCCGTAAGAGAAGGAAAACTTGAAACCAAACCATGTGCCAACCGGTCTGGCCAGCGTGGCACAAAGCCCTGTAATGGGACGAGGGCCAAATCAGCAGCGAGTCATTTGTAGGGTGAGTAGTAGTAGTTCAAATCCTGGGGACTTTTCTTAGTCCGAGTCATAAATTGACTGCCTCGTTGGTCTAGTGGTTAGATGTGCCGCCTTTGGATCAACGGGTCCCGGGTTCGATTCCGGGGTCGGGCAAGTGTCTTTGTCTAAACCAGAGGCACTGGCTCGGAGTCTGGGTGTCATTTCTATCTATAATAAGTATGTATTTACAAAAAAAAAATGTATATAAGTAGTTTATCATCCATCTCGTTACCATAACACAAGCATTAAGTTGCTTAGCTAGGGACGAGATGGCGTAGTGTGAAATGTCCAAGGATATTTATTTATTATTTATTTATTATAAAGGATATAGTAGATGCATTAGGAGCATTCTAACGCGTTACGATTTCAATATTGTAATTGCCCTGGGTCGCTCACTATGGACTCCATCAGAAGGCTCAAAGTCACCCAAAGGGCAATGGAGAGGGCTATGCTCAGAGATTCCCTGCGAGACGGAATCAGAAATACAGGATTGCCAAACTTAGGCGGCAGGGCACATAGCGCGCAGGACCGATGGGAAGTTTTTGAGTGGCGACCGCGTTCCGGAAAGCGTAGTGCTGGTAGGCGACACGGTGAACCGATGACCTGGTTAAGGTCTCCGGAAAACGATGGATGCGGGTGGCCCAGGACCGGCCTTTGTGGAAATCCTTAGGTCCAGCAGTGGACGTCTTTTGGCTGAAATGATGAATTGCCCTGGGATTGATGCTGGACTGTCATGCTCACTGGAAGACCCATGAGTCTTTGAGTGTGGCGTCATTTTCCGGCTCACCCTTTTCCCTGCAATATGGTTGAGGATTGCGATGACACATGCGTCAATGTACTGAGCAGGAGCAAAGACATAGTTTTTTTTTATTATCCCACATGTCCATCTTAACCCGCGTTATGAAACTGCAATCTGTGCCAAAACACTGCTCAGTTTTTTAATGTGTCACATATGTAAGGCTTAGTTCAAACTGTAGTTTAGGAGCTGTTGAACAAAACAATGATAATGCTTGGTCTTTTTTTTATTCAATATGTTTTACCTTTTTTAAGGTATCTAATGTCCAGTGACAGCTTTAACTATTTTATATAAGAGGATTTATTTTGTAGTGGCATTTAATTTATTGTGTTTATTGCATTTAAGTTATTTAACTTTATTGTAGGGGCACAACTCTAGTCTGATAAGCGTGTCGTGCGACTGATGGAAATTATTTGGCAGAAAACCTGGCCACATGCGAAGGAAAACTTGAAACAAAACACTGAGCTAACCCTGTCTGGCAACGTTCTAATAAATTATCAATATTTGAAAATGATCGTTTAAACTAAAGCAACTTATACTTTTGTAGCGTGAATTCACGACGGTCAGCGGCTGTTGCGTTCAACATGTGATCAGTTGAACCTCATGGCGTACTGCATCTTCTACTTCAGCGTAAATCAAGTTACACCATTGATCAAATGAAGCGGCACTTGCCACTTTTGCTGAGTCTCCAGTTCAAGCAGTTCAGGAAAGCATCTACACACCGAGCAGTTGCCGTGTGGTGACGAGCTTAGAAATCATAGTTTCACCACCCTATTCCACCCTGAGGGTGTAGTAAGAGCCCACAAAGCGGAAAACCGGCTAGGTTAGGCAAGAGAAGAAAAACTTGATAAGAATCCCTTCTTTCTTTTGTCGGAAATTCTCATGGATACCCGGCCGTTTGGGGACTGGCCGGTTTATGTGGCACTTTGGGGCGCGTGGAGATGGTAAGATGCGCCCTAACCTACCCACTAAAACCGACGGCAACCCTCGACTGCCCGAAACAGGGCCACGGGTTTTCGTCCCCCCGTTGAGGAGCATGCTCCGCGACCCTGGGGGCCTCGGGCCGCCTCGCTTAGTGGATATAGTTACCCTGAGTATTGTATAGGCTAATTACCATCCATGCAATGGGAGGTGGCCCAACTCAGGAGTGAGTCAAGGAAACGGCATTCACCACTCTTTTGGATGCCAGTTCAAAAGTATATTTTCTCTGGTTGTTTTAATATTGTGGTTATTAGTACCTTAGCCTCTGTATTATCTTTCGTTTTTTTTGCTGATTGCCAAAGCGCGGGCGCAGGTGTACACCGCACATATGCCGCTGCGTCGCGTGCACTGTAATCACTGTTCGGTGCGCCACGATGCACGCGATTGCAGACGCGATTTTGACAGTAACCACAATTTGGATTTTAAATGAGACAGTCCTATTTTTTGTGTCGTTAAACTTATAGAATTTGGTACAAACCAACCAAGGTAATATCGTTCTCTGAAGAAAATAATTTTAAATTAGAACATATTTTTGATTACATACAACTCTAATGATTTCTTAGGTTTTCGCGATTATTACACATTGAAATTAAATCGGATTTATCGCGTGTATATTACATTATTTAATTCCCGACGTTTCGAATCCTTTGCAGCAGTCTTGGTCGCGGGAGGGACTAGATAACTGTTTCTTGGTACCTTTAAAGACAACTGTCAAAACCTACCGCCTATTTTTGTTTTATTGATAACGTTCCCTGTGCATGCAAAAATCGCTCACGGTGTCCAGAGGTCTTACAGATGAGTGTTGTGCTTGAGATTTGATCAATTTAATGACTGTATCCCAAGTAGCTACTAACCATCCTCTCTATTTTAAATTTGGACGTTTTTTAATCTAAATAGCCTCGCGGGTCGTTCTTGGAATGTTATTTGTTTTCTTGGGCAACGCATTGATTACAGGTCATTTTTACTAGTCAATAGAGTAAAATTTTACATTTTAGAATGACAAATTGCAAAATGAAAGAAAATATTTGCTACTTAAATACTTATTTTTGAAGACAGACAAACTCTTTTTGCGACGAGAATGTCTCGGGCGATACACATTTCTTGGTATCCCTAACCGAATAGCATGTGTTAAGCGCACATACCATGGCGTGCACGAACCTTTATAGGTGTCAATTAATATGTTAAACAATAATTACGAAACAGTAAAGTGGAATATACGGCCTGGAATTACAATCACAATCGGTAACATGTAAATAAAGTCGCGCTTCTGAACAAAAACTGGTGATTCGTTTTTGTTTTATTTAAGTAAAATTATGTGACTTTATTTAAGTGAAACTTTTACGGATGAAACGCACTTTAGAGTCACGAAGATGTGCAACGTTTTGCGTCACGAAGATATGGGATCAGTGTGGGGACGGGTCAGAATATTACACTTCCCCACCGCACGCTGGGAAAAACGTGTGTTGTAAAAGTCAACAAAACCCAGCACGCTTGGTGGTAGGATCCAATGGTCCACCCGGCTATCTACCTCACATCTAAGCCCCGCGCCAAGCATTTTTACTGTGTTTCTTCGTGGGTATGTGAGAGCCGGTGCCCAACAGGGCATTTCCTTGAATTGCTTTCCATCACGCAAGCCTAAGGCATTCAAGTAACTAATAAAAAAAAATGCAATGTTTTTTATGCTAATTCATTTGAAGGTTAGGAAGTTTTAATCATCATCACCATCATCATTTCAGCCAAAATACGTCCACTGCTGGACATAGGCCTCCCACAAGGATTTCCACAAAGGCCGGTCCTGGGCCGCCCGCATCCACTGCTTTCCGGCGACCTTAACCAGGTCGTCGGTCCACCGTGTGGGAGGCCTACCAGCACTGCGCCTTCCGGAAGTTTCAATATTTACCTATAACATGTGCCCTTTAATTTACCACTTGTCATTTAATAATTTAATATACTATTTTTCATAACATATAAAATAATAAGATTTCATAAATTCTTCTCTCTCTACATTGTAATTTAAAAAAATATATTAAGTTTCACTTCTGACATGTGTAATATGTACGCACGCACTTTTTTACCATTGTCATATGAACCAATATTTACCCGGAACCCCGGGCATTGGGCCGAAGGATATTAATCCTACTGAGCTACATTGTAATTCGTGTGCTGACCCGGCTTAGAATGCATACTGTCCCCACCCCATTCCGTACTGAGGGTGTCGTAAGAGCCGACAAAAGTAAATGGCAAGGCCTATCCGTAAGAGAAGGAAATCTTGATAACAAAACCAACCTGTGCCAACCCGTCTGGCCAGCGTGGCACAGTAGGCCAATTACCCTCCATGTAATTAGGTCCGACTGAGCAGTGGGTCATATATTGGCGAAGTCCGCCTATGTAACGATGTTTAGTCGCCTCCTACACACTCAAGATGGAATGGGCTGGTGCCATTATGCATTTTAAATCCGCCACACCACACCGAAGATTTAATAATATTAAAATGCAACTCGATAGAATATCGATGAACATTCTGTGCAAGATAATCTGTCATAGTTTAATCGATTAACCCTTATTTCGATATAAACCGAATACCGATAGGAATTTCGTTTAATAAGCAAGTGCTGAAACAAGAGGTTTATTATAAGCAATCACTATTAACCAATTTACGCAAACTTTACCCCTCCTATGGTTTTTACAACCGTAGGGTTACCACTAAAATATCTTGACCTAGACAGATTTTTTTTTTCTACGAGGGTAGGACCACCCCTACTACTACTCAGCCCATAAATGACCCACTGCTGAGTCGGGCCTCCTCCAGAGAGGGTAACTAGCCCACTGTGCCACGCTGGCCAGACGGGTTGGCACGGGGTTTCGTTTGAAGTTTTCCTTCATGCTAGGATTTTGACTTCGTAATTTCCTTTTGTCGGCTGTTACCCTTAGGGTGGAATGGGGTGGTGACAGTATGTATTCTAAATGCCTCACCACGCGGACTTCACTATGCTAATCCTAACCTTACTTATAGGTTTTAGTTCTTCAGTACTTTTAGTATTTTACAAAAAATAATCTAAACTGCTTGTCTATTTGTTTCAGGTAATCTTCGAGATGGTCGTACCGGGTTTAAGGGACTGCCACGTGAAAAAAAGTGTTTAATTATTTCTTAGGTTTTCACGATTATCACACATTGAAAGTAAACACTTTTTAACGGATTTATCGCGTTTATTGTGATTTAATTCCCGACGTTTCGAATGCTTCGCAGCAGTCGTGGTCACGGGAGAAACTAGATGACAGTTGTCTTCAAAAGCACGTCGGGAATTAAATAATGTGATATACACGCGATAAATCCGTTAAAAAGTGCTTAGTTTCAAAAGTGTTTAAATTGAAATCAATTGAAATCAAAACAAAATCAATTCAGGGTGGTTTTTGAGGAAATAACCAAAATAGTGTCATCTCTTTCATCTTACCTTTATATATTTTGTGTATGTTAATTTCATGTTTGTAAACTACCCCCGTGATACAGGTTACTAGTGAAGGGGGGTGCCGTTTTAAAACGATAACTTAACATCTTAAAGGATGTGATTCCAAACCCAAAGTGAATAAGAATACTTTATATAGACTAATAAAGCGACAAAATGATCACCGTTAAAATAAAAAATATATAATACGGTTATTTGTAATATACCGCAGTTTAGACATTTACGAGAACAACAAAACAAACACACCAGCACTCCCTCTTGTACATTAAGTTCACTATTAAGTGGACAATTCCCACAATTAATCAACAATGTATGTACTAACATCCTAAATAGTTTTATTTATTTATATGTTGCATGTAAGATCTTCTCGTCCACAATACCGCAGTGTCTGAAGACAAAAGTCTTCAACCAGTGTGTGTTGCCAGTGATGACATATGGAACAGAGACGTGGTCGCTCACTATGGGCTCCATCAGAAGGCTCAAAGTCACCCAAAGGGCAATGGAGAGGGCTATGCTCGGAGTTTCCCTGCGAGATCGAATCAGAAATGAGGAGATACGCAGGAAAACCAGGGTCACCGACATAGCCCACCGGATTGCCAAACTTAAGTGGCAGTGGGCAGGGCACATAGCTCGCAGGACCGACGCCCGATGGGGCAGAAAAGTTCTCGAGTGGCGACCGCGTTCCGGAAGGCGCAGTGCTGGTAGGCCTCCCACACGGTGGACTGACGACCTGGTTAAGGTCGCCGGAAAGCAGTGGATGCGGGCGGCCCAGGACCGGCCTTTGTGGAGATCCTTGGGGGAGGCCTATGTCCAGCAGTGGACGTCTTTTGGCTGAAATGATGAATGATGATGATGCATGTAACGTGGTACATAGGCGGTCTTAATTCCATTAAGCATCACCCAAAGGTTGATTGGTAGATATACCAGTCAACCTTTGGGTGATGCAGTGAGGTAGTAGATGGCAGATGCACACAACTACAAGAGAGAGAAAGACAATTTGATAGTAGTATTAAATATGTTTAATAAGATTAAAACATAATAACCTAAAATAGTACACACATAAACACATAACAATTCTTATAATTCACTAACACATACGTCTATATAAACAGATAAATATACTAATGCATACATTACAACCACTTACATAGATACATACAATATAACCTGGAAATAGTCGTTTTATGTATAATAGCGTTTTTCTATATCAACCAATGTAAGAAAACCAATCGGTTGCTGGCAATTAGTATGTATAAAAAAAAATACATAATTATGTGCTGTTTATTCTACGATTATAGAAAAAAAACACTACAGCAAAGTGGCAACCTTGCGTTAAGCGAACACGATAACGATTACACGAAGCCGGGTTATAAACTGACTAAATTGGTAATACAATTAAGTGTTTTTTAACTACTTGCGCTCAGATTAAAACGACCCACTTTGGCTGACAGAACAACGGCTTTTTACGGTTCAGATGACATTGTTACAATTTTTTATTAGTGCGACATAATTATATTGTTTTCGTAGTTATTTATAGGTTCAATAAATTCTTGGTTAGCTATAGTGGGTGTGTCATTAAATTAAAATTGTAGTAACTAGAGTACCTGGCTTTTCCCGTAGATATTGTCATACATATTACGCGTGGTGACCGATTTAGAATACATTATGTCACCACCCCATTCTATGCTGCTGGGGTCATAAGAAGATGTATCATGCTACATACTTTACACAAATTACCCGAAAAACGAGAATTACCAAAAAGTTCTACACCGCGATGGCAAAGTTTACAGAGCAATTCACGCAGCGCACAGGCACTGCGGCCCCAGACATACCTCGTCTGGATGATCGCCCCTACGCGCCATAAAGGCGAATAAGGCAATGACAAAACTGATAACCTAGCCGCAAGAAACGGAAACCCTGGCACAGTAGGCCAATTTCCCTCCATGTATTTGGAGGAGGGCAGACCCAGTAGTGGGTTAATTATGGGCTAAAATGATGGTGATTCTTATATTTATCTCTCTAACAGTAAAACGCAATGTGATCTTACCGTGTGGATCATTAAAAGGTAATTTTAGTCCATCGAACGTACGGAATTGAAAACCAATAAAACCTGATCTTTGATTCTACATTACGCTCATTATAATATTGTTTATTTACCTCCGACCACAGGCCATCATAAAACTGGATACCGTTAGGTCTGCGGCTCTCAAACTATAGTTCGCGGACCACTCCTATGATTTTTACAACCTACAGAAACAGTCAAAAAATGTTTTTATTGCTACAAATGGAACTTTTTTTAAGACTAGGGTGTCATCTCAGGCCTAAGTCTCTATGGTAAACGGTTATCCTGTATAAACTGACCTCTAAAAAGGGTTAACATGATACTGGCAGTAAAACGTATAAGTACCTCCCGCTACCAACACCATACGGAAAGTATTATGTATTTTGGTAGATTTTTGGCATCTCTCCATAAGCGCAAGAACTAGAAGTACTACAATACTGTCCGTATGGTGACTGTATTCCTGTGCTGACGGATTTAGAATACATAGTATCACCAGCCCGTTCTATCCCGAATGTCGTAAGGGGCGACAAAAGGAAATTACAAAATTACCTAGCTGCAAAAGAAGGAACTTTGTACGAAACCCTTCGCCAACTCAACTGGCCAGCGTGGCACAATAGCCCCGACTGAATTGTAGGTCAGACTAGTAGTAGATGGTTTGTTTTGTATTTATTCTATAATAGTGGCCCGCCCCGGCTTCGCCCGTGCAAAGCGGGGGTGGGTTATACATATAAACCTTCCTTTTGAGTCAATCTATCTATAAAAAAAACCGTATCTAAATCCGTTGCGTAGTTTTAAAGATTTAAGCATACATAGGGACGGACAGACGACAGCGACTTTGTTTTATACTATGTAGTGAAGGGGATCCTTCTCAATATCCTGTATACCTTATACTTCCGAGTCCGAGTTGCGATAATCCGCTATGCCCGTCTGTCCAGCGTAACACAGTTTACTAATTTACGTAATCGACTCAGCGTCTATGGGCTGGGGGAGAAGTCTACACTTTGAGAAACGACGAATTCGATCACAATAAAAATAGTTTTAATATTTTCTCGAAATATTTTTCGACATACTAAGAGGAGAATAAAGTATAATTTAATTTAATTACTTCATTATAATAATTGGTGTTGACCTTACCAGCTAGCGGTTCACGTTTTCAAACCAATGGCAATATTTTGATATTTTTAAACTCTATATTATAGTCCGGGATCCCCGGTACATTGTTTTCACTTGATTACTATCAAGCTAATTTTTCGTGAGTAGCTTCATTTTCATGAGACGCCCAACATTTTCTTGTCGACAACTCTTGATTGTGGTAGCTAACAGAGGTAGCAAGGGCGAAATATGTTGATTTTATGATTCTAAAAAATTAAAATTATTACTAACCGGGTGCTTTTTGGTATATCTGATGATAATTATCTAAATTATTCGAAAATGTATTTGTCCTACAAAATGTATGGTTTGATCAAAGAGTCCTCCACTTCCAATATGTATAGATAACGAGGTCATAAAAAATGATTACTAACCAGCTGGTTTTTTTTTATTTACTTATTAAATATTTATATTATTTAACCGTCATATTGTCCTACAAGTTGCGTGGTACGTTATCCCGGTTCTACGCTCCAAAGTTGTTAAAACCACAAGACCCATTTTGTCATCACTAACTGTAGGACAATAAATATACATGATAGGTTAGTGTATTCTCTGCCCAAATGATACAATGTCCTACAAGAAAACAGGTATGTAACTCGAGTCCGACAAAAATTGAAATTTTTTCGTTTTCCTACTTATAACTTACTAGCGACCCGCGCCGGCTTCGCACGGGTGCATGTATTATACATATAAACCTTCCTCTTGAATCACTCTATCTATTAAAGAACCGCTTCAAAACCGCTTCAAAATCCGTTGCGTAGTTTTCAAGTTTTAAGCATACATAGGGACGGACAGATGACAGCGACTTTGTTTTATACTATGTAGTGATGATACAGTGAAAACATCTTTTTTTTTTTATTTTAATAAATTATTTTTCTTAAGTAGTACAAAAAAATAACTTCTGACTCTGTAATAACGTAAAAAATTAAGTATTTTTTTAACATAAAATGAATCCACTTCGTTTTATAGTGTGCAAATCTTTTTTCCACTATACAACGACATTCACCGTTATGTCTAATGGATGAAAATTATTTTATTAAAAAAAAGGGTTGTCTGAAAAAGTCCTGGCCAGCCTATGAGAAAAAATTAGTTTATTAGACAAATTATGTACCAATCAAAAGTATGAAGCTCATAGAATATGCAAATGTTAGGTTGCCTATTCTTTTCCGGTCACAACTCTCGGGTAGCCAGGTACAGGTTAATCAATACTAGTATTTTGCACCGGTCACTTTGTCACGTTTGCATTTTTGGGCTTCATACTTTTGATTGGTATAGAATTTGTCTAATAAACAAACCGGTGAACTAATAAAACTTTTTTTAAATTTTGTTTTCATAGCCTTTTCAGGATTTTTTCAGGCAACCCATATTTTTTATAATTTATAACATACTAAATTTCTAATAAAAGAATTTTCATCCATTAAACATGTCGGTGGATGTCGTTGTATAGCGGGACCCGTATATGTACTTTAAAAAAAGTTTCGTACACTATAAAACGAAGTGGATTCATTTTATGTTAAAAATACTTAATTTTTTACGTATTACAGTCAGATGACGAGGAAAATGAAATAGATGAAAATGACAGTGATGATACTGAAAATTTATCAGATGAATCTGATGAATATAATTTTTTTATATGTAAATAATAATTTTTTTGTACTACTTTAGTAATTTTTTTTTATTAACTTAAATAACATTTATTTTTACTAAAGTAGTACAAAAAATGTTATTTAAGTTAATAAAAAAGATGTTTTCACTGTATCATAAGTTATAAGTAGGAAAACGAAAAAATTACAATTTCTGTCGGACTCGTGATACATTACTGTTTTCTTGTAGGACATTGTATCATTTGGGCAGAGAATACACTAACCTATCATGTAAAATTATTGTCCTACAGTTAGTGATGACAAAATGGGTCTTGTGGTTTTAACAACTTTGGAGCGTAGGACCGGGATAACGTACCACGCAACTTGTAGTACAATATGACGGTTAAATAATATAAATATTTGTTAAATAAATTTAAAAAACCAGCTGGTTAGTTTTCTTTTTTGATGACTTTGTTATCGATACATATTGGACGTGGGGGACTCTTTGATCAAACCATACATTTTGTAGGACAAATACATTTTCGAATAATTTAGATAATTCTCACCAGATAAACCAAAAATCACCCGGTTAGTAATAATTTTTTTAGAATCATTAAATCAACATATTTAACCTTTGCTACCTCTGTTAGCTACCACAATCAAGAGATGTTGACAAGAAAATGTTGGGCGTCTCATCAAAACAAAGGTATTCACAAAGATTCAGCTTGATAGTAATAAATTTTTTTCTAGGATCTGTAGAACAACTTTTGAGTGTAGGACTGCTATAACGTACCACGCAACTTGTAGGACAATATGACGGTTAAATAATATACATATTTGATAAGTAAATAAAAAAAAACCAGCTGGTTAGTAATCATTTTTGATGACCTCGTTATCGATACATATTGGAAGTGGAGGACTCATTGATCAAACCATACATTTTGTAGGACAAATACATTTTCGAATAATTTAGTTAATTATCATCAGATATACCAAAAATCAACCGGTTAGTAATAATTTATTTAGAATCATAAAATCAACATATGTCATCCTTGCTACCTCTGTTAGCTACCACAATCAAGAGTTGTCGACAAGAAAATGTTGGGCGTCTCGTCAAAATGAAGCTACTCACGAAAAATTAGCTTGATAGTAATCAAGTGAAATCAATGTACGGGGGACCCCGGAGTATTAGTTTTCTGAAGGCGTATTAAGCGCCTATTTTGTTACTTATTTATAACATGGCTATTGGCTTACATCTAAAGTAATCTTATAAAGAGAATAGATTTGATTGTTTGTTTGCATTGAATAGACCTTAAAACTACTGGCTCGATTAGAAATTTACTTTCACTTTTAGAATTCTACATTACCCCTAATAAAAAAGGCGATTGAAAAAACAAAAAAAGAGGCTGGACATGCAGTCTTTGGATAAAATGTTTCATCCGCAAGTGGGGTTGCGGTTTTTTTAATCATCATCATCACTACATAGTGTAAAAGAAAGTCGTTGTCGTCTGTCCGTCCCTATATGTATGCTTAAATCTTTAAAACTACGCAACGCATTTGTAAACGATTTTTTTTAATAAAGAGTGAATCAAGATGGTTTATATATATGTATAATACATGCATAATATTGTAGAGAAACGCTGATAAATTTAGATGTTCATCATTGCACCCGTGCGAAGCCAGGGCGGGTCGCTAGTTATCTAAAAGGCAAACAACTTTTGCTGGGTCTTTATAATTGTTTAACACAAACATTATGTATGTTTGATGTGGAGGACAAAATACAATTATGTATAAAAATAATTCAATCAACAAATACCCGGTACAATGTTGCAGAATAATGTTCTAATAAAAAATATCATTAATCTCCATCTAAGCAAAGCATTTATTATGATTTGCTCGCAAATCGTTAGAAAGAATAAATAAATTGAAATATTTTTATGTATCCCGGCCGGATATCGCAAAAAGGGCAGCCGCGTTACGCTACCATTCCAAAAGGAGCGGTATGTACGTACAGCGAATTAATCTTCCCGAATTGCCCTAGATAGAACGATAAACGAATTTGTATTGGAGCTTAAGAGCGCGGTATGTCAAACTGCGCTGTATTGTCATTAGATAAAAGAAGTATCAAAAAGCTTTTTAACCTTAAGGTGGATGCTCCAGGGTAGCCCGCGAAATTCAAATTTTCTTACGTTTTTTGCAATTTGCAGGCCAGTGCTAGGTTGCATGATGATGAACATTTGATTCGCGGCTGTAAGACGTATGTAGTTACAGAGTTATAATCATCAAACTCATCAATACAACCCTCCAAGCTCATAAAGGTACAAGAATGACTTTGAGCTTGCAAAAGTTTTTCGTATTGTTATTAGATAAGAAATATGTCGAACTGTATTGTTATTAGATAAAAGAAGTATCAAAAAGCTTTTTAACCTTAAAAATGTTAAACTCGCAGTCGCAATAATAAATAATTTCTCTCAGCCGGTGGTTCGATCATCGTCATTTCAGCCAAAAGCAGTCCACTGCTGGACATAGGCCTCCCCCAAGCAACTCCACAAGGCCGGTCCTGGGCCACCCGCATCCATTGCTTTCCGGCGACCTTAAGCAGGTCGTCGGTCCACCGTGTGGGAAGCCTACCAGCACTGCGCCTTCCGGAACGCGGTCGAAACTCGAGGACTTTTTAGTCCCATCGGGCGTCGGTCCTGCCACTTAAGTTTGGCAATCCGGTGGGCTATGTGGTATATTGGTGGCCCTGGTTTTCCAGCGTATCTCCTCATTCCTGATTCAATCTCGCAGAGATACTCCATTGGAGTCCTCACCAGTGCCCTTTGGGTGACTTTGAGCCTTATGATGGTGGTTCGATGAACGATATTAATTTATTACATTTGATCTTAGAAAACAAGTGACAGTATCGAAGGTAGGGAATTCTCATTTCAAATGTATGGCTTTTTATATTTTTCAAACAGCTGTAAATTAAGAGCATCAAATGCAAAGGGTTTTAAATTGGATTCGACGGTAGTTAACGCATGATTTTTCCGACTGTGTTTGCGTACCGGACCAGCCTAAAACATTCGGTTTCAAGGACTCTATTGAATGGTTGGCAGCACAGATGACCTGTTTTAAGTACCTGTACTGGAGTACCTGTGTCTATGTCAACAAACTGTCTAATTTGCCATACTGTCAACAGAAAACGAGGCGAGCCACGGAACCTTTTCACGCCGATTTTTTAGAAAACCACTTAGAAACTAGAGCGTAAAATGATCCCTTCTAACAAGTCAATGTCATGCAAGAAAATGCATAGACACCGCAATTTGATACCGTGAACAATCACAATTCTGTGCAGCTCCAAAATTATTACTGCCCGATATTCAATTATGCGAGGCGCGATGGCCCAAGACTCTTATAGTGATGTATCGATAACGAATCATCGATATTCGAAGAATCCCATCAATTCCTAAGACCGTAAAATCGATTAGGCATTTATTCTACTATGAGATATAAAGTAAGATGCCTCAAATTCTTATCAAGATAACATCGTCATCATTAAGTCTGCTGAGTACGGACAAATTTTATGAAAGGAAATTAGCATACTGTGCCACGCTGGCCAGACGGGTTGGCACAAGGTTTTGGTCAGGTTGTTCTTCTCTTGCAGCTAGGTTGTCTGCCTATTGCATTCCTTTAGTCGACACGACTCGTACGACACCCTCGGAGTGGAATGATTTGGTGACGTTGGATATTCTAAATCGCACACACTGAATGGCTCCGGATATCTCTGATTGTTCTTAAAACGAATCCCCTGCACTAGGTATACCTACACAAAGACGAAGACCCCGGAATCGAACCTGGAACCTGTGATCCAAAGGCGGCACATCCAACCCCCAGACCAACAAGGCAGGCTGAACCCAATAACATTGTGATTAGTATGTTTTTTTAATTTTCTTACACGCAAATGTCCTAATATTTTACTCATGACCAGTGTAAACTAATCGATAGATTTTAGAGTTTATCGATATATGCCTCGCTTCCCTTATCTCCTGTTACCTGCTTTTGTTTTTTTTTCTCTCCAACGAACGTTCGTCGACCCGTTTTTTGTGGCAGCGAGATGTGGTACGTATTGTGTATTTCTGTTATGTTTCATACAAAAATCGTTTTCGTTGTTCCGTGAAATTTCGGTGAAGAATTTGTTTTCGTCCGATTATACGGTTGGCGAGTGCTGAGCTGTTAATATTGCTTGTCCCTTTTTGGTGGCCCCCAAAGCTAATAAAGGTGGGGTGCTGGCTGCGTACCTTGACGATTAAGAACTCGTCGAGACATCATAGAAGATTCACATTTCGCTACGTGGATCGTATGTCAAAACTCAGAATCAAAATTAATTTAATCAATTTGGCTCAAATCATATACCTCTTTTGACAAGTCGAACTTTTGTTTGACTTGTAAGTATTTTTGGTACTTGACTTGTAGGAAATTTATTTTTTAATAAAGATCTTCTTTGGTTATGTAGCTGAATTGTATGTAAAATCAATAATGGGATAATAGGACATGTAATTACAACTCTTATTAATCTTGATCGTTTACACCCTAATGGTAGATCATTTTGAGAACTTCAAAGAATATCAATGTCAATACTTTACAATTTGACTGTCTCGTTGGTCTAGTGGTTAGATGTGCCGCCTTTGGATCAACGGGTCCCGGGTTCGATTCCGGGGTCGGGCAAGTGTCTTTGTCTAAACCAGAGGCACTGGCTCGGAGTCTGGGTGTCATTACTATCTATAATATGTATGTATTTACAAAAAAAAAATCTATGTAAGTAGTCTATCATCCATCTCGTTACCATAACACAAGCATTAAGTTGCTTAGCTTGGGACGAGATGGCGTTGTGCGAAATGTCCAAGGATAAAAAAAAAAATTGTCATCTAAATATTGACTGAGAAGGTAAAATTTTTATAAAATAAATCTGTCCCAGTTTGATATCGCTTAAAACAAACTTCTTAATCTCCGAAGCCGTATTATCTAATCTCCAAACTTTGCCAAATCTTAAAGTAAAACCCCAAACATGAAATTTAAATTAATTTTGCTTATCAATGACACTTGCGCATCATTAATCAATTTCAGGCTAGACGTTTCATCTTTAAACGAATAAATAAAATTTGGTGTCTGTTTGTGATATTAAAATAACCGCTTTTTTGCTAAGTGCATTTAGATATACACACGGTACATAGCATTCAAAATCTCATTGAGTTTCGATTATATACACATATTTTTCATATACAATTAATTCTTCACTATATTATTAAATACGAATACTTATTGCAAGAATTTGGAAAAAAAAACATTCTACTTATTGAGCATCCAAATATATAGTATACATTTTTAAATTGCCCTACCTAAAGGGATCGAAATGAATATTTCTCTAATTGATTATCTATCTAACTGTACGTATGAACATTTATATTAAATTACAACATAAAGCTCACGTTTAGAAACGAAATACTTTACCCAAAAAAGTTTGTTGAAAAAACAACATTCGTAACTTAAAAAACATACATTTTGGTCGAAGAAACAATGACGAAACATAATATCCCATAACCGACATAACATGGTAACACCAGTTCTTATTTCAAAAATAAACTAAAAGCAAGTCTAGACCCTATTTCATATGCTACAGAATTCAAATTGTCGTACCAAGATTTACACGACAATGTGGTCGAAAAGAATTAATGTTTCGAGCTTTTTTTTCACCATTGGGGGTTGGTTTTCAAATGTTTTAGATTTTTTTCGTCGGGACCCTGCCGACATTATCAGTAGAAGGTCGGATCCAAAGATTAAAGAAAGGTCTTGTTAACATTTATCTTGATATTACCGTCTTTTTTTAAGTTGGTGTACCTTTAAATATATCCATTTTAAGATGTTGTTGTTAGATTACGTGTTTGAAAACTAATCCGTTTTATTCTACAGAACAGAAAAATAAATAGTTAGGATATTTTATCCGTGCGGTGACGGATTTAGAATAAATTGTGTCACCATCCAATTTTATATTGAGGGGGTCGGAGGACAAGGCCGATAACCTGGCCGCAAGAGAACGAAAGTTGATACGAAACCCTGTGCCAACCCGTCTGGCCAGCGTGGCATTAGGCCAATTGCCTTCCATGTAATCTACTACTACAAGTCAGGCCTCCTCCCATTCATCATTTCAGCCAAAAGAAGAAGAAGAAGAAGAAGGCCTCCCCCAAGGATTTCTACGAAGGCCGGTCCTGACCCGACCGCATCCATCGCTTTCCGGCGATAACTTTTCCTCCCATTACATAGAGGGTAATTAGCCTACTGTGCCACGCTGGCCAGCGGGTTGGCATAGGGTTCCGTTTCAAGTTTTCCCTTTGTCAGCTCTTACGACACCCTCAGGTTGGAATTGGGTAGTGACACCACATAATCTAAACCGGTCACCACACAGATTATGGAAGGGGGTGGGGGTATTTTGTTACACCACCATGTTAATACGCAATTAGTTTACCTCGGAATTGTTGGTTAAAGTTCTACACCTGGTATCTTTAAACAATACTCCAACTTGTCTGAAACCAAATTGAATAGTTCAAAGGAGTTTCCGAAAATAGTTAGCTAGTGACCGCCAATCTTGATGACTATAATAACCAAATTGGAAACCTAATCTAGGACAGTTTTTGGTTTCACCTTTAAATCATCTAAGCTAATTATTTCTGAGGTTTTCGCGTTTATTACACATTGAAATTAAACACTTTTTAACGGATTTATCGCGTGTATATAACATTATTTAATTCCCGACGTTTCGGCCGCGGGAGAGACTGTGAGAAGTGTTAAATATCATCATATACGCTTTAGAGGCAATAGCTGGGAACGTTAGGCAGAAGAAGAATGTTCATCTCAAGTATTATCTACATTGTTATATTTCCGGTGTACCATAAAGAGTTTATCTATCTATCTCCAGCTTGTAAGGGGCTGTCCATTAATCACGTGAGGTTCGAACAGGGGGGGAAGGGTTCGGCAAAAATCACGAAATTTCACAAAGGGGGAGGTATATTAAAATATCACGTGTATTTATTTTTACCTTTGAGTGTAAAATACACGTGATTTCGAATGTGGGGTGGGGGGGGGGGGTCTTAAACCTCACCACGTATCACCAAGGCGGAGGGAGGGGTTAAAGAACATCACGTGATCAATGGACAGCCCCTAACATGTATACTCTGGGAATGTCCACATAAACTCTGTAGTTTATAGACACCCTCCCAACGGATCAAGTCAAACTCGGTTTCGCCAGTTGGCACTTCGCAAACTGTAATCTTACCACGGTGATTTTGTACAAAACAATTATAACAATGACTTGTTGGGACCAACGTGGCTTCGAGGACAGAACTTGGGAGTCTGGTCTTTTCATGATATATTGCTGCTTTAAGGTGGATGCTCCAGGATAGCCCGCGAAATTCAAATTTTCTTAGGTTTTTTGCAATTTGCAGGGCAGTGCTAGGTAGTATGATGATGAACATTTGATTAGCGGCTGTAAGACGTATGTAGTTACAGAGTTATAATCATCAATCTTATCAATACAACCCTCCAAGCTCTTATAGGTGCAAGAATGACTTTGACGTTGAAAAAGTTTTTCTTGCACCTTTATGAGCTTGGACGGTTGTATTTATGATTTTGATGAATATAATTCTATAACTACATACGTCTTACAGCCGCGAATAACATTTTATTCAACATACAACCTAGCACTGACCTGCAAATTGCAAAAAACGTAAGAAAATTTGAATTTCGCGGGCTATCCTGGAACATTCACCTTAATATGGTCTTTGATTGACGTCAGTACATACATAGTATTACATCCTAAAGGGTGTAAGAGACAACAATCGGAAATGACATGGACGAAAACCTAGAAGGAAAACTTGACACGAATCAATGTTCCGACCGTCTCAGCAGTGAGTCATGTTTAAGCTGAGTAGTTGTACCTACTAGTTAATTTGATGGTGAGACATATTTAAATGATTTCTATGTATATTATGTGTGGTGACGAGCGGTGTGGCCACTCCATTCCATCTTGGTGGTTGAGCGATCGACTGCTGCGCAGCATGTCGCGAGTTCGATCCCCGCACGGAAGAAATATTTGTACGACCTACAAGTATTTGTTCCGGGTCTGGTTGTTTTCTATCTATAATATGTATTTACAAAAAAAATAATATAAGTTGTTTATCATCCATCTCGTTACCATAACACAAGCATTAAGTTGCTTAGCTTGGGACGAGATGGCGTTGTGTGAAATGTCCAAGGATATTTATTTATTTATTTATCTTGAGGGTGTCGTAAGGAAATGAAAAGGCAACACACTAGCCGCAAGATACGACCACGCTGTGCTGGTCACATTGATTTGGACAAGACAGTCTCATTTCAACTTTTCCTTCTCTACCTAGTTAATTTCGTCCCCTACGACGCTCTTAGCGCATAATGAGGTGTTGACATTTTATTGTAAGTATTCGAAATCCGTGACTGACTCGTATAACTCGTATTAGTACGAGAATGTAGACGATTATTTGCAAACCAGTTATTAGTCCATACTATACCATTGTGTGGTACGTAACCTGCTAGTGTTATTAACATTATTAGTTTTGACAGCATCTTTCTTCAGTTTCTTCTTACAAACCAGCCATTTATTCAATTCATATATAACCAAACTGAACACGAGAAATACACATAATAAGTTGTTTTTATTCCATTCGTAACTAACTTGCCAAAGTAAGACCCCAACTTCGGAGAGGTGAAACAAATACATTGATAACCCGTAGTTAGATACTATCAGTCATTGAACTGATATAATCTGAATTCTTTTTGTAGACGCCAATTATTTTGCGTATTGTGTTACTAAAATTAGTTTTATGAACTGAGGGACCAACAGGAGTTGAATTAATGCCATTGATAAGCAATTTGATCCCCGAATCAAGTCTGTCTGACTATTGGAAGAAATAATTTCATACTGTGGAAATACTGTTTATCTGAGGATCAAAAAATTGGGCCTTCAAACATCCATCCAGTCACATTGCTAACAGTTGTCGTCGTTTCAGCCTATAAATGCCTCACTACTGGGTTGGGCCTCCTCCAAATTCATGGAGGGAAATTAGCCTACTATGCCACGCTGTCAAGACGGGTTGGCACAGGGTTTGTATCAAGTTTTCCTTCTTTTGGGGCTAGGTGATCTGCCCTTCTTCTTTTAGTCGCCTCTTACGACACCCTAAAGATAGTATGGGTTGGTGACATTGTGTATTCTAAATCCGTCACCACACGGACCTAACAGTTGTAAGATTACCTAATTTCCCTCCATAAACTCGAAGGCAGCCAGACTGAGTATCTTCTACTTCATCTCATAAATGGCCCTTATGAGATGAAGATAACATCGTAATATATGACACTATACTTGTCCGTATGGTGACGGATTTAGAATAAATAGTGTCACCAACCCATTCCGTACTGAGGGTGTTGCAAGAGCCGACAAAAGGAAATTACAAGGCTGAAAATCTAGCCGCAAGAGAAGGAAATTTTAAAACGATACCATTTTTTTGTTTTTATCGCCCGGGGTAAAATCCTTTATGGACTTCCTCGCCGGCCACGGGGATGGCCAGCGAGGGGAGTGTGGGACTCTCCCCCATAGTGGGGGCCTACCCACTAAACCTCCCTGGGGTGCTCCAACTCGCGTCCTGTTGCGGCATTGTGGGATCTGATGTGCCAACCCGTTTTGCCAGCGTGGCACAGTAGGCTAATTACCCTCCCTGTGATGGGCCCGACTCAGATGTGGTTCATTGACGACACGGTTAGCGCAGTGGTTGAGCGATCGACTGCTGCGCAGCATGTCGCGGGTTCGATCCCCGCACGGAAGAAATATTTGTACGACCTACAAATATTTGTTCCGGGTCTGGGTGTTTTCTATCTATAACATGTATGTATTTACAAAAAAAAAATGTATATAAGTAGTTTATCATCCATCTCGTTACCATAACACAAGCATTAAGTTGCTTAGCTTGGGACGAGATGGCGTTGTGTGAAATGTCCAAGGATATTTATATTTATTTATATTTATGGGCTGAGTTGTAGTAGTCACTAAAATCTACAGTCTAGTGACCAAGTATAGGATAAAGGTATTAAGCCTAATCTCCATAATCTTGCTGCTGGGCATCAGGGACCCTCGTCTCGGTACTAATACTAGTACGGATGCTAAGCCCTTAACCAGTGCAAGCTTACCCTAGTATATGTATACTACCATTTGACAGTACTAGATACTTACGAGTATATTTTTATTACGACAGTGAGTCGTCTGACAGTACTACATACTTACGAGTATTGTTTTATTGCGACAGTAAGTCGTTTGACAGTACTACATACTTACGAGTATTTTTTTATTGCGACAGTGAGTCGTTTATTCGCGGATTTGTTTTTCGATTGGCCCTGTCAAGATCTATCCGTCATTCATTGCGTAAACGTGTAGCGTGTTTCTCTCATCTTGCGAACTTGCTCTCACTATGCTGTTTATTGCTTTTTGTAAACGAGACCAATAATTTAAAAAAAAGTAACTACAGAGTTTCTTGCCGGCTCTGTAGAGCAGCCTTCCGAACCGGTGGGTGGTAGTTTCGGCATGAATGTGAGTGAACGCAGGGATTGTGAGCGATCAGGGGAGATGGAGGGATTGTAGGAGTGAGGAGTTGTGTGTGAAAGGTGTGAATGTAGGTATGACGACTGATAGGTGTGTGTGGAGACTACCACCTAGTGTGGGACAGGGGCCGTAAGATGATAATGGTGTTTATAAATATGACAATTTATAAGAGTTTTGTGATGAAACCTACGTAAATAAAATTCCTTTTAAGTTTGAGTTTGACAGTACTACATACTTACGAGTATTTTTATTTTATCCACGACAGTGGCGCTGCCTGGTCGTTTAAAACATGTTTAATTAACACGAAAAGGGTACAGCCAAACCTACGTCAAATATCTCCTTCTCTTCTCTCCCACTTTAATTGTGGCCGACTACTATCTAACTTGATTTGGCTTACTGTATTTTCTAATATACTACTACTACTCAGCCCATAAATGTCCCACTACCGAGTCGGGCCCCCCTCCAAATTCATGGAGGGAATTTGCCTACTGTGCCACGCTGGTAAGACGGGTTGGCTCAGGGTTTGTATCAAGTTTTCCTTCTCTTGCGGCTAGGTGATCTACCTCTTGCGTTCCTGTAGTCCCATCTTACGACACCCTGAGGACGGTGTTAGGTGATGACAGGTGTGTATTCTAATTCCGTCACCACACCATTTAATGAGTATTAGCACGATTCAATAATTTACTGTTGGCAGGTACAACATTTTGCTCGAATATCGCGAATTCATTAGCGGTGTTTGTCAATTATATATTTCAATTGTACACCGCATAGCTGCAGTTTCATAAATGTTCAGAGAAATTGAATTTTGATACGCTCGCCGACAAATTAATCGAGAAGCCATATTAATTGAAATAAATGGCAAATTTACCGATTCCACAGAATTGCCCCATCCCTAATGTGGCGGTAACTGACTGACGGTTTAAAAAAAAGTCAGCTGTCATCGAATTTGCATGCACATTAAAATGCGTTAAATTTGGTAAGCAACGTAATATTAAATTGGTTATTCACTCACTGCACACGTAGGCTGGTAGGCCCCAGGCGTTTACCTGTTTTCGTTCGAAAGCCCGCTAGAAAGAGACAGAAAATATATTCCAAAAACGTACGAAGAACCCGCGGCAACTGGCAACCAAGATTGGGGCCGATGCCACTGACAATGCATGATGCTCTCTATCTGGTTCTACAAACCGACCGATTTCAAAACACCGGATTATTGTTAATTAGGCGGTCGAGTGGCACCTCTCCGTTTCGGCCGGCTTCGAGCCAAGCGTGGACGGTGTGGCAACCATGCGCACCGCATTCTTTACCAATCAGGGCCAACTTCACGCAGTTGCGTCCAGATCGTCGAGCAGGACGGACCTGTGTCGCTCGCGGCGAAAAAGTATCGTACAATAAACATTAAAACAATTTGCAAGTGAATTAAATTTGTTTTGTTATTACATTTAACGTTTGTAATTAGTGATGGGAAGTGTTGTTCGAGAGAAAAGTGTCGATAGATTACGATGACCGAAACTTTAAGTTCGGAAGGGAAAAAAGTTGTGGTGCTGCACTCGATGTACAAAAAAATGCGTGCTTGTACCGTGCTCTGATGGGATCGCAGTGTGGCAAACGCAGTGTAGTTAGTGATGTGAACTGTGATATAAAAATTTGGCAATCGCGTAGATGATTGCCGTCCCCGCGTGTGATATTATTAGTTTATTAGTTACCAAAGATTCCTGATGATCTTGTACATTAGTTTGTGTTTCATATTGGTAGTTTTAGGTGAGTACAAAACAGTTTCTGTTCCTTGTGCCAGTTCCGTTATCTGGATGACTTATGGATTTTGCGGACGTTCCGTTCCTATTCTGAGTAATTAAGATAACTCACAAGAGATAAATGTTTCAACACAATAATGAATTCATCTAAATCATGTTTATTTAATTTATCAAATCATAATTCGATTTATTATAATACATTAATATCAAACTACGCAGTAAATTATAAATCTAGTTGTCTTATTAAATATTTCGAAAAAAGAAACATAAATACAAATGAAAGATGTTCGAATTTTAAAATCGTTATCCTAAGCGAAGGTGGGCCGTTGTAAACAAATCGAAGGCACGGATGCACCCGCATACAGCCAACTATAAATTTTAATAGTTATAAATCCCAACTACAGACACTAGGCGGCAACAAATTCAGTTAACTTGACATTATGTCCCGTAGATAGTCGTCTGCGTCAATTAGACGGTAGTTCATTAAAAGCTACGCCATTACCCAAGGACCACACCGGAGACATTTACATCAATCGTGAATAAATTAATTGTACAATAACAGTGGGGTAACTTGATAAGCATCTAAAATTGGCTATCTCATTAACGTTTGCCATTTAGCATAAGAAATCAAGTGACAACGGAATCTTTAACGTTTAAATAAAAAAAAAACAGTGTTCTTTATTTAAATCTCACAGAATTTATAGAACTACGTACGTACAAATTCGGCTCAAGTGTCATATTATAGTTATAATAAAAATCTAAACTACATATTATATTAATTAAAAAAACAGACCAATCCCATTACACAAAAGAAAAGTTAACTAGGAAAGTGCCGGCACGATTTGCAACGGGAAAAGAAAATTGAAATATAAAATTGCACATCCAATTATTGGTACTGAGAGATATCTCTCAGGAACTCCGTAGGTACTGCTAACGCCTTTTCTCACCTTTTAAACCTTCCTTGGACTTCTACAAATAGATATTACATATTAATCAAAGCGGGCGGACAAACGACAATTCATTTTATATACGTAAGTATATTACTAGATAAACCAGCAAATATTGTTTTACCATTTATCAAAAAAGCCCACCAACTATAAAGTAAGAATTTCATTATAATCAGTCGAGTCGTTTCGGAGGAGTTCGGTATCAAAAACCGTCACGAGCCTTTTAAACTCTAAATTATTTTACTAATAAAAGCTTTAAATAAACTTCAAAATAATTGGCCATTTGAAGTTGATGCTTAAATAGGGATAGTTTATTTATCGCTTTTTTAGTGCATTTAAATTTTACCTTCACAAAAATCTTAAATGATTACTTAATTATTTTAATGACACACAGAATGTTAAAATTGTATTATTTTAATCTGCGTTAAATCAGCATCTATCTGCGTGAGAGTGAGCTTCATGTATGCAACAAATTTATAATGAACCTAAGATTAATTCCCGTCTTCATATTAAGCCTATAATTACTAAAATATCCACTAGGCATTATTATGATTACTTAAGTTTTATACAAAACTACGGAACCGATACTTTGGGACAAATTTCGAACCAATAAATGAAAAATGTCGTTGTGGTGACGGATTTACAATACACAATGTCACCAACCCATACCGTCTTTAGGGTGTCGCAAGAGGCGATTAAAGTTACGCAAGAGGCAGATCACCTAGCCCCAAGAGAAAGAAAACTTGAGACAAACCCTGCGCCAACTCGTCTTGCCAGCGTGGCACAGTAGGCTAATTTCCCTCCATGAATTTGGAGGAGGTCCGACCCAGTAGTGGGCCTGTAACGAAGAATAAAAAACATTTTCCCATAAAAAAATTTAAATGACTGTGTTTTGTGTAATGTAATGTGTGTTGTGTTTTGCGACAACACACATTAAAAGAAATACAGCCAAACTGGAAACCTCCTGTTTGAAGTTTCATATAAACGATCAAACTCAGTAACTCAGCTTCAAGACCAAATTCTATGCGACTAATATTCTGTAGTTAATCTCTTGAAGTAGATTAAAATATGTTAATTATTTTGCGAGAACGGTTCGAAAGATTATACTAGAACGTTGCCTGAATAAGCTCCTAAGTATTATTTAACACTCGATAGCTAAAATCTTGTCTTAGATTATTCTCTCTCATCATCTTATTAACGGAGTCCTGTTGGAGGATTTATTTAACAATTTGTTAATAAGTTTCGGTTTAACAATGGACTTTGTTCCGTATAAGAATGATTTGATGATAAGATCTGAAGTCCTCTTTTGTTCTCAACTCGCGCCTTAGTCTCGAGATTTAGAATACATAGTAGTACCGACTGCCTCGTTGGCCTAGGGGTTGGGTGTGCCGCCTTTGGATCGCGGGGTCCCGGGTTCGATTCCAGAGCCGGGCAAAAGTGTCTTTGTGTAAACCAGAGACACTTGCTCCGAGTCTGGGTGTCATTTGTATTAGTGAATTTCATGTTTGTTAACTGCCCCCGCGATGTAGGATACACCTAGAGCATATACTGAAATATAAATATCGTAATACTGAAAGTATGAAACGAAACGCTTCTAAGTTTGCAAGTAAAATTTGTACACTTTAATATCCACAAAAACATTTTTATTGACGACGACGAACGACAACGAAAAGGGATGTCATAAATTTGTCAATTTTCTGTGGCACAATAGCTTTTAAATGGACGAACCGATATCTATTTCGCCTTTTTGGAAGGTACGTTAATCGAGAGTATTCTAAGTTTGTCAAATCACTATCATCATCACTACATAACACTACTAAAACTAAGTCGCTGTTGTCTGTCCGTCCCTATGTATGCTTAAATCTTTAAAACTACGCAACGGATTTTGAAGCGGTATTTAATAGATAGAGTGATTCAAGAGGAAGATTTATGTATAATACTTCCATAATATTGTAGAGAAACACTGATAAATTTAGAGGTTCATCATTGCACCCTTGCGAAGCTGGGGTGGGTCGCTAGTATTTATATTTAACTAGTGGCCCGCCCCGGCTTCGCCCGTGCAAAGCGGGGGTGGGTTATACATATAAAACTTCCCTTTGAATCACTCTATCTATTAAAAAAAACCGCTTCAAAATCCGTTGCGTAGTTTTAAAGATTTATGCATACATAGGGACGGACAGAAGAATGCGACTTTGTTTTATACAATGTAGTGACAATTCAAAAATGTTTTGGTACAGGTCGTAATCTCTATCAGCATTAATTTTAAAAAAAATCTACAATGCTCCAACTCTGTGGTTTCCGTAACACTTCATAATATGAAAAAGGAATGTGTTTTTACGATTCCAAAGATTGGACTGCGGTCAACCGCTATGACCATTTATAAGGTTGAATTGATCACGGTCGTTCCTGGTAGAATTTTCTGCCCCGAACGTCCCCCGCGAGATATCGTCCACGCCTCGTCATTTTGGTAATAATATTATGATCATTTGTCATCAAAATTGCAGAGGACCTCTCAATTTCGTTTCGAAAAAAGGCTCCGAGAGTTTGGGTATATTGAATACTAGTGGCCCGCCCCGGCTTCGCCCGTGCAAAGCGGGGGTGGGTTATACATAAAAACCTTCCTCTTGAATCACTCTATCTATTAAAAAAAACCGCTTCCAAATGTGTTGCCTATTTTTAAAGATTTAAGCATACATAGGGACGGACAGACGACAGCGACTTTGTTTTATACTATGTAGTGATAGACAGCAATTCCTTGTGATGGAAAATTGCGTTTGTCTGTTTTGTCAGCGTTTTATGTGTGGTTTGAAAGGAGGGTTAATAGAGAATTTATGACCTAATTCCTAATTGTGTTTATTTAAATAGCAATTGTTTTTGAGAATCCAATTTAGTATTATTGGGTATTGGTATATTAGGGCATGTTCATATCGACAGAGGCAGTGACATGGTTTACGTTAGAAAAGAGTATTAAGCCAAACACATTTAAAGCAAAACGAAACTCATTTAAATTACCTAGAAAGTAGAGAATACGTTTTTAAAATACGTACTTTTAAATACGTTCTATTTTTAATACTCTCACAATGTGTGGTGTATAGTGAAATTAGTAAATAATAATATACCTACGTATTCAGATTGATTTAAGATCCTGCGTTGCTATTCCCGGAAACTAAGAAGTGCTGATATGGGATATTAAAAACTACTGACACGTAGGGCTTCCTCCAGTACTTTGGAGGGCCTATGGATTTGGCACAGTAACTAACCACGGTTAAGATGGTATTAAAACCGATGACCTGGTTAAGGTCGCCGGAAAACGATGGATGCGGGCGGCCCAGGACCGGCCTTTGTGGAAGTCTTTGGGGGAGGCCTATGTCCAGCAGTGGACGTCTTTTGGCTGAAATGATGATGATGAACTAACCACGGTACCTGCGATCAATTCGTACAGCGTTCAAAATCGAGTGTTTATTATCAATCTGCCTAACTAATTTAGTTATTAACGACATCCACGGGATGGAATGAGTTGGTGACATTACATGTAGTTTAATACACGTATCTGATCCCCGGATTCTATTGTACAGTGAGGTTTGTCTGTAGGTACGCTCACGATTCCGATTTGTGACTCCCAATAATTCTGATGAAATGGATGAAATTTTTGAGCGATACATTTTTTAGAAAGTGGCTCGGTAAGCCGTGGCAAACTAAATTAAATCTACGTGACTAAGGAGCACGCCTCGCCTGCCATTAGGCCTCTTGGTGATTTCATTTTAACTCATTCTGTACCCTGCGGTTGTAGCATAAAACTCATTTTGACGTGCCCCGTGATATTTATTTATTTCTGTGAGACTCCGAGTTTTTGATGCGATAATGGAGTTTTCTTTATATTATTTCTTTGAGAGGCGACTTGGTTAAATAATAAATGAGTTAGTAAAAATAATATATCGTCACTGCTCTTCGCTCACTTTGGTCATATTGGTTGATTACGTTTCCTAATACGATAAGAGAACATCGCGTCGCAAGCTACATTTTCAAAGATCTGGCAATGTATACAACTCCTATTTTGAAGTAATTATGCAATTTTAAAAAAAATATCCCGTGTGTTGAATTTTAGAATACACAATGTCACCGACCAACACTATCTTGAGGGTGTCGTAAGAGGCGACTAAAGGAAGGCATAAGGCAGACCGGGCAACTACAGGAACGCGTAAGGCAGATCACCTAGCCGCAAGAAGGAAAACTTGTTACAAGCCCTGTGCCAACTCGTCTGGCCAGCGTGTCTTAGTAGGCCCGACTTAGCAGTCATTTATAAGCTCAGTAGTAGTAGTAGTAGGCAGAGATGTAGTTGTTATAGGAAACTGAAGCTTCGGGTGAATCCGCAAACAATTAAAGAATAGTGTACTCCAAGTAATGAGATTATCCGGCAGAGAACCAAAGTCACCGACATAGCTCAGAGAATTAGCAGACTGAAGTGGCAGTGGGCTGGTCATATCTGTAGAAGAACCGACAACCGCTGGGGTAGACAAGTTCTTGAGTGGAGACCGCGAATCGGCAAGCGTAGTGTGGGACGGCCCTCTGCTAGATGGAGCGACGATCTGCGAAAGGTTGCGGGCAGCAGCTGGATGCGTCAAGCTGAAGACAGGGCGCTATGGCGCTCTTTAGGGGAGGCCTATGTCCAGCAGTGGACTAATGTGGGCTGATGATGATGATGATGATGATGATGATGTACTCCAAGTTCATGGAGCGTTGACACAGGACCTCTAGAATTCCTCTAGTCTGCTCTTATGACAGACTCAGGATGGTGTGGGTTGGTGAATTGGTGTATTCCAAATCCTTTACCAAACGGACTTCAAAACATTACGAATTATTGCTTGTGAACAACAAGTAAAGTAATTTAATAAGAACAGTCTTTTTGTACAGCATCAAGTGACAGTGTACTAATTCGTAATTAAATTTTATTCCAAATTCAAACGCGCCATCGGCACGGCAAACATTAATTTCGATAGGCGTTATTACTTCCATTCCTTGTTTATTGCTATTTGTCTTCCTAGAATTATTGAGTTAATGAATTCTCTGCCGAGAAACGGAATGCTCGTTTCATTACTTGAAAATTGAATAAAGACCCTGTTCTCTGTATTTTACTTTCTGTTCAAATAAAATATTTCATTGATGAACGGCGAGCAATAAATGAGCGTGGGAGACTAGTAGCGCCATCTAGTATCGGATAGCGGAACTGTGAAAATAAAAAGTGGCGTTTGTTGCAGAGTTTTTAGGCAATTTAAAATGTTATTAATGTACTGAATATAGCGCCATTATATTTGTTTCGCATTAAGTACTTGATTTAATGAAATATTATTATATTTATATCATATTGTACGCTCTCGTTTCTAGTAATGATAAAACAGTATTTTGCGTGAAGAAAATAGCCCATAAAAATACTTAAATTGACCCACTGCTAGGCCACGCTGATCAGACGGATATACACAGTGGGGCTCCTGACACCCTCGGGATAGAATGAGGTACTGACAATAGTGTCAGTTATTCTAAATCTGTTACCACAAAATTGCGGAGAGATATATCTTCTTTGCCTTTGTCCCCAACATTATCAGCGTCGACCCTAGTCTAACCTGAACCGGTACTTAGTTAGACCACTAGATCAGTTCTCGAGCCTAAACGTAGTTCGAATGTATGTTAAAACTTTTTTTTATTCTCTTAATAAATGGTTTAGCATTTATAGAAACAATTCAACGCCCAAACTAATTACGTTACCAATAAATTTATAAGCGTATTATTTCCAACGGAATGGGAACACGGAAAAATTTGCCTTCTTAGATATTGAAGTACGTTTTTTTCTCGAAGCCTCATAGATCAAAGGAACGCCAAACGCGAACAAAATGGAGTCATATCAATTACACTGTTTGACCTCCGAATAAAAGAAAGATATTGTGTGAATTGTCCAAAATATAACAATCAGGGGCAAGTAAGTAGAAAAAAAAACTGAAGAAAAAAATAATTCCATTACCACTCGGGTAAAACCGCGGGGCGCTGCTAGTTTATACTATGCCAACCCGTTTGCCCAGCATGGCACAGTAAGCTAATTTCTCGGCATGAGTCTTCCTTCCCGTCGTTTCTCAGCTTATCCAGCTGTTGAAATCAGTTTTACGCGCCGCACGATTTACGCCATGTTTACGCCATACGCCACCACATGGCAACATTGTTATGGCATTGTTTTACAAGGTTTTTATTGGATTTCCGCGAGCGCCTTACTTCTGAGGATTTACTTGGAAACGCTCGAGTTTATTTTCGGCTAGGAAAATATCGCATCCGTGTGAGGATTTAGGATAGCCACCAAGCACTTCCAATACTGAGAGTGTTATACGAAGCGAAGGGAAGGAAACGTTATTAACGAGTCCTTTTATAAAGACTGCCTTGTTGGCAAGTGTCTTCTGTAAACCAGAGAGAGGCACTTGCTCGAAGTCTGGGTGTAACTTGTGTTCGTCAACAACATGTTCGTAAACAACTACCTAGATACAGGTTCCGTTTAAAATTTAACACTGAAAGTTCGAAACCCAAGCTGTCAGTAGCTACTTGCTACTAAAAATCGTAACTTAAATATCCAGGTTTTTTTTAAATCTGTTTTCTAAGTAATCAATGTTTAAGTGCTAAACAGTGTACCTATTGTAGTGTAATTTTAAATATTTTTCTACGGAGTGAAATGTTATTAAGCATTAAATCTTTTGACGTTTACTAGATATTATATTACAGTTTCTACCTTTTAAACTTATCAAGATACGAAAGATACAATTTGTTGGAAATCGAAACAAGATCGGTTTAAATACAAATAAACCGCCCCATTTTATTTACCTTATACGATACGGCTCAGCTCCTTAGTGCAACTCTTGACAGACAAATGCTAACAAAAGCGCGCCTTACGAAAATAGCGCTCGGTTTGTGTAACCACGTTTTATATCCATCGTCAATAACCACAATCCAAACATAATCTATTTAAAATCTCGTAAAAAATATCCCTAAACACATAAATCCATCTCGCTACTCTAATTTCTGGTTAAACCCGAGTTACGGCGTTGTAGTTAAAATTAACAAGCGGCTCAACTCTTCAACGCGACAGTTAAATGGCATTAGTTGCTTCTGCTGTCGTAAACTCAAATTCATTGCCAGATATTTATTTATGTAGTTTGTTTCAAAGGTTAAATACGTACGACAAACAATTACAATTACATGGAGGGTAATTAGCCTACTGTACCACGCTGGCCAGACGGGTTGGTACAGGGTTTGTGTCAAGTTTTCCTTCTCTCGTGGCTAGCGTTCCTTTAGTCGCCTCAGGATGTATTCTAAATCCGTCATCACCCTTATATGTCTTTTTTTATTTTCGTTTTTGAACATGCAGTGGCGGTCTTGATGCCTAAGGCGTTACCTACCAATCTGCCTTTGGGTAGTGTAGAAAGATTGTGTAGCCAAAAGATTGTTTAATGAGAAGATTTTGAAGAGAAGTTTTGAAACAGTTATTTTTTTAAACGAAACTCTTGTATCGTGGGGGCAGTTTCCAAACATGTTATTCACGAACGCATATGACACCCAAAAATATCTTAAAATAAAGCTAGTAAATATCACTTTAATAACAAACATTGCTTTAATAATTTTATATTAAAAAAGAAAGCACATGATCCTATTTTAAGAACATAGCACATTCTCACATTACTTTTCTAAAACACTTCAAATGTCACGTCACATTCGACCCCGAAAGCAATAAACTTAAACTAAGTATCCTGTTACTTAGAAACCATTAAAAAACTTATAACACACCCTCACGAAAGTACGCCATTTCCTCATCGATATGGTGCGCAACAAAAAATCAATATACATCTGTTTTGATACAGAATTGAACGGATTACAGGGTTTCGTATCAAGGTTTCCTTCTCTTACAAGCAGATGTTCGACCTTATCATTTCCTTTTGTCGGAACTTACGACACACTCAAGATGAACTGGGGTGGTGATTCTAAATATGTGACCACACGGGAAGAGACTGAAACGTTGGGATATAAATTAAATAACACGATCGGAACCGTCAAGAAATTATTTCCTGCAATGATCAATTAGGGTCGCGAAGGGCAGTTTGTAATCGGTCCGTGTATTTCAAACTCAAACTCAAAATTAACTTTATTTACGTAGGTTTTATCACAAAACTCTTATAAATCGTCATATTTACAGTTACCATTATCGTCATCATCATCATCTTACGATCCCTGTCCCACGCTAGGTGGTAGTCTCCATACACACCTATCAGTCGTCATATCTACAGTCACACCTTTCATACACAATTTCTCATGTTTACAATCCATCCATCCATCTCTCTTGATCTTCCACAACCCTTACGTCCATCCACATTCATGCTGAAACTACCACCGGTTCGGAATGCTGCTCTACAGAGAAGAGCCGGCAAGAAACTCTGTAGTTGCTTTTTTCAAATCAATGGGTTTGTTTACAAAAAGCACTTAACAGCATAGTGGGAGCAAGTTCGCCAGATGAGACAAACACACAACACGTTAACGCATGAATGACAACTAGGCCTATTATTATATTCACTGGTAGTCAGCTAAATGAGGTTAGAGTGGTACCGAGGCCTTTTTGTTGCATCGTATATCTGTTGAAGGCAAGTTTATTCTCATCCTAACAACGCCCGACTCAACTTTCAACCCCAGATGGTTGGAAACAAAAAACAATCTTTGTTTTGTAACTTGTGTTGTTGAATTTGTAACACTCTGTATAGCTGAGGGAGGAAGGGTTAAAGGATATCATAGCACTTGAATAGTGACGGAAACATACATTGTTTTGAAGTGATAACTTCTTTAGGTGCGTTGAGCAATTTTTGGGTGATGAAAAATAGGAACTCTTTCAATGAGCTATATGACTACTGAGTTTATATGTACATAGATATACCTTTGTGCGTGGTTTACATTATACAATTTATCATCATCTTCATCATTTCAGCCAAAAGACGTCCACTGCTGGACATAGGCCTCCCCCAAAGATTTCCACAAAGGCCGGTCCTGGGCCGCCCGCATCCATCGTTTTCCGGCGACCTTAACCAGGTCATCGGTCCACCGTGTGGGAGGCCTACCAGCACTGCGCTTTCCGGAACGCGGTCGCCACTCGAGGACTTTTCTGCCCCATCGGGCATCGGTCCTGCGCGCTATGTGCCCTGCCCACTGCCACTTAAGTTTGGCAATCTTGTGGGCTAAGTCGGTGACCCTGGTTTGCCTGCGTATCTCCTTATTTCTGATTCGATCTTGCAGGAAACTCTGAGCATAGCCCTCTCCATTGCCCTTTGGGTGACTTTGAGCCTTCTGATGGAGCCCATAGTGAGCGACCACGTCTCTGTTCTATATGTCATTCTGTTCCATATATTTATACAAAGTGAATATCCCTACATATCTACATATATATAGCGTATGATATGTATTAATGTGGCCTACAACAAGCGAATAAAATGTAGAGAGAAGAGAGACTGGCATCTGTCTCTTTCTAGTTCTGTACCCTATGTATGTATATACCTACTTTTTCCACATTAAATCCTCTTACTTCTTTACAAACCAAAAATAATAATCTAATAACTAGACGACACAATTCACAAGTTACTTTTTACTTCTATCTACTTCTATTCAGCACATTATATGGAGGGTAATCAGCATACTGCACCTCGCTTGTCAGCTAAGTTGGCACAGGGTTTCGTATCAGATTTGTCTTCTCTTGCGGCTACGTTTTCGGCCTTGTTATTTCCTATTGTCGACTATTACGACACTCTCAGGATGGAATAGGGTGGTGACACATGGTATTCTAAATCTGTCGCCATACGGAAACCATCGGCAGTCATCAAGACTGACCCGCATGTTTTTTTAAACAAATATCCTGCACCACGTGAACACAAAGACAGTTGCTCGGAATGGAACCTGAACCTTTAGACCAACGAGGTAGGACTTTGATAGAGTCCATGTAAGGTAATTCGTAATGTATATAAGTAGTTTATCATCCGTCTCGTTACCATTACACAAGCATTAAGTTGCTTAGCTTGGGACGAGATGGCGTTGTGTGAAATGCCCAAAATATTTATTATTATTTATTTAATGCCCATGGAAGCGTAGCAGCACGGCGAATAAAATTATGCTTGTGGCAAAAACTGGCTATTTGTGGACCCGTTGTGGACTCAGATAATGGCACAATGGCTTCGATAGAAACAGTAAGTTGAATGGAATACTTAAAATTATGTTTCGTTGACGCTCCCCGAGTAAGTTTAATGTATTTTCATCTCAAAAGCACTTTCTGGCAACTTCGAGAACTTTCCAAACTTTTTAATGAATATTAGTTTTCATTTTGATCTTTGATTGTGTTATATCGAAAAAAACTTTGTTATTTAAAACATTTTCTTGATATTTAGTGTTTAATTATATGCCATGTTATTAAATACTTATAGTCGTATAACTTTTAAGAGCAAATTATAACATCCGACGTCGGATAACTTGATCGAAACCCTATGATAACCCATCACTGGCACAATTACCCTTAATGTAATTGAAGGGACCCTCAGTAGTGTGTCGTGTCGTGTATGGGCTCAGTACCTAGTACATAGTAGTATGGGCTCAGTATTCGTTATAGGCACGGGATCCCGGTTCGATTTCGGCCCTTGCCAGAGCCTGGTAAGCCAGAGTTACTGACTTTGAGTCTGGGAAGCGTTGTGGTTGTGAATTATGTATGTGTATGTAAATTGCCTCCACTCAATAGCTGCATAGACCGCTCACAACGTTAATCCACCCCAGCTTCTTTCCCTCCACCTAATCGGAGGAAGACAAACTGAAAAAGAAGCCATTTATGATATCTGATAAACCTTATGAAGTACAAAGAACTCTTTACCAGCAAAACATTTTTCTTATAAATAATAAATATGGCGAATATAACATAATGATCCGATGTTCGTATTCGATTACCACAAATAAGACTTATTATGTGTTCTGGGAAAACATGCGCATGGCTTGTTTGGAAGGTAAATAACCTGCAAGAGGTTAGATACAAATCCAAACATCATCATCGTCTCATCTATACTCACTGCTGTGTTTATTATTTATATTTAGGACATCCAGTATTTGTTACATTTACATAAAAAACCTAAAAGTCAAGTAAAAAGTCATAAAATCTAAATGCACAACATATTAAGGTGCCACAGCATGCACTTAAAATGACAAGTAACACTATACAGAATAATTAAAAAGGATTATTATATAAACTGAAAGGAAATTTAATAAATGAACACCCGAAATCTTCATTGTTAATAAATTTTGCTATTATGCACTCTCAACAGCTCTAATAAGTACATATTTTTTAAAGTTGTGAAGATTGGAGTGGAAAACATCCAAAGAATGGTTTAATGTAGGCAGTCAGGACATAGCAGTGAACTGCCTAAGATTTGTTTTGTTGAGTTGAGCAACCTCAAACCCAAAATGAGCTTTATTTACCAACGTAAACCACAGAACTCTTTAAGCCGTCATATTTAAAATTACCAATATCATCTTACGGCCTCTGTCCTACAATAGGTGGTAGTCTCCATACACACCTATCAGTCGTCATACACAATTCCTCATTCTTACAATCCATTCGTCTCTTTGATCTCCCACAACCCCTGCGTCCACCCACATTCACGCTGAAACTACCATCCGGAATGCTCCTCTACAGAGAAAAGCCGGCAAGAAACTAGGTGCTTGTTTTTTTTTTCAAATTATCGGTATTGTTATTAACGATCGTCGACTTCCCGAATCAGGGCCACAGTTTCGGGACCCTTGGGACCTTGGCTTACTGACTCTTCTCCAATTATTTGGAGTATAATTAGCTTTATGTGTAACCCTGGCCAGTCGGTTTGGCACTGGGTTTCGTATCATCATCATCATCATCATCAGCCCACATTAGTCCACTGCTGGACATAGTCCTCCACTAAAGAGCGCCATAGCGCCCTGTCTCCAGCTTGACGCATCCAGCTGCTGCCGCAACCTTTCGCAGATCGTCGCTCCATCTAGCAGAGGGCCATCCCACACTACGCTTGCCGATTCGCGGTCTCCACTCAAGAACTCGTCTACCCCAGCGGTTGTCGGTTCTTCTACAGATATGACCAGCCCAATGCCACTTCAGTCTGCTAATTCTCTGCCGGATAATCTCATTACGGAGCAATCCTTCAGAGAAACTCCAAGCATAGCTCGCTCCATAGCACGCTGAACGACTTGGCACTGGGTTTCGTATCAATCAATCTTAACTATTTATTTTTTTATTTATGAGTTCAGCCATAAATAACCCACTACTGAGTCAGGCCACCTCCAAATTCACGGAGGGAAATTAGCCTATTGTGACACGCTGGCCAGGATTTGTATAAAGTTTTTCTTCTTTTGCGGCTAGGAGAACTGCCTCTTCGTTCCTTTAGAGTTATATTAAGATATTCGAACAGCGGAGGCGAAAGATAAAACTGAATGGCCTGTAACGCCATCTGTTGCCAAGTAGCGAGACTAGTGTTAGGAAAGTTTCTGTAATGTTTCTATAGATTAATTTGAATAAAATGCCAATTGGAGAGATAAATACATCGTTTATTTTTAACTGACTTTAGACATGAAGAGCTTGGATTGTAGCCTGTATGTATGTTTATTTATAGAGTACTTAAATGTAGTTTATATAATACGTCCATATTTTTTTACTTTAATCTGTAAACACTATGCTTAGTTTAAAAATAAGAAATAAATCTAACATCATCCTGAAAATATTCGTCCGTCTGGTGACAGATTTAGAATATATAGTGTCACCACCCCGTTCCATCCTGAGGGTGGCCCGCAGGCCAGCGTGGCACAGTAGGCGAATTTCTCTCCATGTAACTAAAGGAAGCCCGACCCAACAGTGGGTCATCTATGGGTCGAGTAGAATTTTATACCATATGTACTCCATTAATAAGATAAAGGAATACATGTCTGCGTAAATGGAACCAGACTGATTTACTGATGTCAACAAATAATTCATATTTTGACAGCTCCACGAAATTCAATATTTTTATCACCGGCAAAAAATTAGGCCTATTGTATTTAGACTATTATTGTTGTTTTAATATAAATGCGAAAGTATTTAATTTTATTTATTTAATAATAAACTCTACTTCTCGGCCCATAAATGACCCGCTGCTGAGTCGGGCCTCCTCCATGGAATGTCATTAGCCTACTGTGCCACGTTGGCCAGACGAGTTGGCACAGGGTTTCGTATGAAGTTTTCCTTCTCTTGCGGCTAGGCTTTCGGCCTTCTCATTCCCTATTGTCGTCTCTTACGTTACGATGGGATGGGGTGGTGACGCAATCCAAATAAATCCGTCACCAAACGGATGGGACAGACAAATACTAGCCTCTATCTATCATTCACAGAAGTCCACTGCTGAACTTCAGCCTCCCCCATCTCCACAACGCACGATCTCGTGCAGACTGCATCCACCGACTCCCAGTGACCTTCACAAGGTTGTCCGTCCACCTAGTCGGGGGTCTTCCCATGCTTCGCTTTCCCATACGTGGACGATACTCCAAAACTTATGCCCCAACGGCCATCCGTTCTTCGGGCTACGTGGCCTGCCCATTTACTACCCTCAAGAGCAACTAAAAATGTATCGGCAAAAGAAACAACATACCGCCGCCATCTTAGTTTGTTAGAACTTAAAACAAAATGGCCGTTTGAATATTTAAAACGGCCCCGGCGCGCAGAAAATGGTATTAAAAACAAACTAAGCGCACCAAATTTTTCATCCACAACTGCAAACACGTCAGGTAGTCAAAATAACTCATGTTTAAATAAATAACTAGGGTTGGGACGTGAAAACAAGATCCTAGCGGGTCTCGAGATGTTAAAATATTCGAAAACCATTCGTCGCTCTAGCGGAGAATATAAATTCTGTGGAAACTTTTTGCGCTATCTCGCGCGAACAGTCGGTAGTTGTTTAACTTAAAACTTGGGACTTCACGGGCTTAAAGTAACATTTATAAAACTTGAAAATAATAATAAATCTCCGCGTGCACGGATTACATGATAGGCTATTATGGTAATATTCACCATTTCAACCATAAATGACCCACTATTGACACGGGCCTTCCATGGATAGAAAACAGCCTACTGTGCTGAGCTGAATTTGTATCAAGATTACCATCTCTTGTGGCTCGGTGGTCAGTATCTCGTTTACCTTTAGTCGTCTCTTGCGAACCCTCATATTGTATTTAAAAAGTATCTGTATTCAAATAGGTCTTTTACCAAGGGCCTTTATATATCACTGGTTGACAATACTGCTCTACAGATAAGATAATATTTATTTATTTATTTTCAGTTGACTATTTATTCGTCATATGGATACATATTATATCTTTTTATCAGCCATAGACGTTCTCTGCTGAACAAAATTCTCCCCCATAGAGCGCCATAAATTGCGGTCTTGTGGAGATCACATCCACCGACTCCCAGCGACCTTTATAAGGTCGTCCATCTAGTCTGGGGCCGTCCCACGCTTCGTCTTCCCACCCGAAGTCGCGCCCCTAGGCCTTTTTTGGGTCACCTATTATTAAAACATAACCGTAAATTGAAACTACGTGGTCACTGATTTAAAACACAACGTCACCAAGTCATCCAGAGCGTGTCGTAAGAGACGACTAAAGCAATGCGAGAGGCATACTACCCCAAGGGAAGAAACCTTGTGTCCTCTGTGTAATTGGAGGAAGCCCGACTCAGTAGTGGGTCATTTATGGGCTGTGATGATTATGATGATGATGAAACATAGACTGTTCTGAATTCCCATGTTGCCCTTCTATTTGATAACAGCTCCCCATTTGTGGTAATGAATCATTGAGTTAGGACAAGTGTATCTTCGCCATGAACCACTGAACCGGATCCATTTGTTTCCGATTCCGGCGACTGCGGACACAAATCCCGATGTTAATTGAAGTGTTCCGCTGAGTCCCTGCACTATTTCTTTTTTTAAATTTGCTTACGTGCTGGCGGGTTCAAGTGCATTATCCAATTTAAAATATATTTGGCGCTTGAATTGAATATTAAAAATACTCTTAGATGTCTTTGATATTTCATTTGATTCTGTTTACGTTAAGTCGTTAAGCACGGATTAAATATTACGACAGTTGACAGTCTTAATATTTAAGGTGAATGTTCCAGGGTAGCCCGCGAAATTCAAATTTTCTTAGGTTTTTGGAGCATCCACCTTAAGCAAAACAGTAGAACAGAATTTCGTTAACTTGTTTATTAATTCAACGATTTATAAAACAAAGCTAAAATAGTTTATGGCCAAGAGAAGAATCGCGTTGCTTCTGGTATAAAGATAACCTGAAATGAGCAACGGAAAAGCGAGCTAAGAAAGCTCGGAGCTCAAATTCAAATAGAAAGTGTAGTGTGGCCAGGATTACGGGGAGAAACGGGACACGTTCGACTTAGGTTTTATTTGAACAGACGTCCTTTCTGTAGCTTATAGCTGTGCCAATACGAATACATTGGACACACTCATTGCCTGTTTGTTTTTGCGGACCCTTAAGTCTTGTTTGGGCCGCTTATCACACATACATCTCTTAGCCTGGAAGAGATTGCAATTTGGAATAAGCCCGCCCATTGTACAAATACTCTTAATTGTCTCATTTATAGTGTTAATTTTGTTTGTCTGTGCTACTAAAGGATGCCCTTAGTCAATGAGCATTTTATCTTTTGTCGCCTCATCATCCTCTTTTCTGAAGCATGGAGCGTAAAGACGTTGCTTAGCTTGCAGATTGCATTGCTCACTGTCTGCAAAATTATACTACTAATACTCAGCCCTTGACTTGACTCATGACCCACTGCTGCTTTGGCACGCTGGAAACACGCTGGCTTTCGTATCAAGTTTACCTTCTCTTACGGCTAGGATTGAATGCGGTGATGAGTTACTATCTACAGCGCACAGATGTCCCACTGTTGAGTCGCGCATCCTCCAGTGACATGGAGGGTAAAATAAATAAATAAATATCCTTGGACATTTCACACAACGCCATCTCGTCCCAAGCTAAGCAACTTAATGCTTGTGTTATGGTAACGAGATGGAAGATAAACTACTTATATACATTTTTTTTTGTAAATACATACATATTATAGATAGAAATGACACCCAGGAGCCGAGCCAGTGCCAGTTGTTCTGTTTAGACAAAGACACTTGCCCAACCCCGGAATCGAACCCGGGACCCGTTGATCCAAAGGTGGCATATCTAACCACTGGACCAACGAGGCAGTCAAATAGGTAATTAGCCTACTGTGCGACGCTGGCCAGACGGGTTTCGTATCAAGCTTTACCTCTCTGTAGGCTAGGTTATCGGCCTTGACATTTCCTTTTATCGGCTCTTAAGACACCCTCGGGATGGAATGGGGTGGTGATACTATGTATTCTAAATCGGTCACTACACGGCCCATGATTGTCGATGATTTACTATATTTCACCGTAATTCTCGGCAGTACCTCAACCTCTGGACACCCTACTCCCGGAATGAGTGAACAAAAGGCGCCATAATAAAATCATCGGTGAAAACGTACAATAGCTTGTAATAACATTAACTTTTGTTGGGAATTTCACTCCGAATAGGGTTACCTACACCCTAATGAAATTTTACTCCCGTCTTGATATCGATGCCAATTATGGAGGTCACCTAGTTTCTATACCATGTAATCAAATTGTATGTATGAATGTATTAATTAAAAATGTATTGCCTTGTTGGTCTAGGGGTTGGATGTACCGCCTTTTGATCACAGGATCCCGGGTTCGATTTCCGGACCGGGTAGGTCTTTGTGTAAACCAGAGGCACTTGCTCTGAGTCTGGGTGTCATTTGTATTCGTGAATTTCATGTTTGTAACCTGCCCCCGCGAATCACATAGTCCTGGGTTATACATAGTGCAGGGGATTTGTTTTTTTTCCAAAAATAGTGGTGGTCCGTGCGGACTGCGGTTAAGACAAATGATTCTTAAGCATTTGAATTTTGGCAATTAGTTCACAAGAAAAACAAATGTGGTTCTTGTTAACAGGTGCCGCTGTTTGGGGTTTTTCGGCTCACTGTAGTCAAGGCTTATTATGCCATTTTACTTCTCATATCTAATACTAGCGTCCCGCCCCGGCTTCGTACGGGTGCAATCATGTATTATACCTAAAACCCTTCTTCTTGAATTACTCTATCTATTAAATAAAACCGCTTCAAAATACGTTGCGTAGTTTTAAAGATTTAAGCATACATAGGGACGGACAGAGCGACTTTGTTTTATACTATGTAGTGATATAAAATTCACGTGAGACGGTGTTTGTTATTGAACTCCGAAATGACTCGACCGATTTTCGTGAAATTTAGTGTGCATATCGGTTACGTCTGCGAATCGGCCAACATCAATTTTTCATCTCCCTAAATTTTAAGGGTGAATGGTGATCATCGTCGAAAAGTGTCGATGAAATGAAAGCTACGCTAAGCTTTTTTGTGGGACCACATGGCAACTAATACTACTCAGCCCATAAATGACCCACTACTGAGTCGGACCTCCTCCAACTACATGGAGGGTATCCTACTGTGCCACGCTGGCCAGACGGGTTGGCACAGGGTTTTGCATCATGTTTGCCTTCTCTTGCGCTTACGACACCCTCAGGATGGAATGGGGTGGTGACACTATGTATTCTTAATCCGTTACCACACGGACAATGGCAACACTAAAGAATCACGTATATAGGATCATAAATCTCAGCGTAAAAATACCAATCGAATCGAGAACCTCCTTCTTTTTGCAGTCGGTTAACTGCCTAAAAACGTGACCTCCAATAATATGAAATTCCCCCTGGCATCCATGCGAACAAATAGGCAAACTCAAGCGAACCAAATTTTCTCCAATTTATTAATTCCAAATTTGTAATCGTGTTAAACTTTAATTTTAAACGAGTATTGTTCGGCCTGTTATTGCCCGGAAGGGAATTTCTTCTACGTGATTAGGATGCATTATTTTTTCTTGCTTCTCGTTTCCTTAATTAAATTTTAATGAGACTTTTGTTTTACCTAATATTGTTTAATGAAAATTCCTCTGTAACTTCTATACTGCTTGTAATTACTTTTGCATCTGGTTTCTTCATTAGCTTATTGTGTTCAAGTTTTTTTCTTTTTATAATTTCTTTCAGTAGAAACTTGTGAATGGTGCATCATCATCATTTCATCCAAAAGACTTCCACTGCTCGAAATAGGCCGTCCCCAAACTTTATAAATGGTTATCAAATGTTATAAACTATGTGACTACTCCATTTTGTCAATAATACGAGGCAAGCAATTAACTAAATTATGAATGTTGGCAATATATGCCAATTATTATGTTTGTTGATTTTACGTCGCGTAACATAAAATAGCTCTGCTCTACGCTAACAGCGTGTTGTCAAAAAGAACATTTATTAAGATTCAAAAAAAGAATTTATATGTGGCGTTCGAATAGCTTTTTTAGGAAACGTCCCGTTATATCGATAAAAAATCGATCAGGCGGGTATCCATGAGGATTTCCAACGTAAAAAAAGGGCAGAGGTGGACAACTGTGAATTCGTATACATATTTTCAAACATAGCTAAGCACAACACCCATGATTAAGAAATAACTTTAAAAAGAACTTGATTAAAATCGATTCATCCAATAAAGAGCTATTCACACGTCACACGCAGACAGTCGTTAAGACTTAGAACACCCCTTTTATTCAAAAAAACTTCAATAATTTGTTTTGGTTTTGTTACCGGTGACAGATTTAGAATACACAATGTCACCAACACGTGCCGTCCTAAGAGTGTCGTAAAAGGGGTATAACGGAACGCAAGAGGCAAATCACCTAGGCGCATGATAAGGGAAACTTGACATGAAACCCTTTGCCAACGTGGAACAATAGGCTTATTTCCCTCTATGAATTTGGAGGAGGTATATATGATGATCTTATGCTACAGAGTAAGTAATTAAAAAAAGAATACTACATTGATTTACGACGTTCATTGGCATTCTGTGTTCAAAATTGCATTGGCATGCTATTAAAAAGCTATTTTAAAATTTTAAATAAAAGAATATCGATAAAAATTATTCGCTATTTGAAACATCGAGGAAAATGTGCATCGATAATTGAATCATCACGGCCGAGAGAGTGAGTCACACCAAACCACAGGTAGGCAACCATGATTCACGGGCAATTAAGGATTTTTATTGTGCACTAACAGATTTTTTGGTAATTGGTTCGCGCTAAACATTTTAGGGTACCGGAATGGGAACGACTGGTAGTTACAATATTCCGGTTAATTGGTACCGAAAACAAATACGGTAACTGGTTTGTAACGTTTCAAATAACCATAAACACATTGTTCTCAAGCGTTTTATTTTATTTTTAATGTTGTTACTTTGTCTAGCGGGTAGTGTGAACTGTGAATCCCAATATTCCCAATTTATCTGCGGTTCTTAGTAGTTCATGTGGTGACAGATCACTACATGGTATAAAACAAAGTCGCTGTCGTCTGTCCGTCCCTATGTATGCTTAAATCTTTAAAATTACGCAACGGATTTTGAAGCGGTTTTTTTAATAGATAGAGTGATTTAAGAGGAATGTTTATATGTATAATACATGCATAATATTGTAGAGAAACCATTGATATACAAAACCTGGATTTGTATATCAATGAGAACACTGATAAATATAGATGTTCATCATTTCAGCCGGGGCGGGTTGCTAGTTTAGAATAAACTGTGTCACCAACCCATACCATCGTGAGGAACGCAAGAGACAGACTAATTAGCCTGCAGTGCCATGCTGGGGTGACGGGTTGGCATAGGATTTCGTATCAAGTTTCCCTTCTCTTGCGGCTAGGTTTTTGTCGGTTCTAACGACTCTCTCCGAATGAAATGGGATGGTGACACTACATATTAATTCATCATTCAAATCTTTACTCCTCACACTCATCGTCTAAAGCGGCCAATAAAATTCTCCAAATTGCCAACAATAAAAATGCTGTCAGTCTATAAAATTGTAAGTGCTCTTTAATTTGATTACGATAAAAAAATACTGTCTCAAATATGGACTGCTACTCGGAAACCGTTCTGTGTTAAATTTGGAATATTTTAACGTTTTTATTGCGTAACCGATAAGCTGGCAAGTAAGATTGTTTAACGATAGCAGTATAAGAATATTTCGGCGAAAGACGGTTAAGTGCACTCTAAAAAGGCTGGCCACTTGAGTCGTTTTGGTAACATAAAAATGATAAAATACAAACTTGTAAGAATATGGCTCACTCACGCTAACAAAACAATACTGTTTTGTTTTTCTATTATGGTATGTCTCAGACAAATGATGCGAGCGTGAAGAGACGCGGTGGAAGGCAGTGGGCTGTGTTATGAGGAGTAGCTTAACCTTGTTTTATATTAGAAAAAAAAATACTGTCTGTCAGAATCTGACATTCTTCACCCGTTCTGAATATGGGTTTTTGGCGAAGTTAAGTTGTTCTAATATAGCAGTCATCAATAAAAAAACTGAGTAAATATGGATTTCGTCCAGAAAATTAAAACTAACGAAATTATCAAAAAAATACAATTTAAATATGGAAATTCATCATCATAAAATTCCACGCGAACACGATCGCACGAACAACGGTCCTGTAATAAAAACCAAATATTCCGTCAACTTTAAAAAATAATACATTTGAATTAAGAACGAATGCAACATTCTGTCTTGACCGCATTTTTTTCGCACATAATAATGGCTTCCAAAATAATAATAGACGATCGTGAACATAATAGCAGCGAGTCTTTTTGCCGCGAAAAAAAATTATCGCTATGCGAGTTGTTATTTCCTGTGTCATGGCGTCCTGACACTATAATCTTTTCGAAGAAGTAATGGACGGCGTATTATCAATTCGTGTAAAGGTTTTGCGAAATGTAATTGCATATATTTATAAAGAAGTGTCAGGTAACTGACATTGAGATTAGTCGGTAATTGAAAAAACGTGTGGATTATCTCCATTATACGATATATGATTGAAATATGTACCATCATTAAAGGAATCAGACTCGAAGTATGTATACCTAAATTTCATACGAATTAAGCAATATACGTCTAGAAACTTGGAAATCACTCATATATACGAATTTGTAGTTATAATGGCAAGGGAAGACCGTGGCTCGTGGACACGATGACAGTCCGAATGTTCTCGAACCACAAGTAACTCACTACTGCATGATTCTTCTCCATTTTGACAGAAGCTCATGCGAGTTAAAACGGAATGATATTGCCAGAACTCGCATCAATCACTACAGACAAAGAAATATTTTATTTTTTTAATTTCAAAGTTGGAATGCTGTCTTGTAGCAATTAAAAACAATAATACTTTCTCTATTCCATTTTTAAAGTGGGCTCACTAAACGTCAAAATCACAATGTGGGTCAGCGAACAAAGAGATCGCACTTCGTAAACATCGCACTAACTGAACGCTGACCTGACGTTGTGAACAAAGGCTTTTATCTTATTCTACTGAACTTTGAATTTGATAACCTGTGGGAAGCATAAATATATTTTGATACGATGCCGGTTGCAATTTGACTGTCCGTAAACTGGTGACTTGACCATGTGGTGACGGATTTAGTATACATAATATCACTACCCTATTCCACACTGATTTTATAGTAAGAGGCGACTAATTCGACTAAACCTAGCCGCAAGAGAAAGAAAACTTGATACGAAACCCTATGCCAACCCGGCAGCGTGGCACAGCAGGCTGTAGTAGTAGTAAGTAACTAGACTAGACTTCTATTCTACTGCTCGAAATTCGAAACTAGAATTTTTAAATTACAACGCGTTCCTAATTAAAATATGTACACTCATTAGCCGAGCTTAGCTTAGATGTAACTTTTTTTAGCAACACAGATAAAACATTGATGAGTTCGCTGCTTTTATAATATGTATAACATTTATACAAATAAATTGAATGTGTATATTTGTTGTAATGGCAAAATATGGTTTTTTTACCAAAGCGTATGAACGCGAATTATGCGAAAGAAAAAATGTCTTTCGGTTAACCTCCGGAAAAGGTGGGTTAAAGAAACAAACACCCAACCAAGGTAGCATATCTTATAGCAGTAATATATTTTTTAATAAACATGAAAAGCGACTTCAAAATTTGTACTAAAAAAATCGGTAACGTAGTTGTGTGGTGTTAAGTGGTAACAAATATGTGTAACGACATACCACCGAATTGAAAATGTCAATAAATCATTAAATTGGCAGACTTTGACGAGAGTAACAAACGGTGTTCTAAGACTGTCTTAGAACAAAAATTGCTATGTCTGATGCTTTTGAAGTGATCTTTATTTATATTAAACTAACATAATATTCAGGACTGCATCTCTGCTGTTTTTTTTCAATTTCATCATTAATGTATTTTTTTATCTTAGAGATCGGGTTTGAAATATTCACGGACGAATCCATGGATCGAAGCTAGTCCTATCTTTGACCACCAATAAAGTAATCATTTAAAAAACGAACTCGATGATTCCATTTTCAAATGTCAAGATTTTTTCTTCTTCAATCTTTAAAGGTGCCGTTTGATTTATGGTTTCCGCAATAATTTAGCGTCAGGTATCATTTAATTATTGTTTAGCGCGAATTTATTTCATCATATTAATTTACTTGGTTTTTAATTAGAATTATTTATGATAAACATTTCGTTGGCTTTAATTAAAATTATTTTAATCAAGCTAAAATATAAGAACGCAAAATCTAGTACCGTAAGTGTTAGCGGTATTTATAATAATAGAAAAAATATTGTATATTTACATGTTTATTTGCCTATGTTAGTTCCCGCTCTCCGAAATGATCCCCTTTTGGCATGACGGATGTTTTTTTTTAATTTATGTTATGTGGCGACTATATTAAAGAATGATAATGATAAGAGCCTAGCGGGCTTGCTTAACGCTATCGCTCTGAAGACTAAGCAATATCTGCTGCTGGATGTTAGATGGGGGTCCATCCATAATATACGTGCTACGGAGGGCACGTAAAGCCGACGGTCCCGGCAATCTATAACAGTCGTTCACACGCAGTAGCGTGAAAAATTACCGCTGGTCTAACCATATAATTACCGGTAGTTCCACCAGACGGCAATTCATTTGGAAAATCAGGTTTGTCTGGTGCCGAACCCAATAACAGAAGCAAGGAAGGGGATACTGCTTAGTGGGGCCTCTTCCAGTCAATTGGCCTACTGAGCCACACTGGCCAGACGAGTTGGCACCGGGTTTCGTATCAAGGTTGTTTTGCGGCTAGGTCCTTACGACACCCACAGGATGGAATGGGATGGTGACACTATGTACTCTAAACCCGACACCACACGGAAAAGGAATGATAAGGATACCAAATACAAACAATCAACGCGAGCGAAGTGAACTAAAGCCGGGTACTCATTAGCGAAGTGTAACCGTAACTGTTGCATGTTATGTAACCAAAATCAGTGTGTACGTGGTCGCGAACCACGTACACACTGATTTTGGTTGACTTGCCGCGAGCGGATCGAGTTGCAGTTTGCAGCGAGCCGACAATAAACACGTGTTCATTATGTAACGTAACCGTTTAGCAGTATTAAGCAACGTCCAATGCTGTAACTAAAATCATGGTGTGTACGTGGTCCGCGAACCTGGCGCGAGCGGCACGCAGCGAACCAATGGATGTCGGTTTTTGGCGCGAACCAAAGGAAGCGCGCAGTATGTTCGTGGACGTCTGACATCGCGTACACACACTGTATCTGTTCGGTAACAGTTACAGCCGACTGAATGAGTACGTTGGGTGAGGGCGTTCGATGGAAATGTTCACTTCGATGGACACGAAGACTACAACACGCATACACACTAGAACCACGTTACTGTAACTGTCCGGTTACAGTTACAGTTCGCTAATGCGTACCCGGCTTAACATGTATGAAAAACTGGCTCAAATATGCAAGCTAAACAAAACTAACTTATTTTAGGTGGCGGTGGACGTTCGGCTTAAAGCCGTATAGAATAAGGCATCTGCCCTCAGAACCCGTTATTAATATCGTTATAGTACTTGTGTTACGAAACGTGATTTGAATGAAACAACTTTGTTCCGCTATCTCATACTGTTATTATCATATGTGGCGCGAGAAATCTCTCGTATTTGCACAGAGATATTATTGTACGTAGCACCCTTACATTTTTTGTATGACTGATTTAAAGAGTCCGGAGGTTACTGATTTAGAATACATTGTGGCACCACCCCTTTTTGTTGTGAGGGTGTCGTAAGACTCGACAATAGGAACTGACAAGGCCGAAAACCTAGCCGTAAGAGAAGGAAAACTTGATATGAAACCCTGTGCCAACCCATCTGGCCAGCGTGGCACGGTAGGCTAATTATCCCCCCATGAATTTAGAGGAGACCCGACTCAGTAGTGGGTGTATAATTTATAAGCTGAAATGATGATGATATTTAAACTATCCATATTTTCGGAACTTCATATTATTTTATGGTTTCGTCGTTTGCCCACAAAGAGAGTGTTATACGTTTGGCGAGTCTCTCTGTAGCATAATATCTCTTGATTTCTTAGGTTTACCGTGAGCGATTTCTGCGTGCACATGGAACGTTATCAATAAAATAAAATTATAGGCGGTAGATTTTAACTGTTTCTTTGTACTTTTGAAGACAACTGTCATCTAGTCTCTCCCGCGACCACGACTGCTGCAAAGCATTCGAAACGTCGGGAATTAAATAATGTAATATACACGCGATAAATCCGTTAAAAAGTGTTTAATTTCAATAATATCGCTTGCTTAGATAAACCGATTTCGACATCGTGTCTTTTAATGGTCTCTCAAGCGAGAGTTTTGTTATCTCTGACTCAAGAAAGTCTGTTCAGCCTGGTAGCGTAGATTTTATATTTTGGTTATAAGCAAGTCTTTTTTATTGTTACAGCGGATCCTTTGCCAGGCAAGCACGTGCCACTAGAGAGCTATGAGAGCGAGTTGGAGAGAGAGCACGCCCTACCCACGTCTGTGCCCAACGCAGACATACTCAAGACTAACAGCAATCCGACGTACCATAAGCCTAGGTAAGCTTTTTGCTTTTTTAAAGTTCAAATTTGGAACACGGAGCGACCAATCGCACATCGGATTCGGCTGGGGACGGTCTTAGAAAATGTTCACATTACATTGTGACCCGAGTTTGTAAAGGTGACGCTTTTAACCTTGATTTAAAAGTCAAGACAAGTTTGGACAGATTGTTATTATAGACCTAGTTATTCTTCCACACCTTTTTTTCCCAATTCAATTAGGATCGGCCCAGTCTAACCAGTTTAGTGGCCGGTAATTATTTGGTTAGACCAGTCGCTTTTTGCGCTGCTGACCTCGTATAACGACAGCCATTGATGGTTGAATAGCAGGACTGCTTTACGTGCCTTCCGAAGCACGGACGTCAAATGTTACAAAATCCACATCCAGCGTTCAGAGTGCAGAGGCAGTGATCTGCTTGGCGACTTACTCTCTCTCTCTCTACGAAATGTGGATAAAGAGGATGATGATGAACTATCGCTTTAAAAACTAACGCTTTAAAAAGTCCGTGTGGTGACGGATTTAGAATACGTAGTGTCACCACCCCATTCCATCCTGAGGGTGTCGTAAGAGCAGCAGGAAATTTTAAGGCCGTGTACTTAGCGCAAGAGAAGTGAAACTAGATAAGAAACCTTGTGCCAACCCGTCTGGCCAACGTGGCATAGTAGGCTAATTACCCTCCATGTAGTTGGAGGAGACCCGACTCAACGCTTGGTCATCTATAGGCTGAGAAGTAAATCAAATGAAAATATATTTTTTGACTGCCTCGTTGGTCTAGTGGTTAGATGTGCCGCCTTTGGATCAACGGGTCCCGGGTTCGATTCCGGGGTCGGGCAAGTAAGTGTCTTTGTCTAAACCAGAGGCACTGGCTCGGAGTCTGGGTGTCATTTCTATCTATAATATGTATGTATTTACAAAAAATGTATGTAAGTAGTTTATCATCCATCTCGTTACCATAACACAAGCATTATGTTGCTTAGCTTGGGACGAGATGGCGTTGTGTGAAATGTCCAAGTATATTTATGTATTATTATTTATATTATATTTATTCATGGAATAATTTGTACAGTTACATCTATAGATAAAATTAATGGCGTAACTCTGAAGTCCAGATAGTCCCCCTTAGATAAATGTAGACCTCTTCGGATCAGACTTTATTTTACGTATTACAGACTAATTAAAAATTTTCAACTTGAAAACTTGAAAAATTATAGGTAGATGTGGTTAAATATTGCACAAAATGGCGGCCCACAAATTCATAATCATTTCAAAACTCGCGCCAACCGAGCGTGGTACGAATTTAAAAAAAGGTAAATGAGCGAACAGCTAATTCGATTTTACGCTGCGCTTAAAAAAAGGTCCGCCTATTACGCGGGCACGCAAAAAGATTGAATTTCTCGCGCGCTATTTGTCGCGTTCTAATCGTAAAATTGGCATGGCTTCCTTGTCTTTTACGAATGATTAACTTCATTTAGGGCTGCCTAATAATTAGTAACAATTTTATACTATTAGTGTGGCTTTTACGCATACGGCTTACCTAATGGTAAGTGGCTCACTAAACTATTAAAATTACGGCCCTTTCCCACGTTAGGTGGTAGTATATTCACATCACCTATTTATATTCACATCTTTCATACACAATTCCCACACAATCCCTCTTGGTGGGAAATTAGCCCACTGGGCCACGTTGGCGAGACGGTTTGGCGCAAAGATCGTACCAGAAATTCCTTCTCTTGTGGCTTGGCTGTCGTAGGGAGGAAAACTTAGCCATAAGAGAAATAAAATGGAAACAAAACACAAAATTTGGAGGAGTTCTGATACAGGAGGTAGTTTAAGAAATGAGACGGGCTGAGGGTGTCGAACGAGGCGAAAGGTATGTATACCTTTCGCCTCGTTCGACACCCTCCTCCAAATTTTGTGTTTTGTTTCCATTTTATGTCTCTTATGGCTAAGTTTTCCTCCCTACGTTGTTCTTTTAGTCGCCCCCTACGACACCCCCAGGATAGAACACGTTGACGACATTATATGTTGACAACCCTAATTTTTGGTGACTATATAATGTGCACAGTTAATTTAATTGGTTTATTTACTAGGATAGCAAGTTTTATAAATTTAATGGCTTAAACTAAATCTTAATTTCCCATGATTTTGTAGATCTGATGTTATCAAAGCTAAATTCCAGAATTTAAGTTATATTAGACAAAGAGCTAGCTACTAAAAAATGACCAATTAGTAATGTTAATCAACTTGTTGGTCTAGAAATTGCAAACGCTGCCTTTGCGTCAGTTTAGGGGATGTAAAAAAGAATAATAATGCAAGTATCCTTTTAACTAGCATTTCCTGCTCTGGCTATAGATATCATTTGTGATCGTGTTACGTACCTAGAAAGTGGCTCCGCGATACAGGTAGTCCAAGTGCGAGAATAACTGTCTATTACACCTTCACGTCTGAATTGCTCAAACAATACTAACCTTGGAAAAGGATGAAAACGTATAACTTGATTAGGTATTGGATGTGAATTATTCAGGTTGGTTCTCGCAAAGTTCTCGAAATTCTCGAAATCCTCGCAAAGCTTACTACGAGGTCGAGTATGACGTCTTTAAAAAACTCCCGTGTCGATTAAAAATGTGTTCTTATAGCTAAAGTTTAAAACTATTAAATTGCAATTGGTTTATCTCGAAGCTGTTACGCCACAGATAGACTGGTCAAACATACTGTTGTTAAGTTAAAAATAAGTCTCATACTTATTACGAGTAATGCACGAATGATATTTAAATAAAATAGTTCATCTCTTGGCCTAACCCGTGTTTCAGTCTTCGGTTAACCGTACAATAATTTTAATGGTTAAAATTTAACAGCGAGGCGTTATGTGTCTTTACGTCTCGGTTAACTGCAAAACTTTACATTCGACTTAACTTTTTTAATCTTACTTCGAATTCCTTGCAAAATTACTTATGAAGTTTATACAAAATGTGGTATCATTGTGAGATTTTCGGAAGGTACTATATTTATGCCTACTACGCAAAAAAGAGTGTTATACGTATGACGTGTTTACGCAATAAAACCCACGTTTCAGTTTTGCACCATTTATAAACTGATGCATTCAAAGCTGGATAAAAAAGTAGCTAAAAACGGAGAAGACACGAAACATTTTAACACATAACATTTTATAGAAATCAAAGGAATTCGCGAACAATTTGGCGCTATAGAACAAACACACCAAAATTTCGAAGAACAATTCAACTATGAATGAAAGCGCTGATTGTCCGGTATCGATAAAATAGTATCGATATCTTTTTTATCGTACTCAAACGAAAAACGCAGTGCTGACAGGTCCTCACGGTGGAACAATTGTTAAGCCTTTTTTTTTGTTCGCCATGGGTAAATTCCTTTATGGACTTCCTTCGCCGGCCACGGGGATGGCCAGCGAGGGGAGTGTGGGACTCTCCCCCATAGAGGGGGCCTACCCACTGAACCTCCCCGGGGTGCTACAACTCGTGTCCTGTTGCGGCATTGTGTGTTAAGCCTTCCTAACCTAACCTATACTCCTATATCCAGCAGTGGACTTCTTTTGGCTGAATGATGATAATGAATCGAAATAATCGATTACTTCTTACTTACTTACTTCTCAGCCCATAAAAGACCCACTGCTGAGTCGGGCCTCCTCCAACTATATGGATGGTAAATAACCTATTGTGCCACGCTGCCCAGATGGGTTGGCATAGCGATTCCTATCAAGTTTTCCTTTTCTTCCCTTTGTCGGCTATTTCGACACGCTCAGGATGAAATGGGGTCGCGACACAATGTATTTTAATCTGCCACCACCCATCACCCAAGAGTAGGACAATAATAAATAAAAATAAATAAATAAACCTTTATTTAGACTTTGTAGTGGGTATGGGCTGAAACGACGAACGACGAATATGAATTTTAATTATAAATTCTATTTTGTAATTATTATTTTCTTTATTTATGCATGGACCCCGTTCGGGTAAAAGCCCCCAAGGAATGCCAGTGACAGCGAAGGATGGATAGTAAGACAATTATAGGGAGTTAAAATTTTATCGATGTGTGATACATCTCCCATCTCTACGCAAAAGTATTTTCTCCAAATATTCCCCTCCGCTGTGTACACTCGATCAATCAATGCCAATGTCGATTGTGAACGCGAACAAACTTTGAGATTGTGGTTCTCAAACTATTTCGAATGGGGACCACTGTAAATTGCAGGCCATTATGACGTAACTGCTGTGATATTGAGACTGTGCTCGCAGTGAAGTCGAGCTCAAGAGATTTCTGTGCAGAGATTTAATGTTTGATCACCACATAGCATTTTTCTTTCATTTAAGTAGAATCCGTGACGGATTTCGAATATATTGTGTCACAACCCGATTCCATCCTGAGGGTGTCGTAAGAGCCGACTGAAGGAAATAACAAGGCAGAAAACCCAGACTCAAGAGAAGGATACTTGCTACAAAACCCTGCGCCAACCCATCTGGCCAGTGTGGTACAGTAGGTCAATTACCCTTCATGTAACTGGAGATAGCCCGACACAGAAGTAGTTAGTTTATTAACGCTTTCTAACTATAAGCTTTACTAATCTACAAAGATATAATAACGCGGCTTTGTTTTGTGTCTAGATTAATATTGATTATAATTTGTAAGGCCTTAGTTGTTATGAATTCATTTATGTTTTAAAAATGGTTTCTGAAAATCACTTAATTGTAAGACCTTTTTAAGCAATCCTTAGAGATGCTAATTTTCATTTTTCAAATCAAGACATGTATTTTTGATTTACACCCAAACTCGGAGCAATTGCCTCTGGTTTAGACAAAGACACTTAACCCCGGAAGCGAACCCGGGACCTTCGTCCAAAGGAGCCACATCTAGCCCTTAGGCCAACGAGGCAAACAAATTGGCAATCAATTGATTAAACCATTAATTGGCCCAAAGTTTGAGTATCGCTGAAAACAAGAAACATTCGACTTGTTCATTACTGCGGAGCTTGGCCTTATTTGAATAAAAAAAAACAAAATTTTTTTACCAACTTGGCACAATGGCGGAAGCCGTATTCAATTTGGCACCTAATAATTCTGTCTTTTAACTTTGATCGTTTTGTTTTTTTCCTGGTTGTATAAATTCACTTATGACAATGTTGATTGGAAACAGCCTAAGTCACATTAAAGTGGGTGTGTTGCCTATCTAATAATAGTTTTTTTAATTATGCCATACATTTGAGTTTAGCGTCTTTCGGAACCAAAGACAACATAGTATGTGTACACGGTTTTCGTAATTTCTCGTTAAAAAAGGCGAGGAAACTGTGTGTTTTTAGCCAGGTCTTCTCATTCCTACGTTCCGACCTGGAAGTAGTTTAAAAAAAAAGTATCCGTTGACAATGTGAACATTCATTCATAACATGTTTACATACTTCTCAGCCCATAAACAAATAAATATCCAGTGTTTTTTATGTTTCTTACAAATAAATATTTCAATTAAAAAAAAAGAACTTATCTAATAAATAAATTAAAATAACAATGTAATGGCATGCAACAATTTACGGTTAATATACTTTTCATCCCCCCATCTCGGAAAGAGTATTTTTGCTCTTCGATATCTGAGTGCAAAAGCAGTTTTTATTCGCTAGAGAATAAAGTATTTTTGCTCTTCGATATCTGAGTGCAAAAGCCGTTTTTATTCGCTAGAGAATAAAGTAAAGATTATTCTGTAATACTTACCTGTCATAATGTAGTAAATAATACCTAAACTGAAATAAAAGTGAACCTTAAAGTGATCTTGTGATTGTAAACGTTTTTTTTTGCATTTAGTCATTTCCTCGCTGAGGTGGAATGAAAAGTTACGTGTTGCACTCGAGTGCAAAGATTTTTCACCTCGTGCTCTTTTGATTCCCTCGCTAACGTTCAGGATTCTAATTTTGAATCACTCGCTGCGCTCGTGATTCAATTTTAGAATCCTTCGCTTGCTCGGTCATCAAAATTGACCACGCGGTTAAAAAGCAACTTTGCACTCTTGTATAACAAATAACTATTATTTAATGTTAAAAAAAATATCCTTGGACATTTCACACAACGGCATCTCGTCCCAAGCTGAGCAACTTAATGCTTGTGTTATGGTAACGAGATGGATGATAAACTACTTATATAATTTTTTTTTTGTAAACACATGTACATATTATAGATAGAAAACACCCAGACCCGGAACCAATACTTGTAGGTCGTACAAATATTTCTTCCGTGCGGGAACCCGCGACATGCTGCGCAACATTCGATCGCTCAACCACTGCCACAGCTATGTCAGGCCTTCTCCAACTACATGGAGGTTAACTAGTCTACTGTGCCACGCTGGCCAGACGGATTGGCACAGGTTTTCCTTCTCTTGCTCGGCTAGCTTAACGGCCTTATAATTTCCTTTTGTCGACGATACCCTCAGGATGGAATGGAGTTCTACTAACACTACTACTCAGCCCATAAATGACCCACTGCTCTGTTGGGCCTCCCCCCATCACAGGGAGGATCATTAGCGTACTGTGCCACGCTGGCCAGGGGTGGCTTTCACAAATATGTAATTCACGAATCCACATGAAGTCTTCGTGCAGTCGTGTGTAATCCTGTACAAAGAAATGTATGGTAAATTTTCACATTTTCCTGATTCGTGTTCAGTTATTATGTTCACGCAAAAATGTTGCTTCAATAACAAAGATAGATAACTCTTTATTGTACAACAAAACACAACAGTCTGGTTTACTGGATTAAATAAGCTTGGATTACTTTTAATGTGCTCCGTTTTATTATAAACAGTAAATAGTTACACTAAGTTTAGTCATTAAAATACACAGTAGCGGTGAATTTTCGCAAGTTACATTGCAAAGTTAAATTTATTCCCCCCAGTAATTATACACTTGTGTAGAATTGCTAAGCGAAAGTGGTTCTGACCTTAGCAGTTAAAAGTTAAAGTTTATATTGTGCGAAACTTGCAGGGATTCTTCAACTTAAATAAAATACGTGACAATATAACTTTTGGCAGTTCTTCTTTGGGCCACAGAGTAAGAGATTAACACGCTTACCGATCCAATACTAACTTCCAAACTTCATCATCATCAAAGTCTGTTTGTTCCGGCTAATCTCTGGAACGCCTGAACCGATTTTGACGGGACTTTTACTGATAGCTGATTATATAAGGAGTAACTTGAGCTACTTTTTTTGGACTAGCTTCGCCCCGTTACGTCACCCGCTGTACGACAATAACCGCGGGTAACATCGCACCCGTGCGAAGCTGGGACGGGCTGCTGGTTGTAAATACACTAATACCACTATTACTAATACTCAGCCCGTACATAACTCACTGCTGAGTCCGGCCTCCTCCAATTACATGGAAGGAAATTAGCCAATTGTGCCACGCTGGCCAAACGGGTTGGCCAAGGGTTTGATGTCAAGTTTTCCTTCTCTTACGGCTAGGTTGTCAGCCATGCAATCAGCAATCCTTTGGTCACTTCTTACGACACCCTCAGGATGGAATAGGCTTATCCGCTGTCCGAAATATGCGCCAGCGTTCTGGTCACTCGTGTGTTCGGTCAGACTGGACGAAATGACGTTAAAAATGGTTTGTAGTATTTTTAAGTATTTTTATGTTTGGTCCAATAAATCAATTTCTGTCTATTTGTAAATTTAAAGTATTTATGGCGGATTCAGAATACACAATATCACCAACCCACACCATCCTGAGGGTGTCGTAAGAGCCGACTAAAGGAAAGCAAGTGGCGGACCACCTATGCCGTAAGAGAAAGAATTTGATACAAAACCTGTCTTGCCGGCGTGGCACATTAGGCAATTCTCCCTCCATGTAATTCCAAGATGCAGAAGTTCAAAACAGAAGTTTTTTGGATACACTAAGTAAACTGCTGCACTATATAACCTGTATCACGGGGGCAGTTTCTGCCTGCCTGCCTCGTTGGCCTAGGGGTTGGATGTGCCGCCTTTGGATCACGGGGTGCCTGGTTCGATTCCGGGGCCGGGCAAGTGTCTTTGTATAAACCAGAGGCACTTGCTGTGAGTCCGGGTGTCATTTGAGTTCGTGAATTTCATGTTTGTAAACTGTCCCAGCGGCACAGGCTAAACTACAAGGTTTACGTTATTTAAAAAAAAGTGCCTCTGGTTTACACAAAGACGGTTCGTTTATGGAACTCATGTAATATACACCAATGATGTAATGTAAAACTGTTGTGTATGCTCGGTGCCGATGCCGCCGTGAGAAACGTTTTTATTTTCATTGAATAAACGCAATCATGTCTGAACGCACGTGTTTCCTTTAACGAAGACCACACAACTTCACATGGCGACCCTGCCAGCTGAAAATTAAGAAGAAAGAAGATAATATTACTATGGGGAAAACATACTCCAAAGAAGAAGTAGTTATAGCCCAAAACGCGAATGGGGATGCTTCTGCTACAACTACAGCACCGACTCCATCCTGTTGGTCACCGTCGTCGTCCTTTTAGTTGCTGCCATTGTATACTTCCTCTTTAAGAAGTGTCATACCCACGCAGTACATACGCTACGACGCGAGCTCAACGCTACCAGTCTTAACTACGTATCCAGACCCGACCTTGCCACCGCTCCGTAGCCAATCAAAAGACAGAAGAGAGAAGAGAACATTAGAGAAGACCTGAAAATCGAGCCTAGGAGAAAATCCAGGATATAACCAGACCATACCTTGCCACCACTCCGTAGTCAATCAAAAGACTGAAAAGATAAGACTTGAAAATCGAGGACATGCAGTTAGAAGTACCAAGCAGAGCCAAGCAGTACAGAGCGAGTCCGGTGTGTATACTGCGAGTTTATTAATTAGATATACGAGTTTACTATAAGTAATTAATTTCGCCTGTAGTCTTAATATAAATTTGATACATTTTATATACACATATATTATAATATTTGATTATATTCCGATGCCTGTAGCTGAACTAACGGCTACATATAATACCTTAAAAGATATCAAAGGTTACCTGGTAAAAATCGGACCAATCCGACGGCAGACATCAGAAACGTCAAAAAAAAAATTTGTCGAAGCTCAGGTTATCTATAGTCGTTTGGAGTTTATTTCTGCAGAAATCAGACAGAAGACCGACAAGTCCGAGATAAGCACCGAAAGCTTACGGTCTATCAACAAGTTAATTAATGATATACACTTATTGTATAGCACAATCGTGAGTTTAGTGTTAAAAAAAGGAGATTCAGTTACAGAAAATTTAAGCCACAAAGACGAAATGGCAGCCGAAAATTTTGATTTGAAATCTGCTATTGCGTTAATACCCGTAATGACAGGCCACGAACAAGTCACTTTGCAAACGATAGATAGCATCCAGCTCTACAGTAGCATGCTGAATGAAGATGGTAACAAGAAGCTTATCGAGTTCGTGCTTAAAACGAGACTGTCCCAAAGTGCCAAACTTCGGTTAAACCCGAAATATAGTAGTGTTAGTGAACTAATTTCAGCTATGCGAAACAACCTTATACAAAAAAAATCATCTGTTGCTTTACAATCACAGCTGTTTCATAGTAAACAAGGTCATAGGACTATAGAAAAATATGGTTGCGAAGTTGAGAGCTTGTTTGTAGACCTCACTTTAGCTCAAGCTGACGGTGACGAAGAAAAATATCGCGTATTATTCCCACTAAATGAAAAAACGGCCATCAAGCGGTTCGCGGATGGACTATCGGACCCGCGCCTTAGCACGATTATTGCTTCACGGACGTATACCTCGCTGTCGGAGACTATTAGAGCAGCTATAGACGAACAGTCCTTACGTGTCGACGACAACCTCGAGGTTATGCAATTACAAACCAATAGGCCATACTCGTTTAATAAGAGCTTTTCTAGGTTTGATTCGCGAGGTAACCGTTTTTCGCGCTATCATCCACCAGACAACTCATTTAACGAGAGCGGGAAATACGAACATAAAACTTATAAGCCCCGGATATTTCATAATGGTTCAACACGTCCCCACCGTGGCTACCGTGGAAGGGGCAGACCCAATCGCGGGGATAGTAAACCTAATTTTGGATACAATCTGGCTCATACGACGCAGGATCTTTATCAACCCAATCAGGACACGAATGAGCCAGAATCAGAATTTTTTCGTCCCGAAAATGAATAAAACATATGTTATGAACTTCAATAATAGTAGTTACGTTTCTATGAATTTAGGTATAAGCAACAAAAAACTAGATTTATTAGTAGATAGCGGGGCAAGTCTATGCGTATTAAAGTACGAATCATTGTGTAGGTTTAGCGAATATAAAGATCAAGTACATATAGATAAGATTACAATTAGAGGTGTTAGCGGAAAATTAACTTCCGAAGGATACATTAATATGGACTTAAAAATACATAATATGACTTTCAAGCAAAAGTTTTACGTTTTCAAAAACTTATCGTGCTCTGTAGACGGTATAATAGGTGAAGATTTTTTGAAGCGTTATAACGCCATTATAGACTATAGTCAAAATGTATTGCGACTCACACAAAACAATAAAAATATTTGCGTGAGAATTAACGACAATAGCTCCGTACATTTGATACCACCTCGTTGCGAAGCGATCAAGTTCGTACCTTGCACTACGCAACATGATACAGTTGTTCTGGCCGAGGAAATCCAAAACGGTGTGTTTATTGCCGGAATGATAGCAAAACCACATAAGGGTCGTATACCAGTTAAAATATTAAATACCTTAGATAAACAGGTTATGGTTGACTTGTCTATGTTAGTGGTTTCGTCCATTGATAATTTTGAGTTGTGTCATTTTCATGAGGAAAATAAGTCAGTAGACCGTATCAAAACCCTATTTGGACTTTTAGATATGAGCTATTTGAATAAAGAAGAAAAGATTAACATTGAAAAAATATGTGCTAAGTACGCGGACGTTTTTCATTTGCCCGGCGACAAGTTGACGGTTACAAACTTAATGCAACACAATATCGTATTAAAGAAAGACGCCACGCCAGTATACGTTAAACCATATAGAATACCCCACTCGCTTAAAGGAGAGGTGGATAAACAGGTCCGTGAAATGTTAGACAATAACATCATAGAAGAGACCGTTTCCGAGTGGTCCAGCCCAGTATTATTAGTGCCAAAAAAAGCAGATAAATCGCAGGAAAAAAAATGGAGACTTGTCATAGACTACAGACAATTAAATAACAGAATTCAGGACGACAAGTTTCCCTTGCCTAATATTACAGAAATATTAGACTCGCTTTCTGGGAGTGTTTATTTTTCCAAACTAGATTTATCTCAATCTTACTATCAGTTATCTTTAAATGATAGTTCGCGGAAATACACATCTTTCAGCTTAAATAAAATGTACCAACTTTCGTTAAGTAAAACTTCACGTAAAACCACTGCTTTTTCAGTGGGCAAGCAGTATCAGATGAAACGCTGCCCAATGGGGCTGAAAACAAGTGCTAGTGTTTTTTCAAGGCTGATGACCATCGCGATGGCCGGCCTTAATTACAACAAATGTTTCCAATATTTAGACGATTGTGTTGTGATAGGCAAGTCCATGGATCAGCATAATTCGAATTTAATTTGTGTGTTGAACCGGTTAAGAGAGGTTAATCTAAAATTAAATCCCATGAAGTGCGAGTTTTTAAGAAGGGAAATTATATATTTGGGCCATAAAATCACAGCAGGCGGCATATTTCCAGACCCTGATAAAGTAAATATTATGAACAACTTCCCACGACCAACATGTGCTGACGAGGTAAAACGCTTTGTCGCGTTCGCCAACTATTACCGGCGATTCATATCACGTTTCGCCGACATTGTATTCCCTTTAAATAAGCTTTGTAAGAAGGGAGCGAAATTTAATTGGACTACAGATTGCGAAACAGCATTTCAAAACTTAAAACACATTATGACAAGTCCGCCGATTTTAGACTATCCCGATTTTTCTGATTCCAATGTTTTCCAGTTACATACGGATGCATCAAAATTCGGCCTAGGCGCAGTATTATCAAACAGTAACGGTAGGGTTATCGCCTACGCGAGTAGAAGTTTAAAGCCGGCTGAAACACGATACCCCATCATAGAATTAGAATTATTAGCAATCGTTTGGGCAGTCCGGCACTTCAGACCGTACCTGTACGGCAGAAAATTTAAAATATTAACAGATCATAAGCCACTTGTATATCTCTTTAGCTTAAATGACCCGTCTAGTAGGCTGACTAAATTTAGGCTTTATCTCGAAGAGTACGATTTTGACGTAGAATATGTTCCAGGTTGTAATAATGCAGCCGCCGATGCATTAAGCCGTATATCAATATCGTCTTGCGATTTAAAGAATATGCACGATAAAGCAATCATGGCAATGACACGAGCCCAAAAGAAAAAGTTGCAACAGTGTGAACTTAACGAAAGTACATCGCAATTGCCTTTTTGTAACCCACACCAGCCCGCAACAGTAGAGGTTCTCAAAAGACCTCACGATGTAATTGAACTTATTTTTTGTGACAAAACCGTACAATCGGAGTTATCACATATTAATAACGTAACAACTTCGGAACATAATCACTGCATATTTTTACCTGCACGGTCATTAATTTATCTACGTACCCAATCGTTATCTACTCCGTCAGTGTTAGCGAGGGATCTAGAAAATTTGTGCAGTAATATAAAAATAAAGGAAATATTAATTATTAAAAGCAAAAGTAATGCTTTACAAATAAAAATGTTGTTGCGCGCTCTGAGAGAATCACAGGCCAGTTCTCCGCGTATTCTTATAGCAAGGGGCATCACACGCGTAACTGATAGCGAACAAATTAAAGTAATTCTAAACGATTATCACCTCCTACCAACTAGTGGGCATGCAGGTATAAACAGAATGCTTAGTAACATAAAGAAAAAGTATTTCTGGCCTGGAATAACTAGTGATGTCATTAATTATGTACGTAAATGTAAAAGTTGTCAAATACATAAATATTCAAATAAAAAGGTAAAACAACCTATGGTTATAACATCGACTGCCAACTCAGCTTTCGAGATCGTCAGTTTAGATTTAATGGGGCCTCTAGAGATAGATAACTATAGTAACAGGTATATCTTAACCCTGCAGTGTAATCTGACTAAGTTTGTAGAGGCGTATCCATTGGTACGCAAAGATGCACAAACAGTGGCTAAAGCATTTGTCGACAATTTTATATTAAGATACGGTATACCAAAACAAATTTTATCCGATAAAGGCACGGAATTTATTTCGTGTATTTTAGTGGAAATATGTGAAATTTTGAAGGTCGAAAAGCTTTTGTCCACCCCTTACCATCACGAAACTTTAGGCTCACTTGAAAATAGTCATAAACATTTGGGTGCTTATCTCAGAATTCAGTGTGAAGGCAATAAAACAGATTGGAGTAACTGGATACCATTCTGGTGTTTCTCATATAATACGTCAGTGCATAGCGAAACGAAGTACACTCCATTCGAATTGGTGTTCGGGAAAACATGTAATTTGCCCAGTAACTTACTTTTAGATGTCGAACCTTTATACAACTATGATGATTACCCTAAGGAACTGAAGTTCAGACTAGCAAAGGCTCAAGCCGAAGCCAAACAAAACCTAATACAAAGTAAAATATCAAGAAAACTTGCTTATGACAAGTCCACTAATTCCATGCATTACAAAAAAGGAGACCGGGTCTTATTAAAAAACCAGACTGGGGGTAAGCTTGAAAGTTTATATACTGGCCCGTATGAAGTCATAGAAGACTTGTCACCGAACGTAAAGATTTTAAAAAACAATAGGATATCTATAGTACATAAGAATAATACCAAATTGTTTTATTTGTGATTGTATCCCTTTTAGTATAAGCACTATAATAAGTTAGTATAATTAGCCTAGGATAAAACGTGATTTCTGTATACGTCTTTGATTTTTTTTGTTGGGAGGGGTTGTAGTCCCATCTTTTCGGGGGAGTTGTAATATACACCAATGATGTAATGTAAAACTGTTGTGTATGCTCGGTGCCGATGCCGCCGTGAGAAACGTTTTTATTTTCATTGAATAAACGCAATCATGTCTGAACGCACGTGTTTCCTTTAACGAAGACCACACAACTTCACACTCACTTCCCGCTGGTATTCGGAGCTCTGATTGCCTACTTACCTTCAAGCGAAGAGTCAAAGAGTATTATCTCTCCTCCTGTTAGTAATAGTTGTTGCATTTATTTATTAAGTATGTTTAAGTATGTATTAATATTTCGTATTTAAGTATCTATTATAACTTATTATTATTTTGCATTAAACTTAGTTTAAACATTTGTAATATTATTAATATTAAGTTTTTTACGCACTAAGCCTATTATACTTTTTCAACATCTCCTTTTGCGGGTCTACTGGAAGAGATTTCTATAGAAATAAGTAGTACCTTTGTACATAAGTTTCCTAAATGTTATTTTACTTTTTCTATGTGTGTACATAAATAAATAAAGACACATAACATTCCCGACCTCGGAGTCGAACCGGGGACCCGTTGATCCAAACCCCTAGGCAGTATGAAATGAAAAGTCATGGCTCGTCCTAAATCGTGTTCTTAACGCTTTCGCTTGCACGCCAGCTTGCTTAATGGCTCCAAACTTTCGACGCGAAGTCCTTCAGCCGGTACTTGTGTGATTATGCAAATCGTCGCGACTCGACGACACGACTCCACGATTAATCGTGTTCATAATCGGTTCGGTAATTTGAAGTTGCGAATTGTTGCGGACTCAAATCGCATCATTTTGTACATTCATACTGAAATATAAAGTTTATCTAGAAAGTAACAAAGTGCATTTAGGCGGAACTTTCAGGCGAAAGTAGCATCTACGATGTAAACAGGTAGTGCACTATTAAAAAGCCATAGTTAACACTATCACTATCACTACATAGTATAAAACAAAGTCGCTGTCGTCTGTCCGTCCCTATGTATGCTTAAATCTTTAAAACCACGCAACGGATTTTGAAGCGGTTTTTTTTAATAGACAGGGGGGTGATTTAAAGAGGAAGGTTTATATGTATAATACATGCATAATTGCACCCGTGCAAAGCCAGGGCGGATCGCTAGAGTAATATATAAAAACAAAAATTTTACATTACCCTCCATGTTGTTCCATCATCAATGATGATGTATTATCAACATGTTTGTCAACCCTATTTCTCCATATGGATTCAAAGTCGCGAAACGTTGCAATACCAAACGCAGTTCGAATTAGAATTAATACTCGTCAATCGATTATCGAAGTTGCGCACCGCATTTCGAATACTAATTAGTATTTTTCGAATACTCTCAAGCCGTTCTCACGGTGATTTTGGAATAAAAATCGCTCGGATTAATCCGATTCTCGTGTTCTGTTGAAATGATACTCGTAGCATACCGATTTTAAAATCACAACATGGTTGTCTGTCGAGTGGTTAATCTCTGCAGGATTTTATTATTGTTTAAATAAAAAAACTATATACTAACTATCACTATCACTACATAGTATAAAACAAAGTCGCTGTCGTCTGTCCGTCCATAAGTATGCTTAAATCTTTAAAACTACGCAACGGATTTTGAAGCGGTTTTTTTAATAGATAGAGTGATTCAAGAGGAAGCTTTTCAAGTATAATATATGCATAATTGCACCTGTGTCAAGCCGGGGCGGGTCGCTAGTAGGGGAGAGCGGGGCTGGTACTAACAAATTTTGTATTAGGGTTTATATTTTCATTAATAATAAAGTTTTTCGTTTTATTTTTTATCGAAAAAGTGCTTTGGTTATACAGCTATGATATTAGTAACAAAAACCATGAGGTAAGTAAGTACTTTCAGAAAGAGAGCCATGGAAACGAAAAAAGTCATTTGTTAATACATACCCCGCATCTGGGGCAAATATTAACAGAGCTGGGGTAAGTATTAACGTAAGGGGCAATTATTAACAGAGACAAAAATTTTATCAAATACTTAAATAAAATGTCATTTACATGGATGAAAATGTTTTATTGTCTCTAAAGCTAAACAAATCGGTACTTTGTTTATGATAGTAACTCAATGAACTCAAGCTACTGTGCCCGTGTAAAGAAAATGCTTTTAAATCTACACTTCTTTCTGTCTTTAAGTTTCTTAATGAGGTATAAAAATAGTATTAATCTTATAAATCTACACTCATTAACAACAATTGAGTGGGTATTAGGGGTTTTTTTTCTTTTGGTTCTGGAATATTATCTATATTGTATCGAATGGCAAGCTCGTATGCTCATTTTTTGATTTCGTCATCCAAACTAGATGATCGAACATTTTACTAAATAATCTGCAATAATTTTTACTTGCTCTGTATTGAAAACTAGACGGTTTTTTTATAACCCAATTCAACAGAACTTCCCTCCTTTTTTCTTGACTTATATAAACAGTGTTACATGACAAATATCGTATTCCGTGGCAACCTCACAAAATTTCTTGTTTTTACCAGAACTTCTTCAGCTGCCAGCTCAAATACTTCTTCAGACGTAGACCCCCTTGAACTCTTTCGTTTATAATTTCTCATTCTTCAAAAAACATTTATAAAATCACATACCTACATAATATGGGGGTAAGTATTAACATGTTAATACTTACCCCACTCAATTTGTTAATTTTAGCCCCAAGGTGACATTTTATACTTAATCGACTACACAAAAAAATCTAGTATAAATAATTACAAACAAGTATATTAGTTTTTAAGTCAATAAAATAGAACTTTATTTAGAATAAACTTTGATTGAATTTAGCGAAGAAATTAATGTTAAATCAATTTATCACGAAATACGAAAAGTTGGTTTACCTGTCAATCCGAGTTTACTTCGCATATCTATCACTAACGACGGCCGGTTGATAACCGACAAGTCAGGACATGTTCGGCTGTGTATATAGTTATCCTAAACCAAATCTCATATTTTTAACCCTTCACGTTTGGCAGGAATAAGCTTGTTAATTCTTACCTCCGTTAACACCAACCCCGCTCTCCCCTACTATATAGAATAAAAAACAAATCTGTCTTATATCACGTCTTTTACCTAAAAATGGCGATCTAAAACGAGAAACTGCAGAGTTTTTTGCCGGCTCTTCTCTGTAGAGCTGCATTCCGAACCGGTGGTAGATGGTAAATAATCAATTTACAATTTTATGTGGTAAATTTTAAATTTTATTTAGTAGTTTGGCTTGTCATAAGAGCTCTATTGAGCCAAGTTCATTAAATGAGTTTTGATTGATTTTGATTTTGTATTCGATGTGTCTAGGAGAAGCTCGCTGGATTTATAACGTTAGGTTTAGTTACTAGTTATACTACCCGGGAGACAACTGAAAGTTCTTCATCACAGCAAAAATAGCAATGAATGAGCCGGGACGGGTCAGATTATTACACTTCCCCACCGCACGCTGGGAAAAAACGCGTGTTGTAAAAATCAACAAAACAGCACGCTTGGTGGTAGGATCTAATGGTCCGCCCGGCTAGCTACCACCCTCACATCTAAGCCTGGCGGCAAGCGGTATGACTGTGTTTCGTCGTGTGTATTATGTGAGAGCCGGTGCCCGACAGGGCATTTCCTTGAATTGCCTGCTCCATCTTACACCCTGTCGTTGCTTTCCATCACGCAAGCCTAGGGTCAAATGCATTCAAGTTACTAGTAAAAAAAAGAAAAAGAAAAGACAAGGCCGGTTGCATATACGACGACACGGTTGGCGCAGTGGTTGAGCGATCGACTGCTGCGCAGCATGTCGCGGGTTCGATTCCCGCACGGAAGAAATATTTGTACGACCTACAAGTATTTGTTCCGGGTCTTATGTACTACAAGCATAATATTGTAGAGAAACACTGCTAAATTTAAAGGTACATCGTTGCACCCGTGCGAAGCCGGGGCGGGTCGCTAGTTAAGAATATATCTTTCACGTATCTCGCCAAAGACCTTATACTCGAAATATCACTGCGACGTTCATATATGAAAATTGCTATGCTTATATGAGTTCTAGACCTAACTATGGTGATAACCATAAAACGCTCGATTTACGACGTTAATAAAATGATACCGCAGCAAAGTATATTTTGTTCTAGCAAGAATATCGTCGATGTGTGTCTACGATCACAATATTGTGACAGAATTACAGGATGAGTCGCTTATGTATAGATATATCGCGGTATTGCCGATAAATTACGTTCTTAATGCGGCCCCGTTCGCTGTCTACAAGTTGTTAACAGCGCCATCTAGCGTCGAGTAGCGATAACTCTGTTTAGGGTGCTATTAATAATTCACGTATAAATTTGTGATAATGATACTAATACGTGTAGTTTCTACAATATAGATATATTTTATCGTTGTTAATGTTTACGGATGATCTCTAAGATCTTTCAATAGTAAAGAAATTGTTTAAGTGTAGCGAACTCTCCTATCTAGCGAACTTGCTCTCTTAAGCTGTTTAGTCCTGTTTGTAAACAAGACAAATAATTTGAAAAAAAAATTAAATTAAAAATTTAAAAACCCCGACACAATAACCTTTAAAAAGTAAAAAATAAATACATCGCGTTGGGGGACCGCTCCCACTTATTTATTACCTGACACCTGGTCCCCCAACGCGATGTATTTATTTTTTACTTTATAAAGGTTATTGTGTCGGGGGTTTTTTTAACCCCCGACGCAAAAAGAGGGGTGTTATAAGTTTCACGTGTCTGTCTTTCGGTCTGTCTGTGGCACGGACAGATGCCACAGACAGACTGACAGACAGACAGACACGTCAAATTTATAACACCCCTCTTTTTGCGTCGGGGGTTAAAAAGAATACAACTACAGAGTTTCTTGCCGGCTCTTTTCTAGAGCATTATTCCGAACCGGAAAATGATGACTGATAGTTGTGTATGGATGGAGACTACTACTAGCTTGGGACAGGGGTCGGAAGATGATATTGGTAATTTGAAATATGACGATATGTAATTTTATTATTTGCAAGAAAAGAAAAAGAAAATTTATTATTTTTATAAAGTACTAGCTGTCCCGGCAAACGTTGTTTTGCCAAATAATTAACCATCCCCCGCGCAACCCCCTTCCCCGCGCAACCCCCACCCCGCGCAACCCTCTAGGTCTTATGGTTCCAGAGATATCGTGAACATCTATCCCAAACTTTGTTTTGCCATGTAATTAAATAGGGGTTGATCGTAGAGGGGTGAAAATTTAGGGTTGTTTGTATTTTTTTATGCTGAATCTTAAAAAAATAAAAGCAAAAAATTTTCTCTAAAAAATAAACAATTTTTTTTTGACCCCCCCCTTAAAATTTAGGGGGATGAAAAATAGATGTCCTATTCTCATACCTACCCAATTCATTCTATTTAATACCGAAACTAAAATAAAAGTGAGATACACGTGGTAGAATGACATGAAAGCTGGCTGTTGGTATAGTGGTCTAGCCTCGTTGGTCTAGTGGTTAGATATGCCGCCATTGGATCAACGGGTCCCGGGTTCGATTCCGGGGTCGGGCAAGTGTCTTTGTCTAAACCAGAGGCACTGGCTCGGAGTCTGGGTGTCGTTTCTATCTATAATATGTATGTATTTACAAATATATATATATATAAGTAGTTTATCATCCATCTCGTTACTATAACACAAACATTAAGTTGCTTAGCTTGGGACGAGATGGCGTTGTGTGAAATGTCCAAGGATATTTATTTATTTCCGGGACGACACGCTTTTATAATTACTACATAAATAACCTGTACCCCATGCCTATTCAGTAGCTAATAAAAAATCATAACGAGAAAAACGTCAACAGGTAAAAACATTTTCTACATTTTAATAGTAAAATCTTATTTTATTTTTTCCTAGCCTCATTAAAATGCTGTTTGCGATCCAAAATAAAGCGATGCGAATGGCGGGAGCCATGGCACTATGCCAATTTTTGCCATTTCCATAGCAGTACTGTGGTATCGGTATTGAACCGCATTTCAATATAACCTAGCCGCGATGTGAGCTCCAAGTAAAATGGTTATGCACAAATCAGGTCGATGACGTATAGAGAAATAATCGCATATACAGATTCCGCTGTTTGAAATTCGAACAAGTTCTGTTTTGAATTTGGAATTTTATACGATTGTTCAAATCATATACGTTTGGAAATGGATTTAAAAACATGTCACAGGTTATTCCATTTCTAAGGGTGTCGCAAGTGACGTCTAAACCTTTCTGGCCCGTGAGGCCTTTATATGTTTAGCATCAAAGGTCCCTGGTTTGATTCGCGGAACGGAAAAGTATGTTATTTAGTATACGCTGAAGTTTGCTCATGAGCTTGGGAAGTAAGGCCTACTTATATAAAAATACTTATTACGGTTAACCAAACAGTAATTTTTGGTGTCGATGATACTTTCTATATGGAACTTACATGAAACCCTGTGTCATTGAATGAAAATTAAAGGCTATATTTCTTTGTTCCAGACCTCCACAGCACCATGGGGCGTCATTGCTGGCCGGCGTCGGTGGGGGAGGCGCCGTGCCCTCTTACGCGCCTCCCGGCAGAGCATTCTTCACTCCTCCCCTTCCGCCGGAGTACAAAAACCCTTTCGCTGACAAGCCTACCCTTAGAGGTAAGTTATATTTAAAATGTATGAACAATATAGTTTAATAATTATCGCATATCCTGTTAGCTTACCTTAAATTTGCCGCGTGGTGTCGGATTAAATTAATTAAAAATATATTGTGTCACCAACCCATTCTATCCTGAAGGTGTCGTATGAGCCGACAAAACGAAATGACAAGGCCGATAACCTAGCCGCTGGACAAGGAAAACTTGATACGAAACCCAGTGCCAAACCGTCTGGCCAGCGTGGCACAGTAGGCTATTTGCCCTTCATGCAATTGGGGGAGGCTCGACTCAACAGCGGGTCATATATGGGCCGAGTAGTAAACTTGAGAGTTTTTACCGGCTCTTCTCTATTAAACCAGCCTTCAAATTTTTAAGTAAATCTACGCTCAACGTTGCCACCATGGCAGATTTGGATAATTTCCCTCCATGTAGGTTCTATTTGATTGTATTAATGTTGTGAACGGTCTCTATTAAGGATTAGTCTCTCGCATTACCCAAAAACATAATTTAAATAATCCTAGCTTACTATCAAAAGATAACGGTTGAATATTGTTATTACAGGCACAAACACCGATGGGAATAACTATCTTAACCGGCGGCCCATCCCTCCTCCCTCCCTCGGACCAGGCCACGAGAGGATCCCTATCAGACCCCCCGGACAGGTATGTGTAAAACAACATCCATAGGTTATTTTCTACACAAGGGTTCACCTGTTTCATTTTCTGACAAAATTGCCGTTTATATACAATCTGACAAAGTGGAACCTTTCGTTTCAAACACGTTTGGCCCTATATCCTACTTTAATCTGCCATTTTTGAGCTGCCTCGTTGGTCTAGTGGTCAGATGTGCCGCCTTTGGATCAACGGGCCCCGGGTTCGATTCTGGGGTCGGGCCAGTGTCTTTGTCTAAACCAGAGGCACTGGCTCGGAGTCTGGGTGTCATTTCTATCTATAATATGTATGTATTTACAAAAAAAAAAAAATGTATATAAGTAGTTTATCATCCATCTCGTTACCATAACACAAGCATTAAGTTGCTTAGCTTGGGACGAGATGGCGTTGTGTGAAATGTCCAAGGATATTTATTATTATTTATATTTATTATTATAGTATTGCGTTTGGTACCAGGAATATGAGGAGAAGCTGTTGCTAAATCCTCTAGTACAGTGGCTAAGACCAGAAAATGACCTGTTTATTTTGTTTCTCTCCAGGACATATCGCCTCCCCAGGTGCCAGCGCCTCCGGCGGCCCCACCGCAGCCTCCCGCCACTGTTGAGACACAGAAAAAGAAAGCCTTAAACACACCCAGTCATAAGGTAGGACATTTAGCAAATAATTCCTTCTATACTTTCTACAGTCACAAAATTTGCTCTTTTCAGACAATCAACAAGACCTGTTGCGATGGAATCTTCAAATTTCTTCTAATAGTCCAGTCGAGATAGACATTTAAATAGAAAAAAATCCGGGGAGCGATTTTTTTTAAACGTCGGCGGGGGGGGGGGGGGGTTGGAGGTATAATTTAAGGTTACTTTTATGTCTATTTCGACTGAAACTACTTCTTCGATGAAAAGCATGCTGAAACTAGTTCTCTTTAGAAAAAAGTCAAGAGAGTCTTACAATAATTTTTTGATTCTCTAGCCTGCCCATGAGAACAAAAAGAAATATGAAAAAATCTAGCATGTCTCCCAAAATACCTAACATATTGTTTATCTTTTTTCAGCCTGATGAACTGGACAGTGACATCAAGTCGGGAGGCGACCAGGCCAACTTCACAGACTTCGTGCCCAACTCTCTCAACATTCCCACAATCTCACGGATCCTCTCGGGCTCCAACGGCAGAAAAGAGGAGATACCCGACGTTCTCCTCCGAACTGTCACCGCCAAGCCTCACCACAATCCAGAGAAGACTTCCAAGAGTGACATTTACGTAACTAAAGAAGCAGGAGTGACTCTTAGCGATGCTAACAGAGACATTTCCACAGAAGGTTCTGTATTAGCAGTGCTCGATCCAGAGATGAACAATTTAGATAGACCACTAATAGTAGACCAAAATGGTGAGACCAACACTAGAAGAAACCTTCAATATTCCACTAAACAAAGTAACGATAGTAGGAAGGATGATTATATTCCAGCCACAACAATAGGCTTCGAATTAAAAGACCCGGAGATGTCTACAGAACGATATCACAATTTGGCCAACGTCAATTCGGACAAGAAGATTTTGAAACAGGACTCCAAGAACAATGGTCCCCTGCAAAGGCCAGGAGAAACGTGGCCTTTTGTTTGGAATCTCCACATATACTTTGCTACAGTGATGTTCACAATCTTAGCCGTTTACTCGATCTTCAAGATCATCTGCTACAATAAGTTCACACATTTATTCACTCAGTACTACTTCATTATATTGCATTTGATACTAGTGTTTGTGTGTCTCATGCGGATATTCTACATGTGCTACGATCCATACAACACCAACAACTCCCTGCCAATGTTCTTGAGCGAAATTCTTCTTCACGTCCCCGAAATCTTCTTGAGCGTTGCCTTCGCTTGCATTATATTGTTCCTTCTCACTAATAGCATTAATTTTAAGAACACTTGCTGCTCCTTTCTCCTTCGCCCTAGGGTTATCATTGTTGGCGGCAGTCTCCATATATTGTCGTGTTTAATGTTGCATATCTTTGAGAATAGTAATACTATTTATAGGAATTCGCACGGTGTCGAAAAAAGGGTATTAGGTCTTACTTGTCAGATTGTATTTATTATAGCATGCCTCACGTTAGGTTTATGCTATCTATACGTGTATAGAATGCTAAAAACTGTTCTGCAGAAGAAGAGCCATACGTACATAAACGGTTTCCAAAATTTGTATCATGCGATACATATAAATTTGGCGACAGCATTGCTCTTCGTTTTAATGGCAACATTGCAAATTTATGGCATCTTTGGTATCAGCCAAGTGTATATGACCAAGTTCAACTGGTTGCAATGGGGCTACCAGTTCTCATTGAGACTGATAGAGATCAGCATCATAGCTCTTATATCGTGGGTCATAAGTTTGAAAGTTGGGATCGTAGCTTTGCAGCACGAAAAGGCAGACGGTCACAAAATCTCTGGACTCGGTCTCTTCGCTTGCGCTGCGGGTTCTAGCAACGAGCAGTACGAGACCGACTATCCAGCCATATGTAACACAAACACCAATCTCCACACATACACCCTCAGAACGGGGAAACCGATTTACGAGAGCACTGGCCACCATCCAACAATACCAGAGCCATGTTGTGCTCCAGCCATAGACCACCAAAGATTCCAACTTAATACTCTATCGGGACCTTGTGACAATAACTCCGGGACTGAGAACTATTCTGGACACAGTTCTATAGCCAACGCAGGACATAGCAGCTCGACTGAATCTAGCAACGCCACTTCCAGCCAAGGCGTGACCAACCACCTCATAAAACACCATCAGAACATGGGATACAATGGAATCGAGTCCGCATCTGATGATCACTACTCCAACTGCGACCCAGCTATACAATCCCTGCAGGGAGACGACCCCTTAGACCACGAATACAACGTCATCCAATACGGAAGCAACAGCGATTTCATTAGAGACATCAAGAACCAGAACTACAACGGTGGCTCCAACCGAAGCTCCCATAACTTTAAACACATGTCTTACGACAGAGTATCCTCTAGAACGAACAGCAACCCCAGAAAGAAGCACAGAGCGAAAAACAAGAACGTTCAGAACTGCATGACAATGGGCTACGACTCGTCTATAGGACATCACTACCATCAACCGCATTCTCCGGACGAATACGGGAATTATAATACGGAGAATGCGTCCTACCATGCTTCTGGTATCCAGACTTTGAATCCTAACAGGAGTTACGGCAACGACCCTTGTCAGCAGATCAGGAACTCCCAAAGGCGCAATTCGCCGTCCACTTCCATTGTTAATTCGAGTGGCAGCCAGAAACGCGGCAAAGGGAATGGATTTCCTGAACGACCGAAGTCGACGGACCTGTATGGGTTCTCGGAAGACCCTAATGAGAGGGCTTACCCTTGCGCTTTGAACGCCCCACAACCCGCCCCAAGGAACTGCAGTTATGAGGCATCATACTCTCAGCCTCAGGATGAAATTCCCGTCGAAGCGGAAGGCAACAGCATGCTTGTAGCTCAGGACGGTTTCTTGAGGATCCGATCCATGAAGGACCCTTCTCCGAACCCCAACTCGCATACTTGATTTACCATAAATCTGTCGTATGCGACAGAACTAAGTTTTTGATGGTCATTAGCAAGTACCAAGTTGATTGCATTTACTATGCCAGTATATCGTTAAGCCGAAGATATCGGTATATCGACGCTGTTCCTTCCTAACAAGGGTAAGGACCCTAATTTCATTCACAGAAAAAAGTTGTGGCAGAATTTTATTCTTAAAGTGTATTGTAACTGTATCATGTACAGTCGGCATAACGAATAACTTAATGACTTACGTGTAGTGAAAACAGCATCGTGGAATACTTAAAACTCAAATCATGACTATTTGACGATGTCAAATCTAAATCATGTAAAATTGTAAATGTTTAGATGTAATTGTATTTTTTTAAGTTCTAACTCATAACGGCCTTTTGTACATAGCTTTATTTTAATTTGAATGCTCTGTGTAATATATGTTCTTCGGTTTTTTTGATGGGTCATTGTTACTGGCGACATTCAAAGGCAGGTTTAACAATTGATTGCATTTAGATATAGTACTAGATACTACGTCAATATGTAGGTAAAATGATTACATAATCCGTTTTTTAGTGTTTAAATAAAAGATTTTAAATGTATGTGATATCAATTAAACATTTTGTTTGAAAAAATCTGTCCATATTAATGTTAAGGTAATATCAATTTAAATATGTAATGTTCTAATACACTGTCCAACATTCATGATTAAATTTATATAATGCTGGACATTGTACATTTGGTGTCGTAATAATTTCAGTTGACTGTACTTTCTAATTAATAAATATAATATGTCCATTATAAAATAATAATTATCAATATATTTATCATACCGTTAAGTTCATCTGTTAAATATGACCTGCAATAATTTATCTGTGAGATATTCCTACACATATTTTGTTTCTAAACATGGCAATACTGGTGACGTTTAATTGAAAAAAAAAAACAACTGTTTCTGTCAGATAATGCCTAGTCAGAACAACATCCTGCCATATTCTTTAACGAAATATCCTCATTTTGTTACTCATCATAGTATTTTAGTAGTTGGTTGTTTTACTAATAAATATTCAATAAAAATAATATTTATTATAACTACGCCAAGAGGTAGAACTGTTTAGACTATGCACGATATATTTGAAACAGACTAATAAATCGATAACCGACTAGATATTGGAATATAACGATTAAAACTGCTTGTCACCGATACAAGAAAATCTAACCGTTCTTTTTGCCGTTACTGTCTCTTGGTCTCTCACATAGTTAGTTGAAATAAATGTCGGCACTACAATAGATAGAAAAAAAATGTATAAATTAGGCATAAAGAATATTTATTGAGGAACAAACAAAATATCGTTTCTAAATGTTATTCGCAAATCGTGGCATCACGCATTCACTGTCATTTAAATAATATTCCTATGTACATAAATATAATACGTAAGTAAGTATGGTTTTAGTATACGCCATACAAAATGCCACATTTTTTTATACATTTAAGTGTATATATCATGTTGGAGTGTACTACAAAGTACGGAAACGCGAACGAGCGCTCTTTGTAAAATATAGCGACTTTTTTTTTATAATCCCAAGACTGTACGAAATAATCATTTAATATGTAAAAATAAATTCGAAAACGATATTCAGTGTGTTGTTTTATTTATAGTCTGCATGTAAAAATACATACTCCTGTGCCTCAGAAGGCATCAAAAATTTGTTAAACCCAGCTGTCACTACAGAGTTTCTTGCCGGCTCTTCTCTGTAGAACTGCATTCCGAACCGGTGGTAGATGGTAAATTTTAAATTAAATATTATTTTGTTGTCTGACTTGTCAAAAGAGCTCTAATGAGCCAACTCGATTAAATGAGTTTTGAATTTGAATTTGAAAGTACTCAGCCCATAAGCGGACCACTGCTGATTGGGGCCACCACCCAACACTGGGAGGATAATAAACCTACTGACGGCTAAGGGTTCAGTATCAAGATTTCCTTACCTTGCGGCTCGGCAAATCCGCATTGTACCTTTTTTTTAATCGAAACCCCTGCACTAAATTTAAAACTTGTATCGCTGGGTCTACAAACATGAAATTCACTAACATATGACACCACATCTCAGAGCAAGTGCCTCTGGTTTATCTAAACAAAGACACTTAGCCGAACCCGGGACCTGTAATCCGAAGACGACACATCTAACCCCTTTTTTTTACGTTGGAAATCCTCATGGATACCCGACCGCTGAACGCCAGCAAGGTTATGTGAGACTCCGGGGCCCCCTCACCACCACAAGGTGGCGGCACGGTCGAGGGGACACACATCTAACCCCTAGAGCACCAAGGTCTTATTTATTAATGAGTTGCAATAAGAAAAGCAAGGCTTTGTTGAACCTTATTGTTTATGTTTTTTTATAAAATATATTAAATAAACAACCTAATAATTTAATACAAATTATTTCTACAAAAATCGTATCAATTTGCTTTATCAAAATTCAATTTAATTCAATTATATACAAACAAATGTACAGTCATCCATATCAATAAATCAAAAGACTAATGGCAACACCATTACATTTTTCTACAATTCCCTATACACTATTCAAGATAGCGTGATCGATTTGGCAGATGTCAATTTTTCTGATCGACAAAAAGGTATGATTCCAAACTACGTCGCGGTAATCGGGACCAGTAGTGCCGAGGTAGCACTTCTGCGTGCAGCGTACTTCGGAATCATACCTTCACTTTGCAATGACGAATAGTGGTGGGAAACCACTATTCGTCATTGCAAAGTTAAAGTTTTTGGACTACTAGATATTATATCTAGTAGTCCAAAAAATATATAATACTTGCAACTGTGACGAGATGGTATGGGTGTATTATGTGTGAAATTCTTTATCACTTTTTCTTAACTTTTTATGACAATATTCGAATAAAAAACATTTTCATTTTGAAATAAAATTCGTAGCTTTAGCGCATTGAAATTTAACACTTTTACAAAAATTATTTTCTTTTCTTTTTTGTTTACTTTCGTGGTCTGAACCACCTATTTAAATTTGGCGGAAGGTCAAAAAATAACCCTGTAATATTAAATAGGAACTTATTATTAATATTTACCCACCATCTTCTATCTACCCAATGTTTTATATGTCTAGTGCAATAAATATCACACTTATTACACCCACGCCTACTTGTGACAGTTACAAGTATTTTAAAACGTTATTTTCCGTTTCCCATCTTGCAAAATTAAAAGGTACTGCATACAAAAAATATAGGTACTATCTACAAAATTCAAACAACAAATCAACAGCTAATTGATTAATATCATGTATTACTAACTGACCCCGCACACGTTGTTTGGCCATATAAATATCGTTATTAAAAATAGGGGTTGATCGTAGACGGGTGAAAATTTAGGGGTGGACCTCCCTTCACATTTAGGGAGATGAAAAATTGATGTTGTCCGATTCGCAGCCCTAAACGATATGCACACAAAATTTCACGAAAATCGGTCGGGCCATTTCGGAGGAGTTCAATAACAAACACTTCATATATTAGATTTTCACGTCTATAAAAACACTACTTCGAAATAAAACCCTTAACAAATAAACAATTCATAACTTACCTCGCTCTAAAAACACTTGTAAACATTTTACAAAACACATCTAAATATTCTTCCAGGAATATAACATTAAATTTGTCAATCGTGATGTTTACTTGTTTAACTAAAAAATTAGTGAACAGTGATGTTCTGGAAAGTTCAGATTTGAAAAAGTATCACATTTAATTTCATAGACAATATTCGTTGCATGAAAAAATACAAAACTATTACCCTTCTTTATTGTTTCTTAGTTGAGTATTGTGAACTTTTCAGACAAGGCATAAGCTACTTATATATACTTATACACAACCAAGTTGATATTAAATTTCAACACTTGTAAAAAGTATCGTAAACCTATTTATTAGATCAATTAATTGATTTATTAAATATTTATAAAACCAATACATCTTATTATAATCACAAGTCAAGAATTTATCGCCTCTCCAATGAACTATGTCGCAGTCATCCAAAATATGATTTAAAAAAGCTCAAGATACAGTACGAATGGTGCTTTACACATTATGTTATGTCTGGTTTAATTAAAAAAGGGTACTATCAAGTTAATGTTTAAAATCGAATGGATGCCAAACTGTCATCGGAATGAAAAAATTTTAATAAATAAAATATCCTTGGACATTTCACACAACGCCATCTCGTCCCAAGCTAAGCAACTTAATGCTTGTATGGTAACGAGATGGATGATAAACTACATATATACATTTTTGTGTGACATTTAATATGTAAATATTATATACTCGTTAGTTATTGCAATTTCTGACATAAATCCTATATGTATAGGAATTATTATGTCTCTTTATTTCATATTTTTACATATATTTTAAAAAAATACAAAATGTTTTAAAAAATATATACATAAAAATAGACAAAAACCGTCGAAAACGAGGTCGATGACCTAAGCTACCGACGGTTCAGGGCTCCAGAGAGAGGAACCTCCTCACGATCCTTGCCGAATCCAGTATGACAGCCTTTTGAATCAGGCCCTTAATCCAGCAACCCAGCGAGAGTTTCTTGAGATGTTGGTCGAAACTCTTCGCAATAAGACCGTTTACTGAAACAACTATCGGCACAATGGAATTATTATTATTATTATTACGGAATTATTATTATTATTACTTTTTGCTAATTGTTATTTCTATTAGTATTATTGATATATTTGTATGCCATTTTCTGGCCGAACATAGTGCTCTTAATGTGATGTGTTAAAACAACAACCTATTTACCTATGTATCACAAATAAATGCATTTGAATTTGACTATCTATCAGATAGTGACGCACGGGAGTAACGTCGCCTGTGTTATGGTCTAGCTCTGATCTTTCACCCATTCAACACGCACCACGTAATTTGTGTAACTTCACAGATTTTTATATTATTCTAATTTTTGACTATCCTACATGTTTCTGCGTGTTATTGCTTTCACTAATCTGTCAGACTTATTTATACCGCCATCACTGTAATTATTTTATTTAAAAGAGCACCCATGGATTTTCTTCCCGCCTCTTCTCTGTGGAATGGAACGGGTGATGACACTAGGTATTCTAAATGCGTCACGACACGGAATCGAGCGAGTCTACCTTAGCATATCACCGCAAAGCAGCAGTGCTATTACCGCTAGATAAGTCGGTAGTACTCTAGTCCTCAGCCTCCACATGGTAGTCGTCAAGACATCTTGGTCTTCCGAGCAGTAAACTGTTCCCCTAGCCTCTTCATGACCTGCGCATGAGTCCTGCCCTCCTTGAGACCAGCGTAGTTCTCCTTGACGTACGCTGCGAACTCGTTTGTCGCCGCCTTCCTGGCCGGCGTAGAGACCACGACGCCATCCTTGGTCTTCTTGTTCAAGACCACCTCGAAAGTCCCCCGGCAGTAGCCACAGCACTTCTTCGTCACGTCTATTGACTTCGAGTGGCGTTGGACACTGCGGATAACCATAAGATGTCACTTAAACGGGTCTTACGTGTATAATTTTTGGCATTGGCAATAACGAAAGTTGGTGACGCCTTTAGAATACAGCGTCACCAACCCATTCCACCCTGAGGGTATCGTAAGAGACGTCAAAAGGAAATGACAAGGCCGAAAACCTAGCTGCAAGAGAAGGAAAACTTGGTATGAAACTTGCCTGGCCAGATTGGCACAGTAGCCCAAATACCCACCATGTAACTGGAGGACGCCCGACTCAACAGTGGCTCATAACGAAAGGATGACAGTGTATGATGGCGATGACAGACAGAGGGTGTCGTAAGAGAAGTTTGACTGTTTGACTGCCTCGTTGGTCTAGTGGTCAGATGTGCCGCCTTTGGATCAACGGGTCCCGGGTTCGATTCCGGGGTCGGGCAAGTGTCTTTGTCTAAACCAGAGGCATTGGCTCGGAGTCTGGGTGTCATTTCTATCTATAATATGTATTGTTAGGATAATCACAAATTGTCTACTGCATTGCGGTGACGTCACTGCACGACTTCTATAAAAGGGAGGTTATTTGGTCGATCGAGGCATTTGCTCGCCGGCGTTCGGACGGGAAGGTTGTCGTGAGGTATCGATCATAATTAAAGGCTGTTTATATATTACGATTGTAATTCTGATTAAATAATGGTTACTGATTAAATATTAGTTACTGTTAAAATATTAGTTACCGTTAAAATATTGGTTACTGTTAAAAATTGCTTTAAATAGGTTTAAATCTTATAAGTTAATAAAATCATTGTAATTTGTGTAGTTCAAATGTTCTTTTTTTATACAAATCCGGCTTTATATCCTAAAATCAGAAGTGGGATTGGCTCAGGGGCCCACATATATTAATTTGTTGAGTTAGTTTTAGAAAAACAGCCGTTAATTTGTGGTTAAAAATTAAAATGCCTCGTTCATCTCGTGTCGTATCTGATACGTCAGTGTGTCATAAAGCAAAGCGCAAGCGTAGCAAATCGCGTCGACGCCTCCGCAATTCTCGATTGTGTCGCGACTCCGTTTCGCGCTCACCGTCGAGTTCTAGTGGAGAATGCGCGCTCCCGCAGCAACGAAGGTACAGTAGTGCAAGCGTTAGCAGCCATAACGAAGCGACTGGATGCTATAATGGGAAGGACGGCCAGCTCATCGCATACACCTCCACGTAGTGCAGGTAACACCGCTTTTCACTGTAGTAGCGATATACCATCCGCGGCTGAAAAGTTGGCTGATGCATTCAACGTGGTGATAAATAAGGTAAGGCCGAATAACTACTACGTGTCTAATTTCGACCCCGTGGTACACAACTTTGTGGTATGGCACGACGAGGTTGAGCGGGCAAAATTGACAAATAATTGGGGCGATTTAGAGTGTTTATCTCAGGTGGCCCATTGCTTAAAAGGGGATGCTAAGATCTGGTTGAATGAATGGGTCACTAATGACCGTTCTTGGAGTAATTTTATCAATTTATTATGAATTATTTAGATCTTTATGCCCACATGATCTGGATTACGCGAATATACTTTTTGAAGTCATGAATACTAACTTCGATAAATTCAATACATACGCTGAGTATGCTCGACGCTCGCTGCTGCGACTGCGCATTGTTAAGGGCCTGAGTGAAGAACTGATGGTTCAAATAGTGGTTCGGGGCATTAATGATGCTCAAGTCCGAGCTGCGGCAGCGAATGCCAAGTTAACAAGTTGATAACTTATTTACATTTTTAGCGATTTATGTCAAACCTAGCCGTGGCAAATTTGACAACCGTTCAGGTTATAAACCTAACTTAACGTTTAAACGAACACCTATACCCACGAGTAGCGATAACAATTCGTGTTACTCATGCGATGAAACGGGACATCTCCGTATCAATTGTCCTAAAAACTTAAACCTAACGAAAATCTAAAACTGTAAAAAGCACTTATTGCAAAAGGTTGGCCGTATTGAGTTATTGCTATACGATGGTATTCTAATCTCTTGGATGCTTGAGGTTCTTCATAGGTCAAGTTATGGCATCAGGCTTCCACCAGATCCTGATAGATGAAGGTTCAGTCCACATGACGGGTTTCGTTACCCCTGAGGGGTATTACGAATACTTCGAAATGCAATTAAGGCAGGCCAGGTACTCATATTTATTGACGACGTTCGTATTGTGAGTATGACTGTCAATGAAGGCATTAGCTTGTTGCGCGAGGTGTTAAAACATTAACCGAAACTAGGACTACCGAAATGGAGTATCTTGGCCGCGTCATAAATCATGGTCAGGTTAGACCGAGCTCTCGGAAGATGGAAGCGTTGGCAAACGCCCCCGTACCAAGGAACTTAAAACAGGTCGGGCAGTTTCTATGCCTGGCTGGTTACTTCCGCCGGTGTATTAAAAACTCTTGAGTGGTGCACGCGGAAAACAACGCAAGCAGCAGGGCAGCAAATGGTACCATGGAAAGGGGAGTGGTGTCTCGAGAGTTGTACGGCTTTGTATGAAAGTGAGTACTGTTATTTGTTGCATTCCTAACAAAAGTCCTATGTTACAGCTTTTAGATATATTCCAAAATATGCAAATGAATGTATCTGAGGGTTTGCTTGGATAAGAAGTTGTGAAAGATCGGAGCATTCAAGGAGAATCTCCTCAGGCAACCCTGGCAATACACATATGTAATATGTGTGGGGACCGCACCCCGGCAGACACGTTTCACGTGTATGGGCTTCGGCCTGGCAATACACATATGTATTATGTGTGGGGACCGCACCCCGGCAGACACGTTTCACGTGTATGGGCTTCGGCCTGGCAATACACATATGTAATATGTGTGGGGACCGCACCCCGGCAGACACGTTTCACGTGTATGGGCTTCGGCCTGGCAATACACATATGTATTATGTGTGGGGACCGCACCCCGGCAGACACGTTTCACGTGTATGGGCTTCGGCCTGGCAATACACATATGTATTATGTGTGGGGACCGCACCCCGGCAGACACGTTTCACGTGTATGGGCTTCGGCCTGGAAATACACATGGTAATATGTGTGGGGACCGCACCCCGGCAGACACGTTTCACGTGTATGGGCTTTGGCCTGGCAATACACATATGTATTATGTGTGGGGACCGCACCCCGGCAGACACGTTTCACGTGTATGGGTTTCGGCCTGGCAATACACATATGTATTATGTGTGGGGACCGCACCCCGGCAGACACGTTTCAGGTGTATGGGCTTCGGCCTGGCAATACACATTGTAATATGTGTGGGGACCGCACCCCGGTAGACACGTTCCACGTGTAAGCGTGTAGCGCGTATAAAAGATCTAGAAGACAAATCGCTTTAACTTAATGGGGAAGAGAATGCGAGTGCGTGTTAAAACGTAGATGTATGTTTGTGTGTGTGCCTCTGAAGCTTGTGAGAAGTGAAAGACAAACGTTATTTAAGTACTCGTATGAATCTATGACAGAGGGCCTTGGTAGCGTGAAGTATGAAAGTGTAGGCAATATCTAGCGAATTAACAATTTCAGGCACAGAAGACTGAAATGACTATGAGATTGCAGGACCTTCGTCAGTTCCTGCAGATCCATCGCCTGCTACTGCGGACGTCGCTGAAGATGTGTCCGAGGACGGCACACGGTCAGGAGAGGCCGTGTTAGGATAATCACAAATTGTCTACTGCATTGCGGTGACGTCACTGCACGACTTCTATAAAAGGGAGGTTATTTGGTCGATCGAGGCATTTGCTCGCCGGCGTTCGGACGGGAAGGTTGTCGTGAGGTATCGATCATAATTAAAGGCTGTTTATATATTACGATTGTAATTCTGATTAAATAATGGTTACTGATTAAATATTAGTTACTGTTAAAATATTAGTTACCGTTAAAATATTGGTTACTGTTAAAAATTGCTTTAAATAGGTTTAAATCTTATAAGTTAATAAAATCATTGTAATTTGTGTAGTTCAAATGTTCTTTTTTTATACAAATCCGGCTTTATATCCTAAAAGTATGTATTTACAAAAAAAAATATGTATATAAGTAGTTTATCATCCATCTCGTTACCATAACACAAACATTAAGTTACTTAGCTTGGGACGAGATGGCGTTGTGTGAAATGTCCAAGGATATTTATTATTATTACTAGCTGACCCGACAGACGTTGTCCTGTCTGAACTATGAATATTGAATTGGAATTGGAATAATTAATAATAAATTAATATACCGCCTTTTCTTATCGATTCCAATCCCTTATTTAATGTAATTAAAAAAGAAAAAAAAGTAATTATGCCAAAAATAGCGAACCGAATAGTCGGGACGAACGTCAAATGTTTGACCGGTAACAGTTTGTATGGGAAAATAAAATTGTTGTTTTTATTATTTTACTTACAATATCAATGTTTTCTCTAGACTCTTAAACCTTCCCTGAACTCACACGAATATTTCAAGACCAAAATTAGCCAAATCGCTCCAGCCGTTTTCGAGTTTTAGCGAGACTAACGAACAGCTATTCATTTTTATATATAGAGATAAAGGAAATGGCAGACGAAAATTTTGGCGCAAGAGAAATAACCATTTCTTTTTGTTTGATGACGCTGGGGAAATGCTTTATGCATACCGCCATCGCTCAGGTGTGTGGTCGGCGAATATGTGGGACTCCGGAAACCACTCGTCTACCCACCAAAACTCAACCGGTATACCCTCACATGACACGCTTGGGGCGCTACAGGTTCTCGTGAACGCATTCCACTGTGACAAGCAACGAAACCCTATTTTTTTTTTTTTGTTCGCCCGGGGTAAAATTCTTTATGGACTCTCCCCCATAGTGGGGGTCTACCCACTAAACCTCCCCGGGGTGCTCCAATTCGCGTCCTGTTGCGGCATTGTGGGATCTGATGCAGAACCACGAGCAACGAAACCCTGCGCCAACTGGGTTGAAATGGAGTGGTGACTGGTGACACTATGTACGTGTCACCACTGCGGCCCGTACATTTTTTTTAAAGAAACCCTAGGTATAACCTGCGTCGCGGGGGCAGTTTACAAACATAAATTCACGAGTACAAAATGACACCCAGACACTGAGCAAGTGCCTCTGGTTTAGACAAAGACACTTGCCCGACCCCGGAATCGAACCCGGGACCCGTTGATCCAAAGGCGGCACATCTAACCCCTTTTTTTTGTTGTCGCTGGGGAAATGCTTTACGCATACCACCGCCCCCCGGGGGAGAGGTCGGTGATTATGTGGGACTCCCGGGACAGAACCCGTATACCCACTAAAACCCCAGCGGTATACCCTCACACGGCACGCTTGGGGCGCCAACGGTTCGCGTAAGCGCAGTCAACGTTGACGCCCCGACGAGGTGACTATCAGAGCGGGCGTCCCGGTACACTGGGACGCCCTCTCACTGAGGACGCCCTCTCACTGAGGACGCCCTCTCACTGAGGACGCCCTCTCACTGAGGACGCCCTCTCACTGAGGACGCCCTCTCACTGAGGGCGTCCTCCCAGGCCAGGACGTCTTCCTCCCTGACCCGCTCCGCCGCGGCACATCTAACCCCTAGACCAACGAGTACAGTACTCACCTGTATCCACACTGGGTGCATTTGTAGGAGTACTTGAAGTGTATCGCCATGGCGTGGCATCGGGAGATCTCGCCCAGCTCCGGGAACACCCGCAACGCTCGCGCCGCCCTAAGGACAGAAACATCATTCCAACATGCCAACCATTCTTGATGATCACCCAGCCCAACGAGGTGGTGTGTCAGGCAGGGGCCACGGCGCCTATCCTCGATAACTATAGTCGGGAAACCTCCTTTTGGATGTATGACATTTTGGTAGTTTTCACATTAAGGCCCGTTTCCACCAAAGCAGAGAGGAGAGGAGACGAGAGGAGATGTGTTTTGAATAACCAATCAGGTTTCGTTATTCTATTTCCACCGAAGCTAAGGGGAGGGGAGATGTGGAAATGACGAAACCCGATTGGTTATTTGCTGGTAAGTGTTAGCAGCCACCCATGGACTTTGGCAGTGCCAGGGGCACAGCCAACTCGTTGCCTACCGTAAAACTGGGCCTTATAGGCAATATTTTTTCCAACCACTACTTATACAACTCGGCCCGTAAATGACCCACTGCTGAGTCGGGCCTCCTCCAACTACATGGAGGGTGGTGCTCCCGTGTACCAGTAACTCAGTATTAGCCTACCTATCGTGTCTAGTTCAAAATACCAGTGCAATGAATTTTGCTTACCATTTCTTCCACAGTGGCCCATGACCAGCTCTCAGTTCGCCATCTATGAGCCACGTGGCTGCGTGACATAGCTCGTGAATGAGGGTGTCTCTCAACCTTTGCGGGGCATCTACAACTTTAGTCGACAACTTGATGCTAGACGTTCGCAAACGGTCACCTCTCGAGTTCTTTACTAGGCGGTTCGTCGTTGTGCTATAAAAAAAAGAAATTATTAAAAAACAAGCCACCCGCAGCTTCGCTCAAGTAGCTAGTCTAACTTGGCTACATTTTGTTTGTGTTAAAAAAAAAAATTTGCCAAGTTACTTCTGGTAAAATTCGCTGTGAAACTCCCGCATATTCCGGAAAAGATTATGATGATGATTACAATTTTCATAGCAAACTATTAACATTACCCTTCCCCACCGCACGCTGGGAAAAACGCTTGTTGTAAAAGTCAACAAAACCCAGCACGCTTGGTGATAGGATGTAATGGTCCGCCCGGGTAGCAACCGATTTTTCGATTTCTGCCTATTCGAATAAAAAAATAATGCAAATCTATACCAAATAAATAAAATTGGAGTGTCTGTTTGTAATAATAAAATAACCACTTTTTACTGTACATAGAACAAAATATTCTTTTTTAAATTTTTGTCTGTCTGTCTGTTTGTTCCGGCTAATCTCTGGAACGGTAGCTGATGATATAAGGAGTAACTTAGGCTATTTTTTTACTAGCTTCGCCCCGCGGCGTCTCCCGCGAGTAACATCGCACCCGCGCGAACCGGGATGGGCCGCTAGTTTTTGTTAAATAAAACAGAAATACAGGCGAATTGAGACACTCCTACTTTTTTAAAGCCGGTTAAAAGAGAACCAGAGTACAAAACTCACCCCGCCGTGCTTCTAAGCTTAGTATCCCATATAATTGGCATGTCGGCGTCGAGGGCGTTGTCAAAAACCTCCTTATTGAACTCTGTATACAGACGCTCGGACAATTTCTCTCTCATTGTCTTATAGTTGTCTATGTATTGAATTGCTTCCGTGTTACAACGCCAAGAGGGAACATTATCTGAAAAAAATAACAATAGATTAGTCGCCGTCGTTTCAGCCCATAAATGACCCACTACTGAGTCGGGCCTCCTCCAAATTCATGGAGAGAAATTAGCCTACTGTGCTAAGCTGGCACAGGGTTTGTATCAAGTTTTCCTTGTCATACGGCTATCTGTCTGGTGATCTGCCTCTTACTATCCTTTAGTCGCCTCTTACGACACCCTCAGGATAGTGTGGGTTGGTGACATTGTGTATTCTAAATCCGTCACCACACGGATAATAGATTAATGAACATGTATTGCCAACCCATTCCATTGTGATGGTGTCCTGTGGACTTCATTCAGGTAGATAAAGGAGTTATACTGCTACTTAGCACATGTATGTCACTGAACACCTCCTTAACGGCTGGACCGATTTGAATGAATTTTTTTTTATGCATTTGGGTGGCACAAGGTATGGTTTAGATTCACAAATCAGCCCGACAGGATAGTGCTGCAGTCGGTAAACGAATATAATGCAGGACAATGTTTGCCCTGTCAGCTAGTGGAGTATAAAATTAAAAACCTAACAAACTGTCTATGGATTATGGTAAATGGAAAACCCAAAGACATTATCATCAGATGACGCACTGTGAGACGGGCCTCTTCCGGTTACGGGTAATTAACCTACTGTGTTTTGTATCAAGTGTTCCTGCTCTTAAAGCTGGTTTTCAATCCTATCATTTCCTTTTTTCGGCTCTTATGACACCCTCAGGGTGGAATAGGGCTGGGACACTATGTAGGTATTCTAAATCCTTCACAACACGAAAAGGAATCTGAAACTCCTACCAGTCGTAGGTTCTCATAAAGATTTAGTCAATTAAAAACAGTTATCTTACCCGCCAAAGAACCGATAAAGCTCAATCTCCTAACATTTTCAATGTTTGGGGTCACACAAACATTTTCCACTTTCTTTGTCAAACTGTCTACTTCGCTTCTCATAACTTCAACCAACTCGGTTACTGTCATAGCTTTGGTTATCTTAACCTTTTTGGTTGTACTATTTACATTCCTCACTTTAACGGTTTTCTGTCTAGGCACTTCTGGAGTACTGGGCACCTTCTCAGTGTATAATTTCTTCTTACATTTCTTCTCTGTATCCGTCAACGTATCTAGATTACGTTTGGTATCAGAGTTGGTCAAATACAACATTTTGTTGCGTTTCAAGTCATGCCTTATGTTCTCCTTGTCACCGTCTTCATCATCATACTGCAGTTTCTTTGATACTGTGTTACAATTTTTGTAATTCGCTGAAATGGTTTTAAACAGTTTTGGTATAGACTTCCATTGTTCACCGTATAAATCATTTAGAAGTTTCCGTTGTGAGTTTTGTATCTTCTTTATGGAGCACTGCTCTTGAGACTCGTTGGCCACATCTCGGGGTGAAGATGGCGTTGGATGTTGTCTCGGTGTTGCACATATGATGTTTTGGGCTGGAGACCAACCCGTAATGCTTGGTTGTGATGTGTCCATTGGTGAAGTTTTTGAACCATTAAATGAAATCTGAAAGATAAAAGCTATTCCTGATATTCAAAATAAATATTTTATTATTATTACTACCACACATGACACACTGCAGAGGAGAGGAGCAATCGGAGGAGCGCCGAGCTCATCCGATTGCAAAGAAGGTAAATAGCCTGTTACGACACGCCGGCCAGGTTAGTGCATGGTTGTGTAGTAAGTTTTCTTTTTGGCGTTTCCTCCTTTCGGCTCTTACAACATCCTCAGGATTGAATGGGGTGATGGCACTATGTAATCTTAATTCGCCAATAAATCTTAATTTACAGAATAGGGTTTGCTGTACTCATTTTTCGCCAACGTATAGGATGAGGTAACGTATAGGATATAGGATGAGCAGACGAAAAATTAATGCTTTTTAACCAAATATGTAAACTAACTTCAAATTAGGCAGTAATAAGCGAAAAACTAACAAGCATTTGAAGTTGTGAGCTTAGGCATAGCAATATACTAATTAATGTTGGATTGGTGTCAATTTATGTTGGCATGAGTGTGTATATGGTTTATATTTATGCCTATCTTTGTTAAAAAGCTTTCAATTTTAGATTCTTTGTGTTTTGTAGTAGTTTACAAAACACCCAAATACACATTTTGTGGTTTGTGTCCAGCATCATTTCACTAAGGCAACAAAAGTTATGTTAGCCAAAAAATCAGGAATTTCGAGACAAACTAGTGGTTAGATGTGCCGCCTTTGGATCAACGGGTCCCGGGTTCGATTCCGGGGTCGGGCAAGTGTCTTTGTCTAAACCAGAGGCACTGGCTCGGAGTCTGGGTGTCATTTCTATCTATAATATGTATGTATTTACAAAAAAAAAATGTATCTAAGTACTTTATCATCCATCTCGTTACCATAACACAAGCATTAAGTTGCTTAGCTTGGGACGAGATGGCGTTGTGTGAAATGTCTAAGGATATTTATTATTATTTAAAACGAATGAGCCCATAAAACTTAAGTGTAACTAAAGCTTCCTCATCTATATGTGCTATCTCCGTCTCATATGTCTATACAAACTTTAAGGATTTAAAGTTTGTATGCAATGCCGATAAATTACCAAGTCTAATATCTACATTATAATCCATGTATGATTTAGAATAACATGCATTAAACTTACATCACCCGTTTCACTTTGCTCTTTTTCTGCCAGTACAATTTTTGGCAATTCCTTGGCAAATGATAAATCTGCCGAGTCGTCTAACACTATTGGAGAAAATATCTTTGGTTTAGTTTGCACCTGGAAAATTAAATAAACCATTAATGTACAGTACATGTAACAAATAACAAGTCTGAATACCTATCTGTAAGAGAAGAAAAACTTAATACAAAACCGTCTGCCTACCTGTCTGGCCAGCACAGCAGGTTAATTACCCTCCACATAATTGGAGCATGCCTGATTCAGCAGTAGGTCATGTATGGACTATGTTATCACTATCACTACATAGTATAAAACAAAGTCTCTGTTGTCTATCCGTCCCTATGTATGCTTAAATCTTTAGAACTATGCAACAAATTTTGAACCGTTTTTTTATAATAGATAGTGATTTAAGAGGAAGGTTTTATATGTATAATACATCCTTATTATTGTAGAGAAACACTGATAAATTTAGATGTTCATCATTGCACCTGTGCGAAGCCGGGGTGGGTTGCTAGTAGTAGAATAAATTGCACATTTTAGGTCATGTAAACTAGTTGTTAAGTAACTTTTTTTCACTTCACCTTCGAAAATGGCTTGTTTTGTAATTATCGGCCCATAAATAAATTTATAATATAATAATAAATTTATTTATTGCATCAAAACGTTTTCAACAACCAAAGTGTACTTACTTAGTTATACGACGAGTTAAATTCTAAATAACTACACAGCTAGTTATACATTTTAAAGTTAAATAACTGTCAATTCAGGTTGTTTTAATAGATTCACCCTGTCCCCCGTACTAGTAAAAACTCTATCACGGTAGGACAGTGCAATTATTACCTGTTAATAAATAAATACAATAACATGACTTTAACATTAGATGTAAAAAAATAACTTAACATGTAGGTACTTGCGCCACTTAATACGAACAAATATGTGAACTTAACAACTAATATTAAGGCAAATTTTACAGATAAAATTAATTAATGTTGATTGACTTTGAATGAACTTTGAAATGACCCACAGTTGAGTCAGGCCTCCTTCAAGTACATGGAGGGGAATAAGCCTACTGAGTCACCAAGCCAGATGGGTTGGCACAGGGCTTTCTATCAAGTTTTTATCTCTTGCTAGGTTTTAGTCTTTTCTTTTCATGTTGTCTGCTCTTAGACACTCTGGAATGGGGTGGTGACACAATGTATTCTAAATGCATCACCACACAGATAACAATCTTGTTTTGTTATTTTCTTATAATGTATTAAGAAAATAATTCACCAAATGGTTATTCTATTTTATCATAGCTGTTTAGAACAGAAAACAATGGCTCTGGCAATGATTAAATAAGTGCCAATAACATAAATAAGTTAAGCATTTACATATTGTACCACTGAAATAGTTTTTACTGAATATGATGTTGATAATTTTGCAAAAAGTAAAATACTTAATTAAGTTTAAATATCACTGAGCAATTGAATCCTAGCATTTTTCATAGTATACCAGGTATAGTTCCATCTACACCACTTTTATAAATTAAAGACATACTTAATATGTCTTTTATTTATAAAAGTGGATTACACTTCTAAAGTGGAGGTAGGCAACAGTACTTACATTTGTTACTAATTCCGACCTCAATCTGTCGAAAGATTCGTCAAGTACAATCACATCAGAGCTGCGATTCAGTTTTTTCGTCTCCTCATTTATTTTCAACCTATTTTTCTTCAAAGAGAGCTTCAAATATCCTGAAATGTACGCGGTAGGTAATTAAATGAAACGAAAACGACAATGACCTTACAAGTTATACAATTATTACTAAGTCTTTATTGTACTTACGGTTCTTTTGGTTGTTTCTTATGATTTGGGTATCCATTTTCCGTGAATTATGAATTTAATTGGCAAAAAATAATAAAACGAGCCATGCACGATTGACAAAGTATGTTTAAAAATGGCAGCCGTTATGTTATGTAATGTAGGGATGTGAAATAATTATCAATTTTTAATTTAATCGATTATTATTTTCTTATAATCGATTTTTTATCATAGATTTTTATAGTAATATTCATAGATTTTTAATAATTAATCAAACAATCAAAATGTCTTGTAATCGAAAAAAATAAACCTAAAATGTATCCGTAATGTAAAATAGGACTAGACATTTTCGACTTTTACTAAAATTGTGTCAATAATACTATTTGGTTTCCTAATTGCTACCTTGACATTTTAAAGGAACATTGCCTTTGATTTTTAATTTTGGTTATTAGTCTATTATTGGAATATGAAATGCATGTTTTTTTTTTAATAATACCACAGAAATAGATTTTTTGTTAAAAATCTATTATATTTAACAAAAATCGATTAAATCCGAATAAATAAAAAGTTATTTATATTTAATCGATTCTTTTTCCTTAATGTCACATCCCTAATGTTTTGTTTTCATTGCGTTTCGTGTTTGGTGTTGTCAGCTTATTTTAATAGTTACAAATCGACCTTCTTTTCGATTAAATTGATATAATGCTTGATAAGATGTGATATTGAATTCGCTCCTGTCAAAAACTCAAACATTAAACTTATACACAATAATTACATATTTTATCTATAAATAATTTTGTTTTTGAGTTTTAATTCGGTCTCTGAGCCAATGTGTGAAAGGTCAATTAATATTGATATAACTTTTTTGGTTTAGTAACTAAAATTATTTTATTTTTGTAATGTGCGGTGCTCAGCGTGGCTTCCACACGGTGCAAGTAACCTGAAAGATATGCGTATACTAGATACACAAGTAACACGTGCCAGCTCGAGTAGCAGTTATTCGCGTGTACTGAAGTAACTGGAGCAAGTAAAGACACGTGCTATTAATGCCAGCAGTCCCCAAGTTATTTGTTTGTGGTCGAAAGCTACATGTTGTATGTTATTCGTGAGGAGTTGAATCCCGTTTAAATGTCTCTACGAACGAGTCAAAAACTCTTAAATAATAATTTGTTCATAATGAATTTTACTATGTCCTTAGAATGTTGTTAATTAAAATGGTTAATTTCTGGACACAGTGCTGATTAAACTATATCGTTTCATCAAAATCATTTCTGTACTTTTTGCGTGAAAGGGTAACTTAATTTCATCCATCGAAAGAAACATTCGGGTTTATGATTTAAGTAGGATTATTTCATTTCGGTAGGTAGGTATTTCTACAGATTTTCGACATTTTGGCTTTTGGTATTTCTAAAAAATCCCTAGGCTTAAGGTGGATGCTCCAGGGTGGCCCGCGAAATTCAAATTTTCTTACGTTTTTTGCAATTTGCAGGTCAGTGCTAGGTTGTATGTTGATTAAAATGTTATTAGCGGCTATAAGACGTATGTAGTTATAGAATTATAATCATCAAAATAATCAATACAACCCTCCAAGCTCATAAAGGTGCAAGAAAAACTTTTTCAACGTCAAAGTCATTCTTGCACCTTTATGAGCTTGGAGGGTTGTATTGATGCGTTTGATGATTATAACTCTGTAACTACATACGTCTTACAGCCGCGAATCAAATGTTCATCATCATACAACCTAGCACTGCCCTGCAAATTGCAAATAACGTAAGAAAATTTGAATTTCGCGGGCTACCCTGGACCATCCACCTTAACGCCACTGGATCCTCCTCAAATACAGTTGTCACTCCAAATGCTGGACTAGCACTTCTTATACATAATACATATTATTAACTATACGTGACTTCGTCCGCATGATATTTAACAATGTGGAACATCAACTATCTGCCAGTGAAACTGCCGTCAAAATCCGTCCAGAGATTAATCGGCCCAAACAAGAAGCCACACAAACTCGCGCCGCCCCTAACGGAAGACCAGCGTTGGTTGCTTGCAACCAGCATCGTGCTGAGTTTGGGACGGGTTGTGGCAGGAAGGCTTTCCATAGAATTAGTTTAGTGCCTAGTTTTATTACTTTGTTATTTTGCTTGTCACAATAAAGATTATGTCTATGTCTAAACAGACAAAAATATATAAAAAAGGTTTTGGTATATTGTACCATGTATACATTTAATATACATACACTTGTTCACAGAAGAATCACAAAAAATACGATACATAATCAGTATCACTGTCACTACATAGGTAGTATAAAACAAAGTCGCTGTCGTCTGTCTGTCCATCCCTATGTATACTTAAATCTTTAAAACTACGCAACGGATTTTTAATAGTGATTCAAAAGGAAGGTATAGTCTAGGTATACATGCATTGTCTTGTAGAGAAACACTGACAAATTTAGATGTTCATCATTGCAAACGTGCGAAGCCTTTGCGGGTCGCTAGTTTTAAATAAAAAAAAAAGCTTAAATCATTCGCTGAAAAGGGTTTTTGTACGATCTATTTTGATCTTTAAAGGCTATTCAATTGTGTTTCGGGTTGTAACGTACGTATTTATTCTCTTCTCGACCTAGTTACGCGACAGTGCACTTAGATTTTGTTTGTTTGATTGCGTTAGGCAATAGATCATGTTGAAAGTCACGATCACAATTTTTTTTTGGTACAAAATGTACTTTGTTATGTTGCCGACGGGCAATGCAACCTTTTCTTTAATATTCTTTTTTAGCTACTGGAATAAAATAACGTATGTATTTAAAAAAAAATGTACGGCGGTCTGTTTGTTCCGGCTAATCTCTGGAACGGCTGGACCGATTTTGAAGGGGCTTTCACTGATAGGTAGCTGATGATATAAGGAGTAATATTGTTGACTCGCTTCGCCCCGCGTTGGCACCCGCGGGTAACATCGCACCCGTGCGAAGCCGAGACGGGCCGCTAGTAAAATATAAATATATTTAGATATTAAAAATAGGGATATATACAAAGTCTTGTGACGGATTTAAAATACATAGTTGCACCGCCCCATTCTATCATATGGGTGTCGTAAATGTTATTGCCGAAGAACTAGCCGCAAGAGAAGGAAAACTTAAGCAAGCCAACTTCTCTAGTTAACGTGGCGCAGCTTATTGCCATGCGCCCGTATAAATGAGCCACTGCTGACTGCGGATCATTAAGGGTTGAGTAGTAACGCGCTATCCGCGATGTGTCATAGGCAGTACCGGATTAAGCAAGCGCGGTTTTCAAAGAGCCCTTGATCTGCTATGGGTTCATAAGTATGCCCTGCTCACTGTCACTTAGGTTTGGCAATCCTGTGGGCATTGTCGGTGACCCTGGTTTGCTTGCGTATCTCCTCATTTCTGATTCGATCTCGCTGGGTAACTCCGAGCCAAGTGGTAAAGATACAATTCAATACTCAATACATTTATTTCAATACGTTTATTTCAATATCTTTACGTTTGTTTATCTATAGGTAAAATTTTTTTGGGTAATTAATACATAACACATCTAAGTTTCACTCAAAAAATGACGCTCAGGCAGGAATAATTTGGTAGACATAGGTAACAAAATATGCGGGGCCCCCTTTCACGCGGGGCAGTAACTTACTACCTCAGGTAGCTATCAATGGAAGTCCTATCAAACTTGTAGGAGCCATTTTGGAGATTAGCCGGAATAATTTGGTAGACATAGGTAACAAAATAAGCGGGGCCCCCTTTCACGCGGGGCAGTAACTTCCTACATCAGGTAGCTATCAATGGAAGTCCTATCAAACTTGTAGGAGCAATTTTGGAGATTAGCCGGAATAATTTGGTAGACATAGGTAATAAAATATGCGGGGCCCATAGCAATTGCTACTCTTGCTACGTGGTTAATCCAGCACTGGTCATAGGGTAAATAAATGTATTCGTTTATTTACAACACCGACCTTGAGAAGTAATTCTTAGTCTTAGCCGCGTGGCCTATCCTTGGCAGCAACCTTTATCTTATCGTTGGACAAGGTTATTTTCTCGTCGCTTTGAAACATTCTCGTTTTAATTTTATCGTATAACCAGCACGTTAACATATAAAAGAAATATAAATAAATACACTAAGGAAATGCTCCTTAGTGTATTTATTTATATTTCTTCGTTGCTGTGACAGAAGAACGATATTACTGATTTCTTAGGTTTTCGCGACCACGACCATGACTGCTGCAAAGCATTCGAAACATCGGGAATTAAATAATGTACCTAATATACACGCGATAAATCCGTTAAAAAGTGTTTAATTTCAACGATATTATTATTTTGTTTAGAAGCTTTATGCAGTAACTTACTGCATCAGGTACAGTCCGCGCCAATATTTATGGCCGGTCTGAATGTAGCCGCGGGTACGAACTTGCGCATCGTACATTTCATAACCAATACGAACGTAGCTCACTCACACTAATATGCGTATGGCGAGGGCGCTTGCGGATGAAAACGGCGCACGCGGGCGTGACCTGCCGCCCCGCCCCGCGTAATGCGGCTACATTCAGACCGGCCATAAAGATTGGCGCGGACTGTAGCTGCCAATGAAAGTCCTATCAAACTTGTTAGAGTCATTTTGGAGATTAGCCGGATTATTATGGTAGACATAGGTAAGAAAAATATTTAATATTAGTGTCGGTATTTGTAAGTGTAGGTGTAGGCTCTAAAACTGTTATTTCCGTAGCGTAGCATGCTACATACATACTTTAAACAATATCAACGTGAAGAATCGGTAGTTTCGTGCCCCCCCCCCCCCCGTCATACATACCAACTTCTCTGGGTGGATGATCATCCCTTAGTGCCTAAATTCCGATACAACGGCCGGTCTAAAATTTCATCGATTTGGTGAAGTTATTTCTTTAAAATTTAATGTCGTGTAAAGATGATGTTAGATTTAGTGTTAATTATACAGGGTGATTTTTAGACCACTTTCTCAAAGAAACATGAGTCGTAAAGTGAAAAAAAAATTCGACCCTCCCACAGATAACTGCTCGATCACGTGGTCGATTTCTTATGGAAGGTCTGATTTTTTTTTCACTTTTCGACCCCTCTTTATTTTGGGAAAGTTGTTTACTTTCATGGTCTGAACAACCTATTTAAATTTGGAGAGTGATCAAAAAATCACCCTGTATATTTAATTCTTGCAAACTGTTATTATTTGGACTGCGATGAGTTCTTAGCTTTATTATGAAATTATCTAGTTACACATATCTTTACAAGATGATGTGGCTTCTGATGATGCCATTTTCGTACTCCTTCTCTGCCCAAAGATGACCCACTGCTGAGTCCTCCTCCATCTACATGGAGGGTAATTAGTCTACAGTGCGACGCTGGCCAAACAGGTTGGCACAGGGTTTTCCTATCAAATTTTCCTTCTCTTGCGGCTAGGTTTTCGGCCTTGTCATTAACTTTTGTCTTACGACACCCTCAGGATGAAATGTCTAGTTATATTCGCCACAAAACACAAATATTACAAACACGATAATACAAATATGTTAAATGTCACCATTTAAAAATAGAATTCCTACTACTACATAAACATAGTGGATTTTTCCACTGTAGTAAATCTACCCTTGCCCTTAAAATCACGCATGCGCCGTCAGGACCGTGGCGTAACAAAATGGCGTCAATATTAAAAATGAAATAGATTTCCTAACAAATAGAGCAAAATCTAAACCTTATAAAATAATATTAACATTATTTCATGATATCTAATTTAAAACCATTGTTAAAAGTGTCCATGGCGGTTATACAGTTCGTAATTTCGTCGCGACACTGACCTTTGACACGAATATCGACCAGTGTAATAAAGTACGTGATGCCGCGGCATTTGTGTGCGCGTTGAGGTCAAATTAGCGTGGAAACAGCTGTTTTCAAAAATCGAATGCTTGCTAAGCAAAAGAACAATGTGAGATTTCGCCAGTATTCGCCAGTTTGACGTCAGATTTCGTTGAGTGCGGATGAACTTTTGCACCAGCCATGTAATGGTGAGTGACCATCTTAACGGAATTACGAAACTAGTGAATATGTGGTAGAACTAGTGTTTTTTTTTCAAAATGGAATGTGCATCTGTGCTTATAGAGCAATAGTGGTAGTGAATGTCGCGTGTAGTTTTTTATTTTTCTAGAACTGTTTTATTTTAGAATCAATCTCGTAAACCACGTGGTATCTGTTTTCATGCATGTCGTCTAATGTCGTGGACAACTCAATTTTAATCTAGAATCTTCTGGAATATTCAAACAGCCGACAGAACATTTGAGTCAATAAATAATAATTGTAAGGTATATGCATCGGATTTTATAATAGACATTTTCGGTACTAGATAATAATGTAATGGTATTTCCAAATATTTACACACTTTTTAAATCTTAGATGTAATTTGCCGTTGTTGTGTTTTAATCGAGATATGAGTGCGTATAATACGGTTATTAGATTTACCTTGTCTTATTCACCTTTTTACTTCTAACATCATTGGTCTTATTAGTTACTATCTGCTATGGGCTCACCTGCAATTGAAAAGTAATTATGTAAATTGCTTTTTTACGTGGGGTCGGCTCCAATCTGTCGTGATTTGGCTAAATACCAGTATTTACTGGCGATTGCCGTCTGCCCTCCGTGGCAATCGTTAATTATTTGGTTAGACCAGCTGTCACTTTGACCGCTACTGATTCGAATAGAATAGAATAACCTTTATTCTGACAAAAAAAAAACTACACTTCTACTACAATTCCATGACCAAATAGGTGATGTCCTAAAGAAAGGCCAGGTCAGAAACACCCTAAACCGACGAGCATGCATGAAGAGGTTGATGAAAGTGGAAGAAGCGAAAGATGTGAGCCAGGATCGTAGCAAGTGGAAGGATGTGATCTCTGCCTAGCCCTGCGGGAAAAGGCGTGACTTTATGTTATGTTATAAATTATATATGTATAAACAAAAATCTAACTATGTTGTATACAGCCAGAAATGGTCTGAGCTCAGCTCAAGTTGTAGACACATCCACAACGCTGGTTTTCAGGTCAGCCACATGGCTATGTATTGCGCATAATAAACATAGAAATTCCATTATGAACTACGGATACCCTATTATATTTATTTCATTCACCTTATACTTAGTCTTTATGAAATAACTCTGACCCGGCTAACTTCGTACTGCCTCAACTACATTAAATAAAAAAATATTTGCAAAGCTTAACTGGAACAAAAATAATGCGTATTAAAATATTATTGTTTTCATATTTTCTCACCTTTTAAACCTTCACTGGACTTACCCTTACCCTGGACAAATATTTCAAGACCAAAATTAGCCAAATCGGTCCAGCCGTTCTCGAGTTTTACGAACAGCAATTCATTTTTATTTATATAGATAGATAGATAAAAGAAAAATTTTACGTGTGACAAATGCTATAGATAGATAGATGAGGTAGAGTGGTAGCTGGCACCGCGGGTCATATCCTCCGAAGCACGGTTGAGGTCAGTATCACAAATGATGGACAACCATGCAACGTCGAGAATCGATTGATGATTGCACTGTCAGATAGGCTAACACAAGTCACAAATATTACTCTTTTTGTATAATACTTATCGGCCAGCCCCAGTTTCGCACGAGAGTTTAATAAAAAATATATTTTTTTACCTGCACCTGAGCTCGTTGCTACGCCACTAACTAAACTAAATTTGAACGAAAGACATTACACAAATTGAAACGTAAAAATGATGAAACTTCCATACTATTTTACATTTCATCCCTTTTTTCGCATTAAAATGCCTATGTCCTTCCTCAGGCTGTAGACTATCTGTTTACCAAATTTCATTTGCATCGGTTTAGTAGTTTTGGCGCGAATGCGCGACAGACAGTCAGTGCTACTTTCGCATTTATAATATTAGTAAGGACTAACCAAACAAGTGTCATTTAATTTGAAAATTTCCCACAATAATAGTAAAATCTCATTTATGTTTAAATTAAAATATTATAGGTACTAACTATTCAAATTATTCGAAAGATGTTCTCGTCCCAAATACCGCGATGCCTGAAGGTTTTAATCAATAAATAAATAAATATCCTTGGACATTTCACACAACGCCATCTCGTCCCAAGCTAAGCAACTTAATGCTTGTGTTATGGTAACGAGATGGATGATAAACTACATATTTAAATACTTTTTTTGTAAATACATACATATGTATGTATTATAGATAGAAAACACCCAGACCCGGAACAAATACTTGTAGGTCGTACAAATATTTCTTCCGTGCGGGGATCGAACCCGCGACATGCTGCGCAGCAGTCGATCGCTCAACCACTGCGCCAAACGTGTTTGTTGCCAGTGATGAAATGTGATATAGAGATCGCTCACTAATCATTAAGGGCTTATAAAGGCTTAAAATCGCTGACTATGCTCGTTGGTTCGGAGATTGCTTGACACTTCTAGATGGAAGCTTAGAAACGAATGCTATCTAGCAGAGGGACGTCCCCCTCTGCTAGATAGCAGTCGTTTCTACAGATATGACCTACAAATTTCAAGCTCAAAAATATCTATGTATTAATAAAAATCTATGTATTAATACGTGAAGCGAAAACTATGTACACCTTTTTACGAAAACTGCGCCGACGGAATAGAATAACTCACACTTAGTGCAGAATGCAAATTTTTTCTTTTACATAATTTTGTAAGAAATATATTAATTCAATAAAATTAATATTTACACACGCCACATAGTATTTCGTTTATTTGGCACACACACGCACGTATAGTCTTTTGTTTATTGTTAGTCTGTGGTTAAATCTATATCTATACTAATCTATACTAATATATAAAGCTGCAGAGTTGTTTGTTTGTTTGAACGCGCTAATCTCAGGACCTACTGGTCCGATTTCAAAAAATCTTTCAGTGTTAGATAGTCCATTTATCGAGGAAGGCTATATTTTTATTTTCAAGAGAATTAGGGATCCGTATGAAAATTGCGATTTTGTAAACCAAGGTGTAAAATCGAAAACCTATTTATGCGTGCGCTGCAAAAACTATTGACAATAGAACAAAATGATGGACTACAAAAAACAACCTACAAAAATCTACAAATCAACAAAAAAATCTTATACAATCTACAAAAAAGTCCGCGAGAGCACATATATACGAGTATATCTAACTATCATAGTTTAGTCACAATAACGAGCTATATCTTTTAGCAATAAGACCGCCATTTGTACTGTACAATCAAATTAAAAAAGAAAACAAAATTGCAAATGCTTTCAAATAGTCAAAAATATAACACAAAAATTACAATTTAAAAATAAAATAAAACTATTACCCGTTTAGTTTATACCACACCGGTTCGGAATGCCACAGAGAAGAGCTCTTTTAAATATAAGGGTTACAATGATGGTGGTACAAACAAGTCTGACAGATTAGTGAAAGCATTATGCAAATATGTTCAACTAGCGACACACCCCGGCTTTGCACGCGTGCAAGATTGACATATAAACCTTCCTCTTGAATCACTCTATCTATTAAAAAAACCGCTTCAAAATCCGTTGCGTAGTTTTGAAGATTTAAGCATACATAAGGACGGACAGACGACAGCGACTTTGTTTTATACTATGTAGTGATAGTGCTATTACCATCATCGTCATTTGGCCCACGTCCTATGCTTCCATCTATCATTGCACCTAGTCATGATACATGGAAGACTCCATACACTCCCATCTGCGTCATATCTACATAAGTTACCACTTTACCAGTACCTACTGGTGGAGACGTTATTACCACAAAATAATCAGGAACAGAAGACAAGCCTACCCTTGGCGGTCTCGCTAGGTTTCTCAAGTTTAGATTTTGTGTAGACGATCCTAAAATAGTGGACCTCGTATCTAGTCTGTTGAGAATGAAAGATCCTTAAACATAACAGTTCTAATTTTATATATATAGATGAGCCTGCCGCTTTAGATACGTCTAAGGTATCTAAATCAAAGGGCATTCGCGCTCGCACTGTTCCCAAACTTTTTGAGATAATCATGTCCGTCAACGATGTCTATGTGTGCGTGTAGTGATTACATAATATATACTTATTATTATACTCTTGAGTTGCTCGAGCGTGCTTTGTATGCAGATTGATTTCCGTATCTAATTATTTTGTGGTATTTATTTATAAACTTCACGTACAGAAAATCGCTGGGAAAATCCAATCGAAAAGATAAGATGTTTTTGATAAATGTAATTACGACTTACATTTTAGTTAATAGATAAAGGCAACTATAGCTAGCACCCGGGAATGTAAACTTGATACAAAACATGAGCCAACCCGTCTGGCCAGCGGGTCATTTATGGGCTAGGTTATCTGCCTTGTCATTGCCTTTTTTCGGTCCTTACGAGACCCTCTGGGTGGAGTGAGGTGGTTACACTATTCTAAATACGTCACATTCGCAGTCAGGTTTGTAAACACACTATCTTGGAGTGCATAGAATGTTTCTGATCATCCTGCGTGGCTTGAAATAACATTTTGCCAATATTTCATTGCTCCACAGCTTGATAAAGTAACAATTATAAACAATATTGTAACTACCGTAGGCTAATTTCCCTCCATGAGTTTGGAGGAGGCCAAACTCAGTAGTGGGTCATTTATGGGCTGAAACAACACCGTTCACCGTTGTTGGCTACGGTGAACGGTCTGTAGATTAAATATGGTAAAATAAAGGGGTTTCTTTAAAAAAATCAAACAACACAAAAAACAATTATGGCAGCGGTGGGATTCGAACCCACGCCTCCGAAGAGACTGGTGCCTTAAACCAGCGCCTTAGACCGCTCGGCCACGCTACCGTAATGGCGGAAGACGAAATTTTATACGCAATGTTACATACTCATAGTTGATGATTATGCAACAGGAATGACTAGGGGTAATTGATTCGAAATTAATAATGTAGCACGTCATACATTATCTTCTATCAACATACTTTTTCACTACATAGTATAAAACAAAGTCGCTGTCGCCTGTCCGTCCCTATGTATGTTTAAATCTTTAAAACTACGCATCTGATTATGAAGCGGTTTTTTAATAGATAGAGTGATTCAAGAAGAATGTTTTTAAGTATAATAAATCCATAATATTGTAGAGAAACACTGATAAATTTAGAGGTTCATGATTGCACCCGTGCGAAGCCGGGGCGGGTCGCTAGTATTTTAATAAAGTTGAAACATTCTGGAATGATCATTCATGATTTTAATTTATTGATTCTGAGGCGGTCCGAAGTTTGCCGGGTCTGTTAGTACGAGTATCTATTATCTTAACATAAAAACATATAAAACATGCTTTTTTTTTAAAACCTCTAATTACGTGGAAAGTAACTTACTGTGCCTACTTTTGTCCTTGCGACACCCTCAACGGAGAACGAGTTGGCGAGCTTTGTTTATCCGCACGGCTATAGGACACGCGCAGTGATTTCGATGATAGCGAATATAATTAATTACTCATGACGTCATTCGTACATCTATTATTACACACATGTCAAATTACATAATAATCGGTGAATTTAATCGCCTAATCTATTTATCTTTGTGAACGATCTAATATTAGTATTTATTGATAGGTACTTAAAATAGATGATGTTTTTAAAACACTAAGTACCTAAATGGAAAACAAGAAGACAAATTTAATGACGGCATTTAGGAAAAAAAAATTACCGACTTCAAAAGCAATAAAAAAACAAACAAACATTTTGAGTCGGTGCCTTGTTGATATCTATCTTATTAATTAAAGTCGGTGTCAATTTAATTTTGGATAAAATTTCATGACACCAGAAATAATGTTTGGGGTGGTTTGGGGAAGAATTTTTCTAAGAGAATTACGTATTGTATTTACGCGTCATTTGACAGAGCTATGCGGACACACAAACAAAAAAACACGAATCGAGAAATAACTACTTTATTGACGTCAATTAAAAATGATGTGGATAATGTACTAAATAACTAAGCTAACAAATAATTTAGTAGGCCTTAGCTACAACACACCACTCTCCTCATCTATCTAGAGCATGGATGATGAAATAAATCAAAAACATCTTTGGTTAGGTATGTGAGAGTCCAGTGACGGATTTAGAATACAGAGGTACCACCCCATTCCATTCAGTGGGTGGTGGTAAGGGTGGACAAAAGTAAATCACAAGGCCGAAAAACTTGCCGCAAGATAAGAAAAACTTGTAACGAAACCCTGTGCCAATCCGGACAGAGCGGCATAATAAGTTAATTACCCTCCATCTAAATGGAGGAGGTCCGACTCAGCAGCGGGTCATCCATGAGCTGAGTAGTTCCATAAAATAACATCACTGCTATTCGTGGTAAAAACCCATCACATCAGCAAAGATTTTATCTGAAAATTGGCAATTATTTGTATCGGATTATGTGAATATTATACGTAATTAAATGATCATATTTTAATAAAACACCGAGTTATCAGAAACATGCATCTGTAAATGTTGGCTGCAATACAAGATATATTGTAAGTACATAAATACATACGGATAACAGACATCATAATATTGTCAAAACATACTACTGTCATTATAATGTTTTTTTTTATGGTATTATAAATGAATTTAACAGTGTCTTTTTAATTATTTGTAAGTAATAAACAATTGAATATTTTTTTATTTGAACAACAATCTGAAATTTATTTAGTAAATTATGCAAGGGATGCTGAGATGTTAACCTACGGACATGTCGAGAAATTGAATGAAGAACGATTGACGATAAAGTGTTTAAGGCGAGTGTGAATGAAAGTGTTGGAAGGTTTTAAGACCTTGTCAGGGACGTTTTGGAAAAGGCCAGGTCAAGAGTACCCTATACCGAAGAACATGTATGAAGGGAATAATGAAAGTGGACGAAGCGAAACAAGTATGTAAGGGTCGTAGCCAGTGGAAAGAAGTGGTCTCTGCCTACCCCTACGGGGAAGAGGCGTGATTATATTATGAATGAATGAATGTATTTATTGTACTACAAAATTTCTCAAAGTTTGGAGCGTATGGCACTAGTGGGCCGCAGCCAAAAATCTGCGATAGGTATTAGTGCTTTTGCCGATACCTAATATTATGCTGAGCTGGTGACCCTTTCGCACTCATTTTTCATATCTCTTGTTAACTTTTTTTATTAGTGCCTATAAAAGTACTTTCTTTCTTTCTGTCTTTCTTACACGCGTTGTTGCATCATTGGCAGAGTAGGCTATTTTCTCTGCTAGAATTTAATGGAAGCTTAACCAGGATTAAGGGGGGGGTGTGTTTATGGGCAAAAAGATGAGGAACCGCTCGAACCTTCACCTTACAGAATACTGCACCCTGGCTCCTCTGGTGTTGCAGGCGGTGGTCACTTTCAGGTGATCCAATTTAAAAAAGAAGATTTAATATTATTTGCAAGTATTTACATAAATACTTGCACACAGTACCTACATACACACTAACTTTCTGTTCACCACACGTCGCTTTAGAATACATTGTATCACCCACCACCCCATCACTATCACTACACTACATCATCACTATCACTACATAGTATAAAACAAAGTCGCTGTCGTCTGTCCGTCCCTATGTATGCTTAAATCTTTAAAACTGCGCAACGGATTTTGAAGCGGATTTTTTTAATAGATAGAGTGATTCAAGAGGAAGGTTTATATGTATAACCCACCCCCGCTTTGCACGGGCGAAGCCGGCGCGGGCCACTAGTAATCTATACTAATCTATAAAGCTGCAGAGTTTGTTTGTTTGTTTGTTTGTTTGAACGCGCTAATCTCAGGAACTAATGGTCCGATTTCAAAAAATCTTTCAGTGTTAGATAGTCCATTTATTGAGGAAGGTTATAGGCTATATTTTATTTTCAAAAGTGTAAAATCGAAAACCTATTTATGCGTGCGCTGCAAAAACTATTGACAATAGAACAAAATGTTGTACTACGGGTTTGTAGGTCTTATAAAGATCTACAAAAAAGTCCGTGAGAGCACATATCTAACTATCATAGTTTAGTCACAATAACCGATTTTATGTTCATAAAAAATATGCACGGGTTCGAAGCTCACGCGGGCGAAGCCGCGCGCAAAAGCTAGTTTATAATAAAGTCGTCTAAGGGAAGATTTGTGTTAGACCGGGCCGTGTCCGGGCCGTGCCATGTACGTGGCCTGGACGGGGCACGAATTTTAAACGTTACATACATATGAAATGGACGATGCGCAAGTTCGTGCCGAAGGCTACATTCAGAGCGGCCATAAAGATTGGCGAGGATTGTACTTTATGTATGTTAGTGTAAATATATGAAATAGTACAGCAAAGAAAAATAAACGACAAGTCAGCCCTGAATTTCTTGCCAGTTGTTAACAGAAGTGGTTCCGAAATGGTAGTCAACAATCGAAGGTCGAGTTTGTATAAAATTCTCCTATTTCTCCTAGCGAATAGCGGCCAATTCGAATTTTCGAAGTAAAAGTTTTTTTTTAATTATATTCAACGAATAATTCGAAAAATATCGAGTAGACAGTTTTCTTTCTAAATTATCGATACAAATAAGTTTTAGTATTGCCAAGTGTTTCTATGGCTGTTTTTGAAATACGGGCCGCAAATTATGGGCCACAGGCGGCCCTCAGATTTCAGACACACGTTCTCGGGCCGCAGGTTTTACGCCTACTATACAGGTAAATTCCCTCTAACCAAAAGGCTGTATGGTTTTCCTTAATCAATCGTGCCCAATACCTGCTTCGCATTGCAATGAGGCGTTCAACCCTGAGAGAAGACAATAAAAACCCCGGGTCTTCCGGATTTCCCCCATGTGCTGTGACGTCATAACCTATACTATACAGAGTGTAGCAAAATCGCTATATACATAACGAAGGAATCTATGGGTCCACTGATTATAATTGACTAGCCAATAACTAAGTAGGTATAGTTTTTTTTAATAAAATGTATTCTGTTACTTCTAATACCTCAAAGAATATGACGTGTACAAAGTTTCACAATTATTGGTTTAGTAGTTTTCACATGAAAGAGTTACAAACAAACTTACAATCACATTTATATTATTAGTGGGGATGTATATAATTCTAATTGGGCGTTTTCAATTCGGTTGTGGCTTTTTTAATGTTTGTAAGTTCAACGGTTCTACGTTATCTATGAACCGATTTTATACGAAAGTTCTTGGTTCCAGACCGGTCCCGGATTTTCAACTCAGCCTATAACCCACTGCTAAGTCGGGCCTCCTTCAGTTACATGGAGGTTTCAGGCTACTGGCCTCGCTGGCCAGACGGGTTGGCACAATGTTTTATATTAAGTTTTACTTCTCTTGTGACTGGATTATCGGCTTTGCCATTACACGGAATACGTTAATAAATATTGGTTAAAAATTAATCGATCTACAACTACTACTAACCATAAACTACCAGCACATAAACTACCCACTGCTGAGTCGGGCCTCCTCCAGTTACATGGAGGGTAATTAACTTACTGTACCACGCGGCCAGACGGGTTGGCACGGGGTTTCGAATCAAGTTTTCTTTCTCTTGTGGCTAGTTTATCGGCCTTGTCGCCGCTTACGACACCCACATAATGGAATGGTGACACTATGTACTAAATCCGTCACAAAACACTCGATATACACCAGGATGGGTCTACGGCCAAACCTGCTTATTAAAATAGCAGGTTTGGCCGTAGACCCATTTACACAACAATCAATTGATTGTCGATTTTAATAGTTTTGGTAACCTACTCATACTTGGACTTCGATTTGTAGACATCTTCTTAGATATAAATGAATGTGTCTGTATGTCCTTTATAAAATCGTAAAGTATTTAATCATGACGTGATGATCTTCAGCAATTCTTTTGTATGAGACAAATAAGGTTTCTGAACAAAAAAAAGAATATATATGTGTAATGTCTTTCCTTCAAATTTATCTTAGTTATTGGCGTAGCAACTCGCGCAGGGTTAAGCTAGATTTATATATTTACTAGCTCACCTTGCAGACGTCCTGCATGTTATTCGTTTACCGAATGCAGCGCCATCTGTCGGGCTGATTTGTGAATCTAAACCATCCTCGGTGCCACCCACACGCATACAAAAAAAATCATTCATATCGCAGTTCAGCCGTTCAGATGACACTGGTCAGCTGAAATGTTGTGTCGGATTAATGCTGCAGCTTTTTCCACCTATGTCCATGGCTGGTGCAATCCACGCCGAAACTTTAGGCAAATAAAACTTTCACTATATTTCCAGGACCCAGACTCATCTTCTAAAACAATGTAATAGAATGTAATAGAAAACAATGTCGGGTTTGTTCGAACACTTAAAACTCAAGAACAGTTGGACTGATCTTCATGGCTTTAGATTTGTTGTATTTATCTCTGTCCTCAATGGCCATTAAAAGCATTGGAAAATTGACGGAAAGTAAATATAATAAAAGAAAAACATTTTCCCTTACAAAATGATAATGGGTTTCGAAACCGTCAAGATTGAATGGGCATCCCGTCGATACTGTAAACTCTCCGCTCAAATTAAAGAACGTATTTAAAGAAAGGTTTCGACAAAATATATCCACAATACTCGGATAATAGCGTATTTTGATTTAAAAAAATAATAAAATAACGACGTCCGTAATGGTAAAGGATTGACTTATACATAATATTGATTGTCATGTCAAATATTTATGCGTGCGTTCAGAAATTTCATCATAATCATCATCATTTCAGCCAAAAGACGTCCACTGCTGGACATAGGATTTCAAAAAAGGCCGGTCCTGGGCCGCGCGCATCCGTCGTTTTCCGGCGACCTTAACCAAGTCATCGGTCCTCCGTGTGGGAGCTCTACCAGCACTGCGCTTTCCGGAACGCGGTCGCCACTCGAGGACTTTTCTGCCCCATCGGGCGTCGGTCCTGCGCACGAATTATTCATTCATTTTATCAATTCGCGTTCAGAAATTTATTTTGTGTAAACTAAGGAAAATTGATTGTGTGTGGTGACGGGTTTGAAATACATAGAATCACCACCCCATTCAATCCTGAGGGTGTCGTAAGAGCCAATAAATGGAAATGACAAGGTCGTTAACCGAAAGAGACGGAAATCTTGAAACGAACCCCTGTGCCAACGTGGCCTAGTAGGTTAATAACCCACCCTGTGATGGGAGGAGGCCTAACTCAGCAGTGGGTAACTTATGTTCTAAGTGGTAGTAGTATTTGGAAAATATATCAAGCTACATATATTTAACAAATGACTTAATCCTACTAATATTATAAACGTGAAAGTTTGTAAGTATGTATGGATGGATGGATGGATGGATAGATGGATGGATGTTTGTTACTCTTTCACGTAAAAACGACTGAATGGATTTTAATTAAACTTTATAATAATATAGCTTATACATCAGAATAACACATAGGCTACAATTTATAAAGATATTGTGTGTAAATTTATAGAGCTTTAAGTTAAATTTCAATTTCTAATTGTCAAATTTTCAGCCATATTTAATTATAGACAACATAAGATTTCGCTGTCAGTTACGTTTTGTTATACCACGTAATATATCACATTCTACGGGAACGGGATAAAAATCTCAGGAATCCTATGTCCGACTTTCTTTTTTATATAAAGACGTTGGACAATTCATAAAATCATACTTAATATTATAAACGTGAAAGTGTAAATGTGTGTAATCCCGTTCCGTGATATAAAACATCGTATATCAAAATGCAATTGCTGGAATAACAAAACGTCACTGACAGCTAAACGTTATGTTGTCTATAGTTTGACAAATTTGACAATTAGAAATTTTGAAGTTACCGGTTGATGTATTTATTTCGAGTAAATACTGAATTTGGATCTAGCAACGTTTCGATACGATGGCAGGCATTGGACCAATAGATGTCATGTAATATTACAAAACACTCCTCTGCGGCTAAAGTTTTATCAAAATGGAAAATCGTCATCTGGGACGAATGGACAATAGCGCATACACGTGCATTGGAAGCACTTATCCGATCCGACCGAACACCTACGCAATGACTCGAGATGTTTTGGAGGCGCAATTATTTTACTGCCTGGCTATTTCTGCCTCAAATCATCGAAATATGTGGATTGATTTTATTTTCTCAGAATTTCTGTTCATCGAAGGACGAACTCACAAACACAAAAATAATGAATGGTTGACTGAGCGAGCAATTTTGGCGGCTAAGAATAAATATGTAGATGACATAAAGTAACTAACATAATTCAGAATGAAATCATTGGTACACTTGCATTAATTCAAATATATTGACTGTGTAAAAAAAGACTCCTTGGATGTGCCTGGTTTACCACCGCACAATTTACGACTAAAGGTTGGCTACGTACTAAGTTTGCTTCCAAATATAAACCAAAACCACCAAACCTGTGCAACGGAACGCGTTTGGTGGTAAGTGAATTGATGAACAATGGAATATACTCAAATTAAAGTTGTTAAGTTGTTGTTGTTGATATACCGTTTCAGTTTTAATTATTTCCGATCCGTCGTGCATTCGCCGTGACCATTAATAAATCACAGGGCCAATCCTGGAAAGTTTGTGGCCTAAATCTAGAAAATTCATGTATTTCCCAAGATCAATTTATTATATGTGGCATGTTCCGGGTCAGAAGACCATCTGCGTTATTTGTTCATGCGCCTGATAATAAACCGAAAAATGTCGTCTGTCACAAGGTGATTCACTGAAAAGTGCAGTTACTAAAATAGATGGCCAATAAAGTATAATTAAAATTATAGATTTTTTATTTATATTTATCCTGATAAAAAATTGAAGTTAATAAAATCAAAAATCTGCTCATTTTTTGCCTTTAAGGCGAAACAAAGTTCGCCGGGTCAGCTAGTTAATAATAATAAAACAATTATCAAATCGATTAGTCTGACTCAATCGTTACAAATTATTCTACCAATCAAGTCTGAGTCATCTAAACTAATATTATAGAGAACCGATTTGAAAAACCACACTAACCTTGATGAACATGCGTGAGAAGATATTTTCAAAAGTTAATGAAAAAATAATTTTTTTTGTACAATATCCGTGCGATGCCGGGGCTGTCCGCTAGTCAATTATAAAACTACTAGGGGCAAGCCCCCTCACCATAGCAAGGTTGCAGCACAGGCGAGAGGGAAAGTAAAAAGGGAAAGGAGGGTCACTCCTTATTTCTTTGTTATATATATATATATCAGAGGCTATGTTAACCTTTTATATTATTGGTGTACAATAAAGAGTATTCTATTCTATTCTATTCCTCCAAGTTCATGGAGGGAAAATAGCCAACTATGCTACGCTGGCAAGACGCTTTGGCACAGGGCACTCTTGAGTTTATTTAGTTACATCTTACGACACCGTCAACAAACTCAAAAGGAACTTTATTTACGTAGGTTTTTATCACAAAACTCTTATAAATCGTCATATTTAAAATTATCACCAAAAATTATTACTGTTCTCATCTTAGGACCCTTATCCCACACTAGGTCGTAGTCTCCATATACACATATCAGTCGTCATATCCACAGTCACACCTTTCATACATAATTCCTCATTCTTACAATCCATCCATCTCTTTGATCTCTCACAAGCCTTGCGTCCACCCACGTTCATGCTGAAACTACCACCGGTTCGGAATGCTGCTATACAGAGAAGAGCCGGCAAGAAACTCTGTAGTTGCTTTTTTCAAATCACTTGTAGTTGCTGTTTACAAAAGCACATAACAGCACAGTGAGAGCAATTTCACCAGATAAGAAAAACACGCAACACGTTTGACAACATTGACCAGACCCCATATAGAAATGTATAAGGGATTTGTTAGATACCCCCTTACATTTCCACATGTAGGCCGGGTCATACTTACACCAATTCCATCAATATAGGCGAGGCACAAACGCAATCGCTCATTTATGGGCTGATCTATTGATTTATCATTGCTTGTAATGATAAATTCTTTGCAATTAACGTCATTTAAAACTGAATTTGACTAGTTAAAAATAATCAATTCATTTCAATATCTAATCGGTATCGTTCGCTCTACCCATTTGACTTTATTAGTGACCATAATAGATACTGAATACTGAATTTATCTGAACTTCGGGGAACAGAGACTATTTTCGGAGACTCCTTAGGCATGTTTTATTTTCCGGAAAAAATCCGGTTAATACATATTTGCAACCAATGCTTTAAGATGAATTCTTTTCGTGTTTTATTTATATGTATAGGATCAGATAAATAAAACCCAGACTATTATACTATATATGAGGATATTTAAAAAAAGTCAATTCTTTTTTTTATTCGACTATAGAGCAGTGTTTCCCAACATGGGGCCGACGCCCCACAGGGGGCCAATTTGATAAATAAGGGGAGCAATTTAAAAATGGACTCGAAACGACTTCAACCCTTTCGCTTTGGGTTATTTAAATGAAATGCTAGATACCGGTCATCATTTAAACAGACATAATAAAAAATTTAGAAAGGATATGGCATGGCCTAAAAAGGTTGGGATACACTGATATAGAGGGTTTCCCGAGATCCCGAGAATTATGTCACCTTCAAAGATACACCATGAAATCATTTAAGTAGCTTATTGTATAAGGCCCGTCCTTACAATTTTATAAATGATACTTGCTTTCTTTGATTTGTCATATTTTAAATGAGACATGGTTGTAATTATTAAACATCCGGTGTGTTTTTCGGAAAAGATAAGAATGCTAATGGAGTCTCCGAAAATTGCCTCTATTCCGGGAAGTATAGGTAAATTCGCCTATCCCGATCATAAGTCATTAATATAGTTATTAATAATTAAGAGTAAATCAATCTGATGAACATTCATAAAAATCTAGCAGCGACGCGGGCGGCGTTTGTTTTTGTATTGGGCTGTCCATTTAACGGGTGATTTTTTTTTTTTATTTTTAACCCCTCCCTCCCCCTTTGTGATACGTGGTTAGGTTTAAGACTAATCCCCTCCCCCCATTAAAAATCACGTGTATTTTTAGTACAGCTACAAAGGATCTTACAATCAAAGGTTATACGCCGCTTTTCGGTTAGAAATCACCCGTTTGACGAAAAAATTAATACACGTGATATTTTACTATACCCCCTTGTGATATTTCGTGATTTTTGCCGAACCACTCCCCCCCCCCCTTTCCAACCTCACGTGATTAATGGACAGCGCCTATGATCTCGAAATTCTTTATGTTTACCATAAGATATGATAATATTTTGGGGCCTGATTGTACAAAGTAGTTCGTTAGTTTACCTTGTTGTAGCCATCAGCTTCGCTCTCGTGGTTCTTAAGGTAAATGTTAATTACTTTGAGCTTGAAAAAGTTTTTCTTGCACCTTTATGAGCTTGGAGGGTTGTATTGATGAGTTTGATGATTATAATTCTTTAACTACATAGTTACGTCTTACAACCGCGAATAACATTTTAATCAACATACAACCTAGCACTGACCCGCAAATTGCAAAAAACGTACGAAATTTTGAATTTAGCGGGCTACCCTGGAATATTCACCTTAAGCACTGCGATGCGAAAAATAAACAACCATTTAAAGTCTCCATTAATGGAAGCAGGCTAAGGCTCACAAGGTCGGGTGATAATAACCATCTTTCCGCGGTCCGCAGTATTTCCATAAAAAAAGGCATAACAATATCCTAATTATCAACAATGCCTTGTTGGTCTAGTGGTTGGATGCGCCGCCTTTGGTTCACGGTGTCCTGGGTTGGATTCCGAGGTCGGGAGTGTCTTTGTGTAAACTAGAGACATTGCTCTTTGAGTCTGGGTATCGTTTGTGTTCGTGAATTTCATGTTTGTAAACTACCCCGCGATTCAGGTTGGACCTAGTAAAAACAAAACACGCCTCCACTTATTGGATGCCTGACCTAGCAGTGGGTCGTCTTGTGAGTTGAGACGTGATAAACTCAAACTCAAAAGGAACTTTATTTACGTAGGGTGTATGTCGAAACTCTTATAAATCGTCATATTTAAAATTACCATTACCATCTTACGGCCCCTGACCACGCTAGGTGGTAGTCTCCATACACACCTATCAGTCGTCATATCTTCAGTCACACCTTTCGTACACAATTCCTCATTCTTACAATCCCTCCATCTCTTTGATCTCCCACAACCCTTGCGTCAACCCACATTCATGCTGAAACTAGTTACCACCGGTTCGAAATGCTGCTCTACAGAGAAGAGCCGGCAAGAAACTCTGTAGTTGCTTTTTCAAATCATTGATCTTGTTTACAAAATGCACATAACAGCATAGTGAGAGCAAGTTCGCCAGATAAGAAAAACACGCAACACGTTGAATGACAATGAATGACGAATAGGCCTTGGATCAGAGGATAGCTCTGTTTTAAGACGTTTAGCTTTTCGACCTCAGAAAAAAATATAGCCTACTTTCTTTTGTAACTGTTAAGAGTTCACGTCACGGCTGATTCTGTTCAGCCATTGTATTTTTTTTAATTATGCTTATTATTCCATCTGAAGTGGTCTAATGATAAACCTTGTTCAATTAACACAACCTTCATCAAACCTTACTGGCAGGATTATTAAAGCCATATTAGGATAATTTAAAAAGAAAAAAATCCTTACTTTTTCCAGCATTAGGGTCACTGCAAATTTATATTCTATCTATCACTAGCTGTTACCCGCGACTTCGACTGGCATTTAACAAAAAAGATATTGTTCAGTTTCTCTAATTGTGTATTTCGCGCGAAAACCATTTTACACATACATTTGGAGAAACCGGCTAAGTTTGCCACATAAATGTGGAACTCGGAGTAAAAACTTATGTCTAATAATCGAAATAAACCAAAGATAAAAAAAATCGATTATTTGAATTTTTTATCCGAATTAAAAAAGAGTTTCTCAGCTCTTCTGTATTACGGTAAATGACGTCTTAACGGTTCTGATCGTGTTCATTCATTTAAATCGAATTGATCAAAAGATATGGATGGATTTGTAAGAATGAGGAATTTTGTTTGAAAGGTGTAACTGTACATACTCGTATATGACGACTGATAGGTGTTTAAGGAGACTACCACCTAGCGTGGGACAAGGGTCGTAAGATGATAATGGTAATTTTAAATATAACGACTTATAAGAGTTTTGTGATAAAACCTACGTAAATAAAGTTCCTTTTAAGTTTGAGTTTGAATCCATTGATATACAATGTTTGAATCCCAACGTTTCAGACACTGCAGTGTCCGTGGTTGCAGGACGACTGGGAAATATGTCGAAAGACAGATTTGGGTATTCTTGGACGACTATACTTCGTTCGGGCTATGAATGCAGTAAGCCATCATTGTCCACCGGCTCAGCCAAGACTTCGACTTGTTTTTGTGTTGTTTTTGATAGTAGGTTTACATTTACTTATTTTTTATTCTTAGACACTTAACTACGCACGTTAAATGCACGGTCACAATATGCACAGTACAGTAATCTTTAAACAAATACAAATTTATTACTCATGTGCCATATCTAATTAGTTATGACGAATTATGATTAACGATACGTCATGCTAGCTAAAGTAAGCGTACGAGGATGGCCAGAAACAAAACTATAAGAATACCGAAAAACCCAGATGGATACCCGGTCGTTGGACACTAGACGGGGTATGCGGGACCCCCCGACTTTCCACTATAACCAACGGCATCCGTTAAAAACTGCGCCCGCGATCCAGATTATATAGTGAAGGGATATACGTATCCTAAAAAGTAAAAAAAAATAGAAAAATCCTACAGGGTAGATAGGATAGAGTACCTAGTACGGATATAGATGACTCAAACCAATATTAACGTCATCCATGTAGGTTTTATCATAAGACGCTTATAAATCGAAACGATCATCAACATCTTTAGGCCCTTGTCTCACGCTAGGTACGAGCTCCGAACAATCCTATTGGCCTCAAATCTACATTAATTATCTTTCATCATCGTTTCAGCCCATAAATGACCCACTACTGAGTCAGGCCTCCTTCAAATTCATGGAGGGAAATTAGGCCACTGTGTCACGCTGGCAAGACGGGTTGGCACAGGGTTTGTATCTGCTGCGGCGGCGTGGTTCTGCATCAGATCCCACAATGCCGCAATAGGACGCGAGTTGGAGCACCCCGGGGAGGTTTAGTGGGTAGGCCCCCACTATGGGGGAGAGTCCCACACTCCCCTCGCTGGCCATCCCCGTGGCGGGCGAGGAAGTTTATAAAGGATTTAATCCCGGTCGAACAAACAAAAAAAAAAAAATTGTATCTGCCTCATATGCCAGCAATACACGTTGGCCGAGCTTAGGCCAACGCGAGCGTAGGCAAGCCATTACAAGGCAAGTGCTACTGCCTACACGTTGGGCAAGTGTATCGAAAACAACTAGGCTAGCGACACCGAGCGATGGCCAGACAATGCAAATATACCGTCTATACGTTGGTATTGGCGTTCACTCGGCAATGCTAGGCCAACGTATATTGCTGGCTTTACGATCCTTTAGTCGCCTCATAAGACAGTCTTAGTGTGAGTTGGTGACATTGTGTATTCTAAAATCCGTCACCACACGGACCGTTATTTTCTTACTAGATAATATGATATGTGAATTAGGCATGCGTATGAAAGATAATATAGTAGATATTACTGTATTATCTTTTAAATGCACGCCTAATGCTCACAATCCTTTCATCTCCCACCACCCATTTATCCACATTTATACTACCAACTGTTTGGAATGCTGCACTACAGAGAGGAGCCGGCAAGAAACTGTTCAGTGTACAAAATCTTAGTAACAAATAAGCTACTTTTTTCCGATAGTGGTGGTTAAAATCTGATGACGAAAGCATCACTTTTTTTTCCGTGACTTAATTGAATGCCTTTGACCCTAGGCCTGCGTGATGGAAAGCGACGCCAGGGTCTAAGATGGGGCAGGCAATTCAAGGAAATGCCCTATCGGGCACCGGCTCTCACCTAAACACGACGGAACACAGTAAAACTGCTTGGCTTGGATCCTACCACAAAGCCTGCTGGGTTTTGTTGACTTTTACAACACGCGTTATTTCCCAGCGTGTGAAGGGGAAGTTTTATATTCTGACCCATCTTCACACGGGACTATTAAAGACATAAGTGGAATTCAATTTGTTTAGATCATATTTGAGGCAAATTACCCTCTATGTGACTGGAGGAGGTCCGACTCAACATTGGGTAGTAGTAGTAGTAGTAGATTTTATTTAAAGTTTTTTTTTTTTTAATAAAGTTATTTTTATAGTTACGACGATGTTTTTAAAAAATAGTCTATCGGCTATTTTTGTTTTGTCACAACAGTCTTAATTGGCGAGGGAACTCGTTCGGAAATCGGAAGCCCAGACGGAGTGAGAATTAAAAAAAAGAACCGAGTTCCCGCCTCGAAAAAAAACCAGACAATATTGTTCCGAACATTGACCGTGCAAAACCGGTATAGCCCTGTCTGTTACCTACCAAGCCGCCCTTTATATTCTTATCATTATTATCTACTGATTGAGTTGTCCACTACATTATTAAAAGCAAAGGTGTTTTACCTGAATGAACAGTCAACTCGCGAACGCGCTTCGGATCGCACCTGTCCGTTCAAAAACAAAAACATCCTCCTAACACATGTGACGAAAATGTAAATAATTTCGAACTTCGATGGAATGCAAATGTCGTAATTAAAAAATAATATTTCAGTGTAAATATTGGAATGTAATTTTATTTTTGTAACAGTGTTTATGTGTATGTGTAAATAAATTATTAATTTATAATTTTAATCACGCTGTTCATAAAATCCTGTGATATTAGTAATTCATAAGGAAGTGGAAGACCAACAAGAAGTGAGTATTGATTTTTAAATTTATGTACTTTAGAAATTATGCATGGTAATTAAGTAACACTGTAAAAGCGTTTATTTTTAATATAGCATGGACTATGGCATTTTTAAATACTTTTAACGATAAGTTTTTTTTTCTGTGGCGTTCGCAATTATGAAAAACGATAAGTTATATAATATCTTCAACGTTTAAAACTTTTTTAAACGGTCGTAAATCAAATGTGAAAGAATTAAAAATAATAGGTTCGTTCCAAATTTAAAATAGGCCGCGCACTTTTTCTTTAAACATGAATATCGGTAGATATTTGTTTACATAGTTCTATACTGCTTGAAATATGATACGAAACGTTTTAATGGTATTTTCTGGTTGGAATTCCATAAATATTACGATCAAATATAAATATACGCTTAGTTTAGTTGTTTATTTGTACAATATTGTTTATGTGACGCAGGTAGTTAGTACGGTTTATTATTGAAAGCGACTGTGGTATCAGGTTATTTAAAATTTTAAGTATTTGATCAGGTAGGGATATATTTGGGACAAAGTTTACGATACGTTTTTGTTTTAATGTATTCAACGTGTTTGTGTTTACAAATATTTGAATGTAGCGGTCGGTTTGACGCCTTTCTTTTGCTCGATGTTATGTGCAGATTAAATTTTCTAGAATATACAAGCGTTTTATGGAAGTGTGTATGTGATAGGTTAGAAATCGCCCTTTGTATTGGCTTACTTCGAAACGTACTCGTTAAGAATTCGTACTATTTTACAAATAGCCTAATCGAATATTTAAATTTGTCGTCAGTTAGCAATATCGAATTTAAAGTGTATCGTTTTAATCGGAATCGTCTGATTAAACAAGGTATGCATATAACGGTATTAAATTTATTAACGCCCCAATTATCAATTCCTATAATCATAATTAGTTGATAAATATTGGCAATGTCAAGTCTGATGATTGATAATTGCCCATCTGATTGGTGCGCAAGTTTTAATGTTCAACTTCTTCTCCACCCAAGGATAGATATGTCACAAAATTATAGTTCGATGGTTGCTCTGGAGTCCAATGTCGAGGGTCACCACTTTATGGATCTAGCCAGACGAGGTGGGATGTCTGGCTAGGGGTCGCAGCGCCTATCCCCTCGATAGTTGTAGTCCGGGAATTCTTAACTATGCGAATTGCTCTTGAAATTACCCTATAGCGGTGTAAGACTTTTTAGTAATTCTCGCATTTGTAGGCGATATTTCTTGATGCAATTAGTTCAGATTTTTCGGGTAAACTGTATAAAGTATCTAGCATGCTGTCGCTACAAATTCTTTGGTACTGTATTGAGCTACGTGAAAAAGACATTTACCTTTTTGAAAAAAATTCATCAATCAATATTGTAAGAAATACATATAATGATGTTTATTTAATACACAAACATAAAAACAAATATGAATAACATTAAAATACTTAAAAACACTAAAGACTAAGAATAAACTAAACCTACATATTATATATGTATATGTATACATATATGATATCACCAAAATTGAACCTTTTATACAAACGATATTATCTTCAATCGGCTTCGTAAAATGTCGGAGACTCGACGTACTCACTCATTTCGAACGGCCAAATCGGTTACTCTTTTCTATAGGCATCATGTGACAACCTTTTCGTCAAAAGCCAAAGACAATTGTTTCAGTTTCCGAATTAAAAAAAAATCAGCATAGACAACTTACGTACCAAAAATTTCTCACAGTTTGTTTTGTAACTTTATTTGAAATGTGTTTTTAACGATCCCATTATTGTGTCGTTTATATGAAATTACTAAGTTTTTGAGGTCGTTCTCGCGTTTAAAGATAAATGCTATAGACTCGTCTCGGTGTTTAGATGACACGCGGTTTAATTTAACCGACTGCGACTGTGAAATGGTTTGACTGCAGATGGGTTTATTTGTTCGTGTAGTGACGGATTTAGAACACGCAGAGTCACCAAACTTTTTGACAGACCATCTGATTCAAAATCAAAATTAACATCAAAATCAAAACTCATTTAGTCAAGTTGGCTCATTAGAGCTTTTTTGACAAGTTAAACAATGCAATTAAATAAAACAGATAAACATTTCAAATAGAAATTATTTTTGTCACCGTCCCGGAATTTAGCTCTTCAGAGAAGAGCCGGCAAAAACTCTGTAGTTGCTCTTTTTAGATCATCATTTTTAGGTACAAGGCCAGGGATAAGTCAGATTGGTGAGAACAAACTTGCGCAATAATAATAATCTAAAACAAACCTTAACTTGACTCGAAAGAGGCGAATCAGACTTCCTCCGTAGTTCAGAGTACTAAACTCTGAAGTGAAAAAAGAATTCTCCACTAGTGGACTTAGGTCTTTGGGGAGACCTAAGGCCACCAGTGGCTTTTTTTTAAACGAATACTCTTTTTTATTAAGAAACCTTTTAAAGTTCTCCAACCGGGGCTGGGGTATGTGGAAGTCCCGGTCGCGATGAGATGGTGATGGCGACTGGTTTACCCACAAAAAGTTCCGAGTTCCGAAAACGATCCATTCGTAAAAGTAACCTCTGTACTAGGTATAACCTGTATAGCAGGCGCAACAAACACGAAATTCACGACCACAAATAACACTCAGACTCACGAGCAAGTGCCTCTGGTTTAGACACTTGTCTGACCCTAGAATCGAACCCGGGACCCATTGATCTAATACGATACAATGATGATGAATAAAGTGAGCGATTTGCAATCCGTCATGGAATTTAAAAGAGCAACGGTGACTTATCAGCTATGTTACGGTTAAAAGCAGTTGCTTTCAAAACATTGGAGCGGTGAAGTCGCAAGTATATGCCACTAGTCGTATTATCAAACAGTAACGTATTTCATAAACAGACTATGAAAACTATTGCACAGAAAGTGGTTTAAACAGCACCTTTGCTAGGTTTACGCTGGAGGGAGACCAGAGATAAGGAAACTGTACGTGTTCTTTGGGACTCTAGGGGAAGAACATACCCTCATGTTGACAAAAGCCTGGGAAAGACCCTTGCTCAAACGGTCTGAAGCAAACTTGGTACTATGATATGAAGCTATATTATGTGGACTCTCGAAACTACTCGTCTACTCACAAAAACCCCAGTCATACGACACGCTTGGGGCGCCACAGGTTCGCGAAAACGCATTCCACTGTGATGCACTGTCAACGTGGTGCCGACTAGCGACTATCGGAGGACTTCTGTGACATAACGGCGTCGCAGAAGGAAGCCACGCCAGGCCTCGGCTTAGCGACCAACCAGGTTGGCCGCCCATCCGAGGACATTGGTGCACCGCAGCGCTTTAGGGCTCCCAGGCAACTCTGAGGACAGAAGAGTCCCCGGACCTCAAACCCGCTGCGACACCAAGTGATGCTCTTCCTTTGGCCATTCCCTGTGGGCCCGCCCGGCATGGGTGACCCTGAGCCGTTAGCCAACGGATCATGAAGGCACACAAGCCCACTCACCACAATGGTATGAAGCCCTGTGCCAAATGCCAACCCATTTGGCCAGCGTAGTAGAGTAAGATTAACTCCAATACCCCTACCGTATATAGATCCATACATTTACCTAGACACAAGCTTGAAAACTGATAAATGGTCTAGCAAAATTTGGTTGGCTAATAAAATAAGCCAAATCCGGTTAGAACGGTGCTGACTCCAATATTGGGATCCGACGCTGATGAAGTTGACAGGGAGACGAAGCATTAGTGGAGTGTTTATGGCCTAGATCCTGTTTTACTTCTTTTAGTCTCCGTTAGACTAAAGGTTTAGTCGCCTCTTACGAAATCCACGCTATAGGATGGGAGGCTATAGCTATGATGCATTCTAAACCCTTCACTACACGCACCGATTTCTAATATAACTGTGGCGAAATCATCCAATAGCTGCCACTTATTAAAAAAATATCATCTAATAGACAACGTCTATTGTTATAGAGTTATAATTTGTAAGAAGTTATTAACTGCCAGTGTTACAAGACAAATTGGTGCTTCATGATGAATTAGGCGATACTATTGTTACATTCGCATATTACGTAAATATACGTGTTGGTGAGGCCTTCTCGAAGTTTCCGGCACCTCGGACATAGTCCGGAGATAGTGTGGGTTGCACAATCCATGGCTTTCAATGCCCTGACGTTTTAACTGACGTCAATTCTCGTTATGCCTTTTTGAGACACTTAATTCGAGCTTGTCTTATTTAAAATGACATTAACTTTGTTTATATAAAGGAATATCTCGCCGGTAATGGATTTATACAATTTGTCAAAACTATTACCATCCATAAAATGCCTTAGACGAATCCAGGATTAGGAAGAGAACGAAAAATAAACAACAGTTTATCAATATTTCAGGCAAATATCTTTTTTAGAATGAGAAATTTATTTCCGAATATTTTATTTAAACTGCGACCTGTTAATCCCCTTTTTCGATATTGGCAAAAATGACGCGTAACACAGCGTTAATTTCAAAAGAAGAAGAAACATCGATGTTTCGCTTAACAATTTAGTTTCGTGCAGCACATTGTTCTCTATTCAAAAGGACGGACATATTTTATTGCGTCAGAATACGAATAATATGAGAAATCCACAAAAATCCCGATTCGGTTAGAAACGCGTAGCGAATTCCGTTTTTGTACAAACTTTACTAAACCGCATCGAATGATACTTTATAGTTTTTTACACGAAAAACCGGACGAAACAAATAAACGCTAACTGCAAAGCCTCATTTTTTTAACGAAATGGGCATGGCTATCGTCGCTTTAGTTCGCGTGGTGACGTTTAGGGGCTGTCCATTAATCACGTGATGTTTTTTTAAATATTTTTTAACCCCTCCTTCCGCCTTGCTGATACGTGGTGAGGTATATGACTAAAAAAATCACGTGTATTTTTTTGTACCTACACTTATACACGCCGCTTTTCGGTTCAGAAATGACGCGTTTGACGAAATATTAAATACACGTGTTATCTTACTATACCCCCCCTACCCCTTGGTTATGTTTCGTGAATTTTGCCGAACCCCTCCCTCCCCCTTTCGATCCTCACATGATTAATGGACAGCCCCTTATGGAATATCCAATGGCCTAGGATGCGCAGCGGACCCACGGACAGGACCTACGGGGCAGTCAGCGCGGGTCTGTACACCGGGGTATGTTAAGTGGGTAGGGGGGCTGCAGCAACAGCTATGGACCTGAGTCCTACGCGCCCCACATCAGCCCTCAGCCTCAAAGGATACAAGGATCCAAGAGACGGGCCATTGCTCTAATGAGCTGGGGCTCCTCTGCCGCGCTGGCCAGACGGGTTGGCACAGGGTTTCGCATCATCTGCGGCGGCGTGGTTCTGCATCTGCGGCAGCGTGGTTCTGCATCAGATCCCACAATGCCGCAACAGGACGCGAGTTGGAGAACCCCGGGGAGGTTTAGTGGGTATGCCCCCACTATGGGGGAGAGTCCCACACTACCCTCGCTGGCCATCCCCGTGGCCGGCGAGGAAGTCCATAAAGAATTTTAACCCGAGCGAATAAAAAAAAAAAAAGGGTTTCGCATCAAGATTTCCTTTTGCCGCGGCTCAGTTTTCAGACTTGTCAATTTTTTTTTAATAAACGAAACCCCTTCCCTAGTTGAAGCCTGTATCGCGGGGGCAGTTTACAAACATGAAATTCACGAACAAAACTGACACCCAGACTAAGAGCCAGTGCCTCTGGCTTACACAAAGATACTTGCCCGGCCCCGGAATCGATCCCGGACACCGTCAGGAGGGAATTGGGTGGTGACACTATAATATTCTAAATTTGTCAACGCATGAAAAGGCGTGAAATATTGTCGTGTAATAAAATGATTACCGATAGTCACACTAGATGAGTATCGAAGGGCAAATAGCAATCGCGCCGAGGAAATAAATTTAAACCATTTATTTTCCACACATTTTCTTAATACTATTTATCATCATCATCATCATCATTTCCGCCAAAAGACGTCCACTGCTGGACATAGGGATTTCCACAAAGGCCTGTCCTGGGCCGCCCGCATCCACTGCTTTCCGGCGACCTTAACCAGGTCGTCGGTCCACCGTGTGGGAGGCCTACCAGCACTGCGCCTACCGGAACGCGGTCGCCATTCGAGGACTTTTCTGCCCCATCGGGCGTCGGTCCTAGGAGCTATGTGCCCTGCCCACTACCACTTAAGTTTGGCAATCCGGTGGGCTATGTCGGTTACCCTGGTTTTCCTGCGTATCTCCTCATTTCTGACTCGATCTCGCAGGGAAACTCCAAGCATAGCCCTCTGCATTGCCCTTTGGGTGACTTTTATGCCTTCTGATAGAGCCCATAGTGAGCGACTACGTCTCTGTTCCATTGTCTCTGGGCACATAGCTCGCAGGATGTCCAGCAGTCGACGTCTTTTGGCTGTAATGATGATGCTGATGGTAATGTTAGCATGGGCGGCAGGACATTAGCTGAATAAAAGCTGTGCCATCGGCACAACACTGTTTTTCAGTTAACCCCTGTTACAGTTGAGCATACTAAACGTATTTTGCGCTAATACATTATTTGCTCAAATTTATAGTAATTATATACAATATATTATTTTACTAGTGGCCCTCCCCGGCTTCGCCCGTGTAAAGCGGGGGTGGGTTATACATATAAACCTTCCCATTGAATCACTCTATCTATTAAAAAAAACCGCTTCAAAATCCGTTGCGTAGTTTTAAAGATTTATGCATACATAGGGACGGCCAGAAGAATGCGACTTTGTTTTATACTATGTAGTGATGTAGACTAGCTGACCCGGCAAACGTCGATTTGCCAAATATATATCGCTATTAAAAATAGAGATTGATCGTAGAGTTGTGAAAATTTAGGGTTGTATGTATTTTTGTTTGCTTTATCATAAAAAAAAAGAAAGAAAAAACCTTGTTGTGGCGACACACTTAACATTTAGGGGGATCTATGGGGCAAATTGCAAAAAACGTAAGACAATTTGAACTTCGCGGGCTACCCTGGAGCATCCACCTTAATCCGGCACTGCTCGGGACCCGTTGATTCACAGGCGGCACATTTAACCCCTAGACCAGTAAAAACAGTAGGCTTATTACCCTCCATTAAGGTAGAGGGGGCCCGACTCAACAGTGGGCTATCTATCGGCTGAGTAGTAGTTGTTGTATGGCTTTGTAAACAGACACATCCAACTTATAACACACACATAAAACTTATAAATATAACACACACATAAAAAGTGTTGGTCAGGACTTAAAAGATACCATTTAAGTTTGTTAGGTAAAATTCTAAATTGTAATTGTGAGTGGATTTAAAAATAAATTGTCTTGCTCTTAGGTTACAGTGAAATACGAACGCGAAAAGCCGAATTATAGGTACTGAAACATCAGCGAAATTACGAAACAAATAATGATAAAATGCTATCTTTGCGTAAAAAAATGCATAGTACACTTGGCCTACTTTCCGTTTCACGAACTAATGAATGATAACCGAGTTAATTAAATTAAATAATATACATATTATCACGCTTGTGCCTTGACGGGACAGCCGGATATACGACCATCATCTTCAACTTCAACGTTCGTCCGTTTCAGCCCCTTGACGCGACAGCCAGATATACGACCATCATCTTCAACTTCAACTTCAACGTTCGTCCGTTTCAGCCCATAACTTCCTATCCATAACTCATAACTTCATAAGTCATGCAAATTTGCGTTATTTTCCACTTTTAACATTTGAAACCAGTACTCCGAGTTCATTGACAGCTAAACCGGTACAATTACAATCTTATGCGTAATGGGTTCCGCATAGTTTTTATGACAATACAGTCTTTATCCTGTTTCCTCTTCTTGACCTTCGGCGAGGTTGAAATCGATTATTGATCGAAAATAACTTGCGTGTAACAAAACGAGTGTGTGCCGCCCTATTATTTTGAAAACTGTTTCTTTATACAAGGATCCGTGTGGTGACGGATTACGAATACACAATGTCACCAACCCATTATCCCGAGGGTGTCGTAAAAGGTGACTAAAGGATCGTAAGGGGCAGATCACCTAGCCGAATGAGGAGGAAAACTGATATAAGCCCTTTTTTTTTTTGCCCTGGATAAAATCCTTTATGGACTTCCTCGCCGGCCACGGGGATGGCCAGCGAGGGGAGTGTGGGACTATCCCCCATAGTGGGGGCCTACCCACTAAACCTCCCCGGGGTGCTCCAACTCGCGTCCTGTTGCGGCATTGTGGGATCTGATGCAGAACCACGTTGATATAAGCCCTGTGCCAACCCGTCTTGCCAGCGTGGCACAGTAGGCTAATTTCCCTCCATGAATTTGGAGGAGGCCCGACTCGGTAGTGGGTCATTTAAGGGCTGAAACGATACAAAGTGACAAGATGTAACAATAGCCGTTTTATTATTTTTTTTGGTTGGGAAATGCTTAATGTATACTGCTGACCTTTGGGGGTTAGCGGTTGTGTGAGACTCCGCAACCCTCGACTACCCACTAAAACCCCAGCTGTATACCCTTTGCCTGCCTCGTTGGTCTAGTGGTTAGATGTGCCGCCTTTGGATCAACGGGTCCCGGGTTCGATTCCGGGGTCGGGCAAGTGTCTTTGTCTAAACCAGAGGCACTGGCTCGGAGTCTGAATGTCATTTCTATCTATAATATGTATGTATTTACAAAAAAATATTTATATAAGTAGTTTATCATCCATCTCGTTACCATAACACAAGCATTAAGTTGCTTAGCTTGGGACGAGATGGCGTTGTGTGAAATGTCCAAGGATATTTATTTATACCCACTCAAGTATCGTTTGGCACGCCGCAAGTTTGCGAGGACGCATTCTACTGTGCACGCTGTGGGGTTACGACTGACGCGTGGAGTCCCGGTTGCGATGAGATTGCAATCACGATCTCTTCGCGGTCGGGACTCCCACATCCCACAGCCCCGTGTCCCGGCTGGGAACCAATGAAAGGTTTCCACCACTATAAAAAAGGGCATCTATGGTGTGTAACAAAAGTGGCGGTGGTTTCGGGATCCTTGCTCTTTCTACCCTCAGATATTAAGCATCTTTTATCCCTTGAGGACACTACAAAGAGGTCAGAGTGTGCCGTTTCTTGATCTTGCTGTTTTCAAGTGGTTGTGTGGGTCACAGTCGAACTCAGCTTCTAACAGATTTTAAATTGATCCAATCGAGTGTGTGTGAAACTCATTGTTCTGCCAATGAGTCACAAGAATTGACTCCTGCGCATTTGAGGTCGTTTTCCAAGTCGTTTGCCTGCTATTATATTATGCATCACTTTATTTCGGCGTTTAAGCAAGGCATGTATTGGAGGAACCACAATATTCCTATTGCTTAGTGTACAAACAATTAAAAAACAGAAATGCGTCAGTCGTAACCCCACAGAGTGCACAGTAGAATGCGTCCTCGCAAACTTGCGGCGTGCCAAACGATACTTGAGTGGGTATAGAGCTGGGGTTTTAGTGGGTAGTCGAGGGTTGCGGAGTCTCACACAACCGCTAATCCCCAAAGGTCAGCGGTATGCATTAAAAAAAACAGTTATTACTTGTATTTTATTTATTTCGCATAAAAAAGATGAGGTGGAATAGTTTTAGGTACTCGTGCGCCGATTCCTCGTGGACTAATAATTTGTTGTTTCTTTTTATTAGTTCTGTCTATCGCTCGGGATGGCTATAGAGTTTCTGTTACACCCTGTATGACCCACTACTGAGTCGGCCTCCTCCAAATTCATGGACGGAAATTGCCCTACTGTGCCACGCTGGTAAGGCGGTTTGGCACAGGGTTGGTATCTTCTTGCGTTTACGCGAACCTGTGGTGCCCCAAGAGTGTCGTGTGAAAGTATACCGCTGGGGTTTTAGTGGGTATACGAGATGTTTTCGGAGTCCCACATAATCGCCGACCCACTCCTGAGGGGCGGTGGTATGCATCAAGCATTGCCCAGGGAAACCAAAAAAAAAAAACAAAAAAAAAAGGGTTGGTATCTTCTCTTGCGTCTTGCGCTCCTTTAGTCGTCTCTTACGACACCCTCAGGATGGTAGGGGTAAGTAATGTTGTGTATTCTAGATCCATGAGTATATAGAGCATTTATATGTGTAAATGAAAGTGGTAAAGAAGAGGACCATTGCACCGCGAGTCTTGAGCAACATCAACGTTTGGCCCACGGCGACTGCTCTGCCATTAGTGGCATTAAACCACAAGGTATGTTGCAAGCGAAATTCGCTAATTAAGAACAAAGCCAACGAAGGTCGCAATGAGATTTTACCACTTGTCCAAACAAAAAAATGTATAAACCGCATTCGTAATGCTGGTTCAGATATTGACGATATAAAATGCGTTCAAGGCGAGATGCAACTTTTTGCAGACACAGGTTAAGTGCTAAGTGAAATTTATGCTTCGCGGTTGGTTTTCTAGTATCATCATCATCATCATCGCAGCACGTAAAAGACCCACTGCTGAGTCCGGCCTCCTCCAATTTCGTGGATATAAATTAGCTTCTGGTTCGTGTGGTGACGGATTTAGGATACACAATATCACCAACCCATACCGTCTTTAGGGTGTCGTAAGAGGCGACTAAAAGAACGCAAGAGGCAGATCACCTAGCCCCAAGAGATACTGTTACACGCTGCCAAGGTGGGTTGAAAAACAAATTGATCTTACCCAGATTTAACGTGCGTACCAAGTAGGTAATCCTTGAAGTGTTTCCCGAGCGCTACGACATGTCCTCCTTTAAACGAGGTTTAAAAAGAGCACTCACTTCACGGTAGGCAACGGCTCAGCTGTGCCCCTGACACTGCCAAAGTCCATGGGCGGCGGCTTACACTTACCATCGGATGGGCCGCCAGCTCGTTTGCCTGTAAGGGCAATAAAAAAAAATAAAAAAATGGAAACTCAGGTCTACTAAGTGTCGGAGTAGCAGGTCCGGAATTGCCTGCCTCTCATGGCAATTGACCCTCAAGGGAGTGACCCCTACTGCGACACGCTGGCCAGACGAGTTTCCACTGGGTTTCGTATCAAGTTTTTCTTCTCTTGCGGCTTGGTTTTCAGATTGACCAGCGGGTGTCATAAGAGGCAATTTAATGGATATGCCACCATTAAATTGCCTCTTATGACACCCGCTGGTTGGAATGGGGTGGTGACACTATGTATTCTAAATGCGTCACCACACGGATTATCTTTTTAATCATATCTTATTCTTTAGTAATCTGGTTTAGAAATACGTCGATACCTCACACATACTTAGAGACTTCCCCATGTCATGGGTCAGAATATAACACTTCCACATCGCACGCTGGGAAAAAACGAGTGTTGTAAAAGGCAAACAAACCCAGCACGCTTGGTGGTAGGATCGAATGGTCCGCCCGGCTAGCTACCACCCTCACATCTAAGTCCAGTGCCAAGTAGCTTTTCTGTGTTAAGTCGTGTATATGTGAGAGCCGACAGCCGCCCAACAGGGCATTCATTTATTTATTTATCTCTATACATGCGATATTGTAGCACACTTATTTACTCATTTATTTATTTTTCTCTATACATGCGATATTGTAGCACACTTAAAATAAAAATAATTTAACTGTTTTAACATAGCAAATTCTGTAGGTAGCTGTTCTTGTAAATTCACCCAAAGTGCAATAGAATATGTCCAAGTCCTCAGCAATGAGGTTGCGAGTGCGGAGCTCGCTCGTGAGCGGCGCCTTGCGCAGCAAATTGGTTCGCGCGCGGTTCTACCAGCAACCGCGGCTGACGACGACGACCCGGCTATGTGAACTTGGCACCCGACTTTTCCAAAATTATGTTTTTTTGTGTTTTTTAGATAGATTTGGGTAAGTAGTAGATAGTAGTAAAAATATTTTCGTTTGTAGTAATTCCAAAAAAAAAAAAAAAAATGTTAAAAAAATTCCATCTCCCGAAATTGAAAAAATCAAATTTTTTTTTACTATTTATATTATTAATCGTATGTAGTGGATTGTAGTAAACTTTTTTTTGTTTGTAGTAAAACAGAAAAAATATGAAAAAATATTTTCATTTGAGCGTATTATATCATCACGATCTCGGTAACGAAAAATCGGTTTCCAAGGTAAAATCGATTATAATGAACGTCAAAAACCTCTAAGAAAGGTTCCCAGAGGTTAGTAGTGGACGAATTTTCGTTTGTAGTAAACGTATTTTATTAAAAAAGTGACTATCTTAAGAAGCACTCGTTTCGGCGTCGTTTACGTGAAATAACTCTAGTTTGCATAGAGATACGGTTACTACAAACCGCCTAATCGACTGAGAAAGGGTCCTAGAGGTTAGTAGTGAACGAATTTTCGATTGTAGTAAACAACTTTTTATAAAAAAGTGACCATCTTAGAAAACAGTCGTTTTGGCGAGGTTTACGTGAAATAACTCTAGTTTGAATAGAGATACGGTTACTACAAACCTCCTAATCTACTGAGAAAGGGTCCTAGAGGTTAGTAGTGAACGAATTTTCGATTGTAGTAAACGATTTTTTATAAAAAAGTGACCATCTTAGAAAACACTCGTTTTGGCGAGGTTTACGTGAAATAACTCTAGTTTGCATAGAGATACGGTTACTACAAACCTCCTAATCTACTGCGAAAGGGTCCTAGAGGTTAGTAGTGAACGAATTTTCGATTGTAGTAAACAACTTTTTATAAAAAAGTGACCATCTTAGAAAACAGTCGTTTTGGCGAGGTTTACGTGAAATAACTCTAGTTTGAATAGAGATACGGTTACTACAAACCTCCTAATCTACTGAGAAAGGGTCCTAGAGGTTAGTAGTGAACGAATTTTCGATTGTAGTAAACGATTTTTTATAAAAAAGTGACCATCTTAGAAAACACTCGTTTTGGCGAGGTTTACGTGAAATAACTCTAGTTTGCATAGAGATACGGTTACTACAAACCTCCTAATCTACTGCGAAAGGGTCCTAGAGGTTAGTAGTGAACGAATTTTCGATTGTAGTAAACAACTTTTTATAAAAAAGTGACCATCTTAGAAAACACTCGTTTTGGCGACGTTTACGTGAAATAACTCTTGTTACAAAAGAGATACGGTTACTACAAACCTTCTAATCGACTGAGAAAGGGTCCTAGAGGTTAGTAGTGAACGAATTTTCGATTGTAGTAAACAACTTTTTATAAAAAAAGTGACCATCTTAAAAAACACTCGTTTCGGCGTCGTTTACGTGAAATAACTCTAGTTTGAATAGAGATACGGTTACTACAAACCTCCTAATCTACTGCGAAAGGGTCCTAGAGGTTAGTAGTGAACGAATTTTCGATTGTAGTAAACAACTTTTTATAAAAAAGTGACCATCTTAGAAAACACTCGTTTTGGCGACGTTTACGTGAAATAACTCTTGTTACAAAAGAGATACGGTTACTACAAACATCCTAGTCGACTGAGAAAGGGTCCTAGACGTTAGTAGTGAACGAATTTTCGATTGTAGTAAACAACTTTTTATAAAAAAAGTGACCATCTTAAAAAACACTCGTTTCGGCGTCGTTTACGTGAAATAACTCTAGTTTGAATAGAGATACGGTTACTACAAACCTCCTAATCGACTGAGAAAGGGTCCTAGAGGTAAGTAGTGAACGAATTTTCGATTGTAGTAAACAACTTTTTATAAAAAAGTGACCATCTTAGAAAACACTCGTTTTGGCGACGTTTACGTGAAATAACTCTAGTTTGAATAGAGATACGGTTACTACAAACCTCCTAATCTACTGAGAAAGGGTCCTAGAGGTTAGTAGTGAACGAATTTTCGATTGTAGTAAACAACTTTTTATAAAAAAAGTGACCATCTTAGAAAACACTCGTTTTGGCGACGTTTACGTGAAATAACTCTTGTTACAAAAGAGGTACGGTTACTACGAACCTTCTAATCGACTGAGAAAGGGTCCTAGAGGTTAGTAGTGAACGAATTTTCGATTGTAGTAAACGACTTTTTATAAAAAAGTGACCATCTTAGAAAACACTCGTTTTGGCGACGTTTACGTGAAATAACTCTAGTTTGAATAGAGATACGGTTACTACAAACCTCCTAATCTACTGAGAAAGGGTCCTAGAGGTTAGTAGTGAACGAATTTTCGATTGTAGTAAACGATTTTTTATAAAAAAGTGACCATCTTAGAAAACACTCGTTTTGGCGAGGTTTACGTGAAATAACTCTAGTTTGCATAGAGATACGGTTACTACAAACCTCCTAATCTACTGCGAAAGGGTCCTAGAGGTTAGTAGTGAACGAATTTTCGATTGTAGTAAACAACTTTTTATAAAAAAGTGACCATCTTAGAAAACACTCGTTTTGGTCACGTTTACGTGAAATAACTCTTGTTACAAAAGAGATACGGTTACTACAAACCTTCTAATCGACTGAGAAAGGGTCCTAGAGGTTAGTAGTGAACGAATTTTCGATTGTAGTAAACAACTTTTTATAAAAAAAGTGACCATCTTAAAAAACACTCGTTTCGGCGTCGTTTACGTGAAATAACTCTAGTTTGAATAGAGATACGGTTACTACAAACCTCCTAATCTACTGCGAAAGGGTCCTAGAGGTTAGTAGTGAACGAATTTTCGATTGTAGTAAACGATTTTTTATAAAAAAGTGACCATCTTAGAAAACACTCGTTTTGGCGACGTTTACGTGAAATAACTCTTGTTACAAAAGAGATACGGTTACTACAAACCTTCTAATCGACTGAGAAAGGGTCCTAGAGGTTAGTAGTGAACGAATTTTCGATTGTAGTAAACAACTTTTTATAAAAAAAGTGACCATCTTAAAAAACACTCGTTTCGGCGTCGTTTACGTGAAATAACTCTAGTTTGAATAGAGATACGGTTACTACAAACCTCCTAATCTACTGCGAAAGGGTCCTAGAGGTTAGTAGTGAACGAATTTTCGATTGTAGTAAACAACTTTTTATAAAAAAGTGACCATCTTAGAAAACACTCGTTTTGGCGACGTTTACGTGAAATAACTCTTGTTACAAAAGAGATACGGTTACTACAAACCTTCTAATCGACTGAGAAAGGGTCCTAGAGGTTAGTAGTGAACGAATTTTCGATTGTAGTAAACAACTTTTTATAAAAAAAGTGACCATCTTAAAAAACACTCGTTTCGGCGTCGTTTACGTGAAATAACTCTAGTTTGAATAGAGATACGGTTACTACAAACCTCCTAATCTACTGCGAAAGGGTCCTAGAGGTTAGTAGTGAACGAATTTTCGATTGTAGTAAACAACTTTTTATAAAAAAGTGACCATCTTAGAAAACACTCGTTTTGGCGACGTTTACGTGAAATAACTCTTGTTACAAAAGAGATACGGTTACTACAAACATCCTAGTCGACTGAGAAAGGGTCCTAGACGTTAGTAGTGAACGAATTTTCGATTGTAGTAAACAACTTTTTATAAAAAAAGTGACCATCTTAAAAAACACTCGTTTCGGCGTCGTTTACGTGAAATAACTCTAGTTTGAATAGAGATACGGTTACTACAAACCTCCTAATCGACTGAGAAAGGGTCCTAGAGGTAAGTAGTGAACGAATTTTCGATTGTAGTAAACAACTTTTTATAAAAAAGTGACCATCTTAGAAAACACTCGTTTTGGCGACGTTTACGTGAAATAACTCTAGTTTGAATAGAGATACGGTTACTACAAACCTCCTAATCTACTGCGAAAGGGTCCTAGAGGTTAGTAGTGAACGAATTTTCGATTGTAGTAAACAACTTTTTATAAAAAAAGTGACCATCTTAAAAAACACTCGTTTCGGCGTCGTTTACGTGAAATAACTCTAGTTTGAATAGAGATACGGTTACTACAAACCTCCTAATCTACTGCGAAAGGGTCCTAGAGGTTAGTAGTGAACGAACTTTCGATTGTAGTAAACAACTTTTTATAAAAAAGTGACCATCTTAGAAAACACTCGTTTTGGCGACGTTTACGTGAAATAACTCTTGTTACAAAGGAGATACGGTTACTACAAACCTCCTAATCGACTGAAAAAGGGTCCTAGAGGTTAGTAGTGAACGAATTTTCGATTGTAGTAAACTATTTTTTACAAAAAAGTGACCATCTTAGAAAACACTCGTTTTGGCGAGGTTTACGTGAAATAACTCTAGTTTGCATAGAGATACGGTTACTACAAACCTCCTAATCTACTGCGAAAGGGTCCTAGAGGCTAGTAGTGAACGAATTTTCGATTGTAGTAAACAACTTTTTATAAAAAAGTGACCATCTTAGAAAACACTCGTTTTGGCGACGTTTACGTGAAATAACTCTTGTTACAAAAGAGATACGGTTACTACGAACCTCCTAATCGACTGAGAAAGGGTCCTAGAGGTTAGTAGTGAACGAATTTTCGATTGTAGTAAAAGACTTTTTATAAAAAAAGTGACCATCTTAAAAACACTCGTTTCGGCGTCGTTTACGTGATATAACTCTTGTTACAAAGGAGATACGGTTACTACAAACCTTCTAATCGACTGAGAAAGGGTCCTAGAGGTTAGTAGTGAACGAATTTTCGATTGTAGTAAACAACTTTTTATAAAAAAAGTGACCATCTTAAAAAACACTCGTTTCGGCGTCGTTTACGTGAAATAACTCTTGTTACAAAGGAGATACGGTTACTACAAACCTTCTAATCGACTGAGAAAGGGTCCTAGAGGTTAGTAGTGAACGAATTTTCGATTGTAGTAAACAACTTTTTATAAAAAAGTGACCATCTTAGAAAACACTCGTTTTGGCGACGTTTACGTGAAATAACTCTTGTTACAAAGGAGATACGGTTACTACAAACCTCCTAATCGACTGAAAAAGGGTCCTAGAGGTTAGTAGTGAACGAATTTTCGATTGTAGTAAACAACTTTTTATAAAAAAAGTGACTATCTTAGAAAACACTCGTTTTGGCGAGGTTTACGTGAAATAACTCTAGTTTGCATCGAGATACGGTTACTACAAACCTCCTAATCTACTGCGAAAGGGTCCTAGACGTTAGTAGTGAACGAATTTTCGATTGTAGTAAGATAGTCACTTTTTTATAAAAAGTTGTTTACTACAATCGAAAATTCGTTCACTACTAACCTCTAGGACGCTTTCTCAGTCGATTAGATGGTTTGTAGTAACCGTATCTCCTTTGTAACAAGAGTTATATCACGTAAACGACGCCGAAACGAGTGTTTTTTAAGATGGTCACTTTTTTTTATAAAAAGTTGTTTACTACCATCGAAAATTCGTTCACTACTAACCTCTAGGACCCTTTCGCAGTAGATTAGGAGGTTTGTAGTAACCGTATCTCTATGCAAACTAGAGTTATTTCACGTAAACGACGCCGAAACGAGTGCTTCTTAAGATAGTCACTTTTTTAATAAAATACGTTTACTACAAACGAAAATTCGTCCACTACTAACCTCTGGGAACCTTTCTTAGAGGTTTTGGACGTTCATTATAATCGATTTTACCTTGGAAACCGATTTTTCGTTACCGAGATCGTGATGATATAATACGCTCAAATGAAAATATTTTTTCATATTTTTTCTGTTTTACTACAAACAAAAAAAAGTTTACTACAATCCACTACATACGATTAATAATATAAATAGTAAAAAAAAATTTGATTTTTTCAATTTCGGGAGATGGAATTTTTTTAACATTTTTTTTTTTTTTTTTTGGAATTACTACAAACGAAAATATTTTTACTACTATCTACTACTTACCCAAATCTATCTAAAAACACAAAAAAACATAATTTTGGAAAAGTCGGGTGCCAAGTTCACATAGCCCGACGACCCACATTTCCTTGAATTGCCTGCTCCATCTAAGACCCTGGCGTTGCTTTCCATCACGCAAGCATAGGATCAAATGTATTCACGTAACAGATAAAATAAAGATAGAAAAATATGTTTAACACAAAACTGATTCTTTTGACTTTGACTTTGACTTCAAAACTGATTCTTTAGCGCTGTGCTCTCACTTCGGATGGCTATTGCAGTTTTTGTTACACCTAGTATGTATACGGAAAGAAAACATTAGCATATTACATACGATTTCCCTATTTCCTCGTTGCGAGACAATAGGAAGTGTACAGAAAAGATCTATTTCTCATGACTACACTTAATCCTAGCAAAAAATCGTGTAAATATTATCTATTGTCAATGGTTGAACAGTCTCGCATTGTTGGAGTGCTTTAGTAAAATTGATGACCTGATCCTCAGTTGGTAGTTATTTTAAGAATCGAAAGTCGTATTACGGCGTGGCCTTTCTTGCGAAACCTTAATTTAAATCACCACTCCATTTCAACCCGAGGGTGTCATAAGACGAAATGACAAGGCCGAAAATCTCGCCGCACGAGAAGGAAAACTTGAAACGGAGCCCTGTGCCAACCCGTCTGGCCATAGTGGTACAGTAGGCTAATTAACCTCCATGTGTGTGGAGGCTCGACTCAGCAGTGGGTCAGTTATGAGCTGAATAGTAGCTTAAGAAACTTAATTTACTCTTTTAACCGTCTGTTTACCGATAAATCAAAGTCGCCTGCACTGATTTTGAAATTCTTGGCTAATAAGGTATGCTTCCCATTTAAATTTCATCGAAATAGGTACAGTAATTTGACATAAAACTGGAAGGAAGTAATTAAAAGTATGACGGAAAATTCTTGAGTATTTACACGACTTTGTCCTTTAATGAGCATACATTTAAAATTTAAATGCACTAACGTCGAATAATACTTTTAGTATTTACCTTTGTATATAATGTAAAAATGTAAACCGACTTCAACCAATAGCCAATATACTAAATAGCGAATGTTCAAATGTCTGTTGTTCTTTTATATACTGTACTAGCGACCCGCCCCGGCTTCGCACAGGTGCAATGCTGATGCTAAAGATTCAAGCATACATAGGGACGGACAGACGACAGCGACTTTGTTTTAAAATTTAACTAGTGGCCCGCCCCGGCTTCGCCCGTGCAAAGCGGGGGTGGGTTATACATATAAACCTTCCTCTTGCATCACTCTATCTATTAAAAGAAACCGCTTCAAAATCCGTGGCGTAGTTTTAAAGATTCAAGCATACATATGGACGGACAGACGACAGCGACTTTGTTTTAAAATATAAAGTGAATATTTTATGTTAATCGGTGGAACATAAATCATGACAAAAAATTTACTCCCTTCAGTCTAGACTAAAATGTAAACTTTAAACGTTAGATTAGTCTTTATCGTATTTACTTCTAAATACATTGTTGAAGCCTGTTCTTTACTAATGGTTTATGTTATAATTACTTATTTGCTAACCAGAGATATGCGAAGATACTATACACCGTAAAATTTGTTTAACCGTAAAAACTTTTCAATGTCTCATAAGTGCGTATTAACTTAAACGCAATACAGTTAAGTTTAACTGTTTTCTGTATGTATATAGCCACAGGCTTATACCGTGGGTCCACTTACGTTTATAAACTTCGTGCTAATATGTATTACCAAGTCCGTTTTTGACATTTATGATTATTTCTGCGCGCCTGGGTCAGTGGCGTAGCTACCAAGGGGCTAGGCGGGGCAGTGCCCCGGGGCCCTCAAGCTCAGGGGGCCCTCGAATCCTTATCAGAAATCTCGATCGAATTTTCAAAATAAATATGACAGGTTGCAGCCCCACTTTAATCATGACAACTCAGTTGACAGAAATTCAAAAGTTATGCCAAGGGATTTCCCTAAATTCCCTTAAATTTCTGTAGGTTGGCAGTGTTGTCAATTTGACGGCTAGTGATATGTGCGTTTTATTATTCATCGACGTGCGTTTTATTGTTAATTCGAGTTAAGATATTTTTCGAGAACGGTTTAAAAATTAATGCTGTATCAGCAGTGCCGGATTAACCACGTAGCAAGAGTAGCAATTGCAACGGGCCCCGCGCGAAAGGGGGCCCCGCATATTTAAACCCACTCATCTCTGCCTGAGCGTATTTTTTTGAGTGAAACTTATTAAGATGTGGTATGTATTAATTACCCAAAAATTGTAACTTATAGATAGCAAATAAACGGATTGAGTATTGAATTGTATTTTTACCACTATCACCCATAGCAGATCAAGGGCTCTTTGAAAGAATTTGCTACGGGCCCCGCGTTTGCTTAATCCGGCACTGTGTATCAGGAACGGAGTAAGTAAGCTAATGTCAATAAACTTTTTTGTACTGGTCAATATAATGGTTTAAATTTATTAGATTTTATCACTCATATTGATGTCCATTAGGTCAATAAATCGTGTCAAATCTATAGATTTTAGCTACAACTCATTGTATAACGCGAAATCTCGTGAAAAAATGCAAGTCCCCTGCAGTTGATACGTTAATTCCCGCAGGCAGGAGATCGGTCATGGTCTCCACCGATAAATGTGGTAACACTAACGGTGATAATTCTTTTCCGGAGTTTCCCCACTTGTAGCGTATCATTGTCATCATTACCTTTTATTTTACTTTTAACGTCGTCAATGAACAGTGAGTACCTACATAGTCGAGCATAATCTAATATTGTATTGTTTAAATAAATTAGTAAATTAAAATTATTGTTATAAAGAAGAAACCCAGTAGTGTATTTAAACGCAAACAACGCCAAGAAAGAGAGAAAGAAGATCACTACATAGTATAAAACAAAGTCGCATTCTTCTGTCCGTCCCTATGTATGCATAAATCTTTAAAACTACGCAATGGATTTTGAAGCGGAATTTTTTTTAATAGATAGAGTGATTCAAGGGGAAGGTTTATATGTATAACCCACTTTGCACGGGCGAAGCCGGGGCGGGCCACTAGTAGTAAATAAAAATTGACAAAAATTGACAAGTATTTTAGTCAACCTTCTGCAAATACACATGGCCAAAATATTTATATTGATAGTGACTCAAATAATGTGGTAACTGCAGTGTTGGTTGAAAAATCCAAAACTTTACAAATTGCGACATCAATTTCGACGACGCAAGTGAAGTTTTAGCAGAGCCCAAAGCAAAGTTGCTAATTTATTGAAATGATTTCGTATTATTCAAGTGCAAAGCCAGTGAAACTGCAAGAAAATAAGGTATTGATACATTTTCAAGAAAAAAAGCAAAAAAAAGTTAAAAAATATGTTGATGAATTGATTGAAATGATTTAAAATTGAGATTTTTAATAATGTACTAGACACAGTAATGTCTCAATTAGATACACATTTTATTGTCATGACTGCATTGCAGTCTGTCATTTATTCGATTTTCTAACACCATCATTTTTATTACATGTTGATGAAGCAACTTTATTGCAAAAGTGTGACGAATTCCAAAGAAAATATTCAGATATAATAGGCCCTAGTGTTTCACTTCAATTTATTAATATTTGCCACCTAGTTTTACCTCAACTAACTCAAGCATGTACTGTTCACCAATTATGTAAGGAAATAATGAGCAAATATGGAGTGATACAGCAATGTTATTATTCTTTACAATTCCTGTCACCTCTGCAGCAGCTGAAAAGTCATTTAGCAAATTAAAAATAATAAAAAAATATTGAAGAAATAATATGGGCCAAACTCGACTCCGACATTTATCGCTAATAGCAATTGAAAACAAAACCGCATCAAGCATGGATTTAAACGAAGTCATTGATACTTTAGCGAAAACTTGGTTGGTAGGCCCAACCTTTATATAATAAACCCTTGAATCTTCTTTCAAGGTTCGTTTTATTAGCCAAACCTACACCAAGCATTAATTGTAATTTATGTTGTTACTGTTTAATATTTTTATATTACCTGCCCTGCAGTGCACAAAAAGAGCCTATGTAGCTTACTAGCATTTTTAAAGTATTTGTATATTTCATAATTTTATTTGATAAGATCTAATCAGTTTACATAGCAGTGGGTGTCCATTTTTTAATTTGCCCCAGGGCCCTTGGTTACCTAGCTACGCCACTGGCCTGGGTGTCTGGTGGGTATATATCTCCCGATAGCTGTAAATTCTTAGCCGTACGAATTGCTCTGTAAACTTCACTATCGCGTTTTAGAACTTTTTGGTAATTTTTCTGTTTGTAAAATATTCTCAAACTAAAACAGATTATCAATCACATCGCTATTAAAATATGTATCAATTTAGTATTCAATACTATCGCTATCTGATTTCTAGACGATAAAATAGGAATGACTGAAATAGGTATTATGATCGATCTGTAATCGATTTCTGATATATCGATACGGTTATCGATATCTGCTTGATCGTTTTCGGATCTGAGAAGATAGTATTTTGTATAGACACGTTTTTAATATGCTGTAACAAACATTATAGGAACTGTTTTTTATTTTAATTAACGCAAATACTTGTATCGGAATATGACTGCCTCGTTGGTCTAGTGGTTAGATGTGCCGCCTTTGGATCAACGGGTCTCGGGTTCCATTCCGGGGTCGGGCAAGTGTCTTTGTCTAAACCAGGGGCACTGGCTCCGAGTCTGGGTGTCATTTGTGCTCGTGAATTACATGTTTGTGAACTGCCCCGCGACTCAGGTTATACCTAGGGCACAGTGGTAGGTTTTTGTGGCTAAACCGGTTCGCAACTCACCATCTCAACGCGACCGGGACTCCCACATACCCCAGCCCCGTCCCACCGGCTGGGGACCTATAAAAGGTTTCCCCACTATAAAAAAAAGGGTTTCGTTATAAAAAAACAGAGCAAATAAATTGATTGATGAGATTTGTATATAAGAGTAGTGGTAGTGTAGATAAGGGGTATTACATAGTGTTGCCACCCCATTCCATCTTGAGGGTGTCGTAAGGTCCGACAGAAGAAAAGCACACGGCCGAAAACCTAGCTGCAAGAGAAGGAAAACTTGATATAAAACCCTGTGCCAACCCGTCAGGCCAGCGTAGCACAGTATGCTAATTACCCTCCATGTAGTTGGAGGAGGTTCAACACAGCAGTGGGTCATTTAAGGGTGGAAAAGTAGAAGTATACCTAAAAGTAGGTTACACAAAAAGCATAACTTTTTAATAGATTATGGTAAAGCGTGGTTAATAAAAAAAACTAACAATTATAGTGACGCAATACCACGGTCGGCTGGGCGTTGCGGCATATTGGCTTTCACAATAAAATTTTGTACGAAGGGCCTGTTGTTAAAGAACCTAATTTAAGCTGGTGTTCTGAGCCGAGCGAAATCGGATGACGAGACCGGAGCCGTCGTCGAAACTGTCGTTTATTTACTACCACTTCTATTACTACTCATGACTGCTAAGTTGTCCTCCAATTACATGGAGGTTAATTACAGATTTAGAATACATAGTGCACCACCCCATTCTATCCTGAGGGTGTCGTAAGAGTCGACAAAAGGAAATGAGAAGGCCGATAACGTAGCCGTGAGAGAAGGAAAACTTGACAGGAAACTTTTTATTTTTCTTCGGAGATCCTCCGTTGGGGACTGTCGGGCTATGTGGAACTCCGGGGCGCGTAGAGATTGTGAATTGCGCCCCGACCTACCCACTATAACCGACGGCAAACCTGGACTGCCCAAACCAGGGCCACGGGGTTCACTCCCATTGCGGGAGCAAGCTCCGTGACCCTGGGGGCCTTGGCCCGCCTCTTATTAGTGAAGCCCCATGCTCCGAGGCGGGATGACTGGAAACCCTGTGCCAACCCGTCTGGCCAGCGTGGCACAGTAGGCTATTTTCCCTCCCTGTGATGGGAGGAGGCCCGACTCAGCAGTGGGTCATTTATGGTACTGTGCCACGCTGGCCAGACTGGTTGGCATATGCTTTCGTATCAAGTTTTCCTTTTATTACGCCCAGGTTATCGGCCCTGTCATTTTCTTTTGTCGGCTCTTACGGCACCCTCAGGATGGAATGGGGTGGTGATGGTGACACTATGTATTCTAAATCCGTCACCACACGGACATATTCACTTGTTTTTTGATCAGTTACTTGCCTTTGACCCTAGGCGTTTGTGATGCAAAGCAACGCCAGGGTCTAAGATGGAGCAGGCAATTCAAGGAAATGCACTGTCGGGCACCGGCTCTCACATGCACACGACGGAACACAGTAAACTGTTTGGCGCCGGACTTAGATGTGAGGGTGGTAGCTAGCCGGGCGGACCATCAGATCCTACTACCAAGCGTGCTGGGTTTTGTTGAACTTTATAACACGCGGTTTTCCCCAGCGTGCGGTGTGGAAGTGACCGACCCGTCCCCATATGGGTATAATTGAATATGGCACGTCAGAATATCGAACTAAACGTATTCCAATAGGTTATATTCATCGGTTCAGCCCAGAAATGGCCCACTACTGAGTCGAGCCTCCTCTAAATTCGTGGAGGGAAATTAGCCTACTGTGCCACGGTGGCAAGACGGCTTGGCACAGGGTTTGTATCAAGTTTTCTTTCTCTTAAGGCTAGGTGCCTCTTACGCTCCTTTAGTCGCCTCTTACGACACCCTCAGGATAGTGTGGGCTGGTGACATTGTGTATTCTAAATCCGTCACCACACGGACTACACGGTTATATTCATCATCATCATCATTTCAGCCAAAAGACGTCCACTGCTGGACATAGGCCTCCCCCAAGGATCTCCACAAAGGCCGGTCCTGGGCCGCCCGCATCCACTGCTTTCCGGCGACCATAGCCAGGTCGTCGGTCCACCGTGTGGGAGGCCTACCAGCACGGTTATATTAGTTAGGATTAACTGCACTCTTTGATCTCTGGTCTCGTCCTCCAGTCTCGGTCTCCATTCTTTGCAGCCCTTGCCGCGGCTTTACAGCGCGGTGTCGCTGGTGCAACCTTTTGATTAGATATGCTTTATGTAACCAACCTTATGCAATTGTCCACTATTGCACTTAGAAAAACGTGATATCTATCGTTTTTTTTTATATTTAGGGTTTCTACTGGAAGTAAGTTTATTATTTTTTATACACTTAAGTTACTTGGTGGCCTCCTACCATCACAGGGAGCTGGTCAGACGGGTTGGCACAGGATTTTGTATCAAGTTTTCCTTCTCTTGCAGCTAGGTTTTTTCCTATCGTCGGCACTTACGACACCCTCAGTATGGAATGGGGAGGTGACACTGAATTCTATATCCGTCACCACACAGAATAATATATTTAATTGCAGCAAACTTTAAAGTGAATAAACAGCTATATAATAATTGTGACAACCCTAGTTTTGTTCTAGAAGGTACGACGTACGTTACGGAATCTGAAATATTGGTTTTGTTGTTGAAACAATTTCTAGTACATCCGTTGCTAAGTACTTGCAGACCTTCAGGTCTGACCCCCATAGGCACTTGCTCTGAGTCTGGGTCTCATTTGTTTAAACGTGAATTACATGTTTGTTAACAGCCCCCGCGATGCAGGTTTCGGTTAAAAAATATATATGTAGTTCTTTTCTCAATTTGACCTCAGACTTTAACAATAAACAAAAGAGTACCTATGTATGCGAGTGTGAAAAATACGTGGTATTGTGTAATGTTCTTTTTATTGATTTAACGTATTTTAATGCACAATTTTTACAAAAATACTAGCTGTACACATTAATTGTTGGTGGTGCGTGTTGCTACGCCACTAACATTTTTTTTTATCGGAAATCTTTGTGGGCTTGTGCACTACACTTTATATCAAGATCATCATTATCAAATACATAGTTCACCATTCTATAAAGTCATACAGGCAAACTACACTCGAGAGCAATGAATCCGGGTCACTTAAAGAATGTTAAAAATCTCGGAAACTAAAAATGATAGGTTAATGCAATAAATTGTATTTAATAGACAATGTAATACTCCATAAATGAAAGTAAAAAAAATATGAGTCACCATACATTTTATTAACACAAAATTACATAAAGAAAAAAACTGCTGATCTCTCCTTAAAACAAAAATAGGAAACATGATTTTTTTGAACTTTATTACGATTTTCTTGAATTTTAATACTTCGTATTGCCTCCTCGCATAATGGAAGCTAAATTACTGCGTTTACGCGGTTTGGCATGCTGTACACCAAGTTCCTTATACGATTTTGGGGAATATTCTCCCATTCCTCTGTGAGAGCAATTTTGAGCTCACGACGCGTGATTGGGGGAGGGTTTCGTTGTTTTACGCATCTGCCTAGCTCGTCCCAAGCATGCTCGATCGGGTTGATATCCGGGCTGCGCGCTGGCCACTCCATACGAGTAATGTTCATCTCTTGAAGGTAGTCATTCACAATCCTACCTGTATGAGGTCGGGCATTGTCATGCATAAATATAGCATCCTCACCTAAATTGACCATAAATGGACCAACGTGATCATTGAGGATTTCTTCCACATATCTTACGCTAGTTAAAGAGCCGTTTTCTATGATCACCAGCTCTGTGCGACTTTCAGAAGAAATTCCGGCCCACACAAGTACAGACCCACCACCGTAGGCTACTTTTTCTTCGATGCATGCTTGCTTGAATCTTTCCCCTGGTCTTCGATACACTCTGTGTCTTCCATCGTGCTTGTAGAGCATAAATTTTGATTCGTCGGAGAACATAACTTTTGACCAATCTTCAATACTCCAATTTACGTGGCTCTGGGCATATCTTAGTCTTGAAATACGATGCCCACGCTCCAGTTTAGGGCCGTTTGCAGGTCTAAGGGGTTTTAAGTTAGATCCAGCAAGCCGACGTCTTACTGTCCATGCACTTGGGTTACTTCCTCCGAGGCGTCGAAACTGATTTGTGAGTTCAGTTCCTGTGAGAAAGCGATTTCGAAGCATGGTATTCACCAAGTATCGGTCTTCTCGTGCTGTGGTACACCTGGTTCTGCCCGTTCCTGGTCTGCGTAGGTTAGAACCAGTTTCTTCGTAACGTCGGAGAACTCTTTGTACTGTTGACAGCGACACACCGACAGTCCTGGCTGTATCGCGCTGACTCCGGCCGGTTTCCAGCATTGTAAGTATTCTGGTGCATTCTTCAGGCGTAAGCGACATAATTTCAGCTTGAATAATTAATATAGAGTACTATCAACATGGTTTATGTACCCACATAAATGACAGATTACAAACAAAAGCAAAACCAAATGCTGTAATTTCGTAGTTCCATCTTCGAAAGTGGCCCTTTTTCAAGTTTGATTTTTTTATGATATAACTTTACAATAACTAAGAAGTTTTAATACCTTCATTTAAGGAGTATTACATTGTCTATTAAATACGATTTATTGCATTAACCTAGCATTTTTAGTTTCCGAGATTTTTAGGATTCTTTAAGTGACCCGGATTCATTGCTCTCGAGTGTATCATATCATATATACGATTCTGCATTCCTTCTGCATATCACTATCACTACATAGTATAAACAAAGTCGCTGTCGTCTGTCCATCCCTATGTATGCTTAAATCTTTAAAACTACGCAACGGTATTTGAAGTGTTTTTTTTTAATAGATAGAGTGGTTCAACAGGAAGGTTTATATCTATAATACATGCATAATATTGTAGAGAAACATTTGCACCCGTGCGAAGCTGGGGCGGGTCGCTAGTAAACTATAAGTGTGGAAAATCCATCCACACAATTTAGGTAAAGAGGGCTGTACAAGATTTTTGTTTTACGTAATATTATCTATCTATACTTCTATACTAATACTAGCTGACCGGGCAGACGTTGTCCTGCATGATATTTGTTTACCGACTGCAGCGCCATCTGTCGGGCTGATTTGTGAATCTAAACCATCCTCGGTGCCACCCAAACGCATACAAAAAATTTCATTCAAATCGGTTCAGCCGTTTAGGAGGAGTTCAGTCACATACACACGCACACAAGAAATATATATATCTATACTAATATATAAAGCTGCAGAGTTTGTTTGTTTGTTTGTTTGTTTGTATGTTTGTTTGTTTGTTTGAACGCGCTAATCTCAGGAACTACTGGTCCGATTTCAAAAAATCTTTCAGTGTAAGATAGTCCATTTATCGACGAAGGTTATAGGCTATATTTTATTTTCAAAAGAATTAGGGATCCGTATGAAAATTGCGATTTTGTAAACCAAGGTGTAAAACCGAAAACCTATTTATGCGTGCGCTGTAAAAACTATTGACAATAGAACATAATGATGTACTACGGGTTTGTAGGTCTTATAAAGATCTACAAAAAAGTCCGCGAGAGCACATATCTAACTATCATAGTTTAGTCACAATAACCGATTTTATGTTCATAAAAAATATCACGGGTTCGATGCCCACGCGGGCGAAGCCGCGCGCAAAAGCTAGTTAAGATATAAAGCTGCAGAGTTTGTTTGTTTGAACGCGCTAATCTCAGGAACTACTGGTCCGATTTCAAAAAATCTTTCAGTGTTAGATAGTCCGTTTATCGACGAAGGTTATAGGCTATATTTTTTTTTTCAAAAGAATTAGGGATCCGTATGAAAATTGCGATTTTGTAAACCAAGGTGTAAAATCGAAAACCTATTTATGGGTGCGCTGCAAAAACTATTGACAATAGAACAAAATGTTGTACTACGGGTTTGTAGGTCTTATAAAGATCACATATCTAACTATCATAGTTTAGTCACAATAACCGATTTTATGTTCATAAAAAATATGCACGGGTTCGAAGCCCACGCGGGCGAAGCCGCGTGCAGAAGCTAGTATAGGATATGTTTCAACCATGTATTGTACACGTATGTAATACACGTTGCCTTTACACAGTTCTTAAGAAAATAACTCGCGCGATTCCCACAGCAACACAGTCATGTACCTAATAAAGAGACTAAGTGTACCTATCACATTACCCATTTAGTGACCTTAACACAGAATTACAAAGGACACATTAAAACCGTCTCCTGGTAAAGATGCGCTTCTTAGTAGATTGGGTACTGTTTCATCATGAACTCAACGCATAAATGACCCACTGTTGAGTCGGGCTCCTCCCTTTACATGGAGGGCAATTAGCCTACTATGTCACGCTGGCTAAACGCGTTGGCACGGGATCTCATATCAAGTTTTCCTTCTCTTCTGGCCAGGTTTTCGGCCTTGCGATTTCCTTTTGTCGGCTCTTACGACACCCTCAGAATGGAATGGGATGGTGGCATGTATTCTAAATCCGTCACCACACGGACAGGTTTATTCGATCAACTAACAGTATTTGCACGGATTAAGACAACCGGTAATTGTATACTAGTGAGTCTAGATATTAGCGTTATGACCGTCATTGAAGATGGACGCCTTTTTTTTGGTGACGCTGGGTATATGATTTATGCATAACGATTATGTTAGAATCCGGAAGCTACTCGTCTACCCACTAAAGCCCCAGCGGTATACCCTCACGCTTGGGGCGCCACAACTTCGCGTAAACACATTCCACCGTGACGCCTCGACGCGGACGAGGTGATAAAACGTAGGCCTTCTCTCAAGAGGCGTCAGACTCGACCAAGGTGCATTAATGACGAAAACAATAAATTACTTCATTAAATATTATGCCGATAACGTATCTAATAACTATTACATTAATAGCTTGCAACATCGTAACATATGAATCTGAGCAATAGACACGAAAAACTCATGACAAAACGTAAATACCGCGCTTGGCAACAATATATTCGCTAGGTAATACCCACACCCGTGGAGATACAGACAGGGCCCACGGGGCAGAAAGCGTGGGATGGTACACCCCGGGGACGTTTAGTGGGTATGCCTCCGTCTCCTCACAGAGGCGGAGGGGACTCCCACACACGCGTGTGGGAGCTCAGAATATCAGACTTCCCCACCACACGTTGGGAAAAAACGCGAGGTATAAAAGTCAACAAAACCCAGCACGCTTGGTGGTAGGATCTAATGGCCCGGCCGGCAAGACCGGCTCTTGGCTGATATGATGATGATGAAATGATGACGTAAGATTTCTGTATGTTTATTTATCAAAATACCAAACCGAAAATTTTACACCTGTACACATACCTACGAGTATGCGTAATTATTATAATACGCCAGAATGAATACAAACACTGTTATACTTTCATTGTTTATTGAGGACCTGGTGGCCTGTGCGTCACGCAATCAATCCACAGGCGATGAAAAATTTCGCTCAGCTGAATCATCATCATCATCATCATTTCAGCCAAAAGACATCCACTGCTGGATATAGACCTCTCCCAAGGATTTCCCAGATCCATAGCATTCCGGCGAGCTGAGGATGCCTACCAGCACTGCGCTTTCCGGAACGCGGTCGCTCGAGGAACTTTTTGCCCCATCGGGCGTCAGTCTTGCAAGCTATGTTCCCTGCCCATTGCCACTTAAGTTTGGCAATCCTGTGTGTTATGTCAGTAACTCTGGTTCACCTGAATATCTTCTCATTTCTGATTGGATCTCACAGGGTACCTCCGAGCAAAGACCTCTCCATTGCCCTTTGGGTGACTTTGGTCTTCTGATGGAGCCCATAGTGAGCGATCACGCCTCTGTACCATATGTCATCACTGGCAACATAGCTGGTATTTGTGTCCATGGTTTGTATGTAATATCTGACCTCCGAGCCTCGGACACCACGTGAAGCTGTAGATCTCTGATGCCATTCGTGGCGTGTATACTGACATGTGGCAAGATTATAATAATTACCGATGTACCCACCAGATGGGTCGCAGTCGAAAGACACCGTGGAAATACTGGCAGTTAGCTAGATCAGGCACGCCTAGAACCTTATCCGAGTTTCGGAACATGCAAGAAACAAAAGAGGCGCCATTATGCAAAGATAAAACAAATTCTAGCCCTGAAATGAACACAACCTAAAAATAACTTCTATTGAATCAGATATGTGTTATCTTTCTGTGTCAATTGCTAAACAGTATTTATAACCAATTTCAGGGACAATGATAAATAACACCAGGGTTCAACAATCATAGTTTACAATGATAAATCAAAAGTATTTTAGTGCATAAACACAGTAGATTTTGAATTACAGTAACTCAACTTATCTGTACTTGATTAATTGTCTGGTTGAAACTGAACTACTGGAATTAATACGATGAGTAATGATATACATATACTATGCTATGTATAATTCCTATGTTGTTTATTTTATAATTCACCAACACGTTATAAGGGATACTGTGCTACACTTGATCGTGACCATGACGTGTGGCGACGTGTTAGATTAGAATAAATAGTGTCACCACCCCCTTCAATCCTGAGGGGATCATAAAAGCCGAATAAAAGAAATGATAAGCCTAAAAACCTAGCCGAATTGAAAGGAAAACTTAAAACGAAACCCTCTGCTAACCAGTCTGGTCAACAGTTGGCTTACCTTCCATGTAACTGGAGGAGGCCCGACTCAAGAGTGGCTGAGTAGTAGTAAATAATAAATATAAATATCCTTGGACATTTCACACAACGCCATCTCGTCCCAAGCTAAGCAACTTAATGCTTGGGTAACGAGATGGATGACAAACTACTTAAATACATATGATAGATAGAAAACACCCAGACCCGGAACAAATACTTGTAGGTCGTACAAATATTTCTTCCTTCTTCCTATTTTGGTTATTTTGTAATTCACCTACTCGTTAAGGGATACTTTGTTATAATCTGTTCACAGGTTGAGAAAATTACAAAATTGTAAAAGGTTACCGTCTTTTTAAATTACTTAACAAACTTAGCTGCGTGTCTTATCGATATTCTTGACGACATAAAAGTAAATTACCAGTGCTTGGCGTCATTCCTTTAAATACATAGAATTTAAATACGGTAATAATATTATACACTTTATAAAGTCATTATATTACTTAACCCATAAATTACTTATTATTGAGTCTAGCCAATTTGATGGGCTAAATGAAACTAACTGAATTCGGACGGCCATAATATAGCTCGCCACAAACTAACTAAATACAGTCCGCGCCAATCTTTATGACCGGCCTGAATGTAGCCGTGGGTACGAACTTGCGCATCGTACATTTCATAACCAATACGAACGTAGCTCACTCACACTACCATGCGGATGGCGAGGGCGCTTGCGGGTGAACAACGGCGCGCGCGGGCGTGCCCTGCCTCCCCGCCCCACTTACGTACCGCTGATACCTGATTTGTGTTGTGCGCAGCGTAAGCGCTCATACACACGAACGACATGTTGTCAACGGCACAGACAACTGCAGCCGTTCGCGTCGACGCGTCGGCGAGTGCCGTCAACGGCAGCTGACGGCAGTCGACGGCTACATTCAGACCGGCCATAAAGATTGGCGCGGCCTGTACATAAAACTACATTGATAACAAATTTCAGAATTGAATGTTGATGTATTACAACGATAATCGTACTAATATTATCAGTTTAATATGGAATTTTACAACAATTAGGTACTATTTGCAATGAATTTATTGCTGCCCATAAAAATGTTATTGACAAATTATCTAAACGTGGAATTTCCCCGGATTTAAGTTAGATTACTGGTAGAATAGCTATAACAATCTATACTTTGTATAATATCCGTGTGATGACGGGTTCAGAATACATAGTGTCAGCACCCCATTCCATCCCGAGTGTGTCGTAGGAGCCAACAAAAGGAAGTCAACGTCCAATAATTTATTTTGCATAGGACACAATGGACACTTATAAAATGTCAACATATTAATAAAATTTATACCTCCTCCTTGCTTCGTGTGTCCTCAGTGCTGAGGGTCGTGACCTCTATGGAGTATTTTACTGTGAACGATTTCACGCCATGACGCTCTGTCTTCTGCAGCGAAAAAAAAAGCGAAAAAAATGTATACAAAGCAAAGTAAAATAGTTTACCACCAGTTCGGAACGCGACCCCTGCTGAGAAGAACTGGCAAGAAACTCAGAGGGCTTGTCATTTATTTTTTCTTTTTAAAATGAAGAGGACCTAGCCGCAAAAACTCTGTGCCCACCCATCCAGCCAGCGGGCGGATCTGGCAAGGCGGATTAAACCAGTGATAAAGTGATTTGGCCACTGTCGTCTGAGGTATTAGGTAATTTTGAAAAAGAGGTGTCTTGTATACCTATACTTGCTACCAATAACTACTTGCTGCTTGGGGATCCGTGCTGTGAATTTGCTGAAATTCGACCATAATGAATATCACTTCAATATCACTATCACTATGATCACTATCACTTCACTCACTATCACTCTCACTACATAGTATAAAACAAAGTCACTGTCGTCTGTCCGTCCCATGTATGCTTAAATCTTTAAGACTACGCAACGGATTTTGAAGCGGGTTTTATCACTATCACTACATAGTATAAAACAAAGTCGCTGTCGTCTGTCCGTCCCTATGTATGCTTAAATCTTCAAAACTACGCAACGGATTTTGAAGCGGTGTCTTTTAATAGATAGAGTGATTCAAGAGGAAGGTTTATATGTCATAATTGCACCCGTGCGAAGCCGGAGCGGGTCGCTAGTTTAATATATAGAGTGATTCAAGAGGAAGGTTTATATGTATAATTGATCCATGCGAAGCCGGGGCGGGTCGCTAGTATAGTATAAAACAAAGTCGCTGTCGTCTGTCCGTCCCTATGTATATGCTTAAATCTTTAAAACTACGCAACGGATTTTGAAGTTTTTTTAATAGATAGAATGATTCAACAGGAATCTTTTTATGTTTAGTATATGCATAAATTTAGATGTTCATCATTGCACCCGCCCAAACCGTGGCGCGTCACTAGTAACTATGTACCTATAATAGAACTATATTTATAAAACTACAATTATTTTTCATAAATATAGTTCTATTATACATATATTTGACCACAGACTAACATAAAACAAAAGAGTATAAGCGTGTGTGTACCAAATACATGGTAGTGTGTGATATTTGTTTATTGTATTTTAGTATTAAATTTAAAAAAAAAACCGTTCATACACAATTCCTCATTCTTATGGTTAAAGAATGAGGAATTGTGTATGAACGGTTTGTGAAGAATGAGGAATTGTGTATGAAAGGTGTGAAAGTGTGAAGCTAGCGTGGGACAGGGGTCGTAAGATGATAATGGTAATTTTAAATATGACGATTTATAAGAGTTTTGTGAGAAAACCTACGTTAATAAGTTCCGTAGGAGTTTGAGTCTGCAGTTCTGCACTCGCTCTCTGTAGTTATAAAACTTCAAGTGTTGGAAATTTCATTTCATTTTCTTTCCTTCGTCTATGCAATTATCGTAAAAAAGGGTACACAATTTTTGCTTCACGTATTCGTTCAACGATAACAGCTACATCATCAGTATGTTACGTTACATTCAAAGGTCAATACCCTCTTTATCGGTAACTAACCGATTGTTGTTATAAAAGAAATTATAATAAATGTTTATAGCTTCATTACAAAGTATGGTGTTACCCGGCTGGCAACGAACATAGTAGATGTTAATAGATGCAGTAATAATGATCGTCAATTTACCCAATAAATTACCCAATACTGAGACGGGCCTTCACTAAATTCTAGGAGGGAAATCAGCCTGCTGTGCCTCGCTGGCAAATGAGTTGGCACAGAGTTAGTATCCGCCCGTGTGTTGACGGATTTAGAATACATAGTGTCATCCCATTTCATCCTGAGGGTGTCGTAAGAGACGACAAAAGGAAATAACAAGGCCGATAGTTAGGCTACAAGAGAAGGAAAACTTGAAACGAAAACCTTTTTTTTTTCGCCCGGGGTAAAATCCTTTATGGACTTCCTCGCCGGCCACGGGGATGGCCAGCGAGAGGAGTGTGGTACTCTCCCCCATAGTGGGGGCCTACCCACTAAACTTCCCCGGGGTGCTCCAACTCGCGTCCTATTGCGGCATTGTGGGATCTGATGCAGAACCACGGTGCCAACCCGTCTGGCCTGCGAAGCATAGTAGGCTAATTGATGATCTGCCTCTTCCGTTCGTTGGAAATCCTCGTGGATACCCGGCCGTTGGGGACTAGCCTGGATATCCGGGGCGGGGTAAGATGGTAATTAGTGCCCCAGTAATCCACTAACACCAATGGCGTCCCTTGACTGCCCGTTTCAGGATCGCAGGTTGCTCTCCCCAATGGGGATCATGCTTCGTGACTTCTTACGATACAGGTTAATCACCTTGTGTATTCCATATACAGGATGTCACTAAAATAGCACGCCTGTTCCACAACAAAAATGGCTGAAGAAAAGTCTCATGGATTTCGAGATATTTAGTAGAATTTTTTGTTTTTTTATTTAAATTACACGATTTTTTCTTTCTATGAGTATTTAACAAAATCGTCGATTGATGTTAATTACTTAATATTAATTTATTTTTACTTTTTATTGTTTTTTTTTTATTTCGGCCATTTTAGTTTTGGAATAGACCTAGGGCTAGCCTACTTCCAGTGTCGCTGTGGCGTGCAATTTTTGGGACAACCTGTATGTGCTGCAAAGTTAACCACGTGCTTTCAGTAACTCCCAGCGACCTTTTTAAGGGCGCCCATCCGGACAGTATACATGGCCCGCCCACATTGAGTGCTCAGTCAGGTGACTTGGGAGCCTTCATCTTACAGAATACCGCAGGAAAATAACACTACCTCATTATGGCTGCCTTGTTGGTCTAGGATGCACCGCCTGTGGATCACGAGATCCCGGGTTCGATTCCGGGGCCCGGCAAGTGTCTTTGTGTAAACCAGAGCACTTGCTCCGAGTCTCGGTGTTATTCGTGAATTTCATGTTTGTAAACTGCCCCGCGATACAGATTATACCTATTAAAAAAACCATTTGGACGCCGTTCCAAATAACTTGACCAGAGCTCTATCAGTGGAATCATGGTGTCCTCAGCAGAAAGAACCCTTTTGCTGTCAATTTTCAGCGGTAAAATTTATGAAACTTGATAGTTCCGAATGCTAATTTGTCGTGTGATCAGTCCTTCCCAATTGTTTTAGTGTTGCGGATACCGGAGCGTGAACACTTGGATAGGGTTGCAATCGCTTAGAGGACATGATAAGTGCTTACCATCAGGAACGCGTTATTAAAAACAAACCTTCAAGAGTAACCTCGGAAATATAATAAAAACAAATACTTTTACAAATTGCAAATTAAGTGTACAATAAATATGGTCAGATTAGATTAATTCAAGACTTATCATAAGATTAAAGAATGAGAGAGTTTTCAGAAAACCTTGCATGAACACCAACCGGCTGTGGGATTGGGCCTCCTCTATTTACTTGGAGAGAAATTGATTATACTTTTCGTTAAAAATCCCTTAAATCCTGAATAATTTCTCCACTCTTGTTAACATCGGATGTTCTACACTCGAAGTTATCGAAACCACGCTCCCGTAGGCAAAACAAGTCTGTAATAAAAGATCGAGGACCGAGTCTTTTTTTATAGGCATAAGGTCATGTTTCCTCTCTTCCTTCTCTTACGGCTTACGTAGCCGTTTGCCTTATTGTCGGCCCTACGACACCCTCAATATGGAATGGGGTGGTGAAACTATGTTAAGTCCTGGTGTGACATGTTTTTCAAAAAAATGTTTTGTCGTTGTTCCCGTTATCAACAATAGAAGATGATTTTTTATCTGTTATGCTACCAGTTAATCTAACTGTAGTTTTTTTCCCTGTGAATATCTTACTTAATATTATAAACGTGAAAGTTTGTAAGTATGGATGGATGGATGGATGGATGGATGGATGTTTGTTACTCTTTCACGTAAAAACTACTGAATGGATTTTAATGAAATTTTACAATAATATAGCTTATACATCAGAATAACACATAGGCTACAAGTTATAAAGATATTATGTGAATTACAACAATATAAATAAGTCGAATTCAAAATTTCTAATTGTCAAATTTTCGGCCATATTAAACTATAGACAATATAAAGTTTCGCTGTCAGAACTTGCGTTTTGTTAAAGTAGGTTTTATACGGACGGGATAAAAATCTCAGGTATCCTATGTCCAACTTTCTTTTGGTTTTAAATATTTATAATGCGGAACAAAGTTCGCCGGGTCAGCTAGTAAATGATAGTTTCTTTACAAAGTGGCTGTCACTTTTTTTGTGAGTCGGTGATATGGACCGGTTTGCTGGTGAGATGAAATCCTATATCAGATGCGCGATAGAACAATTAGAGGAACATTTTAAGGAACTACGTTGCACGCACTTTGGTCCCAGTGGGCTTGTGTTTTTACGGCAATTGTGTGCCCGTCTTTGTAAAAACTAGAAATACTCGCACTGGGCATGAGTGTTTGTGAATTATATGTTAGTCAAGAGCCCCCGCGATGCAAAGGACACCTTAAAGAGTAGGAGAAATATAAAAAAATCCTTTAAACGGCTGGTGCGATTTTGTAAAAACTTGCGATTGCGATAAAGCCCTTTCTGGCAGCGGCCTAAGAATCGTTTAAAATCTGGTTCATGATTAAAGCATCATAATCAGTCCATCCGGTTAGTAGCCACTATGCCACAGACAGACACCCAGAACCGTCAAACAAATAACACCACTCATTTAGTCGAGATTGAAAAAATACGCATTCCATTTTCTTTTGCGGAAATATTAAAAAAGAACTAGGAAACAAAGTTTCAAAGAAGCATAGACTTCCCTAATAAAAAAAAGAAATATTAAGCTGCTTTCAATGTTGATACTTATGGTTGAATTATGTGATGTCGTGCATCAATAGGTTTCAGTTAGAAGGCTTCCGTCAATCCTTGGGATGTCGGCGAGGTGGGGCGGTAGCAGTTAAAAAAATAATTAGGTTATGGTACAAACGAAATCAGGATTTAGAATACATGGTGTCACTACCCCATTTCATCCTGTGGGTGTCGTAAGAGCCGACAAAAGTAAATGATAAGGCCTAGCCGCAAGAACAGGTAAACTTGATACGTAACCCTGTGCCAACCCGTCTGGCCAGCGTGGCACAGTAGGCTTATTACCCTCCATGTAGTTGGAGGAGGCTCGACTCAGCAGTGTGTCATTTAGGGGCTGATTAGTAGTCGTTTTAATAATAACGAGTTTGTTGGAACTAAAGAACGTATATTTCCTTTTGGGCAGTTGGGAGAATAACGCTCTATATTCATTAATTTTTAATGCGCATATTAATTATTTGTTTAGATGGTGTTTGTTAAGATAACACATTGTAATCTTATCATTATGTTTCTTTGTTGTTAATCGTTATTTTGATAATTGTTGTGTTTCACAATCTTAGATCATCCGATTGTTTAGGAATGTAATGGGGACGTTTAATTGCTTATTTTTTCCTAATAAAAAGATATTGCGCAATGTCGGTAGTACGGAGTTCGGCAAAATGGAAAGTTGGTGGATGTACCTTAAGCGAGATCGAATTATGAAATCTGCTGCCAGACAGTACATATGAGCAGCACTTCTTTCATTAACCATGCAGCTATGGGTCTAGGATTATTTTGAACCGGGTCAAAACTTGAATATTCCATATTATCCCGTTTTTGGAATGTGGAGCAAGAACTAGAACCAGGTCTGCTGTCCCACGCTTCCATTTGGTCATCCATAATAATCTCTCTCCATAATAAATGATCCACACATAATGATGTCTTAGGTTTTCACGATCTTTACACATTGCAGGAAATGATGGCTTCACGGTTATGATCGTTTTATTTTATTTTATTCCCAACGTTTCAGACACTTTGCAGTGTCCAAGACCTATAAAGTCAAATATACCCTTACAAGATGCAGGTGTTTATAAACTCGACTGTGAGTGTGGACTATCCTACATTGGGCAAACGAAAAGAAGCATCGGTACCAGAATTAAAGAACATATAGCTGATATAAAACATAACCGCTCAGCGAAGTCTGCAGTTTGTGAACATACGACAAACAAGACCAACCACTATATTCACTTCGACCGGCCTCAAATACTGGCAAAGGAAAACCAGTACTTACCAAGAATGCTCCGCGAGGCTATTGAGATCAGGAAACATCCAAACTTCAATAGAGAAGACGGTTGGCAAGTACCACCTGCTTGGGACCCGATTATAAAATTAATCAAATCCCAAGCCCGACACAAAACTGCAAGACCGCAAGATACTGTGAGCGACTTCTGTATAAACCGAGCACGTTATACATAGATATGTTCAGCGTTACGTACCCCGCCACGTCACCGCGCCTACGTGACAAACAACATGACTCACGGGCATAATAGTGCGTCACCACCAATAGAATGAGAGCTCATTAGTGCCTCACTAGTATATAAAAGCCCGCAGCGACAACTGCCACCCAGTCGTCCCGCGACCACGGACACTGCAAAGTGTCTGAAACGTTGGGAATAAAATAAAATAAAACGATCATAACCGTGAAGCCATCATTTCCTGATCCACACATTTTCTCTAAATATCTGGATGACCGATCTTTTTTTTTTATGAATTGTATTTTTTGGAAATTATATTTAAGTACGAATTACGCAAACACTCATTCACTTCGTGTTACTTAACAACGCCATCTGCTGTTGTGCTCACAAAAAAGTAGTATTATTATTCGCCAATCGATGTCAGGATGTCTAGATCGATTTATCGCCCCCGAAACCCGAATAAAATGACATTTTCTAATAATGATTCCTAGCTAGATCGATTTATCGCCCCCGAAACCCCCTATAACTATACTAAATTTCATGAAAATCGTTGGAGCCGATTCCGAGATTCCAATTATATATATATATATATACAAGAATTGCTCATTTAAAGATATAAGATTTACGTAAAGCCAGCAATATACGTTGGCCTAGCATTGCCGAGTGAACGCCAATACCAACGTATAGACGGTATATTTGCATTGTCTGGCTATCGCTCGGTGTCACTCGCCTTGCCCAACGTGTAGGCAGTAGCAGTGCTACTGTAGCACTTGCCTTGTATTAAATTTCCTACGCTCGCGTTGGCCTAAGCTCGGCCAACGTGTATTGCTGGCATAACAGAGTTTGTGTATCCCGCTGACCAGTTATAAAAAGACATTTTTTTAAGACTTCCATTTTTTATTTCGGTGGGGAAATGCTTTATTCATTCCACCGCCTCTCGGGAGTAGGGACGGTGGGACTCCGGAAACTATTCGTGTACTCACTAAAACCCGAGCGGTAGATCCTCACTCATCACGCTAGGGGCGCCACAGGCGTGTGAACGCATTCAACTGTAACGCCACGAAGAGTTGCGACTGTGGGGGACGCCATCTGTCAGTAAGGCTTTTGTCGGCCTCTAATAAAAGACTGCCTTGTTGTGTTGGTCTAAGGGTTGGTCCGAAATCGAGCCCGGGACCCCGTGATCCAAACCGGCGCACGGTTTGGATCACGGGGTCCCGGGCTCGATTTCGGGGGCTGGAAAGGGTCTTTGTGTAAACCAGAGGCTGGGTGTCATTTGTATTCGTGAATTTCATGTTTATAAACTGCCCCCGCGATAGATGTTACGCCTGGGTTTCGTTTTTACTTAAAAATAAAGACTTCTACACTTAGCTTACCTTTAGTCACGGGGGCACAAGCTTAGAGATACTCAGAGCAAGTATCTCTGGGTCAGACAGACACATGCAACCCCAACAAGGCTTCAACACAATTGGGAAAAGACAGGACAAATTTAATATAAGCGTTTCTTTTAACTAAACACCTCATAAATGAGTATCGTAGTGAAACTGTTAACAACTAGGTCAAACGACTACTCTGCTTTTGAAACATTTTTAGGGCAAGCTAAGGCTGCAAACAAAAGGCTTTTAAGCATACACATTGTGACATTAACTGTACAGGCAGTCTTTAGGTTGTTTGTTTATTGTCTACCTCCACGTTTTTTTTTTATTATTGACTTGAATGCCTCTGACTCTAGACTTACGCGATGGAAAGCAACACCAGGGTCTAAGATCGAGCAGGCAATTCAAGGAAATGCCCTGTCGGGCACCGGCTCTGCCAAACATTCGACGAAACACAGTAAACCTGCTTGGTGCCGGACTTAGATGTGAGGGTGGTAGCTAGCCGGGCGGACCATTAGACTTTACCACCAAGCATGCGGGGTTTTGTTGACTTTTACAACACGCGTTATTTCTCAGCTTGCGGGGGGGATATTTTATATACTGCCCCGTCCTCACCGTAACACGTGTCCAACAACATTACTAACTTTTATCCGTGTGGTGACGGATTTAGTAAACATAGTATCACCACCCTATTTCATTCTGACCGTGACGTAAGAGCAGAGGAAAAGAAATGATAAGGCCGAAGCTTGATACGAAACCCCAGTCTTGCCAGCGTGGCACAGTAGGCTAATTCCCCTGCATGAAGTTCAAAAAGGGCTAACTCGGAAGTGGGTCATTTATAGGCTGAGAAGTAGAAGTGGGAGTTTGTAACACAAGATTTCCTCGTTCACAAGATTTCCTCAGGATGGTATGGGTTGGTGACATTGTGTAGTCTAAATCCCTAATCACATAGAAGACGTCTTCCTTCAAGATGGCGTAATACAACTCGAGTTGTGTCTTATAGAATCAAGGGTTTGAAGTTAACAGGCATTTTTCTTGTCTGCAGGCATGGTTGGAGCTGCCGACGTGGTCAAACCTTCTGAGAAGGTCGAAGATCAATCCCCATACCTGAACGGTACACCAGTCTACACAATCAGTGGTAAGTACATAAAATCATCATCATCGCTTGTTACAACAACTATAAGATTGCTGATATTGTGTATTACCAGATCTCTAGTCAATTGGTGGTGGAGGATTTAGAATACACCACCCCATTCTATCCTGAGGAAGTCGTGAGAGCAGATAAAAGGTAGGAGGCCAAGAAGAACCAACCCGGCAGTGGTGTATGTATAGGCTGAGTACTTCTCGTCTTTACAACCCGGTGGGTTTCGTATAAATTTTTGCTGATGTAAAAATACTTCAAATCGGTGCAGTAGTTTCAGAGCCTATTCCATGCAAACAGATAATCAAATATTTCCTCTATATATTATTATTTCTGACTAATTCGAACAAAAATAGTCTCCGTCTGCTGAACGCATCTTTAATTTCTTTCACGTGTAAAATCATCCTAACGTTATTTACACCAGTCCTTATCAATTAAATAATTTACAACATCCAACGAGATATATCTAGCAGTGAAACCTCGTAAATTAATTATACGATTACAATATCGCGGCAATAAATAATGGCGGGTGCCCGAACGAATAAGTTTACCCTCATTATGTTTGTAAACAATGTTTAATCGACAATAATAATTAAACTTTATGCATCAGTCTCGGTGCGACCACCGAAACGTGATGCGTGAACATTGTGTTGTGTTGTGCGATCCGAATGCAAATTCAAATATAATTAAAAAAATAAAAAGATGCCTTAAATAATTATTAAAAAATAAAACGTCAATTTTGCTATAAAAATCGTTTGACATCTTTATTTTTTATGTTGGCGCCAACATGTGACTTTGCGGGTTGTGCGGTGGTCGGAATTATCAGTAATTATTCACATTATCAGTGCTTCACTATCATTTGCAGCCTTCTGTGTGCAAATATACTGATTAAATCCCTGTAACTACGTTTTTTCTATGAGTACAGTGTTAAATGATTGTTTTTCGACTAGGAAGCATTCGTTCCGCAATTTTGTGGTGCATTGTGATCGGTTAGTCTTAACGTTGCTACCGAGCTGAGTGATTGATTTCTATAATAAAAATCATCGTATTCAGTGAAATCTTCTCGAGAATATAGCAGTTTGCTAGCAAAAATGTCGCTGCAAAGTATGGGCGCTCGGCTTGAGCTCTCAATAAGCAAATATTTGAGAAGAATGGACGGATACACAGTAATAGGTAATATCTTTTTGCGATATATGTATTCAAATGTTATTTACACAGCTCCTATCGTTTTGTTGCTAATCGAAATCTTTGTAGTATATTAATCCATCGATACAATAACAATCTCGAAAAATAGTGTTACCCGATAACGTTATCGATACTTTTATTTTATCGTCACTTCAGGTGCACTTAACACTAAACTTGTATAATATTAAACAGATATAGCAATGAAAATATTCAGATTTCAAGTATTTTATTACCTATAAGTTTTGTACCACGTCACGTCTGATTTTTTTAATTCTGCATCTGCCCTTGCAACATGACGGAACTCCGTTAATTAAAAAAAAATGCTTGTTGTTGTCCATGTTTGCTTGTGTTACTACTAGAGAAAGAAAGTGTGGTAACATGAAACTATTACTAAAATGGTTAGACAACTAAGGTATGACAATTTCCCTCTAATGACTCCGTGTGGTGATAGACTTAGAATACGTAGTGTCGCCACCCCATTTCATTCTGACAGTGTCGTAAGAGCCGACAAAAGGAAATGATGAGGCCCATATCTAGCCGAAAGAGAACGAAAACTTGATACGATACCATTTTTTTACCGGGGAAATGCTTTATGCACACCGCGTCCCTTGGGGGTGGGATTAGCGATATTGTGGGTCTCCGGAAACTACGCGTCTACCTACTAAACCCCCAACAGTATACCCTCACACGACACGCTTGGGGCGCCACAGGTTCGCGTAAACGTGTTCCATCAAGATGCCCCGTTAATACGAAACCCTGTGCAACCCGTCTGGCCAGTGTGGCACAGTAGGCTAATTACCCTCCATGTAGTTGGAGGAGGCCCGACTCAGTAGTGAGTCGTTTATGGGCTGAAAAGTAGTAGTAGAAGATTGGGTAAAGGCCCAACTTGGCGTCGTCTCAGTAATAACATAATTCTATGCAGAGATAGTTAAATCGTAAATGTGTGTACACACATTGGTCAGTTTCTATTTTAGTATGTATGTAGATAGATAACATACTGTAAGCGGTAGGTTTGCCACTAACGACTGGCTTCCACGGTGCTATCACCGTGATTAGTTTCATCACCAATTCAAAGTAATTATTATTAGTACTATCATCATTTGATCGACCCTTCTACCGACTACCAACTATCACAGCTCATTCTCTCTTCGATTCTAATGTTATTCATATACATTACCTATGTTGTTTTTTGAAATCTTAACAATGAGTATATAATTTGTAAATTTACTGAGTACACAGACAAATTTCTCAATTATATATATGTTTCAATATCTATGTTTAGTAAGATTTCCAAGAAACGCGTGAACGCAATCTTATTATTATGTAATTTATTACAATATACGTGGAAATAGCAAAAAAATCAGAGTTATGTAATAAAGTAAACTAATTACTACGTAACGTGACCTTGCGAATTGTCTAAAGTGCGAAAATTTAATAATCGCGTGGATTTAATTACTATCTCTTAATTACGATATCTGAAAATAATCATAATATATCAGACACGACTATTTGTTTCATTATTTGTCTACGTGGAAGTCACGGGTTTCGTTCCTTTGTCACGTGAATTGTATGCTGTAGGTCAGGCAAAACTACAAATGGGTATATTACGATCATGACATGTATATTACTACGGATTTAAAAAACTATTTTCTAAATAGTATCTTTATATATCATCATCAATCATTTTATATTTTAGTCTATTATGACATATTTCAATATCAGAATATTTAACACTAGCTTTTGCCAATTTCATTAGCCTGGCAGCTACCACCAGTGTTATCTGGTACCATCGCTCCGCCAATTTAATAGAGCCAGGCATTAGAGGTTTCCGCAGTATGCCTGGCTAGCGAGACGGATTGACTTAGTGGTTTTTTATAATATAGTATTGCTTTCTTAGATTTTTCTGATAGAACATTTATCAGATATTTTAATCTAACCATCAGCCACAGAAGTCCACTGCTAAGCATAGGCACTCCACAGCTCCACTCCACAGCTCCACTCCACAGCGCACGATCTTTTGCGATCGAACCGTCGTCCGTCCACCTAGTCATGGGGCTTCCTACTTTTCGCTTTCCAATACGTGGACGCCACCCTAAGACTTTTATGACCCAACAGCCATCCGTTCTTCGGGCTACGTGGCTTGCCTATTGCCACTTCCCACAATCCTTCAAGATATGTCGGTCGCTTTAGTTGTTCTACGGATTTCCTAATGGCTGATTCAATCAAATAGTACTCAAACTCTAACTGAACTTTATCCCCGTAGGTTTTATCACATTACTCTTATAAATCGTCATATTTAAAGTTACCATTATTATCATCTTACGACTCTTTCCCACGCTAAGTAGTCTCCATACACACCTAGCAGTCGTCATATCGACATTCACACCTTTCATACACAATTCCTCATTCTTATAATCCATCCATCTCTCTTGATCTCCCACAACCCTTGCGTCCACCCACATTAATGCTGAAACCACCACCGGTTCGGAATGCCGCTCTACAGAGAAGAGCCGGTAAAAACTCTGTAGTTGCTTTTTTTCAGATCAATGGTCTTGTTTACAAACTGCATTATATTATTCATATACTTCACGTCGATACAATAATATCGTCATCGTACATCGATACAGTCAACTATCGATCGACAAGACAAACGTACAACACTACGCCCTTGTACACTTTCACTCGAAGCAACCAAGGCTGTTTTATACTACACAGCCAAACCGATCCTTTCCCTATTTGAAGTTTATTTTAACATTAAAGCGAATTGTTGAAATCCAAATATACATTATTCATACAATAGGTATTTGGTTTGAAACCACGGACCGTTTCTGTTGTTCTCGCGAAAATAGTGCATTGCCCTGCCTTTAGTCGCGACTTTATCCCGTTGTGTTTCCGTCCGTGACAGATTTAGAGTATACATTGTCAGCTATCCATTCAATTCTAAGTGGTACGAACGAAGTCATATGAGGTTATTCAAGAGGGGCGTAAATTTGTAATTTTATAGGGGCGATGTCTCTGCTGGTCATGGGCTACGGTAATATTGCAGACCGTTAGTATGTTTGCCGACATCGTAGTTTTAAAAAAAACCTTACAGGCAGCTGATCTTCAAAAAAGGAAAATTTTACAATTGTTTTGACAGCGTTGGCACTAGTAGGGACACGACCTGTCGATGTCAATCCCATTCATTTTCTCTATTTTACCAAAGCGTGCGTTCCATGTACGTGTAAATTAAGAACACCATGGCGTCAGCAACCCATTTTATCCCTCTATACCCCCTACGACAAGAGCCGACAGAAGGAAATGACAAGGCCGAAAACTTTGCTGCAAGAGAAGGAAAACTTGATATGAAACTCTGTGCTAACCCGTCTGGTCAGTGTGGCACAGTAGGTTAATGACTCGGTAGTGGGTCATTTATGGGCCGAGTAGATGATGATGATGATGATGAGGGGTCATTGCATTACTACGTAATTGAGGTGACACTTGGGTCTGTTTCGGGTATCTCCATCCATTTATTGTGAAACCTGCAAGGTGATATGACATTTCTATCTAAAAAAAGATTAGCGTTTCGCATCAGTCTATTTTCCATATAATCTAATATATAAAATTATCGTGTCACGGTGTTTTGTTATTGAACTCCTCCGAAACGGCTAGACGAATTTTGATGAAATTTTATTTTCACATTTGGTAGGTCTGCGAATGGGACATCTATTTTTCATCCCCTAAATGTTAAGGGTGGTCTTAAAAACTGTTTTTTTTTTCGGGACCTCATTTATTTTTTTTGATGATAGAGCATACAAATATTTATACAACTCTAAATTTTAACCCCTCTACGATTAGCCCCTATTTTTAATGGCGATATTTATATGACAAAACAACGTTTGCGGGGTCAGCAAGTAAAATTATATTTTTGCAGGCATACATTTTGTATATCTAGCACAAGGTTCAATATTCAATCTTCGGCAATAATGTCAATAGAATTACTTATTGTAATGTTATTATCGGTCTCGTGCGGAATAAATTGGTTATTTATTGCGTATACAAACCCCTAATCATTTATTAAATTATCAATTTATTTATTATATTTAACTGGACGAAAGTGGATTCTTTTCTTTTATGTACGAAGCTCCTGCACTAGGTAAAACCTGCACCGCGGAGGCAATTCACATGTAAGAAATTCACGAACACAAAATATGACGCCCAGACTCAGAAGCCCCTAGACCAATAAGGTACTGGGTGTGAAAACATAGTTAGTATCTGTATCTCTTTAAATTCTATAGAAAATTCTTTGTTCAATAAAAAATTATCAAATCATCTGCATTCTACATGGAGAAGGTTGTACCGTGGTGATTTCCTGACAAAACTGCAAGCCTGCCTGAGGGGAGCGGGGCTAAAGCGAATTACTGACACTAAGTATTATATTCGAAAAAAAAAAAAACGCCGAACCTTTTACTGAATATAGTTAAACCCAAAAGCAACTTTATTTACGTAGGTTTTATCACAAAATCTACTAAATCGTCATATTTAAAATTACCAGTGCGTACAGACAAAATTTCACCGCCACCATGGCGGTTGAAATTTTGTGGCGGTTTAGTAGGCCGCGCGGCTCAGCCTAGACGGCCAGCCGCTAGTGAGTACAGAGGCGTAGTCTCCATACACACCAATCAGTCGTCATATCTACAGGCCCCCTATTTTTTTATACACTATTCCTCATTCTTACAATTGATCTCCTCAGATCTCCCACAACCCTGGCGTCCACCCACATTCATGCTTGAAACTACCACCGGTTCGTAAATCTGCTTAACAGAGAAGATCCAGTAAGAAACTCTGTAGTTGCTTTTTTTCTAATAATTGGTCCTCCATGATGCATCAATATATATACATTACCAAAACTCAAAACAAAGTTATTTTTGTATGAATAATCCCAGACAAGGTAGATGTTGGTAGCGTTTGGAACTTTTGTTTTAGCAGGCTCCCTAAAATAGCTATACTCTCTGGACTCTGGAGCCCTGAACCGTCGGTAGTTTATGTCATCGACCTCATTTTCGACGGTTTTTGTGTATTGTTTTTATATCGCTGTATTTTATAAAAATAAATGTAAAATTTAGAAATAACTAGTGGCCCGCCCCGGCTTCGCCCGTGCAAAGCGGGGCTGGGTTATACTTAAAAACCTTCCCCTTGAATCACTCTATCTATTAAAAAAAACCGCTTCAAAATCCGTTGCGTAGTTTTAAAGATTTATGCATACATAGGGACGGACAGAAGAATGCGACTTTGTTTTATACTATGTAGTGATCCGTGTGGTAGCGGAGTAAGAATACTACCACCCCATATCTTCCCGTGGGTGTCGTAGAAGGCGACTAAGGGACAACAGACGTTGGGCAGCAGCGACGTTCTGTCCAAAAACACCGTCTGTACTGCGATCGCCAACCCGCCTGCCAAGCGTGGCGATTATGGCAAACCCCCCCAATGGTACACACAATCAAAAAAACGGCCCCCAGTCCCCGGCAGCCCCGCTATTCCTTCGGCCACGGTAGCAGCCAAGGTAACGGTGGGGCAGGGGGTGCGAACAATCTCCGGCAGAGATTCGGCTACCATACAAAACGACGGCTGCACCTGGCAACATACAACACACGGACACTGCGGACTGACGAGAAGATCATAGATCTCGAGGAGGAGTTGAGCAGGCTGCGATGGGATATAGTGGGGTTGTCTGAAGTCCGAAGAGAGGGGGAGGACATGATAACCCTCAAATCCGGCAACTTGCTCTACTTCCGGGAGGGTGACCAACAGTCCCAAGGTGGTGTTGGGTTTATCGTCCACAAGTCCCTTGTGAACAACGTTGTTAAAATCGAGAGTGTGTCGACCAGGGTGGCGTACCTTATACTCAGAATAACCAAGCGTTATTCGTTGAAGGTCATACAGGTATATGCACCGACCTCGGCACACCCCGACGAAGCGGTGGAGATAATGTATGAGGACATTTCCTCGGCCATACATGACTCTAGAACGCACTACACCGTTGTCATGGGGGATTTTAACGCGAAACTGGGCAAGCGGAGCGGAGATGAGCTGCAAGTGGGGCAATTTGGCTTTGGACACCGGAACCAACGGGGCCAGACTTTGGCTGGTTTTCTGGAGAAGGAGGGACTCTATATGATGAATTCCTTCTACAAAAAACCAGAACAGAGGAAATGGACCTGGTTGAGTCCGGATGGCACCACAAAAAACGAGATAGACTTCATCATGTCGACGGAAAAGCATATATTCAATGATGTCTCCGTGATCAATATGGTTAAAACCGGAAGCGATCACCGCTTAGTAAGAGGCACATTGAATATCGACGTCAAGCTTGAAAGGTCGCGCATGGTGAGGTCTACGCTGCGTCCCGTGCCTGTTCAGATTCAAAACCCGGAAAGCTTCCAGCTCGAACTGCAGAACCGCTTTATTAGCCTAGGCGTTGACGTGGACGATAATAATGACGGGTTCGTGGAGACTGTCCGCAAAGTTGGGTCGAAGTTCTGTAAGACCCAACGCCAGAAAACGGCCAAAAAACTCTCGGACCTCACCCTCAAACTCATGGACGAACGACGGAAAATGGTCCTGCAGTCTTCAGATGATGCAACGCAGCTTCGGATGCTCAATAGACAGATATCAAAGTCCCTGAAGCGTGATATACGCCGATTCAACACGAATCGTGTTGAAGAGGCTATTGAACGCAACAGGGGCTCCAAGGTTTTCGCCAGGGATCTGTCTATTGGGCAAAGCCAGCTCGTCAGGCTGAAGACTGATGACGGCAGGATCGTCACGTCGAAATCCGAGATTTTGGGTGAGGTCGAGAGTTTCTATGGACAACTGTACACGTCTACACAGGAACCCGTCATAAATCTAGCAAACGACCCACGAGCTAGATTAACCCGGCACTTCACAGAAGACCTCCCGGACGTCAGCCTGTGTGAGATCGGGATGGCTCTCGAGCAACTTAAGAACAACAAGGCGGCGGGTGATGACGGAATTACCGCAGAACTTCTGAAGGCGGGTGGAGAACCGATCCTTAGGGCCCTTCAGAAGTTATTCAATTCCGTCATACTCGAAGGACGAACGCCAAAGGCATGGAACAGAAGTGTCGTGGTGCTGTTCTTCAAGAAGGGAGATAACACCTTATTGAAGAACTACAGACCCATCTCACTTCTGAGCCATGTCTACAAGTTGTTCTCGAGGGTCATCACGAATCGTCTCGCATGCAGGCTCGACGCTTCCCAGCCTCCCGAACAAGCCGGTTTCCGAAAAGGCTTCAGTACCGTAGACCATATTTTAACGCTACGGCAGGTTATACAGAAGACCGAGGAGTATAACCTGCCCCTTTGTCTGGCGTTCGTGGACTACGAGAAAGCCTTCGATTCGATCGAGACGTGGGCAGTATTGCAGGCTCTCCAGAGGTGCCAAGTCGACTATCGGTACATCGAAGTGTTGAAGTGCTTGTATGAAAACGCCACCATGTCAGTCCGACTCCAGGACCAGACCTCGAAACCGATCCAGTTGCAGCGAGGTGTTAGACAGGGAGACGTTATCTCTCCGAAACTGTTCTCCGCTGCACTGGAAGACGTTTTCAAGGTTCTGGACTGGAAAGGGCTGGGCATTAACGTGAACGGCGAGTACATCACTCACCTTCGATTCGCTGACGACATAGTCGTAATGGCTGAGACCATGGAGGGCCTCAATACGATGCTCGATGACCTCTGTCGAGCCTCCGAACGAGTCGGCCTTAAGATGAATATGGAGAAGACGAAAATCATGTCTAATATCCATGTCCAAGCCACTCCTGTTAACATCGGAGGTTCTACCCTCGAAGTTGTTGACCATTACATTTACCTGGGACACACTGTCCAGTTAGGTAAGTCCAACTTCGAGAAAGAGGTCAATCGTCGGATCCAACTCGGCTGGGCAGCGTTCGGGAAGCTGCGAAAGATCTTCTCGTCCACAATACCGCAGTGTCTGAAGACAAAAGTCTTCAACCAATGTGTGTTGCCAGTGATGACATATGGAACAGAGACGTGGTCGCTCACTATGGGCTCCATCAGAAGGCTCAAAGTCACCCAAAGGGCAATGGAGAGGGCTATGCTCGGAGTTTCCCTGCGAGATCGAATCAGAAATGAGGAGATACGCAGGAAAACCAGGGTCACCGACATAGCCCACCGGATTGCCAAACTTAAGTGGCAGTGGGCAGGGCACATAGCTCGCAGGACCGACGCCCGATGGGGCAGAAAAGTCCTCGAGTGGCGACCGCGTTCCGGCAGGCGCAGTGCTGGTAGGCCTCCCACACGGTGGACCGACGACCTGGTTAAGGTCGCCGGAAAGCAGTGGATGCGGGCGGCCCAGGACCGGCCTTTGTGGAGATCATTGGGGGAGGCCTATGTCCAGCAGTGGACGTCTTTTGGCTGAAATGATGATGATGATGATGTAGTGATGACACATAGCGCCATCTATTGAATACTTACTCAATCCAGTCAAAAAATATCGCCATCTGTTAGAATAAATAGAATTTTTTTATTTGCCAAATTTCAATAACTTATACATAAAAAAAACACTGAATTATATAATAAAAATAAATTAAATAACTAAAATTACAACAAAGGAATTTGCGCCAGATCACTGTCATCGGGTACGGTGCCAAGAAGGCTGGTAGCATTGCCACGTTGAATGGCAATGCTAATTCGCTGAGCGAAGTAATAACCAGCTGTGAAGTTGTGTGGGTGTGGTCTTCGTTAAAGGAAACACGTGCGTTCAGACATGATTGCGTTTATTCAATGAAAATAAAAACGTTTCTCACGGCGGCATCGGCACCGAGCATACACAACAGTTTTACATTACATCATTGGTGTATATTACAACTCCCCCGAAAAGATGGGACTACAACCCCTCCCAACAAAAAAAATCAAAGACGTATACAGAAATCACGTTTTATCCTAGGCTAATTATACTAACTTATTATAGTGCTTATACTAAAAGGGATACAATCACAAATAAAACAATTTGGTATTATTCTTATGTACTATAGATATCCTATTGTTTTTTAAAATCTTTACGTTCGGTGACAAGTCTTCTATGACTTCATACGGGCCAGTATATAAACTTTCAAGCTTACCCCCAGTCTGGTTTTTTAATAAGACCCGGTCTCCTTTTTTGTAATGCATGGAATTAGTGGACTTGTCATAAGCAAGTTTTCTTGATATTTTACTTTGTATTAGGTTTTGTTTGGCTTCGGCTTGAGCCTTTGCTAGTCTGAACTTCAGTTCCTTAGGGTAATCATCATAGTTGTATAAAGGTTCGACATCTAAAAGTAAGTTACTGGGCAAATTACATGTTTTCCCGAACACCAATTCGAATGGAGTGTACTTCGTTTCGCTATGCACTGACGTATTATATGAGAAACACCAGAATGGTATCCAGTTACTCCAATCTGTTTTATTGCCTTCACACTGAATTCTGAGATAAGCACCCAAATGTTTATGACTATTTTCAAGTGAGCCTAAAGTTTCGTGATGGTAAGGGGTGGACAAAAGCTTTTCGACCTTCAAAATTTCACATATTTCCACTAAAATACACGAAATAAATTCCGTGCCTTTATCGGATAAAATTTGTTTTGGTATACCGTATCTTAATATAAAATTGTCGACAAATGCTTTAGCCACTGTTTGTGCATCTTTGCGTACCAATGGATACGCCTCTACAAACTTAGTCAGATTACACTGCAGGGTTAAGATATACCTGTTACTATAGTTATCTATCTCTAGAGGCCCCATTAAATCTAAACTGACGATCTCGAAAGCTGAGTTGGCAGTCGATGTTATAACCATAGGTTGTTTTACCTTTTTATTTGAATATTTATGTATTTGACAACTTTTACATTTACGTACATAATTAATGACATCACTAGTTATTCCAGGCCAGAAATACTTTTTCTTTATGTTACTAAGCATTCTGTTTATACCTGCATGCCCACTAGTTGGTAGGAGGTGATAATCGTTTAGAATTACTTTAATTTGTTCGCTATCAGTTACGCGTGTGATGCCCCTTGCTATAAGAATACGCGGAGAACTGGCCTGTGATTCTCTCAGAGCGCGCAACAACATTTTTATTTGTAAAGCATTACTTTTGCTTTTAATAATTAATATTTCCTTTATTTTTATATTACTGCACAAATTTTCTAGATCCCTCGCTAACACTGACGGAGTAGATAACGATTGGGTACGTAGATAAATTAATGACCGTGCAGGTAAAAATATGCAGTGATTATGTTCCGAAGTTGTTACGTTATTAATATGTGATAACTCCGATTGTACGGTTTTGTCACAAAAAATAAGTTCAATTACATCGTGAGGTCTTTTGAGAACCTCTACTGTTGCGGGCTGGTGTGGGTTACAAAAAGGCAATTGCGATGTACTTTCGTTAAGTTCACACTGTTGCAACTTTTTCTTTTGGGCTCGTGTCATTGCCATGATTGCTTTATCGTGCATATTCTTTAAATCGCAAGACGATATTGATATACGGCTTAATGCATCGGCGGCTGCATTATTACAACCTGGAACATATTCTACGTCAAAATCGTACTCTTCGAGATAAAGCCTAAATTTAGTCAGCCTACTAGACGGGTCATTTAAGCTAAAGAGATATACAAGTGGCTTATGATCTGTTAATATTTTAAATTTTCTGCCGTACAGGTACGGTCTGAAGTGCCGGACTGCCCAAACGATTGCTAATAATTCTAATTCTATGATGGGGTATCGTGTTTCAGCCGGCTTTAAACTTCTACTCGCGTAGGCGATAACCCTACCGTTACTGTTTGATAATACTGCGCCTAGGCCGAATTTTGATGCATCCGTATGTAACTGGAAAACATTGGAATCAGAAAAATCGGGATAGTCTAAAATCGGCGGACTTGTCATAATGTGTTTTAAGTTTTGAAATGCTGTTTCGCAATCTGTAGTCCAATTAAATTTCGCTCCCTTCTTACAAAGCTTATTTAAAGGGAATACAATGTCGGCGAAACGTGATATGAATCGCCGGTAATAGTTGGCGAACGCGACAAAGCGTTTTACCTCGTCAGCACATGTTGGTCGTGGGAAGTTGTTCATAATATTTACTTTATCAGGGTCTGGAAACATGCCGCCTGCTGTGATTTTATGGCCCAAATATATAATTTCCCTTCTTAAAAACTCGCACTTCATGGGATTTAATTTTAGATTAACCTCTCTTAACCGGTTCAACACACAAATTAAGTTCGAATTATGCTGATCCATGGACTTGCCTATCACAACACAATCGTCTAAATATTGGAAACATTTGTTGTAATTAAGGCCGGCCATCGCGATGGTCATCAGCCTTGAAAAAACACTAGCACTTGTTTTCAGCCCCATTGGGCAGCGTTTCATCTGATACTGCTTGCCCACTGAAAAAGCAGTGGTTTTACGTGAAGTTTTACTTAACGAAAGTTGGTACATTTTATTTAAGCTGAAAGATGTGTATTTCCGCGAACTATCATTTAAAGATAACTGATAGTAAGATTGAGATAAATCTAGTTTGGAAAAATAAACACTCCCAGAAAGCGAGTCTAATATTTCTGTAATATTAGGCAAGGGAAACTTGTCGTCCTGAATTCTGTTATTTAATTGTCTGTAGTCTATGACAAGTCTCCATTTTTTTTCCTGCGATTTATCTGCTTTTTTTGGCACTAATAATACTGGGCTGGACCACTCGGAAACGGTCTCTTCTATGATGTTATTGTCTAACATTTCACGGACCTGTTTATCCACCTCTCCTTTAAGCGAGTGGGGTATTCTATATGGTTTAACGTATACTGGCGTGGCGTCTTTCTTTAATACGATATTGTGTTGCATTAAGTTTGTAACCGTCAACTTGTCGCCGGGCAAATGAAAAACGTCCGCGTACTTAGCACATATTTTTTCAATGTTTCGTCACCGTCAGCTTGAGCTAAAGTGAGGTCTACAAACAAGCTCTCAACTTCGCAACCATATTTTTCTATAGTCCTATGACCTTGTTTACTATGAAACAGCTGTGATTGTAAAGCAACAGATGATTTTTTTTGTATAAGGTTGTTTCGCATAGCTGAAATTAGTTCACTAACACTACTATATTTCGGGTTTAACCGAAGTTTGGCACTTTGGGACAGTCTCGTTTTAAGCACGAACTCGATAAGCTTCTTGTTACCATCTTCATTCAGCATGCTACTGTAGAGCTGGATGCTATCTATCGTTTGCAAAGTGACTTGTTCGTGGCCTGTCATTACGGGTATTAACGCAATAGCAGATTTCAAATCAAAATTTTCGGCTGCCATTTCGTCTTTGTGGCTTAAATTTTCTGTAACTGAATCTCCTTTTTTTAACACTAAACTCACGATTGTGCTATACAATAAGTGTATATCATTAATTAACTTGTTGATAGACCGTAAGCTTTCGGTGCTTATCTCGGACTTGTCGGTCTTCTGTCTGATTTCTGCAGAAATAAACTCCAAACGACTATAGATAACCTGAGCTTCGACAAATTTTTTTTTTGACGTTTCTGATGTCTGCCGTCGGATTGGTCCGATTTTTACCAGGTAACCTTTGATATCTTTTAAGGTATTATATGTAGCCGTTAGTTCAGCTACAGGCATCGGAATATAATCAAATATTATAATATATGTGTATATAAAATGTATCAAATTTATATTAAGACTACAGGCGAAATTAATTACTTATAGTAAACTCGTATACCTAATTAATAAACTCGCAGTATACACACCGGACTCGCTCTGTACTGCTTGGCTCTGCTTGGTACTTCTAACTGCATGTCCTCGATTTTCAAGTCTTATCTTTTCAGTCTTTTGATTGACTACGGAGTGGTGGCAAGGTATGGTCTGGTTATATCCTGGATTTTCTCCTAGGCTCGATTTTCAGGTCTTCTCTAATGTTCTCTTCTCTCTTCTGTCTTTTGATTGGCTACGGAGCGGTGGCAAGGTCGGGTCTGGATACGTAGTTAAGACTGGTAGCGTTGAGCTCGCGTCGTAGCGTATGTACTGCGTGGGTATGACACTTCTTAAAGAGGAAGTATACAATGGCAGCAACTAAAAGGACGACGACGGTGACCAACAGGATGGAGTCGGTGCTAATCCCGCTTGGCATGTGCTGGGTAGTTGAAGCAGAAGCATCCCCATTCGCGTTTTGGGCTATAACTACTTCTTCTTTGGAGTATGTTTTCCCCATAGTAATATTATCTTCTTTCTTCTTAATTTTCAGCTGGCAGGGTCGCCATGTGAAGTTGTGTGGTCTTCGTTAAAGGAAACACGTGCGTTCAGACATGATTGCGTTTATTCAATGAAAATAAAAACGTTTCTCACGGCGGCATCGGCACCGAGCATACACAACAGTTTTACATTACATCATTGGTGTATATTACACAGCCTTCTTGTCACCGGTTAAATTTAGGAGACGCCGGGACAAATCTTTGTAAAAAGATTTAAATTCCGTGCCCCACGGACCAAAAGTTTCCACCCCAAGCGGCACAAACATGTAACTCGAATCGAGCTGACTATATTTGCGCCGCTTGAGGGATTCAGCAGAATCCGCAGCGCTGCCAGCCCTTTTCGCAGTCCCCGGAATATGCGATGGCGCTAGGGTGTCAACGCATGTGACATCCCATACCAAGGGCCGTCCCATGGTCCAAGGTATAAGCGTCATCCCATCAGGTCTCTTGCCATCGTCACGCATCAATCCATTTGGCTCCAAAATGGATGGTACAACGGCGGTGACAAGAGTCCGACGAACTACGTCATTAAGAGTGGCATGCCGCGATATTCTGCCTGCACTTCTGTAAAAAATAAATAAAATATTTTAAGAATAAAATAATAATAAAATATTTTTTTTATTTTTAATATTCTGACACATTAAATAAAATATTACCTCGGACGGGACGTGAACGGGACGGGGACGTGACTGCCTTGTCCAAAACGGGAACGTGATGTAAATGCCTACGCACCGTGACAGTGGCTCGGATCTAACGTGCTAGTGTTGTGAATATGGAAAGATAGATTTTTCGTTTCAAGACTTGGCTTTAATGCTCTAGATGACGAAGTAGCTACGATTGTGAACAAGAAGAGGAGATTTTCTGTACAATCCCCATTTTCGACACTTGCGTCGTGGAGGAACGAACGAAGCGTCGTGGAACGAACGGAGAGGAACGAACGGAGTGACTGTGCATACGTAGCGGAAACACGGACGGGACGGGGCACGTCCCGTGAGTGCCACGTTCCCGTCCCGTCGTGCCACGTTCCCGTCCCGTCCGTGTCTCCGTGAAATATGCACTTTCATATACATTTATTACTAGCTTTTGCGCGCGGCTTCGCCCGCGTGGGCTTCGAACCCGTGCATATTTTTTATGAACATAAAATCGGTTATTGTGGCTAAACTATGATAGTTAGATATGTGCTCTCGCGGACTTTTTTGTAGATCTTTATAAGACCTACAAACCCGTAGTACATAATTTTGTTCTATTGTCAATAGTTTTTGCAGCGCACGCATAAATAGGTTTTCGATTTTACACCTTGGTTTACAAAATCACAATTTTCATACGGATCCCTAATTCTTTTGAAAATAAAATATAGCCTATAACCTTCCTCGATAAATGGACTATCTAACACTGAAAGATTTTTTGGAATCGGACCAGTAGTTCCTGAGATTAGCGCGTTCAAACAAACAAACAAACAAACAAACAAACTCTGCAGCTTTATATATTAGTATAGATTTGAAAACCCGATCAAAAAAAAAAGAAAAATCTCATATCAACAAGCACACATTTTAAACACGTTATGATAATACAAACAAAAATAGATTCATTCAAACGCTAAAAAATGTTTGTCAACATCTGACGTCTTTCGTGTCGTCATCTCGGTCGTTGACCAACCGCAAGGGGCGTAGGGCGAGCCCCTGTTTTAATTAGGTAATTATTATTTATAATAGGCCGATAACCATTGTTGGTAAACATGTTAACCCAATACAACTGCGGTTCAAAATACAATGGAAGGATTGCATTCTCGTCGAACTTTAATACAAACTCGGATTTTTCTAAACTATTTGTTTTTGGTATGCGGCTACTATTTCCTGTCTAGGCCATCTGCTTACTATTCAAACCCGGTGTGAAGTTATTTTGTTTTATAATACTTATTATAGTGTATTATAGCTGCGCCCCGTGGTTTCATCCGCGTCAAACAACTGTGTACAAAACAACCAACTTAAGGATAAACATATTTCGAAAACAAAAGGAAGTATTTTGTGGACTCTGTTGCCTTGTGTGAAGTCTGTTTGGGGATTAAGCAATAGTCACCAGTCCACTCCAATCTGAGGGTGTCTTAAGCGATGAGTACAGGAATTAAGTAGAGCGACAATGGTTGTTGGCCAAATTGCACACTAACGTCTACTGAGTCGGGCCTCCTCCATGTTCGTGGAGGGAAGTTAGCCTACTGTGCTACGCTGGCAAAAAGGGATGGTGCAGCTTAATAATCAAGTTGTCTTGCGTTTCTTTAGTTGCCTCTTACAACGTTCCGACATTGTCTATTCTAAAACCCACAAAGATTAATGTCTCCTTAGTTACAGTGAGACGTTAATGAACTGATGAAAACTTGACAAAAACCCTTTTTTTTGTTCGCCCGGGATCAATTCCGTTATGGACTATCCCCGTCGGCCACGGGGATGGCCGAGGGGGGGCGTGTGGGACTCGCCCCCAGAGTGGGGGCCTACCCACTAAACATCCCCGGAGTGCTCCCACTCGCGTCCTGTTGCGGCATTGTGGGATCTGGTGCAGAACCACGCCGCCGCAGACAAGGAGGCCCACCTCCACACCTCGGGCTCGCTGAACGAGCAATCGACGTCCTGTCGGGAGCACCCAACAGGACGTCGCATCTCCACAGATCCCATGTGGGGCGAGGGCATCCCCGTGCCCTGCCCCGGGATCTGCGGCCGGTCTCGGCCTATGTCCCGGCGGGAGCGGCCCGGACAGTCGGGCTCGCGTCAACCGCCATGGGCGCCGCCGTGCTGACTGCGCCCCGGACCACCTCGCGCCTACCAGGGGGCCTGTTACGGCCGCCCTTGGCTTGGGCGCGCGACCCGCTGCCCAGCCGGTGTTCATGGGGTAAACCCATGTCCGCACACAGTGGACAGCGTCGCCTCTCCGCCTGGCACTCTCGCGCCGTGTGTCCGGGCTCGCTGCACTTGTAGCAGCGAGCCCCCCTCTCGGACCCTTTGTTGGGGCACTGAGGCCCCACGTGGCCGCACTGAGGCCCCTAAACAAACCCTGTGCCAACCCATCTGGCCAGCGTGGCACAGAAGGCTAAATTATATTACCCTCTTTGGTTTGGGGGCGGCCCAAGTCAGCAGTGGGTCCTTTATGGGCTGACTAGTGGTAGTACTAAGATGATGATGAATTGTATCTAACAAGACCACCGCCTCTAGACAAAAGCCTGAACAAAAAATCCACTTGAGACCTTTAGATTGCCTTGTCTAGTTTTTCTAAAATAAGTTAACCGACACACATTATTTACGACAAAACAAACTTAGACTTCTTTCATACAAGGTTTAATATTCAAAAAAGGTCATGATGAGTTTGAAACATTTTCGCTTAACCTAGGTATGATGCAACCTTGTATTTACGAAAATAAGTATGCATTCACTGACTATCTGAATTACGGAATTGTTTTTAACAACCTTGTATTGTAATACTGTGATGTGTCTTGTAATAACCAGAAATATGTACAAACATGATTTAAAATATCTTTAGGGGTTAAGTTTTGATTAACAACGGCGGATTAGTGATTTTAACAGACAGTTCGTAAACGAATTGACCAATTATGACGCGGTGTCTTTGAAGGCAGGTTTTCTAACGGTTGTTCTTCTAAGCAAGTTAACCTATAAGAACAACCTTAATTTTAAGTCTAAGTCTTTCTTTTTAAAGTAAAATACTTATTAATTTTTTTCTTTCTTTAACTATATCGTCGTGAATTGTACTTTTTAGCATAAAATAATTAGGTTCATAACTTGACCAAAATTAGGAAAATATTGTTGTAAAGCCAAGCATATAAAATCATAACACGAAAGCTATGAAAAATCGTAGAACATACATGGGGGTGATACGGCTACCTCAAGGGGTGCTCACTCTTTTTTTTTTGTTATAATAAACGGCACTTAAGAAACCCTTGCGATGGGAATGGGTTGTATTACATATCCGTCCCCAATACCGCAGTGTCTGAAGACAAAAGTCTTCAACCAATGTGTGTTGCCAGTGATGACTTATGGAACAGAGACGTGGTCGCTCACTATGGGCTCCATCAGAAGGCTCAAAGTCACCCAGAGGGCTATACTCGGAGTTTCCCTGCGAGATCGAATCAGAAATGAGGAGATACGCAGGAAAACCAGGGTCACCGACATAGCCCACCGGATTGCTAAACTTAAGTGGCAGTGGGCAGGGCACATAGCTCGCAGGACCGACGCCCGATGGAGACCGCGCGAAGGTGCAGTGCTGGTAGGCCTCCCACACGGTGGACCGACGACCTGGTTAAGGTCGCCGGAAAGCAGTGGATGCGGGCGGCCCAGGACCGGCCTTTGTGGAGATCCTTGGGGGCGGCCTATGTCCAGCAGTGGACGTCTTTTGGCTGAAATGATGATGATGATGACATATCCGTCATCACATGGACTTTGCAAACTACTCAGCCGATTAATGACCCACTGCTGAGTCGGGCCTCCTCCCAACACAGGGAGGGTAATTAGCCTACTGTGCCAGAGTTTCGTTTCTTGTTTTCCTTCTCTCGTGACTAGGTTTTCGGCTTTGTGTTTTTCCTTTTGTCGATTCTTACGACGCCCTCAGGATTGAAATGGGGTGGTGACTCTATGTAATCTAAATCCGTCACCACACGGACTTTGCATGTTTCAGATTTCAAATGTTTATTGTTATCAATCACGCAACCGTTGATATCAGTAAGTTTTTCTTTGCCAAGGCCATGTATTTCCAATTTAAATGATAATCTTGTATTATGTATGATAAAATGTATGCAAATTATTAATAGCGAATAAGTATAATATGGTCCGTGTGGTCACGGATTTAGAATACACAATGTCACCAACCCACACTATCCTGAGCGTGTCGTAAGAGGCGATTAAAGGGTCGTAAGAGGCAGATCACCTAGCCGTATGAGAAGGAAAACTTGATGCAAACCCTGTGCCAACCCGTCTTGCCAGCGTGGCACAGTAGGCTAATTTCCCTCCATGAATTTGGAGGAGGCCCGACTCGGTAGTGGGTCATTTATGGGCAGAAACGACATATTACATTAATGTGTCTGTCCGTGTTGTGACAGAATACATAGTGTCACCACCACATTCCATCCTGAGGGTGTAGTAAGAGCCGACAAGAATATAATAGTGTCGCCGTCATGGAGGTTAATTTGCCTAATGTGCCACGCTGGACAGACGGGTTGGCACATGGTTTCGTATCAAGTTCTCCTTCTTTTGAGGCTGGATTTTTAGCCTTGGCATTTCCCATAATCGTGTCTTTCGACACCATACATCTTTCATTACACGGATTAGTACTTACAATGCCTCTAATATATTTCCTTAGTGGGAAATACTGTCGCTAACAAGTTATTTTTCAGTATATTGTAGCAAATTACAATGTTGCATTGTACGTGATTACAAGCTAAGGATTAATTTTGTTCAACGGTCACTTAATTGCTTACTAATTAGCATTCTGTCACGTTTCCCTACATTTATAATAATGTTGTAAAGAGAAAATATTCGTACAGTCCGCGCCAATCTTTATGGCCGCTCTGAATGTAGCCGCATTACGCTGCGCAGAACACAAAATCAGGTATCAGCGGGACTTACGCGGCGCGTGGAGGCAGGGCACCCCCGCACGCGCCGTTTCCCACCCGCAAGCGCCCTCGCATCCAGCGCGTTAGTGTGAGTGAGCTACGTTCGTACTGGTTAAAAAATGTACGTTGCGCAAGTTTGTACCCACGGCTACATTCAGAGCGGCCATAAAGATTGGCGCGGACTGTATGTATGTGAGTTTGTAACGAATAAATGCAAAAACTACTAATCATTCTTCCGCTTTATAAAATAACTAAACACCTGCACTAGGTATAACCTGTATCGCGGGGGCAGTTTACAAACACGAAATTCACGAACACAAATGAAACTCAGACTCAGAGCTAGTGCCTCTGGTTTACACAAATAGACCTGTCCGACTCCGGAATCGATGCAGAGACCCGTGATCGAAAGGCGGCCCATCTAACCCCTTAGACCAACAACGCAAACTACATCTATACTAATATATAAAGCTGCAGAGTTTGTTTGTTTGTTTGTTTGAACGCGCTAATCTCAGGAACTACTGGTCCGATTTCAAAAATTCTTTCAGTGTTAGATAGTCCATTTATCGAGGAAGGTTATAGGCTATATTTTATTTTCAAAGGAATTAGGGATCCGTATGAAAATTGCGATTTTGTAACCCAAGGTGTAAAATCGAAAACCTATTTACGCGTCCGCTGCAAAAACTATTGACAATAGAACAAAATGAAGTACTACGAGTTTGTAGGTCTTATTAAAATCTACAAAAAAATCTGCGAGAGCACATATCTAACTATCATAGTTTAGTCACAATAACCACTTTTATATTCATAAAAAAATGCATCGAGATAAGCACGGGTTAGAAGCCCACGCGAGCGAAGCCGCGCCCAAAAGCTAATACTATATACGAAAGCTGCTTAATCCTGAGTAACAAGCTGTATACGAAGCCGATATAAGCACGGATATGAATCCTACGCGTGCGAAGCCGAAGCTAGTGTTCACTAAACCCCACTGTGTCTTCTCGAGGCTTTGCCCGCGTGGTTTATGTCTCGCGGCTTGGTATTCGCGCTTGTCATTTCCTTCTGTCGGCACTTACGATACCCTCAGGATGATATGGGGTGGTGACACCGTGTATTCTTAACCAGTCACTACACAAATAATATTTTATAGTTATTCGTTGTGTAATTTCTTATAGCTTGATAAAATCTCATCCCTTATTCGATGCACTTCTAGAACTTTAACGCCTCGTTGCAAATAGAACATAACATCTTTAAATCCACATTCCTGCAAGAAACCACTTTCTAACCATAAAAACAAGGTTCTAAATCAAATGAATCATTGTTTCGATGTGTCTTTTTCAAAGTTCCTATGTCTGTACCAACATTTATTTGAACCGGTTCAGCGGTGAAACGGGGATCGCGTAAAATCGTGACGGACAATCCGCAATGCGCGTTGAAAAAACCATGACATGACTAGGTATTTCCCCACTTCCATTCCCGTAGCTGAGATTAATCAGCAACGGGTAAATAACCTCATAATGGTACGGTACTAAATTGCATAACTTTGAACATGTCCGTATGGTGACGGATTTAGAATAAACAATGTCACCAACCCGTTCCAAACTGAGGGTGTCGTAAGAGCCGACTAAAGGTACACTAGAGGTCGACAACCTAGCCTAAAGAGAAGGAAATTTAGTACCCTTTTTTTTATTGTGGGGTAAACCTTTTGTAAGTCCCCAGCCGGGGGACGGAGCTGGGTTATGTGGGAGTCCACGGGCGCCAACCCGTTTGGCCAGCTTGGCACAGTAAGCTAATATTACTCATGTTTGGAGGAGCCCCGACTCAGTGGGTCATTTATGGGCTTAAAAGAGAGGGTATACTTTAGACTAAGTCAATGATGAAGTTAAATGGGCCTCTCCTTTGTTTCAGATGAAATAGGGGCACCCAACAATAACTACACCATGTCATCGATAAACTCTGGGGATTTGAAAAGCCCAGCGGATCCGCCAGACAAGAAGCTCGCGGAAGCTGACGCCGAGAAGCAACCACTGTCCGGGGTAAGGCATTTCTGACAGCACCGTATGACATCACTATCACTATCACTACATAGTATAAAACAAAGTCGCTGTCGTCTGTCCGTCCCTATGTATGCTTAAATCTTTAAAACTACGCAACGGATTATGAAGCGGTTTTTTTTAATAGATAGAGTAATTCAAGAGGAAGGTTTATATACATAATATAATTGCACCCGTGCGAAGCCGGGGCGGGTCGCTAGTATTAGATAAAAAAGTCAGTTTATCGTTTTCCACCTTTATAAAGTCAACCCTTTTTCCCTGTCCAAAACTATAACAGCCTGACCAAAAATATAAAGGGCTAAGCTGTTTTCGCGACTTCTTCTGTGTGTTAAGTACAAAGTGGAAAACTCAGTAACTATGGGCTCCTGAAAACAGTCTACGCATAGCCAACCATGTCAGGGATAACCCGAAGCAAACACACAGACAGACATATTGTGTAAAAATGTTGGCTTGGTATATTTACCGTGTGAAAAGCACTTAGTAAAAAGCGGTTTATTATCACAGACTGACACTCAAATTTTAGTCATTTGTATATGTAGATAATAATATAAAATCCTTTCATTTTGATAAAGTAATTTTGGGCCGGCCTGTATACGAAATGAACAGTAAGAGGTCGACCTGCGCCCATTTGGGATCAATCCTGTTTATTCCCTTTGTGTTAAGGTCATTAACCTCCGGTGCGGTTAAGTATAACAAATATGTCTTGTCTTTGACCCCCGTTAAGTCTAGACTTTAATTAAGAGTTCAAAGCATTTTTGCGCCAGACACAAACTTTAAAATTTTTATCAATAAATAAAGCTTCGCTGTCTTATTAATTTGTCAACTTTAAAAATGTTTTTATGCGGCCGGGTTTACGGTTTCATAAAAGACTGCTAAGGGTGAATTTAGGGAATTTATTTGCAAAATAAGAAGCACAAAATTATGAAATTATAAAAATGAAATGAAAATTATAAAAATGGATTTACTTATATGGGTACTAGCTGGCCCGCTAGTTTATGATTAACCTTTCAGATATATACAAAAAATATCATAAAAGCGGTCAAGCCGTTTAGGAGGGCGTCGACTACAAACGCCATAATTCCCTTTTATGGTATTACTGTATTAGCGGCTCATAAAAAAATACAGAAATCTGATATATTAGGTTTTAGGTTCATCATTATTTTCTATTACAAATACGAAACAATATTGCAATTATATTTCATTAATCCTTTAGAATAGAATAGAATTTATTTATTTGTATGGATTTTATACATACACATTGGTACATTGGATTAGATGTTGCTTAAAATCGTTGTCTTAAAATTTAAAATATTAGTCGGATGTCATGATTTTTTATATTATCAGCACTTGGCCAACACTTCTTATTAGACATAAATTTAATTGTCTATTCAAATTATAAAAGCAAATTAAACATATATCTTATATTTTAGCCTATGTATTATTCGGATATTTAAGGTATATTTTTCATCAAATTCAGTACTTTTTGCGTGAATGAGTAACAAACATGCCACCATGCATTCTTACAAACTTTCACGTTTATAATATTAGTGGGATTTAAAAGACTTTCGACTCGGAGAGCTTCATTATTCTTTTTTTTTAATATGATCACTGGTAATTGCGTTATTGCCTTGCTTTTACGTCGGAGATCCTCATGGATACCCGGCCGTTGGGGAATGGCCGGGTTATGTAGGACTCCGGGCCTCGATGAGATGGTAAATTGCGCCCCGACCACGGGATTCACTCCCAGTGCGGGAGCATACTCCGTGTCCCTGGGGGCATGGGGTCATTGCCTGGTATAAATTAGAACTATCCGTGTGGTGACGGATTTAGAATACATAGTGTCGCAACCCCATTTCAACCTTAGGATGCCGTAAGGGCCGGCAAAAGGAAATGACAAGGCCGATAACCGCGCCACAAGAGAAGGAAAACTTGATATCAAGTCAACCCCGTGCCAACCCGTCTCGCCACCGTGGCCTAATTACCCTTCATGTAATTCTAGGAGGCCAGTGGGTCATTTATGGGCTGAATAGTAGTATGAATTAGAAATTCACGCGTGCGAAGCCACGAAGACAAGCCGTATAATATTTGTCCTACACATGTATTAGTTTGTAACAGTAACTAAAGACGATATCTTATCGCGCCAGCAATTAACCAATATGTAATGTAAATAAAACAACAATTATTGATCAATTAACACCGGTTGGGTTTAGTTCGGGGTTTTCCGTTCCGCTGCTGACCCAAAATCGGTGTTTAATTAGTTCAGTGGTTTATTGGGTATGTGCCATTTGGTACTGATTAGTCTGATCAATGTAGAGAACAGATAAATTATTGTGAAACAGTTATCCGGGTTGGATTTATTTATTTACTAGCGACCCGCCCCGGCTTCGCACGGGTGCAATGATGTACATCTAAATTTATCAGTGTTTCTCTACAATTAAGCATGTATTATATATATAAACCTTCCTCTTGAATCACTCTATCTATTATAGAAAACCGCTGCAAAATCCGTTGCGTAGTTTTCAAGTTTTAAGCATACATAGGGACGGACAGACGACAGTGACTTTGTTTTATACTATGTAGTATAGTATATATATGTATGTAGTATATATATATATATTTAATTATATATATATATATATTTATTTAAATGTAGTGATTAACAACAAGGTACATATTATGACATTACAATTACATACACACAGGTTTAAGCCCGATATACTACTACTAACTATTCAGCCCATAAATGCTACTTTTGAGTCAGGCCTCCTCCAGTTACATTGAGGGTAATTAGCCTACTGTGCCACGCTGTCCAGAAGTGTTGACACAGAGTGTCGTATCAAGTTTTACTTCTCTTGCTTCTAGGTTATTATCGGCCTAGTCATTTCCTTTTGTCGGCTTTTACATCACCCTTAGGATGGGATGGGGTGGTGACACCATGTATTCCAAATGCGTCACCACACAGAAGATTTATATATGATATGCATAAAATCTTGGCAATACTTAATAAATTGACACAAAAATTCAACGACATGGTCTAAGATAAAGCAAGCAATTCAAGGAAATGCCCTGCCGGGCACCGGCTCTCACATACACACGACGAAACACAGTCTGACTGCTTGGCGCCGGACTTAGACGTGAGGGTGGTAGCTAACCAAGCGTGCTGGGTTTTGTTCACTATTACGGCACACGTCTTTTTCCAGCGTGCGGTGGGGAATTGTAATATTCTGCCCCGTCCTCACACGTGGAAAAACATAAGTTGTTGTTACATCCTGTATATGTTGTTTGTTCTTCCAGAAAAAAGAAGAGCAATGGTGGAACACGCTGATGCAGGTGGCAGTGCCCTTCTTCATCGCTGGCTGCGGAACCATCGGCGCGGGCATCGTTCTTGGAACCGTCAGGGTAAGTACATCAATGTGTGTTTTTTTTATGAAAAATGAAACCCCTGTACTACGCATAACGTGTAATGCGAGGGCAGCTTACAAGTGTGAAATGTTGCGTTCACAATCGTCAACGGTTTCATTTTTATAACACTATTACCAGGGGGCCAATTCTCAGGAAGTTAGACATAATTTGGAATAGAGATAGAGATTTGGAACTCGATCTCTAGTATAAAATCTCGATAATAGAGATTTAAATCTCTATTTCTGTATTCTGAGCACAAATCGTGATAGACTATAGAGAAATCTCTAATAGACATAATTTAATGTTGCCATTACGAAATTTTGTGAAGCATTCAATTTTACGTAATTTGAGCGTTTTTAAAACACTCGTAACGTATTATGTTGTAAAATTGTAATTAAAAATGTTTCTGACCCTTTAAATTTATGTTTAAAATATAATTCAACGTATTTAGAAAGAAATATAATAAAATAACGAACGTTATTTTAATAATAAAGTTTTTATTTTTTATATAATAATGTGCTTAATTTCATTAGCTGTAAAGGAATGCTTTCTAATGTCATCATTCATGGACAACAATAACTGTCACTGAATGGGGTGTGTTATGTTGTTTTTTAATCTTAATTAAAAATAAATAAAATAAAAATGGAAAACGTGCAGCCGCGGAAGGTGTACCCGTCTGCACAACAAAAACAGATACTCATCCAGTTGGTAGAATCCTTCGTCGGCCTTCACGATTCAGGATAGCGAAAGGCGCTGGCGAGACATCGCCGAGAGCCGAGACCCTGAATTCTTTGAACGGCGCCCATAAAACGTGGGATGGTTGGCCATGGCAACCCTTATTATGTTTTGCACGAAATCGATAATAAATTCGTCAGTCATGCCTACAACACTTTAACAAAATTTAAAGTAACTATTTCCGACCTTACTTATTGCAAATGACAACCAATTTGACGTTTGATAAATCCAAATAGAGATCGAGATCATGATAGAGATGACGTCTCGACCGGTCCCGACCAGTCGTAGCATCTCGCACGGCTTTCCATAGACATACTCGTATATCGGAATCGACATGGCGAGAATAGCTTTAATAGATTTTCGCTCGTGATGACGTCATTCTCTACCGTCATCTCGAATAGAGATGTATCTCTACTGCACGAGATTGCCCCCCTGGTCGTAACTAGGGTTGCCAACTATACTGTTTTGAACAGCATTATACTGTTTTACACTAAATTATACTTTTTACTGTTGAACAAAAATAAAGTATACAAAATACTGTTTTCAGCATCAAAATGCAAACACATTACTATGTATTATACTTAGACGCTCACACATTTTTTCAGTAATGAATGCTAAGTGGCGGGAGGGTAGAAATAGAGCATATTTTAATTTAATAAAAAATGAGCTCCTCATTTATTTTAATTTCAGCTATAAGTGTGGTGAGGCAAATAAAGTTTAAAAAAAACATTATAAATTAGTAATTTGTGCGAGAAGCTCTAAAAATATGTATTAAAATAAATAAATAAATAACATACTGTTCATTTTTCTAAAATATTGTTTAATATTCTTCATAGAGCTGAATGTACTTTATTTCTTGTAAAAAAACTTAGTTGGCAACCCTAGCGCCAACCGAGAAGACCTGTTGGTAAGGCATAACAGATAATTCCGTGTGGTGAGGGATTTAGAATACATAGTGTCGCCACCTATGTTCATAATTAGGGTGTCGTAAAAGCCGTGAATATAAATTGATAAAGCTGAATACCTAGATGGAAAACTTGAAACGAAGCCCTGTGCTAGCCCGACTTGCCAGCGTGGAACAGTAGGTTAATTACCCTCCATGTATTTGGAGGAGGTCTGACTTAGTAGTGGGTAATTTTTTGTGTCGCGGAAGTTTAAGGCTCTTGAGGCAACTCTGAGGCTATAGGAGTACCCGCCACGTAACTGTGTGCCGCTTTTCATCTGGTCTCTGGGTAAGGCTGACCCTGAGCAAGTATGGCTTGAGCACCACCCTAGGGGTATAATAAAAAAGCTATCCATCGACGTTAGCATATGAAGACATAAACCAGAAGCGGAACACTCATTCTGCGAAGGCGGTAAAAAATTAATCATTGGGCAAACATTTCAATCATGTCGTACTTTTTGTCGGCAACAAAAACTTCATTACTAGTAGGTATCATCAAAAGTCAACACTGTAACATGAATAGGGAGAGCATGCAGTAAAATCGGAATAAAAATATGTATTGCAGCCATTATTCTTAGAAATAAAATTTATTCTATGAACAGGTATAGAATGTTTAAGAAAAAAAAACACAAAATGTATTACTACTATAACTTTTTTTTTATCAGTGACTTGAATGCTTTTGACCAGGGTATAAGATGGAGCAGGCAATTTAAGGAAATGCCCTGTCGGACACCGGCTCTCACATGCACACGACGGAACACAGTAAAACTGCTTGGCGGACTTGGATGTGAGGGTGGTAGCTAGCCGGGCGGATCGTTCGATCCTACCACCAAGCGTGCTGGATTTTGTTGACTTTTACAACACGCGTTATATTCCAGCGTGCGGCGGGAAAGTTTTACATTCTGACTTAGCCCATTAATCTCTTTACCGTCCCATCAAAGTGAGGGTGATGATCTACACTGGCCGATGGGTTGGCACAGGGTTTAGTTTCAAGTTTTCCTTCTCTTGCGGCTAGGTTATCGGCCTTATCATTTTCTTTTATCGGCTCTAACGCCACCTCGGGGATGAAATGAGGTGGCGAGACTGGGTTGGTGACATTATGTATTCTAAATCTGTAAACTGTGACTCGTATCCATTTGTAAATTAACATTTATTTATTTTTGTTCCAGGATTGGGAAGTCTTTGTAAACGTATCAGCAATCTTCGTTCTGGTGCCATCGCTCTCTGGTTTAAAAGGTAAGTTAAATATTAAGTTTCCACCATCTCCATAAGGTCGATACGACATCCTACGACTCCTATACTATTTGCGTTGTAGCATGGTGCGGGTGACAGTTGCCATTATGACAGTACTAGGGATGTGACGATATGCAATTCATTTTTATCGCTAACGATACTCGCAGCATAAATCTGGTTCTCTTTAATATTGTTGTAGAAATGAGTGTGTTATTCAGTTGTCTAGTGTAACTACGTGTATAAACTTGTCAATATAAATGTTTTATGGCTAAATAATTATGTTTGTATTTATATAAAATAATCAAAATCGGGTTTACGTTGTTTTTTCTTAGCAACATTATAAGCAACCTTACCCTATAAATGTTCTGTTGTATAATTATAGACCAGCTTTAAAAATAAAAATTGACCTACGCACAATATACGTTTCTTATTATGAAAAATATCGACTATCCATCGAAGCAGTACATTCCATCACTAGATACGTCTATGGCGTTACGTTATACACATAACACTTTGCTTAATTTTTCATTCAATTTGATTTTATTTGTAAACTAGAACATTCTGGTAGGTTTCATTTAATTTTCTACAATTATTAATGATTAAATATATCACGAATACGAATGTGGAACAGCTGACATACGAATATCATAATATGAAAGTCTTAATTTGTAAATCGCGGCAACTTTCAAGAGTGAAACGAAATGTTACCGAAACTGTCACCCGCACCATGCTATAACGCACAAACTATAGTCCGTTCGACATTCTTTAGCTGTTTAAAAAAGATTGTTTGTTTTGAGTGTCTGTTTAATTCGCGCACAGACGCCCGATGGGACAGCGCGTTCCGAAAAACGTAGTGCTGGTATGCCTCCCACACGGTGGACCGATGATCTGGTTATGGTCGCCGGAAAACGAAGGATGCGGAGACGCAATTAATGTCGCTTGTGGGAGGCCCATGTCCAGCAGTGGACGTCTTTTAACTGAAATGATGATGATGCTGATTATTTCGCGTAGGTTTCAAAAGGGTTTTATCTAGCCTCTTACTTATATTATGCGAATTGGACAACATCTATTTTCATCCCACTAAATGTTAAAGGGTTAATAAAAAAAATTAGGGGTAATCCCTAAACTTTTTATTTTATTTTTAGACTGTTTTTTATTTTATTATCTTATGATACAGCATACAAAAATACAGACAACCATAAATTTTCACCCCTCTACGATCAACTCCTATTTTTGAATAGCAATAATTATATGGCAAAACAACGTTTGCGGGGTCAGCTAGTATATTATATAATTTTAGTTATAGAATATAATAATATAATATCTTTGGACATTTCACACCGCCATGCACCATCTCGTCCCAAGCTAAGCAACTTAATGCTTGTGTTATGGTAACGAGATGGATGATAAACTAGTTATATACATTTTTTTTGTAATTACATACATATTATAGATAGAAAACACCCAGACCCGGAACAAATACTTGTAGGTCGTACAAATATTTCTTCCGTGCGGGAATCGAACCCGCGACTTGCTGAGCAGCAGTCGATCGCTCAACCACTGCGCCAACCGTGTCGCAGTGGTTTTCGCAAACATTTCATTTGTTTTCAAAAGGTGTCTAATGTTCACCTACCTTTTGGTTCTCTGCGCCACTTATTGGTTGACTGGGAGATAAAACCAATGGCATAACTACAAAGGATCGTAATATAAAATTTGTTCGGGACCGAACCGAGCCGAAGCTCTTACAAATGTGCCATAAGACTCCTAGTAACACATATTCAACTATACGTTAAAATACTAATGACGGCAGAGAATTTGAAACTATGTCCATAATAACAATTAGTTCAATACCCATTTGTACCTACTCTTCATCTTGTATTGGGTAATTAACATTAATGGGTCCGAACTTTACGTAATTTATTCTATACATTCAAGATTATCATACTAAATGTTTTACGCTCAATCTCCGACCACTTATCCATTTTACTTTTAACACAAATGGTGGGAATACTTAAACTCATGTTAAATTATCGCGTAAACAGTGATTTTGTATTTTCAAACTAGCATGTTTCTACTGCAAAACATATTGAGCCTATGACACTTGATTCATTAAATCCCCTCTTTACAAACAACGCGACTTTTACACTTTTCAACGTTTAAGTCGATTTTCTTGTCTGTTTTATTGGAATTTTGAGCATGAAGTACTGATTAAGTAATTCAGTGATTTTGTACAAAACATAATTGGTTATTTTAGTGTTGAATAAAATAAAACGAGTAATTTGGAGATCTCACTTTATTGTTGCAATTTAATACTGGAGCCAAATAAAGCCGTCTTTGGGTGGTGTTGGGCGTTGCAATCAAATAGGCTCATTATAGCTCTTTTGACACGTCAAACAATGTAATAAAATTTTCCTTTTAAAATATTATCTTTTACCACCGGGTCGGAATGCAGCTCTGAGAAGAACCAGCTAGAAACTGTAGTTGCTTCGATCAGACAGATTTGTGAGAGCAATCCCGCGCATAAGTCACAATGGGCCAAACATCAGCAATATTTAGACCTCCATGCCTGAGCCAACCGAGCAACGACAACTGTTGGCAAGCATGACGCATGTGGCAGGCATCCTCAACTATATTGTAGGAAAGAGAACGACCCGCCACACAGCCATGAGTCTTAAAGTGAGCATGATAATATTCGTTATGGTTGTAGTGTATCTGTTACACTTTGTATACGAATACTGACGCGGAAGCCGACGTGACGTAGCCTCAACATGTTACTCCGTACCCATTTCCGCGCCCTCGTGAGTGAGACACGATAAGAATCTGTCATTTTCTTTTGAAGTGGGCAATTGACTTGTAATTATGTACACAATCATGTGCCATTGTTCGAATGGTGCACCATAATGACTCAGCAATATACCTATAGGTACTATACATACGCGTGTGGATGCATGTATTTGAAGACGCGAGAAAATTCAACGAAGGAGCTCTTTTCAGGGGCCATGTGCTATAATAATAATAAATAAATATCCTTGGACATTTCACACAACGCCATCTCGTCCCAAGTTAAGCAACTTAATGCTTGTGTTATGGTAACGAGATGGATGATAAACTACTTATATATTTACATTTTTTTTTGTAAATATGTACATACATATTAAAGATAGAAATGACACCCAGACTCCGAGCCAGTGCCTCTGGTTTAGACAAAGACACCTGCCCGACCCCGGAATCGAACCCGGGACCCGCTGATCCAAAGGCGGCACATCTAACCACTAGACCAACGAGGCAGTTATGCTCGTTATATATATATGCTATGTATGTATATATATATATATTAATACTACTACTACTGAGGCCTTATATGACCCACTGCTGAGTCGGGCCGTGGAGGTGCCAATGACAGGGAAGTTTCAAGTTTTCCCTACCTTACGGCTAGGTTATCGGCCTTACGACACCCTCAGGATAGAATGGGGTGGTGACACTATGTATTCTAAATCCGTCACCACGCGGACATATAGTATCTGTACATATAACACACTTAATAAAAGAACACGATCTGAACCGCCAAGAAAGACATCCTCACGTCCAGTACAATCACATGGAGGCTCATAAGCCTTCTGTGCCACGCTGGCCAGACGGGTTGGCACAGGGTTTCGTATCAAGTTTTCCTTCTCTTGCGGCTTGGTTTTCGGCCTTGTCATTTCCTTTTATCGGTTCATACGACACCCTCAGTATGGAATGGCATAGTGACATTGTCACTACAAAGTATAAAATAAAGTCGCTGTCGTCTGTCTGTTCAAAACTATGCAACGGATTTTGAGGCGGTTTTTTTTAATAGATAGAGTGATTCAAGAGGAAGGTTTATATGTCAATATTGCACCCGTGCGAAGCCGTGGCGGGTCGCTAGTTTATTCTAAAACTGGTCACCACACAGATCTGTGTTACCAAGTGCTACTAAATGATACACTTCATTACTCGATTTATCGGCCATCTTTATGGCGGACGTCTTGTGAAATCATTACTTTCCACTGTTATCGGTGCACACTTACTCAATGTCCGAAGATAAGGTGTAATAAATGCGTTCTAGGAATCATTTCCACATAAGTATTTTGTTATTCATTACCGGTGATGAATAGGTTCGGACTTTAAGTCTATCCGCTTGAGTCAGTCTTCAATGGCTTAGCCCAAAAATGACCCACAACTGTATAGAATATAAGGCGCCTCTTATTTTCTCATAGAGGGTGATGAAAAGTAGAGTGTATCACACGGGCGCAAAATATTTTTTGGCTCGGGAGACGTTTTTTGAATCCCTCGCTAGGTTCCGGATTCTAGTAAAGAATTCTCTAGGATCCCTCACTTCTCTCTGGATTCAAAAAAGCGCCCTCGCCGTAAAAATATTACTTTGCTCCCTTGTGATACAATCTACTATTATAGCGTTCACAATCGTCAACTGAAAGAAGATCTGGCTCGGTGAGATTGTCTTTTTTCTAATCGAACCTTGTTCAGTTTACAACCGACTGACAATAAGAGGAGGTTCTTTATTCTATTTGCGTTCCGGAAACCGCAGTGTTGGTAGGCCTCCCACGCGGTTGACCGTTCTCCTGGTTAAGGTCGCCGGAAATCGATGGATGCGGGCGACCCAGGACCGGCCTTTATGGAAATACTAGCGACCCGCCCCGGCTTCGCACGGGTGTAATGATGAACCTCTAAATTCATCAGTGTTTCTCTACAATATTATGGATGTCTTATACATATAAACCTTCCTCTTGAATCACTCTATCTAACTATTAAAAAAACCGCTTCAAAGTGTAATTTGGGAGAGGTATGTATCCAGCAGTGGACGTCTTTTGGTTTTAATGATGATGACACAGAGCTACTGGATACATGCGCGTGGTGACGAATTTAGAAAAAATTGTGTCACCATCCCATTTAATACCGAGGGTGTCGCTTACGACACCTCCTCCACCACATTTCCTGAAATGACAAGGCCGGAAAGCTAGCCGCAAGAGAAGGAAAACTTGAAAGAAAAACCTGTGCCATTACCCTCCCTGTGACGGGAGGAGGCCCGACTCGGCAGTGGGTCATGTCTTTGACTGCCTCGTTGGTCTAGTGGTTAGATAGATAGATAGATAGATAAACTCTTTATTGTACAAAAGAAATAAAAAAACAGTACACAATTTAAGCAACAATCATTTGTACAAGGGGCGGTCTTATCACTAAATGCGATTTCTTACAGACAACCTTGAGATGGACATTGTTAGGAAGAAGTTAAGAAAGGGTAGTGAAGTACAATATTCAAAAATTTAGTAAACAAAGTTATGCAATTACAAAAAATATTAAAAAGAAAAGATAGTTTAAATATTAAATACTGTGGGAAAGTTTGTAATACATACATACAATACATACATTCTAATAGTACTTATATATTCATATGATATATATACCTATATAAATACATACCAATATATTGACAAGTGATAGGATATGTGCTAAGTGTTTATGACAGCTAGGTCGTTATAAGAAGTGTTCTTTTACCATTTTTTTAAAAATGGTTAATGACTCTGTGCTTCTTATAGAAAATGGCAAGGAATTCCACAAACTTGCAGCCCGCGCAGAGAATGATTGGCCATAAAAGTTTGTAGTGTGAGAAGGAATTTTTAGTATCAAGTTTTCCGATGACCTAAGAGATCGTGAATGAGTGGTATGAAGAAATTCGAATTGCTCTTTGAGATAACGCGGGCTAGAGGGATTAAACAATATGTTGTACAGTAGGCTAAGAATATGTGTATCCCGGCGACGGCGAATGGGAAGCCACTTGAGCTTAGTGCGGAATTCTGAAACATGATCATATTTACGTAAACCAAATATAAATCTTATACAGAGATTTTGGAGTCGCTCAAGCTTGTCTAGTTGGGCTTCAGTGAGATCTGGATAGCTGGCATCGGCATAGTCGAGAATAGGGAGAAGGAGAGATTGAGCCAGCGCAATTTTGGTAGTAGTGGGAAGAAAATTGTGGATTCTACGCAAGGATCCAGCAGAAGCAAATAGTTTGCGACTTACTTCCTGCAACTGAGGGTTCCAAGAAAGCGTTTGGTCAATGAAGATCCCTAGGTTTTTTATAACATTAGTAAACGGGATGTGAATTCCATCTAAGAATACCTGTGGCACGTTGGACCAGTTGATTTTGGAAATCATCCGTGAGCTGCCGACAACAATGACTTGGGTTTTAGATGGATTGACCTGTAATCCGTATGATGTACTCCATTCAGCTATTGAGCGTAGATCAATGTTTATACGATTGATGGCTGTTGGCAAGCTCTCCAGGGTAGCTTGCGTATATATCTGGAGATCATCAGCATATAGGTGGTAGGAAGAATTGAGATTCTTAGAGATGGTGTTAATATATAACGCGAAAAGTAGTGGAGATAGCACGCCACCCTGTGGGACGCCAGCAGTCGTATTACACCAGGATGAGAATACATCATCTATACAAATGCGCTGCCGGCGCCCGGACAGGTAACTTTGAAACCAGCCGATGACCGGCGGAGATACATTGATTGAACGCATAACGCCCAGTAATACATCAAAATCCACGGTAGTGAATGCATTACTGATATCTAACAAAGATAACACTGTAACTTTCCCCTCATCCATACCCCGGCGAATGTCATCAGTGACCTTTATCAGAGCAGTAGCTGTACTATGCCCAGGACGGAAACCGGACTGTAGAGGATTGAGGAGATGGTTATCGCAGAGGTAAGAATTTAACTGTTTATGAACAAGACGTTCTAGGATTTTGGAAAGAAAGGGTAGGATTGAAATAGGGCGGAACTCGGAAAAGATCGTCGGGTTACTTTTCTTTGGTAGTGGGATGATGTGGGCTTCTTTCCACAAAGATGGGAACCTGCCACTGGTTAGGGAAAAGTTAAGAACGTGGGAAATTATGGGTAGGATCTGTTCAAGGATTGGAATGATCATATTACGGCTTATACAGTCACTACCAACAGCTTTCGATGTAACGGACAGAATGGTCCTCTCAATGTCACAACCAGCCACCGGACTAAAAGAAAATGAGGAGAAGTCAGGAGTTGGAAGCGATGAAAGATATTGAATAGTGCTATGTTTAATTATTCCGTCGAAATTGGGTGAAGATGAGAAATGTTGATTTAAGGAATGAATATCTAAATTAGGATTTACGGAATTTTGGCGTAGTTTTCCAACCCCCATAGACTTTAGAAACTTCCAGACTTTACTTGGATCTTCATTTTGAACAGAGTCATGAACGTATTGGCGTTGTGCTTTCCTACACACCTTGTTGCAGTGATTCCGTACTGATACATATTTCTCCCTGTTAGCATGTGTAGGATGACCTTTAAATTTAGATTTGGCTCGCGCCTTTCTGGCCATTAGGGATTTTATGTCATTATTTAGCCAAGGTGCTGGTAAATGACGCACTTTTATTGCACGGATTGGAGCATGGGTGTCGTACAATTTTATAATTGCCGATGTAAAAAGTTGAAATTTTTTTGTTAATCGAATTATTAGAATACACAGGTTCCCAGTCAATGTTGCCGGCATCCCTCCGGAGTGCATCTGTATCCATACCAGCAAAATTGCGCTGGAGAAGAATTTTCGACTTAGCCTTAGGGGGACAGATTTTGTATGATAGAAAGATTAAATCATGATAAGAAAAGGCATCAGCTGGGCACTGACCGTACTTAGAGACAAGATCACGAGAGGACACAAACATTAGATCTAAAAGAGAGGGATTGGCGTTGGGAAAGTGGTGAGTGGCGTTTAATGGTAGAAGGGACATATTGCTGGAGTGCACGATAGAACGTAAGGAAGAAGACCGAGAGTCATTTTTAAGTAGACAAGTGTTAAAATCACCCATAATGATCGTATGACTGTAAGACGGAGTCAGGTTTTCGAGAATACCTTCGAAGGAGGAGAAGTAGTTAATACGCATTGAGGGACAGTAATAGACGCCCAGAAGGACTTTGGTGTGTTTTAATTCTATTTCTAAAAATAGATGTTCCCCACCATTACTTGGTGGTGGTTGAGGCGATGTGCTTATAACTGTGAAAGGAATATAAGATCGCAAATAAATAGCGACACCACCTCCACCACCTCCAGTGCGGTCATTGCGTATCAGAGTAAACCCAGGGAGCGTATAACACAAGGACGGTAAACATGGCTTGAGCCAAGATTCTGAAACAAGAATTGCATGGGTATTCTTACAGTCAAAAATCGCCAGCATATCCGAAAAATGAGCCGGGATACTTTGGGCGTTTATGTGAACTACATTCAGATTCTTTGGTACATCAGAAAACTGGGCATCAATATTATCAGCAAGGTTTGGTGTGCTGACGAAGCTGTCACTATCACTTTCGGCAGAAAAGAAGTCATCCGAGATACTGACGTCGGTCACATGGTCCAACATCATGTGATAAATAATAGTAATATTAATAAATATAAAAAAATAAATAAAAAAATATACAAATTTACACAATACTGTTAGGGGGGACGCGTGAATTCGCATTGCTCACCCGCCAGTTGAGTGTTCGAGATAGACTAAAACAAACAACAAAACTTATAATGAAAAAAAAAAAACAATTACACGCCAAATTAGTCATTCGTACCTAGCAGGCACTTAACACTGCTCAGAATAAATAAAGGCGTAATTAAGATAAAAACTTTTCGGTCGTCAATTTCATATAAGTACATAATTATTATACAAACCGCTACGGCCATTTAATACTAAACAAACTTAAATACACAGTGACAATGTTATCTATATTAGGATCAGGTACCTGGGTAATGGAATGTTGCGCGACGCGCGCGGGGGGATATTACCTGATCGCAAACATTATAACTGTATGTCTTAGTGCGGCCGTCCTTAGTTAACGGATCCCGGGTTCGATTCCGGGGTCGGGCGTGTCTTTGTCTAAACCAGAGGCACTGGCTCTGAGTCTGGGTGTCAATTCTATCTATAATAAGTATGTATTTACAAAAAAAAAATGTATATAAGTAGTTTATCATCCATCTCGTTACCATAACACAAGCATTAAGTTGCTTAGCTTGGGACGAAATGGCGTTGTGTGAAATGTCCAAGGATATTTATGTCTGGGCTGAATAGTAGTAGTAGTTCCTTGATGGGGTAACTGGTAGTTATTTGTGACGTGACTACCATTGATGATGATTGATGGTAGAATAGCGGGAATCGCTTTGCGTGCGTATCGGACCACGGAAGAGATTAGTAGAAACAAATGATGGACAGTGTAATACCGCGCATTAGTAACTTCAAACATGCAATAATAACCATAGAGACAATTGAACTCTGATCGGGAATTTCTCATTGATTTACGATTCGGTTGATTAATTACTAATAATAAGCTGTTTATCGTTTATCTAATTACCGATTGTTGTCGGTTTACGTACGTCACAAATGATACTGAAGTTCATAGATGTGTTTGTAATTTATGCACGTGTTGGTGGCGCATTTGGCATACGTAATGTCACCAACTATGTAACACTAGTCGAGAAACAATTATACATATACTGAGTCAGGCCTCCTCCAAATTCATGGAGGGAAATTAGCCTACCGTGCCACGCTGGCAAGACGCGTTGGCACAGCGTTTTGTATCAAGTTATCCTTCTCTTCAGGTTACGTTGGCGACCTCTTGAGTACGTTTAGTCGGCTCTTACGACACCCTCAGTTTGGAATGGGTTGGTGACATTGTTGTTTCAGCCCATATATGACCCATTACCGAGTCAGGCCTCCTCCATATTCATGGAGAGAAATTAGCCGACTGTGCCACGCTGGCAAGACGGGTTGGCACAGGGGTTGTATCATGTTTTCCTTCTCTTGCGGCTAGGTGATTTGTCTCTTGCGTTCGCTTAGTCGCCTCTTACGACACCCTCGGGGTGGTAAGGGTTGGTGACACTGTGTATTCTAAATCCGTCACTACACGGAGAACATATAAATATGTACATGTCTTATTGTAAATACAGGTTATTAAGGTTTTACAGAGTGCATTATACACCCTATAACCGAATTAACGGCATAGAGATTTCCGAAAGAAAACAATTGTTCCAAGATTTTATCACATTAAGTGATAAAATCAACATTAGACATTAGACATTGAACATTAGAGAGATATAATTCTAAATTAAATGCAGCTAGGTATAAGATTTTACCGGGAAAACAATTTATAACGCGGATAACTTTCCATTTGTTCACGATCATAAAATGTGTTATGGAACGTTCATCAGAATACGTAGAACAACCGTGTAATTAAATACAGAATGTCCCGAATATTCACGCCAAGAAAAGATATTAAAGCTAATAGAAAACATACGACGCGACGTATAAAATTTATAATGAAAAAATTAAACCATGCCTAAGTTTTCTCGATTATTACACATTGAAATTAAACACTTTTTAACCGATAGGAATTATTTACATATATGAAAGTTTAATAGTTTTGTGATAAAACCTACGTAAATAAATTTCCTTTTGAGTTTGACTACTTATTTCATGTGGGGATGGATTTAGAATACATATTGCCACCTCCCCATTCCAGCCTGAGGGTTTCGTAAGAGCTGACAAATGACCGAAGAGTTAGCTGCAAGAGAAGGAAAACTTGAAACGAAACGCTGTGCCAACCCGTCTGCCCAGCGTGGTACAGTAGGCTAATTACGCTCCATGTAGTTGGAGAAGGCCCGACTCAGTAGTGGGTCATGTATGGGCCCAGTAGTAGTAGTAGGTCCTGGGTTCAAATTCAAAACTCATTTAATCAAGTTGGCTCATTAGAGCTCTTTTGACAAGTCAAACAACAAAATAATATTTATTTAAAATTTACCATCTACCACCGGTTCGGAATGCAGTTCTACAGAGAAGAGCCGGCAAGAAACTCTGTAGTTGCTCTTTTTAGATCGCCATTTTTAGGTACAAGGCCGTGATAAGACAGTTTGTGAGAGCAAACGCGCGCAATAGTCGCAAAGGGCCAAACATCAGCCAGATCTAATCATCAATACTAACCTTCTAACGCCCGAGCCAACCGACCCCCAGCAACGGCACCTTTTCACAAGCATGACGCATGCGGCAGCCATCGCCCTCCTCAACCATATTGCAGGGAAGAGAGGAGAGAGTTCGATTTCGGGGTCGGGCAAGTGTCTTTGTTTAAACCAGGGACACTTGCTCTGAGTCTGGGTGTCATTTGTGCTCGTGAATTACATGTGTGTAAACTGCCCCCGCGGTACAGGTTATAACTATTGCAGGGGTTCCGTTTTGAAAAAAAAAGAAAAAAAAGAACGTGTTTCCTTAAATCCTTATGCACTATGAAGTTAAGATCTAGGCCCACATAAACACTGTTGGAACACACTGTATATCGCTGAAAGTGGCAACACTTAGTAAGCACACTTAACATCAAATAGAAGACAATACGACTATTGTTTGCGCAGCTTGTGTGATTAGCGTCGGGGGATAACCTTTTCAAGTGCCATTCAGTGTCTATTATTGATGCTAACATCAATCTTGGATTAATTTATTACTAGTCGTCGACCAGCGATCGAAATTAGACCATAATTAATTAAATCAGTGTTCTATTCTCAATTTGAACACAGACTTTAACAATATACAAAAGAAGATACGTGTGTGTGTCGAATAGATGGTAGTGTATAAACTGTTTTTATGCAGATTTTTTAAAATATATTAGTACTAGCGACCCGCCCCGGCTTCGCACGGGTGCAATGATGAACCTCTAAATTTATTAGTGTTTCTCTACAATATTATAGATGTATTATAATTATAAACCTTCCTCATAAATCACTCTATCTATTAAAAAAAACCGCTTCGAAATCTGTTGCGTAGTTTTACAGATTTAAGCATACATAGGGACAGACAAATGACAGCGACTTTGTTATAAACTATGTAGTGATAAGCACAGTAGGCTAATTTCACTCCATGAGTTTGGAGGCGGCCCGACACAGTAGTGGGTCATTTAAGGGCTGAAACGACGACTTCTCTATAATCCCTACTAATATTATAAAATATAAATGTACATTGTTTTGTTACGCTTTCGAGCGATTAATTATCGATCATCATGCAAGTCTGTACACATATTTTTGGAGGTGTTAGAAGTAACATAGGATACTTTTTATTAAAACAACTTATTCAATAGCTTCAATGCGAGCGAAGCCGCGGGTAAAAGCTAGTAAGTGTAAGAAATGTCATACTCCTATACGTCCGCACAATTTTTGTAAGTTTTTGTTTCACGTATTCATAAATATTTTTCCACACGGTGGACCGACGACCTGTTTAAGGTCGCCATAAAGCGAGGGATACGGGCGACTTAGGACCGTGGAAAAGACTTGTGGATATCCTTGGGGGAGGCCTATGTCCAACAGTGGACGTACTTTGGCTGAAATGATGATGATGATGTAGATATTGAGTCATAACAAAGGTATAGCGGATAACCGCTCGAAGCTAAGTCTCACTAGGGAAGTACCTAAACCTTCGGGAAAACCGCAGCCCAAAAATCCATCTTTGAATGGTATCGTGTTCTTGCGCGTGAGTTAGGTCGAGAGAGGTCATTCAGAAATGGTGCTGGCAGCGGATGGAATGGTTCCTTGTTTCCAGCCCATAAATTACCTACTGTTGAGTCGGGCACGCCTCCACCACTCCCGAGCCGCTTTTTACTTAGTCCATTTACATGTATACACGGTACATATACCAAAACAACAATTTTGTCTGTCTATCGATCCGTTTGTTTAGGCTAAACTCTGAAATGGCGGGACCGAGTTTGACCAGACTTTCACTGGCAGATAGCTGATGTGACAAGGAGTAACTTGGGCTACTTTAACAACTCAGCCCACAGGGAGGGTAATTAGCCTACTGTGCCACGCCGGCCAGATGGATTGTCACATGTTTTTGTATCCAGTTTTCCTTCTCTTGCGGCTAGGGTTTCGGCCTTGTCATTTCCCTTTGTCGGCTCTTAAGACAACCTCAGAATGGAATGGGGTGGTGACAATGTGTATTCTAAATCCGTCACCACGCGGAATGCTCGTTGGCGTCCCTCTATTAAAAAAAACACTTGTAAAAATATCTAATACCACTTCATTCCACCCTTTTTTACCTTGGAAATACTCGTGGATACCCTGCAGTAGGTTCGATCTGGGTTATCCGGGGCCACGGGTTTCGCTCCCCAATAGGGCATACTCTCCGCAAGTCTGAGGGTTCATTGAGACTTCATTCCACTCTCAGTGCGTCGTAAGAGCCGACTATAAGTGAGCCGAGTCGAGCAAAGACAGAGGAGAAAAAACAACGCTCGAAGAGACAGAAAACTAAACAAAATACAGGGCGTGTAAAACCTAATAACCATGAGTGTACAATGAGGCATACAGGGTGTGTAAACCCTTAAGATAGAGCCTAACAGATGGAGCACAGTATGTTTAATGAACCAGCAATAAGTAAGTTGGTCAAGTGATTAGATAGAATAGAATAGAATACTCTTTATTGTACACCAATAATATAAAAAGTTAACATACATTCATATCAGATATATATATATAAATAAAAATATTAATAAATAAATATCCTTGGACATTTCACACAACGCCATCTCGTCCCAAGTTAAGCAACTTAATGCTTGTGTTATGGTAACGAGATGGTTGATAAACTACTTATATACATTTTTTTTTTGTAAATACATACATATTATAGATAGAAATGACACATCTGACCACTAGACCAACGAGGCAATGTACAATGAGATGTGCCGCCTTTGGATCAACGGGTCCCGGGTTCGATTCCGGGGACGGGCAAGTGTCTTTGTCTAAACCAGAGGCACTGGCTCGGAGTCTGGGTGTCATTTCTATCTATAATATGTATGTATTTACAAAAAAAAATGTATATAAGTAGTTTATCATCCAACTCGTTACCATAATACAAGCATTAAGTTGCTTAGCTTGGGACGAGATGGCGTTGTGTGAAATGTCCAAGGATATTTATATTTCTTTATTTATTAATTTATGAATTGAGATGATGATGGTAGACGCAGACTAGAACTAACGATTCGCCGAAAAATGAGATAGTTCAGTTAATTTTGTACCTTGGACCACGGACATTAATACATGCCAAAATTGATACCATCGATAAAGATCTGCTTACATTGGATTGTAACCTAAGACACCGGCACAATAAAGGCGATACACAATGGCTAATGTTCTATGTATAAACAAACATTAAATTCAAATGCTTTTAACTCTTGTTTTGTCCTTTGTAATCATATCTTTAGTATCTTTACTTTGTGGGTGGTTGTTCGTGTGGGATTTAGAATACAAAGTGTCACCACCGCATCCCGTCCTGAGAGAGTCGGAAAAGCCGACAAAAGGAAATGCAAGAGAAGGAAAACTTGATATGAAAACCTGCACCAATTCGTCTGCCCAGCGTGGTACAGGCGGCTGTTCACCCTACATATGGGTAAATAAACTCTTAATATGGGTTGAGTTTTGTCTTTGTCTTGACAAAAGTCTTCGAACAGTGCGTGTTGCCAGCGATGACATACGGATCAGAGACGTGGGCGTTCACAATGGGACTTATTAGGCGCCTGAGAGTCACCCAACGTGCAATGGAAAGAGCTATGCTCGGAGTTACTCTACGTGATAGAATCAGAAATGAGGAAATCCGTAGAAGAACTAGAGTGACCGACGTAGCTAGAAGAATTGCACAGTTGAAGTGGCAATGGGCAGGCCACGTGGCCCGAAGAACAGATGGCCGCTGGGGCATTAAAGTCTTGGAGTGGCGTCCACGTATGGGAAAGAGGAGCGTGGGAAGACCCCCAACTAGGTGGACGGACGACCTTGTAAAGGTCGCTGGGAGTCGGTGGATGCGGTCTGCACGAGATCGCACATTGCGGAAATCTATGGGGGAGGCCTATGTCTATCAATTTTAGAGATTAGCCTGAACGTACAGACAGATAGACAGACAAAATGGTTTCTTTGGTATATGTACCGTATACACATCCAAATGCACTTATGCAAAATCAATTATTTTAATATTACAAACAGACACTCCAACTTTATTTATTTGTATATGTAGGTTTTTTTCAGGTTTGTACCTTTTATACTTATTAAAAAGATACGAGCTATTATTATATGAATTATTATTTTGTTACAAGTTGAAGTTGAAATGTCTTTTTTTTTCTCTTGTAGGTAATTGTTTTGCACGTGTCCGATAACACTTATCTGAACTAATAGTTATTGCTCGTTTACACAGTTGTCGATCGATAGCTTAATAATATGTTGGTAATTACTACAGGTAATTCAGTTTGCGAAATCACATTCTTTAGATTAATACGTGAAGCAAAATATTTGTACCCCAATTCAAAAAACTTGCGTGGACCGGTGTATGAAATTCCGATAGGAAATGATAATATGTATAATGCTGGCCGATAACAAATTTATAAATGGAATGCCACGGTCTACCCGTCTATGCCTTCTTTTGTATTCGGCATCTTTCTGGATTTTACGAATTTTAAGTTTGGTTGATTTTTAAACAGTGATTTTATTTATTATTCATTGGCAATAATGTACATTCCAATTGCCACACTTATAGTTTTTAAAAAGAGGTTTTTTTTATCATGCATAATAATAATTAAATCAATAAACACACACTACCATAATATACTTCTCATCAGAAAAATCGAAACACTCCCCTTTTTATGGTTGCTAGACAAAATACGAAACTTAAGAAAGTTTTATTTGAATTTAGAACAATAACATTAGGATTTGAACTAGTATAGAACTTATAGAATAGTATAGAATATAAGTATAATAGTATAGAATAGTATAGAACTTGAACTAGTATATACTATTAGGATGTGCACTAGTAAACGACATTTGACACATGTAGAGTCCTAAATTTATACATTTTTCTGATAATCCTTACAAAACATAAACTTGCAAGGTGTTTCGATTTTTCTGATGAGAAGTGTATATTTGACATACACTAATTCTAGGTACTCTTTTGGTTTATTGTTAATGTCTGTGGTCAAATTGAGAACACAACTATATTTAAAGAACTAGAGTTTATAATATTAATAACGGAATTTAATAAAAAACTCAACATTTAAAATAAAAAAAAAACAATTCCTAATATGAAATACAAATCTCTTTAAAAAATAAAACTTACAAAAGAGTCTCATAATATTCAAAAATTTTAAAAAATCGCCGGCGTTTCTACGAATCGGGCCTCCTCCAAATTCATGGAGGTAAATTAGTCTACTGTGCCACGCTGGCAAGGTATTGTATCAAGTTTATCCTCTTGCAGCTAAGTGATCTGCCTCTTACGTTAGTCGCCACTTACGATATTCCCAGGATGGCATGGGTTATTGACACGACTTATCAATCAAATGCATTTGTCTTACTACTCTACCCAGGCGTACGTTTCCAAAGCCACTTGGCTAGGCCCCTTGATAAAACAACTACTCACCTCATACCCACGGCTGAGTGGAACGTCCTCCAATTATATGGAGGGTCATTAGCCTACTGTGCCACGCTCGCCTGACAGGTTGGCACAGGGTTTCGTATCGTCGATTGCTCGTTCAGCGAGCCAGAGGTGTGGAGGTGGGCCTCCTCGTCTGCGGCGGCGTGGTTCTGCACCAGATACCACAATGCCGCAACAGGACGCGAGTTGGAGCACTCCGGGGACGTTTAGTGGGTAGGACCCATTCTGGGGGAGAGTCCCACACGCCCCCCCTCGGCCATCCCCGTGGCCGACGGGGATAGTCCATAATGGATATTACGCCGGGCGAACAAAAAAAAAAAAGGGTTTCGTATCAAGTTTTAGGATCGGATCGGATAGTTGAATGCCATAATATATAATGTATAATGTCCTCACAAAAACAATATACTTGCCTACATTTTTGTTTACGCATTTTATACTCACTGCTGTGCAAAATGGGATTGAATGTTTAACGAAACAGACGGCACACATGTAAACATACATTGTTAAAGAAATGCTAATTTCATTGTCCGATACAAAATATGTGTTTTTCGCAGAATACCTTAAATTGCGTGAAGCATTGTAATATAATAGTGTGTTTGTGACTCAACGAGATAAAGCTTATTCCATTTTCAGAGTGAGAGTCACCTAGGTATATAGTCGCGTGACAGTGAGTGAAGTATGTAATATATACTACTACTCAGCTTCTTTCCGTGTGGTGACGGATTTAGAATACGCAGTGTCACCAACCCATACCATCCCGAGGGTGTCGTAAGAGGCGACTAAGGGAATGCAAGAGGCAAATCACCTAGCCGCAAGAGAAGGAAAACTTGATACAAACCCTGTGCCAACCCGTTTTACCAGCGTGGCACAGTAGGCTAATTTCCCTCCATGAATTTGGAGGTAGCCTGACTCAGTAGTAGGTCATTCATGGGCTGAAACGACGACGACTCAGCCCATAGATAATAGAAAAAGGAAATGACAAGGCCGAAACCTAGTCGCAAGAGAAGGAAAATTTGATACGAAACACTGTGCCAACCCGTTTTACCAGCGTGGCACAGTAGGCTAATTACCCTCCATGTATTTGAAGGAGGCCCGACTCAGCAGTGGGTCATTTATGGACTGAATAGTATTAGTAGATATTTGGCATTTTATACCAGTGTTATAACGATTGTTTTTTGCCTGCCTCGTTGGTCTAGTGGTTAGATGTGCCACCTTTGGATCAACGGGTCCCGGGTTCGATTCCGGGGTCGGGCAAGTGTCTTTGTCTAAACCAGAGGCACTGGCTGGGAGTCTGGGTGTCATTTATATCTATAATATGTATGTATTTACAAAAAAAAAATTATATAAGTAGTTTATCATCCATCTCGTTACCATATCACAAGCATTAAGTTGCTTAGCTTGGGACGAGATGGCGTTGTGTGAAAAGTCCAAGGGTATTTATATTTATTTATATTTATATTTATTTTTTCTCACCAGGTAACCTGGACATGTGCCTCGCGTCTCGGCTGTCGACTCAGGCCAACTTGGGCAACATGGAATCGACCAGAGAAGTGATATCAATGGTCGTCGGAAACATATCACTGGTTCAGGTAAGCAGGCGTGGATTTAGATACATAGTGTCACCAATAAACCTAGTAACAAGAGAAGGAAACGTTGTTAAGAGACTCCGCTCGCAACGTCATGCACGCGATAAATTCGATAAAAGTGTTTAATTTCAATGTGTCATGAAGATCACATGAACAAAGTGTTTTCATATTCTAGAAACAATAAGACAAGTGTAAGGACACTGCCTTAGTTTATTTATTTCCGTAGTGATTTAGGACAGATACAAATTACTTATTAGCCTAAGCTAGATTGTAATAAGAATGGTGCAGTATAATAAAGTGCACTATTACAAAAAAAAAGTGTAATAACCGCGAAAATCTAAGAAATAATTACAGACATATTTACCATAAAGGCCAGTGCGGGGGTAGACGCCTAGAAAGGCCAGTGTGGGGGTACGAAAGGCATCCGTTCACTTTGGCCTTAACGATGAGCGATTTTTCGGCAGGTCCAAGCAATAGTGGCTGCCACTGTCGTGTCCGTGTTTGCCATCCTTGTCAACATTGTCACGGACAGAAGCATCAACGGGACGTACATCCTCCTCATCATAGCATCAGCAGTGTTCACCGCGACCACCACCTGTTTTGTATTGGGTAAGTTAGGTTACATAATTGGTCCGTGTGGCGACGGGTTAAGAACACGTAGTGTCATCACCTCATTCGGTTCTGAGGGTGATGCAAGAGCCGACAAAAGGATCAGGGTCGGGAATCAACAATTCCCATGTGTCACCACATGGATTTAAGTCGGCGTGGTGACGGAATTAGAATACATATTGACACCACCCCATTCTATCCTGGGAGCCGACAAAAGGAAGTGACAAGGCTGACAACCTAGTCACAACACTTAATTCAGCAGTGGGTCGTTTGTGGGTTGAGTAGTAGTAGATTTTTTTCAAATTCAAAACATTTATTCTGTTTTGGTCACGATGGACACTTACAAATAGTCAACATATTATCTACCGTCGTAACACCAGTTCGGAACGTGACCACTACTGAGAAAAACTAGCAAGAAACTGAGAGGGCTTGTCATTTTATTTTCTTTGCAGTCCTATTTCTGTATTTACAATAACATAAATAAAGAATATTGACACTGAACAGCCTAGTCCCAAGCAGCTGGGTCGTTTACTTATTAGGCAATGCGCTTTTTTGTAAAGTTTTAATGTGTACACTGCAACCCACAGTCGCATCTGTGCAGCTAAGTCCATCCAATAGTTTTCTGGAAGAGATGCTTTTAGCGATACTTACGCAATTTGTACTGTACTCTTGTTTATTAGTTTTATGTTGTGTATTTTGTGTACATGTACAGTGAGTATCTAATCCCGTACCTTGCAGATTTCGTGATGGTTATGGTGATCTACGGCTCCCACAAGTTCAAGGTGAACCCCGATAACGTGGCCACACCCCTGGCGGCTTCCATCGGAGACATCGTCAGCAACACTGTGCTTGCCGTCACGGCGCAATACATGTACGAGCAAATACGTGAGTACTAACACTTCAGTTATATCCCGCATTTTTGTTTAACATGCAATCTTGATACGTCAGGTTAGGATAGGTTTTTTTATTTGGGTGGCCATGGCCTCCTGCGAGGACGTTATGTTGCAAAAGGAGGCCGCGGTGCGGGTAGGGAGGAAGATGCTCTGGCTGACCCACGCCGCAGACGGAGGCCGGGGAATAGGAGCCGAGGGGTGGCGGTATGCACAAATCATATCCCCAGCGTCAACAAAAAATAATAATTATTTTTATTTAAATAAAATAAAACCACACCTCTCTTTTATGGTCTTTTATGACACGCGTACGGAACCGCGTGCCTAAATTGCCTACTACAACTAATCAGCCAATATATGACCCACTGCTGAGTCGGGCCTCCTCCAGTTACATGGAGGGTTATTGGCCTACTACACGGTTGCGTGTCAAGTGTTCCTTCTCTTGTGGCTGGGTTATCAGCCGTCATTTCCTTTTATCGGTTCTTTTGACAGATTGAGAACACATAGTGCCACCACCCCATTCCGTTCTGAGGGTGTCGTAAGATCCGACAAAAGGAAGAATGATAAAGCGGAACACCTAGCCCCAAGAGAAGGAAAACTTGATACGAAACCCGTCTTGCCAGCGTTATAGAGTAGTACTAATTTCCCTCCATGATTTTGGAGGAGACCTGACTTAGTAGTGGGTTATTTATGGGCTGTAACGACGACGTTTACACCTTTTGGCCTCAAAAACGGCAGTGTCATGCAATGAAGTTAAGTAGCTTAAATCAATTAATACCTTTTGAACACTGATATGTTAATTCTCAATAATATGTCATTATTATATTATCTTCTTAATGATATTAAGCTGACGTTACCAGTATTATAATTATCTAACGGTCATATTTAATTAAAATCGATAAAGTGAACAGTGAAAGCTAATCTTAGTTTAATTTTATTATTATGAAATTCATACTGCAGGTGAGAACTTAGTTATACACACCACAATGTTTTTATTACCATAAAATATCTGGTATTATATTTAAATTCTTAATATTATATGTATATGAATTACGCGTCCCGTTGTTTGTCCGCGATGAACTCATAAATCGCTAACTCGGCGCCGTCATCTCGTTCTCGGTGACGGCCCGGTGACGGCGGCGGTGGACAAACGGCCTCAGGCCCGGTTTCCACCAAAGCTGAGAGGAGAGGAGACGAGAGGAGATGTTTTTTGAATAACTAATCGGGTTTTGTTTTTCTATTTCCACCGAAGCTAAGTGGAGAGGAGATGTGGAAATAACGAAACCTGATTCGTAATTCACCTCCTCTCCTCTCTGGTATGGCGGGAACTGGGTCTAATTCACAACAGCTCATAAGCAAAGTCTTGTTTGCCAACAGAAACGTCGCTATGGCAACCAATTGTCCTCATATGCGTATACTTCAGCTTCCTACCGCTCTGGATATTCATCGTTTGGAGGAACAAATACACCAAGAAGGTCCTTACCAGTGGCTGGACGCCTGTCATCTCAGCGCTCTTCATCAGCGGGTACGTTATCCGAAGTATTTGCAAATAAATACGTATCATATTTGTTAGGCAACCTTTTTCATACAGAGGATATCTTAACGGGCGATTAATGGAACCTAGTGACAGACTTAGAATACTTATTGTCACCACCCTATTCCATCATAAGGGTGTCGTCGACAAATTGAACTAACCTAACCGCAACAGAAGGACAACTTGAACCGCAACCCTGTCTTTGCCAGCGTGGCCCGACTCAGTACTAGGTCTTATAGAGGCTGAGGAATAGAAGTAGAGGAGTACTTGCCAGGTAGGATAAACAACCCGTCGTAAGATGCGACTACAGGAACGCAAGAGGCAGATCACCTATCCGCAAGAGAAGGAAATCTTGATATAAACCCTGTACCAACCCGGATAGCCAGCGTGGCAAAGTAGCCTAATTTCCCTCCATGAATTTGGAGGAGGCCCGACTCAGTAGTGAGCCATTTATGGCCCTAAATGTTGATGTATAATTTAACCTGTAACATTTTAAAGTGGTTTTGTAATAATTTTGTGGCTGTGCTCTTTTCCAGTATTGGTGGAATCGTTCTCGACCAGGCCGTAGACAGGTATCGTGGCTACGAAGTGTTCCAGCCTATCGTCAATGGCATTGGAGGTAATCTGGTCTGCGTGCAATCCTCGCGGCTGGCGACCAACCTTCACCAGACCGCCATTCCGGGAATACTCCCAGAAAACACCAGGCTCATCGAGTGGCCATGGAGGACTCTATTCTTTGGAAGTAAGTTTTGTGGTGACGGTTTTGATTACATAGTGGCACCACCCCGTTCCACCCTGGAGGTGTCGTAAGAGCCGATAAAAAGAAATGACAAGACTGAGAACCTTTTTTTCCGGAGTAAAATCCTTTGTGGACTTCCCGTCAGCCTGGGGATGGCCGACGGGGGAGTGTGGAGGCCTAACCACAAAAATCTCCGGGGTGCACTGTCCCGCGCTTACTGCCCTGTGAGTCCCGACTGTAGCTCCACGGGGAAGACTGAGAAACTAGCCGCAAGAGACTGAAGACTTGATACGAATCCCTGTGCCAACCCGTCTAGCCGTTTGGCCAGCCTGGCAGAGTAGGCTATTTACCCTCCATGTAACTGGATTTTTTTTTAATTTGTTGGTTGGTTCGTTTACGGGGTTCGTGTACACCACAGGCCATGCTGAGTCTTGGTGTCATTAGACTGCAGAGGCATATTTACAGGTTATACCTAGTGCCGCGTAAAATAAGTGTTTTACGTTAATTCGTATCAAGGTATATGTTGAACATCTCCTTTTTCAGCTGCTGCGGCGAAGGTGGCCCGTATGCTGTTGATCCTGGCCTTTTTTGGCCAGATCGTCTTCATGGTGGTGGCTGACTTTGTCTACCAGGGCATGGTTACCATTCAGGTGGCCTTTGGTATTACCTACCTCGTCTGCTCTTTGCTGCAGGTGAGAATGTTTCATGATTGACATCGTCCTCTCCACGACAAGCCCCTCCCCCCCTCAGGATTTCCACAAAGGTCGGTCCTGAGTAGACCGCAACTTAACCGGGACGTCGGTCCACTATGTGGGAGGGCTGCCAGCTCCCTCCTTTCCTAAGCCTATTACAATTGTTGTCAATTAAGTGACGTAAGAGTCGACAAAACCCTGTGCCAATCCGGCTGGCCAGCGTTACACAGTGGGCTAATTACTCTCCATTTATCAGAGCCTGGCTCAGCAGTGAGTCATTTATGGGCTCAGAGATAGTAGTACTGAGTGCATATTTACATAATCTGGAGTAGATCTCTAAGCATTAATAAAAGTCTTAACTATATCTATAAGTTGCCGATGATTATTACAAACTTGAAGGTTTCACATCTGTAAGGTACGGTAGAGTGCCTAGAAGACCAGCAGCATAGAATACGTCCGTCTGGTCACGTGTCAATCAACCAACCTGGACGACAAATCACTGAAAATTTAGTGTCCAAAGTCCACCGCAAACAGCACAAATAAACATCCTCATTTTTTATTACTACATTTATCTTGGGTTGTTTAGTGTGGTGACGGATTTGGAATACATAATGTCACCAACCCATACTACCCGGAGGGTGTTATAAGTGTTGACTAAAGGCGAATTTCCTTCCATGAATTTTGAGGAGGTCCCTCTCAGTAGTGGAAAATTTTCGACTGCCTTGCTGATCTAGAATTCCGGTAGAACTAGTAGAACCGGGGACGGGCAAGTGTCTTTGTGTTAAACCAGAGGCCCTTGCTTTGAGTGTGGGTGTCATTTGCGTTCGTGAATTACATGGTTGGAAACTGCCCCCGCGATTCAGGTTATACTAGTGCAGGAGTTCCATAAAAAAAGAAGGGCTGAAACTACGACATTGATCTTATTAACATAATTACAATAATAAATGTCTCTTAGGTGATGGTGCTTCTGTACCTTGCTTACGTGATGGTGCACCTTATGTGGAAGATGAAGAAAGATCCTGACAACGCGGCCATCCCTTACCTCACAGCTCTGGGAGATCTTTTAGGCTCTGTGTCTTTGGGCTTGGCCTTCGTCATTCTATCCCTCTTTGGTCTACAATACGGTAACAATGTACAGTGAAAAAACAAAGTGGTAAGGATTGTAGATGGATTACATTCTGAATGAAATGCGAGTGTCGTGTCGATTAATATTTAATGTGACAGATGCTGTGGTTGCCGAAGAGCAATCTTCATATCATGTTGGTGAGGTTAACCAATATACTGTCAAGTTGAAGTGTTATAAAGAAGTGAAAGATTGGATCAAAGTTCCTTATTAGCTCTGCACAAACTTGCATAGCTATAATTATTTGGCATGCCAAAGTTTTAGCTGGGTACACATCCGATGTTACCAATCAAATATCCGTATTTTATTTCGATGCTTTTATAAATCCTAATTTAATTGTATTTACAAAAATATTTTATATCGTGAAAGACGTTGGATTGAAAAGTGCCCTACAGTATTTGAATCAAATGAACTAGTGTGTTTTAACTAAATTTGTGTGCCAACGTATATGTATTTAGATGACTTCGTAGTTTTTAGAAATGTGACAGTATTTCAAATTTTCAAAGATTTACTAAGTTTATTTTTTCGAGTATTAAAAATGCGTAATATATGTATCGCTCTCTTATTACTACGCATTGAACCTGTTGATCTTGAGAGTGAAGCTGTGATATTTAATGTTGAAATGTGATTCAATGCAATTATGCCCTAAAATTTTATGGCACTTTTAGATGAAGTGGACAATAAAATTATATCGCCTATTCAAATGGTGATATTTGATTCAAATAAAATCATGAGATTATTGTGACACTCCGTAAATTTTGAACGCCAACGGTTCTAAGCGATAGTATTGCTGACTTAAAAATAATGTTAAAAGAAGCTTTATTTAAGTGAAGTTAAGAGTAATCAGGCAAAGTATTGGAGGCTTATTGATCTGTGACCTAGTCACAGTCTTGCTAGTATAACAGTTTTGATCTTACAGAGCACAGTTTTGGATAGGCGTCATATCCAAATATATACATTGGCAATTATTGTATCTATAGACAGTAAGTTAATTTTGTGTACAATCATGACTTGTTATAATGTAGTGAAATAATTTTGTTGACAGTACTTAAGTTACAATGACGTTTTCCAAGGTAATCATGAATGTATCATATTTTTGATAAAGAAATATTTTTAATTGCCATATCTTGTTTTATTTTAGTAGAGCGTGTCAATAATCTCTGAGATTTCGACACTGATCCAGTCAATAGTTGTTGATGATTTTATAATTTTTACGCAAAATATTTTCACGGGTATCTTAGTTACGACTGTACCTTTTATAATGTCAAAATTCTCCGTGGCTTGTGGCTGAATTGTTAGAGCCTCGTATGTTTTAAATGCAAATGATTGTAGTCTAAATTTAAAAATAGTGATTTTTATTATTATTTCGATTTGAACTTTGGCACAAGTGAAGCGAGTAAATTTTTCTACTTTCCAAAGAAACTATTAGTGTTAAATAGGATGGTGCGTTTAACTGAGTACAATAAAGCTATCATGTATTTTAGTTAGTTAAGTTGTAGGCCTGAAATTAATTTAATAAAGTAACAGGAAAATTCTATTGGTATTAATGCAGCATTTGTACAGGTTTAGTTGAAGTTTAGGTTTAAATTTAATTAGAAAATGTAGCGTTATGGCATGGTATGTGTGTTTGATGAATTTCTTTTCGATCCCAAAAAATGGTTAAGGAATGTATGCAGAACATTGTGAATCTTTCATAGATACAACTTAAAGCGAAGGAGATTTGTGAAAATCCTCATAACATTGCAAGTGACTCCGAATAGAACTTGTAAATTCATGAGCTATTAATTTTACTAAACAAAATAGTTAAAATAAACTAGATAATTAACGATCAGACACTATTGTCAGATAACAGTTGACCATTCTTCTTACAGTAGTCTGTAAATGTTTGATGGTTGCAAAAATATCGAGGGGCATATGGAAATAAATATCTACCATGTTCAATTGTGGAACTTTATGTAGGAGTTATTAAGTCATACTAAAGATGTCAATGTAAATTGATTGACTTGAATTCACACCTTATTCAGAGTTCATAAACAATTTTTTATGTTGTATATTTAATGTATATTTAATTATGTTGTCTTCCCAACAAAACAGCACTGGCAATAATCGCCGATGCTTGTCGCGAATAATGAAATGAGATATCATTTGTTTGTTTTTTATTTACTTTACGGGTATTTTTTAAATCATATATGAATTTTTCTTTTTTTATTTTAAACATCTCAAGTAGCTTATTTAGTTTTCATGTGCCTATCGACGTAAGTGATCATAAATGGGGTTATATTTAAGATATATTTTTGAATGAATGATGTGATATAAATGAGATTTTTATGTGTATATAATGAATTGTTATGTAGTACGTAAATCACATGAAACTGTTGATAGTTGTAGTAACGCTTGCCTTTCCACACGTGTCGCACCGTGTTACTGTAACGTAAAACTGAGATTAACGTACAACTTGTTGCAGTGCAACATGTTACTTGTTACAGTGTGACGTGAAACTTGTTACAGTGTAACGCGAAATTTCTTGCAGTGTAACGTGTTACGATGTTACGTATAAAATAATAGAGAAAATGAATAGATGTATCATAATGTCAATTACGCCATTCTTAATAGAAATTAAATGCAACAGAATCTTAAATTTTGGTTCTTTTCTATAACGTAACAGGGCCCAAACTCGCTAATTCAGTTTGGCATCAGTTTTGATGACCGGCCAATATTATGGTATCAGTTCGGTACGTAAGCCACAAACGTTTGACACAAGCACTTGTCAAGAACTTTTAATAGAAAAGAGCATGATTCATGGGATATGATAAACCCTTCGAAATATATAATGGGAAATTTGCCTTTTAGGTTAAATTTCGTGTTATGTCATCCCTCTCAGTTAGATTTGCTAGCTTCTTAATCCTATAGTCACCTTGTTAGGGTTCCTCAAGACATAACAAAAGGCTACTATGTAAGTATTGACTATCTGAATTGACGTATGAGCAATCGGTGTTTTTGTGAACCGACATTTTCCAGTGAAAACCAACGAACTAGCAATCATTATTATTATCCTACAAGCTAAGTCATTTTGTCCGCGTGTTTCTTCAGTTAACCGTTAACCGTGTGTTAGTTTCTTCACCAAAATATTAAGAAAAACGTTGCTTATTATTGGCTGAATTTTTGCTTAAATTATCTTTAACACTGGGCTCAAAGTCACCCAAAGAGCAATAGAGAGGGCTGTGCTCGGAGTTTCCCTGCGAGATCGGATGAAATGAATAGAATCGAATGAAAAGAAATGAGGAGATACGCGGGAGAACTAGAGTTATCGACACAGCCCATAGGATTGCCAAACTTAAGTGGCCTCCCACACGGTGGACCGACGACCTGGTAAAGGCCGCCGGAAAGCGATGGATGCCGGCGGCTTAGGACCGGCTTTCGTGGAAATCCTTGGGGGAGGCCTGTGTCCAGCAGTGGACGTCTTTTGGCTGAAATGATGATGATCTTTATAACACTAGTACCTACTGTGGATCCTTTTGTTATGCCTATAGGGTTACAACCTGTATATAATAATGTAAAGATGTAAAATATTATAGCCGAATAACTTGAACGCAAAACGTGTTGTAAAGATGTTTTTTTTTTCAAGTTAATATATCAATGAACTTGGAAATATTTAATTTATTTATCGCATTTTTGCTATTTTGACAGAATTGGTATACTTAAATACTCGTAAAAGTTAAATATTAAACATTCCTTATGCAAGCAGTTTCTGAAGACATGAATTGTGATTTAATCGTAACTAGATTAATTTTATGTTTTTGTATCATTTCAATGTTTATTGTGATGTCCAAGTGTATATTTTATTTTAAAATAAAATGGATTAAGTTGACTCTCTTGTTTTACAAAATACCTAGTTACCTACATAATTGTATGTGTAGTGACGGAATTAGAATATAAAGTGTCCGACACCAACCGGCTCTGATCAGAGGGCGGCAGCGTTGATAATTAAAAAAAAAACAATACATCAAAGATTAACTAAGTAAAGATTGAATCGTATATGTATGTTTACACAACAAACATTTATGGTTGTGTTTCAACAAACATTATGATGAAAATACAGTTATTAACGACTAGCTTTTGCGCGAGGCTTCGCCCGCGTGGGCTTTGAAACCGTGCATATTTTTTTATGAACATAAAATCGGTTATTGTGACTAAACTATGATAGTTAGATATGTGCTCTCGCGGACTTTTTTGTAGATCTTTATAAGACCTACAAACCCGTTACATCATTTTGTTCTATTGTCAATAGTATTTGCAGCGCACGCATAAATAGGTTTTCGATTTTACACCTTGGTTTACAAAATCGCAATTTTCATACGGATCCCTAATTCTTTTGAAAATAAAATATAGCCTATAACCTTCGTTGATAAATTGAATATCTAACACTGAAAGATTTTTTGAAATCAGACCAGTAGTTCCTGAGATTAGCGCGTTCAAACAAACAAACAAACTGCAGCTTTATATATTAGTATAGATTTGTCAGCATTAAAAAAATGTTGGTTCTGGGCTCCGCTAATCTTCGTAATCCCAGTGGTGACGGAGTTTGAATACACGATGTAACAAACCCATATATCCTTATGGTGTCGTGAGAAACGACTAAATGAACGCAAGCTGCCGCAGATTGCGTAGCCGCAAGAGAAATAATGCTTGATATCAACCCTGTGCCAACCACTCTGGCCAGCGTGGCACAGTAGGCTAATTCAGTTCCCTCCGTGCATTTGGAGGAGACCCAAATTCATGGGCCACCGTCCACATCGAGGAGTGAAAATGGCTCTGGCTCGGATACTAGTAAATCGCAGTCGGTTTTTAGTGGGTGGGTCGTACTTGTACTTTCCACGCCCTAGAGTCCTCAAAAACCCGGCTAGTCTCTAGAGCTTATCCATGAGGATTTTCCGACGAAAATCTATTTAAACGTTGGCGCTTATATAGATTTTCTAATAGATAGTATTGCGCATTGTTCTGAATTACTGGATAGCTTCAAAACGTGAAATAAGTCAGTCAATTATTAAGTACATTTGTACATTCTAACGACAGACATAAAAAAATATAACAAACAGCGCCATCTATTACTTAGTCCCATAAGACATCAAATAAGTTCACAAGCAAAAGCGTCTTTCAGTTCCATGATTGCATCTGTTTTCTGTTTCATACAAGCAACACAGATGGCGTTAAGATGATCATTTCAAGTGAAGATAAATTTGTTTACTAATTATAATCACTTTTCTAAAACTTTATTTCGTCTCGCGTATTGCAATGAGTGAGAATTAATTACCTATTTTATAATTGTTTTCATAAATTACATTCCATAGACAATATTAGGAAGAACGTCAATATTTTTCAAATATTCTTCTTCTTCTCAGCCCGTAGATGATCCACTGCTGAGTCGGACCTTCTCAAATTGCAGGAGGGAAATTAGTCTACTGCGCCACGCTGGCCAGACGGGTTGGCATAGACTTTTAAGATTTCCTTCACTTGCAGCTAGGTTTTCTGCCATGTAATTTCCTTTAGTCGGCCCTTGCGACAACCTTAGGATATGGTGATATTGTATTTTAAATTCGTTACCAAACGTACAAATATTACTATTCCAATGTTTGTATCGAATATTTTTCGAACGAGAGCATGTGGAAACTGCATAAAACATTTCATGTCTTTTGATGTCTTGTACAGCAGTACTGTTTTTCACCAACAGAGACGTAATTATTGCCATAAATAAAGTAATAATAGATAGCTAACATAAACTAGCATTAAAAATACTTAGCTTTTTTATTTATTTATTAACACACTCCAACTAGATGTATGTTATATTGTATCATTACAATTACTTCACTTCACTTCTTTGATGAATGGCTTGCCATGATAGAACAACATAACTCCGCCACATTACAATTACATGCCTAATGTTACAAGTTTATGCCTGACATGTCAGTTATAAGCATGCACAGCATGGGATCAAACAAAAATATTGTTTTTAAACTAATGTACGAGAATATTATATATATAACAATGATAAAAGTATAACTTTTAAGGCTGAAAACTAATAAAACGGAATTCCTTGTGAAGATAGATAATAGAATATTTTTTATTACACATTGCATGTTATGTTTTAATCCATTATGGTAAAATATTCGAAGAAGAAACAACAAAATAGGTAACAACATTATATTGCAGCCAATACAACATAAAAACAAAACTAATACACGTAGGTACTACTAATCAGCCTAGAACTAATCAGCCTGTCGGCTCTTAAGACACCCTCAGGATGGAATGGAATGGTGACACCATGCATTCTAAATCCGTCACTACAAATTACTGCACAATACATTAAATATGTAGACTTTCATATAGTCTATCAGGACAAATTTGACAAACGCCTTGTGAGTTAAACTATATAAATGCGTAAATGTAGAATGAGAAATTCAAATGTGGTGTGGGGAATTCAGACAGATCATAATCTCTTTTTAATATGGATGTAGCTGTTACCTGACATTTTATAAAAAACATAGAATTACCTACATTTAGATGGTCTAATCTAATGTCTCGCAGATGAGATTCTACATCTCTGTTTTGCACATTTGCGTTAGATTTAACAGTCGACATCCCTATTCGGTTCGGAAACATGTGATGGTAGGAGAAAATGTCGGATACACCTGTTCTGGCCGCCGATTCCGTCCGCGTAGCGATCGTTATGCGCGGAGCAACAGCGCTTGCGTGCACCGATGCTCCCTGAGCTGGCAGTCGGCCGCGAACGACGGGCCCCGACATACCCGCCCGCGATACCACCGCCTAAAGGTACTTAACCACACCCGTACTATTTTAAAACCATCAAACAACGCGCATGCGAATATCGATCCGGCTCTCCGAATGGTCCCCGTATCTAGGTTAACCGGCTAAAATTAAAGGTGCGTTCCGAATTCAAGGTTGTAACCGCCGGCGCAGCTCCGAAATAGAGCAATCGTCGACGGAAAATGGAAATCGTGTACCTAACGCACGGTGTGTTTAAGGGCGATTGTCCCGTGCGCCCGACGCGGTAATGGCGGACGGGAATTATGTAAGATTCGTACGTTGGTTGTTGTTTGAAAAAAGAAAGAAATTCCACCGTGGTTACTGAGGTCCGCCGCCTTTAATCGATGTTATATCGATAATTGCGTTTTGATGTAATCGCGAGTGACGGTGTTCGTTTTCTCTGATTGTCTGTTCTTTTATGCCAATACTGTCTGGGGGTGTCGCTGGATGGTCTGTAAGTACCTGCTTGAAGAATGAGTGTTACAACGAGAAAGTTATATTTAAACTGAGCTAATTCCCCAAGCAAACGCTACCGCTAGGTAGAGCGCGTTTCGTGGAAAAATTCTAATTTTTTCAACACTGAAGTCTCCCACGTTTTTTTCTCGTTAATTGATCATCAAAGGCTTTTTTCATAGCCAATAAATAATGTGTTTTGGACTTTAAACGAGTAATATTTTGTTGTAATTTAAAATACAACATAAGGTACCTACATTTATCGTTTTATATATCTGTTAAAACGTTGTAAATTAACTGCTCCTTGTGAAGAGAAACTCCAACTTATTATCATATTTAGAAACCTAATATAATAGCTGTCAATGTTACATAGAGATTTTTCCAGATTCTCTTCTTCATTATTTACAAGGAATTAATTAAAACCAATTCAGGAAACTTATTTTTATTCCGCATTCTTCATACTATACGTGCTTTACGATTATTACGTCTTAATTGTATTATTTTACATGCGAAAATGTTGAACATAACCTACAAAAGTACTCAATATTTCTTGTAGCAAAGATAGATGTCGCTACGCACAACATATTGACTTTTTCGTGTGAACGCAAATCGAAATGTGTTTCTATTATTCTTGACATATCAGTAATTAGCCTAACCTAATATTTTAATGATTCCAATTAACATTTTTGATTACCTACTTTTTAACATTAGAATTATTGACGTTTTGACGAATCAATACATTCTTAACAGCATATTAGTGTTTCCCATAATACTCACTCACAATCTATTGACCAGTAGCATTATTAGAGTGTTAAATTTGGGGACAAGATCTTATCTTAAAAAATCATATTATCATATAAAGAATGTATAAACACAATTGGTTTAAAAAAATTACTTCTTTAATAACGTTTTCAATGACATTTTATTTGCGATTACACACAGGTCACTATGAACCACTTTTGAGTCGAGCCTCCACCCGTTACTTATAGGATAATTAGCATATTTTGCCAGACGGTTAGGTACCGTGTTTCGTACTTAAAAAGTTTTTCTTCTCTTGCGGCTAGTTTTTCGGCCTTAACATTTACTATTGTCGATTTTTACGACCCTCAGGATGAAATGGGGTGGTCACCACATGAATGGAGGGATGTAGGAGTGAAGAGTTGTGTGTGAAAGGTGTGAATGTAGGTATGACGACTGATAGGTGTGTGTGGAGACTACCACCTAGTGTGGGACAGGGGCCGTAAGATGATAATGGTGTTTATAAATATGACGATTTATAAGAGTTTTGTGATGAAACCTACGTAAATAAAGTTCCTTTTGAGTTTGAGTTTGAATGCCAAGCTGGCTGGCCAGCGTAGTACAGTAGGCTAATTACAGTCCATGTAGTTGGAGGAGGCCCATTTCAGCAGTGGGTCATTTATGGTCTGAGACATACACGCGACAAGTCCACGTCGAGAGTTTCATTATACGAAGCGTACAAGAAACATTTATCTTATACAACTTCTAATCACAAAACTTGGTCCTACAGAAATGAATAAGTTGATTACTAAACAAGAAGCTTCATTATCTTTGTGTTCGTAATGTTTGAGGTTCCCGTGCTTATTTTGCTAGTTCTAAGATATTCGCCAACAAACTAACTTTTTGTGAAAGAAAATGCTTATTTTTGCATGAAACTTGGTACTTTTCTCTCTCCTCTCGAAGTCCTTGTGGATACTCTGTAATATGCAGAGGTGTCTTTGAGGTTACTTGAGATTGAAAATACACTCAACAATAATGCACTAATAAAATATGTAACACAATGTTTTTGGATTTCGACCGCTCACGGCGAAAGTACACAACTCTATGAATTCGAAAAGTGACAGCGGTTACCGCGTCCTAGCTGGCACAGATTAAATACAAAATTGTGCTCTCACTGATTTAAAAAATAACGATAAATATCGTTAAGTTATATTGTAAACTATCGACCCGCTCCGACTTCGCACGGGTGCAATGATGAACCTCTAAATTTATCAGTGTTTCTTTACAATATCATGTATGCATTATACATATAAACCTTCCTCTTGAATCACTCTATCTATTAAAGAAAACCGCTTCAAAATCAGTTGCGTAGTTATAAAGATTTAAGTATACATAGGGACGGACAGACTACAGCGACTTTGTTTTATACTATGTAGTGATAGTGACTAGCGACCTTCCTTGGCTTCGCACGGGTGCAATTATGCATGTTTTATACATAAAAACATTCCTCTTGAATCACTCTATCTATTAAAAAAACTGCTTCAAAATCCGTTGCGTAGTTTTAAAGATTTAAGCATACATAGGGACGGATAAATGACAGCGACTTTGTTTTATACTATGCAGTGATAGTGATTTCTTTCTTGTATGTAAACTTTGCATTTAATCATGTGATGATCACGAAGGTTTCTGAACAAAAAATAATTAAATATTTGTGTAATGTCTTTCCTTCAAATTTATTTTAGGTATTGTTCTAAAATTAAATATATAGTCGGTTGAAGAAATTAAAAGTTTTGTATGTCATGGCTGCACTGTAGGCAAAGCCGTCTTTGGCTGTCTGGGGCTCGTGGGCGCGAGGACCCCCCACCTAGGCACTAAAACCCACGGCACTCCTCGTCTACTTACTCCCGGGCTATCCACTGAGATCCTTCGTCAGCGACTTTTATTAAACGGACCCAGGAGATTTGTAAATTCTCACTACCACTCTAGATTAAAAGCAAATTATTTTTTGTTCGCAAAGGGATGATCATACGGACGAGGTGGTATGTCTAGCAGGAGGCGGCGGCGCCTATTCCCCGGTAACTGTAGTCGGGGATTTCATAAACGTGAGAATTGCTATGTAAACTTCGCTATCGCGGTGTAGGATAGCGAATGTTTTTGGATAAATGCGATCGTTTTGGTAATTCTCGCATTTGTAGGCCATATGTCTTGATGTTAATAGTACAGAATTTTCGGGCAAATTGTGTAAAGTTTGTAGCATGCTGGTCGCTACAATATATTATTAGTCAAATATTTTAGCTATGTACCTATGATGTCATATGGGATGTTAAATGGTTGGTGGTGACGTCATCAATGATCTCACTCGACTGAAGGGTAGGCGTAGTAATTATTGGGGGCCATAAAAACTAATAACATTTTTTATGGTAATATGAATCACTTAATTATTTTTATGACAGTAACACGTTACAGAACTAGCTTATAATATGTTATACTAATTTTATTGTAACTTGCGCGAGTTGCTACGCCAGGAACTTAAGGTGGATGCTCCAGGGTAGCCCGCGAAATTCAAATTTTCTTACGTTTTTTGCAGGTCAGTGCTAGATTGTATGTTGATTAAAATGTTATTCGCGGCTGTAAGACGTATTTAGTTATAGAATTATAATCATCAAAATCATCAATACAACCCTCCAAGCTCATAAAGGTGCAAGAAAAACTTTTTCCACGTCAAAGTGATTCTTGCACCTTTATGAGCTTGGAGGTTTGTATTGATGAGTTTGATGATTATAACTCGGTAACTACTAAAGTCTTACAGCCGCGAATCAAATGTTCATCATCATACAACCTAGCACTGCCCTGCAAATTGCAAAAAACGTAAGAAATTTTGAATTTCGCGGGCTACCCTGGAGCACCTTAAACAAATTTTATAGGAAACGCATTACACAATTATTATTTTTTTGGTTCAGAAACCTTCATGCTCAGCACTTTGCTAAAGATCATCAAATGATGAAATGCATAGTTAACGATTCCAGAAAGGACAAACAGACAAAGATTCATTTTTATATATAAGAAGATATGCGCTAACCGACTTCAAAAGGGAGGGTCTTTAGATGTTCAAACTAATGACGTGGATTTAGCCATAAGGGCGCTCCCTCACCGGGAGCATTCGCGTATAATGTAACGTTACACAGTCGAGCATTACATGAGATAGGGAGGAGAACTGAGCATTACAGTTCGACTTTGAGCATTACATTACAATACTACCTCCCTGACCGACGAGCGTTCGCGTGTAATGTAACATTATAATACTACCTCGAGATTTGAATTTGCGAGGATTCTGATTTAGTTATTTCCGTAATGTCAGACGAAACGGTCATTGTGCTGAGAGCGGCAATATTAACTCGACATTGTTATTTACGTGAAATAAAGGAAAAGAAAAGAAACTATATTGGTGCCATGAATTATATATAAACCGGCGAAATACAGGTGGAGTGCTGCGTTTACATTAAGTGCGGAACATTAAGTGTTCAAAATCCTAGGAGACATTCTTAAAAACGATATTGGTGCAATGAATTATTTCAAAACCGGCGAAATACAGGCGGTTTGGATCATAGGTATGATTCTTTCTAAAATATCCAAACCACCTGTATTTCGCCGGTTTTGAAATAATTCATTGCACCAATATCGTTTCTTTTCTTTTAGTTCACGTAAATAACAATGTCGAATTGATATTGCCGCACTCTGCAAAATTACCGCTTCGTCTGACATTACGGAAACAACTAAATCAGAATCCTCGCAAATTCAAATCTATATGTACTAAATGTTACATTACACGCGAACGCTCATCGGTGTGGGAGGTAGTATTGTAATGTAATGCTCAAAGTCGAATCTATAATGTTACATTACACGCAAATGCTCGCGGTGAGGGAGCGCCTTTAGACTTACCGCATTTAGAACTAGAACTCGCAATATCCTAAAACATAACTTTTAGCTAGGTAACATTAATCTATGTATCTAGCTTAAACGTCTACATTTTTATATATTTTGCTATTTACCAGATTCTTTTCTGTTTCATTGTCCAAATAAATAAATATGTACATGGATTTTGAACTTGTTTTTTATTTGATTTGTTTGTTAGGTACAAACATCATTGCGGTAAACGATTTCTTAACGGTTCTGATCATGTTCTTTTATTTAAATGCCAACGTCAGACACTTAGCAGTATCAATTACATCACACTCATCACTACATTTAGGCATCACGAGCAGTTGGGTATCACAGTTTTAAATTTAGTTCAAACTGTGATACCTGCGGTACATATATAATACAAAAGCGGAATCAGTCGCTAATAAAAAAAAGCTCTTTTCAGTATTTTACGTTAAAGGAATAATAATAAATTGATCCGTCACCACACAGACCTTATGACACTTAAAGTAATAGAAAAACAAATATTATAACAAATTCCACCTCATCTTACAAAACCGGAATAAGTCGTACTTGGTAACCCCTGACATTTGGCGAGGTCAGGGGTCGTAAACCTTGGGTCGCAACGTTCAACTTACATCGTGAGTACACACTACGTTCGTTCTCGGCTTCAAATTTGTGCTGTTACATAAAATCGAATCGAATCGAATTGGATGTGCCGCCTTTAGATCTCGGGTTCCCGATTCGATTCCGGGGTCGGGGAAGTGTCTATGTGTAAACCAAAGGCACTTGCTCTGTGCCTGGGTGTCATTTGTGTTCGTGAATTATTTGATTGTAGTGACGGATTTAGAAAACATAGTATAGCCACCCGTTTCCATCCTGAGGGTGTCGTAAGAGAGCCGGCAAAGGAAAATGATAAAGCTGAAAATCTAGCCACAGTAGACTAAATACCCTCCGACTCAGTAGTGGGTCATTTATAGGCTGAGAAGTGGAAACTGGCCCCGCGATATAGGTTACACCCATCGTGCTTATATCGTGTATGGGAAACCTACAAGTACTGCGCTTTCCGGTGTCTACGTAGTCGCCACTTGAAGCTCTTTCTGTCCTGCTGCCACTATAGATTAGCCATCAAGTAAAAAAAAATGTTAACAATAATTGACGATTTGACCTGACCACTATGAGAAACATACAACGACAAATGTAAAAATTTTCCTCGGAAAATAATCAAATCGCTACATAGTATAAAACAAAGTCGCTGTCGTCTGTCCGTCCCTATGTATGCTTATATCTTTAAAACTACGCAACGGATTTTGTAGCGGTTTTTTTTATTAGATAGAGTGATTCAAAAGGAAGGTTTTTGGGTATAATAAATACATGCATAATTGAACCCGCGCGAAGCCGGGACGGGTGGCTAGTTAACATTACCGATCTCGAGTGAGAAAAATTGTATTCTTGAAAATTATTTTGCTGTTTCGTACGCATTATTTCGGGTACCGTAGCGCTACGGACGCTACGCTCGATTAGCTACGCGCGTAGCTCGGAGGTCGTTTGTAGCATCGGCAAGACGGCTACGTCTCGTAGCAGATTTATTCAAGACAGAGCCCGGAAGCTATGATATATTTCGTATATTATTATATTTTTCATTCAATATGTAAAGGAAGTTTCCTTTATCTCCCGAAAAAAAATCAAACTCGCGAAATAGTCGCAAAGGGCCAAACATCAGCAATATCTAGTCAATAATAGTAACCTTTTAATGCCCGAGCTAAACGACACCCAGCAATTAAAGTCAAGAATGTGGTGGTCAAGAAGGCGGTATAAGAGTTTTTATATGACTGCATACTCACTTGTGGTGGTCAAGAAGGCGGTATAAGAGTTTTTATATGACTGCATACTCACTTGTGGTGGTCAAGAAGGCGGTATAAGAGTTTTTATATGACTGCATACTCACTTGTGGTGGTCAAGAAGGCGGTATAAGAGTTTTTATATGACTGCATACTCACTTGTGGTGGTCAAGAAGGCGGTATAAGAGTTTTTATATGACTGCATACTCACTTGTGGTGGTCAAGAAGGCGGTATAAGAGTTTTTATATGACTGCATACTCACTTGTGGTGGTCAAGAAGGCGGTATAAGAGTTTTTATATGACTGCATACTCACTTGTGGTGGTCAAGAAGGCGGTATAAGAGTTTTTATATGACTGCATACTCACTTGTGGTGGTCAAGAAGGCGGTATAAGAGTTTTTATATGACTGCATACTCACTTGTGGTGGTCAAGAAGGCGGTATAAGAGTTTTTATATGACTGCATACTCACTCTCACTACTCAGCCCATAAAAGGAGTGTAATTAGCCTAACATGCCACGTTGGCCAGACGGATTGGCATATGGTTTCATATCGAGCTGTCCTTCTCTTGCGGCTGGCCTTGTAATTTCTATTTGACGGCTCTTACGACACTCATAACATGAAATGGGGTGGTGACATGTATTCTAAATCCGTCACCACACATAAATGTGCATACAAAATCTTCTGAAAAGTCGTTTCGTTTGGCGAATTCGGTGCTTGTGCAAAATGTGCGCTCACCCTTAGGAGGGTAGGTAGACACTGCCTAGCTTATCTTACAAAATGTCAGCAGTTATCGATCTACGTTTACAAAGTTGTGAGAGCTCTCGGCAGTAGGCAGTCGCGTATATTTACTGAGCGGACAAGGACGGCGGAGGGCTCAGCGCTTGATGGTTAATATGACAATAGCGTTACCGGTAGGACATTGTTGCCTTCCACTTTCCGACACTGTTGTGAAGTTTGAACTGATGTAAATGGGTTATAGTTACCGATAGCGATAAAGGAGGTAATAGTTTTATTATTTGGAAAGGCTATAGGTATTCTTTAACTTCTTTAACCGACATTCGAAGAAGGGCTCCCCCGTTCACGGTTTTTTTTTATCCTTTGATTATCAATAAGGCGATGTACGACAATGATGTTGCCTGTGCGTTGTCGGATTAAGAAGGAAATAACAAGGCCCTAAATCTAACTGCATGAGAAGGAAAACTTGATACAAAACCCTGTGCCAACCCGTCACCGAGGAACAGTAGCCTAATTACCCTCCATGTATTTGGAGGAGGCCCGACTCAGCAGTGGGTCATATATTGGACTGAGTAGTGGTCTTAAAATCTACACAAATTAATAATTTTGTTATCAACGTAATCTAAACTCATTATTTAATGTTAATCATGTTTCATTTGTAAAGTTTAACACAGAGTTTTATTTGTATAAAACATCTTGACAGCGACATCTATTGTTAAAGAAGGTGATTTAAATTATTTGTTGTGACTATTGTGAATGATACCAAGGTCAACACAACAGGCACAACCGTTTTTGCGTCGGTGTATTATTAAGTTGAGAAATCTAGGTCTGATGTTAAGGTGTATATAATTCTTTGTACAATTGAATTGTTCAATTATTTAACAATTTCATTACGTACAAGAAAAATATAATTTTAATGATGCCTCAGGTTTTCACGATCTTTGCACATTGAAAGAAATGATTTCTGGACGGTTTTGATCGTGTTATTTATAGTAGTTAATATTTTAAAGCTGCAGTTTGTTTGTTTTGTTTGAACGCGCTACTCTCAGGAAGTAACAGTCCATTTAAAGAGGAATGTTATAGCTAGGCCATATAGTTTTTTTTTGTTTCGAAAAAATCATTACGTGGGTGACACTGCGGGAAGCAGCTAGTTTTAAATAAATCCCAACTTTTCAGTCACTTTGCAGCCGTCCCGCGACCACAGACACTGCAAAGTATCTGAAAAAAAAACAAAAATATATATAACAGTACCAATTGAACTAAAACAGTACCGACTGCGTTTTGTAACGAGTTGGTGACACTACTTCCCGACTACCGCTACTACTATTCAGCCCATAATGACCCACTGCTGAGTCGAGCCTCCTCCAATTACTTGGACGGTAATTGGCCTACTGTGCCACGCTGGCCAGACGGGTTGGCACAGGGTTTCGTCTTAAATTTTTCCCTCCCTTGTGGCTAGGCTATCAGCCTGTCAATTCCTTTTGTTGGTTCTTGCGACACCCTCAGCATGTAATGGGATGTTGACACTATGTATTCTAAATCCGGCAACATACGGACCACACTATTTATTCTTAATTAACCACATGAACGAATAGTTTTAATTACTGTTAACAAAAGTTACGTGCGTGTCCGAAGCCAATTACGAAGAAGGTTGCTGTACTCATAACAGTCCAACAAACCTTTAATTACTGAAATGTGTTCCAAGTTCGGTATCTCTTTTGTTTGTCGAATGAATGATAGGGATAAATAATAAATATATAAATAAATATCCTTGGACATTTCACACAACGCCATCTCGTCCCAAGCTAAGCAACTTAATGCTTGTGTTATGGTAACGAGATGGATGATAAACTACATAAATACATTTTTTTTTTGTAAATACATACATATTATAGATAGAAATGACACCCAGACTCCGAGCCAGTGCCTCTGGTTTAGACAAAGACACTGGCCCGACCCCGGAATCGAACCCGGGACCCGTTGATCCAAAGGCGGCCCATCTGACCACTAGACCACTAGACTAGAATATATTTTATACTTTACCCGTTTCCTGATAAAGTAATTGTTTGTTTTGAAACTAATTTAGATGGCGTTATTCTAAAACGGGTATTGTAAAACGGGCCTGTGGCCGATAGATGGCGCTTTGTGTCATTTCAGAATTGAAAATGTTTATATAAATATACGGACATTATATTTTCCCATTTTTATACCACTGTCCTTATCTATATCTATACATACATATACATACTACATACATACATATACATACATACATACATACAAATAAATAAAATTGGAGTATCTGTTTGTAATAGTAAAATAACCACTTTTTACTAAATGCGTATGTATGTATACACAGTATATAGACCAAAACAACATTTTTTTTTAATTTTGTCTGTGTCTGTCTGTCTGTATATCTGTTTGTTCCGGCTAATCTCTGGAACGACTGGACCGATTTTGACGGAACTTTCACTGATAGGTAGCTGATGATATTAGGAATAACTTAGACTACTTTTTTTTTACTAGCTTTGCGCCGCGGCGTCACCCGCCGGTAACATCGCACCCGTGCGAAGCCGAGACGGGCCGCTAGTTCTAAATAGAAATATAAACTTTATTTCTAAATAGTAATAGAAACGCCTTAACAAATTTTCTTCAATCGTCAACATCATTTCACTCAGACAGTCAGTCAGTCAAAGAAGTTCACTGCCGATCAGTCCTCCGCCAAGGATTTCCACAAATCCTAAGCTGTCCACTTCCATCGCTTTGCCGCGACCTTAACCAGGTCGTCAGTCCACCTGCGAGGTCTACCTAAGATTTCTTCAGGTATCAGGTTAAAACACCTTTTAACCAAAGAACTCTTGTCGAAAAACGGTTCACCAGATCTTATGGTTCCACAGACTTACAAAGCCCATTTTGTTTGCCTAGATTTAAAAAAAATATAGAACCTTGCATTAAAATTTAACTTCAACTCTCCTTCAGCTCCTAGAAGGAAAGCCAACCGGTTTTCCCGATAAAATTTGCTTGTATAGGCAATCGAAGCACATGGGTAGTGTCACTTCAGCTATTTTTGTCCCGCTCTTGGACGGTTGCCAGATGTGACAGAGCGAGAGGACAGATGGTACACAATGTACAATTTGAATAGAAGTTGCGTACTATGGCGCTTGTAGTTAATGTATGGGTGGGCAGATTCCTATAATATTGTAGGCTCTAAGGTATTTCGGAAGCTTGAGCGTCCCCAGCTGGGAGGAGTGTACTCCTGGCCTTAGGAGTCAGGGAATGCATAGGGTTTTTAGTGAGTTACGAGTAGGGTTGCCAACTTTTTTCGGCATTAACAAGTATATGATATTTTGGATAGGAAAAAAAGTTCTAATCTAATGTTTTCTTATGTGCTTAAAAGCATCTAATCAATAAGTTTTGCTATCTTTAAATATTTCAAAGCTTGTTTGACAAATTAAAAATACTTGCAAGAAACATAACTACCATAGCAATCTTCTATGCTGTAAACGTCACTATATTTATATCACTGTTATTTTTTGTTGTTGGTGTGGTCATAATATTAATTAATAAACTAGCTGACCGGGCAGACGTTGTCTTGTATGATATTCGTTTACCGACTGCAGCGCCATCGGTCGGGCTGATTTGTGAATCTAAACCATTCTCGGTATACAAAAAAAAACATTCAAATCAGTTCAGCTGTTCTTGAGATATATAATAACAACGAAAAGTGGCATTGATTTTTATGTATATAGAAGATAAACACTTCGTTCGGGAATAAAGTATTTTCACATTATGTACTTTATTCGTATGCAAAAGCATTGTGAGGTTGGGCGTTTAAGGAAAGGAATCAAACACTTGACTGCTGAATAAGAACTGACTGTTTATTAGAAACTAGTCGAATATATAGTAGGTATTGAGTACATAGTATATAGCTAGATGTATTATTTTATAACTAGGTACTACATCCTTACAACTTAATGAATAATTACCAAAAATAAAGTAGGACACTTTATTATAAAGTATGGTTGGCAACCCTATTTACGAGGGCGCCTTTCACACATATTTTATCATAAAACATCAGAATTTTTATTGTGCCTTGCGTCCTGTAATCTAAAACATTTAGGATTTTTTTCATAAAGCATACATACAATACTTGATTTATACACAACCTACATTTAAAAAATACACATAATATATTATGTGATATGCTATCGAAAATTACTACATTGTTGTAATGTTTTAAAATCTTTGGGGCAAAAACCTCGTGTGCATTAACATACTTCAAACACCTATCTTATAGGAAATTAAATAACTATATGGGAGTCATAGAAACTTAATAGTTGGGGCAACCAAAAACACGCAGGCTGGCAAACTTAACAGCCACAGGTAAAATAACTATAAACGGAAAATATCTGTATTTCTTTTTATTGGTTTAAATTTTTTTATAACTGCGTGAGGCCGTGACGTCATCGTCATTATTGTTAGTAGGTACAATATTTGTAATTATATCATGCCGCGTACATCCGGGTTAACATGCCAAATATAACTGCGTTGTTAATAGTTTTTAACTACTATTTTTGAAGTATTTTAACAGCATTAACAAGTTGTAGGCAATTGTTTCATAAAAAATATAACTATCATCATAATTTTAGCTCAAACCTCTATTATAAAGAATGGAAATTGCTGGTATAATTTCTTCCTACCTAGCTCTTACCGTCTCTTTTTTTAATAAATACTTGAAAGCCTTTGACTCTAGGCTTGCATGCTAGAAAGCAACGCCAGGGTCTAAGAAGGGGCAGGCAATTCAAGGAAATGCCCTGTCGGGCACCGGATCTCACATCATCATCATCATTTCAGCCAAAAGACGTCCACTGCTGGACATAGGCCTCCCCCAAGGATCTCCACAAAGGCCGGTCCTGGGCCGCCAGCATCCATGCTTTCCGGTGACCTTAACCAGGTCGTCGGTCCACCGTGTGGGAGGCCTACCAGCACTGCGCCTTCCGGAACGCGGTCGCCACTCGAGGACTTTTTTGCCCCATCGGGCGTCGGTCCTGCGAGCTATGTGCCCTGCCCACTGCCACTTAAGTTTGGCAATCCGGTGGGCTATGTCGGTGACCCTGGTTTGCCTGCGTATCTCCTCATTTCTGATTCGATCTCGCAGGGAAACTCCGAGCATAGCCCTCTTCATTGCCCTTTGGGTGACTTTGAGCCTTCTGATGGAGCCCATAGTGAGCGACCACGTCTCTGTTCCATATGTCATCACTGGCAACACACATTGGTTGAAGACTTTTGTCTTCAGACACTGCGGTATTGTGGATCTCACATACACACGATGAAACTCAGTAAAACTGGGCGGACCATTAGATCCACACGCCACCCACCAGCACGCTGGGAAAAAACCCGTGTGTAGGTGGGGAAGTTTTATATTCTGACCCGTCCCCACACGGGTAGTATGTTGATACCCTCAGGATTGAACGGGTTGGTGGTTGGATTGGCAAGTATTCTGAATCCGTCACCACGCCAAGAGAGCAAACATTGATTTTGAACCGCTCTCAGAGATGTCTACAATGTTTATTACGTATGTACATAAGTGTGATGCGAAAGTCGTCACCGCGGCATACCAGACATTCTGTTGTCATCGTTATTTAAATCGCGAGATTATTAGGGTCTATTCACACGACATTGTTAATGTGCCGTGGACGCGCGTTTACTGCGCTGTAGGCCGTAAACACACTGCGTATTTTAAACACAGAGACAACGCGAATAACATTAGGAACGAGTGTTTTCGGCGCCGTAGATGCGGATTGTTGCGTAAGAAGTGGGTGTGAAGCAATGCAAACGCGCGTACAACGGGGCGGGAGAGGGACTAACTTTTTATTTCACGCAAAAACTCAAAAAAAACTCAAATCATTTATTTCAATTGAACCTATTTACTGGTGTTTTTGAAAAGTCAAAAGTGAAGTTAGGAATCTAGTTACATGTTCCAAAAGTGAAGTTAGGAATCTAGTTGCACGCAATGTCCCATGTGGCGATGGATTAGGAATACATACTGTCGCCACCCCGTTTCATCCGGAGGGTGTCGTAAGAAGCGACAAAAGGAAATGACAAGGCTGAAAAACCAAGCCGCAAGAGAAGGAAAGCTTGATACGACACCCTGTGCCAATCCGTCTGGCCAGCGTGGCACAGTAGGCTAATTACCCTCCTTGTAGTTGGAGGAGGCCCGACTCAGCAGTGGGTCATTTATGGGCTGTATAGTAGTACCCCAGGGACAGGTTAATGTACCTACTACTGAAAAAGATGATAATGATATCTTAGGTTTTCGCGATAATTACACATTGAAATTATAGTTTTTCAACGGGTTTATCGCGTATATTTTAGATTATTTAATTCCCGACGTTTTGAATGCTTTACAGCAGTCCGGGTGACGGGAGGGACTAGATGACAGATGTCTTTAAAAGTACAAGCCTTTTGATTGATTGAGTTTCTTTGTTCGGGCGGCTCTGAGGAGAGAGGAGTCCCCGGAGCCAAAATCTACCACGATACTGTACCGCACTTCATCTGGCCTCTCCCCGTGGGCCCAGCATGGATGACCCTGTGCCGGTATGGCCCAACGAATCCTAAAGGCATGCAAGCCTTTTCACCCCAGCAAAATCGAAGGGGAAGAGGCGGGCTTTTTCTTTAATCTACTTTATTACTCGAACATCTGTCAATTTCCAAGATTTAAATTGAATAGATTTATCTATCTGACAGACATACAAACAGGCACGTCAGTCAGTCCTGTCCATATACTCGATAATAATCAGTTTTCTTACATTAACTTTCCGTCATGTTTGTGTATGTGCAAAGATCAGTATGAAAGAATTCTGTTTAGACAATACGTTGTACGTTACGAACTATTTTTGGCGTCCAATATTTTTATAGACAGCATTATGTTTCAAATACTATGAACGTAGGTGACGAATTAAGAATTCATAATGTCACCAACTTATTAAAAACTGCAAACTGCTGTCGTCTGCGATGGTATGGCCACATCATGCGCCGCCCTATGGAGTAAGTTGGTCGGAGATGCATGAATATGGCTGTCCTTGGGGTAGGTCACCCAAGGGCAATGGAGAGGGCTATGCTCGGGGTTTCCCTGCGAGATCGAATCAGAAATGAGGAGATACGCAGGCAAACCAGGGTCACCGACACAGCCCACCGGATCGCCAAACTTAAGTGGCAGTGGGACATAGCTCGCAGGACCGACGCCCGATGGGGCAAAAAAGTCCTCGAGTGGCGACCGCGTTCCGGAAGGCGCAGTGCTGGTAGGTTCGACGATCTGGTTAAGGTCGCCGGAAAGCAGTGGATGCGGGCGGCCCAGGACCGGCCTTTGTGGAGATCCTTGGGGGAGGCCTATGTCCAGCAGTGGATGTCTTTTGGCTGAAATGATGATGATAATGGGGCTAGGTCCCGTGGTCGCCCTCGCCAGCGCTGGCTGGACGTCGTCAAGTCCGACATAAGAGCCAATGGCCTGTCTGACAAGGATGTAGAAGATCGGGCAAAGTGGAGGAAGCTCAGCCGGAAGGCGGACCCTGGCAATAGCCGGGATTAACGCCAGGTAGAAGAAGAAGTGTCACCACCTTATTCCATCCTGAGAGGGTGGTAAACCTAACTGCAACAAGAGACGGTAAACTTGAAACGAAACCCTGTGCTCAGCCGTCTAACCTGCGTGGCTAGTAGGCTAATAACACTCCAACTGGAGGAAACCCTTACTCAACAGTGGTTCTTCTTTCTTATACAAGAACATTCAATTAACAAGAGTTTACTGTTGAAATGACAGTGTACTAGTCATATCTGTAGAAGAACTAAGAACCGGTAGAGTAGACGATGGAGTGAAGACCTGTGAAAAGCAAGATGTAGACAGGCCGCTCATTAAGAGAGCCCTAGGTGAGTCAATGCTCTAATAGTTATGAAGAAGAATTTACTGTCAAAATAGCAAAAACATAGTAGGTATAAATTGTCATAATGTTTTCTGAATAGCAATAAATTTAAATATAATCAATAAGGTTTCGATCTTGGCGATTTATTATATTGTGCATATTCCACACATGCAACATAAATGCTTTATAAAAAAATATAATATAAAAGTCGGTTCGATAAAGCATAGTGCAAAGTCTGGGTGCAACAGAATTTATATTTAGATTTTTTTTGCTAAAAGAAATATATTGGGAATTTTCTATCAGTTTTTATAAGAGGATTTTTTTAAGCCTTGTCAGCGTTTTTGTAATTTACTGGTGTACAAATAACATCGCGCTTATAATTACGTTGTATTATCTCCCTGCGCGTTAGTTATAAAAAACGCCATCTAGTACCAAATAGATGCAATTCTTGCAGTGGTATACAAATTGACATTATGATAGCGCAATCGTGGCATCGCATACAACAGTGAGCGATGCATCGTTGATATGTATTAGGGCCCCCGCGCATTTAGGCGACCAGGCCGCGCGGCCAGTCGCGCGGCCTGGCCGCATAATGCGCGGATTGGTCGCGGCGGCCAATAGGCCGCGTATGTGACGCGATGTTTTTCTTTGGCCGCGCGACCAAAACTTGGCCGCGCGGCCAGTCGCGCGGATTGGCCGCATAATGCGCGGGGGTTCGCGGCCACGTCTGCGGCCACATTTGTCAGTCGAATCAGTGCTGCCATATATACAGATTTATCTGTATTTATTTGAGATTTTTGACCACGATTTTTCTAACTTTTATATCTATACAGATTTTAGGATGAGGATGTATTTTTTGAAAAAACTAATTATTAGGTATCATTTTTAATATATTTTATATTATAGTTAAACGCCGCAGTATATCGTCAGTGATACACATTGCGCAGGCGTTTCCCAACTTAATCGGGAAAAAATACGCAAAAATTAGATACTGAATGGCGTCATTTAAGAATGAACAATAGCTTTTTGGAATCAAGTGAAGAAAATCCTGAATTGTTTTGGCATCAAGTCAACTGTGCAGAATAGAAATATGTTCTCTTATCGAACTGGTTTCTGCATTATTATGCCTTCTTCACTCCAGTGCTGCGGTTGGAAGGATATTTTCTGCAATTAACTTGATTATAACTAAAACAAGAAACCATTTAGGTAATGAAACGATGGAGGGACCAATTTTAACCAAACAATTACTCAATAATTAGACATGTTTTAAGTTCAATATCGATAACAGTTTGATTTCCAAAATGAATAAAAATATGTACAAATGTAATAAATAGATGTTAAATAGGATAGTCTTTATTTTGTCAGTTTACCTAGTAATGTTGTAGCTTATTGTTCCCATACAGATATTTGACCTTTTAATTCAGATTTATGGAATTGGAATGTGGCAACACAGAGTCGAATTCACATGGTGCTCCAAAATGGACGTCGAAGAAGACATTATTGTTGCGCTAGTTTGTTCTTTATTACAAAAGCGAAAGAAAAAAAGGACCAAGAATTTATTTTGGATTCATCCATTGTTACGGGAGAGGCTTACAAAAGGAATATATCACACATACTTTCCAGAGGTACTGCAATATGAAAATAAATTTTTGAACTATATGAGAATGTCTAAAAAAACTTTTTACTAATTACTTTTTCTAATTAATTTAATGGACAGACATACTCGACAGACTTCGTTTTATTTATATACCGCTGTAGAGTTCGCGCACGCGAGTCCTATAACAGATTCCGTGCGCGGGTTCTATGGCAACCAAATTTATTGACCTTTAGCGTCACCTTTAGCTATTTGTCACCTTTAGCTATTTTCTCTATTCGGTTATATTTTACATTTTTATTGTTTTTATTTCTTTCTGCTTTGCTGTCCTAACTCCTTCTGTAAATATATTAGAATTGTAAATACTAAACGGAGTTAAATTTATTTGGACTCAGATAGGATTCTTTGTCCCACACGTTACACCTACTCGTATGTAGCAAAACTGTTGTAATAAAACAAAACTAAATAATAAAAAATATTTACCAAGTTCTCCTTTTTCTTTTTCTTCTAAATTTTCCCCACCGAATATATTAGTCACTTCCAACCATAATTGCCTTTTTAAATTTTTGTCCGAATAATCATCCGATGACTGGTCCCATAATGCCATTCTGTTTTGAATTTCAACAATGAAACGTTCAGTATCAAACACCATCCTGTACATACAAAAAGCGTGTGGCCGCTGCGACCAGTGCGCGCACAATGAGCAATTTCATACAAATTCACGTATCTCGTTGGCCGCGGCGGCCAATGTGACGTGATGTTTTTCGTTGTCCGCGCGACCAAAACATGGCCGCGCGGCCTGGCCGCGTAATGCGCGCAGCTGTATACATCGTAGAAGAATTAGTTGGCCGCAGCGACTTGGCCGCGCGGCCTGGCCGCATAATGCGCGGAGGCCCTTAATATTAGGCCCTTAGAAACGTATATGTCTGTGTGAGTGTATCGTTTTGAGTTTCTTTCGCAAAATGGTTCTACTGCTTAAATATTTACACGTGCTGAATCCGACCCAGCAGCCGTCTATTTTGGAACGTGTCTGGTCAATTTCCATTTGTTTTACTGCCGTCGAGACAGTCGGTCGTACTGTAAACTACGCTATTTTTAAATAACAATAGCCAAGTCTTACATACTGGATGTTACATTTTCCAAGATAGTTTTATCGAGAAGTTACGAAAAACAGAGCCATGTTAACTGAGGTGGTGAGGTTTGTGATTATACGATTTCATTCCACGAGTACTCGTCTGTAATAATAAAACAGAAGTAAAATGGTTTCTACAATACATTTCTCCAATATTAGTATACAACAGGCTCAAAGACAACCAAAGGGCAATGGAGAGGGTTGTGCTCGGAGATTCCCTGCCTAAAAATGGGGAGATACGCAGTAGAACCAGAGTTACCAATATAACCTACAGAATTGCTAAACTTAAGTGGCAGCGGACAGACAGCTCGTAGGACTGACGGCTACGTACTGGTAAGCCTAGTGCTGGTAGCCCTCCCACACAGACTGATGACTTGGTTAACGTCGCCAGAACTCGATGGATGGTTTGTAGAAATCCTTGGGTTGGCTGAAATATTGATGATGATTAGTATAGTAAGGCATTTCATTTCAATTCATACTGAAAATGTGTAGCTACTTTGATATCACACAGTAGCCAAAAAATCTGGATGTTACATGATGGTACAAGTGTTCACTTAAGATAAAAATATAACCGTATCATCTCTTTGCTATCCACAAAATATACACTAGATGGCGCTGACAGTTCTTTTTTCTAAACTCATTCGCGGTACGCAATCAATTCAACCCGAATTACACAACTGGCTATTTAAAAAATAGCTCTTACTTACAACTGTATACGTGTTTGACACATTTGACAGGACTTTTCGCGTAATACGAAAATGGCGGGCATTTCCCATTATAAATCTGTAAATATTATCTTTACATATTTGGTACTATTTATTATTCAAGATAAATAGTTAGTTCTGTCCAGAACTAAAGACAAATGTCTGTATTGTTGTGTTTAGGCGCGAGGTGATGATGATACATCAGCCAGACGAGGTGATATGTCGGTTAGGGGGCCGCGGCTCATATCCCCCGAGCAAAACCTACAGATCAATTCGCACGGTTAAGAAATCCCCGAACTTTTAACAGTGCGAATTGCTCTGTAGGTTTTGCTGTCGCTGTGTAGGACTTCTTGGTAGTTCTTCGCTTTAATTGTAGATGTCGTTAGTTTTACGTGAAAATTGTGTAAAGTATGTAACACGCTGGTCGCTACATGGGTAACTCCGAACAAACATTGTTTCTTACTTCTTCTTTATCTTCTTTACATAGTATAAAACAAAGTGGCTGTCGTCTGTCCGTCCCTATGTATGCTTAAATCTTTAAAACTACGCAACGGATTTTGATACGGTTTTTTTTAATAGATAGAGTGATTCAAGAGGAAGGTTTATACGTATAACCTACCCCCGCTTTGCACGGGCGAAGCCGGGGCGGGCCACTAATTATTAATAACCAGTATTATTGTAACACTAATTTTACAATATTATGTACGTTGCTGTAGAAGGCTTTAGGCTTGTCGCATTTCGATAGGTATCTATCTAAATGCATATTCTAAATCTATATTCCGTATGGTGACGGATTTAGTATACATTGTGTCACCACCCCCTTTCATCCCAAGGGTATCGTAAGAGTCGACAAAAGGACATGACAAGGCCGAAAACCTAGCCGCAAGAGAAGGAAAACTTGATACTAAACCCTGTGCCAACTCGTCTGGCCAGCGTGGCACAGTTGTCTGCCTGGTGGCACAGCTGTTTCCACCAGGACCATCAATTCTGAACTCTACTGCGAACAACTGATGAGATTATAGCAAGAAGTTGAGAGAAAGCGGCTGGAGTTAATCAACAGAAGGGGTGTGGTTTTTCATCATGATAACGCTAGACCTCACATATATTTAGCCACTCACCAAAAATTAAGAGAGTTTGGCTGGGAGGTGTTAATGCATCCGCCGTATAGTCCTGACCTTGCACCTTCAGATTTAACCATTTTCGGTCTCTTCAGAATTCTTTAAGCAGTGTCAGGTTAACATCACGAGAGGATTGCCAAAACCACTTGTCGCGGTATTTTGATCAGAAGTCCCAAAATTTCTTTAACAGTGGGATCATGTCCCTACCTACAAGATGGCAAAAAGTTATCGAACAAAATGGTACCTACTTACTTTAGTTAATGTAAATAGACTAACTATATTAAAAAATGTTTTGAAATTTCTTAAAAAAAGGAGAAGTAGGCACTTATCTGCCTGCCCTCCTTTCTACACCAAGCATAACAATACCTAATCGCATCTTAAACGTTGTATTAACTCAGTCCGAACAGTAATAAAATAATTGGTGCAGGCGTTAATCCCGAAGGGTCTCAATTATGTACGTATTGCGTTGGCTTCTGAATAATGAATGAATATTTTATGGATTAAGACCTTTTGAACACTGCTCGTTTCTTGGGGAATGGTTTAGAGATGGGATTTTCGTAATTGCTTTCTTAAGGCGGTAAACTTTGGCCCCAGAGCCCGGGCATGCTTTCCTATTGGGGAGAGAATCCCGTGGCCCTGGTTTGGACAGTCGAGGATCGCCGTCCGTTTTAGTGGGTAGGTCGGGGCCCAATTTCCGATCTCTACGCGCCCCGGAGTCCCAGATAACCCACGAGGATCTCCGACGTAAAAAATATAAATAAATAAATTAGTCTATAAGTCACGAGTGAATCGGTTTCTTCTAGGCAAGCGCGCTCCATCTTAGGTCGCAGTGTCGCTTAACATCAGGTGAACTGGCGATCAAGCGTAAGCCTATCGCTACATAGTATAAAACAAAGTCGCATTCTTCTGTCCGTCCCTATGTATGCATAAATCTTTAAAACTGCGCAACGGATTTTGAAGCAGTTTTTTTTAATAGATAGAGTGATTCAAGGGGAAGGTTTATATGTATAACCCACCCCCGCTTTGCACGGGCGAAGCCGGGGCGGGCTACTAGTCAAGTATAAAAAAGAAACTCTAAAATGACACCATATTTCGTTAAACTGCTCTTTTTACAATAATATATCGGATCGTCATCACCATACATCATTTCAGTTACCGACTACTGAGTCGGGCCTCCTCCAAATTAATGGAGGGATATTAACCTACTGTGCCTCACTGGCCAGATCGGTTGGCATAGGGTTTCGTATCAAGTTTCCCTTCTCTTGCGGTTAAGTTTTCGGCCTTATCATTTCTTTTTGTCTGCTCTTACGACACGCTCAGGATGAAATGGGGTGGCGATACTTTGCATTCTAAATCCGTCACCCAAATGTCAGTTAGGAGTTATTCAGTTAGGGACACCCAAAACTCAAGGCGTGCCGCGGACTAAAGCTAGTATTTTACGAGTATACCTACTACGTCACTTCCTATTTTACTTGGCCCCGTATGATGACGGTATATGAAATGCGCCCGACATCATATTTGGCACAGCCGTCGCGGCGTTATGACAATAAAAATGTATTATTAAGCTCGTAAAGTATTTTTGCTTTTTTATTGGTGTTTTTACTGACGGCTGAGTATTTCATACGTGATTTGTCGGTGAAAACAAAAATAATAATCTTTATTTATACTGTATCATTGTTGGCACAGTTAACCTAACTACTATCTACTACTATTCAGCCCATAAATAACCCACTGCTGAGTCGCGCCTCCTCCAATTACGTGACGAGTAATTAGCCTACAGTGCTGGTCAGGGGTCAGACTGGGTGGAACAGGGTTTCATATCAAGTTTTCCTTCCGCTTAGATAACTAGCTCGGTCTTGTAACGAGTATGCTAGAAGTAGCATTTAAGTACACCATTTACCCGAAAAGGTGACGTGTGGTGACAGATTTAGAATACACAATGTCACCAACCCACACTATCCTGAGGTGTCGTAAGATGCGACTAAAAGATTGCAAGAGGCAGATCACCTAGCCGAATGAGAAGGAAAACTTGATATAAGCCATGTGCCAACCCGTCTTGCCAGCATGGCACAGTAGGCTAATTTCCCTCCATGAATTTGGAGGGTCAGTAGTGGGTCATTTATGGGCTGAAACGACGACCCGAAAAAGCTAAACTAATCATCACTATCACTACATATTATAAAACAAAGGTCGCTTTAAAACTACGCAACGGATTTTGATGCGGTTTTTTTAAATAGATAGAGTGATTCAAGAGGAAGGTTTTTAAGCTTAATACATGCATAATAGCACCTGTGCGAAGCCGGGGCGGGTCGCTAGTAACCAACTATCACGCTTTTGGCACAAGAAGCCCTTTTTAAATTTAATTATTTCTTTACAAGTACCAAAATGTTTTTAACGAATATATTTTTCACCAACCACCCAGTAGAGTTTGTAGGCGTTATGCACATTCTTGTACAAATTAAATTATACAATCAGCAATATTGAAAATATATTATTAAAAGGAGTCCCTTTAGGCAAGGTTCCGAAGATACTGGCAGCGTTCCCCCTTTGAATTTGTCCGAGGTAGCTGGCAGCTCTTCGGTCTCCTGTGATGACGGCTAACCTTTTTGCTATTTCCTTAGAAAGGCTTAAAATTAAATTAAGTGCTAGCTGTATCTAAATAATCACATGATGGCGGGTTTTTTGAGGGCAGGTCGGGGAGGTATTTCTCATTTCCGCGCCCCGGTGTCCAAAATAGCACCGCAAGCCCATAGCCGGGTATTTCCTACGAAAAAAAATGTATTCCACGGCGAGGAATTAGAGCTCAATTTTGGTTGTTACTATTGTAAAATTTCGCGCCTTTTCCACTTTTCCACTTCTCAAGATAATGATGTAGACTAATTACCGTCCTTGTAGTTGGAGGAGGCCTGGCCTGGCCTGGCGAAGAAGAAGAATATGATTCTGTGTTGTGTGCGACAAGCTTTATTTCAACCCGTTCCAAAGTTATAATTAAGAAATATCTACTTCGTTTTGTGTTTACTAATAACCATATTTTACACCATTTTACCCGCACCGGAAGCAGTCGGCTAGCGGGTCGTTACGTCACTGTGTGCTTCCGGTTGCGCCCCCGCCCCTGTTTAATATGCGGAATGGTGACACGTGATAATAAGCCCATAATCCCCCTCTCTCGGGGAAGTTATTAGGATAGCCCATAATTGTGTGACTTAAGATTTTTTTATACAATAAACGGATTCTATAATAATATCGCCACGATGCGGATGGATGTGGATGCGGGCGGCCCAGGACCGGCCTTTGTGGAGATCCTTGGGGGAGGATCCTATGTCCAGCAGTGGACGTCTTTTGGTTGAAATGATGATGATGATGATGAATATTGCCCCATTTTATCCTGAGGGTGTCGTAAGAGCCGACAAGAGGAAATTACAAGGCCCATAACCTAGCTGCAAGACCAGGGAAACCTGAGAAACCGTTCCTTTGCGTCGTCTGTTCCGGCACCCTCAGCACGAAATGGGGTGCAATATGTATGTATTCTAACCATACTACTGTCTGCTTTGTAGTTAGTACTTCGGGCCCCTAGTCCCGGTTGTCTTTCATCGTTCTAATATCTAGTTATAGATTGACTGCCTCGTTGGTCAGTGTTGGATACGCCGCTTTTGGATCACGGGGTCTCGAATTCGATACCCGACTTGACTGACCACCAAATTCACCGTCCTATCTTCCTGGATCGTGTACGATATGATAGTCAAAATTTACGAGTTAAACACGTTTGTCGCCATTATCTTCACGCTATATCATAAATAGGTCCATTACTGTACGACAATCGACTAAATGGCGCCAAGGAAGCATAAATGACTCTTATACTCCATCATCATTATCATTTCAGCCTGTCTGAGTCACTACTGAGTCGGGCCTCGTCCAAATTCATGGCGGGAAACTAGCCTACTGTGACGCATTACCTGTGACAGATTTAGAATACATATTGTCACAACCCCATTCCAGCCTGAGGGTGATGTAACAGCCGACAAAATAAAATGACAAGGCCGAAGAGCTAGCGTGTACCAACCCGTCTGGCCAGCGAGGCACAGTAGGCTAATTACCCTCCATCAGTGGCGGATTTACAGATTGGCCGCCCGTAGGCTTTTTATGCCGCCTCTACAGTTCTTGAGACGACCTTTTTTTTTAGACGCCCCTTTGATGTCCACTCTTTTGACGACCTTAGACGTCCTAAATCTGCCGCCCCTTAAAACATAGGCCGCCCTAGGCCTACTCAGCATACTGGTAAATCCGCCACTGCTCTCCATGTAGCTGGAGCTCGTCTATGGACTGATAGTGTTAAACAAAAAATGTGTAGCGACCGCATGCTACATACTTTACACAATTTACCCGAAAAATCTGAACTAATTGCATCAAGAAATATCGCCTACAAATGCGATAATTACGAAAACGTCCTACACCGCGATAGCGAAATTTCAAGAGCAATTCGCAAGGTTAAGATATCCCCGACTACAACTATCGGGGGAATAGGCGCTGCGACCCCTAGCCAGACATCACACCTCGTCTGGCTGGATGATCATCCCTTTGCGCCTAAAGTGGTGACCCCGACGTGATGTGAACACGCAAGATCCATAAAGTGGTGACCCCCACATTGGACTCCAGAGAAACCTTCCGACGAGTCTGCAACAACCTCCTGCCTGGTCAACCTGGTAAAGACGAACACTCCTCAGCAGCAGCAAGTCACCTAGCAAGCCAGGACGTCACAGCTTTAACAGGACCACACGCAGCCGACTCACCGAGCTACCTGGTTCTGCGGCACGACACTCAACCACCCAGTGAACTCCACTACACAGTTGAGGTGCTCAGTCTCGACTCACCGTAGACTCCTAGCACTCCTGGCACTTGCAAGATCATCACACTGCAGCAACTCAAGAGGATCGACCTCCAGTCTTGGGGGGGAGCCATGTAGCGACCGCATGCTACATACTTTACACAATTTACCCGAAAAATCTGAACTAATTGCATCAAGAAATATCGCCTACAAATGCGATAATTACGAAAACGTCCTACACCGCGATAGCGAAATTTCAAGAGCAATTCGCAAGGTTAAGATATCCCCGACTACAACTATCGGGGGAATAGGCGCTGCGACCCCTAGCCAGACATCACACCTCGTCTGGCTGGATGATCATCCCTTTGCGCCTAAAAATGTATTAACCTCTTATTTTGCTTTAGATAAGTGACATAGCTTGGCGCGTATAGTTGGCGCCCTGTCGCGATGCATTTGCGACTAAGCGCTCCTATATGTCGGAAATGTAAGACGCCTGAAGACAACGCCGTTGAGTAGTAAATGGCCCACCGAGTGTGCGCTCTTACGCTTTTTTCCTTGGTAGAGCTTTTTTTTTATTTGAGCCAGCTGTTTTTGTGATAAATTTTTATGAATGATGATAATTTGATTAATGAAGCGTTGACGGAACCATCATCTATGTAATTAGCATAAATATTTATTAGTTTATGTATAGCATATTATGCAGGCATATATTTAAATCACCATGGGTATTTATATAGGTATATAATTTATGTATTATATTTAGTGTATTTATTTTATATTTATGCATTTATTTATATAATTAGATGTATTAATAATATTTATTCTTGTGGTTAGCTTTTCTAAATTGCAGTTTCTTTTATTTACGCCTGCCATGTCGTTCTCTGCACCGCCCAAAGGTTGACTGGAAAGAATGCCTAAGGCATTAATGTCCGCCTATGTTCAACTTATTGTTGCATAAAGAATAAATAAATAAAAACTAAATGCGTGTGTATTGACGCATACCAGCGTGTGCGGTTTCACTGCTCCCGAACGGGGCAATCTACCACCACGTACATGCGATATACTGTTTAGAAAGAAAGATATTTTATTTACTTCTCAGCGTCGCTGCGGCGACAATGTAGCCTTGAGCGGTCTCTATGAGATAAAGAAAGAAAAATGTTTAGTAGACACATTAACAAACAAACGAGAATAAAATAATAAATATAAATATCCTTGGACATTTCACACAACGCCATCTCGTCCCAAGCTAAGCATAAGTTGATAAGGAGATGGATGATAAACTACATAAATACATATTTTTTTTGTAAATATATACATATTATAGATAGAAAACACCCAGACCCGGAACAAATACTTGTAGGTCGTACAAATATTTTTTCCGTGCGGGGAATCGAACCCGCGACATGCTGCGCAGCAGTCGATCGAGACACAATATATATTTATTAATATATATTGTGTCTCGATCGACTGCTGCGCAGCATGTCGCGGGTTCATATATTCTATTGAATATAAGAGTTCTAGAAATTATTGTTATCAAGGATTTTGGGATACCAGCCCATAGATGTCCTCCAACTACATGGAGGGTAATTAGCCTACTGTGGCCAGACGGGTTGACATAGGGATTCGTATCAAGTTTTCCTTCTCTTGTGGTAGGTATTTGGCCTTAACATTTCCTTTTGTCGGCTCTTACGACACCCTCGGGATGAAATGGGGTGGTGACATTATGTATTCTAAATCCGTCACTACACAATCCGTTAACACATGCGAAATAACGTTTTTCTTTTGTTTTCTTCGTCCTGCGCGCTATGGTATATTGTGACACCACCTACCCTCTGAAACCTCTCTGGAACGGCATGTTCCACAACTGCCCGCATTTGGGTCTCCAATGGGAAACATGCTAGTGACCTTAGAATAGAATAGAAAAATGTTTTATTGTATAAACCAATAGGAGTGGAGTCCCGACTCAGCAGTGGGTCATTTAAGGGCTGAAAAGTAACTAATTGTAAGGGGCTGTCCATTACTGACGTGAGGTTCGAAAGGGGGAGGGAGGGGTTCGTTAAAAATCACGAAATATCACAAGGGGGAGTACCCCCCTCCCCCTATTAAATTACACGTTTTTTTATTTTTTCGTCAAACGCGTGATTTCTTAACCGAAAAGCCGCGTGTAGTGGATCCTTTGAGTGTAAGATTCTTTGTTCGAGTAGGTACTAAAAACACACGTGATTTTTAAAGGGGGGTGGGGGGTAGTTTTTAACCTCACCACGTATCACCAAGGGGGAGGGAAGGGTTAAAAAATGTTAAAAAACATCACGTGATTAATGGACAGCCCCTAAGAAGTATGTGTTAAACCCATATTTTGTTTCACCAAGCTTCAAGGGTGAGAATATACGATACATATTTGGCACATTAAAGCTGTATCCATGTATAGTGTAATTTGTTTGTTCTAAAGAGAAAAGGGGGACAGTGTTATTGACAAATCAGCTATGACATGTATCGGGTGGCGCTGAGGCGTCGCTGGGGCGACAGTGTAGCCTTGAACTGTCTATGAGATATAATAGAACCTCGGTAGAAGGCGACATACTCGTATGAGATGTAGAAATTATTGTTTCGTTAGGTCAAGGATTTTAGGATACCAGCCCATAAATGACCATGATATGACAATAATGAATAGCCCACTACTGAGTCAGACCTCCTCCAAATTCATGGAGGGAAATTGAACCACTGTGCCACGCTGGCAAGATGGGTTGTTACAGGGTTTAACTTTCATTATTTTGCGGCTAGGTTGCCTGCGTCTTGCGTTCCTTTAGTCGCATCTTACGACACCCTCAGGATGGTGTGGGTTGGTGACATTGTGTATAATTGGTAAATTAAACTGTTTTAACATACATACATATAATCACGCCTCTTTCCCGTAGGGGTAGGCAGAGACCACTTCTTTGCACTTGCTACGATCCATACATACTTGTTTCGCTTCGTCCACTTTCATTATTCCCTTCATACATGCTCATCGGTTTAGGGTACTCTTGACCTGGCCTTTTTTCAAGGCGTCCCTGATTTGGTCTTGAAACGTCCGCCTAGGTCTTCCCCTTCCAACACTTTCATTCACACTCGCCTTATACACTTTTTTCGTCAATCGTTCTTCATTCATTCTCTCGACATGGCCATACCATCTCAGCATACCTTTCTCAATTTTTGTCACTACATCTTCTTTCAGACCACAACGCTTCCTTATCTCACTATTTCTTATCCTGTCACTCAGTTTAACTGACTGTTTTAACAGAGGTGATAAAGGTTTTATATTGGAAATTCTTTTAATTTTAACTTTAATAATCAAGATCCGCCGAGCGAGGTCATACCGGCGGGGGGCGTTTCTTAACCCTTTGAATTTCTCTTTATACTTTCCTATCGCGGTATAGGAACTTTTGTTATTCTTGCCTTTTTTATGTGATACTAGCTGACCCGGCGAACTTTGTTCCGCATTATATATATATATTTAATGACGTTTCGCTGTCAGTTGCGACAAAACGCAACTGACAGCGAAACGTTAAGTTGTCTATAGTTTAATATGGTCGAAAATTTGACAATTAGAAATTTTGAATTCGACTTATTTATATTGTTGTAATTCACATAATATCTTTATAACTTGTAGCCTATGTGTTATTCTGATGTATAAGCTATATTATTGTAAAGTTTCATTAAAATCCATTCAGTAATTTTTACGTGAAAGAGTAACAAACATCCATCCATCCATCTATACTTACAAACTTTCACGTATATAATATTAGTAAGAAGTAAGATTTCTTGGTAGTTCAGATATTTGAGTATGTAGGTATATATTTTCTATGCCTGTCAAAATTAGGTTAGCTGTTCCAAAGATCAGTAAAAACAGACAAGCTAACAAACATAAAAACTAGTTTAGAACTCGCGTTCCATCAGCCGTAGGTACAGTTTGTTTCTTTAGACCAATAAAGTCTTGGCTCATTTTCAATGACACAGTCAAAGACCAGATTACACCGACCCCTCCTGAGGTAAACAATCAAAACCATCCGATATTACAATGTATGCGACATATACACAGAAAAGGTCAAGTTATAGGAGACATTTAATGTTGAATTTGGGTCTTAGATACTATTTGTTGTCAGTGCATTGGAGATACTTATATCCTAATCAACTTCAAATAGTTCGTCGTTTCAGCACATAAATGACCCACTACTGGGTCGGGCCTCCTCTAAGTTCTTGTAGGGAAATTAGCCTACTGTGCCACGCTGGCAAGACGGGTCGACCCAGGGTTTGTATCAAGTTTTCCTTCTCTTGGGGCTAGGTGATCTGCCTCTTGCGTTCTTTTAGTCGCCTCTTACGACACCCTCAATATGGTATGGGTTGGTGACATTGTGTACTCTAAATCCGTCACCACACGGACAAATTCAAATAGTTGTTTAATGGCAATAATTCACGTTTTAATTGTTTCATTGCTTTTGGAGTCAGGGTATATCTTTTTTAAAAACTCTAAACGAACTATTAGTAAGTCTTCCAAGAATACCCTGGTTACCCAAGTTTGATAGCAAACTACTGAACCGATGCTGGTAAAATTTCTACGGAATCAATCTGAAGGCAATATTGTAAAGATTCGCGGTTTCAGGTCCCCGGTCCAAGTGTCTTGGTGCCAAGAGTCTTAGTGTCAGTTGTGTTCGTGAATGACATGTTTGTAACTGCCCCCGTCTTGCCAGCGAGGCACAGAAGGCTAATTTCCCTCCATTAATTTGGAGGAGGCCCGACTCAGTAGTGGGTCATTTATGGGCTGAAACAACCACGACTGCCCCTGCGATGCAGGTTATTCCTAATGCAGGGGATTCGTTTATTAAAAACATCGGTCAACAATATGACTGAGTTATGCGGCAACAACAATTACAGTTTACCTTCTTTTTTTGAAGTCTGTTAATAAATTAGAATCTTAAAAAAAATCCAAAGAGGTATTTTACGTGAAATGCCTAACATAAGTACCTATTTTTAAAGAATAATATGTGGTAGACATAAAATAATCTAATTATGATTACCATGCATTTCACACACTTTTAAAAAGGTTTCCTTTTGTATTTTTATCCACTAATGAAGGTATTAAAAAAATCAATCACCCAAAGACTAAAAGGCGCCATCAGGGGTTTAAAAAATAAGAACCTTTTACACAAATAAACAGTTACTTCCTGATCTGTATTTCTGTTGATTACCCTTTAGTGATCTACGGCAACCTTCATAGTTTATATAGATCACGGTAGATGTCGTTGCATGCATCAATAAAAGGTTTAAACCGAATTTTGTGGAACATTTACCATAAATGGGGTATTCTTGTATTTAAAATAAGTGATTTTAATTATTTTTTTATTTATTATGATTTAGTATGGCACAAAAAACAAATTTAAAAAATCCAACGTACAATAATCGTATGTCGTCTAAATCGCGCAAGTATTATTTACATGATTTCTATTTTTTAATGTTTAATTTGGAATAGTTAAACAGGTGGTCCTCTTCTACGCAGTAAGCCAGTGTTTGGGGGGCTGGTGATAAACCTCCAACGCTTAATGTATCTATACAACACTCTATCTGTCTATATGTGTTCGTAACAACCCCAAAATTAAAAAAAAAATCTGGCACTTGACCGTTTAGAGAAGTTCTCAACACCACTGATGTAGAAACGTTGACCGCTTTTTTTATTAATAAATTAAATACTGCACGTGTACTATTTTGTTCGTTTGGTCCGTGTGGTGACGGATTTAGAATCACAAGGTCACCAACCCATGCCACCCTGAGGTTGTCGTAAGAGGTGACTAAAGGAACGCAAAACTTGATACCACCCCGTGCCAGGGTGGCAGAGTAGGCTAATTTCCCTCCCTCCGCCCGACTCAGCAGTGGGTCATTTATAGGCTGAAACGACTATTTGTTTAATGTTTTAGACCCACGCGATGTTAAACGTTTTATATATTTATGACACGGGTTCGGATACCTTTACATATTTGCCTGAGTTTTCACAGATCACAGGCGGAACCAACCACTCAACACGCTTTAAAACACACACATTTTTTTTTTGTAAAAAGCGAAACCCCTGTACTAGGTATAACCTGTGTCGCGGGGGCAGTTTACAAACATTTACTTCACGAGCACAAATGACACCCAGACTCCGCGCCAGCGCCTCTGGTTTAGACAAAGACACTTGCCCGACCCCGGAATCGAACCGGGGACCTGTTGATCCAAAGGCAGTAGATGTACTGCCTTTGGATCAACGGGTCCCGGGTTCGATTAGCCACTAGATCACAATAGTCGGTGGCAACTTAAATTGACACCGCTGTTAGGATATAGTACGGCTGAGACACCGATTCCAGATGTTTGATTACTTTGATAATACCTAATATGAAGTCCTTCTAGGATGTGATCTCTGCCTACCCCTGCGGGAAAAAGGCGTGACTGTATGTATGTATTATGAAGTCGGTTAACATAAAGTCGTTAACTTGTTTCTCTCAACTGCCGAACTTGCTCTCACTATGCGGTTTAGTGCTTTTTGTAAACAAGACCAATGATTTGAAAAAAGCAACTACGGAGTTTCTTGCCTGCTCTTCTCTGTAGAGCAGCATTCCGAACCGGTGGTAGTTTCAGCATGAATGTGGGTGGACGCAATGGTTGTGGGAGATCAAAAGAGATGGATGGATTGTAAGAATGAGGAATTGTGTTTGAAAGGTGTGACTGTAGATATGACGACTGATAGGTGTGTATGGAGACTACCACCTAGCGTGGGAAAAGGGTCGTAAGATGATAACGGTAACTTTAATTATGACGATTTATAAGAGTTTTGTGATAAAACCTACGTAATTATAGTTCCTTTTGAGTTTGAGACTTATTTTATTTAAAAGTGTTGCATCGTTAACATGAAGCATATTCAAATATGTACACACAATAAACTCGAATGCACAATTAATTGTATTGTCTTCTAAAAATGTAATAATATATTATCGTTGAACTTACCGGATGCTACAACAGTCTGGTATTCCTCCATAGGGTTGTCATTTTGTCGGTAATTTTATTATGAATAAAAACATTTTTGTATGGTGTCATCACCTCAGATCATAGAAAGACCAACTGCTGAGACAGCAATCCTTTATTTGTATGACCAGACAATAATTGTATGATCGACACAGGATATCAAGTATTCATTATTTCCGCTAAAAATAGTTACTAGAAATACGAATGTAGTTTTTAATAACATTGGTTTTTGTGGGCTTTTAAAGTCACTACAACGTATCTACAACGCGCAGACGACACGTGTTTCAGGAACGCGCATCGTCTGGTGACACCAGAGGTAGGAACACCTCACTTCTATGGATGACCTTCCATACAAAAACACAAAAAGCAATAATTAGAACATCCCTTTCGGTTTTGCACTCACGGGACAGCCCTATGAGCGCACGCGCATGCCTAGATTCAAAATAAATACGCTCGTAGCCGACGGCCGTTCCGATTCGTTCTATAATGTTTCGAATAAATAATTCTGAAAAATGTTATGAGATTAGAAAAACGGAACTCATTGGTATTGACCTTATTTATTACTTAAAAAATATAAACAGAGACGGCTATCTAATCCCATACATACTGAGTAGGTATTTGAATACATGTGGTGTTTGTTTGGTGAATAGTCATCATAATTTTATTCATAACTAGCGACCCGACCCGGCTTCGCACGGGTGCATGGTGAACCTCTAAATTTAGTGTTTCTCTACAACATTAAATATCCTTGGAATAAATACCTAAATAAATATCCTTGGACATTTCACACAACGCCATCTCGTCCCAAGCTAAGCAACTTAATGCTTGTGTTATGGTAACGAGATGGATGATAAACTACTTATATACTTTTTTTTTTTGTAAATACATACATATTATAGATTGAAATGACACCCAGACTCCGAGCCAGTGCCTCTGGTTTAGACAAAGACACTTGCCCGACCCCGGAATCGAACCCGGGACCCGTTGATCCAAAGGCGGCACATCTAACCACTAGACCAAATTAATTGGTTCCAAATAAATTCTCCAAATAAATTGCTTCCATCACTTAAGATATTCTTAAGCCATTTTGTCGATTTCTGGTGGCAGAAGTTGATAAATCTTCGCGCCTCAGGAAAACGTTTTCACGCGTCGCACCCTTGGCCTAATAGTTAGGTACTGGTGGTCACCCACTGGTCGAAATTCGACCATGATTAATTTAAAATAAAGTTAGTTAAATTCTCAATTTGACCTTAGACTTTAACATTAGAGACATTATAAGAGTATAGATGCGTGTGTGTGTGTCAAATACATGCTAGTGTGTGCCGGTATTGTTTCTATTACTGATATATAGGTAAATATGGTACTTTTTGTATAATTAAATTAAATTCTGCACTCCTCTACATACTAATTTGGGAAACTTCTCCGTCCGCGCGATTTTACAACATGGGCATTTAATCTAAAGATTATAACAACATGCGTATTCTACACGTCTAATTTTAAGAAAGATAAAAAGGATAATAAAATTTTAAGAACAGCTGTCTGTTTATTAACACTTTTACACAATAATTTTAAATTTGGTTCTACTAAGCTAATGTATCAATGTAATTATTACGCTTTTTAGTATACATATGTATAGGTACCCATTTAATTTTGAAGGACATATTTTACTGAATGAGACACTTCATTCTAAAGGCGGTGGACCCTCTTTTTCATGTATCATGAGATACCTGGTATTAATCAAGTTATTTGTGTTACATACAATTTAACAAGGTGTTGTGTTAAACGAGTATTTCCTTGTTCCAGGTTGACGAGCCAGCCGTGCGAAAGAGACAGATAGCGCCGTCACTCAAAAACTTTATATGGAGCGAGACGGGCACACAACGCGAGCTCCGTCGCGAATCCGATCACACAAAAACCGCGCATGTAGATAATAGACGGGATTTAAAAAAAGAACGTTTTCAAACGCCTAACCTTACTAGACTGTTTCGCCTAACCTCTGTGCTTGTCTGAACTTGCCTTAACTTTTTTTTGACAGTATGTGTCTGTAGGCGTTCTAGGGTATAAGATAATATACGGCGGTGGGTAGTGGGACGGTGAGTGTGTTTTGGTGTGCGCGAGGAGAAGTGGGATGCAGCGGCAGCGAGCCAAGACTCAGGTGGTGCAAGCTTGGGCGCTGGTCTGACGAATCTGATAAGGTAAGTTGTAGTGTCTAGTAATACTACAGACCTCGCCAATCTTTATGGCCGCTCTGAATGTAGCCGTGGGTACGAACTTGTACATAGTGCATTTCATAACCAATACGAACGTAGCTCACTCACTAATGCCAGCATTACACGTTGGCCGAGCCTAGGCCAACGGGAGCGTAGGCAATTTAATACAAGACAAGTGCTACTGCCTACACGTTGGGCAAGTGTATCGAAACCAACTAGGCGAGCGACACCGAGCGATGGCCAGACAATGCAAATATACCGTCTACACGTTGGTATTGGCGTTCACTCGGCAATGCTAGGCCAACGTATATTGCTGGCTTAACACGCGGGTGACGAGGATGCTTGCGGGTGAAAAAGGACGCGCGCGGGCGTGCCATGCCTCCCTGCCCCGCCTACGTCCCGGTGATACCTGATTTTGTGTTGTGCACAGCGTAATGCGGCTACATTCAGAGCGGTCATAAAGATTGGCGAGGCCTGTACTTGAAATTAAACACTGTGAACGGATTTATCGCAAGTTTAGATTAATTAATTGCCGATCGTATCCAGTCATTCATTTAATTAAATCTCAAGCTCAACACACATCTGCAAGACCTCTGGAGCTGATGTGAGCGATTTCTGCGTGCAAAGGGTATTGGTTATAAAATGTACGATGCGCAAGTTCGTACCGACACGGCTACATTCAAAGCGGCCATAAAGATTGGCTGTCTGTACTTACACTTCAAGATAGAAACATATTTTACACACAAAACTGCTTCTTTTGATAAGCCCTCACTTCGGACGGCTATATTTTTTTGTTAATAAAGTCGTTTAACTTGTTAAATGGCGAAACGCATAGCTCGCAGGCCGGACGCCAGAAATGTTCTCGGACGCCACGTATAGAGAAGCACAGTCCTGGTAGGCCGACGACCTGGTTAAGGTCGCGGGAAAGCGATGGATGCGTGACGTAACTCCTCCTGCACTAGGTACGACCTGTCTCGCTGGGGCAATACAAACATGTAATTCATGAACACAAATGACACCCAGACCCAGAGCCTCTGGTTTACACAAAACCACTTGCACCACCCCGGAATCGAACATGATACTTATATGCATAATAGATATACATCACTATCGTCACTTATCCAACTTTTCAGAAGAACTTTAGAAGAAATTCATTCATTATCAATCGAGTATTTTGCTATGAAAAATTATAATTGCTACGCTATGGGGCAAACCCGCGAACGCAAATAGTTACGAATGCTCTAAATACTTAACCGTAACCATATTAGAAAAACTTGCGGTTGTTCTTAAGTATACTAGGTTCGGAATTAGCCAACACTAAACTGAGAACCCTTATTAAAATTCTTATAACATTTCTGTTAGCGGAAATATTTCCTTTTACTGCGGGCACTGCGGCCTTAGATCCGCGCAGTTATAATGAGTATTTTGTTCTAGACGGTTCTACCGTTGCATTCAGTAGTATTTGAAAATGGAACATTCTTGCTATGGCCGTTACTGTGACTGACATACCTGTGTCAGGCGACTGACAGCGCACGGAATTCCATTGCAATATTGAACAGCATAAATACGATTTCTCCATTTCATCGCTTGGATTATAAACTTCTACTATTACTACCATTCAGCCCATAGATGACCCACTACTGAGTTGTGCCTCCTCCAATTACATGGAGGGTAATTAGCCTACTGTGCCACACTGGCCAGACGGGTTGGCACGGGGTTTCATATCAAGTTTTCCTTCTCTTGCGGCTAGGTTTTTGGCTTTGTCATTTCCTTCAGTCGGCTCTTACGACACCCTCATGATGAAAGAGGGTGGTGACACAATTCAATGTCCATCACCACACGGTAGAAACTTCTGCGCGTACTAAAATGTGGGACAATGAGATTCTATGGCGGCTGAGAGTTTATCGTAAAACGGAGATAACTCAGCCGCCCGTAACAAGTGCTTACGCTGCGATATCCGCAACGCTGAAAGGAATGGGAAACGTGAACTTTTTTTAAGTGCGGTAACCTTTTTTCAGTCCCCAGCCGGAGGACGAGGCTGGGGTACACACATAAATGTTTGAAAAACTGGCTCAACTATTCAAGCTAAGCTAACATCCCATACCCGCTCTCATTGCTAATATTTTATATAGGCGAGTATTGTTTCCGAGGTGCCCCTCGAGAAAAAATGGTGGTATCCTTGACGTTTAGACCACCATAACAGAAATACCAAACACGAATAGCGAATATGAAGTACCAATATAACCGCTAAGCGCCATCTGATGAAATATTCGAAAAACACACAGACATACACAAATATCCATAGCATGAATGAAATGTTTCTCGTGAATAACTCGGGATACTTGTGAAAAAAATCGTGCAATTTCGAATTTTGATTAACAGCTTCATCGCGTATATTAGTTATCGTGATTTTAAACCCATACACAAAGGTGTAAATATTTACTGACCGTTCTGAGCTATCTAAACAGCAGCATTCGGAACCGGTGGTAGATCACAAGGGATGTGTGAATGTAGATATGACAACCGATAGTTGTCTATGGAGACTAGGACAAAGGTAGATTACTACCGTACGTGGGTAACACACGTTACATAGGACTATTGGTAATTTTAGATATGACAATTTACATGAGTAATGTGATAAAACCTACGTAAATAAACCTTTTGACTTTAAATAGCACATGATATTACACACACATATATATACTAGAAAAAAAAAGATATTGTGTACATTGGCGATGTAGGTAATACTGCGCAGACGAGGTCGCGGACAGAAGCTAGTATCAATTCAATTATAAACCCTGAACAAATGGAATAGCAAAGTTAATGTTTGCCATTAGAGAGAAATTGGCAACCGTGTTTTTAATAGGCATAAATATATCATACTTATTACAATGTTCTAATCTAGTGCATAAGTAGAGAATAGAAATAGAAACAATCGATAAAGATGAGATGAGGACGAGATCATTGTCTCTAAATTAATCTCCGGTTAATCAACGTCTGGTTTAGCTTGTTGTTTGAATTTTAATGGGGAGCATCAATAACAAAGCAGTCAAAAATATTATAACACACGTAAGTTCTTACGTCAATCACAGAATTTTTATTTTCTATTTGTCTTTTTAGGCAAGCGAAGTAAAGCTAAGTCATCGGTTGAGTTCAATTGCCTATAAGTCGAACGTCCACCGCCAGCTAAAATAAGTTAGTTTAGTTTATCTTGCATAGTTGAGCCAGTTTTTCATACATGTTAGTTCATCGTCGGTGGACCCACATGTATGGAAAACTGGCGCAACTATGCAATTAACTTATTTTGGCTGGCGGTGGACGTTCGGCTTTAATGTCCTGCCAAAAGGTTCACACATACATGAATAGATTTGTAACAAGAATATTTTGATCGCAAATTGCCTCGTTTAAATTTGACTACGTGTCCTAGTCCTAGCAGAAAGAGATCCCGAAGTAAGTATTTTAGGTTTACTCAACATGATTGCACTTGGCGAATCTCTTCTAAGCCGTATGACGACTGGTTTTCGAAGACTTGTGTTGTAAAAAGCAGTCTCGCTGCAGCGCTGCAAGATGGTGGTATGGTGGATCGATTGGAAAGTTTGCGCGCGCCGTCTATGACGTCATCATTGGCGGGCGGGCCGGCGAAATACTTTTGAAACCAAAACGGAACATAATTTTATTACTCGACGAAACAATCGATAAAGATGAGATGAGGACAATATCATTGTCGGGCGGATTGAGGCAAAGCAAATTAATCTCCGGTTAATCAACGTCTGGTTTAGCTTGTTGTTTGAAGGGTATCCAACATGACATCGGACCTCTTCCATACTTTATATGCCACGCAACAAACCATCATTATCTATCAATGGTAATACACCAATTTGTACCAATCCCATTCATACGAGTATACTATAGTAATTACCGCAGAGGAACTAAATCCATTTAAAATATAGATGGATTTTGGCTTTTGGCGTGTTAGTCACTTTGTCCCTCTTTTCTATGAAATAACTATCGACTACCTATCTACCACCGACCTTAATACATATTGCCTTTTGCATAAAAATAACCTATATTAATCAGTGCTATTGTAGTTAACAAATGGTGAAAGATTTTTTCAAATCGGTCCAGTGCTTTTTGACCCAATTCGTTACTAACTTAAATCTTTCCTCTTTTTATTATTATTATTGCTAAAGAAATAAAATCCCAAAGATATTGAGAAAAGCAGGAAAATACTCCGACTCGGCTTAATATTTCTACGGCTGTGACTAAGTTACAAAATCGATCTATTATTACTTTCATTTAAATGAAAAATTCAATGAAAAATTCAATTAGTGCGCTGTTTTTACCTCATATCATACTACAATAACATATTCTGATAAAATCATGCGGCAATACTTATCTTTAGCTAGTATCAATTGAAAAATGTGCGTCAAAACGCCACGTGCGTCAGAAGGTACAAATATTATTTTATTTTTATCACTATTAGTTATCTATTAGCGGCATGGATTAGTTGTTAATTGATAAAATTGAAATTAGTGAAAATCAATTGAAATTCTCTTGCATTATTGTGTCTCGTTATTATAAATCTAATTGTAATTAAGCTAATGTACCTTTGTGTATTATTTGTAATTGTTTCTTCTTGTTCTTCTGCATGTAGGATATACCGATGATATGGCCAAATTAATTGTTATGCTTGTTTCCACAATAAGCACCCCCAAAATGGTAGACTGTACCAGTTAAAAGATAATAAAAGTATTTCATGTGTGTGCATAATTGTAGATCTTATCATACTACTACTCAGCCCATAAATGACCCACTGCTGACCCACTGCCGAGTGGCATTCCTCCAACTACATGGATCTTGTAAGAACATAAGTATTAAAAAAAACACAAAACAGTAGTTATTTCTTTTAAACATATGACCCAACGATATTACCGGATCTTTATAATTATGGATTGAGAAAAATGGTGAGGAAAATTAATTTGCTTATACATTTTCCAGTGCTTTACTACTGGTCTTCTTATAAGTTTGGTCATGAGGTGGTATAAATATGGCCTAACTCGAATTTTCTAACTTCATTACGGCCAGTGTAACTAATCAAACTAGATAATTGGACTAACAACCATTATTTTTACGGATCGTCTGGAAAACCGAAAAACTATCATTTGGTTTGACTAGATCTCAGCTTTCCATAAATAGTAGTTTGCCAGCAAGAGCAGACCACATAACCCAGACGTTGCCTAACTTGCAAATAACTTGCATTCGTGGACTGGGAGACAATAACATGTCAAATTGATGCCTAGGGCATTAAGACCGCTTTTCTACATTTTGTGCAGAAGTGTAAATAAGTAAATAATTTTAAGTAGTCATATTAAGTCTATTTAATACAAAGTTTCCAGCGAACAGGTCATCGGTCAACTGTGTGGGAGGCTTAACAGTACTGAGCTTTCCGGAACGCGGTCGCCAACAGGACTGTTCTGCCCCATCGGGCGTCGGTCCTGCGCGCGGCCCAGGACCGGCCTCTGTGGAAATCCTTGGAGGAGGGCTATGTCCATCAGTGGACGTCTTTTGGCTGAAATGATGATGATGATTACAAACTAGATTTTTTTATTCACTACATCTTTTGATTAATAATATAGATTGACATTCACACTTTGTACGGATCATTAAATTCATAGTCAAAAAGCGATCTTATTGTTTGTTGTTATAGTTTGAATCTTGTTATTTTAGTGCAGCACCAATCCCGATAAATTTAGTTTACACAGAAAATGTCTTTGGTTACTTTTGCTACAAGCGATATTGTTTTAATTGCGAATTTGTTTGTTCTTGTCTTAGTTTTTATGTTACAATGGAGTCACGAAATCACTTAAATACAGATGCCATAGAACTTCAATTATTGAAAAAGCTAAAATCTTGACTTTATCATAGACCGTTTAGGCTAAACGTGTGATTTTTCTGATATAGGATATCCCTGCGTGCCCCTCAATGGAAAATCAGCTGTAAGCTTCTGCCCGCACTGTATCCGAGAGACCTACCTACTAACTCCTCATACTGGGGAATACACATTTCTGAGATAGAGCAGTATAAGCCTTTAGATTCCAATCCAAGCTTGAAGGTCGTTTCAGGCAGTGAAATAATCACTCGTCGTTAACGGTGTTAACGTGTATTTTCGGATACATCAACAATATAGGCCTTGCTGTTTTCTATCGCCAGAAACCTTGAAACATTCAATTGTCTTCTCAGATTCCTAAATCACCTCTTTTGACCTTACGATAAGTATATTTTTTACTGTTTATTCTAGCATTGAAAATCTCATGAAAAATGGCCCAAGTCTTTGAAAAACGCTAACGGATACTCCAGCAATTTTAAAGTCACTTGTTGATAACAGTAGGTACTAACTTTACTAGTTATGTGCTAGAAAAACATTGCTGTTATAAAATTGTAGACAGACACTGCCATTTTATTATTTTTTATGTTGGATATGCTGTTTCGCGGTCTATAACTGGCATACTACACATTAGATATAGGCCTACTATACCAGGTAAGTATCCTGACTATATCACGCTGTACAGACAGAAAAAGGTTTTTGTTCTAATTTTATTTCACTCTTGGGTAGATATGTGTGCTCATTTTAATCCTATAGGTACGTGTCTTATTTATTACATACTTTATTACATTGGTGACAGAAATTATATTAGCGACTGTTTTGATAAATCTCTAATAAAAAATGTTAATTCATTAAAGCGCATTTAAACATTAATCTATTTTCATACTAATCACTACATACCTATTACAAAACAAAGTCGCTGTCGTCTGTCCGTCCCTATGTATGCTTCATTAAAACTATGCAACCGATTTTGAAGATTCAAGAGGAATGTTTTATAATATAATACATCCATAATATTCTAGACAAACACTGATAAATTAAGAGGTTCATCATTACACCCGTGCGAAGGGTCGCTAGTTTGAAATAAAAGCAACATAATAAGAATAAATATTAATACTAATTATTTCTTAGGAGTATGGTAATGACGTGATTCATGTAGTTTTAGTAATTCGTGATTATCTTGTTATCACACTAATTGTGTATATTTAGAAGACATTTATAGCAGATAGTTGAATTTACATTTTTAATTATATTTATTTGTGATAGTGGGGTTTATCATACATGCAGCAAACCACGTATTTTTGTAAAACATATATGGACGTTGACATAAAAACACACATATGCATTTGATGTAATATCAACTTTGTCGTAATCACAGCATTTTACGTAAAGGGCTGCTTATTAAAATAATAGTTTATTTAATTTTGCTAGCGTGCCAAGATAAAATTTTATAATTAACTAGCTGACCCGGCGAACTTTGTTCCGCATTATATATTTAAAACAAAAAGAAAGTTGGACATAGGATACCTGAGATTTTTATCCCGTCCGTATAAATAAAACCTTTTTTTTTTTTTTTTTTGTTTTAGCTGGGGAAATGCTTTATGCATACCACCGCACCCCGGGGGAAAGGTCGGTGATTATGTGGGACTCCGACAAGGGTCGTCTACCCAAGCGTCGTTTACCCACTAAAACCCCAGCGGCATACCCTCACACGACGCGCTTGGGGCGCCACAAGTTCGCGTAAACGCATTCTACTGTGCCGCCCCGGCGTGGTGCCCGCAACGCGGGCAAGCGACTATCAGAGAGGGCGTCCCGGTACACTGGGACGCCCTCAGTCATCGAGGCTTTCGTCGGTGGTGGCTCCCCCGAACCACCACCGGCCTCCTAGGCGAGGGCAGAAGGGGCCCGCAGTATAAATAAAACCTACTTTAACAAAACGCAACTGACAGCGAAACGCTATGTTGTCTATAGTTTAATATGGTCGAAAATTTGACAATTAGAAATTTTGAATTCGACTTGTTTATATTGTTGTAATTCACATAATATCTTTATAACTTGTAGCCTATGTGTTATTCTGATGTATAAGCTATATTATTGTAAAGTTTCATTAAAATCCATTCAGTAGTTTTTACGTGAAAGAGTAACAAACATCCATCCATCCATCCATCCATCCATACTTACAAACTTTCACGTTTATAATATTAGTAAGATTTTTACTTATTCGAGACGTACCTAATTATTCACTAAATACGTTTTTTGTTCAACTAGTGATAGATGATAGAAAAATGACAGATTATTAACCATCAATTCTAACAGATTTATTTGTTAAGCCCCTGTACGCATTAGCGGCTGGTCATCTAGGCGGCTAGCCGTGCGGCCTACTAAACCGCTACAAAACTACAACCGCCATCCAGTGCGTACAGACTAGGGTTGCAAACCTTTTTTTACAAGAAATAAAGTATATTCAGCTCTATGAAGAATATTAAACAATATTTTAGAAAAATGAACAGTATGTTATTTATTTATTGATTTAAATACATATTTTTAGAGCTTCTCGCACAACTTACTAATTTATAATCTTTTTTAAAAACGGTATTTACCTCACCACACTTATAGCTGAAATTAAAATAAATGCGGAGCTCAATGATGTTACAAATAAAAGGTGTAGATACGTTACCTGTACAACATTCGATCTATAAAAATGGCAAGCCAACGCACACATAGTTAACTTAATATGCATTAAGCACACTGCTTTAGATGAGTCGTGAAAGTAGGATGGTATGATTTAATAATCACGTGCTAAATAGAGACAAATATAATTTGTTGTGATGCGTCGTCACATGCACTAGAAACAATATAGATTAATTAAATCAGACATAACATTTTGACAAGTCTGTGACGCGTAATGACATCTATCTCTTTTGCACTTGGCAATGAGAAATTTTTTTTCCACTCATTGATTTTTACCGCCATATTTTACGAATAACATTTTAATTTGTAAAAAATATTAATTATGTTACAGAAATAGTGATAGTTACGAATGATAAGTGATTCCTTGACTTTTAGAAGTTTTGTTAGAGTAGTTTGTGCAATATCTCATAACACACGACGGCATTTTCAATTGTTTTATAGCACTTTTTACACACGGCTCTTGACGTGCATCTGTTGACGCCAGCGACGCAACACTGAGGTCGGGTTTGCTAATTAGCCTACTTTTAACGTGCCGCTTGCTGACCGCTTATAACCCATCTACAACTTTTTACTTGTAACATCATTGGCGGAGCTCATTTTTTATTAAATTAAAAGATGCTCTATTTCTACCCTCCCGCCAGTTAGCATTCATTACTGAAAAAATGTGTGAGCGTCTAAGTATAACACTAATGTGTTTGCATTTTGATGCTGAAAACAGTATTTTGTATACTTTATTTTTGTTCAACAGTAAAAAGTATAATTTAGTGTAAAACAGTATAATACTGTTCAAAACAGTATAGTTGGCAACCCTAGTACAGACATAAGCGTTTGCATAATAAATTAGAAAAGCGGCAGGCCGCGCGGCTAGCCGCCTAGGCGATCCAACCGCTAGTGCGTGCAGGGGCTAAGAGTCGGTATTACGACCATTTTATTTGTGACTAGCAGACTGGCAACATTCGTACCGCCTCAGAATCAATAAATAAAAAATAATAATTCATATTTCACCTTATAAACCTTCCCTGAACTTCCACGAATATTTCAATACCAAAATTAGCCAAATCGGTACATCCGTTCTCGAGTTTTAGTGACACTAACGAACAGCAATTCATTTTTATTTTTAAATATGTAGATAGATAAAGAAGATTAATAATTGTTTTGTACTTCCAGGTTATAACAAAAAATATGAATATTCCGTATTGCCGTACCGGCTATAATCATTCCAGACTTTAATCTATCTATAGGTCAAATTTTGCCTTGGTATGTTTAGCTATTTTGGCATTATTGAGTAACAAATACATAAACATTCACCTAGCTTTGACAAATCGCATTTATTTATAAAATTAGTACAAAAATATTTTGTCCTACTTCTAATATAGTGTAAAAATTCCTTTTTAATCTACTATTTAACCGATATGAACGCAGGGTATGTCATTCACTGACGTCGTATCCGTGGCACCAACTGACGCATGCGCGTCTGGTTATCGTCTGCCCCATACAAATATAGATGAATGTCGATTTCCACTTTATTTGCTACTGTCATAATGTAGCGCCTTGTATCATTTCCACGGTCGCATTACTTTATCATACGAATTCACGTTTCAACAGTTATCTCACTTTGTCGCATCGCATTATAGATAACGTTGACGTTGGCACAATATTTTATCACTTAGGTATACGATAACAATAGAGCTTCCACTAATATTATATAAATGAAAAGTAAATTGCGACATTTTTTTGTAGGTACCGTTTATTTTATGCGATTGTCGCGCAGTGTATGGGAAGCTTGATTAGCGTAATCGTAAAGTAGGTATCGTGATCGTATGTGGCCGGTGGCGCCCTCGTCCGTCAGTCAGTAGAGCGGACTCGGATCGCGCGGACGCGTTGCGTGTCGGTGCTTGTAGTTTTTTAGTTTGACAGTTGGCGCGGATTTCGTTTTAGTTCAACCGAATAATTAATGTGGAAATCATAGATTTTAAGTTAGTGTAATCTGTGTATTTTCAGTTTGTATCAGTGTAGTCTTGTTCGTTTGTGAAACTTCCACACCGGCTGTGAGTTGTAGTGGTGATTGCACGCCTTGTGTAGTCACTCGTCGTTCGTGTTGTGAAGAATTTCTGTTGTGCCCACTGCTAGGACCGACCGAGGTAAGTGTACCAGAATTAATCGAAACGCCGTGCACAATTTAGTACGACAATTCGCGTTTATCTGTTACGTGACTAGTTCCGTGCGATTTCTCTTACGGGCCCACATACAGCTCGAATAATAGCGAATCAGGTTTTAATACTGACCATAAACGTTTGAATAGTCAGTTACATGTTTATAGGTTGTTAGAATTAGTGATTTTTCCTTGGTGGCCGGGCTGAGGCGATCCAGACAGCTGCGAACGCGTAACGGGTAAAAATAAATACGCGGGCATAATCGCTTGCTAGACAAACCGGCTTTAGTTGAGAACATAGCGGTATTATTAGTGTATATTGCCCTGGCAATATCAGGTTTTAGGTTATGAGACATTGTCACCAATTTCTCTGTGTCTCGGTAACTTTCATTATCTGCTTGTTACGATTTTTTGAAGGTATATCATACTTGATGACTAATTAGTTGGGTAATTGTATTGTATGTATCACACAATTCATCGTCGTTCAGCCCATAAATGACCCACTACTGGGTCGGGCTCCCTCCAAATTCATGAAGGGAAATTTGCCTACTGCACTGCGCTGGTAAAACTGGTTGGCACATGATTTGGCAAGGTGACCCTGGTGTGTTTCTAGTCAGTTGCTTCAACACCCTCAAGATGGTGTAGGTTGGTGTATTCTAGATTTGTCACAACACTTTTTCAGATATTACTCCCGCTGAAACAAATGGGGCAATGATAGAATGTTCTGTTCTCTATTATGTTCATGGGTAAATAAGTGGAATGTAATACATTCTATTATTTTTTCACTGTTATTAACACATTGTTTCAATCAATCATTACATATTGACATCCACAGGTAACAATTAACTATTAAAAAACTAATAAACATGGTAAGTATTGACTATTATTGTGACGAATTCCAATTTCAAAATGGTAATTTAAAGTGCAGTGGTTGAACAATCGACTGCTGCGCAGCATGTTGCGGGTTCGATTCCTGCACGGAAGAAATATTTGTACAACCTACAAGTATTTGTTTCGGGTCTGTGTGTTTTCTATCTATAATATGTATGTATTTACAAAAAAAAATATGTATATAAGTAGTTTATCATCAATCTCGTTACCATAACACAAGCATTAAGTTTGCTTAGCTTGGGACGAGATGGTGTTGTATGAAATGTCCAAGGATATTTATATTTATTTATATGTCTGTTTCATAATAACATTGATTGCTCCCTCATACTTCAAGATAGAAAACCATTTTACACTGAGCTGATAGATAGATGGATAACTCTTTATTGTGCCACAAACACAACAGTAACAACTTAGGACAATAAACATTTTTAAGTCACTTGTACTATAGGCAGTCTTATTGCTAAAGAGCAATCTCTTCTAGGCAACCCACAAATGGCCTCAAGGAGAGTTCACTAAATATAAATAAGTTGTGGGATGTTTCAGTATTAGCTTAAGTAATAGAAAACACATAACTATCACATAATTCTAAAAAATGCTTATTTTGCTTGGCTTTAAGTCTTCACCCTTCATTTCACATGGTTTCTGTTACACCTTGTATAGAGCCAGTGCTTTAAGTAACTGCACATCAACATATACTGCGCTACCGGATTGAAAGAACACACCTGCCAACACAGAATAAACTGGTGTACAGTCTCATCAGTTTTATTAGTAGATAAAATCACATGAAAAGTAGCTGGTCTTATTTACAATTCAACAATGATGTTTATTACCTTCTGATGGTACAGTTTGATCTATTTTAGTATTTCCTGTACATACTCTGCTTGCATGAATATTTCATCATCAGCCCATAAATGACTCACTACTGATTTGGGCCTCCTCCAAATTCATGGAGGGAAATTGGCCTACTGGGCCATGCTGGCAAGACAGGTTGGCACAGGGTTTGTATCAAGTTTTCCTTCTCTTGGGGCTAGGTGATCTGCCTCTTGCGTTCTTTTAGTCGCCTCTTACGACACCCTAAAGATAGTATGGGTTGGTGACACAAAGTATTCTAAATCCGTCACCACACTTGAATATTTACCCAGTGCTAAATAGCTAAATGCCATCTAGTAAAATGTTTTTGGTTTAGCATTTTTATGTTTTGAGAAGAATATTTGTTTTGTAGTTAAAAGTGTGTCAAGTTGTCCTTCTCTTGCGGCTAGGTTAGCGGCCTTATTTTGTCGGCTCCTACGACACCCTCAGGATGAAATGGGGTGGCGACACTATGTGTTTAAAATCCGTCGTTACACTGAAAGTTGTTTGATACCGGTTCTATAATATAAATAAATGTATCACTTCTATGTAACCATGTCTTGTATCACTTTTTAATTTGATGGAGAAGGTCAATGATGTTACAAGTAAAAAGGTGTAGATGGGTTATAAGCGGTCAGCAAGCGGCACGTTAAAAGTAGGCTAATTAGCAAACCTGACCTCAGTGTTGCGTCGCTGGCGTCAACAGATGCACGTCAAGAGCCGTGTGTAAAAAGTGCTATAAAACAATTGAAAATGCCGTCGTGTGTTATGAGATATTGCACAAACTACTCTAACAAAACTTCTAAAAGTCAAGGAATCACTTATCATTCGTAACTATCACTATTTCTGTAATATAATTAATATTTTTTACAAATTAAAATGTTATTCGTAAAATATGGCGGTAAAAATCAATGAGTGGAACAAAAGTATCCTCTTTACCTACCAAGTGCAAAAGAGATAGATGTCGCGTCACAGACTTGTCAAAATGTTATGTCTGATTTAATTAATCTATATTGTTTCTAGTGCATGTGACGACGCATCACAACAAATTATATTTGTCTCTATTTAGCACGTGATTATTAAATCATACCATCCCACTTTCACGACTCATCTAAAGCAGTGTGCATATTGCATATTAAGTTAACTATGTGTGCGTTGGCTTGCCATTTTTATAGATCGAATGTTGTACAGGTAACGTATCTACACCTTTTATTTGTAACATCATTGGAGAAGGTAGTTTGAATACTTTGAATCTTTGTTAGGTACGGTTTAATTTGTAACTTATCAATTTCTTCTTCTTCTTCATTTAGACTTTGACTACCATCGTCATACTGTTGCATTTTGCCAATGGCAATTTTGTTAAAAGCGTTCGATCGATTATGAAAGTTTAAATGAAATGGTCATGAGTTGCGTTAGAGTTAAGTAGTTAAAAGTTAGCAGGAAACCTTAGTATTGAACAATACAAAGCATTAAACAAAATGATCAAGTTAGGATAAAAAATACAACGGACGACGGTAATATCCAAATAATATAATGATTTCTTAGGTTTTCGTTATAAATCCGTTAAAAAGTATTTAATTTCAATCCAAATAATGTATTTAATTTTTATCAAAAACTCCGTATTGTTGACAGTAAATTAACTCGTAATACATGAAAAAAGGTTGCGGGCAGCAGCTGGATGCGTCATGCTGAAGACAGGGCGCTATGGCGCTCTTTAGGGGAGGCCTATGTCCAGCAGTGGACTAATGTGGGCTGCTGATGATGACATGAAAAAAGTAGCATGAAATAAAATGAAATGTAGCAAGTTTTTTTTATCACAAAAGTATTTTAATAAACACAATATAATGCATTAATTAACCCCAATAAGATAGCTTCATTCTAAAGTGAAAACAAGTAAAAACCACGTGAATGATATCGGGTGAATTAATTATAACAAATGCTAATTGAGTCTTTCACTTTGTTGTGTTGATAATTTTATCATTTCACTAATTTCGGCCCACTGCTGAGTTGGGCCTCCTCCAAGTTCATGGAGGGACTTTCGCCTACTGTGTCACTCTGGCTGGCACAGGGTTTGTATCAAGTTTTCCTTCTTCTCCAGCTAGGTTGTCCACCTGTCCGCGCGACCTACGTCACATCGTTTAGTCGCCTCCTATGACACCCTCAGGATGGTATGGGGGTTGATGACATTTTATATTCTAAATCCATCACCACATAGATATATTAGTATATCATGTTTGCAGACGTAGTTCTTTAAAAACACCCAACGGTGATCCTCGATTGCCCGAACCAGGGTCATGGGTAGCTATATCTGGCGTCCACCAAGTTTATGGAGGGTAATAAGCCTACTGTGCCACGATGGCCAGAAGTTTAACTTTTATTGCGGCCTTATGTCGGCTCTTTCGACAATATCAGGATGAACTAAATCCATCATCACACGGAATCCTAGCGTAGCCTATAAGAAATACTGTTTTTTTTTTACCAAGCTGTATCTATGGCAGCGACCTTATGACCCCGAGCTCTTCAGCCATCAATACAACGCGTTTCGAGGCTACATTTTATTCCTATATGTAATTTGTATTGATATTTTGTTTGGCCGCAAGCCAAAATGTAATATGGGAGCCGAATTTGTAGTCTGAATTAAGTATTCATTCATTGCAATAAATCTTTTCTATCTTATTCATAAACGGCGGCTGTATTCGTGTATGGGTTGTCCTAGATTACTTTGAGGACAGCCACGGAGCCTCAGCGACGATTTCGGTTTATTATCCAGTCAAGATGAGATTGACTGCCTTGTTGGTCTAGGGGTTGGATGGATCACGGGATCCCGGGTTCTATTCTGGGGTCGGGCAAGTGTCTTTGTGTAAATCAGAGGCACTTGCTCTGAGCCTGGGTGTCACTTGTGTTCGTGAATTTCATGTTTGTAAACTGCCCCGCGGTACAGGTTAAACCAAGTGCAGGGGATTCGTTTTTAAAAAAGTTTTTATTTTTTTATTTACGTAGGTTTCATCACAAAACTCTTATAAATCGTCATATTTACAAACACCATTATCATCTTACGGCCCCTGTCCCACACTAGGTGGTAGTCTCCACACACACTTATCACTCGTCTACCTACATTCACACCTTTCACACACAACTCTTCACTCCTACAATCCCTCCATCTCCCCTGATCGCTCACAATCCCTGCGTTCACTCACATTCGTGCCGAAACTACCACCGGTTCGGAAGGCTGCTCTACAGAGAAGAGCCGGCAAGAAACTCTGAAGTTGTTTTTTTTTTAAATTATAATTATAATAATAGTATTTTCACTGTTTTTTATTTTAAATTACTTTCACAAATCTGTAAGAATCGTTTGTACCACCATCATTGTAATCCTTTTATTTAAAAGAGCAACCACAGAGTTTCTTGCCGGCTCTTCTCTGTGGAATGGCGTTCCGAACCGGTGGTAAAAACTGGATGATTAGTTTTTTTTATATTTCTCTTAAATTTAATACTTTTTTTTTTTTGACTATTTGAAAGCATTCGCAAGAATTTATTCGAATAAAAAACATTTTGATTTTGATTTGATTGGTCTTGTTTACAAAATGCACTAAACAGCATACTGATAGTAATTGAGCACTATTCACTATTGGCATAGAAATATGCATATTGTACGCCTACAATAATTATAACTACTAATCAGCCCATATATGGGTCACTGCTGAGTTAAGCGTCCTCCAGTTACATTGAGTGTAATTAGCCTACTAAGCCACGCTGGCCAATATCAAGTTTACCTTCTTTTACGGGTAGGTTATAATAGCATTACCACTTTACATTTACATTACTACAGCTGTCCGATACCCGTGTAGTCGCTCAAGGGCCTAGCAGAATACCAGCGCTGCGTCATCTACTGCTATGATGTGGCATATGCTGAGCTATGGCCCATTTTTGTTCTCACAAAACAGTATATTTAAAAATGTGTTATTGTTATTTAATTTGTAATATTCCTTTTTTATTTTATTTGAATTGTAATTCTTTGTGTCTTTTGTGTCTAAAGATGTGAGAACAAAATAAAAAACGTTTCTTTCTTTCTAATGCTCCAACTCAGCTCTTATATGGACGGTAATTAGCCTACTGTGCTACGCTGGCCAGACGGGTTGGCACCGGGTTTCGCATCAAGTTTTCCTTTCTTACAGCTAGGTTATCGGCCTTTTTATTTCCTTAGTCGGCTCATACGACACCCTCAGGATGGCAAGTGGTGGTGTATGTATTCTAAAACCTTCATTACTCGTATATGATATTATATTTTTGTTTATTAGTGAAGATGGGATTAAGATTCTAAATGTTCCCAAGATTAACGCTTTCGAATCACCGAAAAGAGAACAAACTATGAAAACCCTACTATATTCTACGCTTTCTGGTGTGTGTGTTCGTACCTCCTAATAATTTCCATAGAATTAGAATAAAAAAGTTGAATTTTAATTTATGAGACGTGACAAAATATGGCACAATTGATAGCTTTAAATGATTTTTGGCAAATTGAAATGCCACATGTTATTTGTAAATATTAAAACTTCCTAAACTTCAAACGCATTAGCGTAAAAACGTTGCATATCTTCGTGACGCAAAACGTTGCACATTTTCATGAAGCTAAATTGCGTTTCAAAAAATTACCCATCATGCGCCTAAAGAAGTATCACTGCATTTTTTTTATCATTGACTTGAATGCCTTTGACCCTGGGCTTGCGTGATGGAAAGCAACGCCAGGGTCTAAGATGGAGCAGGCAATTCAAGAAAATGCCCTGTCGGGCACCGACTCTCACATACACACGACGGAACACGTAAAGCGTTGCTGCTTGGCTCCGGACTTAGATGTGAGAGTGGTAGCTAGTCGGGCAGACTATTCGATCCTACCATCAAGTGTGCTGGGTTTTGTTGCCTTTTACAACACGCGTTATTTCCCAGCGTGTGGTGGGAAAGTTTTATATTCTGACCCGTCCCGTTCAATAAAGTTACTGGCATAATATGAAGTTAGTACACCAAAAAAGTCGCAAACAACCCTATTTGTACAATTCAATTCCCTTTTTGAATGTTCCTTTGAACAATTTGGCAGAGCAATGTTGCATTTCTGCGCGGAGAGATTGGGGGTGCAATGCGACAACGCCATTGAAATATGGGGATGGAGCGCCACTTTGTAATGATTTGTAGTCTGAAAGTATTATAATAGAAGTCTAGTCTAGACTATTAATATTGCAGCATTATGTCGTAGACACTTTTTTATTAACTGACTAGCTTTTGCGCGCGGCTTCGCCCGCGTGGGCTTTGAACCCGTGCTTATCTCTATGCATTTTTTTTATGAACATAAAATGGGTTATTGTGACTAAACTATGATAGTTAGTTATGTGCCTTTTGTTGAACCTTTTGTTGATCTTTATAAGACCTACAAACCCGTAGTACATCATTTTGTTCTATTGTCAATAGTTTTTGCAGCCCACGCATAAATAGGTTCTCGATTTTACACCTTGGTTTACATAATCGCAATTTTCATACGGATCCCTAATTCTTTTGAAAATAAAATATAGCTTATAACCTTCCTCGATAAATGGACTATCTAACACTGAAAGATTTTTTTAAATCGGTCCAGTAGTTCCTGAGATTAGCGCGTTCAAACAAACAAACAAACAAACTCTGCAGCTTTATATATTAGTATAGATTTGTAAGGTCGTGCTTTTCAAGAGACACTAGAGAGGTAGACCACCCGTACTCATTTACAGAGTTTTGTACTCTTTTTTCGCAAACCGTACTTTTTTTAAATCCTGTACTCTGAAAGTACTCATTTGTATTGAAAGTACTCTATTGACAGGTTCACAGTGCTATAATGTCACGCGCGCAATATTGGCTGCCATAGAGGCCGGATGACCTTTTTTTTTAAGTTGTGTACACTTTTCCAACGTAAAAAAAGGTCGTCACCTTAGAGGTAGGACATACCGCAATACCACCAGCTCACTATAAAAATATGCCAATTAGAATAAACATCGGATCTTACATGAACCACATAATATTATTGAGATACTAGCTGACCGCAAACGTTGTTTTGCCATATAAATGTCGCTATTAAAAAATAGGGGCTGATCGTAGAGGGGTAAAAATTTAGGGTTGTATGTATTTTTGTACGCTGCATTATTAAAAAAAAATAGCAACAAATTTTGTGTTTGCGAACCCTTAACATTAAGGGGGATGATAAATAGATGTTGTCCGATGCGCAGACCTAACCGGTATGCACATAAGTTTTACGGAAATCGGTCGAGCTATTTCGGAGGAGTTTAAATACAAACACCGCGATACGAGAATTTTATACATTAGATCTCCTTATTTAAAAAAATGAATTGCTGTTCGTTAGTCGTCTACAACGGCTGGGCTAATTTTGGTCTTTAAATATTCGTGAAAGTCCAGGGAACGTTTAAAAGGTGAGAAAATATGAAAAAATATCATTCAGGTTTTTTATTTATTGATTCTGAGGCGGTACGAAGTTTGCCGGGTCAGCTAGTTAAAAGATAAATCACGCATACGGGAGTAACATGAATTCCCCAGCCCCATCACTGACAGCGTCGAGGGGACCGCGGTGTATTTAAAGCGTGCGCGTCCACGGCGGCCGCGTCACTGCGGCGCGTGCGTCACACGCCACGCGAATAGAAAACTTGTGACCCTCGAGAGTGACGGCAGCAGCGCCATCCGTGACGGATCGGCTCACGTTACGAGCAGTGTTATGGTTTGGTTTAGGAGTTGGAGCTGCCGATCTGCCCTTGAGCGACGTGCTTTGATGCGTCCTAAGCCGTGTCCACACCAACCGAGCACTGCCTGCCAGCCTCGTGAGCCTCGGCCGAGGCAGCGTGCGCTCCAACAACCCCGAACCACGTCTACACCGACTGACAACCGGCGTTGGCTCGGCCGTGCTTGGTTGTGGATACGGCTTTATGCGACTCCGTTTAAACTACTCGGTATACTGACGGATTTGGCATACACGATGTCATCACCCCATTCCATACTGAGGGTGCCGTAAGCTCCTAACCTAACAATGTTACAGCGGCCAAGTCATTTCTCTTAATAATATTTGTGCCACCATTTTTTGCTAATAATGACCCACTACTGAGTCGGGCCTCCAAATTCATGGAGAAAAATCTGCCTGGTCCGTGTGGTGACGGATTTGGAATAAAATGTGTCACCATCCCATTCCATGCTGAGGGTGTCACAAGAGCCGACAGAAGGAAATGAAAAGGCCGAAATCCTGACCGCAAGAGAAGGAAAACTTGATACAAACCCTGTGCGATCCCGCCTGGCCAGCCTGGCACAGTAGGTTATTTTCCCTCCAAGAAATTGGAGGAGGCCCGACTCAGCATTGGTTACGTATGGGCGGAGTAGTAGTGCCACGCTGGCAAGATGGGTTGGGACTCTCTCTGTCTTCTCAGCCCATAAATGACCCTCTGCTGAGTCGGGCCTCCTCCAACTACATGGAGGTTTTTCGCCGAGTTTTCGGCCATCAGTTCCTTTTGTCAGGACTCTTACGACACCCTCAGGACGAAATTGAGTGGTCTTCTTTCTCTTGCGTGCCTCTGTCGGCTCTTACGAAACCCTCGGGATGGTATAGGTTAATGACGTTGTGTATTCTAAATCCATCACCATATCGTATCTTAATATATATATTTCTTGTGTGCGTGTGTATGTGACTGAACTCCTCCTAAACGGCTGGACCGATTTGAATGAAATTTTTTGTATGCGTTTGGGTGGCACCGAGGATGGTTTAGATTCACGAATCAGCCCGACAGATGGCGCTGCAGTCGGTAAACAAATATCATGCAGGACAACGTCTGCCCGGTCAGCTAGTACACATATATAAATATAAATATCCTTGGTCATTTCACCCAACGCCATCTCGTCCCAAGCTAAGCAACTTAATGCTTGTGTTATGGTAACGAGATGGATGATAAACTACTTAAATACATTTTTTTTTGTAAATACATACATACATTTTATAGATAGAAAACACCCAGACCCGGAACAAATACTTGTAGGTCGTACAAATATTTCTTGCGTGCGGGAATCGAACCCGCGACATGCTGCGCAGCAGTCGATCGCTCAAACACTGCGATAACCACGTTTACACCGTGTTGTTTTACTAAAATTAATATAATTATTAAAAAAAATACCGCATCGAGTGTTTTCTCCACAACCACCCAGCCTTAAGTGCGCATATAGAGGGCAAGAGTATGGCAACACCCTTCAACCATGACAAATGATATCTTCCGAGAACACATAAAAAATTTTCACCTACGTCCCGTCCCGCATTCATCATTTGTCATGTCATTGTTGAGTTGTACTTACGTTTTCAATTATGTGCACCCTTTTGCGCCTAGGTTGCCTAGCAGTGTGGTGACCGATTTAGAATACGTAGTGTCACCACCCCATGACTTAGGGTGTCGTAAGTGTCGACAAAAGGAAATGACACGGGCGAAAACCTGGCATCAAGAGAAAGACAATTCGAAACGAAATCCTTTGTCAACCCGTATGTCGAGCGTGACACAGTAGGCTAATTACCCTCCCTGTGGTGAGAGGAGGCTGGACTCAGCAGTGGGTCATTTATGGGCTGAGTTGTAGTTGTAGCACCCGGTGGTGGAGAATTACCTTGGTCGCTGTTCCCATCCTTGGGCTCCCGGTTTTTGATGGCTCTGGGTAAATGCGTTGCCGCGTGGTTATGCTTGTGGAACAGGTGCCGCTGTTTGGGGTTGGTCGGCTCACTGGGTTCAAGACTTATGCCGAACGTCCACCGCCAGCTAAAATAAGTTAGTTTACAATTACTTGCATAGAAGAGCCAGTTTTCCATAATAGTGCGTCCACCGACGGTGGACTAAAATGTATAAAAAACTGGCTCAACTATGCAAGCTAAACTATGTAATATAATATACTAGCGGCCCGCCCCGGCTTCGCCCGTGCAAAGCGGGGGTGGGTTATACATATAAACCTTGAATCACACTATCTATAAAAAAACCGTATCAAAATCCGTTGCGTAGTTTTAAAGATTTAAGCATACTTAGGGACGGACAGACGACTTTGTTTTATACTATGTAAAAATTAGCTATCATTTTACATTCTCTTATTAAATTTTTCACTCGTTATCTCTTTAGGGTGGACAAATGTACAACAGTGGACGTATTATGGCTGAAATGATGATATCTCTTTATTTCATATTTTTTTACATAAAACATATTTATTCAAATATATGTTTAAATGATAATAGAAAACAACGAGGTCGAGGACCTAAGCGACCGACGGTTCAGGGCTCCCGAGAGAGGGACCTTCTCACGATCCTTGCCGAATCCAAGATCCAGCCTTTTGAATCAGACCCTTAATCCAGCAACTCGGCGAGAGTTTCTTGAGATGTTAGTCGAAACTATTCGCGATAAGACCGTTAACTTAAACGACTATCGGCACAATGGTTGTTGAATCAACATGCCATATTGCGGTAACCTCGTGAGCCAAATCGAGATACTCGGATATCGAGATTTCTCTTTTTCGGCTTTAACAAGGTTCTCGTCATGTGGGGTGACGTCAACATTTTTATTATTATACAATTCATATCTCAATTTAAAACCAAAGGTTAGTTACGTGTACGTGGTCATTGTAATATGGCGTTGAAATAAAAGACAAGTCTTCTGAGTTTCTTCCGGCAGGTCTTCTCGGTTGTTGCCGCGTTCCAACCTGGTAGTAGTGTTATAAAAATGTATCCGTTGACGATTGTGAACGCCATAATTGGTTTATACAATAGAGCATTTTTCTATTCTATTCTAAATGTTTGATGCATACCATACCGCTGCTCCTCGGTGAAGTCAACATCTATTTGAAGGCTGTGCCAACTTAATTAGGATTTAGGGCCCCCGCGCATTTAGGCGGCCAGGCTGCGCGGCCAGTCGCGCGGCCTGGCCGCATAATGCGCGGATTGGTCGCGGCGGCCAGTAGGCCGCGTATGTGACGCGATGTTTTTCGTTAGCTGCGCGACCAAAACTTGGCCGCGCGGCCTGGCCGCGTAATGCGCGCAGCTATATACATCGTATCAGAATTAGTTGGTCGCAGCGACTTTGCCGCGCGGCCTGGCCGCATAATGCGCGGAGGCCCTTAGGTGTACCCAAGACATTTCTATTGTTCATAAATTCTGTTTCATTTTTTATAAACATTCGCTTCGCCCGGATTAAAAGTGAAAATGTACAGTTGCATATGAGGCTCTTATGTAACTACGAAAGTGGATTCAACTAAAAAAACAGTACTGTGCTGCTATCACAGCTGTAATGCCACTTAAGCGTCAATCTTATAACACACTTTTTTTGTCGAAGGTAAAAATGTGATCACAAACGAGAACTAATGACAAGAGAGGCTAAGTTAGTGAACCTAAGTTATAATCCCTACATTAAAATGGAGGAGGCTACGATTAGCAGTGGATAGCTCATCGGCTGAAATGATGGTGATTAAAGACTTAATTTCATCTTAATCAATATAGCATGTCAGACAATCATGGCCGTGTTATTCAGCACTCTCGCATTCTCAGATATGCCCTAATTATCAACACTATGATAAGTAACAGCTATTTAAAGCAATCGGTTATCTCGATGACTCAATTTTATGAGGTCAGAGGCCAAAGTCATGGTGACATCATTGGGGTCCAGCGGTTCTCAAATTTAGGCCGTGGACCCCACAGTGATTTAACGATAATTGAGTTAAATTATCTAAATTGTCAAGATTTATAGTCTGGGTACGAGGTAGTATTGCCGGATCCGATATATTTTGTAGCCGATACACTAATTCAACAGCGTGAAAACCGACATCTGATCTAATACATGTATGATTTACCAAACTATATTAAAAAGGTCAATAAGCTAAGCTAAATAGGCTGGTTGTAATTTCTCCGTATAAGTAATGCCAGTTTGCCAAATCTTGTTAGGGCTGTGCCGCTGAGATTGGGAAGTTTGGGAAATAGCGGTCAAAGATATTGCGCGTGGGTGCTGCCATAGACTACAATTAAAAGGTTACTGGTCACATACTCTAGTCGTAACCTTGAGATAGTCTAGGAGACTGTAAAAGTTTGCAATGTTTTACTGTAGCCATTCTTAGCAAATTAGTTTTGGTCTGGTGATTATAGTTTTAGAAACATTGTCTTTATTTTTATTCCAAGACAAATGGTACTTTTGTGAACTGTGTGAAATTTGTAATATAATTAGGTAAACATTGTACGAGGAGACATCTATGAGTAAAAACGAACGCCGAAGTCGTGGGTATCGGTAGTTTGAAAATCTCCCACAACCCTTGCGCCCACCCATATTCTTTACATTCATCATTACACTACAGAGAGAAGCCGGCAAGAAACTTTGTAGAAACGTTTTTTTAACCCCCGATGCAAAAAGAGGTCTGTCTGTTTGTCTGTCTGTCTGTGGCTTCGGAGCTCGCGAACAGATGAAGCGATTTCAATATAGTTTTTTTTGTATGAAATGTGAGTTACGGGCGAGTGTTCTTAGACATGTTTGATGAAAATCGGGTGAGCTGTTTAAAAGTTATGAGGGCTAAAGTGGGGAAGAATAACCGAATGTCTGCAAATATAATCGAGTGGGGTCTCAATTGAAAGCGCATCACGTGCAATTTAACAAAATCTACATTATTATAAGTGTGTACCTATAAAAAGTATAAAATCAAAATTAAATTTAAAATTTAAAAAAACCCCCGACACAATGACCTAAGTTCCCTTTAAAAAGTAAAAAATAAATACTTCGCGTTGGGGGACCAAGGGTCAGGTAATAAATAAGTGGGAGTGGTCCCACAACGCGAAGTATTTATTTTTATATTTTAACTTTTTAAAGGTTATTGTGTCGGGGTTTTTTTTTAATTTTAAATTTTATTTTTATTTTTTAAATATCTGTTGTAGTGTAATGTTGTTGTTTCAGCCCATAAATGACCCATTAATGAGTCAGGCCTCCTCCATATTCATGGAGGGGAATTAGCCTACTGTGCCACGATGGCAAGACGGGTTTGTTGTCCCAGACAGACGCGGCAAACTTATAAGTTCTCTTTTTCGACGGGAGCTGAAAACCGCTATTAGTATATAAGTGGTGGGGATTATATGATGAATTCTTGTGCGGGCAGAGGCAGTTAGCCTTGAGCCTACGAGATTTGATCATGGAGTGAATGCGAAAACGACTCGTAAATTGTGTTCAACCTGCTATTAAATACGCTATAGCTGATAATATCTCCATACTTGGAATTATCTTTTTGTAATGTGTTTTCTTGTGTTGTTTAGTCACGTCTTAACGTGGTCATTCCGTGTGGTGACGTATCTACTAATACTACCACTCAGCCCATATGACCTACTGCCGAGTCGGGCCTCCTCCAAATACATAGAGGGTACTGTGCCACGCTGGCCAGACGGGTTGGAACAGGGTTTCAGACGGAGTGGTATCTAATTAAGCCTACGATATATCACTATCACTACATAGTATAAAACAAAGTCGCTGTCGTCTGTGCCCCTATGTATATGCTTAAATCTTTAAAACTACGCAACGGATTTTGAAGAGGTTTTTTTGAAGAGAGTGATTCAAGAGGAAGGTTTTAAGTACAATCAATGCATCATTGCACCCGTGCGACGTAGGGTCGCTAGTGTACTATAAACTAATTAGGTATCATACGGAGTGGTAACTTGGACATCTGTGCGTCTCTGTCCAAATATAAAAAGTGTTTATCAGATTTAACGTAATTTAATTAAAGTACCTATATCTAAATGTTATATTTTCCTAATTCTTTTATTTTCCAAATTTAACTATTATTAATAATATAACTTTTTGGCTTACTTTTTAAATTTATTGTGCACGCTGTGGTCTCCTATATGTGAATGAGTACACTATTTAATACCTGATGTTGCCATATAACAATGTATCACATATTGTGTATGTCTTTTGTTGGAGATCCTTATCTAAAATAAATAAATAAATGAAGCCTATATCAACAAGGCCCCACTATTTTTACACAACATGTCATTGTTTTAACAAATGCTCTACTTAACTCTAGCAGCCTTCTCTCATCTTTAATCTTGATCCCTTGGTTTTTGAATATTTCTGTTGCTTCATCTACTTTCATAGCGCTTTTCATAAACATACACCGGTTACATAGCCATTAGCGAGTTGATTTATATCGTGATCACAGTGCATTTGTGGGCCAAAGCAGTATCTTAGTTTTATGTCTTTGGTGACTCGGTGCGACCAAATATGAAAGCAGACTTTGAAAAGGAGGAGGTACTCAATTTAGACTGACTTGTTGGTCTAGGGGTTGGATGTACAGCCTTTGAGCCACGCGCGGCGAGCGCAGGTACCTACTATGTACAATTGGCTTGGCACCCAATTTACACCAGCCTTAACATTAAGGGGAATGAAAAATAGATGTTGCCGATTCACAGACCTCCCAAATCTATACTAATATATAAAGATGCAGAGTTTGTTTGTTTGTTTGAACGCGCTAATCTCAGGATCTACTGGACCGATTTAAAAAAATCTTTAAGTGTTAGATAGTCCATTTATCGAGGAAGGTTATAGGCTATATTTTATTTTCAAAAGAATTAGGGATCCGTATGAAAATTTCGATTATGTAAACCAAGGTGTAAAATCGAGAACCTATTTATGCGTGCGCTGCAAAAACTATTGACAATAGAAGAAAATGATGTACTACGGGTTTGTAGGTCTTATAAAGATCTATTCAATTCAAATTCCGCGAGAGCACATATCTAACTATCATAGTTTAGTCACAATAACCGCTTTTATGTTCATAAAAAATATGCATAGAGATAAGCACGAGTTCGAAGCACACGCGGGCGAAGCCGCGCGCAAAAGCTAGTCGCCAATAAGCACTATCCTGAGGATCTTGTAATGTCTTTTTAGTACGGATTTCGAGTTACTGGTAGATATATGACTAAAAGCCTGACGCAGGTGTTTGTCTAGAAATGTAGTATTTACGTATCGATTACTCTTATGACATAATGACGTCTATGTCTAATGCATAATTATATAGGTTCGCGTGTTTCGGATGTGTCTAACCTGAAGTGTTGGTACTGCTTACATTTTTACAGTGACATAACCCTGTTAAATAACGGAGCAACGTGAATTTGTGTTTGTGTGTATAAATTTTGATGTACTGTGTAAACGGTGGGGGCGTCTGGCATACGTAGGAGTGTTCGCGTGAGTCAGAGGACAATGCGAAACGCACAACAGAATGGTCTCAACCCGCAAGTAATGGGTTATCGAATATTAGACCTTGATGCTCACATTTTAAAGTTGAAAATCCCTATGAGCGTCTTGTCGAGTGGTTTTAGCAACCCAAATTATCAGACTGTTTCCATGCACAGTGTATTGAATAATATAACTGCTTAAGGAAGATTTCCTGTATGGAATCTCGGTGTACTTGAGGAAGAAGGCAATTTATTGTCCACGTTTTAAAATTAAAGTGTGTGAATAATGAACGCAACTGGTGATGAAATAAAAATAAAAGAATTTAAAATGTCTCGTCTGTTTGTTGCAGCTAGTCTCGGAAGCGACTTCACAATTTAAACTTTTTATCACTACATAGTATAAAACAAAGTCGCTGTCGTCTGTCCGTTCCTATGTAAGCTTAAATCTTTAAAACTACGCAACGGATTTTGAAGCGGTTTAATAGATAGAGTGATTCAACAGGAATGTTTATAAAATACATTTTGTATTTGTAAAATAAATGCATAATATTGTAGAGAAACACTGATAAATTTAGATGTTCATCATTGCTGCCGTGCAAAGCCGGGGCAGGTCGCTAGTTTTATACTAAATAGAAATAGAATAGGAAATTAACATTTGTTGTAGTAATTAATATCAATAGTTGTGCCCAACCAAACCTACTAATTCAATACAGTCAAAATTGTCAACGTTCCATTAATTGTCGATTTTGACCATTGAAAATGTTTCTATTCGAATAAATCCATAACAATAATTTCAAATAGTCAAATGTTAATAACAAAAATACATAAAGTTTTTTTTTCTTTACCACCGGCTCGCAATGCCATTCCACAGAGAACATCCAGCAAGAGACTCTTTTAAATAAAATGTTGACAATATTCTGGTGGTACGAGATAAGTCTGACATAGCCATAATTATAATAACATCAAAATTGTTGAAATGACATACAATTTTTCCAGACAGTACAATTGTTATAGTGTCAGTTTATGACGTATACCACGCGTTATTGAGACGAGAACTTGGCAAGAGCTTTTGAATTTAGCAGATTATGGCTACCGATTGCATCATGTTGTATGTATTGGCCCTTCAATTGACATTAAGGTCCTTTTTTTCTGAGCAAACACGTACAACCCTGATGAGTGCACATTGCGAAACTCAGTCTTAACGTTTGTTTTCTTGTCTGCTTAGTGTGGTAAGCAATATTACAACAGAAATGACGCCATCGCAACCTTCCATTCAACACAAATTATTTTATCATTGCTCTTCGTAAAAAACAGCCATTTTCTCACAGTTATAATTATATATTGTTTTTTTTTACTTCGAGAGATAAGTGCGTAGCGAACAGCACACTATATACTCTACACCATTTACCCTAATCAAGAAATGTCGCCTACAAATGCGACAGTTGCCAAAAAGTTCTACACCGCGATAGCGATGTTTACAGAGCAATGCGCAAGGTTAAGGAATCCCTGACCAAAAATATCGGGGGATATGCGCTGCGGCCCCCTGCCAGACATACCACCTCGCCTATCTGGATGATCGTCCCGTTGCGCGTAAAAGTAATTTCAATGACTAATCTTGGACATTTCACACAACGCCATCTCGTCCCAAGCTAAGCAAGTTAATGCTTGTGTTATGGTAACGAGATGGATGATATACTACTTATATATATATATATTTTTTTTTTGTAAATACATACATATTATAGACAGAAAACACCCAGACCCGGAACAAATACTTGTAGGTCGTACAAATATTTCTTCCGTTGTACAAATCCTACCGAAAAGATAATTTCTATATAAAAGTTGCTTTTTTAGAATTTTTCAGAACAATTTGGAAGCAAGCTATGTTCTTTTGCTATCCGTGTGGTGACGGATTTAGAATACTTAGTGTCACCACCCCATTCCATCCTGTGCTAACAAAAGGAAATTACAAGGCAGATCACCTAGCCGCAAGAGAAGGAAAACTTGATACAAACCCTGTGCCAACCCGTCTGGCGTCGTGCGATCTTTTTAGTCAGCTATCTTCTTAGCCACTGAGTTTACTTTCGTGCTTAGCTGCGTGGAGTAAGGCAACTGTGTACCTAATTAATTCACGACGAAACTTGGCGAGTGCTAAAAAGTGAATGGAATCGATGAGAAAAAATGTTGCCTTGGCTTAAGGTCTATCATTGTTACGCGAAAAAATATTTAGCGCTTCTCCCACCGCAGACAGAGCTGGACTAGATTTTACAGTGAACTGAGTTGTTTACAATATATGTATAAACACAAGTATTAGGCGTGATGACTTACTGATGAGAACCGAATCGTGCTGGAGACGACTGTACAGTGTTTTGATCTATTTAAGTTTGTTGTCATTGTTAAATATTCAAATTCGTGAAATGTTGAAACTCAAAAGTTATCGTTCTTGTTTTGTGCCATAACAATCTTGGTTTGTAAGTTCAATCTCGAATTTACCATTTTATTTGCATTGGCTAGTGACGAAGGCGCTACGTCTCCAGCAGCTTCGTCGCTAGCTGTCCTTTGCTTAAAAAAATATTAAATATTCTACTACTAGTACTCCTAATGAGCACACAAATGAACCACGGTTGCTTCCTCCCTTTACATGGACATCTACATGTACAGCTGTAAAGGTGTTATTTACGTAATTATAAAAAAAATAAAAAAAAAATTCTCTTGCTTTGTTCTCTTGGTTAGATTTCGGCCTTGTCATCCTTTTGGCGGCTCTTACGACACCCTCAGGATACAATAGGGTGGTGACACTATGTATTCTAAATTCGAGTTTAGAATCGAGAAATGATCAATTCGCGGAAATAACTTGAAACAATATCACAATGGAATGGCATTCCGAACCGGTGGTAAAAACTAAATGATAAATTATTCTTATTTTTTTTTTTTAATTTTATTTAGAGTATTTTTTTTTTTGACTATTTGAAAGCATTCGTAAGAATTTATTCGAATAAAAAACATTTTGATTTTGATTTTGACCACAATCATTGTAGGTGATTTCATTTTGAAAGCTTTGATTCAGGTTGTTAACTTGTTTACTAGTTTACGTGGTTATATGTGTGCGTGTCATTCCTTGTGACGTCACTATGCTCTTAAGGTGAATGTTCCATGGTAGCCCGCGAAATTCTAATTTTCTTACGTTTTTTGCAATTTGCAGTTGTATGATGATGAACATTTGATTCGCGGCTGTAATACGTATGTAGTTACATAGTTATAATCATCAAAATCATCAATACAACCCTCCAATCTCATAAAGGTGCAAGAATGACTTTGAGCTTGAAAAAGATTTTCTTGCACCTTTATGAGCTTGGAGGGTTGTATTGATGATTTTGATGATTATAATTCTATAACTACATACGTCTTACAGCCGCGAATAACATTTTAATCAACATACAACCTAGCACTGACCTGCAAATTGCAAAAAAACGTAAGAAAATTTGAATTTCGCGGGCTACCCTGGAACATTCACCTTAAATAGCCCGCGATACGTCCGAACACTCGTTTCTGGAAGTGTGCGTGCTTGGGACCATTTGCGGAGCGGATTAACCGCAGTACATGTTTTGTGACGGGTCGGAGATGGGGAGATATGTTTTCTGGTGAACAAAAAGGCTATCTGACTTTTTTCGGGGGCAAAAGTTTATGCGTAATAAATATCTGTCCAGAACGTATAGGACACGACGCAGTTAGATTAGGAATCTAGCAACGAATTATGTACGAGATATTTATACGAAAACTACGAATAAAAAGAGTATTCAATTAGTGTAACTATATTACATTATTTTCTATTCTTAGCTCATAAATGACCCACTGTTGATAACGGCCTTCTCCATAAAGGAGTGATATTAGCCAACTGAAATAAAAAACACATATTTAGAAAACATAACGTAATTGTCACCAACGTACAAGTTGGTATTGGGTGAGGGTGTCGCGATCCTTATTAAAGAAACCGAAAGAGGCAAACCGTTCAGGCGCTTGATACCAACTCTGTGGCAACCCGTATTGCCAGCGTGGTGAAGGAAACTAATACCCTTCATGAAATTGAACGAGTCCCGTCTCAGTAATGGGACATAATTATTTGCTTGTATGATTTATTTCTGGCAACTATGAGATTACTACAGTGGTAGTACCAAACACTCCTGTTATTTTCCAATGGAAGCTTCACACGTGTCCCATTAGTGAATTGTTGCTGACCCAGATATGAGTGGAGTACCTGCTTCGCCAGAACTGTTTATCTTAACGCGCTTCTATTATTAACGACCTGTAAACATGCGTGATACAGAGATGTGGTCGCTCACTATGGGCTCCATCAAAAGGCTCAGTCACCCAAAGGGCAATGGAGAGGGATATGCTCAGAGTTTCCCTGCATCATAAATGAGGAGATACACAGAAGAACCGACATAGGCAGTGGGCAGGGCACGAAGCTGGCACGACTAACGCCCGATGTGGTAGATAAGTCCTCGAGTGGCGTTCCGGAAAGCGCAGTGCTGGTAGGCAGGCATCCGACATGGTGGACCAAAGACCTAGTTAAGGTCGCCAGAAAACAATGGTTACGGGCTGCTCAGGACCGGCCTTCGTGGCAATCTTTTGGGGACGCCTATGGCCAGCACTGGACGTCTTTTGGCTGAAACATCTTTACCTCATTTCGTACACTCTTTCTCTAAGCGTTTACCACGCAGGAATTAACGGGATGAAATGTATCCTTTCACTGCCAACTATGCTTCTCATGATGGAGGTGTGGCGACTTGAAGCTCGAGAACGCAACTCCAAATATCGTCCCGCCTTTAGATCATGGGTCTCCGGTTCGATACCAAGTGCCTTGGTGCCTAGATTCATTCAAGACGGTCATTGCTGACGCTGTATGTTAACTCCGTTACCACACGTACATAGAACAATTAACAATTTATGTAATTTGCTTAAAATTGTTGATGGATGTTCGTCGACATGTTAAGCTAATCTTAAAATCTCTCTTCTTTAAATTTTAAAAGGTCCAACTCAAACTTCATCTCTATTAGTATCTTTTCGCACATAAGTGTCAATACACATTATAGTGATCTTACACAGAACCCTGATTTGTAAAGTGGAGGGAGAATCCACTCTGTAAACGGATATCAGATTCGTCGCCATAATGGTTTTATTTTCTCAAGTTACAAATCAAACCGCATTCGTCCTCGCCGATATTCTTATACATTAACTGTGAACGATTGCGTTGGTGATACGACTTTTCGATGAAAGCTAATCTGCAATATTCTATATAATATACCTTATTGTATAGGTTTTAAGACCAAATTCAAATTGGCTTTACAATACTTCTCTTTTCTCAACACTAATGTGCACCGTGATTGCAATTCATAGTAAAACTTTCACTATTAGAATAAGTCAAATCGTACTTACGTAATGAGCATTTGTCCGCGTTACTAGTATATTAATAAGTCCTAAGAGCATATCCAAGTACTGACATGCTTTCTGCTCCTTAATTTTAAACGTCTTCATTGTCTTTAGGATACCAAAAGCCGCGATCGAAAGTACTTGATCATAAAGAGTCTCCTTTTCATCTACCTCTGTCAACACGTTAGTACTCCCTCAACTCTATATTCGTCCAAAGATTGAGATGACGTAAGTAATTTAAGGTAAGCTTACAGATTACCTATAACTTTTAGTACAGTTCAAAATACGTCTGTATCATTCCATTCCTTTTCTATTTAGAATTACTAGGCATAGAAAGAAAATCAGTTTAGAAATTAAGGGGACAGCCACCAACTTCCTGATCAATACTCGCTCCCGTGTTTCTTCTCGTATTTGTTTTTGATTGATCGCCTTTTTCAAGCGTAAACATTTCAAAAGCGTTTGTGCTCTCTATCAGTATATACGCTGCTTGTCCAAACAGCTAAACACTATCGTGTGATGAATAAAACAAGTGAGATCAGAAAGTTTTCCACGCTAGCATCAGTTATACAATGGCGTAATCTGTATGTACGTGGGTTGTTCCAATCTAGCTGTAGGCCCCAGTGGATATTTACTACGGGAACAATTTTACGACTTGCAATTAGTCCAATTACCTTTTTAGAACATCGCTCAGTTTCATTCCAATCTTTTTCTTCTTTATATTAATTGCGTCTGGCTATTTGGTATTTCTGATCTCTAGTAGAAAGCTACATTTTCGAAAGTCAATGTCAAATTTAATTTTCAGGTTTCTTAATCTAGAAGACGACGGCTTGCCAGAAAAGGCTTTTTAAGTTTACAAATTTATTGTAGACTTAGAATAAAACACAAATGTTTCGATTTAACATTAGATATGTGTGAAAGCGATTTATTATTTAATGTTCAGCGTTATATCAAACCGACAACCGTAAAATAAACGTTGTACGTATTCGTTCGTAATGCTTCAGGGTCGATCCCATTGGTCTCTTGTGGATACTACGCGTTGCCACTTTCATTACAACGTGTAATTATAGTGAGTGTGAGTTCACCCTGCCGCAGAACTATCGGAAACTAATTTAACTAATGAGAGACTAACAACGATTGACAGGCGGGTTACACCAAATTGCTTACAATTTCCATTTGTAACATATAACAATGTATGTATAGAAATTTAAGGATCTTGTCAAACATTTTGGATTCAATTTCTTCTTGGTGTAGTCTTAACTACGTAGAAGATTCACATTCTATAATAAGCTTCCTCTACGAATGTTAAGAGCCTCTTTCCCATGTTTTCTTACTTATCAGTTGCTTAATGTCGTAATGTATTGTCTCACAGTGCAAGACAAACGTCTTCGCCTTATTCAAAGTCAAAAGAAGCTTGGCTTTATAAAATTGTATGCAATCCATTACGAGATTATTAAAACCAGACTATCGCTTGGCTCGCAGCAGCGTTTGATGACGTTTCATAAAAACTTGATCTTGATGAAGGCTCGCTATGCAATTAAGAATACTCTACTCAAGACATCCGCTATTGTACTATGTTTATTTCTCGTGGAACGAACTTCAACTGTAGATACTTTTGGGAAATATTTTAAAATAGAAGATATTCTAGAACAGAATACAAGGTCTCAATAGCAATGGAGGCTTAAAAATAATATATAAACATTTTTTTCAGATGATCTGTTTGTGTATCTAGAGTGTATTACACTACGCCTTCCTTCGAGTCAAAGTGTAAGAAATCTCCACCCGTCTCTGCATTCGTCTAAACTCCAGAGATTTGGGTTAAGAATTAAAATTTCGTAAGGTTGGCTCATACATATACAATAATTCTACAGTACTCAAACTTCTTAAGCAGATCAACCTTTAAGTTAATGAATCCAATACAAAATGAATATTTGTCTAACCTTAGTTCATCGCTGTCGCATGTGTATTTACTTATACGATACTGATACTAAATTAACCCCCCATTAATCAGGTCTCTTGGGAATAAAGTAACAAAAACTTGGCGGCGATAGCTGCTTAACAGTTTAATCGGCAAACTTAAGGCTCTTGTTCTTAAAGGACGCAAAGATTGATGAGCTCTTACGATCTTACAGATTCTCGAGGGCGTCAATAAACGGTAGCTAAAAGACTAATGTGTGACAGGCGTCTTTACCTAAGTGGGTACTCTTCATCCTATGCTGTGTCTTCAGGCAGTTTTTAAAACGGGGATCTAGAAGCGTAAACAGCTTTCTGTGTTTTGCTAGTTTGACAGCCTCCTAATAAAAACGTTTGGTGAACCGCATGGTGCTAATTTAGATCGCATCACTCTGAAAGTGTCTTAGAATGCGGATCAAGAATGAAATCGCAGGATATGTAGCTGCCCTCTGTTAGCGACGCTCGCGTCGGAGGTTGAGCCTTCACTAATCGAGGTAGAGCAAGGTCCGAAGAATGTTAAAGCCTCAAAGTAGTAGTATAAAAAATGATGATCGGTAGGCAACATTTGAAGGCTTTAGACCAAGAAAGCAACCTCGGTCACAGACGGACAATTACATTCTTATGACCAGTCATTACAGCAGGCGTAACTTTAATCTTGAGCCCTTTAGTTGATTTGTTTGAGATGTTATCCCCGTCTCACTTGTGAGCTACAATAACAATATTTTATTTCTTTCTTTAGTCCGTGCGACTGTCTCAGTCTTACAATAAAACCGTAATCAACCGCCCACCACTATTGGAGAGCTTCAAGGAAGTGGGTGACACAGACTGCATCTAAATCTGTCGCCTAAATACGCTGTCGAAATCATTGCATTGCAACTTATTAGTCACTGTCTGACGAGTATCTTGATTGCTGAACTAGGTGTAAAATTGTTTGTTTGTAAAGGTCATTCACTGTCTCTCACTGCAAAGGTCGTCATCATCATCTTAGCCAGAAAGGGACCCACTGTCCAGTATCCAACTAAATTCAGGGAAATTAGCCTGCTGTTATACGTCTACCAGACATGTTTGTAATTTTGTATCAAGTGCCTTCGCTTCAAGTTGAGCTTGTTCTTGTCGTTCTTTAGCCGCCTCTTACGACACCCTCAGGATGGTATCGGTTGATGAAGTTTTGTAATCTAAATCCATCGCCACACGGATTCTTGTTGTAAATACAGCAAATGACAACGGATAGTATCAATAAAACTTCTCTTCGGAATAAATATGACCACAGCACCAAAACTAATACGAATAAAACATTGCTAATGGTCAACCTATGTGTTCGTCTCGGTCTAAAGTTCATTCACCCGTTTGTGTGGCTAAACATGAGCGTTGATAAGTATTCTCATGGCCTTGCGCGCGGATCAGAATCACGACTTGTTAAGTAATAAGAAAAATATATTTTAATACTAGCGACCCGCCCCGGCTTTGCACGGGTGCAATGATGTACCTCTAAATTTATCAGTGTTTCTCTATATAATTAAATAAATAAATATAAATATTCTTGGACATTTCACACAACGCCATCTCGTCCCAAGCTAAGCAACATAATGCTTGTGTTATGGTAACGAGATGGATGATAAACTACTTGTATATTTTTTTTTTTGTAAATACATGCATATTATGCATTTATTATACATATAAACCTTCCTCTTGAATCACTCTATCTATGGAAAAAAACCGCTTCAAAATCCGTTGCGTAGTTTTAAAGATTTAAGCATACATAGGGACGGACATACGACAGCGACTTTGTTTTATACTATGTAGTGATGATACACGCTCTACTTTTGTTTTATTGATAACGCTCCCGGTGCACGCAGAAAACGCTCACGGTGTCCACAGGTCTTGCAGATGAGTACTGAGCTTGAGATTTGATCGTCAGGAATTAAATATAATGTACACATATACACGCAATAAATCCGTTAAAAAGTGTTTAATTTCAAATGGCAACTAGTTTTGTAATAATAGATAGTACAAGGTCGTTCTGCGCTGATGCGTATGGCTTTATAAAAAAACGATAAACGCAGAAAGAAGCACGTGACGTGACTCGTTGATGTTTTTTTATTAAGAACAATGTGGGATTTTTTCTGAAATGGCAATTTTGTCTAGAACTAGAACAGTGCTTCCCAAACTTGGGGCCTACGCCCCACATGGGCAATTTAAAAATGGACCTTTGAAACATTTTTTAAAGGTTAAAAATTATTATCATTAGTCATGGCCTAAAAAGGTTGGGAAACACTGGTCTAGAATGTTCTTGATTTTTGTGCCAATTATTCAGCAAACAATCATTATGGCTGTAACTATTTTCATCCATGCGCCAAAAGTCTACTTGACTTTTTTAACCGACTCCAAAGTGCAGGGGACTTGATTCGGTTGTGGTTTTTTTCTGTGGCATGGTTTCCAGTTTGTTCCCATAGAATTTTTATCGAATACGGTTCAGTAGTTTGGTGTAAAACTGTAAATGGACACGTATGAAGGCAAAATGTTATGTATTTCCACCACCGACTTGAATTGATACCGACGTTATCACTATCATCATCACTATCACTACATAGTATAAAACAAAGTCGCTGTCGTCTGTCCGTCCCTATGTATGCTTATATCTTTCAAACTACGCAACAGATTTTGAAGCGGTTTCTTTTAATAGATAGTTATTCAAGAGGAAGGTTTATATGTATAATTACATCCATGATATTGTAGAGAAACACTGATAAATTTAGAGGTTCATTTTTGCACCCGTGCGAAGCCGGGGCGGGTCGCTAGTGTAGAATTTATGTAATTTACTTAAAACCGACTTCAAAAAGGAGAAGTTTTTCAATTTGTCTGTATGTTTTTAATTTTATTTTCTGCTTGTGTGTGTGTGTGTGTGTGTTACCTCTTAATACCGCCATTTATAAATCGATTATTAATCTAATTCGCGTCTATACAAATCCTATATTTTTTGTTAAAATGTTATTCGTTTTTAGTACATAATTTGAAGTCAGTCTCCATTGCTTGTTAAAACGCTTTTCTTATCGAGGGTTGTAATGCTGGCTAGATAAATTCGACCATAATTTAATTTGAGTTGGTTCATCCAAACACTGAGCTACCGCCGAACGTGGTCGGCATACTCATTCGACGACGTCTCGGCCCACGTGCCATGAGGCCCGCCACCTCCGCCCGAGGTCGCCATTACATCATTGCAATTTTTTTTTATTAACACGGCTATATTTATGGCGGACGACAGAGAAACGAGTTTTACATTCAACACCGCTACAAGTTTAAAAGAGGTATTACCTCCAAATGGCAGAATCGATTTGTTTTAAATATAAGTACTGTAGTCTAGTCAACAAGTGCCATTGTGGTCAACTTTTTTCAGCTTTCAAATATGTTAACAACTTTGCAATTTTTGCAAGCGGAACTTAATTATTCAACATATAGATGGCATTCCGAATCTAATGACACCTCGATCATAATTTTCGGTGGCTGCTGAAAAAAGTTGATCAAAATGACACTTTTGACAAGACTACTGGCAAAAATATTAAAGTGAAAAAAACTTGATACAAACCTTTTGCCACCCCGTTTTGTTAGCGTGGCACCGTGGGGTAAGATTCCACCGCGAATTGGGCCTTACTCAGTAGGGGGTCATTTATGGGCTGCAAATCAAAACGTGACCTTGGCGTGTGGTGACGGATTTAGGATACACCCACAAATCAGTGACGTAAGAGGCGACTAACGCAAATTACCTAGTCGTAAGAGAAACAAAACTTGATACTAACCCTTTGCCAGGGTGGCACAGTAGACTAATTTCCCTCAACGCATTTGAAAGACCCGACTCAGTAGTGGGTCATTTATGGGCTGAAACGACGACGATACTATAAGTTATACGGGCGGTTGAAAAATCGCAAGTACTAAAAGCTCCATTGTGCACAGCACTTTAGTGGCGTTCGGCCCGTTTGTTTTATTTGATGCGGGTCGCATTCGACCGAAGTGGGTCACGGTTTGCAAAGTATATGGCTAATGCGATACGGATCTTCAGGGTTTATACTTTAGAGTAAAACCGAACGCCGATATTTCTTGTAGCCATTTCGATCGGAGCTTAGGAGATGTACATTTTCATGCCTTTTTGAATAAAAAAGTCAGTACATTTTAATAACAATGAAAGTAAAGGGACTCAATTTTGCAAGCTCGCGTTAAGCATACGCATCACTCTGCTTTAACCGATTTTATAGATTCGAAGAACGAGGCGGTTGTCAATTCGTCTGTACGTGTGCTACCGCATGTCTCTGGTCATTATTGAACCGATTTTTTGTTCGATTAGTAGTGCATTCGAATTTGGTCCATTGAAATGTTCAGTAGTTTGCTATAAAACTTGTAATAAATGATAAAAAATTGGTTAAAAAATTAAAATGAATTAACAAAAATAAATACCCGGCTTGAAAAACTAAAAAAGCGTAATATAACAAATATTTGTAATAATGTAATAACCAATTATATATTAAACTAGCTTCTGGGCGCGGCTTCGCTCGCGTTGACTTCGAACCCGTGCTTATCTCTATGCATTTTTTTTATGAATATAAAAGTGGTTATTGTGACTAAACTATGATAGTAAGGTATGCTCTCGCTGACTTTTTTGTAGATTTTAATAAGACCTACAAACTCGTAGTACTTCATTTTGTTCTATTGTCAATAGTTTTTGCAGCGCACGCATAAATAGGTTTTCGATTTTACACCTTGGGTTACAAAATCGCAATTTTCATACGGATCCCTAATTCCTTTGAAATAAAATATAGCCTATAACCTTCCTCGATAAATGGACTATCTAACATTGAAAGAATTTTTGAAATCGGACCAGTAGTTCCTGATATTAGCGCGTTCAAACAAACAAACAAACAAACAAACTCTGCAGCTTTATATATTAGTATAGATTGAGATCGACGTTAATTAGGATATAGATATCACCAAGGCACCGGCTTAAATATTTTTTTATTGATGCCATCGTGGTAGTATGTAATTTAAAAAACATGTTATTCAAACTCAAAATGGCGTTCGAACTTCTACCGCTGTTGAGACACGTGTGACAATACTATCTTCCCGGAAAAATATTATTTTAATCCCCGCCATCTCTGATTCATATCTTCCTATTGTGTGATATCATTTATAATTTACCGCGTCTCCACAGTTTCCTGTAGCTTATCACAAACTACATCAGTTATGATCAAACCTGTAGACAACTGGCTTTCATCACGCGTGCTTATTATAAAATAATAAATAACAATATTTATCTATTCTACCATAAAGGGTTTTGAAAGTCACTTGGGTGGAGACCTACCCTAGTGGCAAGATTTGTTAATTTTAAACAAATAATTTTGAATTCGTCGTTGGCCACTGTTCCTCAAACTTTGGCACACAATCAGACGTTGAGACGTCTTTCGTATTACGTTTGACGGTAAATTAAATATAGAGTTGTAAATGTTGTATATCCATTTTTAAAGAAATAATGCATATTAGCTGTGGGACTTTAAATGTTTATTTTTGTATCGCTTTATATTATGGGTATTTTATTCTATACTTAAGCGGGCCTCCATTGATTCGGAGAAGATATATAGATTACTATGCCCCGATAGTCAGACGATAGTTGTCACGGTGGTATAGTCATCGTTAATTATCTCCACAGAAAGACCTTCGCGAATAGACAACTAGCGTCTAATGACATCATGTCCTTTAGCTGGACTCATGATGTTGGGTTTTAACAGTGGGGCCTTGGTGAAAAGGTTTAGAGCTTCATTGATACAATCATCGTTCTTTTAGTGTTTTAGTTGTTTTTTTCGTTTTAGGTGACATTGAGCACATATTAAGATAATTATGATAGTTGTATCAGATTTACTGATAAAAGTTATTTATTAGCTAAACAACCTCGATATAGTGTTATAATGGAACTGATTTGGTGATAACGCGATATGTAACTACTGCTCAAATTTCTGTTTGCGTTTATTTATACAGAATTTGTTTTACTAAGCACTCCTTCAGTATCCGATCATTTTCAAAGCATATACAAAACTGTACTACCATTGCTCAATTTATAACTCTAAAATATTTGAATAAATAACGATTGTTGAAATTTGTCCGAAGCCTTATTGTTAATGCCGCTCTTGATTGAAACGTCTCATCCATTTGGGAGTCATGATGCCATAGACAAACACTCACATCGAACTTATAACACTCCTCTTTTGGTATGTAGTGTTAAAAACTACCAAACTGTACACTATTGCCAAGCCGTATGTATCCTTTTAGTCCATGTGTCATAAGTTCCGCTAATGAGTATGAATTTAATTGGTTTCTACTAATGATGTATTTTTTTCTTGTTACAGGTAATACAGAGTTGATGGCATCTTGCTGATAAAGGTGCTTGACTTGAGGTAGATACTTTACTAGATGAAAGAAAAACAAGCAAAAATAATAAACACGTAATATAACATATTACATAAAAACATATTACTTAAATAAGATATTACATAAACTAAACATATTTAAAAACAGAACACAGCATGTGGACAGTGGTCGCGAGTCTTTCTCAAAGGGACTGTCCATTAATCACGTGAGGTTCGAAAGGGGGGGTAGGGGTCCGGAAAAAATCACGAAAAATCACAAGGGGGGAGGGGGTATAGTAAGTACCACGTGATTAATGGACAGCCCCAAACTTAAAAAAAACCATTTTGAACAAAGATCTGCTTCGTTTGATTAGCCTTGTTTTAAAGTTTGCGGTATATTTTACCCAATAATACACTGTTTCGCTAGTCGAATTCGCTAATGGAATAATTGTCAGAGAAGTCACAACTAAAATATAGAACATGAATAGTGTAAAGCACGTAAAACTATTCTTCCATCTACGGCAGAGTTCTTGGTACACTTGAAACTTCTGTGCTTGAAATTCCGTGTGGTGACCGATTTAGAATACATAGTACCGCTACCCCATTTCATCCTGAGAGTGTCGTAAGAGCCGACAAAAGGAAATGATAAGGCCAAAAACCTAGCCACAAGATACGAAACCCTTTTTTTTGTTAACCCTTGGGAAATGCTTTATGCATACCGCCGCCCCTTGGGGCAGAGGTCGGCAATCAGATAAAAGTCCGTTTACCCCCTAAAACCCCAGCGGTATACCCTTACCCGGCTTGGGGCGCCACCGGTTCGCGTGAACGCAGTCTACTGTGACGCAAGATACGAAACCCTATGCCAACACGTCTGACCAGCCGTGGCACAGTAGGCTAATTACCCTCCATGCAGTTGGAGGAAGCCCGACCTGAGATTAATAAGAATATCGAACACGATTATGACCCATGTGAAGGGGCCATAATCTTATCGCAAGTTGAATTAATGGATTCCCGCCCCTTTGTACCCGATCACGTCAAAAGAGGAAAGTACAAGGGAGAGGGCGGACAGGCGTCTTAATTACCCCGGGATGACGAGCCGCTCGTTGAAGGCGTGTCCAGAAATCTTATTTTTCGCGACGATATTTCATCATTGACAACTTGTTATAACTCAATAATGTTGTCAGTGACAAAATTATTCGATTACTTCGAGCTTAGAAATAGTTACAACTAATAATACCAATATTAGTTTTTAAGTCGCGTAGTGTCGTCACCACATTTCATGCTGAGGGTGTCGTATTGCCGGTAAAACGAAATGCTATGACCGATGTAAGCCTAAGCCACAAGAGAAGGAAAACTTGATAATAAATAAATAAATATCTTTGGACATTGCACACAACGCCATCTCGTCCCAAGCTAAGCAACTTAATGCTTGTGTTATGGTAACGAGATGGATGATAAACTACTTATATACATATTTTTTTTTGTTAATGCATACATATTATAGATCGAAATGACACCCAGACCCCGAGCCAGTGCCTCTGGTTTAGACAAAGACCCGACCCCGGAATCGAACCCGGGACCCGTTGATCCAAAGGCGGCACATCTAACCACTAGACCAACGAAACCCAGTGCCTTTTTTGTTGTTGACCCTGGGGAAATGCCTTTTGCATACCGCCGCCCCTCGGGGAGAGGACGATTATGTGGGATTCCGAAAACGACTCACATACCCACTAAAACCCTAGCGGCACCCTCACACGACACGCTTGAGGCGCTAGAGGTTCGCGTAAACGCAGTCCCGACCCCCGACGACGTGCCCGCTACCTAGGCAAGCGACTATCGGAGGGCGTCTGTGAGGCTTTTGCCTCTGGTCTCCCGACCCACCGCCGGCGTCTATGGCGGGGATAGAAGGTGAGCGTAGAGTCGCCTCCTCCTCTCCGGCCTCCGTCTGCGGCGCGGGTCAGCCAGAACATCCTCCTGCCTGACCCGCTCCGAGGAAACCCTGCGTCTGTGCCAGCGTTGTCTAGTAGGCTAATTACCCTTCATGTAGTTGGACGAGGCGGGACCCAATCAGCATTGGGTCATTAATGGGCTGAGTAGTAGGTGATTGTTTTGAGTATAGGAGTTCTGTTAGTGTTTGGACTAAATTTGTATTGAGACAGCCCGCACTAAAACGACTAAAACTTAATGTGTGTGTGTGTGAGTGTGTGTGTGTGTTTTATTCACGTTGATGGCTTCGCGTGTGGACTGCTATTGTTTTTCGATTGCCACTCGCGACTGACAGCTTTGAGGAGGACAGCTGTTTTATGATGGCAGTCGGCTGAGCCAGCCGTTTAACATGCAACTCAATTTCACCCTAACAGCTACGGCCTCTTCAAGCTTTCGTAATGTTTATACTCATTTAATTAGTAAGTTATTAGTCATGTGTACCTTAATGAGTCCGTCGTCCGTGTGCTCACCAACCCACACTATACTGAGGGTGTCTTAAGAGGCGTCTAAAGGATCGTAAGAGGCAGATCACCTAGCCGTATGAGAAGGAAAAGTTGATACAAACCCTGTGCCCACCCGTCTTGCCAGCATGGCATTGTAGGCTAATTTCCCTTCATTTAGAGGATGCCGGACTCATAAATGGGTCACGAGGTCAACAACAAGGCGCTGACAAACCAGGCGCTGATTAACCGGAGATTAATTGCTTTGCCTCAATCCGCTAGACTATGATCTCGTCCTCGTCTTATCTTTATCGATTGTTTCGTCGAGTAATAAAATTATGTTTCGTTTTGGTTTCAAAAGTATTTCGCCGGTCCGCCCGCCAATGATGTGATTTGTGGGCTGAAACGACGACGACCTAATGAGTTAAAATTGCGAAAACATAAAGATGGTGACTTGTAGCATTTAGGTTTTTTTATAAGTTGGAATTCCTCATGGATATCGGCTGCTAAGCGCCAACCGGGTTATGTAGGACTCCGGGGCGCGAAAAGATGGTAATTTGGTCCCCGACCTACCCACTAAAACCAACGGCGTCCCTCGACTGCCAGAAACAGAGGTTTGATGGGGAACTCTGGACGCTCCCCAAACCCACAGAGAGACATGGGACATTGCACATGCCATCTTGCTAATTGCTGCCAGTACTTATCTTCATCATCAGCCTATTTCAGTCCCCCATGGCTCGCCACTGAACCCGGTCTTCGGTTCTATGCATCCAGTTGCTGCCGGCTGCCCGTCGCAGATCGTCGCTCCATCTAGCAGGGGGGCGTCCCACCCTACGTTTGCCGGTACGTGGTCTCCACTGTAGCACCCGTTTGCCCCAGCGGCCGTCAGTTCTACGACAGATGTGGCCAGCCCATTGCCACTTCAGCTTGCTTATCCTATGGGCTATGTCGATGACACGCGTTCTCGCTCGGATAACTTCATTACGAATTTTATCTCGTAGCGAGACACTGAGCATAGCCCGCTCCATAGCTCGCTGGGCGACTTTTAGCTGATGGACTAGCCGCACCGTCAGTGTCCACGTTTCAGCACCGTAGGTTAGTACGGGTAGGACGCACTGGTTGAAGACTTTCGTCTTCAGACTCTGCGGTATGGGCGACGAAAAGACCTGACGAAGCTTCCCAAATGCTGCCCAGCCCAACTGAATCCTTCTGGTTGCCGAACCACGTTGATAGGTTGATAGCCGAAGGAACAAGAATAAATAGGTCGCACCCTAGCACCATCTACACACCAACGTGTGAACGGGGACAAGGTATTTGAAAGATATCTTGGATAAGAAGCCATCTTTTCGCAACGTTGGTAACAAGTGCCGTAGCCTAGCGGTATCACAACGTACGAATCGAAAGATCGACGCTGGTGGCTGATGGTTCGAGCCCGGGATACGACAATCATTTTTGTAGTTATTCATACATTCGACTCGTACAAATAAGTAAATAAAATGAGTTTAGACGATAATATCACAATACGTCGGAAAGGAAAAGGAATCAATCTAAATAACTCATTTCTATCGACGCACTCATTACCTTCACCTGACTCAATAGCTAACAGTCTACCTGATGTATCTTCGGGTTATTATAATAATGACATCATGGAAGACCTAAAACAGCAAATAGAAGGACTTAAAAATAAGTTAGATAGTGCAAATCATCACATTGACGAACTAGTATTACAGAACAGCTCACTAAATGCTCTTATACAGGAACAGAAGAAACAGTTATCACACTTGAAAACTGTTTCCCTGGAGGAAATACCCAGTACAGTTGTCAATAGTTCTAGGAAGAATTCCACCTTAAGGAAACAGAGTAATACGTGTAAAAGAATGCTAAACCTAAACGCAGACGATGAATTAACCGAAAATATCAGTATAGATGACCTTGGATTGGATCAGAATTTGAAAAAACCAGTAAATACTAATATTTCTAGTTCAGCTAAGCAGACCTCAGAAAATCATCAAGACACTAAGCAAACATCCCTTTTGTGCACCTCTGAGTTGATAAATAGTGACGCAAGCAATAAAGTCACACATTCAAAGATTATGATTTTAGGTGACGAAAAAGTACGGGGATTGTCAGGATGGATAACTGAAACCAGAAAAAATAAATGGAACGATAGATATATAGTAACATCAATGATTAAGTCATATGCAACAAGTTCTCAAATTCTTAGTAGTATTAAAAATATGTATGAGCATCTTGATGAACATGATATTGTAATTTTGTCACTTGGTTCTCATGACAAAAACCCGTCTAAATTATGTTCGGAGTTGAATATTGCCCTAAACTATTTGAAAAAATGTAAACAAGTGTATGTAATTAAAGTACGAAGAAATGCATATCTTAATGAGAAACTACTCAACCAAGACATTCAACTATTAATAAATAATTTTTTAAATTGTAAGCTAATTGATGTAAACAAATTAAATGACTCTATGAGATACTATAACGCAAGTTATTCATACCATTACACTCTTTGCACCCAGCTAAATTATGAAATAGATTATCTTCAGTATAAAGATCAATATATTGTAAAAAAAAAATGGATACCTAGAAAATTACCTTTTCACGAATATAACATCAAATTAGATAGTAGAAAACAGTATACACAAACATCTATTCTTAATTATTTTAAACAAGTAAGCTCAAAATCACGTTGTAATTTAATACGATCCGAAAATTCTCGTATCTTAAAACCAAATAATCAATATACTTTTTTTCGTTAGTAACGAAATTAGTTTTAAACTATTTCATCAGAATATAGCTGGGGCATTAAGCAAACAAGATCTCTTAGATGTAGCAGTATTAGAAATATGTAAGGAAATTGGAGATATTGATGTAATTTGTCTCACGGAAACTTTTCTGAAAAGTGGCTCGGAATGTAATTTTAAACTAAAAGATTACGAACTAGCTTCCTGTTTCAGTAGGCCTAATGAAAGACGAGGTGGAAGTTGCATAATGGTGAAACGTAATTTAAGCTATAAAACACTGTTGTTAGAAACACATCAATATGTCTTTGAATGTTGTGGTATTGAAATAGTAGATTATAATATGTTGGTTGTCTGTATCTATAGAACCCCCACATCCAATTTAGATACTTTTTTTAATAAGCTAGAGGTGTTAATACAGACTATAACAAATAAATCTACTAAGAGAGTTGTACTATGTGGTGACTGGAATATAAATATGCTCCAAATAAATAATGCTTCAAAAGAATTAATAAGTATATTAAATAGAAATAATCTAATGAGTCACATTCAAAAACCTACGCGGAAAAATAACTGTTTAGACCTAATTGTTTCGAACCTAAAAGATGTAAAGTCAAATATTCATTATTTAGCTCTGTCGGACCACGAAACTGGGCAGAGTATATCAGTTGATGTTCAGATTACATCTAAAATTAAGGCTAAGCAGACATATTATATAGATAAGCGACGTGACTTTAGCCCAGATAATACACGTAAATTTTATGAATGTATTTCATCACTTAGATTTGAAGAAGTGTTAACTGAAAATGACGTAGAAATCGCATTTAATAAATTTCATGATCTCATTGTACTCTTTTTTGATCTGTGTTTTCCAGAGATTTCTGTAAGAATTAATCATAAGCCTATTAAAAACAAATGGTTGACAAAGGGATTAAAAAAGTCCTGTATAGTCAAAAGACAGTTATATATAAAATACTGCTTATCACCCGCGAATAAAAAAAGGAACAAAATAAATTATTCCAACTATACAAAAATCCTCAAAAAGTGTCTTATCCAGTCACAAAAAAAAGACGGCACTCTATTTATAGAGCGTTCAAAAAACAAATGTAAGGCTTCGTGGCAATTAATTAAGAAAACCTCTGGGCCGCATTCTAATAAAAGTGATATAAAATCGATAAAATTTAATAATATAACCTATGATGATCCTAACAAAATATGTAACTTATTGAATGACTTCTTTATATCGGTAGCAGATACTCAAAGGAATCCAAAATTAGACAACAGTACAACCAATAAGACTGCAAGTTGTTTAACATCAATATTTATAACACCAGTCAATGAGGAAAACATTTATAAGATAATAAAGTCACTAAACGACACCAATGCTACAGGTTATGATCTGATCAATACTAAGACTCTTAAACAATTAGCTAAATATATAATCGTACCACTTACGCACGTCATTAATAGGTCACTATGTGAAGGTAAATTTCCTAGCAGATTAAAAAAAACGGTTGTTAAACCGTTATTTAAAAAGGGTGACAGTTGCGACATGGGAAATTATAGACCAATTTCCTTGATCCCAATTATATCTAAGATATTTGAAAAAGTTATGTTTGTAAAAATATATAGCTTTGTAACAAAACACAATATAATAAAAAATGAGCAGTTTGGCTTTAGAAAAGGAAGTTCCACCACACTTGCTTGTTTTAAACTTGTTAAAAGCGTTACTGAGTGCTTTAATGACGGGATCTATCCACTGTCGCTATTCCTAGATATGAGCAAAGCTTTTGATCTAGTATCACATCAAATGCTCCTGCGAAAGCTCGAACACTATGGATTAAGGGGAAAAGCTCACGACTGGTTAAAAAGCTATTTAGAAAACAGAGTCCAGTGTGTTGAAATATCTAGAATTGAAAACAACCGCAGGGAAGTTCATCAGTCTAACTATCTTCATAATAAAAATGGTGTTCCACAAGGCAGTGTGCTTGGACCGCTGTTATTTCTATTGTATATAAATGACTTACCCAATATTACCGATGATGAATGTATTTTATTTGCGGATGATACGACAATAGTAATAAAGAGTGATATTAAAGAAGATCTATTGACTAAGGCAAAAGAAACGCTAAATAGCGTGGTTGACTGGCTTGAATGTAACAACCTTAAATTGAACTTGAGTAAAACCAAAATTATGCAATTTCTAACCTACAATAAGAATATACCTGACCTTAATTTAGTTTACAATAACATTAAAATTGAAAATGTACATTCCACTAACTTTTTAGGCATAACTATTGACAAATATTGTAACTGGAAGGCTCACTGCGACATGACATGTAAAAAATTAGATAAATTTACCTATGCACTTAAAAGAATTAGAGAAGTGGCGTCATTGCATGCAGCTAATTTAGCCTATCATGGATATGTTTCATCATTGTTAAGATATGGCATAATACTGTGGGGTAACTCTGGGGAATCAGTAACAGTATTTAAGGCACAAAAAAAGTGCATAAGGTCCCTATGTGGAGCTAACTATCTAGATACGTGTAAACCATTGTTTAAGAGCCAAAATATACTTCCACTTCCATGTCTGTATATATTTGAAATAAGTTCATTTGTATTCCAACATAAAAATCTTTTCCAGTCTAATGAGCAAGCACGATCTGACCGTAATAAACACAAATTAAATGTACCAAAGCAAAAATTAAGTGTTGTTCATAACAATGTTTACTGCATGTGCGTCAGGATATTTAACCACTTACCTGATAGCCTCAAAACATTAACAATTACTCGATTTAAAACTAATTTATTTAAACTATTAATAGGTAAAATGTATTACTCAGTAAAAGATTTTCTTACAGACAAAATATGATTTCAATGATGACAATTTTATTAAGTATTTATGTAAATAATGGACTTATTAATATAATTGTATTTTTTCTTTTTTGGTTTATATATATTGCGTGAATGCTAATTAATAATAATAATAATATGATTGAATTCAATATAGTATCTATGTCATTTTAATTTTAATTATGGTAAATTGCGAGAATTTAATATAATAATTTTACATTTAATATTTGTACACCGGCAAAACCGGTAGAATATAATGATACATACATTTGTCAACATCAAAATAACTACTTATATTCTAATAAATAAACGTTTCTCTCTCTCTCTCTCTCTCTCGAAGTTGTTTCGTCCTAACTGCAGACACTGCCCGAGATAGATGTATTCCGAAACAACCTCAAGTGGAGTACCACCAATGCTGATTGGTCCCGGACTGAGTACTTATCTTATCCATTCTATATTTTATTAGTTTCTACGTGAGGTGGGATCCACACACATGCTTATCTCGATCTACCCTACCCTTCTCTCCGATTTTCGACATTTTTGGGTACTGGTCCAATCTCTAGGGTGGTAGAGTGATGATTTATAGTCTATAGCTTCATCGCTAGACGGATTATCCAATAGACACCTATTTTTTCGAGACAGGATCTTAAATTTGATGTTCAAGCAAACTATAATAATAATAAAATAATAATAATAAATATCCTTAGACATTTCACACAACGCCATCTCGTCCCAAGTTAAGCAACTTAATGCTTGTGTTATGGTGACGAGATGGATGATATACTACTTATTATACTTTTTTTTTGTAAATACATACATATTATAGATAGAAAAGACACCCAGACTCCGAGCCAGTGCCTCTGGTTTAGACAAAGACACTTGCCCGACCCCGGAATCGAACCCGGGACCCGTTGATCCAAAGGCGGCACATCTAACCACTAAACTGTTTGTTCTTTGGGTTTTATTTTAAGAAACGAAACCTCTGCTCTGTGTTGCGGGGGCAATTTACAAACATGTAATTCACGAACACAGATGACACAATGACACCGTCACCGGCTTCTCCCCGCTCCCGTGTTTCAGGTCTTGTTGTAAATTCTTAATTGTGCCAAGCTTCCTACGTCTTAGTATAATATGAAACAATAACGAAATCAAGAGTGCGTCCATTTTTGACAAACACAGATCCGCCTCTGGTACCCGAGTACACTTGAACAACTGCCGCAAGTGGCAGCCTCTGAACGCTGCGTCCAGCCACTGGTGGCGGCGTGTAGTGGTCTGACTGAACAACTGGTGGTCGCGTTTAGAAGCCGAGACTAGTGTCCATAGTGTGAAAATTATTTCAGTAAAACGTAGAGACATCGACGTTTTCGGTATTCTTCCAAATTTAAAATCAATTTACGCACAGCCCAGAACTGTACTTTTACTAGGCCCAGGCCCCATGCCCCGTCCTCGCGGTAAATCTATGAATTGTAACATAGTTATCCTATAAAAATCGACACTCAGATCAATCAGTTCCAAGTCGTTATCGTGTCTATTGTAGCTGCGTCGCGTGTCAAACAATTGAGTGGCGACTCAAGCAATGTCATTCCTATTGTGAGAACTTTGACGCGTCTCAATAGGAAGATTGCTTTGGATCAAGGAGCGATACCGCATCGCGGGTACTGACCAACGGAGGCAAATGTAATAAGGTGTCATTTTGAAAACTGGTTTATTTTGGTATTACAAGTGTACAAAACTTATTTTATTTTTAAACCTTCTAGGTATAACCGGTATTACCCGGGATGCCCTCCGATAGTCGTTACCCTTCAGGGTGCCAACACGTGGCGTTTCAAACAAGACGTGTGAGCGTATACCCCTGGGGTTTTAGTGGGTAATAGAGAATTTCCGAGCGAATCCAACAAAAAGGTAGTCCGGTATCGCGGGGGCAGTTTACAGACATGAAATTCATGAACACAAATGACACCCAGACTCTGAGCAAGTGCACAAAGACACTTGCCTGACTTCGGAATCTGACCAAAGACCCGTGATCCAAAGGCGGCTCGGCACATCCATCCCTTAAACCAACGAGGAATCAAATTACCATATTAAAAAAGACAATAAACTAAAAATCTAATTGTGAATGTGCCACATCCCTTTTTTTGTTGACGCTTGGGAATTGCTTTAAGTGGGTCTCCAAAAACGACTCGTATACCGAATCGTAGGGCAAATAAATGTTACCACCTCCACCGCAGTGTGGTTCGCCGCCATTCAGACCCATGTCGGTACTTTAAAACTTGACAAAACATTTAAAGTATTCAGAACTTAGCCAGATCGTTTCAAAACTACAATGTTTATTATTGTCACTACGAACACCCTTTTTCTTTTTTTTTTATCGCCCGGGGTAAAATCCTTTATGGATTTCCACGTGTGTGTTTCCTCCACTATGGGGGAGTGTGGGACTCTCCCCCATAGTGGGGGCCTACCCACTAAACCTCCTCGGGGTGCTCCAACTCGCGTCCTGTTGCGGCATTGTGGGATCTGATGCAGAACCACGCCGCCGCAGACGATACGACACCCTGTGCCAACCCGTCTGGCCAGGGTCGAGTAGTGGGTCATTTATGGTCTTAGTAGTAGATACTTCTTTGAATTGGTTAATTAGAACAATGTTATTTGTTATCTATACACGTGTTCTTTACTTTTTGAACCAACACCATCTTACATAGAGTTGACTTCACCACGGTACACCGTTGGGCATGATACGCAGCATGGATTAGCATATGAAGGTACTATTATCCATCACTGCCTACCCCGAAAGAGAGCATGGAAACACTTTCGTCATTAAACATAAATGCACCTTAAAACATGTAGGGTAAGTTTTACGATGGCTTGCACGCAAGGCAAGTTGTAAATCCATAGGTGGGTCAAGGTTTCCGAATATGCAGGGCACACCCTGTACTCACAAACGTATTTAAACCGGTTTTAGTGTAATTTTGGTCACTCTGCAAATTGGATATTTGCAAGGTTCTTTCGACATGCCTTATAGTCCAGGATCCATGGTCCATTTTTGCACTTGATTACCACTAAGCTCATCTTCCGAGCGTAGCTTAGTTTTGATGAGACGCCCAACAATTTCTTATACGAAACTCTCGATTGTGGTAGCTAACAGAGGTAGCAAGGATAAAATATGTCGATTAATATAAAACTTCCCCACCGCACGCTGGGAAATAACGCGTGTTGTAAAATTCAACAAAACTCAGCACGCTTGGTGGTAGGTAGGATCTAATGGTCCGCCCGGCTAGCTACCACCCTAACATCTAAGTACGGCGACAAACAGTTTTACTGTGTTCCGTCGTGTGTATGTGAGAGCCGGTCCCGTCAGGGCATATCCTTCAATTGCCTGCTCCATCTTAGACCCTGGCGTTGCTTTCCATCACGCAAGCCAAGAGTCAAAGGCAAGACACTTATTAAAAAAAAAATGATGATTCTCAAACATTTACTATTCTATTACGTAGTTACTTCATTTTGATGATACCAAAATGAAGCTACTGACGTAAAATTAGCTCGATAGTAGGGTAAAACCGGGATAGATGCCCCACTTTTAGAAAAAGCCACCCATTTCTTGATCTATGTGTTTTATACGAATAATTTCTACGAATGTAGCTAGCCCAATCCTTTATGCTGAATTATTATTATTAATATTTAACCTATCAAATACAGATTTTGCACAAATTGGCTTTTCGTAGAATGTCTTTTTTGAGGATAGATGCCTACCTGTATGGATAGTTGCCCCACCATGAAAATACTGAGAAGGATAGATGCCTGCAGTGCAGGATAGATGTTCTTTTTACCGTGTAAACTAAATGCCTAGCCCAAACGTTAGGTATTTCTAATCCTAAAACGAAACATGGGTCATAGTAATTATAAGTTTATTTTTTTATTAATAGTGTATTGTTATTACCCATAATTATTTTTTACAGAGTTTTTTTAATTAAAATTTAAATTATTAAGTTTCAACAAGCATTATCTAGTTCTTTGTTGAATTAAATTTTATAAGCATTTTATTTATTTAACAAAAATATAAATTCTTAATTGTTTCTACAAAGAGTTCTACTTAAATTCTGTAATAATTTCTGAAAAGTGTACAGATTCAGTCCAGATTCAGATCCTGTTGGATAACGATTTCGTATTTTTCTTTCAAAACATTCAATGCAAATCCTATTTTACTTGCATCTTTAGGGTTATCCTTCCGTTGTGTGGCATAGTTCTACTATAATCTTAAATAGCAGTTTATGGAGGGATAGATGCCCCTAAGGGCACCTATACCTTGAAAAATCAGGGCAACTATCCTTTGTGATAGGGATAGATGCCTAAGTATTTTTTAAATATTATAATAAACTAAATAGCAATTATTTACACCTAGATGCAGACTTAATGAACCAGTATATCGACTTAAGAAAAAATATAACGGAATTTATTAATAATTATAAAGTTATACAACACAGAATACTAACGTTTCAAACTTTGACGTGTTCGTGAATGTCGCCGCGCAGATAATTACATACACGACCAAAACGCATACTCCTACACAACTGTCCACGGGTAACTAAGGTATGGGGTGACTGTGGCTCCTACTTATAAAATTAACTCTAAGTCACGAGTTCGCGAAGTTAGGTTTTTAGAATATGGGGCATCTATCCCACTGGGGCATCTATCTCGGTTTTACCCTAATCAAGTTCAAAAATGGACCATGGATCTTGGACTATTATTGTGATGTAACTGATACTACTAATACTCAGCCCATAGATGACCCACTGCTGAGTCCGGCTTCATCCTGTTACATGGAGGGTAATTAGCCTATTGTGCCACGCTGGCCAAACGGGTTGGCACAGGGTTTCGTATCAAGTTTTCCAAGGGATGGAAAACTTGATACGAAACCGGCGGCTAGGTTTCCGTCTCCTTCTGTTGACTCATACGACACCCTTTGGGTGGAATGGGATGGTGACACTATGTATTCTAAATCCGTCACCACGGAGTGGCAACTACTAAAGAGGTTAAACTTACACGATAATGTCTGTCTCGAGATCGTCGTCGTTCCAGCCCATAAATTACCCACTACTAGGTCGGGCTTCATCCAGTTACATGGAGGGTAATTAGCCTTCTGTACCACGCTGGCAAGACGGGTTGGCACAGGGTTTGTATCAAGTTTTCCTTCTCTTGGGGCTAGGCGATCTGCCTCTTGCGTTTTTTTAGTCTACTCTTACGACATCCTAAAGATGGTATGGGCTGGTGACATTGTGTATTATAATCCGTCACCACACGGACACTACTGAAGAGGTTAAATTATCGCCTCTGAGTGTGCGATTAAGCTTACACATATATTTCTTAAAGAAGTCTCGAGTTACGTAAACTTTATTGCCGTGTATGGCTGGTGTCATTTGTGCTGTTTAACTTGTATTTGGTTGCGGAGCTGGTTATATCTATACTAATATATAAAGCTGCAGAGTTTGTTTGTTTGAACGCGCTAATCTAACGAACTACTGGTCCGATTTCAAAAAATCTTTCAGTGTTATATAGTCCATTTATCGAGGAAGGTTATAGGCTATATTTTATTTTCAAAAGAATTAGGGATCCGTATGAAAATTGCGATTTTGTAAACCAAGGTGTATAATCGAAAACGTGCAAAAACTATTGACAATAGAACAAAATGATGTACTACGGGTTTGTAGGTCTTATAAAGGTCTACAAAAAAGTCCGCGAGAGCACATATCTAACTATCATAGTTTAGTCACAATAACCGATTATAAGTTCATAAAAAATATGCACGGTGTCTGGTATATTTTGTAATGTTACGTACGTTTGAGTTTACAGTGATAAATGAGCTAATTTAAACCTCTAGTCTATGGCGACATATGACGGTTCTTGTGGAATGTTCTTTAAAGTTTTGTTTTAGAAGTCAGTGGTTGTCTGGAAGAAATCGCCAGTGCGATGAGACCGCCCCTTGCATATACCGTGTTAACCTTTTGTAGTACCAATGGTCGCCTAATGGTCGATATTCGATATAACCATCATCATTTCAGCCCTTAAATGACCCAATACTGAATCAGACCTCCTCCAAACTCATTGGGGGAAATTAGCTTACTGTGCCACGCCGGCAAGACGGGTTTGTACCAAGTTTTCCTTCTTTTGCGGCTTGGTGACCTGCCTCTTACGACACCCTAAGGATGGTATGGGTTGGTGACATTTTGTATTTTTTAAATCCGTCACCACACAATTCGACCATAATTAATTTAAATTATAAGTTTGAACATTATTTATTTACCACAGACTTTAACAAAAACAAAAGAGTTAAAATGCGCGTTTGTGTGTGTCTAATACCCAATAAAAAAGCAAGACGGTAATTAACGTAGCTCTCTTTCCAAACCTGTTTATGCGTGACAGTATTTGGTACCTTCAGGATAGAGCTGATCAAATCCGTCAGATGACGTGTAAATAACTTCTGTACCCCAACGAGCTACTCTATTAGTTAATAGCGTTCGCGATGACGCTCCAGCAATCACTTAGCAACATTAGCTGCGAGAGTTTACGTTTTACGTCGTACTACGCTACGCTGGCTATACGGCTTCGTATCCATGTGGCTGTCATCGTACGCTATTACGTACCGTTACGGCGTATTGCTGTTTTTAATCTGTGCAGCTAAACCGCGGTAGTGAAACCTTTTCTTTAAAAAACCCATTACCCCTGCATTAGGTATAACCTGGGTCGCGGGGGCAGTTTACAAACAGGAAATTCACAAAGGACACCTACATTCAGAGCAAGTGCCTCTGGTTTACACAAATACACTTGCCCGGCCCCGGAATCGAACCCAGGATTCCCGTGATTCCCGTGGCGGTGCATCCAACCTCAATCTATTATCTCTTCCAACAACTTCCCGCTCAAAGATTCTGCCAAGTATTTGGGTTCTTGTTGTTTGAACTGCCTCAAAAAAGGACGACGTTCCCAATTTAGGTGTATGGTTTTTAAGTTTGTTACCCCATAACTCCTTCATGCATAAAGTGATTTGGATTCTTTTAATTCGAGTGGTATGGCCGCATAGAAATTTCATCGAGTCTGTTCAGTAGTTTGGTATACTTATAATAAGTAATTAATAAAGATTTGTGTGAAGGTCGGTATTCGACTCAAAACTCTCACTAAGTCACAACACTGCGTTATTGACTTTAAGCATGCATACGTAAGCCCTAAAATCCAAAAATGAAGGTTTTAAACAAAAATTTGCAAACCGACTAATACACGAAAATAATATCGAACTCCGTTTACAATGTTTGTTAAAATGTATTTATAGTATCTAATTCCTAGATATAAAGACCTAGCGACGAATGCTTGAATTAAAATATATACCTGCAAGTTGAAACAATCGAATGTCGATCAAAATTCCATACTTAGGCAAAATAAAAACATTTTCACATAACATCATCATCGCGGCCCTTAAAAAAACCACTGCTCCTGTCACTGTCGAACCTCCTCCAATCACAAGGGAAGTTAGCCTACCGAGCCACGTTGGCCAGACAGGTCTCTCTCGAAGTGAAGGTGATAGGCAGTTGAATACAAATGATGGTCATCATCTTCAAGACATCCTATTCTTCATGAGCCAAATATGTAATACTTTTCAACACGTAAAATACAAAGAACTGTGGGAGCTAACTTAAAAGGTTACGCAACCGGCCCGCCTTAGGCATTGCCCGTGTGGTGACGGATTTAGAATACATAGTGTCACCACCCTATTCTGAGAGTGTCGTAAGAGCGGACACCTGAAATGACAAGGCCGATGACCTAGCCAGAAGAGAAGGAAAACTTGATTCAAAACCCTGTGGCAACCCGTTTGGCCAGCGAGGCACAGCAGGCTAATTACCCTCCGTGTAACTGTATGATGATTAACTCAGTAGTGGGTCATTTATGGTCTGAATAGTAGTAGTAGTAGCCATTGTTATTGAAGTGCAGATAATTCGACACTTGAATGTATTTATTAATCCAAGCATCACAACCCCTTCCGTAGGCATTTAATTAAATATGAAAAGTCCTTTGTCGAGTGTCGTAACTCTGTGTCGATTAATCTTTCCACTCTTCTCGCTCGCACGTCCTTTTCTGGCAACCTATATTGTTCCCGTGCCAAGTCTCAATATTGAACCGTAGCCTAACCGGGCTTATAGATCCTGTGCCACAGTGGTCGACGCGGGCAGCCGCATGTGGGACTAGCGGTTCCAGAGTTTACCACCATTGGCCAGCGTACTAGGTGCATAGTAAGTGAGTACGAGGCTTTGCTGCAGCTGAACCGGCCACCCTTCGCGTCTGCCCGGGCCGACATTCGATTTTCACTTGGAACATCAGCGCGCCCGTCTCGCCCGGGTGGGCGTGGTCTACGAGCCGGTCAATAGCACGGTACCTTTCATCTCTCTCTCGCAGCCAACCCGCCTATAGCCGCGTCCCTTTCCCCGCGGGGATGATTGAAACGTCTGATGCCGCAGGCGCCCCGCGCGCCCCCTCGCCAAGGACGTTCAGTGAATCCGTCCCTCTCTGCCGCGAGAGCACGTGTCCCCGTTACTATTTCATAATATAATGTGTGCCCCCCTGGTGTCGCGCGAAAATTCACAACCAATAATGAGTCAAGTGCCTGATAAATTAGGTGACAAATTTGATGCCTGAAAGGAATTTCGGGGTCGCATCTAGCGATGTGCGAAGTACTGCGCTTTCGAGGACTATTAGGTGCCTCCGTTAAGTGATATGGAGATAAGACGCTTTTCCGGGAACATCATCTCTTCGTGTTTTCCGTCCTGTGCACTCTCTTGCCTTGATACAGCACTCGTGATATTTTCAGGTATGTGATCCGACTTAAACGTGATTAGCATATGGAAACGGCGGGCAGACAGGGCTCATTTAACCTCAATTCAAAAATATGTGCCACTTGCAGTCCTAGGCCTGGCCTCGTTATATTTCCATGGACGTCGCCTAGCTGTCGCCGGGAGTCTAGACACATAATAATTATACATCGAGCCAACAGGGGTGGATATTCTGGAGATCTGACTCATCCGATATCGATCGTAACTTATCACTTATCAGTTGAAGAAAATGTCGTGCCGTATGCTAACACAACCAATTCTCGAGAATAAATTAATTTATTCAACGAATCCTTGAATTCCGGTTTGACAGCATGTTATTGAGCGGTGACGTCATGTGTGACATCACCGACCCTGCCCCGGCTGCAAACGGCCTGATTCATGCCTGCACATAAGCAGTCCGTACGCGAACGACAAGCATTGATGTAATAGTAATCGCCTTCCTTTGCGCAACCGACGTATAAACATCGTACGATAAAACGCCCACAGTGTGCCTCATTTACAGATTCATTTGCGGATCATTTTCTGTTGACCGTCCACTATTGGTGACATGTGAGTATATTAACTAAGAGTGCTTCCATTGAACAGTTACTATTTGCACTGGTCGCATGTCTTTCATTCCTTTGCTGGAATACCTCTTTTCTGATTGCTTGTTTGCTATTCCAATTAAATGTAATGCTACTTGATCGTATTGGGTTCTTGGGTGAATGTCCGCTGATATTTGAGTAAATATCTTAACCACATTCCAGTGCCATTTCGACATTCAGTCACATTTAAGACGGTAAGAACGTCATATGCTTGAAATTTATAATCTCCAAAAACAGCTCATGAATGGTGAAATAATCTGCTGCAATATTATATGGTTGCCCACATGCTATTCCAATCGCTACTTGGAAACCCACTAGAGAATGGGTAGATAGTAATATAGACGAGTCCAAATATGACCCAGTACTGTGTCGTGCCTCCTCCAATCATATGGACGGTGGCTACGCTGGCCAGACGAGGGTTTCGTCTCAAGTTTTCCTTCTATTGCGGCTAGGTTTTCGGCCTTCTCATTTCAAACTCAAATCATTTATTTCAATTGAACCTATTTACTGGTGTTTTTGAAAAGTCAAAAGTGAAGTTAGGAATCTAGTTGCATGTTCCAAAATGTAGATCCTATGGAGAAGAACAGGCAAGAAACTCCATTGAACTCCATTGAAGTGGTGACACTATGTATTCTAATAACTCCTAAAGAAAGGTAACTCTATCTAAGGCTTCTTTGAATTCCTCAAGTTAATCAATATTCGTAGTCCATTACCATTTTCTTCATTTCTTTATCGTCGCTTGGAGCATTTTGTTCACTAAAATGCGGCGACCACTAAATTAAAAAAGGATCCTCTATTAAATGTAATATACTTTATTTAAATGCTCTATCTAAAAGAAAAATATATATTCATAACATCTTTAAAACAATTTTATGTTGAACCAATTACAATTTTGCTCAGAAATGTAACAGCTGATTCAATAATTTCTGTATCTTTATAACGCTAATAGTCGCTGTATTGAAGTTGACTTTCGTATTTCAACGCCAGCTAATTAGTAAAATGACATATTTGATATCACACGATTAAATTAGTTCTTGTTTATTGGTGTCCTCAATTTCGCCTAATGGAAAGCGATAATGTTTTTAAACATGCGAATATTATAGGGTTAATGTATGCATATACATATTGTGAGGTACTAAATGGACCCCTGAAAATACTCCTTAACCATTCAGTAAGAAATTAAACTATTATAGACATCAGTGAGGAGCTAATCAAATTTATAATTACGTGTATTTCGATCTATAACTAATAAATGCCTGTCTGCTGTGACGCTATTATGCCCCGGAATATTGTTCCTCCGGCCCTTAATTGTCGCCTGTCCATCAGACCTGGTCCCGTCAAAGACAAAATGGTATTGGCCTCCTTCTGTGTTAATGAAATCAAATGTTTGTTAGTTTCTGCAGCACGAGCTTCAGAAAACTATATACTACTTGCTAACGGCAAATTCATTCCATTACGACAGCAATTTTAAATTGGAAATTTCCACACTTTTAATTGCACCAATTAAATATTACCACGACATAAATGTCTTACTTGCGATAAATCCGTCAATAAAGACAATTTCTAATAATCATCATTACCAAAGTGTTATAGTGAAAAACTGGTTAAATACGTATAACAATAATTTGGTTGCTTAAGTTTTGGTATTAGCTGGTTTTGTGCTATTTGTATTATAATAGATATGAAATTGTGGGAAACTTAATGAAAATCCCGGAAAGTAGTAATTAACTGATATCGTATATTGCAAAGTAATGATGAACAGTAACAGAGACAAGTGACGCGCCATAGAGTAGACAGGCACCACAGACTAATATATTTAATCGATATTATGTTGTGTTTAGTATTGTTCCAACATCCTCCCTTAAACACAACCCCATCTTCGACGAACAAAAAGCCAATTTTGAGTGCGAAGTTGCTTTAGTAAGGGCATCGGCGACCATCACGTCTGTTTGTATATATCGAACATCAATTGCTCCATCAAGTACTTTGTCACGAACAAAATGGTGCCTCACGTCGATATGCTTGGTCCTAGAGTGATAATTGTCGGAACCTGAAAGTTTAATAGAACTCTGATTATCACTATAAATAATCATAGCCTCGCCTTTTATTGTTGGCCAGAAACTTTCTTGAAATTGCTTTAACCATAAAGCCTCCTGCACACATGATGACAAAGACATATATTCTGCCTCTGTTGTAGACAGAGCAACAGTAGGCTGACGCCTTGAGTTCCAGCTGATTGTTCCTCCCTGAAACAAGAATGTGTAACCGGTACAGGAACGCCGGTCATCTTCTGAGCTGGCCCAGTCAGCATCACAGTATCCATGACTCATGTTCTCATCTAGGTTTTGTTTATAACTGAGTCTGTAATCTTGAGTGCCTTTTAAGTAACGCATTACCCTTTTAAGTGCCATCCAATGTTGCATTTCAGGCTTATTATTGTGTTTACTCAATAGATTTATAACAAAGCTTATATCAGGCCTAGTAACTTGAGAAATATATAATAAACATCCAATTATCTCCTGATAAGGAATATCATCTAAAATCTTTGTTTCTTCTGACTTTTGTAACTTAGTATTCAAATCTATTGGTGTTTTTACTGCTTTACAATCTGACATTCCATATTTTTGTAATACTTGTTGTATATACTTCTTTTGATCGAGATAAATTATTCCTCTCTCTCTCTATCTCGTTCCACATGTATTCCCAAACAGTAACATAACTCTCCAAGATCATTCATTTTAAATTTTTTATGCAATTCTTCTCTTATATAATATTTTGACTTCTGATTATTAGTAAATAAAATTAAGTCATCGACATATATTGCCAAAAATATCATGTTGTCCTTGTTTTCAATTTTATAGTAAATACAAAGATCTTGCTTTGATTGTATTAATCCCATTTGTTTTAATGTAAAATCAAGCTTTTTATTCCATTGCCTGCTAGCTTGTTTTAAACCATATAATGACTTCTTTAAACAACACACTTCTTGTTTTCCATTGCTATACATAGGTGGTTGCATCATATAAATCTCCTCCTCTATGTCACCCTGAAGAAAAGCAGATACTGCATCCATTTGCCATATATCCAAATCATATTTCACTGCTAAAGCAAATAAATATCTTAATGATGCAAGTCTTACAACCGGTGAAAATACCTCAGTGTAGTCAATTCCAAATTTTTGTGAACATCCTTTTACCACAAGTCGAGCTTTGTATTTAACTATCTGGCCATTTTCATTTGTTTTTGTCTTATATACCCATTTGCATGGTATTGAATGCTTATCTGGTGGTAGACTAGTCAGCTCCCATGTATTATTTTCTAATAAACATCTGTATTCTTCATCCATCGCTTCTTTCCATTCTTTAGCATTAGAACTTGATAGTGCTTCTTTTACAGATAGTGGATCTGAAATTTGTGTGCAACACATAAAATTATTTCCCTGCATATTATGCCTTTGGTGTGATCTTAAAGTGATATTTCTCTGGAAATCATCATTGCTATTGCTATCATCAAGAACACTTGTATTTGGATAATATGTGGAGTCGTCAGAACCATTGCAGCTATCAAACGATACATCACTTGTGTGTGTTAATGTGTCATTTTGTGTAGTATTTTGTGGGCTGTTTACATCAGTAGTTCTCTCTTCACACTCTAATGTATCATTAGTAGAACTAAGGGTAATAGAAGTAAGTGGTGGCACTGATACAGGTTCCTGTGTGATATTTTCAGTATTCTCTGTTTTCTCAATGAAAATCACATCCCTGCTGATTACCATCTTTTTACTAACTGGGTCATACATTCTGTAGCCCTTTGTGTTTTCACAATAACCCACAAAAATTAATTCATTTGATTTGCGGTCCCATTTCAAACGGTTTTGCTTAGGAACATGTACCATGGCCTTAGAACCAAATATCTTTAAATGAGAAATGTTTGGTTTCTTACCGGACCATTTTTCATATGGTGTTACCTCATTCAAAACTCTTGATGGTGACCGATTAATAACATAAGCTGCTGTCATAACTGCTTCAGCCCAATATGTTTTCTTTAAATTAGCTTCAAACAGCATACATTTAGAACGCTCAACCAATGATCTGTTCATGCGCTCGGCCAGCCCGTTCTGCTCCGGAGTGTACGGAACGCTGGTTTGATGCTTGATACCAGAGGTTTCTAGAAAAGCAGAAAAATCTTTATTACAGTATTCTCTACCATTATCACTCCTCAAGACTTTTATTTTCTTTTCTAATTCATTTTCTACCTCTTCTTTGAACTTTTTAAACACAGATTTTATATCCAACTTATTCTTTAGAATATACACATATACTTTTCTAGAAAAATCATCTATGAAGGTTATGAAGTACTTTCCTCCTCCTGCAGAAGGTGTCTCCATCGGACCACAAAGATCTGTGTGTATAATCTCTAGCAATTCATTTGCTCTAGAATTAGATGGAGGAAACGGAAATCTATTTTGTTTAGCTTCACAGCAAGGTTTACATACAGAATCAATCTCTTTACTTGATATTTTTATACCCTCAGCACAAACCTCTAACTTCTTAACATCTGCAATATTCAAATGACCCATTCTTTTATGCCATGTAATCAAATCTGTATTACTCTCAAATGTAGAAGCATATGCATTATGAGTTGCTATATTGAGTTTGTACATGTTATCACTCAATTTTGCTGTTGCAATGAGTACTTTATTGATACTATAAATGTTACAGCCTTCACTTGTGAATTCCAGTTTACATCCATTTTTTGTTAATTGACTGACTGATAACAGGTTGGCACTCAACTCAGGAATAAATAAAACATTTCTCACCTGGATCTGATGCACATCATTACATACTTTTGTCTGAATGTTTACTTTACCCAAGTTATGCACGGTGACCGCATCATTATTTGCCACCATTATCTTTTGGATCGGAGGTGACTGTATATCGTACATCCAGTCTGAGCGTCTTGACATATGCATTGTTGCCCCTGAGTCTATATACCAATCATCTGGATTTAATGAACTGTAAGCTGAAAAAATAGCTGAAAAGTTATTTTGATTAATATTCTTTTCTCGACATTGGCTTTTATAGTGTCCATATTTATTACAACTAAAGCAACGTGGGCCTTTTCCTTTTGGTTTTGAGTTATTCTGTGAGGTTGTGCTATTTTTTCTGTGCTTCGTGAGGAATGCTGTGGATTCTGATACCTTAACCTCTTGCAACAATTTTGTCTTAACAAAATCTGATGAAATTTTAATGCTTGAACTCTCTAATCCCATAATCATTGGCTTATAATTGTCCGGTAAGCCAGCTAGCATGAGAGTTCCGAGCCATTCATCTCCAACCTCGAAACCAATATTTCGTAATTTATGAGCCGTGCTCATTAATTTATTCACGTACTCCTCGACACTGGCACAATTATCCAACGTTGTGTTGATTAGATCTTTTAATAAGCCAACTTTTCTTGATAGCCCGGAGTCCTCGAAGGCATTTTGAAGGTTTTGCCAAACTTCTCGAGATGACGTTGCATTTTCGATATGAACAAAGTTGATTGGATCTACCAACAAAATTATCTTGGTCTTGGCTTTTAAGTCTTTCTTGGCATCTTGACCTCCAGGATCAACGCAATCCCATAATTCCTCGTGCTCTAAGTACGATTTTACCGCAAACTTCCATGTGGAGTAATTTTCTCTACCGGCGAGTTTCGCAATTTGGAGGTTAGACATGTTCATGGTGAAAAATTATTACGATTCGCGACGATTTACTTTTAAACAGCAATACGGTACGACAATATGAACAACGGATTCTACTTTTACGCCCATAACCTGTGGGAAACTTAATGAAAATCCCGGAAAGTAGTAATTAACTGATATCGTATATTGCAAAGTAATGATGAACAGTAACAGAGACAAGTGACGCGCCATAGAGTAGACAGGCACCACAGACTAATATATTTAATCGATATTATGTTGTGTTTAGTATTGTTCCAACAGAAATGATCAAGTCTAGCAACTTAGGAGTTACTTGCGAGTTTCTGACTCCAGACAACTTTTAGTTATTTTGTTTATTCCGACGCCTCTTGTACTAAATTTGTCAGGATAGATAGAATTGTCTTTAAACATGGATAGTCCGTTGAAACTAGCAACACAAACAGCCACTGCCGGGTGACAATAGATGCGCGTCATCGTGCGTATTTTTATATCAAAGGAAACCAGTTCTAAAGTCATTGCAACAGTGGAACAAAATTATCATAGGTATGATTCATTTGTTCCGTCAGCTATGTCCAGCGACAGATGACTACTTCGGAGCTTGCATATTGTTCTATTGATTACTTCATTTTCTTCTTGATGCTTCATTGAACGTCGCCATTGCGTAATGCCGACATTTAAAATGTTTGGTCGATAGAAACCAAGTGTCGCGTGTTTTATTGTTTTGTACACTCGCCAAATGGTCCAATGAAATCGTCCAGTACAACCACACTTCGCCACCACGTAACCAAGCAGGGTACTTCGCTTGCAACCATATCGTTTTCCTATTTCATAACGACGATATAATGACTATGCGACAATGCAGCCACACTGCTACTAAGCACGTGTTAATTTTTGTCAGAAATCTTATCTTCATTTGCCGCATTGCTTAATTCAGTTGCCGTAAACGATATGACTACGTTATCCTCTGCCAAGGCTACGATAATTATAATTTCTATTTGCAGTATTAAGTAAACTACCGTGCCGCAATATTTGAACATAGTTGACGGTTTTATCTGAAGCCTCAAGTGCTCAGAGTGGGACGTGTTTAATGATCACTAGTTCGGTACGAGAGCGCAGACCGGTGCTATTCCTTATTTGTCTTGTTATTTATAGTTCACTAGTGGTTGTGTTCAATACATACTGAAATAACTGGAGCGTTATGTAAGTCTATGTTTGAGTTCCTTAACTATAGTTCCACTTGATCTATGTTGAGTTTTGTGGGGTAATCTTACTTGTAAACATCTCAGTATAATTTAGGTTCTACTTTTGATTTTGCATCTGCTGTCATTACGTAAGCACTAACAGAATATGCATTGTTTTTTTAATGAGAATATACTTAACCTATCTAAAATTTTAGTCTTTATTCCAAATATACTGCTCAGTTTTAATTTGCATCAGGACTTCGGTTATTTGTATTTTTCTCATTGCATACCGCCGTGCGTTTACAAGAGTTCGTTAAACATTTCTAATGTTCTGTTACGTCTACAAATGTAATCAAATAGTTCAGTAAAACTATCCTTCCATAGCTAACCTTGAGTTAGCGTCTGTAGTTATACGTATACTATACGATGAACGTAATCCAGCGGTGTGTTAAATAAACACAGAAATACCGAACGAACTTTCCATCGATCTCTTTCACCCGATGGCATAGTTCGCGAATTGCATAAAACCGTTCAACTTCAATATTGTGAGAAAACTCTTTGATTAATTATTTTAACATTTGTGTCTTATTTCCCTAGGCTCGTTGATACCATAATGCGTAAAAATCACTTATTCTTGTACTATAGTTAAGTAGTAGTTTATCTAAGACGACTATTTTGTGTATTTGAAACCTGAATTGTGTCTAGATTTTCGCGGTCATTTGGTTTGATTGTACTAGCATATATGAGTTTCGAAATTGGTAGCACTCTTTGCTTCCAATTTCTATTGGAAAGAACAATGCTTAGTTTTCAGATATTTATGTATCTTTTAAATTTTATTCCATATCTCTTGAAGCATCCCAATGTGTCGATGGCGTAATAGGTCTTTGTTATTGTAAATTTGTATAGTTAAGCTAAATATTTTGAATCCTACAAAACAAACGTTTCTTGTATGAAGCATTAAAAACGCAAATATTGAAGCTCTTATCTTTAGTCGAATTTCAGTCATGCTTCACTTATCTGCGCAGAGACGTGACTTAAATGACTACCTAGTCTGAGTCGCTAATGCACTCGACAAACATAATGTTTAAAAAGTGGATAATTTAAGTAATCAAGCTTAATATTTAGATCAAGGAAATGTTTTCAGTCTAGATAAAAATGTGTTATCTATCACAACCTCGCATCGTGACGCCTTAACCTTAATTATAGTGTCTTCATTTTAAGTCTAGACAACTTATACATCCACTTTTCTGTTTTTGATATCAATAGCGATTATATGTGATATATTAATAAGTTAGTGTGTAGAGTATTTGAAATTAAAATTAAATTTTACATATTTTTAGCATTAACGTAATTTAGATGGATCTCTAAAAATTTTCCGTTGCTTTCCAAAAGCCCACCACTTTTGTTTTCATTTTAATCATTCCAGGATCAGTTTCATTGCTTAGGAGAAATTTACTATTTGCGCTTCATACTGTATATTTCTTTATTTTATGGATATTGCTCATTGCTTTTTATCCTCAAGAGAGCTACCATAACTTGGCCCAAAATAAATAAGGTTTGTTGTGCCAGACGTTTGCCAAATGTTTACGCATTCGTCTTTGACGGCTTCGACCCAAGACCTCAGTGTTTGGACTGCCACTGGGAGCCTCTTACGTAAGACCCATATTGAGTTACCGAAATGTGGACTATTTCGATCAAATTGACTGTTTAGCAGAAGGAAATTTCTATTCCGAAATTTCCGAGAATCTGACGAACTGTTTCGCATATTAAATTTGAATTAACATTTATTTCTGTTGTAATAACAAATTAACATTAACGTACATTTAATGATAAGCAGCTTAAGGCTCGACAATTTCAATTAACTTGTAACATGGGAATATTCCGAGGAAGGAATATTAACAAAAAATGTTGGGAGTTACGTATTTATCGTAAAACAAGGGCTATTTAAACAACTACAGTTATTACGTCACCTCCGAACGTAAACAGCAATATTGTAATCAATACTAAGTGACCACAGGCGTTTGCGTGCTTTGCCGCATTTGTGAGGCAATGAATTGTTGTATTGATAACGTAAAATAATACTTAATGTACCGGTGTAGATTAATTTATAGCAGAAATTGGGTTTGGTAAATTACTTGGATAAAAGATTGACGTTGAGAAAATATACCGGTGCGACGAGAGAGATGAGTGCAGCAGGATGGGGTACCATCAATATTTTCGTCTTCGGTCTAAATGTTTGTTTTATGCTGCGCTGGGATAATGTAAAGACGTTTTGCTTGTTTTTGAACTATGTAAAGCTTTCTTTATTCATCATTCTTTCTTTTGTTTTTCATTTCTTTTTTTTCTTTTTTTTTGGTCGTAAGTTTAGTCGTGCGTCAAATTTGTTCTTACATTTACTTTTTTATACCACTATGTATCATGTGACAATGAAGGTAACCGGTTAACGTCGCCTCTGGACTTCTGCAGCAGCACCAAACGTGCTAACCACATAACGTGAGCCAAAAGTGAGCTTAGCTTAGCTGTTTATGATCCTACAAGCTTCGTAATTTATGTTCAACAATGATTCTTGCTTTATGTGCTTATTTATCTGACTATGACACTATCGTCACTTGCTGGTGACTGAAATGAATGAAAAAAGTTCTATATTGTTCCTGTAATTTTGCAAACGAATGCCTATACCCGCAGTACTATTGATACTTTCGTTACGGCTATAGGGTAACAGTTATCATCATATCTTTAGCTTCATACTTTCTCAATTACCCACAAATCCCCATCGGGTAAACCCAGTCGACTAACTAATCCTCCGTGGTATCCCAGCTATACAGTAAATTAATCCTTTGTGCACCGTCTGTAAGCCAACTGCGGTAGATGGCCTAAATAGAGCGCACTCGGCTTAGTAAGCTTCAGTTGGCTTGGCTAAGACCGGAATTCCATTTCTAATATTCTAACAACCTGAACATGCCAGTTAGATTTCTTCACAAATAACTACATTAAAGTGATGTCTAATTGTCTCCGTGTGGTTACGGATTTAAAATACATATTGTTTCCCCATTCCAACCTGAGGGTCCCTCTACTGCCCGTAACAAGGCCACCGGTTTCGTTCCCCAATAGAAGAACATTCTCCGCGACCATGATGGGCCTCAACCCGCGATTCAGTGGGCCCCATGCTTTGATAGGGAGCTCTGAACGCTCCTTAACTGGGATTAGGGAGCTCTATATGTAGAGAGGCACGTACGGGACATTGCACGTGCGTCACTCAGGCGCCTGATCCAAGCCAGTCCCTCCGCTACTCACGGCGGCAGCCCTGAGCTACCACAGTATTTAAATCTATAGGATCCGATATCTACAAATTGGGCGATTATTTCCCAATAATAGAATAATAAAACAATGCTAAGTTCTGTCTTGTCCATTCTTTACTAGAATTATCTATTCTAACTTACTCAAATAAAATGTGATTGTTATGTAAACTTCTTATACGGCTAATTTAATACTGCAGTAAACTACATGATTTGGCCTATTCCACGCAAGAGATGAGGTAACCCTTACAATTAGTATATTCAGCTCTGGTTATTGCTCTCTCCGTTCGGGACACGGAAGGGATGCGGCATTCCAGTCGGCACTAAATATAAACCGGTTAGGTTTCAAATGGGTCATATGGTTCTTAATGTGAAGAGTTCTACTAGCGTTTATGTTTTTGTAGATTATACTTATGAGATTGCACCCAGTAGCAATCAGGGGACTGAGTCAAAACTCATACGACAATCTCATTTTAGATTTTGGCGATCCCATACATTTTAGTGTTACCTACGGATAACGGAACGTTAGCACTTTTATAGGGGGCAGATAGACAGATTTATAATAGTACATTCCAAGGTTTAAATAACCAAGCTACTCATATAGTGTTTTCTTCAGCTCTATCTATATCATAAAAACTGACCCCTGTCTACGATTGATTACTGCAGAATGATGAATGAAGGTTCGTGACTTCGGCTTAAAGCCAACGATGCAGGATAGAAGGCGTGGTTGGTCAACGTTCTGAATAAAAGCAGTAATTTTTCGACAGACAGGGCTATATAATTGATTGTTCTGGAAAAAGATGCAGGATTTCGATCCAAATCCACAATTTATTCCAGAGTCGGTCAAATTAACGTGCATGTGTTTTTTCTCTATTTCGCTAATCCCGTTTCCAAAATTTACGAGTATATCACTATGTTTCTATTAGTGTAGATACTTTCGTAGCACCAATTTCAATTCAAACAAATGAACTCTTGTGTCATAAATTTAAGACAACATTTAATTTAGGTAAACCACTTCAAATTTTGGGGCCTCTGAAGATTAAATGATGCTAAGAAGTGCCTTTTGAACGTTTCTTGCTAGTATCACTTAGACCGTTCGCAGACTATGTTAATGAAAATGCAAATTTTGAGACTTCAAATGCGGATGCGAGCAATGAATTGAAGATTTACTAATTTGTTATTTCCGTCTCCGATTTTGGCTTTTGTACCACTTAAAATACTTATGACATTATTAAATGTTGGTATCACAGCTTGACCATATTCTCATATTATAGTTCTAAAAGTAGCAATCTGTACGTCAATTGTGAAAGCTATTATTGAGGCTTTACAATGAATATATTTTATATCTATTATTTTACATTATTTCATACCAAGATGAATTTCAATGTAAAGCTTTGTCATTTTTTTATAGCTTAATTTTCCTTGTTACAGTACGGAACCTGCAGCATAATAGGGAGCCATACGCCGCGGCGGAAAGACGGGTGCGACACGCACTCGTGGTACGTATTTTAATACCTTAGTATTAACCATTGGTCCGCCAATATTATTCAGTTTTGTATCCGTGATGAAAGAGAATATAGCTGATATATTTCCCTGAACATTATCCTAATATAATAAAGGCCATATTGATATTAATCTAACAGTATCCAATGTACCAATGAAGAGTGTACCTATATTAAGCACTTGTCTGAAAGCTCGCCGTCACTTTCACGGAGAATGGTAATGGTTTTGATAATTAGGTTTCACTGGAAATTGTGTATAGTGTCATGAGACATTCTACCTCTGTTCCTTTGAAAAATATGTACAGCTACATCCCTTTACACACCAAAGTCTCGTAATTTTAAAAAGTAATTAGTTATTACAAAAGCACATAATGTATGTACAGTCAAACCAGACGCCACCTTTACGTTCACTACAGTTTTTACCGCACCTCACTAACTTTATTTATCCAGTTTATACCGCATGACTCTCCCGTATTTCGTCGAGTATTTTTCACGTGGTTTTCGCTACTCTTATTTGAACTGTCGATACGTCAATTCGTTCAGTGTGGCATTTCCAGTTTCCACATTGAATTCCATTTCTCATACAGCGATTATTTTACTGCCAGCATGTTACTCGATATGTTCTATAAATTAGTAGCTTCTGTGTTCAATTCTTGACCAATGCCATGAGTCAATGTAATTTGTTAACGATATCGACTGGGGGAACAATATTTATCCGCGTGCTTACAGACTTAGAATCTATGTACTCGTATTCACCACCTCACTCTATCCTGAGGGTGTCATAAGGGCCGACAAAAGAAAATTACCATGCCGAAAAAAAAAAACCAGAGAAAGAACCCGTCTGGCCTCCGTGGCACAGTAGGCTAATTACCCTTCATGTAATGGGAGGATGCCCGACTCAGCAGTGGGTCATTTATGGGCCGACTAGTAGTAGAACAATAAGATTGCTATGAAATCATTTATAGTGTTCACGTACTGTGACGGTCCCCGTCACTCAATCAAAGAACTATCAATCTCCTAGGATGTATAAGTCACAACATCACTAGGTTTCAATTTAGAATCTAAACTTCAATCTGGTGTTGGTTGTTAAATTGCCTTGCGTGTAATTTACGGCATAGTGTACATGTGCTTAAGGTAAAGATAATGAGTGAAACTTATTATGATACATAACTGAAAATTTACTGAGACACATTAAATGTTTACTCATCCATTTATTAATCATGATCAATCATTACAGGCATTTCTTAAAATGGCTTTATACTACTATTTCCAATAACTCCATGACAAGTAGTCGACATCCAAGAAAATGACGTTGCTGACCTTTGACTCATTGTACTAAACAAGAGGCTTAAATCTCAACTGTCTTGCCGTTGCAATGTATCCGTGATTGTCATGTGTTATCGTGAGAGTCTCATTAAAACAATGGCGCAACTTTAGCAAAGTCCAGAGCTTATTCCGAGCCTATTGTGCGCAGCTCTAAGGCATGAGTATGAAATGTCACATATAAATTCTGCGGTACAGTGCTACATTTAGCTTTCGAGCCTTTGTTCTTGGGAGCGTGGGCAGATGTTTCTCCGATTGCCTGAATTGAAGACTTCTGGATTTCCCTCCTATTATTTGTACCAAGTTATTTTGGTAGCTCACGTATTTCACTAGAATCCAATTTATAGTTTCTTTCAGTTTTCAACAAAGGGACTACAGAAATGTTATAAATATCCTTAATTAGGAGGAAATTCAACTCCTGAATGGACATGTCACAGCACCGAATTAATCGCCATAAAATTATCTCTACATGTTCTTTCTTTAACTCATTCTGTCGTATGTGTAATTTTAAATGTGTGAAATAAATCATCAAATATCCTTATATGACTTTTATATCTAGCTAATCAAATCAGTCCCACGCCTGTAGAAATACAGAAAAATCAGACAATCGCACAATAACAGAAGAGAGCTTCGGTAAATACAACTAGGACCGGAAGCGCTATGAGCGCAAATTCTATTATACTAAACTTGTAATACATAATGTAAGTGTATCTACGAAAGTATATAAGCATTTTTTAACCAACAAAGTCATTTGAAAGTCGTCGCCCTCAAAGGCGACCTCTGCCGGGAAACGTCTTTAATAAAAAAACGACGATTACTTTAATGGTGAGATGTACGAAAGCTGCGGTACACCGTAATGCGTCACGGTACACCGGGTTTCGTTCAGAGTGCTTTGAACCTATTTTTGGGCTCTGCATAGTTTGTTTCTACAATTGTACTCTTTGATTTGTTTCGACGTTCGTTCCCGGAATCTGTCGGAAGGTTAAATACACAGGGTTTAGAACATTTCTTTATTTGCTACCTATATTTTTTGCTATTATTTGCATATATTTAGTAATTAACTTATCCTACTCCAGATCTGCTACATGTTTTCTATCTTACCTGGTACGTTTGAGGTTTAGTCAGTTGTTCCTGAAGATAGGACCAAAACTAGAGTTCCAAAATAGTATTGTAGTCTTTCATTTTATAAAAATGTGCAGACTTATTTGAGGTTTGATCTTTCTAGAACATTGGCATAGATTAGTGTGGCCCCTATAATACAACGACTTTACGCAGCATGACAACAAATCTTAGATGATTTTTTTTCCTATTTTCCGGCAATTCTAAGGGCTGGCGACGCCGAGGCGCGTTGTGTTCAGTAATCTGAACAATTTGCTTTCTCTTCTATTGTTACTTTTTGTGTAGGTTTTTGTGATTATATTATTACTAGATTCCTTGCAAAATGATATTTTCCTACAGATCAAAATCACTTGAATGTAATGAATGAAAACTTTAAAAGTCTTACCCTAGTCTCATTTCTGAGTGTCATGGAAATTCTTCGGTCTCTGAGTTAACACTGATTATGAGTAAGTCAAAAATTACGCTCGTATAGTATCAGAACACAAAATCTCTTTGGCTCTACACCTAGATTTCATTTCGAGGCGTTAAAGCCCTTTGTTTTTACTTGCAAAATTGAAAAGACCTGTCCCAATATCGAGTAATATTTGTCTTTAAATGAACGATTATCCGTTAATTAATCAACCATGTTCATTCAAATAAAAGTAGTGATAAAGTTACCAGTTTAGCACAGTTATCTTTGCGATAGCACCATTATTTCAGCTCCTACCAAACCGCTTTTTTCTCAATCGGTTTAACACGAAAAGACCGATAGCCGCGTAAATTAACACCCAAAACCGGCCCTGAATAAACCACTTAGCGTACTCCATTCTGCTCAGGTTTGTTTATTGACTCATTAAAGACTGTGGCATCGCTTTGGTCTCAGAACGAGTCTACTGATGAGATCATTCGTGTAACGTAACGATCTGGAACTTCAACATTCAGAAATAAGTGTGGCTTCTGAGTAATAAGTTTAAAAATTGTGTCTGGGTTGATAGAGGCATTTGCGAGATTATCATCTGAAGATAAAGTAGGTTGTGACGAAACATTCTTGATTTACAAAGCTGCAACAGCATGATGAACAAACCCGTTCATAATCTTTGCTCGTTCATTTCGGCATTTTTGGCAACATACCTTAACCAAACGAACTAAAGCCCGTTAGCTTGAATGTGCGTATCAAATCATCAGTAACTGCTCTGTAAAAAACGCTTCATCTGATTCTTTAAACTATATCAAATCCTCGTCATCATCGTATCGATTAAAGTAGTAACTACTAAATTTAATTCTGTCACACGGTAAGAACTAACGGAGCCACCAAGTGGATCTTTAAGCTAATGCCAACTCCTCGCAAACTATTGTTCACTTAACCCCTTACATCTAATTAGAATCATCCCTCCAGTATTTGTAACAAAAAATGTGTATCAGTGATCATCAGTATCAGTCTGACATCGTGTATTGAGGTCATGAGTTACTCTAGGGTGAAGTTTTTCGTACTGGGCAAATATTTGCTTCTGCCAGGATATGAGGCCGTTGGCATTAAGTGCTATTTTTTTCTATTTGAGATTGTCAGTATTTATCTTACGGTAAACCATTACAATGATGCTATCCCTGAGACCCTGTTTATCCTGTTATTTATAATCTAGGTATTCTAGGAGAAAGTGAATAGGTATGTTCTAGGTAAACGTGCTGCATCGTCGACTGCATATTCACTTAACATCAGATGAGATAGTGGTCAAACGCTTACCTAATAATTCTAATTCTTAGAAACCTTAACCGTTGGAAAAGTGGTGATGCTTTGCTCGTCTGATGAATGTGATGGCGTTGATGTTATCAATCAACTTTGTGATAGTGTGTCCATAAAATTTCCTATAAAATAAACTCCTAGTGAATCATAAATCTGAGTAATGTTAAGTTCCGTAATTAGACTCTAAAAGCTTCCTATGCAACTTAATCCAATAAGCTTAACCAACTTAGCTATATTATTTATTATATAAAGCCCAATTTGCAGCTTTCAACTTCATACGAGCTTAAACGCCGTCCCTGGAAGTTCAGTAAGTAACGTAATCAAAAACTTGCCGTGGCCAGCAGTTGAACTAATCGGGGCTCATGCCAACAATTGTGGCACGTGCTTAGAATTTGTACGTAACACGCATCAGCCATAGGGGGTACTAATAACACGCTGGAATTTAGAAAAGGCTATCTACATTAAACATTGTTTAAATTTCTACATTGTATCACGTCTAAGAAATTATTTTTGATGGATTATTTATTGTAGTTTCCGTTGATATAAGCCAAGATTAAAAATACTTTATTAAAATAGGATGATTCATTCTGGACTCTGAAAATTCCCTTCTTGACATGTATTTGGCTACTTTTGGTAAGAGAAGTACATATGTCATTTAGTTTTTAATTTATAGGTTTAAAGAAATACTTCAAGAAATATATTTAATCCAAGCCCCCAAACATTGGAGTCAAAATCGACAATTGATGCTAGCAATTGCATTGTTTAGAACTTCTAGAAAATAGCATGTTTGGGCCTAGGTTTTTTCTTGATGTTGAAGTTTCACGATTAGTAGTTTCTTGAAGTTGGTGAATTTATCCGATAATAGATTCAATAAGCTATTATTGACGTTCTTTAAACCATCTGAACATATAGCTGGTAGTAGTAGTTAGTAGACTAGTTGACTATTACATCATATTGTTGTTCCATATAAAATAATGTAATATCACAAAAATTGATAATCGCTTCACAGATCGCATCTCATTTCAGACTAATGAATCGCACAATTCTGTTGAAACCTTGGCAAAATTTTAATTGGACTCGATAGCGCTTCGGAAAATGATTTATCGATACAAATTTAATTAATGTCACTCGGCCGGTTGTCGGCTTTTGATTTTTCCCTTTCATATCTGTTAATTTTGTTCAATCGTCGTTCTGGTTAAAACCGCAAGCAGTATTTATCTCTATTTTATGTAGTCACGAACTGGATTTACTGTGATCAAAATATTTTACTTAGCGGCCTGCCATTGACTGCTTCAATCCAGTAAATACTCTGTTCTAACTTTTAAAACATTACACGCATCCAATTTCAGGCTAACCAAACACTGGACCATCAAAAACTACCTCAATATGTTCAAGGCGATCAGAAACTAAAAGGAGGTTAATCTCGTATTCAAGGCACGCCCCCACCGCAGGGCTGGTGTCACGTCACCGCTAATCAGCCTATCTCGTGACCTGCGGTCAGAATGTGTTTCTAGTGTAATGGGAAATCGGGGTTGGAACCCGATCGCCGCCAAAAGGACACGATAACGCTGAGAGAACACAAAATGCTTGGATCTGTTTTGAATGTAATTTTATCTATTTCGAACACATTCAATAGACGAGTCATCCCGCGATTCGTAAAATACATTCTCTACTCAGAAATTTGATTTTTCTGAGACTAAACTTCTTTGAACATCTAAAGGAAATTGGCTGAACCTTTGACGAGTTGGCACGATGGCAGAGAATGTAAATTGATGCAAGCTCAATATTTGTCTTCGTAATTCGGTCGTTAATTTTTCTCGTCTGTTGACTATTTACGTTACGGCTTAAATTAATGTGCTTCACTTACAATTCCAATGATAATGTAGGCTTTCCAATCGACTGAGTTTTTCGTCTGGCAATTAATAATCTGATTGTATTTCGGCTTTAGTTAATTTAATTGGTATGTGTAGAATAGGAACATTTGGATTGCATAGACTCACATAAATTAATACGCATGGTTCCTCCCCAAAGCTAAAAGGAATGAATGACGTTGTTTATTCCTTTTCACTCCCTAATTCATAGCTTATAGCATCATGAAGACACAGAGCTCCGTACACCGCTTTACACGTATATTCCCAAGATAAAGGTGTCGTGGCTACTACGTGCTTAGCATTTATATTGCTCCCCGCTTCGACTGTAGCCCGTTGCTGGGAACCGTATGAATTGGACGCTTCCTTGAATATAGATAAACCATTTTATGACACGTATTGATTTTTGTGTCCATTGGTTGTACGATCGCCTTGAGTCGAAATATGAATAAGGTTCTTAAGACTTTTACAATACATATTACTTAATGTATCCGACAAGAATATAAGTAATCGAAGTTACTATCGAGCCGCACTCTAAAGTACTACTTTTAAATATAGATTTATAATACCTTGGTATGCCGTAGTATCTTGGCATGTGGAGACTTGGCTCGTTCTATAATTCAATTACGGATATGGGAAACCGATTACCAAGTTTCTGCTTTGGAATTGAATCGATGCTTTTGAAATCCATCATATCTACTGACCTTATTTCGGACTTGCATTTAATAGATTACATCGATACTCCAGGGTCCCCAACTAGCTACCAAATCAAACCCTGAAAAGCAATTACCGTGGCTTTAAAAATCATTTTTGACAGTTTTGGTAACCTACTAATACTAGAATGTCAGTTTCTGATTATGCCACACGTATGGATACAAGAACTTCAAAAGATCTTTTGAATTTGTGACTTTCTACCTGGATTAAAAATTAAAGGCATAAAATGACGGATGGCTACCTAAATGTTATGTTATTGCTCTGGAAACTTCAACTCTATTCTTGGGCAGCGTTATGTCCATTTTGCTTTTATCATTTATCTGTACAAGTAAAACTAGTGCTCCATCAACTTGATCTTTAAACTTTTCCCACCATTCAGTGCTTCCTCTATAGCGGTGTCCGCTTCCCGGATGTGACGTCATCGATCACGTTAGTACTACACGATGTGCTTTTACCCATTGAATTTAAGCGTCTTGTTTTGACTTTGATATTTAAAGTAGCCCGGTTTTCTTACTATAAGTATACATAATACTTATCTTCATTGTAAATAAATCTCTCCTTCACTGCTGGATATAAGCCTCTTCTAATGAGAACCATAGCGCTGTTGGATTGGAAATGTATAGCTTCAATTAATTTTTCTCATCAACATCTCAGCCTATAAATGACGCAGGGAAGAATTGTGCCGCCGCTCTTTCTAAATTAACATGTGGTGTCTCACTGGCCTGAGAGATTCGTACAGTGCTTGTAATTTCATATTTTATTAAATTCACCCAAATGAACGTTTCCCTATACAGTCAAGAAGCAATTATTGCGAGCATCGCCTCAGTCGACCTGCCTTAATAAGTAGAAACTTGTGAAAAGCCAGGTGTGGCGCTGATAAAGCCTTCTGCAGCACGCGATGCCGCCGTACATAACGATTATTGAACCAAACTGTTATTCCTGTTGTTTTCACACTTATATAATTGTAACTACTTAGGATTAACTAACTGCTGGAAGTCTATGAGCTTGAGAAACTTTGTTGTAGTTATTCTAATTGGAATCAACTGTCAAGTATATTTATTCTATCTTCAATATCACCATTGCTAATTAAACCCAGTCATCTGGAACCTAATACATAAAGAGAGTTTCTATGCTAATCCAAGAGCCTTAATTTTATCAGTATGCAGAGCGATAGCCGTCTGAGATCCATCTAATGGGATAATTGGTAATCATTTAGATGGTATATTTGCAATCGTGACCGCCTGCTTTGCGGGCTCGCAAGCATGATCCAGGTCGGATTAGTTCATTATATTTGACCAGTCTAAAAACGAATGTTCCCATGTTTAATTTGCCTGAGGCCTTTAAGCAATAAACATCATCACCGACAGAAAACAAGCGCAATCATCAAAGAACCTCACGTTACTAACTCGCGAACAATTCCAGCTTCGAACCAATAAATCTGGATACGATAAATACAAAAACCACAAATCATTCTGTGCGTAAATGGTTTTTATACGAAGAAAATAATACTACAGCTTTTAGTACTCGAAGGTCGAGCCGTGAAACACCTAAACCAGAATCTTGAACAATTAAAATGTAGCCTTCAAATCGACATAAAGGATTTACGCTTACAATGGAGGCAAAGCTTGCTTTTAAAAGGTGAAATCATGGGAAAGAAATGGTTGTAGGGTTATAAATCTAATTTTTTCCAATAATAAATTATCAATCTAGTAAAAACCGTATTACCAGACTCGATAATTTATTATGCCAACTTTGTCGAAGGCTCCCCATTCTTTCGTAAATGTTTTACAATTTAATTGAATGCTTCGTCAGGTGCCATTGTGTTCCCAACTAATGACGTTCCGGAACTTATCGAAGATGAGAAGATTTATCGTGTAAACTTTCAGTATCTAACAGCCTCCCGTCCCCACATTATAATTACGCTGGTGGAATTTAATGCTCGCAATATATCATGTGGTTCCTCACTCTTCAGTCTCTCATCGTTTATCATAACGTAGGAGCAAGATGGAGATGGTTGGGAAAAATATCGAGTATCGATGGACTTGCATTCTTTACGTAAAGGCTTTCTTTACACTGATAAGTATTAACGTATACCGTTCAAATGAGTCGTTTCATAACGCTGAAATCTGTTTCTTCCTTTGCGATAGTGCCTTTCCTCGCTTCCTTACTTTATAAAGACGCGATCCACAAGTAACTGCGTGATAGAGCTTGGGAATATTTTGAATATTTCATATGGCTGTGTGTCAACCTTGGTGTTTTTCTGTCTACTTAGAACTTGGTGCATATCGATATTAAGATTTGCCTTACACTACACTACTCGGACGATTAGGGCCGCTTTCAATCAAGATTGTTTGGGCAGTTGTGCCAAGTTTGCCAGAATTGGCCTACTTAACTCACACTGGGCTTTGTGTGGTTTTTAATTGTTTCCTAAACATGCGAATTTGTGGCTTATTTTGATGTAGTTACTATCGAGTGTGGTCTTGTTGTGTGCATGCGTGAAGTTATTTGGGACTTTGATCCTTGTCATAATATTTTCAGCTTTGTGTTATTCATCGTTTGTGGCTTCAACTATTGTTTTAGTAACTGGTGTTGCTTTTAATATTAGATGTATATTGTCTTCAAAAGACGATTTGGACTAGGGGTGATCTATCATTTTTGCAACAGTTCTTCTACGCCTATAGACACATCGGATGTCCGGGTCGGTCCAGAGCGGACATCCGGTTTTCCTCGGTCGGATATGTGTCAAATTTTCATAGACACGAGTGTTTCATAAACTGTCGTTATAGAAAATTGGTCAGTGGTGAGAAAAAGAGAAAAAGTGTGAGGTGAGCTTGTGGCATGTTTGTGTTTTAGTGTCCAAAAATATTCCGTGTGCTGACGGATTTGTGTCACTACCCCATTTTATCCGGAGTACGTCGTAAGAGCTAACAAAGGGAAATGACAAGTTTGAAATCCTAGCCGCAAGAGAAGGAAATCTTGAAATGAAACCCTATGTTAACCCTTTTGGCCAGTAGGCTAATTATACTCCCTTTGATGGGGGGAGGCCCAGCTCAAAAATGGGTCATGGACTGAGTAGTAGTAGTCCAAAAATACTCGTTAATTTATGGATATTTTTAAATCGTATGCCTTCTTTGGTAACGGTAATATTGAAAGAAGCAAGACCTTTTTTAAATCTAAATCGAACCTTTTTTATTCCCTTTTCAACATCTTGCCCAGGCTTACCAAATCAATAAAACTGTCCACTAAAGACATGTTGTGGAGTTGGCGCAGAATGCCAGCCTCTTGGCCGACCTAATTGTTGGTCGTTCGACGACACTTGACGCGCGCCCGTCCTTGGCAGCACAAGATTGCTCTTGGGCTCTTGGTCCTCCAGCTATGTGCTTGAGCGTATTTGAGATACAACTTAGCTTTGGTAAGAAATATTTGGAACAGAATTTATTGTTTGGCCGTTTGAGTAAAAAGAAGTGGTTGGTGTATTTTTTTGTTTCCTTTGAATTGGTGGTATGATAGAAGGGACAGAAAGAATTATATAAGATGTAAAGGCAGCACAGAAAGTCAGAATTACAGAAATAGTATAAAAGTAAAAAGTATAAATAAATAAAGTACCCGCCGCCTTTGGATCAACGGGTCCCGGGTTCGATTCCGGGGTCAGGCAAGTGTCTTTGGCTAAACCAGAGGCACTTGCTTGGAGTCTGGGTGTCATTTGTGTTCGTGAATTACATGTTTGTAAGCGATACAGGTTATTCCTAGTGCAGGGGCTTCGTTTTTTGTTTTTACAAAAAAAATATTGACAGAAAAGCTCGAATGAGTTTATGTTGCGCTATTCCACTCAATGTAACCAACCTATGTACTAGCTATGAATAAATAAATAATAAAAATAATAGTTGCACCAGCTTCTCTCATTTTGGTGTCCTAGACAGCGACAGGAGAGGCGGAAAAAATTATATGACGCTTAGTGCTTCCCCAAGCACTATCATCATTTTAATGATGATAATTACGATTGTGGATGGAAGTCTATATTTGCCTTTGGATTTCCTTTGATGATAATATAAAAGGGTGGGATTCTGACCGAGGAACGAGTGTAAATGGCCGTATTGTGAATTGAGCTAAATTAATTATGTGTTTAATGTTCCATTATTAAAATAGTCATGAGTCATTTGGTGCTACCGGCTCACACATCCGTTCTGACCCAAGAGGATAGGTTATCTTTCGTGTAATTATATAAATGTTATATTATTGTCAAGGGCATTCAAAACAATATCACTTTTTAAGTAAAATGTGTTCTGTGTTCTAGCCACAAAGTCTATTTTAGTTACTTCAGGTAAACAAACCTACTAATCAGCCCATACATGACTCACTGCACAGTCGGGTCTCCTCCAATTACATGGAGGGCAATTAGCCTACTGTGCCACGCTGGCCAGACGGGTTGGTACAGGGATTCGTATCCAGTTTTCCGTCTCTTCGGCTAGGTTATCGGCCTTGTCATTTCCTTTCGTCTGTTTTTACGACACCCTCAGGATGGAATAGGGTGGTGACACTGTGTATTCTAAATCCGTCACCACACTGACAACGGTCCTTAACCTAATATTGTAAATTATTTAAAGATGTTTTTAACGGGCTAGTTTAGGTTACTTACCAATGCTATAGTGTTCGTTCGGGATTTATACCACACGACATTGGCTAGAATTTAGCAGACTAAAGCTAGCAATTGGATCGACTCGGGTGAACACGTTAATAGAAATTAGCAGGTATGAGGAACAGGTTTTTTAATGCGGCCTCTAGTCTAATAGATCTTGCCACTTACCTTAAATCAAGCAATGCGAAGACTGTTCTATGACTTTAGATAGAGTAACATACAGGGTTGATACGACATATGGGCATTAACTGCCTATATTAGGTATCATTTCCAGGATCTGTACCAAAAATCAATTAAAATGGAGCAATAGTTTAGCCGCAAATGATTTTTTAAATTTTTGCCTCATTTGAACATGATGTATCTTTCCTAACAGATGTTTATGCCTAACACATCATTTATTAACCTTAGGGGCTGTCCATTAATCACGTGATGTTTTTTTAACATTTTTTAACCCCTCCCTCCCCCTTAGTGATACCTGGTGAGGTTTAAGACTACCCCTCCACCCACCATGAAAAATCACGTGTATTTTTTTTGTACCGTTTCGACTTCATACTAATCACAGTATACGTAGTGTAATTTAATGCCCCTCTGTCATATCAACTCTGTATAACATTCGCTCTCTTTCTCTCTCTTGCATTGACATCATAGCTTCTGGGCGTGCCCTCTGTTTACCATTAGACAATTCTCCCTTTTCTCGGGGAGGAAACAATCAAGCGGCATGATGGAAAGTGCCAGTCGGTCCCTAACTTGAAATAACGACAATATTTACAATGATCTTAACTTTACAAGTCAACAATAACTTCCAGCCGAGAGGCCCCCGCGTACATAAAGTGCGGCAGAACGGTTTTCGCGAACTGACTCTTCAAATGTATAGATGCTGTCTTTGAGTAATGTAACTAGCTTGAAATTCCAACTGTGTGGTATGTACGACATGTGTAGTCAGTGTGGCGAGGGCTTTAGAATACATTTTGTCACCACCCCATTTCATCCTAAGGATGTCGTAAAGTCGACAAAAGGAAATGACAAGGCCGAAATCCTAGCCGCAAGACAAGGAGACTGCCTCGTTGGTCTAGGGTTTGGAAGTGGCGCCTTTGGATCACGTGGTCCGGGGTTCAATTCTGGGGCCGGGCAAGTGTCTTCGTGTAAATCAGAGGCACTTGCTCTGAGTGTGGGTGTCATTTGTGTTCGATGAATTTCATGTTTGTAACGCTTAATAATGATTTCTGAGGTATTCGCGATTACACATTTAAATTAAACACTATGTAACGGATTTATAGATGGTGCTATGTTAAAAGTTAAACTCAAACTCAAAAGGAACTTTATTTGCTTAGGTTTTATCACAAAACTCATAAAAATCGTCATATTTAACGTAACAAAAACCTTAGCCTCAGCAACGCGTGGCCGGTTCTGCTGGTTGTCTATATATTTCATGTGTCTATGTCTCGACGCCTTCGACGCTCTCCATTGTGTATTCAGCACGCTTTATGGGGCACTTAACCCTCTCTTTTTGGCAACCCCAACCTACAAAGAGTTGCTATGCTGTATTAACTGTTTATGCGATCACGACAAACCCGGTCGAATGAGAGTTCATTAACTGTAGTCAAATAATGTTTATACATCACGCAATGAGATATTTTTTGTTAGAAAATATCGTACTCAAACTCGAAAGGAACTTTATTTACGTGGGCTTCATCACAAAACTCTTATAAATCGTCATATTTATAAATACCATTATCATCTTACGGCCTCTGTACATTCACACCTTTCACACACAACTCTTCACTCCTACAATCCCTCCATCTCCTCTGATCGCTCACAATCTCTGCGTTCACTCACATTCATGCCGAAACTAGCACCGGTTCGGAAGGCTGCTCTACAGAGAAGAGCCGGCAAGAAATTCTGTAGGTGCGTTTTTTTTTAAATATAGATCTTGTTTACAAAAACCACTAAACAGCATAGTGAGAGCAAGTTCGCAAGATGAGAGAAACACGCTACACGTTTACGCAATGAATAAATAGACCTTGGACCATCACGTTAGTATTTGTTTAGATATTCTTCATCTATGTATAATACGGTCTTCAAGGTTGCGAATGAAGCCTTTAAGGAATTCATATCATATGCCGTCATAGAAACGAGATGAAAAGATGACCGTGTTATACATGTCCATTTCCCAAACACCACTGTCATCTCGGCGCATTAACGAGTCACTATTAAACTCTGACATGGCTTCATTACATAGCAATAGTACTAACGGACCTAATCTATATCCTTGAAGTACTCCACAACCACCTTGCCCCTACGCCTTTGTTCTCACATTGTATTTAAGAGATGTCTCTCAATAATAAAAAAACTACACTTAATTCGTTACGAGTCCAAAATAAGCCGCAAACATAACATCTCCTTTTTATTGCATTTCACTTTCAGCGACACTCCTAAATTATGTATGACACTGCCATAAAACATCAGATGGCTTTAAGGGCGCCATAAAGCGGGTAATGGCTTTGCAGGTGTATAAGGAGGTCAGCTTTGGCTGATAACGTTAGGTTTGACGGATCGTTTGCAATTAACAAACCTAAATGTATAAAACTTGTATGTCAGAAAGAATCAGATTTGTTCAGTTTAAGTGGAAAAATAATATCTGATGACCTTAAAATGAACGGTGACCTAGACAAAACAACCCAAGCACTAAGTTTAAAGGCTTTATTGCAACGCGATTTTAGAATTTGAATGAAGATATGAAGTGTAGACACGCAAGGTAAAACTAGCCGCGTACTAATTGTTATGATAGAAATTATGCAAGTGTCGGACACCTTCGCCATTGTGGTAGTAAATACACACTCGTAAACATGTTTAATTGTCTACACTGAAGTGCATTAATGCGAGGGGCACTTGCTATCATTATAAATACAGGTGGTTACCGGTATTTTTATAAATATTGTATTGGAAAGTAATCAATATCTATAGTCTGAAAGTTTCATTTATGGTAGTCGATTTCATTAGCGTCTATAAGATGTTCATTATCTTCGTATTTGTCAATAACAAAAACATTGGCAGGATCAACTTGTATACTTCGACATATTTAACTTCCGTTATATACCAATTCCTCATTTTTTCGTGCTTCAACACCAACACATGTTTTACGAGGCTCTTCAAATTATCCAGAATATATTACTGGTTACTCATTCTTCTGAGTCTCGCAATTTTACGGCCATAAAGCACTCGTGACACATATTAAGACGTAAAGTGCAAATACGAGCGACCTCTTCCAGGAAAACGCGTTTCAGTTTATAAATGCATTGCATTGTCAATTCACAGATATTGTTCTGCCGTCATGCGCCCGTACGTAACCATAAATTCGTGATTAGTTTTGAGAATGTACGTGCACTATTTCATCGTTCCGTCTGACAATTGTACAAATAAAAGTATTAGACATGTTTGATGCTCTAGTGATCTAGTCGATCGAGATACACTATAGAACAAACCATGCCCTGGAGTCTACTACCAATGACCCACTGCTGAGTCGGGCCTCCTCCAATTATGGAGGGTAATTAGCCTACTGTGCCACGCTGGCCAGACGGGTTGGCACAGGGTTTCGTTTTAAGTTTTCCTTTTATAGCGGGTAGGTGCTCTGCCTTGCCATTTCCCTTAGTCGTCGACACCCTCAGGATGGGATGGGGTGGTGACGCTATGTATTCTAAATCCGTCACGACACGGACTAGACGGCCCTGGAATCTAGTGTCTGCAAATAACTTTAATGTTGTCGTTGCTTTGTTACAGAGTTAAAGGGTTGTCGGGCTTGGTGCGGGCAGTGGCCGCAAGCCCGGCACCATGGCGACGGTGGAGGGCCGGCCGGCGCAGTATGGCGTCAGCCTTCGGCAGCTGCGCGAGCTGATGGAATCGCGCGGCGCCGAGGGGATGGCCAAAATCAACGCGCTCGGTGGACCGCAGGATATATGCAAGAAGCTCTACACATCGCCCACAGATGGTATGTAAATTAATGCTAACACATGTAGTTGTAAAGACACATACAAGCTCCGAGGCACCGTTGTTGGAGGCACCTTTAGAACAAGATTTGGTGGTACCAGTTTTACTATAGGTATGCTGAATAACTGGTTGAGGTCACCGGAAAACGATGGATGCGGGCGGCCGGTCCTGGCGGCCTTTGTGGAGATCCTTGTGGACTATGTCCAGCAGTCGACGGCTTTTGCCTGAAATAATGACGCTGAATAAATCACACTTTCATTGTAATTAGGAAAGATTTGAAACGTTTAAAAGAGTCCTCATAAAAGGCATGAAATTTAAGTTATAGTAATAGTTAATCGTATTTTAAAATGTACAATCGCGTACATTTTAAAATACGATTAACTATTACTATTTTACGGGACCCATAACTATCTAAACAACAATTACGTTATGAAATATCTTCGACTTGGAAACCCGAAATTATTTATATAGACAATCGTATTATAGCCTTTGGACCTTGGAGCTCGTTTGCTTATCAGTACTCATAATTTAATTATTAATGTTAGTGCAATTTACTAATGTTATTTGTAAATTTATTTCCTCTTTCTCGTTATTGAGCGGCGATATCTCGCCATACAGTTTAATGATGTGCGATACTTAGGAAATGGTAAATTTTAAACAGAAATTATCCATCCTTTGATGCTTAGTCAAGTTGATTTATGGCTGCGGAATAAATTCGAGTTCTTCAAAAAAGATATAACACCATATTTCAATGTCGGTGAAAAATTCAGTTGTTGAAACGTGACTCATGAAATGTACGCAAAGTTTCTAAACGCATTTACGATTAATGTGAACTGAATTTATGGTTTCCAAGATTTCCTTACATTGCGACATTGTAGTGGAATATGTACTAATTGTGGAATGAATGTAAGCTTAGCGTGGTATGCGTTAATTTAATATTCGTATGGTGACGATAGAAATTATATCAAATCAAAACTCATTTAATGAGGTTGGCTCATTAGAGCTCTTTTATCAAGTCAAAAAATCAAATAAAATTTACTATTTAAAATTGATTATTTACCAACTTCCGGCGGTTAGGAATGCAGCTCTACAGAGAAGAGCCGGCAAGAAACTCTGTAGTTGTTTTTTTTTAGATCGCCATTTTTAGGTACAAGACTGGATATAAGACAGATTAGTGAGAGCAAACTCGCGCAATAGTCACAAATGGCCAAAATCAGCCAGATCTAGTTAGCAATAGTAGCCTTCTAAAGCCCGAGTTAACCGACCCCCAACAACGGCACCTGTTCACAACCATGACGCATGCGGCAGCCATCGCTCTCCTCAACCACATTGCAGGGAAGGGAACGAATATAAAAAGAGAACCTTTATTGACGTCCTTGCATTTTTTTTTAGAACCAACAACCCCTGCACTAGGTATAACCTGTATCGCAGTTTACAAACATTAAAATCACGAACACAAATGACACCCAGACTCGGAGCAAGTGCCTCTGGTTAACACAAAGACACTTGCCCGACCCCCGAATCGAACCGAGCACCCGTAATCCAAAGGCGGCACATCCCACCCTAAGACCAACAGGATTTCCCTGATAGAGTCTGTCTTCTGTCCCTCTGTCATCCTTACTCACGCACAGGTACACTATATCTGTAATGATCTGTAAGGTGTAGTTCCTTTCAGTCAAACAGCTGCAACAGTCTTGCTAAGTTGTCTCACTGTTAAGATCGCAAATATTATTCTTTTATTGGATCGTCGTTTCGTCGTTTCAGCCCATAAATGACCTGAGTCGGGTCTCCTCCAAGTTCACGGAGGGGAATAGCCCACGCTGGCAAGACGGGCTGGCACAGGGTTTGTATCAAGTTTTCCTTCTCTTTCGGCTAGGTGATCTGCCTCTTGCGTTCTTTTAGTCGCCTCTTACGACACCTTCAAGACGATATGGGTTGGTGACATTGTGTATTCTAAATCCTTCACCACATAATAAATAAATAAATAAATATCATTGGACATTTCACACAACGCCATCTCGTCCCAAGCTAAGCAACTTATTGTGTTATGGTAACGAGATGGATGATAAACTACATATATACATTTTTTTTTTGTAAATACATACATGTTATAGATAGAAAACACCCAGACCCGGAACATATACTTGTAGGTCGTACAAATATTTCTTCCGTGCGGGGATCGAACCCGCGACATGCTGCGCAGCAGTCGATCGCTCAACCACTGCGCTAACCGTGTCGACATGGATAATCTAGCAAGAACACATAATCAAATTGTACCAGGGTGAATCAAAAAGTTCTTAGAAGTGCATATATATGAAACCTTTTTGGATCAAGTTCGATATTCAAATTAAAGAGTGTCTATCACACTATATTTATGCAGACTGTCACTTGTTTTTGTCAGTTCGTTCGCATGTAATAAATTTTTTTGTGCAACGAGTTGCTAAAAAGTCAAAATTATGGATAAAAGTGAGTTACGTGCGGTGATAAAATATCTCAGTTTGAAAAAAATGTCTACGAAGGACATTTTTTTGGACATTCAGCAGACATTAGGGGGTGATGCTGTACCCTATTCTACGGTTGCGTACTGGGTGGCTGAATTTAAAAGAGGTAGATCAAGCTGTAAAGATGACCCGCGTTCTGGGCGGCCTTCAACCTCCGTTACAGAAGAAAATGTCAAAAAGGTTGAGAATCTGGTTTTGGAAGACAGAAGAATGACTATAAAACATATAGCTGAGATCCTAAAGATATCTTTTGGTAGCGTTCAATCCATTTTAATTGATTCACTGGGGTTCAAAAAAGTGTCTGCAAGATGGGTGCCACGAATGTTAACCGACGAAAACAAAAAGCGACGTTTGGAAATTTCCAAGCGTAATCTCGAAATGTTCCAGCGTGATTCGGATAATTTTTGCCGTCGTCTTGTCACCATGGATGAAACGTGGGTCCACCATTTTGATCCTGAAACTAAAAGACAAAGCATGTCTTGGAAACGACCATCCTCTCCATCCATTAAGAAATTTCGAGTTGCTCCTTCCGCTGGCAAAATTATGGCCTCTGTGTTCTGGGATAGTGAAGGAATCCTTTTTATTGATTACATGCCAAAAGGCCAGACGATAACTGGACCCTATTATGCAAATTTTATCCCGAAAGTGCGTGAAGCGATTAAAGAAAAACGTCGTGGAAAACTGTCGTTGGGCGTGTTGTTCCTTCAAGATAACGCTCCTGCCCATCGATCGGAAGTTGCGCTCAACGCAATCCGCTGTGCTGGCTTCAATCTCCTTGACCACCCACCATATTCTCCGGACTTAGCCCCAAGTGATTTTCACTTATTTCCAAAATTAAAAGAGGAAATTCGTGGAACAAAATTTCACGATAATGACGCGGTTATAGCTGCCGTAGAGGACTTTTTCGAGAGTCAAGAAAATAATTTTTTTTCACAAGGAATAAGGAAGTTAGAAACGCGTTATTCTAAATGCATTGCATTGGAGGGAGATTATGTAGAAAAATAAAATATTATTATTTAAATCTTTGCATTTTTTAATATTGATTCCAAGAATTTTTTGATTCACCCTCGTAAATAAATAAAATAAAATAAAATAAAATAAAATAGCCTTTATTGCTGCTTTTTTTTTTTTCCATTATACTTAGTATGTACATGCCTATCTACTAAACACTTAATTCATTTAATCTATGCTATTATATAAACTATCGGCAACTGGATGTTTGTTTAAGACAGCTTGTCTGTCGACAAAGGCCTCCTCTAAAGATTTCCACATATTCCTGTCTCTTGCTAAACGGGTCCATACCGGACCAGCCACTTTTTTGAGGTCATCTTCCCATCTTTTGATTTGTCTGCCTCTATTTCTTTTGCCGTCTCTTGGGTACCATTCTGTGATTAACTGAGTCCATTTCTCTTTACTTTCTCGTAACATATGTCCCGTCCAACGCCATTTAAGCTGCCTGTAGGCAGTGTGTGCATTTTTAAATTTAGTTCTCGTTTTTATTTCTTGTAATTTTACTTTGTCAGTTCTTTTTATACCTAAAATACTCCTTTCTATTCCATTTTGGCAGACTTTTATTTTACTTTCTTGTATTTCTGTTAGCGCCCATGTCTGGCATCCATAAAGTAAACATGGCATAATACACATTTCATATACTTTCTTTTTTCCTCTCATTGGCATTTCTTTATCCTTCAATATTTCTCTAAGAGACCAAAACCGTTTCCAAGTATTAGTTATTCTTCGTTCTATTTCTTTATTCATGCAATCATCTGTTGATATAAGTTGGCCCAAATATATATATTCATTTACATAGTCTATTTGTTCGTTATTTACTGTTATTTGTTCGTTGGTTACTGCTTGTTGGGAATTAGTCATAATTTTGGTTTTAGTTAGGTTCATTGTTAAGCCGGCCTCGACGCTTTCATCGGATAGCTGCTGCAACATTAGTCCCAGAGTTCCTGCGTCCTCTGAGAACAAAATCAAATCATCGGCAAAACGTAGATGGTTCAGGTTTTCGCCATTTATATTGAGCCCATTTTTGGTCCAGTTTAAATTCCTGAAGATCATCTCCAGTACTGCTGAAAATAATTTAGGTGATATAGGATCTCCTTGGCGTACACCTCTTTCAATAGGAAATTCGTTACCCGTAGATTCCAGTTTAATTTGTGCCGTGCTTTCTGTATATACGTTTTTAATTATTCGTATGTATTTTCCTTGAACCCCTTGCTTTTTTAGAGCGTCCCATATATACTTATGTTCCAATGTATCGAACGCTTTGTTAAAGTCAACGAATCCTATGTAATACGTTTTATTATATTCTTTATATTTCTGTATAATTTGTCTTAGAGTGTGTATATGGTCAATAGTTGAGAATTTGCTTCGAAAACCAGCTTGTTCCTTAGGTTGGTTTTCATCTAGTGTGTTGGTAATTCTGTTTAAAATTATTTTTGAAAATACTTTATAAATATTGGACATTAAACTGATCGGCCTGTAGTTTCTTATATCGCCCTTGTCTCCTTTTTTATGCAGCAGTATTATTAATGATTTGGTCCAGTCTTCCGGAATAATTTCCTTTTCGAGGATTTCATTGAACAAATCTGTAAGGACTGGTGCTATCACCGGTAGTGTAGTTTTCAGTAGTTCATTTGTTACTAAGTCCGGTCCAGGTGCCTTATCTAGCTTTTGGGTTACAATAGATTTTATTGTTTCTTCCTTTAGAATTGGTTTGACCTCCTCTTCATTTTCTGGATAAAAATCCTCAATTTCTTGTTTTCCTTTATGGCTTTGGTATAAATTTTGATAGTATTCCGTAGCGATTCCTAGTATTTCTGGCCTTATGCTGGTCTTTCCCTTACCCTTATTTTTCATGTTTGGAATCCAGTCCTTTTTATATTCCATTTCTTTTAACGCCTTCTTTATTCCTCCCGTTTTTTCTATATGTTTTCTTAATGTTGTTAACCTTTTCGTTTTCCGTTCTTTTCTGAGTTGTTCACTAATCTTTTTGCTTATTTCTGCTATTTTTTGTCTATTATTTTTATTGGATTTTCCTTGTTTTATAAGTTCTTTCCGTTCTTCTAATAATTCCTTACTTCTGAATGTTATCTCTGTCTTACTAATCATATTTACTTTTTTAGTTTCTATTTTTAATTGTTTAAGCAATCTATTGTATTTATCTTGAGTGGATATACATTCTTTTCCTCCGCCTTGCAAGGATATTTCGAGGTTGTTCAGAAGTAAATCAGTGTTACCGGTGCATTCAATGGCTTTCATACTGTTGTGAAATAGTCGTGCTCTTTTAACACGTGTCCCTGCTAGTTTGGCTCTTACCATTCTATGATCTGAGTTAAAATTAAAGTTGTTTAAAACAGACAAATCTTTAAAGATTTTTATGTTGTTAGACATAATAAAGTCAATCTCGTTCTTATACTGGCCATTGGGAGAAATCCATGTCCATTTCCTTGATGGTTTCTTTTTGTAAAAGCTGTTTAGGATGCTTAATTTATTTTCAATAGCAAAGGATACTAGTCGTGAGCCGTTTTTACTTCTTTTGCCAAAGCCGTGCTTCCCTATGGTATATTCTTCTCCACTTTTTTGTTTGCCAATCTGTCCATTAAAGTCGCCCATAACTATTATGTTTTTGGATGCGTTTGCGATGGTGGATTGTAGATCTTCGTAGAATTTTTCAATTTTTTCTATGTCTTCTTTTGTATTTGATTCGGTAGGCGAATACGCCTGGATTATTGACCATGCTTGGTCTTCCTCACCATCTACAGGTAAATGAATATTGAGCAGTGCAATCCGTTCTGAAATTCCTCTTAGTTCTTGTATGTTTTTGGCAAGGTTTCTTTTAACCATGAATCCGACTCCGTACAAGCCGGGCGTCTCTCCAATATGGTGTAGTATGTATTTTCCATGATCTTCTATTCTTTCTCCATATCTTCTCACTTCGCTAATACCAGTTATGTCCCATTTTATTTCTTCTAATGCTAGTTCCAGTTCTTCTAGTTTTTCTGTTGTTCTTAGTGATCGACAGTTTATAGTTGCTATATGTACCAGGGTGAATCAAAAAGTTCTTAGAAGTGCATATATATGAAACCTTTTTGGATCAAGTTCGATATTCAAATTAAAGAGTGTCTATCACACTATATTTATGCAGACTGTCACTTGTTTTTGTCAGTTCGTTCGCATGTAATAAATTTTTTTGTGCAACGAGTTGCTAAAAAGTCAAAATTATGGATAAAAGTGAGTTACGTGCGGTGATAAAATATCTCAGTTTGAAAAAAATGTCTACGAAGGAAATTTTTTTGGACATTCAGCAGACATTAGGGGGTGATGCTGTACCCTATTCTACGGTTGCGTACTGGGTGGCTGAATTTAAAAGAGGTAGATCAAGCTGTAAAGATGACCCGCGTTCTGGGCGGCCTTCAACCTCCGTTACAGAAGAAAATGTCAAAAAGGTTGAGAATCTGGTTTTGGAAGACAGAAGAATGACTATAAAACATATAGCTGAGATCCTAAAGATATCTTTTGGTAGCGTTCAATCCATTTTAATTGATTCACTGGGGTTCAAAAAAGTGTCTGCAAGATGGGTGCCACGAATGTTAACCGACGAAAACAAAAAGCGACGTTTGGAAATTTCCAAGCGTAATCTCGAAATGTTCCAGCGTGATTCGGATAATTTTTGCCGTCGTCTTGTCACCATGGATGAAACGTGGGTCCACCATTTTGATCCTGAAACTAAAAGACAAAGCATGTCTTGGAAACGACCATCCTCTCCATCCATTAAGAAATTTCGAGTTGCTCCTTCCGCTGGCAAAGTTATGGCCTCTGTGTTCTGGGATAGTGAAGGAATCCTTTTTATTGATTACATGCCAAAAGGCCAGACGATAACTGGACCCTATTATGCAAATTTAATCCCGAAAGTGCGTGAAGCGATTAAAGAAAAACGTCGTGGAAAACTGTCGTTGGGCGTGTTGTTCCTTCAAGATAACGCTCCTGCCCATCGATCGGAAGTTGCGCTCAACGCAATCCGCTGTGCTGGCTTCAATCTCCTTGACCACCCACCATATTCTCCGGACTTAGCCCCAAGTGATTTTCACTTATTTCCAAAATTAAAAGAGGAAATTCGTGGAACAAAATTTCACGATAATGACGCGGTTATAGCTGCCGTAGAGGACATTTTCGAGAGTCAAGAAAATAATTTTTTTTCACAAGGAATAAGGAAGTTAGAAACGCGTTATTCTAAATGCATTGCATTGGAGGGAGATTATGTAGAAAAATAAAATATTATTATTTAAATCTTTGCATTTTTTAATATTGATTCCAAGAATTTTTTGATTCACCCTCGTATATCATTATATTTATGTTTCTTGTTATTTTTCATCTTTAGAGGGTCGTGGTCATTTTCCCCCACGAGGACCAGTCGGCTTGGGGGAGGTTGTTGGTTTCCAGTTATTTGGTTGTCTACATTTTTAAGTTGTTGTATTTTCCGGTTGCCGATAGCTAATTGTTATTGCCTATTATCCGCCGTAGAGGAAGAGAGAGAGTTGGATCTACCTCTCATGACATCAAAAGCGTTACGCCTATTATTTTGTGATGGCGTCCAGACTTGTTGCTTTTTTGCTTGTATATTATCTCGCGGCGATGAAGATATTTCTCTCTTTCTTTTATCGTTGGTTGTATTATTTTCTTTTACTACAAGCTTGTCGTATCTAAGATATGCGAAATTTCCTTTTAATCTTTCTTCTTTCAATTTAGTTTGTAACATTTTTCTCTTCTCCAGAACTTCTTTAGAATAATCCTCTGCTATATATATATCTTTGAGATGTTTCCGGACTTTCATTACCTCATTTTTCTTCCATAAATTGACAAAGGATAATAAAACAGGTCTCGGTTTTCCATCAAGGCTTTTCCTTCCAATGCGATAGATGTTGTTTATTTCATAATCCACAATATTTATATTTAAGTCTTTGATAAATATCTTCTTCACCTCTTGTATTAGTCCTGAGGTAGATTCTTCTTCTTCTTTTAATCCAAAAATAATAATATTGTTGTGTTTCTTATCTCTTTCCATATATTCTACCTTTCTCTCAAGGTTTACCAGTTTCATCTTCAAGTCTTTGTTATCTTCTAAAATAGGCTTTAATTTTTCATCCATTTTCTCCATGATTGAATTACTTATAGACTCTTTCAGTTCATCAGTTTGTTTCTGCATTTCGATTTTCATTTTGTCAAACAAAATTTGGAATTGATCTTCCATGTTTTCCAAGTTTTAACTTCTTTGCGCAAAACGGAACGTAGTGATGAATGGTAATTTTTGTGTTGGCAACACCGATGCAATGAATGTCAAATTGTCAACTTGTCAGTGACTGATAGTGACACAATGACGTTTCTAATAATGCTCTGTGACAAATTTCTAACCTCAATCCGGTAGTTGCTGATTGTTAATTAGTTATAATCTGTTTTATTCCCACGATTATCACACGATAATTAATAGTTCCACAGATCCACAGCACTTATGATTGTGTTTTTAACTGTTGACCCTCGTAAATATTAAATATCAAAGCTGCACAAATTCTATTCATAGAAGTTTACCAGAACTCCAAGTGAAAATTCATACTACTACTCTACTCGGCCCAAAAATGACCCACTGCTGAGTCAGGCCTCCTCCCGTCACAGTGAGGGTAACTAGTATTTTTTTTGACCCGGGGTAAAATCCTGGGGTGGCCAACAGGGGTTGTGTGTGTGTGAGTCCCCTCCGCCCCTCTAAAGAGATTAGAATAGAATAGAAAAATGCTTTATTGTATAAACCAATTATGGCGTTCACAATCGTCATCGGATACATCACTTATAAAATATTACTACCAGGTCGGAATGCGGCACCAACCGAGAAGACCTGGCGGAAGAAACTCGGTGGGCTTGTCTCTTTTTTTAAACGCCATATTACAATAACCGTTATCTTATAACTAGTTTCGTTTGGTTCCGAAAGGCGCTCAACTGAAATATGAATTTTATAATAAAAAAAGAATAATTAAAAATGAAATTATAAGTCATGAATCCAGTGAGTCGACCAACCCCAAACAGCGGCACCTGTTCACAAGCATAACGCATGTGGCAGCCATCGATCTCCTCAACCATATTAAAGGGAAGTGTTCGACTCGCCACATGTCGCTACGAGACGGAGTCATACCCACTAAACGTCCCCGGGGTGTACCGTCCCGAGCTTGCCGCCCCGTGGGCCCTGACTGTATCTCCACGGGGAGGGTAATAAGCCTACTGTGCCACGCTGGCCAGACGGGTTGGCTTTTCTTTGAATAGACTACAAAACGCGTACTATATTGACTTATTCAACACCTTTGGACAGTAGTGAGTCCGGGATATGTTACATTAATGTCGCAGTGTCAAACATATCCCCCTGGTTGGCATGTTTTGACTAGCCGTCCCCTTTTAACTGAAAGTCAAATACCATCAAAGACTGATGTACAGGCTGTTTGGACAAGTTCAATGGTATAGTCTACGATCGACCGGGAGACCTTGTCTTGAGCGATGTAATCTATATATTTATAATGTGTGAATGTTAGTGTGGAGTCGCCTACATATTATTAATACATGAATATAAAACTTTGTACCTTTTTTTACGAAAATGCGTGAATGAAATTTCCAACACTTATAGTTTACTAGCTGTCCCGGAAAACGTTGTTTTGCCAAATAATTAACCATCCCCCGCGCAACCCCCTTCCCCGCGCAACCCCCACCCCGCGCAACCCTCACCCCGCGCAATCCCTGCGCAACCTAGGTCTTATGGTTCCAGAGATATCGATCTCCTATCGCAAACGTTGTTTTGCCATGTAATTAAATAGGGGTTGATCGTAGAGGGGTGAAAATTTAGGGTTGTTTGTATATTTTTATTGAATCTTAAAAAAATAAAAGCATGAAATTTTCTCTAAAAAATAAACAATTTTTTTTTGACCCCCCCTTATAATTTAGGTGGATGAAAAATAGATGTTGTCCTATTCTCATACCTACCCAATATGCTCACAAAATTTCATCCAAATCGGTCACGCCGTTTCGGAGGAGTTTGGCATCTAAAACTGTGACACGAGAATTTTATATATTAGATATAGAGAAGGAGTACAGAATGCTTTTTTTTAATTATGCATACAAATACATACTACAACTCAGTCCATTAATTACCCACTGCTGAGGCCTCCTCCCATATCATGGAGGGGAATTAGCCTACTGTGCCACGCTGGCTAGACGGGTTGGCACAGGGTTTCGTATCAAGTTTTCCTTCTCTTGCGGCTAGGTTATTCGCCTTATCATTTCCTTTCGTCGGCTCTTACGACGCCCGCAGGGTGGAATGGGGTGGTGACACGCTGTATTCTAAATCCGTCACCACGCGGACACACACTACCATGTATTTGACACATACACGCATATACAGAGTTGATATGACAGAGGGGCATTAAATTACACTACGTATACTTTATGTGATAAGTATGAATTCGAAACGGTACAAAAAAAATACACGTGATTCTTAAACCTCACCAGGTATCACCAAGGGGGAGGGAGGGGTTAAAAAATGTTAAAAAACATCACGTGATTAATGGACAGCCCCTAAGGTTAATAAACGATGCGTTAGGCATAAACATCTGTTAGGAAAGATACATCATGTTCCAATGAGGCAAACATTTAAAAAATCATTTGCGGCTAAACTATTGCTCCAATTTAATTGATTTTTGGTACAGAGCCTGGAAATGATATGACCTAGTATAGGCAGTAAAAAATGCCCATATGTCGTATCAACCTTGTATACTTATTGTTGAAGTCTGTGGTCAAATTGAGAAAAGAACTATAATTTAAATTATTTGTGGTTGAACTCCAGCCACTGGGCGACTACTAATAAGTAAATTTACACTATGGAAACGACCATTCTTATCCTTCCAATCAAATTAACTAAACGTTTAGTATGGGACTATTCTTCTGGAGTTTTATAGAACATCCTACATGCACAAAATAAACAGAAGCCCTCGTCTGCAAATTGAATCGAGTTGAAATCGTCATTCATTCCCACAGTGATCGTTCCATTCGACAGTTTTGCCACAGTATAGGTATGTGTGCACTTTGAGATCAGTAATCTATCTTCAATCAAAAATCAAAGACTACCTCGTTGGTCTAGGGTTTGATGTGCCGCCTTTGGATCAACGGGTCCCGGGTTCGATTCCGGGGTCGGTCAAGTGTCATTGTCTAAGCCAGAGGCACTTGCTCGAAGTCTGGGTGTCAATTTGTGTTCGTGACTTACATGCAGCAAAAACAAATAAGCTTACATACAGCATTAGTAAGTTTCCATCGATCCATCTGTAGAATTAGCAAGTCTTCTGCTTAGTTTGAGTTTCTTCGACGCAATTTCCTACGTAAGAGTGGCTACAAAAAATCTTAGCAAAACGCTAAAATTTTTGAATTTCGCAGCGTCTTTATCGGAGGCACGCGCAAATTTTGTAGGTTCATTTCAAGATTTCGTAATGGGAATCCATCATGCGTGAGAATAAACGATGCACGTACGCATGTACGTGAGGGTTCTACAAAGGATGTTTCGGAGAATAACAAAAAATATGGTCAATGGTTGTCGAATATCGGTGGCAACGGAGCTTTGAAGAATCATTTCTAAATACACTCTAACGGAATTGACAATCAATTCAAAATTGACCGTGACTACCATTCAGCCCACACATCATGCCATATGGGGTACAGCATCATACACCACCATATCGCTAGTGGGTATAATTACCCTTGGCCAGCATGGCAATACCTAATGCCTACTGTGCCACGCTGACAGACAGACGGGTTTCGTATACATTTTACCATCTGTTGCGCCTAGGTTATCGGCATTGTCATTTCCTTCTGTCGGCTTTTAAAACACCCTCAGGATGTAAGGGGGTGGTGACACCATGTATTCTTTATCCGTCACCAAACGGATAACCGTGACTAGTGTTGGTCAAATTCTCCCGTAAGCTTCATGGTCCATCTCCGGGGATTTACCCGTGTCAACTTTTAACCGAATCCGGGTCAACTAATGTAAGTCGACGCAAGATCCAACACAAACTTATATTGTTACACGGAGATTTACGGCGTGCTGCCCTTTCTGGCGTGTCCCGATTTTGTGAACACCCTGTTGGCAAACTCCGAAATTGGTTGCGGAAATGTCACGATTGAATATTGAGGAGTACTTTTTTTGTGGGTTCGGAAACGTGTCAATATATAAATATAGGCTGACACAATGCAAGTAAAGAAATCGTTATTAAATTTACGCCATAAAACTTCCAAGAAGGGATTGTTCCAATTTAATGGAACTGTTTGTGATGACATATGGAACAGAGGGCTCACTATGGGCTCCATCAGAAGGCTCAAAGTCACCCAAAGGGCAATGGAGAGGGCTATGCTCGGAGTTTCCCTGCGAGATCGAATCAGAAATGAAGAGATACGCAGGAAAACCAGGGTCACCGACATAGCCCACCGGATTGCCAAACTTAAGTGGCAGTGGGTAGGGCACATAGCTCGCAAGACCGACGCCCGATGGGGCAGAAAAGTCCTCGTGTGGCGACCGCGTCCCGGAAGGCGCAGTGCTAGTAGGCCTCCCACGCGGCGGACCAACGACCTGGTTGAGGTCGCCGGAAAGCAGTGGATGCGGGCGGCCCAGGACCGGCCTTTGTGGAGATCCTTGGGGGAGGCCTTTGTCCAGCAGTGGACGTCTTTTGGCTGAAATGATGATGATGATATTTCACACAGGCACTAAGTGTTGGCGTAGGGAATGAAATTGAAGGAATTCTCCCTATTTTTTTTTGTATGTTGTCCGTTTGGTTTTCTCATACGGTACCCAACTATGATTAAAGTTGCTGACGCGACGTAGTCTAAATATTGTCCGCATGGGTGCAACCAAACACATTATAAAACATTTTTAAGCAAGTAGTAAATTTTCTTTTATGTATCCGTATGGTGTAGTCCATCCCGAGGGTATCATATTAGTAGAAAAACTTGACCCGTCTGGCCAGCGTGGCACAGTAGGCTAATTACCCTCCATGTAATGGGAGAAGACCCGACATAATGGGGCATGTATTGGCCGAGTCTTTCTAACTAGAAGCTATGTAAACGTATATGATGTCATCGCCTCACCGTAAACTACGCAATCCGAATAAAACACACACATCAAATTTTGTTGGTATTTTTATCAAAGTCCCGGAGCGGAACACCGATAGAGGCGTGAAACCCTTTTTAGATTTAAAAGCACCTATAAATACCACACGAGAGAACATCACTCGTAAAATCATATCGACAGGGGTTGATGCACTCGACTGAGAAATTGTGGAATCGTCACAGTGTACGTAATTTGGTAAACAGTAGGTTAATCGGGAAATATTTTTATACTTACTTTTATCTCTTAACTATCTCATCTCATCTGGCGAATATGCTCTCACTATGCTGTTTAGCTTTTTGGTAAACAAGACCTATGATTTGAAAAAGCAACTACAGAGTTTCTTGTCGGCTCTGTAGAGCAGTATGCAGCATTCCGAACCGGTGGTAGTTTCACCATGAATGTGGGTGGACGCAAGGGTTGTGGGAGATCAAAAGAGGTGGATGGATTGTAAGAATGAGGAATTGTGTTTGAAAGGTGTGACTGTAGACATGACGACTGATAGGTGTGTATGGAGACTACCACCTAGCGTGGGACAAGGGTCGTAAGATGATAATGGTAATTTTAAATATGACGATTTATAAGAGTTTCGTGATAAAACTTACGTAAATAAAGTTCCTTTTGAGTTAGAGTTTTAGAAGACTTAAGTATAAACGTCGTAAGTCTTCTAAAAATCTTGGAGAGAACCGCGTTTGGTGACTATTAGAATATGTAGTGTTTCCGAACAACTGCTTCTTAATGGTATCATACCATAAAGAACAGGATAGGTAGTAAGTCTAGCCACAAGAGAAAGGAAACTTGATGAGAAACTCAGGTAGGCTATTTTTCGAATACTCTAGAATAAATTCAAATCGACAACATTCCACGTTGTAATACAGAATTAAAACATGACCGGTTGCAATTTCACGGTACGCTCTAATGCGTTTATCGTTCACGCCTTTACGCCTCGTTTGTGCGCGGCGGCTTGTGTAGTTTTAGATGTTGGTAAGTTGATTTACTGCTGCTAAAATATATTTTGTGTACCATTTTTCTATAAAGAGACTTGATGGATGATCAAACGTTGATAAACATTAGACATTACATAGCTAATGTAAATCGTTGTTGGTACCGTCCAGTATGACGTATATAACCCACCCGCCCTTGGGTTTGACAAACCCGTTTAAACTTTATTATTACATTCCACTTTGTTTATAACCTCAAAGAGAGGGAGTCTGTTTGCTCTTTTTTAATATTTGGAAACTCATAAGGCACACCCTCCGTCATTTAAAAATCTATTAGAATCATGATCATGTCAATTTATTAGTAAAATAAAATCCTTTGTGTCACTTAAAAAAAAAGTTTAAATCAATTTCTTACTCCGAGTTGATGGAGGGGAGTCGGAGGAGACAAGGTTCTCTGGAACACACACTTCTGCTACGTACACTAGACTTTAACTTTCACATCTGCGTTGGAGCAAGTGGATCTAGTTGTCATCATGCCATAATCAATGTCTCAATGCCATTAACCTTTCCTTTAGTCGACCCTTTCAACACTCTTTGCTAGGAATGGGCTGGTGACAATTGTTTAAATCCACAAGGAAATCAGATGTATAAATTACCTACGTATTTAATTACTCAAAACACTAATAATAGTGTTCAATACCTTTGGACTAAGTTAAATATTAAACACTTAAGATCCCACAGAGGGCTGTCCTTTAATCACGTGAGGTTCGAAAGAGGGGGGGGTTATATATAATAAATATCACTTGTATTTTTTCGTCAAACGCGTGATTTCTAAACCGAAAAGCGGCGTGTAGTGGAACCTTTTAGTGTAAGATTCTTTGTACGAGTAGGCTAGTCTTAAACCTCACCACGTATCACAAAGGGGGAGGGAGGGGTTAAAAAATGTTATGAAAAAACATCACGTGATTAATGGACAGCCCCCAGGGTCGAAGTGTACACAGCGTCGTTGTGACCAACAAGGCAGCCAAATATATAAATATAGGATATAAGATAAATCTCTGTCGCAGAAGACGAGATAAGCTACTAAAACTACATTACCTAAAACCATGTCCTATTAATGTCTTGGCAAACGGAGCGAATGGCTCAAATAACCTAAAATGTAGACCAAAGCCTAGGTTGGTGAACTTTGATAAGTACTATTCCAGGTCATTTGTACCGTTGGGATATTAATTTTAGCCAGACACAAAAGAGACACGATACAGTTGCCAAGCGCCGTGTTCATGCCATTACTCTGGGGATTTTGATACGGTAGGCTAATGTCTATCGATGTCAATGTCCGTTAGGTGACGGATTTAAAATATGCAGTGTCACCACCCCATTCCATCCTGAGGGTGTCTTATGAGCCGACAACTCTGGCCACCGTGGCACAGTGGGCTAATTACCCTCCATTGGAGGAGGCCCGACTCAGCAGTGGGTCATATCATATAGTATGAAAGCAGTATTTGCATTGAATATAGTAGTAGCGATTTGTGTGTGTGGTGACGGATTTAGAAGACATAGTGTCACAACCCCATTTCCTCCTGAGGGTGTCGTAAAAACGGACAATAGGAAAAATCTAGCCGCAAATGAAGGAAAATTACGAATCCCTGGCCACGGGACAATGGTCATCTATAAATAAATAATAATAAATAAATATCCTTGGACATTTCACACAACGCCATCTCGTCCCAAGCTAAGCAACTTAATGCTTGTCTAATGGTAACGAGATGGATGATAAACTACTTATAGACATTTTTTTTTGTAAATACATACATATTATAGATAGAAATGACACCCAGACTCCGAGCCAGTGCCTCTGGTTTAGACAAAGACACTTGCCCGACCACGGAATCGCACCCGGGACCCGTTGATCCAAAGGTGGCACATCTAACCACTAGACCAACGAGCCTTAGTAGGTAGTAGATTCATGTTTTAAATGATACTAGTGGCCCGCCCCGGCTTCGCCCGTTCAAAGCGGGGGTAGGTTATACATATAAACCTTCCTCTTGAATCACTCTATCTATTACATAAAACAGCTTCAAAATCCGTTCCGTAGTTTTAAAGATTTAAGCATACATAGGGACGAACAGACGACAGCGACTTTGTTTTATACTATGTAGTGATATAGGGGATCTTGCAGCGCGCAGCTGGTTCGGCCGGTTCTGTTCCGCCAAATTTTACCATAAGTGCTAAGGCAGGGCATACGTTACTGCTCGGTTCACCTTCTTTGTGTTGCTGTTGTTCTTCTCTGTTCCACACCATCAAATCTGCCAACACCGCCACATCTTCCAGGAGTATCGCTTATATTCGCTTTATCGACTAATTAACAGAGGCTTCGGGGTGAAGCTATTAAAGAAACTTATCGGGGACATCGGGTCACGAAGCCGAGATTAGGGCCTAACCTCACCTGCCCGGACTTCCATATCGTACAAGTTAAACAAGATTAAACTTGACTTTAACGATGGGTTGTTCAATACTGTGTCACTAAATATTTTATAAATTATTATACCAATATTGGTGTGGGGATTTCTCCACTTTGATGGAGAACGCCTAGGATAATATGTCATTTTCTATCTATAATATGTATGTATTTACAAAAAAATGTACATAAGTAGTTTATCATACATCTCGTTACCATAGCACAAACATTAAGTTGCTTAGCTTGGGACGAGATGGCGTTGTGTGAAATGTCCAAGGATATTTATTTATTTATTTCATAGCTTGCATAGTTTATTTTGTTATTCTTAGGTGATGGATCTTCTTATTTGTTATTCTTAGGTGATGGATCTTCTGACGACTCCAAATAAAACAGCGTTCATATATATAACTTGGTTCTTTTTATTTTGTTCTTATACTTTTAATATTCTGCACAAATCAATACTTGGTCAGTAGTTGTGTCAACCAGGGAAGGGCGGAAGCGGATACTGACAGAGACAATTATTTCTCAAACAAAGTTGCCCTATTTAATACTTTGCTAATTAACACTCCACCTCAACTTTGTATTAAACGACTAAATGTAGCTTAAAATAACAGCAAAGTTGCCCATCTGAACATACTTAATCTTTGACATAAAAGTTTACCTTCTGGATATACTTAATCTGTGACACTTCTAGCTAATTTTTAAAAGCTAAAATAAACTTATGAACTTAACCAACTTACTTGATAATAACTTACATTTATATAATTAACACTTCTTAATATTCAATAAGATCCGTAGATACTCAAATTTTGGTTTGCATAGTGCTTTTGTAAAAATGTCAGACAGCTGTTTTGAAGATTGTACATATTTTAATGTAATTTGTCCTTCTTGTATCAAATCTCTAATAAAATGGTGTTTTATATCAATGTGTTTTACTCTCCTACTATTTTCTCTATTTTTAGCAATATGAATGCATGACTGATTGTCTTCATAAATGGTTAAAGTTTTACATTCAATTCCTATATCAGACAGAAGGCCTTTAAACCACACAGCTTCACAACATGCAAGGCTGAGAGCCATGTACTCTGCTTCTGCAGATGATAATGATACTGTTTTTTGCTTTTGAGTGCACCATGAAACAATATTATTGTATAACAAGAAGCAGTATCCTGATATGGACTTTCTATCAACTTTATCAGATCCCCAGTCTGCATCACAATACCCCATAGCAGTATTTTCAATGTTTGTATTACATTCATAGATCAAGCCATAATCAGCTGTTGACTTTAGATACCTTAGCACTCTTTTTAAAAAGGTATAGTGTTCATCACATGCATTGTTCTGAAATTGGCTGAAATAGCTAACTGTATATGACAAATCAGGCCTAGTACATATAACCAGATAGATTAGACAACCTATTAGTTCACGATAGGGAAACTTACATGAGAATTTATCGGTTTTTTCTAGTTTCAGTCCAACTTCACATGGGGTCGATACACTTTTACAGTCCATCATGCCGAACTTGTTTAGTAGACATTGTATGTAAGATTTTTGGTGTAACACTAACTTCTTATTATTAAAGTCTCTTTCTATTTCAATGCCTAGAAACTTTTTCACAGGTCCCAGATTGATAATGTCAAATTTTTTTGATAATGCACTTTTTACTTCACTTATCTTGTGTTCACTTGAACTTATTAGAAGGATATCGTCAACATAAAGAAATAAATACACTTTAGCACTGTTTTCTTCATGTTGCACATACAGACAACTATCATGTTTAGATACTTGGAAACCATTCTTTAACATGAATGAGTGGAAGACCTCATTCCAATAGCGGGGACTTTGTTTCAATCCATAAATAGAACGGTTAAGTTTACAAACTTCCGATCCTTTTTCTTTTGGTAAGTCCATATAAATCTCCTCCTGGACATAAGCATGGAGAAAAGCTGTTTTTACATCCATTTGCTCCACATGTAATTGAGCTTGGTTTGCAAGTGCTAGCAAGCATCTGAGTGTGGTCACTCGTCCCACAGGTGAGTAAGTTTCTTCATAATCATTGCTCTGAAAGCCTTTAGCAACCAACCTTGCTTTGTAGATATTTTTATCTTTCTTTCTAAATACCCATCTACTTTCTATCACTTCCTTATCTTTTGGTCTTTGTACTCTTGTCCAAGTCTGGTGTTTTTCATGTGAGTCTAGCTCTGTTTTTATTGCTTCTTTCCATTGTTCTTTTTCTTCACCTTCTAATGCTTCCTGTAAGGTACTTGGTTCTCCCATGCATGATAGTGCACAATGATACACCTCATAATCATTTAGGTAGGATGGTAATTTTCTTATTCTTTTCTCTTCTCTAGGTATATTTTCTAATTTTTCTGAGTTTTCCAGTGATTTATCCAATAGTTCTGGCTGTTGTAATCCTTGTTGTTGTTGGATTTTTGACAGCTCTTTTTCTTCTTCATAATAGGGATGTGAAAAACACTCTTGTTTATTTTTCTGTACTTGATTGAATATCACATCTCTAGCTCTTATGATTTTTCTTTCTTGAGTATCCCATAGTTTATATCCATTGTTGCAGTATCCAACCAAGTAATATTTCTTTGATTTTTCTTCAAACTTTCCTCTTTCTCTATATTGTGGTTGGAGATGTACATATGCTTCAATTCCAAAATTTTGCAGTTTTTTATAGTCTGGTGGTTTCCCAAACCATAATTCAGCTGGAATGATTCCGTTTTTGGTTGGCAATCGATTGATTATGTAGGTTGCTGTATAAGCCGCTTCTCCCCAAAGTTCTTTGTTGAAATTTGAGTCAGCCAACAGAGTTCTGGCTTTTTCAACTAACGTTCTATTAAATCGTTCTGACACTCCATTCTGCTGTGGAGTATAGTTCATTGTAAACTCTCTTTGTATTCCTTTCTCATTACAATATTCATTAAATTCTTTGTTCTTGTACTCTGTTCCATTATCACATCTCAATCTTGATATTTTTGTTTGAAATTGTGCTTCTACTATGTTCACATAGTATTTAAAATACTTAAGGACTTCTGATTTGCTTTCTATTAAGTATATGTATGCAAAATGACTGTAGTCATCGATGAATGTCAGTATGTATTTCTTGTTATCATGTGTAGTGGGAGTTACCGGTCCACATAAATCACTATGTATCAATTCTAGTATTCTATTACTGTTCTTTCTTTCTTTTTCTTGAAAAGGTAGCCTTGTTTGTCTTCCTTTTAGGCATGGTTCGCATAAATTTTCTGAATTACTGTTCTCATATGAAATCAACTTTCTTTGTTTTAATTTCTGTAACTTTTCTTGAGATGCATGTCCCAACTTCTTATGCCATTCATATTCTTCGTTACCAATACTGTATGCTTTCTGTGCTTGTTTCTCAAGTTCTGACTTAAATTGTATCTTATACAGGTTGTTATCACGATTTCCTTCTTTAATTAGTTTTTCCTTATAGTATATTCTAACTTTTCTATCATCAAATTCTATCTTGCAACCAGCGCTTTCCATTTTGCTTACAGACAACAGGTTGCATCGGCTGTTTGGTACATATAGCACATCTTTGATTGTTATATTTTGTTCCCTAATTTTTCCTTTCTTTGTAGCAACTATCTTCTCGCCTTGTTTTGCTGTATTTATCACAATCTGCTTCTCTAGTGTTTCTTTTTCTTGCAAGAATTCTTCACTGTTTACTAGGTGGTCTGTTGCTCCAGAATCACAGACAAATTCTATAATATTTTCTAAGCTTGACACTAAAACCTCTTTGTCCGCTGCAAAGAATGAAAGGCTACACTCTTCTTGATCTTCTGTTTCTGTGGCCATTGTATTTCTATTCTTCTTGAACCTGCATTCTGACTTCATATGGCCTTTTTTTCCGCAGTTGTAACACTCAAATGGAAATGGTTTCTTGTCTTTGTTGTACTTCTTCTCCAGTGGTTTATATGCCGGTGAACGCCTTTCTTTTCTAGCTTGAAATACTTCAATGCTTTCTTCACTGTCTACTAGTCCCTTCTTTTTGGTTTCTTCATCAAGGAGCCTTCTTCTTACAAATTCCATAGTTATGGTTTGACTATTGATGGTTTCTATGGCTGATACTATGTTTTCATATGTTTTTGGCATAGCCAGTAGTAGATAGCATATCAGCTCATCCCTAGAGGGGTCTGCTCCTGATTCTCGCAGTTGACGCGCAAGCTTGTCAAATTCTAGAAAGAAATCATTAAGTGTATTTTTCTCGTTGTACTTTAGCGTAAGTAGTTTCTTTCTTGCTAGGAGTTGAGACGTTATTCCAGTTGACAAATATGTAGCTTTTAACTTTTGTACAATTTGATGTGGAGTTTCTAAATCTTTTATAATTTCAAGATGGCTGTCTGCAACGCTCTGCACAATGATGCTTTTGCATTTTCTTGTTTTTGATATATTGGCTTCTTTTTTCTGTTCTTCTATGATTTCTAGCAATTCAAATTCTTCTAGTACTATCTTTAAACGGTAGAACCAGTTCCCGAAATCTATGCCGGCGAAGGGAACAATGCCAAAACGATTTTTCTTTTCATCCTCCATTTTCTGTGCTGTTTTAGGTTTTGGGCCGTTTTCTTATGTGTCCTGGGCCCATAACCTTTTGTTATTCTTAGGTGATGGATCTTCTTATTTGTTATTCTTAGGTGATGGATCTTCTGACGACTCCAAATAAAACAGCGTTCATATATATAACTTGGTTCTTTTTATTTTGTTCTTATACTTTTAATATTCTGCACAAATCAATACTTGGTCAGTAGTTGTGTCAACCAGGGAAGGGCGGAAGCGGATACTGACAGAGACAATTATTTCTCAAACAAAGTTGCCCTATTTAATACTTTGCTAATTAACAGTTTAGCCAGTTTTTCATACATGTTAGTTCACCGTCGGTGGACGCACATGTATGAAAAACGGGCTCAACTATGCAAGCTAAACTAACTTATTTTAGCTGGCGGTGGACGTTAGCCTTAAGAAAAGGCCGAAGTAATCCCCGAAAAGCAAAATTAAAGTTGAAACATCGCTAGCAAGTATTTGCTTTTACTGTGCAAGTAACTTTGAAGAAGACCTAGTCTCGCGTGTTTACTTCCGCAGCTTTGGCGGAGCGCATCGCCAACTACTCGTCAGAATTCCCGTCAAAGTAAACTGTCGAAATTAAAGTTCTCCCAGCTAGGACGGCTTGGAGACAATCTGTGTTATCCCTGGGCGCTTGATCTCGATAGGGCTACCATAAGTAATATGGTATACCCTCGCACGCTTGTTTTTTATTCAAAGACAATCGCATACGACGCAATGGCCTCTTAGAAATAGTTTACATATTGATTTCTTAGGTTTTCTTAGGTTTAATTTTGTTTTATTGATAACGGTAGATACATATAGGCGGTAGATTTTAACTGTTTCTTTGTACTTTTGAAGACAACTGTCATCTAGTCTCTCCCGCGACCACGACTACTGCAAAGCATTTGAAACGTCGGGAATTAAATAATGTAATATACAAACGATAAATCCGTTAAAAAGTGTTTAGTTTACATATCCTACTTCCTACTAATATTATAAACGCGCAAGTTTCTAAGTATGGATGGATAGATGTTTATTACTCTTTCACGTAAATCTACTGAATGGATTTTAATGAAGCTTTGGAATAATATAGCATATACATCTGAATAACACATAGGCTACAATTTATAAAGATACTAGCTGACCCGGCGAACTTTGTTCCGCATTACAAATATTTAAAACAAAAAGAAAGTTGCACATAGGATACCTGAGATTTTTATCCCGTCCGTATCAAACCTACTTTAACAAAACGCAACTGACAGCGAAACGTTATGTTGTCTTTAGTTTAATATGGCCGAAAGTTTGACAATTAGAAATTTTGAATTCGACTTGTTTATATTGTTGTAATTCACATAATATCTTTATAACTTGTAGCCTATGTGTTATTCTGATGTATAAGCTATATTATTGTAAAGTTTCATTATAATCCATTCAGTAGTTTTTACGTGAAAGAGTAACAAACATCCATCCATCCATCCATCCATCCATCCATCCATCCATCCATCCATCCATCCTTACAAACTTTCACGTTTATAATATTAGTAAGATTGTGTGAAGTGCCAAGTAAGTAGAAATAAAAACTGACGCAGAAATAAATCCCATTAAGTAAAACCGCGGGGCGCAGCTATTTAATTATAAACCTTACTGATTGGTTTCTGTTAAATTGTTAAAATAGATAAATAGACTATGGGTCGTTATTGCATTGTATCTGAAGTGCACTTCAGTAGAAAATAACAGGTTTTGGGGGCCAGCAGTTATATAGTTTCTGAACTCTAAAGTCGTTATTGTCTTCAACAACCCCAGAGCGCATTGTAAAGTTGAAGCCCGGTTTGAAATGTAATCCGTCTTAAGTTATTTTAGGTTAGTTTCGTTGGATTAACGTCGGAGTAAATTACTTTGGTCGAGATAATAAACAGGGTCTAATAAAATATACGAATAGCAATAAGTTGAAACCTATCGTTGTGAATGGCCGTCTTGTTGAAGCTGTTTCAGAATACACATACCTCGGGCACATTTTGCAATTAGGTAGAAGCAGCTTCGACAGGGAGGCCAAGAGGAGGATCCAGCTGGGCTGGGCAGCATTTGGAAAACTTCGTCGGGTCTTCTCGTCGCCCATCCCGCAGAGTTTGAAAACTAAAGTTTTCGACCAGTGCGTCCTACCCGTCATGACCTACGGCGCCGAGACGTGGACACTCACGGTGAGACTAGTCCACCAGTTTAAAGTCGCTCAGCGTGCTATGGAGCGAGCTATGCTTGGAGTTTCTCTGAAGGATAGGCTCCGTAATGAGATTATCCGGCAGAGAACCAAAGTCACCGACATAGCTCAGAGAATTAGCAGACTGAAGTGGCAGTGGGCTGGTCATATCTGTAGAAGAACCGACAACCGCTGGGGTAGACGAGTTCTTGAGTGGAGACCGCGAATCGGCAAGCGTAGTGTGGGACGGCCCTCTGCTAGATGGAGCGACGATCTGCGAAAGGTTGCGGGCAGCAGCTGGATGCGTCAAGCTGAAGACAGGGCGCTATGGCGCTCTTTAGGGGAGGCCTATGTCCAGCAGTGGACTAATGTGGGCTGATGATGATGATGATGATGATGATGAATAAGTTGAATGTTGTTATTTGAAATAAATGGCTACACATACAATGATTAGGTGACCTGGAATTGTTTCGGTACTCTGCACCACAAATTTGAACCCTGCTATGAAACTGTTGCGTTTCAACACAGAGCAAGATAAATAAAATTGGATTTTTTTACATAACCGTAATTCTACTTCTTAATTACCAATTCTGAGTCGGGCCTCCTCCTATCGCAGGGAGGGTCATTAACCTAATATGCCACGCTGGCCAGACGCCGGGGCGTAACTGTTGACTGCGCTTGCGCGAACCTGTGGCGCCCCAAACGCGCCGTGTGAGGGTATACCGCTGGGGTTTTAGTGGGTAGACGACCCTTGTCGGAGTCCCACATAATCACCGACCTCTCCTCCTGCGGCTGTATGCATAAAGTATTTCCCCAGCGACAACAACAAAAAAACGCTTTTTTTAGGTAAATAGGTAAGAGTGCTATCCTGCTCTTTTTTATTAAAAGTTTAAAGCAGTCCATAATTGGTAACACTTAGAAGCTAAGGCCAATTATTCCCCGATTCAATTCGGTGCCAAGGAGACCGTTTAACATTTACAAGCGCCCGTGAATTAAGTCAAGCATGATGTTCTTACTTCGCGACTCCTAAGAAATGGGAACGGCAAAAATTACTCCATTGTTTGAAGTAACATCAAAAAGGTGACTCGATTTTGTGTTAACGAGCTGCTAATAAAAATATACATCCGATTTAGAATACAGAGTCACCAACCCATACTATACCGAGGGTGTCGTAAGAGGCGTTTAAGAGAACGGAAGAGGCACCTAACCGCAAGAGTAGAAAAACTTGACATAAACCCTGTGCCAACCCGTATTGCCAGCGTGGCACAGTAGGCTATTTCCCTCCATGAAATTGGAGGACGCACGACTCATTAGTGGGCTGAAACGACGAATAAAAATAGTGTGTTGACTGCAGTAGTTGAGGATTGGTTGTTGATTGAACTCGTTTAAATTGCTGATGTCTAATAATCTACCTAAGGCGGATCTAGCAATGGAGAGGGCTATGCTCGGAGTTTCCCTGCGAGATCTAATCAGAAATGAGGAGATACGCAGGCAAACCAGGGTCACCGACATAGCCCACCGGATTGCCAAACTTAAGTGGCAGTGGGCAGGGCACATAGCTCGCAGGACCGACGCCCGTTGGGGCAAAAAAGTCCTCGAGTGGCGACCGCGTTCTGGAAGGCGCAGTGCTGGTAGGCCTCCCACACGGTGGACCGACGATCTGGTTAAGGTCGCCGGAAAACAGTGGATGCGGGCGGCCCAGGATCGGCCTTTGTGGAGATCCTTGGGGGAGGCCTATGTCCAGCAGTGGACGTCTTTTGGCTGAAATGATGATGATGATGATGAAACAGGCCTCGCGTTACAGGTTATATACCTATTGCATTGATTTGCCGCCTTTGGATCAACGGGTCCCGGGTTCGATTCCGGGGTCGGGCAAGTGTCTTTGTCTAAACCAGAGGCACTGGCTCGGAGTCTGGGTGTCATTTCTATCTATAATATGTATGTATTTACAAAAAAAAATTTATAAACTAATTATTATCATCCATCTCGTTACCATAACACAAGCATTAAGTTGCTTAGCTTGGGACGAGATGGCGTTGTGTGAGATGTCCAAGGATATTTATTTATTTATTTTATATCGTTCTTTTCTTTTCTCTGAAATTTGTTGCTTTGATATGAATCTGGAATGTAAAGTACACTTTAATGCATCTTATCTTGTCGCTCACACTTTGCTCATCAAAAAGTGATTAGTGGCAACTAAAATACACTATGACTAACCCATGGCGTCGCTCGCTTCGTAACTGCGGTGTGCGGACAGACAAACACCGACCGATTTATCATAAAATTCCCTGAATCTGAAATGTTTTCCGCTTTTATGTTGTTACAAGAAGTGGAACAAGCTAATTATTAATTCAAATTTAGGGTGAATTATTTAATGTCATTTGAGTGTTTTCGGAGTCTGTATTCTATGATTTCATTTGAATTTGCATAGTCGCGTTACGTAATCGATAAATAAATTGCTATTAATTTCTTAGGAATTCGCAATTATTACACATTGAAATTAAGGTGAATGTTCCAGGGTAGCCCACGAAATTCAAATTTTCGTACGTTTTCCAATTTGCAGGTCAGTGCTAGGTTGAACATTTTATTCACTTGAACTTTGAGCTCGAAAAAGTTTTTCTTGCACCTTTATGAGCTTGGAGGGTTGTATTGATGATTTTGATGGTTATAATTCTATAGCTACATACGTCTTAAAGCCGCGAATAACATTTTAATCAACATACAACCTAGCACTGACCTGCAAATTGCAAAAAACGCAAGAAAATTTAAATTTCGCGGGCTACCCTAGAACATTCACCTTAAACACTTTTTAACGGATTTATTGCGTGTATATTACATTATTTAATTCCCGAAGTTTCTACTGCTGCTGAATTTCTGCGTGCACAGGGAACTGTTACTTTGTACGTTTGAAGACAACTGTCATCTAGTCTCACCCACGATTGCTGCATAGCATTCGAAACGTCAGGAATTAAATCACTACATAGTACCTATAAAACAAAGTCGCATTCTTCTGTCCGTCCCTATGTATTCTCTTTAAAGCTAGGCAACGGATTTTGAAGCGGTTTTTTTAATAGATAGAGTAATTCAAGAGGAAGGTTTATAGGTATAATATAATTGCACCCGTGCGAAGCCGGGGCGGGTCGCTAGTAATGTAATATACACGCGATAAATCCATTAAAAAGTGTTTAATTTCAATAAATTGCTATTATTGTCCTTGACTCTTTGCATTCACTATAGAAGCCATTTTATTATTCGTTATGTATTGATTGCTATGCTAATATAACCCGTGTAGTCATCGATTTAGAATACATAGTGTCGCCACACCTTTTCATCCTAAGGGTGTCAACCCGTCTGGCCAGCGTGGCACAGTAGGCTTATTACTCTGCATGTAGTTGGAGGAGGCTCGACTCTGCCATGGGTCATTTATGGGCTGAGAAGTATAATTCGTCGTTTCAGCCCATAAATGACCCACTACTGAGTCGGGCCTCCTCCAAATTCATGGAGGGACTTAGCCTACTGTGCCACACTGGCAAGACGTGTTGGCACAGGGTTTGTAACAAGTGTTCCTTCTCTTTCGGCTACGTGATCTGCCTCTTGCGTTCTTTTAGTCGCATATTACGACACCCTCAAAATGGTTTACAATAATCTGGTTCGAGTACTGTGATATTTTCCATTTATAATAAATTTCCAATCGACGAACGTCTTCGGAAACATAGAATTGTTTACCAAACCGCCTCCCCTCGTAGCCTCCGTTCAGTTGTTATAAGTACACCCAACTGTCACCCTTTGCCTTAAAGAAAGGTCAAACATTTTCGTTACGCCCGCTGCCCTTGGAATTAGACCGTCCCCCATCGTACAAAACACCCATCGACATCTATAGCACGCTCACAGTTTGGTGCGGAACTCATCAGAGCACGTCCCGAACTTTGGGTCGCTCATTTCGGGGATCCTTTCATCGTAAAATGTTATTGAAGGTTTTGTGTTTTTTTACGGCTCGCTGCGGATAGTGTTTTTTTAAAGCGAGGATCAAGTACCTTATTCTTGTACTACTACTATGTGCCCACTGCTGGGACGGGCCTCTTCCAATCACAAGAAGGGTCAATACACTACTACACGCTGGCCAGACGGGTTTCTTATCAAGCTCTTGCGGCTAGTTTGTCAGACTTATTTCCGTTTATCGTCTCTAACACAACAGGTTAGAATGGGGTGGCGACACTGTTCTAACGTTAACAGTTTTTATACACACAACTTCACTGCAGTCATCACATCACATCTGAACAAGTTTAAAGTAGTAATACTAAGTCTACTACAACTACTCAGTCCATAAATGACCCAGCTCACCCGAAGTAGTCAACACGACTACCAATTCCTTTCCTAATTTCCGATAACGGACTTTATGTTTTTTAAATTTCGTCCACTTATTTCTTCGTGTTGCTATGTAAAACTGCAACATTTATTCCGTGAAGAAACATCATCCCTTTTTAATGCGAAGTAATTTTTCATAAAAAAAAAATATTATTCGAACGCATTACACTCGTACACCATCTCACCCGCACACACACACACGCACACACACACACACGCGCGCGCACGCACACTACACCGAAAATATGGTGCTACCCAATGATATTTTATATATAAACTAGCGACCCGCTCTAGCTTCGCACGGGTGCAATGATGAACATCTCAATTTCTGCATGTATTAAACTTATAAACTTCCCTCTTGAATCACTCTATCGATAAAAAAATCTGCTTCAAAATCTGTTGCGTAGTTTTAAAGATTTAAGCATACATAGGGACGGACAGGCGACAGCGACTTTGTTATATACTATGTAGTGAAGAGGTAATATAAAATCATTGGTGCTACCATTCTCTCTTCCCACTAATTCCATGGATAGATTAATGGATAGTGTGAAGTATCGCTGTGAAAGGCATATATTCTCATGGTTAGACTGACTGGCGGAATACAATTAGGTCAGGACGTGGCATGGCACGGGAATCGCGTAAACTCGTGCCATTTCGCTCTCGTAACCCGAGCCTTACAATCCGGTACTATGGTTTAACAATGCTGAGTAACGCATGACCTCATTAGTAGCGGAGCACGGTATACGACCATAAAGCCGCTAGGGGCGACGTGGTGCACCGATACCGTATCGATACACGTGGCAATTTGAATATCGATAACTCGATATCATTTTCCAAGACACATTTTTATTATTTTTTAAAGCATATGATACGATGAATCCTGGTATCCATAACACAAGTTAAATCTTATAATGGGTACCAGAGTTCCTTAAGATTACAACGGCATTATCGCAGACTGTTTCTAAGTTTTATTTTAATGTAAACCTACAACAGTCGATGTAACTACTCTGATAAAATAAACGATTTATTTATTTATTTTATTATTTGAGACGACGAGCGTCTCGTATCTCTTTCTACATGTTAATGGTATACTCGATAATGGTGTACGACCATAAAGCCGCTAGCGTGGTGAACCGATACCGTATCGATACACGTGACAATTGAATAACGATAACTCTATATCATTTACCAAGACGACGAGCGACTCGTATTTCTCTTGTTAATGCTGGAGCCCCAAACTTGGTATATTCTATTGCCTACCCGACACGAGTATTAATCTGCTAAATTCAAAAGTTCTTGCCAAATACTTGTGTCAAAAGCGTGTGGCATACGTGCCGAACTGACACCATAGTGTTACTAGGTTACCAAAATCGATAGTCAATTGCATGTTGATTGTCGATTTTGGTTCTATCGCAATAGCCGGTTTGGGCTTGTACTCTTTCGTAGTCCGAGTGGTGTCGGATGGAGAATACCATAGTGTTACCACCCTATTTCATACTGAGGGTGCCGCAAGAGTTTTTGATACTATTGACCAATGATGTTACAAATAAAAGGTGTAGATACGTTACCTGTACAACATTCGATCTATAAAAATGGCAAGCCAACGCACACATAGTTAACTTAATATGCAATATGCACACTGCTTTAGATGAGTCGTGAAAGTAGGATGGTATGATTTAATAATCACGTGCTAAATAGAGACAAATATAATTTGTTGTGATGCGTCGTCACATGCACTAGAAACAATATAGATTAATTAAATCAGACATACCCTCCCAAAGGCCAACCCCACGTCCGTGCAGAACATCTTAGCCACGTGGGAGGGGGACACTCAAAATGAAATTACTTATTACTGCTTTAGATGAGTCGTGAAAGTAGGATGGTATGATTTAATAATCACGTGCTAAATAGAGACAAATATAATTTGTTGTGATGCGCTTCACATGCACTAGAAACAATATAGATTAATTAAATCAGACATAACATTTTGACAAGTCTGTGACGCGTAATGACATCTATCTCTTTTGCACTTGGTAATGAGGATACTTTTGTTCCACTCATTGATTTTTACCGCCATATTTTACGAATAACATTTTAATTTGTAAAAAATATTAATTATATTACAGAAATAGTGATAGTTACGAATGATAAGTGATTCCTTGACTTTTAGAAGTTTTGTTAGAGTAGTTTGTGCAATATCTCATAACACACGACGGAATTTTCAATTGTTTTATAGCACTTTTTACACACGGCTCTTGACGTGCATCTGTTGACACCAGCGACGCAACACTGAGGTCAGGTTTGCTAATTAGCCTACTTTTAACGTGCCGCTTGCTGACCGCTTATAACCCATCTACACCTTTTTACTTGTAACAACATTGCTATTGACTGACAAAAGCCTTACTTTACCTTTACGTACATTCGTAAAAGGATGCGAAATTATTGCTTCCAAATTGAAAATCATATTTTATTTTTCTAGGACAATTATTGTAACATATTTTTGACCAAATGCTAGTAAAATTTTTTTTTTTTCTAGGCATTCTTAAATAATAATGCACTTATATAAGTGTTTCTTTAGGCAATAAGAAATATATCCCTAGAAATATATATAAAATGCAATGATAAATTAATGTGTCATGAAGTGATATTTGAATTTCTTTTGAGATCAATAAAGTTCTTTAACCGTAAATCTTACAGCAATTCCTCTACCATTAGCCAGCTATAAACTTTACAGTGATGGTGTACGATATGGCTTTGCTCTCAACTGAATTTGAATCTTAGCTCTAGCAGAATCGATAAACCCGTAGACCTCATCCCTATGCTCTTAATCCATATCAAACCCCGAGTTGGAAGTGGGTGCAGACATTTATTAATTAGGCGAGACGCCATCAGGCGCGACCTTCGGCGAAATGAAGCGAAATTAGCCGCCAGTAAATATTTATGAGATTGTTCTGATAAATATCGCATCCTAAATTTCTTAATGTGTGTGCATTTTTTAATTAATACGTCAATGCGCGTTGCTATCCGACAAGGAACTGACAGGCGTTTTCAAAATGTTTGCCTAGACAGTTTGTTACCACCTCCTGTCAAGACTTTTTTTTTTAATGTAAGAGCAGGCAGATGCCTGCATTCCATTTATGTTAAGTAGAAATGCAGTCCAGAAGTGTGGATACCTAGTGCCAAACTCTACGTATAGCCCCTTCACGCTTCTAGTGAAAGACCGCATGTGCAGCGAGGGAGTTCCATGTTTGTGAAGAAGAAGAATTGAGTTGCTTGTACTAGTTGTACTTCTTAGCCCATAAATGACCCACTGCTGGGTCGGGCCTCCTTCAACTACATGGAGGGTAATTAGCCTGCTGTGCCACGCGGCCGGACGGGTTGGCATAGGGTTTCGTATCAAGTTTTCCTTCGCTAAGTTTTTGGTCGTATCATTTCCATTTGTCGGCTCATACGACACCCTCAGGATGAAATTCTCTACCACACACAATTGTCTAAACATCATAAGCTTTATAAAGAGAATGTAGAATTGCCTGCTTGGTCTAGCTAAATACCGCCTTTGGATCACCGGCCCCGGTTTGAATCCGGAGTCGGGAAAGAGTCTTTGTGTAAACCAGAGGCGTTGTTTCGAGTCTGGGGATGTCTGTTCCCGTGATATAGGTTATGCCTAGTGGACCATCTCAACGCGACCGGGACTCCCAAGTCCGACATACCCCAGCCCCGTCCCACCGGCTGGGGACCTATAAAAGGTTTAACCCACTATAAAAAAGGGGTGTCATTATTTTTAATAGAATAGAAAGTTGGAACTAAATACTACTAAACTAAAACGTCCTCTTTTATTACAAGGTTAACAATTCTGATTTCTAACCCAACGTCTTCTATTTATCGTTATAGAGTATTTTCAAGTTAGCTATTACGAGAGAAAACATTTATTTCACGATCTCGTGTTCCACATTGAGCTTCGAGCTGACCTTGTTATAAAGATTGGGATCGGCCCTGGAAAGTGCTGACGCGACGCTGCCAAGATGAAAGCTCGATACGCTAGCCCAGATCTAGAACAATCGACTCTCTAAACCTGAATCTGAACGTTGCCTTAGTTCGAGATGGCTGACCATTGGAGGGAGTGTTGTTTAAGCTTTCACAGCATTAGCAATTGATGATGAAACACATCAATTGCTAATAATCATAGATAGATACATATTATTTATTGTACACACGATACTTATAAAGATAACAGATGTCTTTTCGCGTTTTTCTAAAAGCTCCCAAAACCCTAAAGCTTCTAAATTCTAATGATGAAACCATTTTTAAAATCGATCTAGTAGTTTTAGGTTTGTTCGTTAAAACATACATACAAATCTTTTCTCTTTATATATTATACTAATATTAGTTTAAAATAGGTGTAATCCAAAACCCAACTGACTGGTCCAAAAAGGGGCATAATATCTTCTCAATTACCACGATTGACCATCACTAATTAATGATAGATTTTTATTTTACGCAGCAATCTGCCTACCCTGTCTGACATTAGAAACAAACCGATTATGATACCAATACATACAGCTTCAAATCAATCCCCTTAGGAATTCCCTAACCGTTTGAAGTGCCACAAAAAGTGAACCGTTCAATTGGCAAAAAGTAATAAAACATTCATATTGCCACACCAAATAGAAGGGGCACGTGATATCGATCGGAAGTCAACGCACGAAGGTTGAATAGCTGAATGACTCGCTTGGCATGCTACTCATACAAGCAGGGATGAAGAGCTTTTCACCCAAGTACGCACAAGGACTAAAATCTGGAATGTGTTTAGAAACATTAAAAGTCAAACGTATTTAATTCGTCGTTTCAGCCCATAAATGATCCACTACTGAGTCGGGCCTCCTCCAAATTCATGGAGGGACATTAGCCTACTGTGCCACGCTGGCAAGACGGGTTGGCACAGGGTTTGTATCAAGTTTTCCTTCTCTTACGGCTTGATGATCTGCCTCTTGCGCTCCTTTAGTCGCCTCTTACGACACCCTCAAGACGGTATGGGTTGGTTAAATTGAGTATTCTAAATCCATCACCACATGGACCCGTTGGAGTGTCCGTTTGTACTAATCGCTTTGTACTAAGTGCATTTAGGTGTATACATGGTACATATACCAAAACAATTTTACATTGTTTGTCTGTTTGTTACGTCTAATCTCTGAAATTTTGACGGGACTTTCAAACTGGCAGATACTACGACTACTTTTATTATGACTCCTAACCCCGTTGACTTTTCAGGAGCCTATATTTACTGAGTTTTTCAAATTATTAAACACCACGGTTGAAGTCGCGAGCAACAGCTAGTTCATAATGAAACAGGACAGTTGTTATAATATAGCACGGAAAATAAAAAAAAAACAATCGAAGAATAGAGTGACTTTTGTCTGATAGACAACCTTAGTTAAAATGTACGCAGCGGTGCCCGCAATGAGTCTTACTTTGTGTGAAATTTGCAAGCGGATCCATTAATCATTTGCTTTTACAATGTGTCTCCTTTTCCCCTAAAGCTTGATGATCCAAATAATAGTATAACGTGACTGGATCCAAATAATAGCTTACAAGATGATTTAGTAACGATTATGCCTTAGTTAGTTATTTTACGAACGATTGGCGAAAAATGTGTATAAGGCGAATGTGAATGAAAGTGTTCGAAGGGGAAGACCTAAGCGGACGTTTCAAGACCACATCAGGGACGTCTTTAAAAAAGGCCAGGTCAAGAGTACCCTAAACCGAAGAGCATGTATGAAGGGAATAATGAAAGTGGACGAAGCGAAACAAGTATGTAAGGATCGTAGCAAGTGGAAAGAAGTGGTCGCTGCCTACCGCTACGGGAAAGAGGCGTGATTAAATGTATGTATGTAGTTCTTTTAGCGTAGCTATGAAATTGTCTGTGTGGTCACGGACTTAGAATACATTGTGTCACCGGCCCATTTCATCCTAAGTTTTATCGTAATAGCGACAATAGGGAATGACAAGGCCGACAACCCAGGCGCAAGAGAATGAAAACTTTTTTTTGCAGATTAACTATTTTGGTTAGTATAGATAAGGAAAAAGGTAATCAAAATAAAGTACTTTCTTCTTCTTCTCAGCCCATAACTGACCCACTGCTAAGTCGGCCCTCCCCCATCTACATGGAGGGTAATTAGCCTACTGTACCACGCTGGCCAGACAGGTTGGCACAGGGTTTCGTTTCAAGTTATCCTTTTCTTGCGGCTAGGTTTAATAAGTACCTACTACCAAGGTTTATGGTTTAAGTACTTTATTTTTCTTAATTCATTCGAGGTTATGTGGCGTATGAAATGGTTAAAACGTGTGATCAAGTTATATGACGCTGCGAGTGGCGACATCGATTCAACATCAATCGACGAATTTTGTTTCGAAAAAATAGTTACGACGAAACGTTTCAAAATCCCAAAGAAATCAAATCATGCTAAAAAAAGTATTTTCATGTACTTTATAGTTCTCATAAACTATGAAATACAAGTACCCTATACGAAACCCGGCTGGCCAACGTGGCATAGTGGGTTAATTACAGGAGGCTGCTGAGTCGGGGCAGCAGTGGGTCATATGAGCTAAGAGTTAGTATGAAATTGTCAAACCGAATTAAATCACCCGGTAGAATAGCATCGTAGTAAGATAAAGAAAATAAAATATAAAGGAACTCATAAAAGATTTTGACATTCACACAGAAATAACACAATATAACTGTACCACTTTTTCACGCGGAACAAGCTCGTAATGTGGAAATTTGCATTCATGCTCTTCCAAGTGTATGATTCCACCTTTGAAACAAAGCTTACATTATAATATAAAACGGGAGCGCCGTTCTAGACCAAAATATTCCCGAGAATTTTGGGCGCCGTATTAGCGACAAGCGATTGCCTCTCGTACGTAGTGAAAAATAGGGTTGTTTTTCGCCCGGTGTATCGCGTCCAATGCCCTTCCCTGATGGATAGCCGCTGTCAACTGCTCCGCCAACAAGCGTTCGCGAAAAATGATCCTCTCTGCCGCTCCCGGCGGAATAACGTCTTTATCCGGCTAACTTGAGCCATTACTCAAGTACACCTTAGGTATTCCAACGGTGCTCGTGGTAGTTAGGATACCTATTTTTTATGGTAGAGTTTTTTTTAACACTCATGTTCCCCCATTCCCCAGTTGGAGAAGGAGACTAAGCAATGGGCTGAGAAGTAATTCTATAAGGATGAGGGGCTTCCGAGCGAGTGATAATCCGTTACGCCACTACGTAAATTCGAATTAAACCGACCCAACCCGTCTTGCCAGCTTGGTACAGTGACCTAATTTCCCTCTATTATTTTGAAGCAAGCCCGTCTCAGTAGTGAGTAAAAAGGGTTGAAATGATGATGACTACTCTTGTAGCCACGTCTCGAATCGTAATAATAAATCTCAATCTTAATAAGCCTAATGAGACGGTTAGAGATGGATTGATCGAAGCCCTTCGATTGCACAACATCGTAAACGCTAGCCCCACTCAACCTGCGACCAATATTCCCGTGCGTAAACACCTGAATAATTCATGGCACCGAAACCCGCCAATTTAGGGCTCCACAAATCGTTACCATCAAATAAATTATCTGTGTCTGCACACTACGGGACCATTATCCTCGAGTCCCCGACGCGTCCTTGCGTAATTACTAATTCCTGGGAAATAGTTGTTTACCGACCTTTGTATCCAAGGACAAATTGATACCCTGTCTCTTTGAAGGCAATTCTATAGTGCGTGCCCCATTTGGAGCAGCTGCAAATAACTATTTGACTAGACTTTGTAACGTGATAGTATAGACCCTTACGTCCGCTTCAGCACCGCTGCAGTGCTGAAGCGGTGCGTTTATCGTTTTCCTAACGGACGGTCGAATGTTTTCATTTAGAACGTTCGGCAACAGTGCGGTGGCAGTACCGCGAACGCTTGCTCAACAGGCACCCGCACCAAACGTTTTATATGAAAACATTCGACCTTCCGTCAGCAAAACGATAAACGCACCGTTTCAGCACTGCAGCGGTCCGACACGAAACGCATAAAGACTAACCATACCAAGTTCTAAATTGACAGTGGCGTCATCTAAACTCAATACTAACTACCCGCCTTATAAGAATCAACATCCTATCTGCCGCGTCCATCAAATTAAAACCCAATAAAATAATTTACAGATCAGTGGATATGAGGGATAGGATGTATGATATCTAACTTAGAAAATCTCTTATGATGTAATTATCAAAATATATGTCAACCAAACTTAGTTTCTGGTAATGAATTGAAACTGAAATCCTTTGGAGTGCTTCAGAGTCATGACTAATGCCTTTCATTAGTTCTACCATTTGGTGTATATGTTCGGAAACTTCACTAAAGTTAACCAAAGTGAGTGTGATATATGAAGTTATATCACTCTTTCAATCTCTCGTTTTAATATCTTTCGGTTGGCTCTTCTCGTAAAGTTTATTACACATTGGATTAGAAATTGATCGCTGAAACCTTCAGTGGAAAAACGCTGCAAACAGCACCACTGCATCGACCCTCGATATCGTTAATGCGATTTGAGTTACCTTGCTATCTTGATCCATTCCAGTTTAGTCAAATTCTCGGCTGGGACGAGTGGCCTACCACTGCTTCACAGAATCATCCAGAATATTGGGATTGAAGTCTTAATTTATAGTCCAATGTAACTTACTCAATTCCCACTCTCACCATCTGTATTAGCAGATAAAGCTGTTAGAGCGATACATTCGAAAATGCAATGTCACTAACGCATATCTTCCGAGGGTGTCAATAGAGGCGACTAAATAAACACATGAGGCTGGCAAAGCATTCTCAAGAGTCAAGACTTGATACGAATCCTGTGCCAACGTGTCTGGTGAGCATGACAGTAGGTTAATTTCCCTCAATGAAATTGGTGGAGGTTGTTTATGACTGACTCAAAAATAAGTTATTTATGGGCGGAGCGAGAAGGATTGAACCAGTTTACCTTATTCCGATCATCATCAAAGTAAAAATGTATGTTTATAAGGCTCAGTATTTTCGCTATAAGTTGCCAATTACAAATAATTAGATCAAATAATTAAAGAGCACTTAATCATTAGTCGTCTCTATACATTCATGCTAAATCACACATTCCAAATAGCTTTGATAGGCGCTGTACCGAAGCAAACCCAGTAAAATAGGGCAGCAACACTTGAAGGACGAAATGTAGATTTATCGATAAACGAGGTCGGGCCCCTGTGAATTATTCATCTCTTAATCAATCTCTGTTTTTAGAGGACGTGGAGGATGAAAGTGTCGTCACAATGAATTTTCATGTGTTTCCCAAGTCTTGCGTGAAACGATATTGCCAGTATATTTATATTGGTGATGTATTTATAATACACCTAGACACTGGGAAGTTTTAAGTTCTGATAACGATTATTGTCACTTATACACTGAAAGAAAGATACCTTGATAAAGAACACCCTATGCTGAACCGTATGGTAAAGAAAGCTCCGTAGACTAATTACCTTCCATTGAAATAAAGGAGGTCCACTTCGGCAGTGGGTTATTGAGTTTATTATTAATTACTAGCTGACACGTGATATTTTCTTATATATAAACCTCGTCCTTACAATAACGAGTACATCCAATATATGAAGCAGTCCTTCGGAAGTTATACATAAACATTTTTACTTCTATACAACAGAAATATTAATTTGTATTCCACTTTTGTTACAGGTAAGTCACCCGTGCGTCAATGCTTGTGAGTAATTAGTACCCGATTTGAGAATAATATTCTCCTCTTTCCAAGGAATGCCAATATGAAATTCCATAATTAAATGCCACGCATGACGTCGATTAATATCCTGCGAGCAACATCACTCGTCAAACGTCCGACCCGATCGATGGTCGATCGAGCAATGAGGGCAGAACGTTCGTTATGAAGTGTGACGTCATCCGACCGCTCTCGATTCTACCCTCGATGTCAAACGCAGACGTGATCCGCACAAACGATGCCGCGCTGATCGTAGAGTTGTACAGGATCTTTGTTTTACGTTGATTTATTATCTCTACTAATCAAAAGAGATGCAAATTGATTTAGTGCATTTTGTCAAAATTACATCATTTTGGTCCGTGCTTCGGCTCCTCTTTATAACCATTGGATCGTTTCTTACAGACCTTACATTACTAAGGGTAATTGATGCCACTTTTAGTAAGCAAATTTGGTTTCACGCTAAAGTTAGACCTTTGGTTCAAGTAATGATTCAAATACAATGAATAAAATAAACTAATGGTTCAAATAAAAATTCAATTAATCAAAAATATTCAGCGCTTGGAACGAAAAAGGCCTGTATTTTTTATAGAAAAAAATATATGAGGCGTTTGAAAACTTATATAGATATAAATATTGTCTCCTTTGCTGTAGTTGTCAAGTTAGCAGATCCAAAATCAGCACACAGAATCTGTGTGCTGAGTGCTGTGTGTCTAAGGCAGTTTTATACTGTTTAATTTTAACATATGAATTAAAAGCAATATAGGTCGACGATCCCTTACTCACAGTCGGATTGGACTCCCTTGGTCCCAGGAGAAACGTTGGATCTCTTTGTGTCCTATACCGACTGTACACTGGGAAATGTTCTGAGGAATTATTCAGCTTGGTGCCATCGTCACTTTTCCGCCATCGCACCCTGCGGCACTCGGAGAGATTTCATCCACATCGGCTGCTTTTTACCGCGCACGTGCAAGATGTGGAATGATCTACCTCCCGAAGTGTTTACTCTGCGCTACAACATGGGGCTCTTCAAAAGAGGTGTTTACAGGCATCTTAAAGGCCGGCAACGCATCTTCTCCCGTTAGGGCAGGTGTCCTGGGCGACGGTGACCACTTTCCACCAGGTAGACCGCCTGCTCGTGTGTCGTCTTATAATATCTTACTAATATTATAAACGTGAAAGTTTGTAAGTATGGATGGATGGATGGATGGATGGATGGATGGATGTTTGTTACTCTTTCACGTAAAAACTACTGAATGGATTTTAATGAAACTTTACAATAATATAGCTTATACATCAGAATAACACATAGGCTACAAGTTATAAAGATATTATGTGAATTACAACAATATAAACAAGTCGAATTCAAAATTTGTAATTGTCAAATTTTCGACCATATTAAACTATAGACAACATAACGTTTCGCTGTCAGTTGCGTTTTGTTAAAGTAGGTTTTATACGGACGGGGTAAAAATCTCAGGTATCCTATGTCCAACTTTCTTTTTCTTTTAAACATACATAATGCGGAACAAAGTTCGCCGGGTCAGCTAGTATAAAAATAAAAATCCAATCGAAAAGTTCATGGGCTCGCCTCAGAAACATGTTTGCTATTTCTATTCGCAAATATAATAAACAAGGCCAAGTGATACAAAACATACTTGGTAACTAGATCCTGGCAAATATGACAACACGATGAAAGTAAAACCGGTGATGATCTCACTTCTAATTTATTTGCTACATGATATTTTGATACGCGATCCTCAGGTCAGATCTAAACATGGTGTATGTGACGGCTATACGAAAATAATTTTCTTCCAACCTTTTTTCTATATCGACTGCCTCGTTGGTCTTGTGGTTAGATGTGCCGCCTTTGGATCAACGGGTCCCGGGTTCGATTCCGGGGTCGGGCAAGTGTCTTTGTCTAAACCAGAGGCACTGGCTCGGAGTCTGGGTGTCATTTATATCTATAATATGTATGTATTTACAAAAAAAAAATGTATATAAGTAGTTTATCATTCATCTCGTTGCCATAACACAAGCATTAAGTTGCTTAGCTTGGGACGAGATGGCGTTGTGTGAAATGTCCAAGGAGGATATCTTACTAATATTATAAACGTGAAAGTTTGTAAGTATGGATGGATGGATGGATGGATGGATGGATGTTTGTTACTCTTTCACGTAAAAACTACTGAATGGATTTTAATGAAATTTTACAATAATATTGCTCATACATCAGAATGACACATAGGCTACAAGTTATAAAGATATTATGTGAATTACAACAATATAAACAAGTCGAATTCAAAATTTCTAATTGTCAAATTTTCGGCCATATTAAACTATAGACAACATAACGTTTCGCTGTCAGTTGCGTTTTGTTAAAGTAGGTTTTATACGGACGGGATAAAAATCTCAGGTATCCTATGTCCAACTTTCTTTTTGTTTTAAATATATATAATGCGAAACAAAGTTCGCCGGGTAAGCTAGTATGATATATATGCTTGCTACTCAGGCCATAAATGACCCACTATTGAGTTGGGCCTCCTCCCATCACAGGGAGGGATAATATGGCCAGACGGGTTGGCACAGGGTTTCGTCATTTCCTTTTGTCGGCTCTTACGACAACATAGTGGTGTATTCTAAATCTGTCACTACATGGACTGAGAGTTCCATATCCTTATTACCATTTACCGTGTGGTGACGGATTAAGAATACATAGTGTCACCACCCTATTTTATCCTGAGGGTGTCGTAAGACCCGAAAAAATGAGAAGGCCGATAACCTAGCTAAGGGAAACTTGAAACGAAACCCTGTGCCAACCCGTCTGGCCAGCGTGGCACTGTATGCTAATTATCCTCCCTGTGATGGGAGGAGGCCGGACTCAATAGTGGGTCTTTTGTGGGCTGAGTAGACTACTACTCAGCCCACAAAACGAGGCCGGCGCTCATGGAAAGTTCACTTTCATATCCCACTTTAAATTACCCATTGCGACTAGAATGCGAACTTTAAATTCTAATACTACTACTAAGTACTACTATTACTAAGTAATAATACTACTACTAAGTAGTATTAGAATTTAAAGTTCGCATTCTAGTCGCAATGGGTAATTTAAAGTGGGATATGAAAGTGAACTTTCCATGAGCGCCGGCCTCGTTCAAACGCCGGCTAATAAGGGCGCATGTAAATCTGGGTCGTGAACCGTGACCTTTCCATCTACGACTGGGCCGCTGCAATATTGTGGAAACCGCACCGCTGCGCTGGGTAACTCTTTAATAGCTATCAGTTACTCGTAATCTTTTCATACACTCGTATACAGGGTGATTTTTGGACCACCCGCCAAATTTAAATATGGTTCGAAAACTTTTCGACCCATGTTTCCTTGGGAAAGTTGGTTACTTTCATGGTCTGAACCAACCATTTAACATTGATGGGTGGTCAAAAAATCACCCTGTATATTCGGGAAGAATTACTCTAGGATATACCGGTTGTGTGGAGTTTGTAGCATTGTAAATGTAGCAGGGAATAAGGTCTGTAAATCTTAATCGAAGGCGATCTATTTTATTGGAAAGGAAACAGTTTTGGCATAAACTATTAAAAATATTCTAGCAGTCACTGAAGTCGCTTAACGTGGGATTAATATATACACCGCCGCAATATAGCATTCTTTGCTCAATCCCTTGGCTTCCAGCGACTGTATGACCTTATCCGTCTACTTGTAAGGTTGTTTTCTTAGAGCCGGTCAAAACTAGAACGCCTGTACGATGTCACCGTGTTATGCTTCGAGATTGGTCGGTTACTTTGTTCTCATCGTTTCTGATTTTCTTAAACAGTGAATAAAATATTGAACAAAACAAATATGATTCTAACGTACACTTTGTGACGACAGCCAGTTGTTTGTAACTTTTCCATTTACCTCACAAAAAGATCTGCGTTTGCCATCATACCGATCACTGACGTCAAACTGATAGGTAATCGTTGACAGTGAAAGTCTGTGACTCGGAATTTCATAATTTATTTTAATAACACCGTCTAGCCGCCCTGCCGCCAAACTGGGGTGATGCCAAACTGATAAATGTCTCCGGTGCGCTAAGAGAATAAAAATAAAGAAAAATAAAAACAGTCGTCGGTATAGGTAACATTTGGTTCTTACAATAGCTTCTGGTTATATAATCAAGTCTACAGATTACGGACTTACACTACTAAGTCTGGTTTATGCTGCACTTAATTTTGTCTTTTGTTATAGTTTTTTCACCGGCAACTGGTTTTATCGGTCACCAACAATCCCACTGATATTTTCGTAAGAATGTGTTTGGGAATATCAAATGTTAAGTCGAGATAGAACCCTTTTTTGTAACCATATTTTAAAGATGATGAAGAAGATGAGATCATATGCTCAGTTCACCCCTCTTATTTTACTATTGACGGAATTAAAATACTGGTACACTATAAACTATAAAGCGTTCATAAAACGTGTAATAATGTTATGTCACTGGGCGTGCTTGCTCAATCTCAATATATCACTCTAAATTGACGAGCAATGACATCAGATTACGGAAATGGTTATAGACGGTATCACAAATGGCGTAGAGACACGTCATCCGTGACTCATGCTGAGGCCACATTGCAGTGTGATGTTATAGAAAACTTGGACAGAAGATGTTCCTGGGACTGGAGTAGTTACTGTACCCACTTAGAACCCCTGGGAATAGGCAAGACCATAAAGACGTTATATGAATGTCCACAAAACCGTCCATGACTGAAATCCTATGCTAAATCTTCAAGTTACAGGCCTCTCAATGAGCTGGGATCATTGGGATAACTAAATTGGTGATGTGTCCACAGTGAAAGCGAAGCAATTATTTTTCCTTGTTTCAGTATAGTACGCTAAAACATTCCCATAGTTGTCTCGTTGATCCAATAAGGCTTCTATTCCGATGTGCCTGCTTCTGGAAATGAGTAAATGAGCCATTTGGAGAGCTACTCGTACATATTACCATCTTGGCAGAGTGCAGTTACACAGCCAATACCACGTCTACCTATTGTTACTATACTGAAGCTGCACCTGATGACTGATGGTCATCGTGTTATCTTTTTCTCGCTTTGTATACAATATACTTTTTGATGCTTTAAAACATAGCCGCGTGTTTTCTATAATATGTTTCAAATAGCTGTGGGTATCGTGACGCCACCCGCAGCCGTAAGCAAGTACGAGTGTGCCTAGAATACGTTAATGATGATAGAATGATGTCATGAGATGTGACTAAACAGCAATTAGACGCCATTGTAATATTGTAGCTTCGTGCTTAGCCAACTATTTTATAAATCATTTTGCATGGCTATTTTAAGCACGGCCACTTCAACCGTGGTGGTGTCATAAAAGCCGACTAAAGGAAATGACTAGGCAGTCGTCCGACTATCTAGCCGCAACGGAAGGAAATCTTTCATATAACCGAACCCTTTTGCTCAGAGTGGTACTAGAAGCTTTCACTCCATGTAGTTATAAGTACCGGCTCAGTAGGTTTTTTATGGGCTGATCAGTGTTATATCCGAGCCCACGACATTACCAAGGCTAAGGCCGGAAAGTTGCAGGACAATCCTCGGAAGATTGAACTGATTGTGGTGCAGGAGCAATGCTTGCTATTCTTAATAAACCACGCATTGGATAAGCTAGCACACCCTTACCGTAATGCTGTAGTATTCAGATTAAAATAGATTTGTTTGGCTGTTTGGCTGTTTGGCATTATCCTTATCATCTTGACCCAAATTTGACCCTTCCTATTCCAAGACAAGGGCTTCTATTCCGGTTTTGTAATGAACTTATCCTTTTCTTCAGGGTTAGCTAGTCTGCCACTTCGGTTACCTTAGTCACCATTAGCATGGAATAAGTCGGTGGGACTTTGTATTCTAACGTCGCCACCAATACGGTCGCTTTTTGTAGTCACCAAAAATATTTTGACAAATATGGTTTTGGCACGAAAACAGCATCTTGTTACGAATATTTTTAAATATCATTATGTGTGGCTATGTAAGTCAAGACTCGTTACTCGCCCTTTGTTTAGTCGACATCTTGGAATATAAATGCTTTCTTTGACTTTTCGTTTGCCAAGTTTCTTACTCCAAAGTGCTTGAGTATTAATTGGCATAATGACCGTAGTTTCCTTGTACGTTGGAGGAAATTAGAATACTCGTATTAATGTTTACTCTTGGTATGTTATTGATCACTTAATATATGGACTGTATATAAGACTAGCCAGATCGGCAGCGTTTATTTAAAATGTATTAGTTCCATTTTGCATATTTAAAATAGATTTTCCATTTGATACAGAAGACGGAGTCGATAGTTTATTTATTTATTTATTTATATTAATAAGGATCTCCAACAAAAGATATACACAATACATTGTTAAATGGCAACATCAGGTATTAACAGCATGCACAATAATTTTAAATTTAAAAACTAAGCTAAAGTTATATCATTAATATTAAGTAAAATTTGGAAAATAAAAAAAAGGGAGAATATAACATTTAGATATAGGTACTCAAGTTAAATTAAATTACGTTAAATCAGATGATCAGACACTTGGAGAATTATAATATTACAATCAGGCTCGCTGTATGATTAAGACTAGATAGGAATAGAGTGGCGCTAGTCGTTTAAAAATCCATGCAGGATAAGCAAGGTCTGCCTCAGCCTGTTGTTGGATGGATTTCCATCATTAATATCTGTCGGTTACGACTTCGTCCCGATAGACTCGGTACAGTAGGCGACTACACTCCAAATATAAATAAAATAATAAATAAATATCCTTGGACATTTCACACAACGCCATCTCGTCCCAAGCTAAGCAACTTAATGCTTGTGGTATGGTAACGAGATGGATGATAAACTACTTATATACATATTTTTTTTGTAAATACATACATATTATAGATAGAAATGACACCCAGACTCCGAGCCAGTGCCTCTGCTTTTAGACAAAGACACTTCCCCGACCCCGGAATCGAACCCGGGACTCGTTGATCCAAAGGCGGCACATCTAACCACTAGACCAACGAGGCAGACCAAGATGCGAATAGAGTGGCGCTAGTCGTTTAAAAATCCATGCAGGATAAGCAAGGTCTGCCTCAGCCTGTTGTTGGATGGATTTCCATCATTAATATCTGTCGGTTACGACTTCGTCCCGATAGACTCGGTACAGTAGGCGACTACACTCCAAATATAAATAAAATAATAAATAAATATCCTTGGACATTTCACACAACGCCATCTCGTCCCAAGCTAAGCAACTTAATGCTTGTGGTATGGTAACGAGATGGATGATAAACTACTTATATACATATTTTTTTTGTAAATACATACATATTATAGATAGAAATGACACCCAGACTCCGAGCCAGTGCCTCTGCTTTTAGACAAAGACACTTGCCCGACCCCGGAATCGAACCCGGGACTCGTTGATCCAAAGGCGGCACATCTAACCACTAGACCAACGAGGCAGACCAAGATGCGAATAGAGTGGCGCTAGTCGTTTAAAAATCCATGCAGGATAAGCAAGGTCTGCCTCAGCCTGTTGTTGGATGGATTTCCATCATTAATATCTGTCGGTTACGACTTCGTCCCGATAGACTCGGTACAGTAGGCGACTACACTCCAAATATAAATAAAATAATAAATAAATATCCTTGGACATTTCACACAACGCCATCTCGTCCCAAGCTAAGCAACTTAATGCTTGTGGTATGGTAACGAGATGGATGATAAACTACTTATATACATATTTTTTTTGTAAATACATACATATTATAGATAGAAATGACACCCAGACTCCGAGCCAGTGCCTCTGCTTTTAGACAAAGACACTTGCCCGACCCCGGAATCGAACCCGGGACTCGTTGATCCAAAGGCGGCACATCTAACCACTAGACCAACGAGGCAGACCAAGATGCGAATAGAGTGGCGCTAGTCGTTTAAAAATCCATGCAGGATAAGCAAGGTCTGCCTCAGCCTGTTGTTGGATGGATTTCCATCATTAATATCTGTCGGTTACGACTTCGTCCCGATAGACTCGGTACAGTAGGCGACTACACTCCAAATATAAATAAAATAATAAATAAATATCCTTGGACATTTCACACAACGCCATCTCGTCCCAAGCTAAGCAACTTAATGCTTGTGGTATGGTAACGAGATGGATGATAAACTACTTATATACATATTTTTTTTGTAAATACATACATATTATAGATAGAAATGACACCCAGACTCCGAGCCAGTGCCTCTGCTTTTAGACAAAGACACTTGCCCGACCCCGGAATCGAACCCGGGACTCGTTGATCCAAAGGCGGCACATCTAACCACTAGACCAACGAGGCAGACCAAGATGCGAATAGAGTGGCGCTAGTCGTTTAAAAATCCATGCAGGATAAGCAAGGTCTGCCTCAGCCTGTTGTTGGATGGATTTCTATCATTAACTTTCTTCTCAATGTTGATCGATGCTATTATTAATGTAATATAGTACTTACCAGTAAGAACCTGTAATTGGCTATCTGTTGTTATTTAAAGTGTAAGTAGATTTAATAAGCTGTTGGTTCTTCTTTAAACAAACAAATAAATAAACATCTGTCGGTTACGACGTTCGTCCCGATAGTCTCGGTACAGTACGCGACTACACTCCAAATATAAGTTGCTGCCGCAGTGTTATTGACTTGTTGTACTGGACCGATTTAAAAAATTCTTTTACCATGTCAATGCTACATTATCACTAATTAATATTGGCTATTTTAATTGCATGAAAAAATAGTGTTAAATGTTAAGATGGTGTCGCACCTTAAAAGAACGCAAGAGGAAGATTGCGGCTAGGCAAGAGAAGCCAGCATGCTGCATGGCATTGTATGCTTATTCGGAGAAGGCCCGACACAGTATTGGGATCATTTCAATACTTAGCTTTAAGGTCAAAATAGCATAATGTCTTGAAGAGCGACTGCATTACCTACTATTATATGCAAACGACTCATTCGCAGACTGTTTGTAAATACAATGGCAATTGTGCCGATGTTATTTTAATTCCTAGAACATGGAAGAATTTTTCGTTTTCATATTACACAGTCATAATTGCAAACATGCATTTATTTATCTTGGTTGGCTTTGGGCGGATTACTCAATATGGATCTCGAAAACTCCAACTGAAAAGGACATCATCATCATCATTTCAGCCAAAAGACGTCCGCTGCTGGACATAGGCCTCCCACAAGGATCTCCACAAAGGCCTGTCCTGGACCGCCCGCATCCACTGCTTTCCGGCGACCTTAACCAGGTCGACGGTCCACCGTGTGGGAGGCCTACCAGCACTGCGCCATACGATATACGAAAAGGACATAGGACATAATAATTATTGTGGCAAGAAAAACACAGAAGTAATACAACTAGGCACTAAACTAATTCTATAGAAAGCCTTCCTGCCACAAACCGTACCAACCTCAGCACGATGCTGGTTGCAAGCAACCAACGCTAGTCTTCCGTGAGAGGCGGCGGGTGACGTCACACATGGAACTTTATTTACGTAGGTTTTATCACAAAACTCTTATAAATCGTCGTATTTAAAATTACCATTATCGTCTTACAGCCCCTGTCACACGCTAGGTGGTAGTCTCCATACACACCTATCAGTCGTCATATCTACATTCACACCTTTCATACACAATTCCTCATTCTTACAATCCATCCTTCGCATTTGATCTCCCACAACTCTTGCGTCCACCCACATTCATGGTGAAACTACCACCGGTTCGAATTGCTGCTCTACGGAGAGCGTGCCTTCATTTAAGGAATATCTTCTTTCTATAATATAAAATGAATCGCAAAATGTGTTGGTAACCGCATAACTCAACAACGCCTGGACCAATTTGGCCAATTCTTTTTTTAAATGTTCGTTGAAGTTCAAGGATGGTTTTTACGGCGAGAAAAAAATCGAATAATTGCCGGAAACCCCCTAAAAGTAGCCCTTTTCTTTTTCCCATACCGATACCCAACGTTTTCTAACTAAAATGTAGAGACAATTTGAGCTTTATTGCTGTTGTATAAAGTTCATATTAAATGACAACCACTTACTGTTGTCTAAGCAATGTAGATGTGTTCCTAACGTCAAAAGAGTATTTTTTTTTGACAGGACGTAGTTGTGGTGTCCGCTAGTATTATAATATAAAAAACGATTGACTTGCAGGTTAAGCAACGTTTAGAATGGATTTAGAATGCATAGTATCACCATCCCATTCCATCGTGAGGGTGTCGTAAGAGCCGACAGAAGGAAATGTAAAAGGCCGCTAACTAGCCGCAAGAGAAGCAAAACTTGAAACGAAACCCTGTGCGCTAACCCGTCTGGCCTGCGTGGCACAGTAGGCTTACCGTCCATATAAGTGGAGGAGGCCACACTGGGCAGTGGGTCATGGATGGGTCGAGTAGTAGTATACTAGTAGTGTCGACCCTTGTACGTTGCACTGTCATTATTTTACACAATAAGTGTTAATTGGCTTTATCGCCACGTCCGTATCGCATTGGTGTGGTTTTCGCTTATTTGCGACAACAAACTATGCTACGAACATATTTTTTAACCAAAATTTGCCACAGAACAGGGGTTAGCTAGAAGGATTGCATAGTTGAAGTGGAAATAGGCAGGCCACGTAGCCCGAAGAACGGATGGCCGTTGGGGCATAAACGTCTTGGAGTGGCGTCCACGTATATGAGAGTGAAGTGTGGGAAGACCCCCGCCTAGGTGGACGGACGACATTATGAAGGTCGATGGGTGTCGGTGGATGCGGTCTGCACGAAATCGTGCGTTGTGGAAATGTAGAGGTGAGGCCTATGTCCAGCAGTGGACGTCTTTTGGCTAAAATCATAATGATGATCTAAATGTGCAGTACTGTCTAGGGTTGTGTTACACCCTGTATACCCTTTAACCACCTTGTTTACCACTTTCCCCCGTATACGTATCAAATGGAAACAACGACCAAGGTTACATTGTCATTGTATTAGGAATTTAGGAATCATCCGAAGCGGTAACTTGATAAGCCGTCCATATACACCAAACCGCCATAGGAATACAACTCATTTGGCTCAACTGACAAGCAACCCTATCGTGATGGCGGCAGGATTGAAATTACCGAAAATATGACACGTTGTAAGCAAACGATTACATTATCTACGAGATATATATATACGAAATTTTGCCGTTAGCAAGGATCTATCATTGAAAGTTGTTGCTGTTTTTTTATAACTGTTAGCGATGTGAGTTGGTGATAAAAAAGAGTTGTTTCAGTAATACTTACATCACACATTAACTCGCCCTCGTATTGAATAACTGTTAGCCTAGCACCTAGGTGCTATTAATACTATTTAGCCCATAAATTGATTTGATCCATTGCTGAGTCGGGCCTCCTCCAATCACATAGAGGGTAATCAGCCTTCTGTGCGGGTTGTCAGCGGCTTTGTTATAAAGTTTCCGTCTCCTGGGGCTAGGTTTGGCGACCTTGTCGGCTTTAAAGACACCCTCAGGATGGAATAGGGTGGCGACACTGTGTATTCTAAATCCGTCACCACAAGGATCACGTAGCAATCTAATATTTGTTTACCGTATAAGGTGCTCTCAATGCGCAAGTGTTGTCAATGTGTACTGGCAATTTATGTCTAGCCGACGGGCGCCCGACGGCTTTGTAGCGTCCCCGTTTTCCGCCAGCGAATCAATTTCCATGATGACGTCACTCCCCCTGCGCGTTCCCCATATCCCCTCAGTCTCCCGCGCTCCTAGTGATGTGACATCACTACTTCCTCTCGTTATATGTTGTCTCAGCTCTTATATGACACACTGTCGAGACGGGCTCCTCCAGATTCAGGGACGGAAACTAGCCTACTGTGCTGCCAAGATGAGTTGGCACAGGGTAGGGTTGCCAACCATACTTTACAATAAAGTAACCTTTTTTTTATGAAAGAAGGAGGCAAACGAGCAAGCGGGTCTCCTGATGGTACCTAAGTGATCACCGCCGCCCATGGACACCCACAACACCAGAGGGGTTGCAAGTGCGTTGCCGGCCTTTAAGAAAGGAATAGGCTCGTTTCTTGAAGGTTGCCATGCCATCCTACTTCATTATTGGCAATTTTACTTTATACTTTGGCATACCAATAATGTATGTCAAAATACTTTATTTCCGAACGTATTGTTTATTTATTTAAATTTGTCATACAAGCTTTGAATAATTTATACATAGCATTTTTTTTAATGACCTAAGTTAAATTGCATGTTTGTTAAATAAAATATTTATGTTATTGCGAAGTCTCATTATAACAATTCAATAGTTTTTGCGTGAAAGAGTAACAAAGAGTCATCAATACATATATGCATCCAAACAGAGTTTGTATTTTGAACTCTCGGCTTGTTTATAATGTTTTATGGTACCCTGTGTTCTACCCGCTTAGAATATTTTTGATCGACATGAATATTCATGAAGTCGCTTTCGTTGGACATTTTCGATCAAAATCTGTTTCCGGGCTAACTATTCCGGCAGCTTGCGTCTTTGTTGCGTAAATAATCAACTGGCTCGTAAGCCGTCTTGCTAAAGACGCATTTCCTAAACCATATAATGAAAAATATCAAGCGATAGAGTGTGTTTTACTTGTAAATAAATTATTTGTCTACAAACAATCATACAGAGAACTTTCCTTTTGTAGTGTTTAGTACAACACCGCATTCCTTTATGAGGGTGTCGATAAGACTATGGGAAATGAAGGGCAAACACCTAGCCGCAAGAGAAAGGAAACTTGATACGAAACCATGTGCCAACCAGTCTGCGAGGCACAGCAGGACTACTACCCTCCATGTCTTTGGAGGAGGCCTGATTGCTTTCACAAATCTGTAAGACTTGTTTGTACCACCATCATTGTAATCCTTTTATTTAAAAGAGCAACCACAGAGTTTCTTGCCGGCTCTTCTCTGTGGAATGGCGTTCCGAACCGGTGGTAAAAACTAGATGATTAGTTTTTTTTATATTTCTCTTAAATTTAATACTTTTTTTTTTTGACTATTTGAAAGCATTCGCAAGAATTTATTCGAATAAAAAACATTTTGATTTGATTTGACTCAGCAAAGGGAAAATAAAATTGGAGTTTTGGTGTTTAATGTTAAAATAACAGCTTATACATGGGTTGATACGACATAGGGGCAATTTTTTTAATTGCTTATACTAGGTATCATTTCCAGGCTCTGTACCAAAAATCAATTAAATTGGAGCAATAGTTTAGCCGCAAATAACTTTAAAAAATTTTTTTTTTGCCTCATTTAAAAATGATGTATCTTTCCTAACAGATGTTTATGCCTAAAGCATCGTTTATTAACCTTAGGGGCTGTCCATTAATCACGTGATGTTTATTTAACATTTTTTTAACCCCTCCCTCCCCCTTGGTGATACCTGGTGAGGTTTAAGACTACCCCTCCACCCCCCATGAAAAATCACGTGTATTTTTTTTGTACCGTTTCGAATTCATACTAATCACATATATAGTATACGTAGTGTAATTTAATGCCCCTCTGTCATATCAACTCTGTATGAACCAAGTTTCACGGGACTTTCGCCACCAGGTAAGTTTGTAATGTGATAAGGATTGATTAAGGCACTCTTATTTAAAAAAACCACTTGACACAGTAGGTTAATTATAAATAAATAAATAAATATCCTTGAACATTTCACACAACGCCATCTCGTCCCAAGCTAAGCAACTTAATGCTTGTGTTATGGTAACGAGATGGATGATAAACTACTTATATACATTTTTTTTTTGTAAATACATACATATTATATATAGAAATGACACCCAGACTCCGAGCCAGTGCCTCTGGTTTACACAAAGACAATTGCCCGACCCCGGAATCGAACCCGGGACCCGTTGATCCAAAGGCGGCACATCTAACCACTAGACCAACGCAGGAGGCCGACTCAGCAGTGGATCATTATATGGGCTGAGTAGTAATAAACAGGAAAATAGTCAAATGCGGCTTTTCGCACACAGTTGAATTATTATCGTTACACATACATTCACAATATGACTCGAGCCAACGGCAACATAAAAGCGTAAACTACAGCAAACCACAAAACTCGGGCGCAACAGAAACTAACCAGGTACAAACGATTATGATTGAACGCTCTCAGGTATTTTGGTACACGATATTAATGCCGAGATTAAAATACAACTTTGATCACCGTGTCTCAACCTTTTTGGGGCACTTCACTTCGCTATTCGCGCGTTGGTCATGGTTGGACATCATTATATGTGAATGGTTGGTCTAGAGGTTGCATCTGCCGCCTTTGGATCACGGGGAATTCAGAGATCGGGCAAGTGCCTTTGCGTAAACCGAAGGCACAAGCTCTGAGTCTGGGCGTCATTTATGTCCGTATATGCAAACTGCCCCAGCGATACAGGATTCCTTTTTATTAAAAAATTGACTGTTTTCGCTCTGCGATGGCAACATGGCATCCCATAAACCACATATATGTATAGACCACTTTTCAAATTCAAATACGCACGTCGTGTTTTAATTCAGGTTTTTTAGTTACGTTCTAACATAATGCCGCAAGTTTGTAGAAAATATAATTCAGTACTGTGATTTTCAATTTCAAACAAAATAAACAAACTACACAATAATAGCGAAAACAAATCTCCATGGAAAGTGCGTGCGTTCTTTGAAAAGGTTCCTCCCCTTTGTGAGTTAGCATTCGGTCAACTTATGTAGATATGATATTTTTCTTTTAGTATAAATTTACCAATGTCGTTTGGGCGGTCAATAGCTTGAGAAACGTTGCCTCAGATGTATGAAAGACGGACAAGCGCGCTGGCACGTGTAAAACAAACAACGTTTTAAAGGTTGAGCAGTTATTGAGGTGGTACATCATCATGTTTGAAGGTGTTGTAGGGCAACACGGTCAACTCTGACAACGTGGTGAAACTATACAGGGTGTAACACATTCCCCATGGCCAAAGTGAGGCCTACTCAAAGGAGAACTTCTATGTGTAAATGGAAGTTAGATTTGATCTGACCTCTCTGCCTCGAAGCCTAAAGCCGTCGGTCCTAACTGCTATTCTACCATCTATTGCACTCATTACACGTAGTCAGCAGCGGGAAACTGACAGCTGGTCTGACCAATCACCAGTGGTCTCACTAAATAGTGATAGTTAGCCATATCAGGTTAAACCGGTGCGACGGTAATGAAATTGGGATAAGTGAGCGAGATATATAGTTATGAACTCTACGTCTATCAGCTATTTGTGTGATGGAAAAAAGCGAATTCAATACTCAAATACATTGACGTTTGTCTGCTTTCTAATACGCTTTTATTAGCTTCGCTTGTATGTTTGAACATAAATTTGACCCAGTTAAAAATGTCGGATTGACACGAAATTGGGCATGATTATTAAGGAGCGATGACAATTCAATATTTTAAACATTTTGACCCGTTATCATTAATAGAATAATAATAATAACGGTGATCAAGGTGGAACACCGCTCTTCGATGCAATAGCTAATAGAGATGTAAATATCATAAAGCTATTGCTATATTTTTTAGTGATTATTTAGCAATAGCTTTATGATATTTCAACTAAAAAATAAAAAAATAATAATATGTTCATATTCATGTAATGTTCATAAAATATTTAGAACTATTGATACCATGCACCCCGCGCTTTTACAATAAAATCATTTTATCTGACACTATTTTTAATTCAAACTTATTAAAATTTATTTCTATTTTTTAGTTCGATTTTCTATAAAAGCGTATTTTTTTAGGTTTTTTTAAACGATTATTTATTTTTAAGTAGCCTAGTAAACATAGTCTTTATTTTATACTAAAATTATAAGGGGCTTGTCGCCGAGTGCGATTTCTTACAGACAGACCCTGGTACCGTAAGAGTCCGACTCCGGAATTCCAACCCGAATTGTCAACCCACCTCAGTATCCACGGTTTTAGCACACAATCCATTAGTCACATGATTTCTGATGTTCGCAGACACATAGAAACGAATTCCTAGACGTGTTTTGCGACGGACTAAAATAGAACGCAGCGGGCTAAGGCGCGTTCCATGTGTGACGCCTATGGTGCCGTCTCAATTCCGCACGTGGATTGGACGTGCGCGTGTCTCGCTCTAGCGCACTCGGTTCATTGTTTCAGAACGAAGCTCCGTTGGCCACGTCGACTGAAATAGGTCGGGACGGCCTGAACAGACGGTCTGTGCTATCGAAACACGCATTAGGGTTGACCAAGTTTACTAATGTTATTTCATGAGTCAAAAATACCTTAAACTACAATATCGACAATCCATTTCAACTAGTTGGCGAAGTATAAAATCCAAAAAGAATACGCAACCCTGTGCGACACCGGTCGTATCATATGTAGTGATTTAGGTATAGATCTTAAACTAACTCTAGAATCAGAGAAGGAAACCTTGACAGATCTGACGGTCAGACGCAAATGACGCAGGACAATTTCCCTGCATTTCAATGTAGGAGGATTACTTCAGAGCTAACACGATGGCAACTAAAACGATTGAAGTCAAACTTTTTATGCAACTCCGAACTCGTGTTAAGCGCGTCGTCCACGCAGAGAGAATAGAGCTTGACAACTAATCTAATCTATACTCTAATTTCTACGTACACGTAGCCGAGAGTAGCCGAGCCTGTCTACGTAGACTTACGTTGACGTAGCTAGGGTAGTCTCGCTAATGTTTACACGTCGTAGATTGCCACATGACAGTCGCTCTCCGTAATTTTAATCTATCGTGGACGAGGCGCTTTAAAATGCATAATAGATAAATACTCGTAGAGTGACAGCCCTGACCGCGAGGCCACATCGCGACACGAGACCATCGACTGCTAGCTTTATAAAAAAAGATACGATATAATAGCTCTAAATTAATTTTAATAATTAAATTTGACCTACCCGTCTGGCCAGCTTGGTACGGTAAGCCATGTAGTTAGTGGGTCATTTATGGGTTAAAAAGTAACCTCTAAATTAGGCATTATGACCTATAATACAATTGAATCTGTATGCTTGCGAAGGGTCATCATCTCAGCATAAGCTTGGTGTGGAATTTGGAATGTACAGTTGTATAGCTTACATTGATATTCACAAAGCCGTCTCGCCAACGTTGTAATTAAAAACGGCAGCGAAACGTTTTCATTTTCGTTTTTTTCCCCGCATCACTTTTGTTTGCTTTCCCTATAAGCGACACAATACCGCCCGCTGTTCCCGTTTATTTATAACAAAACATCAAAGGTTTCCTGGCTAATTATAGTATAAATAAACATATACACCGAAAATAGAGTAACAACATCAGCGACATAACGTAAGCGAGCAGCCGACTGTTTCAGTAACGGTTACTGTTATTCATAACAGCTATTCGTTACGTAACTATTTGTATTATGATCGCTAAGGTTACTCGAGTGTGGTGCCTGCTGCTGTTGGCCATAATGGATCAGACATAATCACATGTTTATGTTTCTGCTACTACTCATCTCTTACATTACCCATTGAGTCGGGCCTCCTCCAGTTATATGGAGGGTAATCAGCCTACTGTGTCATGCTGACCGGCTGTTCGGCACAGGGTTTCGTATCATGTTTCACTTCTCTTGCGGCTAGGTTTTCTGTATACTTAAATCTACTATAACGACACCCTCAGAATGGAAGGGGGTGGTGACACTATGTATTCTAAATCCGTCACCACACGTAATTGAAATATGAACTAAATATACCTCTAGCCAATGTGGTCTATTAGACTAATTGTGTCACCGAAGACTAGCGTTTGATGATGGTCGAGATTATGGAGTTGAACAATAATACAATTAAAGTATCCTCGTGGTGACGGCATTAGAACACACAATGTCACCAACCCATACCATCTTATGGGTGTCGTAAGAGCCGACTAAAGAAGCGCAAGACGCATTTCACTTAGCTTCCCTGAAAGGAAAACTTGATACAAACCCTGTCCCAACCCGTCTTGCAACCGTGGCACAGTTGGGTAATTTATATCAAATGGAGGAAGCCTGACACAGTAGTGGACTATTTATGGACACAAAAATGATGATGATGACTTAAGTACCCAGAAGTTAGAAATTAGAAAGAAGAAGTTAGAAATGTTTCAAACAAATAAAAAAATGTAATCAATTTGAATAAGAGCAGTACAACTTTACTTTCGCAACAAACGGCACCTATTATCGCCCTTATTTACATTTCACTTGTACTTTCACCCAAATTGGGCGCATTTTCATATCTTGATACTGCCTTAAAGAAATGTGTTATAATAACATTGAAAGAACCTCACTGACGTACGAAGGTCGTCTGTACTTGTTGTTATGAACCGGTGGCATTTTCTTTGATGTGTACTGCGTTATACATCTGGTTCCGTGTGGTGACGGATTTAGAATACATAGTGTCACCACCCCATTCCACACTGAGAGTGTCGTAAGATCCGACAAAAGGAAAACCTAGTCGCAAGAGAAATAAAACTTGATACGAAACCCTGTGCCAACCTGGCTGGCCAGCGTGGTACTTATAATGTTATTATATTTATTTATTTAACGTGATAATATTTGCTTGTAACCAAAAACAATATCAGTGGGTTCAAGCTAAAACGCAGTCTAAACCAATAGGCGTAGCTTTCATTTTTGATACTGTTTGCACCGTGAGTTAATCTACTCTATCATTGGTATTCCTAGCGCAGGTCGCCTAACAGATAAATGGAAAAGGCTTCTAACCCTTACCGGTATGCGTTACATTAATCCAATCAAACGGCATGCATTATTCAAGTCTAAGCCAATACGTTGCTAGTGGCAATGGCTTTAGGGTCGGTTCACATCTGAAGGAAATTGCGTCGCGTAACGTCATAACAGACAAATTTATGACGCTGTACGCTCGACGCACTAACGCATTATCGTTCTTTCTTTCTATAATATGTATGTATTTACAAAAAAAATGTATATAAGTAGTTTATCATCCATCTCGTTACCATAACACAAGCATTAAATTGCCGAGCTTGGGACGAGATGGCGTTGTGTGAAATGTCCAAGGATATATGCGACTGTAAAATCGCCGATCCATGGTTTAGGTGTAATTAAATATTGTTTCACATATTCAAATTGGTTAGGTGTCAAAGGTTGAATGTTTTATCACTTCACTATCACTACATAGTATAAAACAAAGTCGCTGTCGTCTGTCCGTCCCTATGTATGTTTAAATCTTTAAAACTACGCAACAGATTTTGTAGCGGTTTCTTTTAACTGAAAGAGTGAGTCAAGAGGAAGGTTTATATGTTTAATACATACATAATTGCATCCGCGTGAAGCCGGGCGGGTCGCTAGTATATAAATAAAAATGAATTTGCTTTTCGTTAGTCTCACAAAAACTCGAGAACGGATGGACCGATTTGGCTAATTTTGGTCTTGAAATATTCGTGAAAGTCCTGGGAAGGTTTAAAAGGTGGCAAAATATGAAAAACATATTTTATTTTATTTAATGATTCTGAGGCGCGTACGAAGTTTGCTGGGTCAGCTAGTCATACATAATTGTCTGTTTTGGCGTCACGCGACCGATCATACGCGACGCATTTTCCGTCAGATGTGAACCGACCCTTATACAGAGTGTATCTAAACCACCATAGGCATAACGACATGTTCAATAGGTTGTGTGCAAAATTTCGGGCACTAAAAAGTTACTTTTTGATTAAAACTATCTAGAAACTAGTGTTCGCGTATTAGTCGAAATTCGACTATATTTTTTTTTTATTTGATTGTAGGATTTAGAATACATAGTGTCACCACCCCATTCCATCCTGAGGGCGTCGTAAAAGCCGACCAAAGGTAATTGACAAGGCCGATAACCTAGCCGCAAGCCGAAGGAAAACTTGATGCCCAACCCTGTGCCAACTCGCCTGGCCAGCGTGGCACAGTAGGCTAATTACCCTTCATGTAATTGGAGGAGGCCCGACTCAGCAGTGGGTCATTTATGGGCAGTAATTTCGATGTGGTCACATGAAATAGAAACTACCTATTTTAGGTCACGCGAGAAATCCTATGGTTTTGAAAAAGTACCTAATTCCATTACATCAATCAATAGCTAACTGTTACATAACCAAGCTTAGGTTTAAACCAATCCTCGAAAAATACGAGCATGATGAGACAAAATCTAAAAAAAGATCCGTCAATCTCATAGAACCTTTAATTTCTATTACTTACGTCTGAGCCCGTAAGTAAATAAATAAATATCCTTGGACATTTCACACAACGCCATCTCGTCCCAAGTTAAGCAACTTAATGCTTGTGTTATGGTAACGAGATGGATGATAAACTACTTATATACATTTTTTTTTGTAAATACATACATATTATAGATAGAAATGACACCCAGACTCCGAGCCAGTGCCTCTGGTTTAGACAAAGACACTTGCCCGACCCCGGAATCGAACCCGGGACCCGTTGATCCAAAGGCGGCACATCTAACCACTAGACCAACGAGGCAGTCTGACCCACTGCTTAGTCGGACCTCCTCCAACTACATGGAGGGTAATTAGCCTTCTATGCCACCCTGAGCAGACGGGTAGGCATAGGGTTCCGTATCAAGTTTTCCTTCTCTTGCGGCCAGGTTTTCGGCCTTATCATTTCTTACCTTACGACACCCTCAGGACGAAATGGGGTGGTGACACTCTGTATTCTAAATCCGTCACCATGCGGGAAATCTTTATTATTAAACCATAACTAAACGCTTTCCAGCCAAGCAAGGCATTAAACATGTATGACAAAAGCAACACTATCAAAAGTTACGTGGAGTGAGGGAATTCGGACATACGTGACACTTTCCCATCCAATCTGAAGCCGGAGACCAGATAACCGTGGCGACTGACAGATGATATGGGCAAAATGCTGTCAGTGTAGAAATGGTTTCCAAGAAAGGTCTTTTAGATACCAGTTTTGCGTTAACAAAAATACTTATTTGTTGCAGTCTTGTTCAATTCGAATTATTTTTATTTAAATAAATACATAAATAAATATCCTTGGACATTTCACACAACGCCATCTCGTCCCAAGCTAAGCAACTTAATGCTTGTGTTATGGTAACGAGATGGATGATAAACTACTTATATACATTTTTTTTTCGTAAATACATACATATTATAGATAGAAATGACACCCAGACTCCGAGCCAGTGCCTCTGGTTTAGACAAAGACACTTGCCCGACCCGGGAATCGAACCCGGGATCCGTTGATCCAAAGGCGGCACATCTAACCACTAGACCAACGAGGCAGTTGCAATTATGGGTTGGTCGGGTGCCAATCTAATACAATAATACCGTCGTCGTTTCAGCCCTTAAATGACCCACTGCTGAGTCGGGCCTCCTCCAAATTTGTGGAGGGAAATTAGACTACTGCGCCACGCTGGCAAGACCACACAGGGTTTGTATCAAGTATCCTTCTCTTGCGGCTAGGTGATCTGTCACTTGGGTTCCTTTGCTCGCCTCTTACGACACACTCAGGATGGCATGGGTTGGTGACCTTGTGTATTCTAAATCCGTCACCACACGGACACTATACAATTATACAGTGCTTGATAATAACTAGGGAGTTGTGCAAATATTAGTAATATTATCTATAATGTAATGAATAAATGTTGCTAAAAACCGCAGGTAGACCGGACCTCCTTCTTCGAAATTAAACCAAAGTGCATCATAATCGCTCTATTCTTTAAGAGCTACGATGCCTTCAACATGTCAAAAATCGTACATTAAAAAAGTAGCGTGGTAACCATTTTGTCATATTTGTGTAAATTATATAGATTTATTGAAAGCAAATCTTCACAATATTTAAAACCACCAGCACTGCAACTAAATTGCATGCCACAACTCATAAGACAGCAACACAAATTGATACAACTCAACCGGACATAGTGACGTGTGTAGCCAATGTTACTCGGCCAAAAGCCAAAAGCCTAACGGTTAAATTACAAAAGGTTTTACCTATTCCTGACTCTAATGGCTGAGATTAGTTTCAGGGTGAAGGTGAACGATTACAATTGTCTTTGATGTTTAATCTATACCTTTGATAGCTCGCAACTACTTGTAACTGCTTTGCTTAATTCTAATTTCCTTTCTGCTGTCTTGACTAATAACACCACTTTTATATTAGTTTTATGCGCGCTTTATCAAAATAAAGCTTACGCAGATTTTTTACTGTACAACGACTGTTGCATTGGACTCTAAATAAATTTGTGTCATTATTACTTTTGTTTAAGATTTTTTTTTATTCTGATCTTATTGTGGGGCTTTTGGTTGCTTATCGACTATGTCAGCCCCATCGAGCTCTATAAGATACACTCATATTCAATTTCAAACATCTCTCTCTCTCTCTCATCATCTCTCTCTCATCCGTTTAAGAAGTAAACATTTATTATACAAACAGAAAAACAAAAATGAATAACATTAAAATACTTAAAAACACTAAAGACTAGGAACAAACTAAACCTAAAAATTAAAAATAGAAATACTTATGTATTGTTGAAAAATAAAATATAAAATACTTCATCCAGACTGCTTCCCTTGGGAAGGGTACCCAAAATGCTGGCGACATTGCCTCGCTGAATGGCGAGGCTTATGCGCTGACCGAAGTATGCGCCAGCCATCCGGTTACCCGTGTGTTCGAAGTTGTATGTTGAATTATGGTTACATCCCCTTTTTAAGATACTACAGTTTCTTTGTTAATATGTACCGTGTCACATGATCACCAATTTAACAAATTTTCTGTAGGTGACCTAGCCTAATGTCACTTCGGTAAATATGTCGCGAAGCGTGACGTCAAAATTCCGGCTGAGAATTTTTATATTGCCCAATAAATCACCAAAGGGTATAACAGTGTAGGAGTTTTTTATGTTTTTAAATCTCACGTGGATGACGCCATTTCAGTTGTTTACGATTGCTGCTACGGACCGTATGAATATTTAATGACAGTGCCCATCATTTTTGATGATGTAGAATATTACTCATTTTACAGCCTCATCGTATTTTTCATGAAATTTTAACTAAATTCAGACCGACCTCTAAAACGAATCAACTCTGTGCCAATCAAGTTTGAAATAAAAAGCCACTTATCGAAGAGGAAGTTCTAGAAATAGTGTAGCCTTCTTATCAACTAGCGATATTAACTTACATCGAACAGTGTCTTAGTACATTCAAGATGCAGTTGCATTAGGTTCCTCATTGTGTTACGATTTGAATGAAAGCCAAATATTTATCTCAAGATTACGAGCCATGACGTAACATTTATTTGTGTTTGGACTGTAGTATGATGAATGAATTATAAAATTGAGCAATTGGTGAACAGTTGCTTTTGGATAATCTTGCTTGATTGCTTTATTCAACGGCTTGTATTCCTCATAATGCAATTCTTTGTTGGAAGATTTCCCAAAATAACTCATAGTATGCATATTGCTTCTTAATTTTATTATCCACTACCCTATATGAGCCGTGTGTTTTTCATCCAAGCTTACGTTCCGGAAGCAATTTCATTTCGTAACCCTTCGCACGATATTGTGCTTACGGGCTCGCGCGTTTGCTTCCCCTCTATCCTGCCTTTCATTTAGTAATCAGACTGCTGTATGCTGATGTGATTAAAGTGAACAATGAAGTCGCTTTTTCATATTTGAAGTAAGATTTTTTCGTATTGCTACACAAATCTATCCCGTTAGAAGATCGTTTCGCGTGGTGTTGCACAAATTAACCAGATATTAAATCATAACTACATTTTAGTCTGGCTATATAGTTAAGGCCAACAACTATCTATTCAAAAAGAAAATGGTCGATGATATCATTGCTATATCGTGTAAAGCTAAAGTTATTAACACGACTAGTCTCAATGCTCACGTGCGTATCGACGCGAAGTAGACAGCTTCTGTTATTTTGGTGTCACAACATAGTGATTGATTGAAAGTCTAAAATACTCTCGAAATTCGCAACTGTACCGAGAAAGCGAGAGCTAATTAAAGAACTCGCATGTATTTTATGTGTGCCAGCCCGAATGTAATCCTCTATTTCTCTGTCGTACCAACTCCAACTTTGTCTATACGCGTCAGAGTCTATTTCTCTTAGATCGTTACTTAAGATCGCGGAAGCTAAGCTGTTGTCTAAATATAATCAGTATTTTCGTTCAGTGTTACGTCTCGTGTGTAATGGGAGTGCTTCATCCATAAGTGCTCTATGTATAGTGCCTGGTTTGTTTGTGCTTGTAGTACTTACTATTGTCGTTGCTTATTTTCTTAAGTGGGATCAGTATTTTTGTACAAGATCTTAGATACTTGTTCGTCCTTCAATATGAACTGAGAATTTATTTGGTCAATGTTATTGTTTATTTGCTCTTCTATATTTGTACGTACAAATATTAATTGGCATTAAAGTTAACTAAAATTTTAAATAGTGGAGAGCAATCTCTCTGTCAATATAGTGCGTTGGAAATAAAGGCAGAATCTCTAGTGCAGATGATAATAACAACCACAGCCTTTATGATATCGGCCTTGCTTTTTTAAGTCCTTACATTCTTACCCTTGCGAAACTGTTACGCGTTACAGCCTTTACACAAAAGCGTATATACGAAGGATTGTCATCCAAATGACACATTGATAGCTCCTGAATGGGTTCTATATATCCGGGAAACGCCAAGCATAAACCGGGATGGAAATTCAATGCATTTAGCAACAGATGTATACCTATATAGATCGAGAAAGATGATTTACATTTTGTTAATTAGATATGGGAAGCACTGAGGTCAGAGAACCTATTGAATATGATGCGAAAACCATCAAGGGTTGTGCCAATGTGCTGACACAAATTATTATAATTTTGTTTTAGTCGATAATGAGGAATCTTATAGTGTCGCTTTGGATAATATATTTATTATTTTTTAATAAAGCTCAATCCTTATCAATTTTTTGTCATCTAATGCTTTATGAAGATAACGTGGATAAGTAGTGGCGATTAATTTTGGATCATTCTCCATGAATCTTGGATCTTAATCAGTCGGCTAAGAAAGATTTCCTATATTTTTTAGGTTATTAAATTAAACCGATAATTAATGCAATTGGCCATGTAGTAATTTGAAATTCGCATTGACATTAGAGATGCTTTACATAAATATTAATTAAATTAATTATGTCGAGTCTTATGGTTTACTTTTGTTCTGTTTCTGTATTTAGTATCATTCCAGGAATATTTGTGTTATTGTACTTAGCTCTCTGGAGTAAATTTCAACCTACCCACGCGTTATTGCTTTTGCTAAAAATATTTCTAGTAATGACAGGTGAGCTTATTGAAGACAACAATTTTTTCTACACTCATCTTTTCTTACGATTTCTTTTCTTGTTCAATTGCCAGATGTCTTTGTTTATAAGATGTTTCATGCTTTTCGATATTGCTCAATGAAATGTTTATCCATTGTGGATTAATAACAAATAATAATTTGGTGCTCTTATGGTACTAATACTACGGGTGTCAAATAGAAAGAAAGATTATTTTTTAACCCCTGACGCAAAAAGAGGGGTGTTATAAGTTTGACGTGTCTGTCTGTCTGTGGCACCGTAGCTCGCGAACGGATGAAGCGATTTCAATATAGTTTTTTTTTTGTATGAAAGGTGAGTTACGGGCGGTTTATAAGTTATGACGGGTGAAATTGGGGAAGAATAACCGAATGTCTGCAAATATAATCGAGTGGGGTCTCAAATGAAAGCGGATCACGTGCAATTTAACAAAATCTACATTATATTTGGTGTGTACCTATAAAAAGTATAAAATAAAAATTAAATTAAATTTTTTTTTTTTTTTTTATTTTTTTTTTTTTTTAGACAAACATTAAAAAATAGAAGTTGGTGAAAATTTGCATTCGTTGATGTATCTAAATGGCTGCATCTCAGCAGAATACTACAGTTTACTGTAGTGCTGATTTTCAGCTACAGCCAGAGAATAAACAGAAAAAGAAAGACAAAATATAATATACTATAAAAATAGAAGATTATATGCGCTTACATATAAAGTAATTGATATATTTAATGAACTCAACAGGGTTCGATATTTATAATTTTATCAAAATGAAATAATCTAACAACTCTGAACATAAACCGATTTCCCGTGGCTATCATTGCTTGACATATTTCCTCAAGTTTTGTGTCTGATATCAAAAGTTATAGTTAATTTATGTTATTGTTGCTGTAAGCAGAATGTTAGCTTGAACGTAGCTTAACATCGTATCTAGATCAAGTAAATACCATGGCCCAATACCAATAAATAAATAAATATCCTTGGACATTTCACACAACGCCATCTCGTCCCAAGCTAAGCAACTTAATGCTTGTGTTATGGTAACGAGATGGATGATAAACTACTTAAATACAATTTTTTTTATAAATACATACATATTATAGATAGAAAACACCCAGACCCGAAACAAATACTTGTAGGTCGTACAAATATTTCTTCCGTGCGGGGATCGAACCCGCGACATGCTGCGCAGCAGTCGATCGATCGATGTTTACTCAAAAAGAATATTATCGTTCACAATACGATTAATCGGCACCGGAAAGGCGTAAATAGACAATTAAAGTGCGCAATTAATCACACTTTAACTATTCCCCATAGAAAAGTTATGTGAGATTCGAATTGAGCACTTAAACGAGTGAAGTCATATCCCGAACTATTTTTTATGGCAACCGTAAAATTACACGGTCAGACACTCGAGGCGAAATCTTAATCTTAAGTCGATACGAATCGTCCGAATCGTAAAAACGATATTCGTTGGAATTCGACGAAAGAAAAGTGCTCACATGTAATTTTGATGTTTGGATGTTGCCCGGATTGTGTAACGGCTCTGAATGGATTAAAGGCCTGGTGTCAACAAAAAAAACTTACTTGTTTCATAATAGCTTTTTAAATCCTTAGATTTTTTCTAAACTATAGAAGTTAGGTAGGTATATACAATAAAAAAGGCTTTATAACAAATGTTATCAGCTTTGTAACTATAGTTAACTCTACAAACTTTTTTTCGAGTCCTTTTTATTCCGAAAGTATATCTTGTGTACTTAAAAAAATATTGCAATTCTAAAAGTGTGATCCTTAGTTTTGCAGCCCAGTGTATGCTGATAATGTAGCATTATGCAATATCCAGTAACTTCGTACGTAGTAGAAAAACCATTTACTTTCATCGAATTCTTTTTGGTAGTACTTAAAATCAATAAATCTAAACTGCCCGTGTGGCGGCGGTTTTAGAATACGCAGTGTCACCATCCCATTCCACTCAGAGGGTGTCGTAGCAACTGACAAGGCCGTAAACGTAGCCGCAAGAGATGGAAAACTGTCTGGCCAGTGTGGCAAGTAGGCTTATACCATGTAATTGGAGGAGGCCCGATTCAATAATGGGTAATCTATAGGCTGAGTAGTATAATCACTATCATTACATAGTATAAAACAAAGACGCTGTCGTCTGTCCGTCCCTATGTATGATTCAATCTTTGAAACTATGCAACGGATTTTGAAGCGGTCTCTTTTAATAGATAGACGGATTCAAGAGGAAGGTTTATAATATGTAAAATATATAAATAAATATAAATATCCTTGGACATTTCACACAACGCCATCTCGTCCCAAGCTAAGCAACTTAATGCTTGTGTTATGGTAACGAGATGGATGATAAACTACTTATATACATTTTTTTTTGTAAATACATACATATTATAGATAGAAATGACACCCAGACTCCGAGCCAGTGCCTCTGGTTTAGACAAAGACACTTGCCCGACCCCGGAATCGAACCCGGGACCCGTTGATCCAAAGGCGGCACATCTAACCACTAGACCAACGAGTTATATGTATAATACATGCATAATTGCACCCGTGCCAAGCAGGGGCAGGTCGCTAGTTCAAACATAAATCACATTGTGTAACATCTTCAAACCCCAGCACAAACACCTTACACTACCATTTAAACCCAACAGATCAATAACGTCTTTGTCCCACAATTAAACACATCTGTGTTAATGTATGGAGCTGTATGTGTGTATGTATGTAGCTCTCCACATTGCTCGAAAGCACTAATCTTTGTGTGGAAAGGGCGTCGTTCTCAATGGGCGTTATATCGGGCGCCGACCTTAACTGGATCGTTTTTCACAGCGATCCTAAAGGCCCCGGGGACCGGATGGCTGGACCCTTTTGCCAGAATCCCTTTGTAGATAGCTTAAATGCATTACGTTACTATTTATTACGCACGCACGCACGTATTAGGCGTGTGTTCCACTAGTACTACTTCTCAGCCAATAAATAACCCACTACTGAGTCGGGCCTCCGCCCATCAGAGGGAGGGTAATCAGCCTACTGTGCCACGATGGCCAGAAGGTTTTTTTTTTAATAACGTATCCCCTGCAGTAGGTTAACCTTTGTCGCGGGGGCAGTTTACAAACATGGTCTAGTGGTTAGATGTGCCGCCTTTGTAGCAACGGGTCCCGGGTTCGATTCCGGGGTCGGGCAAGTGTCTTTGTCTAAACCAGAGTCACTGGCTCGGAGTCTGGGTGTCATTTCTATCTATAATATGGATGTATTGCTATAAAAAAAAATGTATATAAGTAGTTTATCATCCATCTCGTTACCATAACACAAGCATTAAGTTGCTTAGCTTGGGACGAGATGGCGTTGTGTGAAATGTCCAAGGATATTTATTTATTTTTATTTAAATTCACGAATACAAATGACACCCAGACTCAGAGCAAGTGCGTCTGGCTTACACAAAGACATTTGCACAGATTGGCACGGGGTTTCGTTTCAATTTCTTTTTTCATAAATCCATAGGTTCTTTTTTCTCCATGGGTTCTTTTTTCATAAATCCATAGGAAGCAAGGACGTCTCGCTGCGTTCAAACTTTTAGTTGGAAACCCACCATTACAATCTACATACTCGTAGATCACAACGACTGTTCCGAAGAATAAGGACCTATCTGCAATAATGCTTTGAAACCATTTTGAACTCTAGTCTTTATTATATAATACAATATGAATTTCAAAATGGTCTCAAACCGTTATTGCAGATAGGTTAGCTTCATTCGACGACAAATTCGCTTGTCCGTTTAATAATTCACGCGAATTGTGTTTTATTGGGAGCTTTGTGTTTCTATGATTAGATTTAGCCGAGTTGGAGATTATTGGGGATTTATCGAAACTGCTCCCAAACTGGGGACCCTGTATAATAATTGTATTGTACCCTTAAATTATGCTCACGAACTGGAGGACCTAAGTACCTACCATTGTATGGTAAAATAAAATTGTCATAAATAGCTCAGTGTGGTGACGGATTTAGAATACATAGTGTCACCGCTGTGGGTGGACCGACGACCTGGTTAAGGTCGCCGGAAAGCAGTGGATGGGGGCAGCCCAGGACCGGCCTTTGTGTAGATCCTTGGGGGAGGCCTATGTCCAGCAGTCGACGTCTTTTGGCTGAAATGATGATGATGATGAGTTTCACCACCCCATTCCTATCTGAGCGAGTCGTAAGATCCGACAAATGAATTAACAACGCCGTAACTTAGCCAAGCAAAAATCAGAAAGCATGATAAAATCATTTTGTCTCGCTAGCATGGCACAGTAGGCTGATTACCCTCCATGTAAAGGGAAGAGGCGCGACTCAGCAGTGGGTCATTTCCTTTTGTCCTTACGACACCCTCGGGAAGGAATGGGGTGGTGACACTATGTATTCCTATGTATTCTAAATCCGTCGCTACACAAACACACACACACACACATTAGTACTAGTTAATCGAAACCGTTACCATTATTTAAACGCCTGCCACATAGTCATTTGCGCTAATGAATATCGCCTTCCGTTGACGCACACCACGGTAATTGCTGGTGTCCTGTTTGTTGGAATATTTGTCTAATCGCCCATGGTAACTGTTAATAACCAAATTAGTTGGACCAACTTTTCGGTCGATATGGTCGTGAATACATTTACCGTGTTGCGGTGGATTTAGAATGCACAATGTCACCCTGAGGGTGTCGTGACGAAAGTAACACAAGGAACGAAAGGAACGAACGAAAATAAGAACGCATGAATACCTAGCCGTACGAAATGAAATGAAATTTATTATTAGCTGAAAAACATTTACAATATAAATTACTAGTGGCCCGCCTTGGCTTCGCCCGTGCAAAGCGGGGGTGTTCTATACATATAAACCTTCCTCTTGAATCACTCTGTCTATTAAAAAAAACCGTATCAAAATCCGTTGCGTAGTTTTAAAGATTTAAGCATACATAAGGACGGACAGACGACAGCAACTTTTGATTCAGTATTGATTATGTCTGATGAGGATAAAACTAATTATGTATATTACCGAAACTCCCTGCACTAGGCTCAGCCTGTCTTGCGGGGAGCTTACAATAACTAAACAAATTACATAATTTACATTAGCATTGAGCAGTAGTAAAACAAAAACGTTGTGCAATCTCGTTAGATGTTACATAATCAAATAGTTAATTAACAATTAATTCCTAATACAATTCAATTACAATACTACTACAGTTACTATACTACATATTAGATTACATATTTTATAAGAGAGCGCTATGTCGCCAACAAACTGTACAGCAGTTTGGCGATATCTATAAACTAAAAAAACCCTGTAAACATGTATGTATAAATAAATAAATAAAAAAATAAAATAAAAATTTACTTGACACAAAGCCAGTGCCAACCTTGCCTTGCAAGCGTGACACAGTTGCCTGATTTCCTTCCATGAATTTGGAGGAGGCTCCTATTCAGTTTTTCATTAATGGTCTAGGGGTTAGATGTGCCGCCTTTGGATCAAGGGCTCCCGGGTTCGATTCCGATTCCGGGGTTGTCCAAATCAAAGGCACTTGCCCCCGAGTCTGGGTGTCATTTGTGTTCGTAAATTATATGGTTGTAAACTGCCCCCATGATACAGGTTATACCTAATGTAGGGGTTTCGTTCTTTATAAAAAAAAATGATGATAGATAGATATATGATAGATATCATCTGTCTTACTTTCCACCCGCAATATCGAATCTTAGTCTATACCAAATTGGCCAATGGACGCCGGACACCCTTGAACTCGACACCAAACACTCCCGTATTTCCTGCGCGTATTTCGAACGCGAGATTTATACCCGGATTCGCATTTTACTTTCACAATTTATCATTCCAAACCGTAACTGCCCCTCCCGTGGGAATGGGGGTTACCGCGCACCCGCACAGCTCTCTGAAATATGGCTATTCTAAATACTCGTTATTTTTTTACCTAGTGTTGAACAAGGAATATTTCTGTGTTATGGTTTTGTTATCTGCGGTTAGCAGGCAGGCAGCGCTTCCAATAAAACTCGAAACGGGTTGATTTTGTTAATTCTAATCATTATATTTCAATCAATTTACACGTTACGTAAATACCTTGGCCGTACAATAATACCTATTTTTTATTTATTACCTGCGCTCGTTGCTACGCCACTACTTTTCAGCCCATAAATGACCCACTGCTGTGTCGGGCCTGTGCCACTGTGCCACACTGGCCAGACGGGTTGGCACAGGGGTTCGTGTCAAGTTTTCCTTCTCTTACAGCTAGGTTATAGGCCTCGTCATTTCCTTCTGTCGACTCTTATTACGATGGAATGGGATTACTAAAGTAAATTAAAAAATGTAATGAAAGCCATTACACATAGATTTTTTTATATATTTTTTTTATATTAGCAGGCTTTTAGTCAAAATCAAAATCAAAATGTTTTTTATTCGAATAAATTCTTACGAATGCTTTCAAATAGTCAAAAATAAATATTACTACAAATCAAAATTTAAAAAAAAATATAAGAATAATTTATTATTTAGTTTTTACCACCGGTTCGGAATGCCATTCTACAGAGAAGAGCCGGCAAGAAACGCCATGGTTGCTCTTTTTAAGTCATCCTAATTCTTATAATTATGTATTATTCACATAGTGCCACAACTCTTTTCATCCTGAGAGTGCTAAAAACCTAGCCGCATGAGAAGTAAATATGAATCCCTGTGCCAACCCGCCTGGCCAGCATGGCACAGTAGGCTAATTGGCCATATAATTGGAGGAGGCCCGACTCAGCAGTGGGTCATGTATGGGTTGACTAGAAGTAATACATATTTAATTTGTCCGTGTGGTGACGGATTTAGAATACACCATGTCACCAACCCACACTGCTCTGAGGGGGTCGTAAGAGGCGACTAAAGGAGCATAAGAGGCAGATCACCTAGCCGCATGAGATGGAAAACTTGATACAAACAAACCCTGTGCCAGCCAACCCATCTTGCCAGCGTGGCACAGTAGGCTATTTTCCCTCCGTGAATTTGGAGGAGGCCCGACTCAGTACTGGGTCATTTATTGTCTGAAACGAACGAATATTTAATTTACCGATTCTCACACAATACAGCCTTATCTCCAATTATGCATTGCGAAAGAGTTCGCGGCAGCCAGCAAGTCTCCTTGAACGGTTCGATATCGACGTTCTATTTCTGGCACTATCAGTTATTCAGGTATCACCGATTGTTCCAAGACCTTGGTTCGGAGTCCCTTGGACTTGGAGCTGTGGGTTATTATTTTCTGCGGCCACTTTAACCTTCGACGGGTATTATACTTTGCAGTTGGTCGTAACCTTGACATGTTTCTTGGATTTTTTTCTTTTTTTTTGTTTTTTTTTCGCTGGGGATATTCTAAACGCCTACCGCTGGTTATGTGGAATTCCGCAACGCTCGACTACCCACCAAAACCTTCAGGGCCACAGGTTCTGTGGCCCTGAAGCGGGTAGACGAGAAGCACCCTTGGTTTTACTTGGGCGCTAATTACCATCTTTTCGCGCCCCGGGGTCCTATATATCCGGCTAGTCCCCAACAGCCGGGTGAAATTAATTTAAATCATTAATTCACTGTATAAATTAAAACAATACTTTTGAATTATAGTCTGACCGTCGGTTGACTGTTATTTAAAACTGACTATATACATGGCCCACTGCTGAGTGGGGTCCCCAGTTAATGGAGCGTAATTAGCCTACTGTGCCACGCTGGCCAGACGGGTTGGCACAGGGTTTGTGTCAAGGTTTCCGTAACTTGCCGTTTTCAGCCTTATTATTTTCTTTTGTCGGCTCTTACGACACCCGCAGGATGGAATGGGGTGGTGACACTATGTATTATCAATCCGTCACCACAAGGTAGTCTATACGGCATATGTTAAATTTGAAATTAATAAAAAGAGCGAATTTATTGCGATCTCTTGCCACGGCCTACTGCAGGCTATGCCCACGCCGATTAATAGCCTACAAAACGATTTTTGTACTTACATTACACGATTGTTTACGTTTTGTAATCGATTATAATGAAAAATTAACGGTTATTGCTCTGATAAACTGAGCACATGTCTTTATTTATTGGTAACAAGCAACAATACGGTTTTCGCTGCGATAAATCGAGTTTTTATCGTAACGCCTCAAGGTTTGTTGGTAGTAATACCATGGGTATGTATGGATGGCGAAACTTTAGGGAGGAAAGTGGGCCTCGATGCTGATTTATTGCGTACATTTAGAAATACATTTTCAAATAAGATGTAGTGAAAAAAAAGAGAAAATTGTTAATGGTATGCTGAGATGGTTAGGCCATGTTGAGAGAATGAATGAACAACGATTGACGAAAAAAGTGTATAAGGCGAGTGTGAATGAAAGTGTTGGAAGGGGTAGAACTAGGCGGACGTTTAAGACCTAGTCAGGGACATCTTGAAAAAAGGCCAGGAGTACCCTAAACCGAAGAGCGTTTATGAAGGGAATAATGAAAGTGGACGAAGCGAAACAAGTAGGTATGTAAGGATCGTAGCAAGTGGAAAGAAGTGGGGTTTGCCTACCCCTACGGGAAAGGGGCGTGATTATTTTCAATAAAACTAGTCATTGTCCTGTGATCGAAATTCGACCATAATTCTTTTACATTATAGTTCTATTCTCAATTTGACTGCAGACTTCAACAATAAACAAAAGAGTATTTAATGCTTGTGTGTGTGACAAACACATGGTAGTGTGTGTAATTTTTTTTATTTAATGTATTTTTTATGCGTATTAAAAAAAATCTGCTCTATATAAAACATCACTATCACTACATAGTATAAAACAAAGTCGCTGTCGTCGTCCGTCCCTATGTATGCTTAAATCTTTAAAACTATTAAAACTACGCAACGGATTATGAAGCGGTTTTTTTAACAGATAGAGTGATTCAAGAGGAAGGTTTATATAATAAATAAATAAATAATAAATATCCTTGGACATTTCACACAACGCCATCTCGTCCCAAGGTAAGCAAACTTAATTAATGCTTGTGTTATGGTAACGAGATGGATGATAAATGTAAATACATACTTATTATAGATAGAAATGACACCCAGACTCCGAGCCAGTGCCTCTGGTTTAGACAAAGACACTTGCCCGACCCCGGAATCGAACCCGGGACCCGTTGATCCAAAGGCGGCACATCTAACCACTAGACCAACGAATTCTGTAGATCTCTGCCTGCCCTGCGGGAAAAGGCGTGACTGTATGTATGTATAATTGAGAGAATCAGACAGTACGTTGTGCAAATCCATTATGACACCAAACGGATTAGGGTACCTGGGAGCTAGTCGAACCCCGGGCTTGTTAAACAAACTCGCTTAATCTAATCTAAACAATAACAGGGGTTGACATGGAGACTGGATGGGTTGAAAGTCAAGAGTGACATGTATACGCATTAGTATGCCTTTTTCGCACGTCATCATATTCACCAAATTCCAACCACCAAATTCACGGAGGGAAATTAGCCTACTGTGCCACGCTGGCAAGACATGTTGACCTGCCTCTTGTGTTCCTTTAGTCGCCTCTTACGACACCCTCAGGGTGGTATGAGTTGGTGACATTTTGTATTCAAAACCCAACATGACCCTGAAGTGATTTGGTAGCGAAGTGACTTCTTTAAGGCCAACGTGAACTGACACCGTCTAGGCAAACGTGTACCATCTAAGGCCTCATCTTTGCCTTCTATCAAGCGAGATTGAAGTCAATTAAAAGCCTATCATTATCACTACATAGTATAAAACAAAGTCGCTGTAGTATGTCCGTCCCTATGTATGCTTAAATCTTTTAAACTACGCAACGGATTTTGAAGCGGGAATAGATAAGTGATTCAAGAGGATGGTTTATATGTATAATACATGCATAATATTGTAGAGAACTCTTATTTCAATTCTTCCGCGCCCCGCAGTCCCACATAACGCATCCAACAGCCGGGTATAAAAAAAAATGCCATACCGCGGTAGCCCTGCCTGAATCTTTCGGCATTAAACTGGGCACACGTTATGTTTGTGCTAAATGTACGTAAATATCATTCCATCGTAAAATTCGTGAACCTTTGATAAGTCCACGGCATCATTTGATGTTTTACGACCCATAGTGCCGATGTTGCTATCGGCGCTCTATCGGTGGATCTGGAAATCTTTTTTTTGTATTCACATAATGATGAAGTAAAAAAGAAAGAGAACGTTCTTTTACGAATTTTGTTTTACAAACATGATAGAGATATTGAAATTAAACACGTTTTAACGGATTTATCGCGTGTATATTACATTATTTTAATACCCAACGACGTTTCGAATCGTTTGCAGCAGTCATGGGCACGGGAGAGACTAGATGACAGTTGTCTTCAAAGTACAAAGAAACATTTAAATCTACCGCCTATAATTTTGTTTTATTGATAACTAACCTATCAGTCAAGTCCCGTCAAAATCGGTCCAGCCGTTCCAGAGATTAGCCGGAACAAACAGAAGGACAAAAAGAAAAAAAAAATTGTTCTATGTACTGTGTATACATACTTACGCATTTAGTAAAAAGGGGTTATTTTATTATTACCAACAGACACTCCAATTTTATTTATTTGTATAGATGTTCACGTAAAACCTAAGACATCATGCCAGAGATACTTAACACTTTTCAAACTGTCGGTTATTCATTCAGAAGTCAGTCTTGCTCCGTTCCAACCTACTGAACTGAATGTTGTAATTTGGCAAATAAATTCAGCATTATGCCAACGGGAGGGTAAAGAGGGCGGTTTGTATTTTTATTTCGAGACAAAAGACGAATGAAGATGGGCTCTGGCTGTGGCATCCAATTTTGCGATTGACCTGATTAATTTCGAAATAAGTGTCGTAACATTGTTGGAAATTTTAATGGCTTGTCTGTTTGACTTTGTGGATTATGGTATGCTTAACAGCGTGAACGTGTAATCACTATGGAATAAGGTACAAATAATATTAGAAACAGTCAAATTTGGTTCCGTTTTTCTCACACTTAGTTCTCTAGAGAAAATGTTTTATCGTTGGCTGCCCTCTACAATAATGTATTGGCTTACGTCGGTTAGTAGCAATGAATCTTTCCTGGATTTTAACGCCGAACATTTGTCTCTCTATCCAACTTATGCCAAGATAGAATGATCTTCGAGTTATGTTTGCTTTTTCTACATTTTTTCTTCATCCTATATTAATGTCGTTCTCTGCCATAGAATTCTTATCTGCAATAGACAATTTAAACACTCTTAATAATGTAACCAGTCTTCTTACGTTTAACACGGCAGCACTAACGTTCCAGCACTTGGTTTCATTCATAAACGAACAATAAACAGTAATTATCGCTAGGGCTAATTCTCATGCGTCTCTAGTGGCATTGCACTCGCATTCCTTCACAGACACGCCACACTTGTTCCGTATGGAAATAGAAATTCTCGCACTGCCCTGCCTTAACTTCCTTTAACGTGTTTATTTCTGCGGTATTGGCATATGGTATGCGTTACATTGTATTTTATTGGAGCACACTTTCGGCTAAACTCGATATTTGTTTCAACATCTCTATTCTATAGGACTTTTTTCCTGGAGTATTTGAACAAGCAATTGTTTTACGATACGTTTTACTTACTTTCAAACTAGCTATAGGCATTTGTCCTTCAAATTCGCTTTCATGTCTCTAGTGATTGAGCTCTAAGAGGTTCAAAATTACGAACGGATGTACCCAATTTCCACCATAATTCAACTGTGTCTCTTAAACAAATTAAAAATTTGCATCATTCAATCTCTAGAAGATGCTGAGTCGCGAAATGATGAATATTCATGCTAGGGTTGTACCGGGCGGCAGCGCTATCCTGGATGCCGTATAATAAATTTGTAAGCCCGCCGGATAAGGAAAGCACCCTATTGACATTTCCGTTTTAATGCCTTTGTAATATAGAGAAATTTAAGGCTGCCTTAATGAAGGTTAATTTGAAATTGCTTCGTAATTTTTTATGAAGCTCGCTCGATTTTTCTGATAACGTTTTACGGTATCCAAATTGCAAGTAAAAGAGATTTGGCAGGTCGAGTCTTGGGCCTTGGCAGAACGATGAATTAAGATGGACACACCCTGACTTCGATTGGAAACGTTAAGTCCAAAAATATTTATAGTGGATGATACTTATCCATTTGAAATAAAAATACACACTTATAAACGATATGTTTCCAGAGCTGTCCAATAATTGATAATGAATGTAATTATATCGATCGGCCGTCTATTAACCTGTACCTGTGTAATCGCTCGCTATGATGTATTACTATCATAATTACTACGTATACCCATTAGAATCAATGCGTTTGTAACCTGAGTACAACATTTGATATTTTAAACGATAGTCAATAAACTACTCGTATCAATTTAAATCAATTTGTTTAATGTAATTTATGAAGGACTTTTGTGGATTGATTCTACATCGTTTTTACAAATAAACCTTTACTGTCACTTGTTCATGTTATTTCTTGCAACTGAAAGGCACTAAATTACCTTTGAACTTGCGAGAATTCATTGCATTTGAAAGCATCCAATCGCAACCAAGTTAATGTATATTCGCGGTTCTCAAATCAACCGCTTATTCTCGAGTTGCCGGACTATTTTCTTCGCCAAGTTCCTTGAACCCTACAATTAGCACTGTCGATCTTAAGACTTTATTATAAATTATATTAGATTTTCGACGTTACCTACTCTATCTGTATCTATCTCTGACAAATACAATTTTCACCAAATCCAAATAACTCTCAGACTCCAAATAACTCCAATGCCAAATATCTCGGAACTTATTCTTTTTACTATCATGAATGTACCACGGATTGTCGTGTATTACAAGCATTATTGTTTGTTTGATTTATTTTGATTAGGGAAGTACGAAATGAGAATTCTGCTGCGGATCGATCGCCTCGTGAATTTCGGTCATAAATTTTGTTATACCTACGCCCGTTCCATGGCCTGTGTACGTGTTGTCTAACCGTCTGTCCGTTGATGCTCACCTATTGTGAATGAATACAAATACGTTGCTGTAGGTTTTCATTTTATATTTATAACCTGCATTAGTATTAAACAATACTTCCTACAACGAACTTGAACACAATTATTCTTCAAACATGAGACTTATGTATGGTTTTTTTGGTAGTTCTAATGAGATACAATACACGTTCCAAGATACTCCTTCATGAATTTTATTTAAGACAAGTACTTATCCAACGCTTTCATATCATCATTACAATGTATAAAGTAATTTGCCAATATCATCTCTCAGACTTTATAGCCGTGCCACCGTGCGCACTGAGCCGTACGTTCTGGTTACACAAGCTTTATGCTCATGAATTATTCTTTTATCGCAGAAAATCTGAACATTACACTACGTATAGTTTATTTACATAAAGAAATGAAGCTACCCGCAGACAGTACAACAAAGAAGCTGAATGTTTAGTGGAATTTGTTTTAACTGTTGTGTTCTGTTGTCTCCAGGTCTTAGCGGTTCCATAACGGACCTGCAGCACAGACGGGAAGTGTTTGGCTCGAACTTGATCCCGCCCAAGCCCCCAAAGACGTTCCTAACGTTAGTGTGGGAGGCGCTGCAGGATGTCACACTCATCATCCTCGAGGTGGCGGCCGTCGTCTCGTTAGGATTGAGTTTCTACAAACCTCCAGAAGACCCCAATGACGCTGGTAAGTCCTCTGTTCTTTGACAATAGTTATGATTAAATTTAAATTGTGAATAGAGACTTAAGTGTCCATCGGTCCTTTTTATAATGTTTAATCTCTTCTGCAATTACTAGTCTTTTGAAACAATGTTTCTAGGTTTAATTACTTGTACATCATAGTTCATATAAATTTTTTGTTAATATGCTGTCCTAAATTCAAAGTTTCTTTGATTTGTCCTTTAAGCTGTAAGGTCAGGATCATAATTTGTAACTTCTCTCTGTATAACATACCTTAATTGATTACAAAACATGTATCATTTTTTTGTCATTTATATTATAGCTTACATTAGGTTATATTGTATTTAAGTCTCAACATTTCAAATCTGTCTCGAACTGCGACTAACAATAGTAAGGTGTGCTCTGAAATATAACGCGTGTGTTTACTCCTGCATTATTGAAAAGGACACGTTTGTTCTTTTAATGTGTGTCGCTTAATCACAAGCACGTTTGTATCAAGATTATTGCGGCAAGTCTACAGAAGGCCCTTATGCAATATCGCTTATTATATTCGCTCTAAACTTGCTACATTATGCAATTTCGTATCCTAATCACATTTAATCTCGAAGTAACAAACGTCTGTTTGTAAGTATTTTCGTCCATAACTTTGAAATTGTTGCTGACCATTTAAGTAACAGTTCACATTTCTTATGGTAGCCCCTATGTTTATAATCACTTTTGATTTATTATTAAAATAATAACCATAATTTTAGAATAATTGAAAAACTTCCACCCCTAGCTGCTATGATTATTATGTAATATTGAAAAAAAATTTACCTATTTTTTATAAATATCATGAAAAAAAATATGAATAAAGACTATACAACAATAAAAAAATTAGAATAATAACTTGTCAAAGGCGTAGACATATTTGTAGCGGCGCGGTGAGAGACAGATATCGTTGGTAAGATTTCGGTAGGCGGAGAAATAGTTACAAGTACATAATTTAAGTAATATTTTACCATACTCAGACTTAGTCTTTAAACGGGACTTGTAATTAAGTAGCACCTTTACTAGATTGGATAGGCACATCAATCTACTGCATGTACCGAAATCATTTAGATTGATGCGTTATTAATAAATGTATTTTTCTTTTACAACTACGATTTGGAAACATTAGACGATCCTGGTAAGACTACGTTAACCTAAGAACACGGTTGCTCGTTGTATTTATAGTATTGTACTCAAGTAGACTTACTAGGCTTTACAACCACTCGATAATTTTCAAAGTCTCTTCAACATGACCTGCAACTAAATCGATATATGACTGTTTAGTAAATGTATATTGTGAAATTTCGTTTAGCTATTCGTGTTTTCCATGGTTCACTAAAAAAGCTTGATTTAAATGGCAGTATGATTTATATTTAATTTTGTCTACAACTAAATTCTCATTCAATATTATATCATTTATGCGAAGTAGGTATTGTTCATGTACCGAATCTATGTAGGCTAATCTAAAATTTATATTCCGAGTGTACCATGGATATAGGGCATGTTATTGATTTAGTTGTGATTATCTCTTGGGTACTACGTAGAAATGCACTTAGATTTGAACTTCCGCTGCCTATCCCCTTAGGTATGTATGTCCGCTTTTATGTTAGTCTGGGTTCTATTTACAGATTTTTCATAAAAACTGTCAAAATTGCGATTAAATATTAATTCTGAACTCATATCACTAAAATTAACTACTTCATTTACAAATAAATAATTGAATTGCTCAAGAGCCGCATTTTGTACAATTTATTTTTACAATACAATTTGATAAAAATCATTATAATATAAGTTTGTTTTCAGAATTGATACCGCAACCAAGATAATTGCAATTTTGATCTAAACAAACTACCTATAATAAACCTTAAATTGTGGTATTTAAAAAATATAAATTCACTAAGCTAAATTTGATGCCAACTTAATCCTACAATTTTAGGAAAAGCACCCACGTAGCTTTGCCTTCCCAATTTAATCACAAATTTCAATTGGTCGCTTTATAAAATGGGAACGTACTGAAGAAACAAATTCTAAATTGGGATAATCTTAATTATCTGAGCTTTATCTCTTACTTTAGCTCCAGTATTATTGTTTCCTCAGAAAATATATGGTGTCGTCTTCTCAAGGTTATTTGTATATTCATTTACATTGTTACGATGTTCGAATACAACTATTTCGTCTAGCGGAAGTATGTCTCGATAAGGATTGTTTAATTCAGTTGCTTTACGCTGCTCAACATTGTTCACTGAATTACTAATGAATGGAACGACGATAGCACTCATATCCGCCAGCTGCGTAGGTACAGTTTTAATTAAACGAACGTTATGTTAACGTAGTTCTATTGATTTTTCTCTGTAGCCAGAATCATCTCGATGACACACTCCTTTCGGCCACGTGATGCCGCTTTGAACTCCGATACTGTTACCATTCAATTGGATTTATCTCATTTTTTCTAAGAATATATATTGCTTTTGGAAAAAATCTTAATTTGCATTCTACTTCCTTCAGTTAATCTGCATTCGGTGAGTGAAAACTTCTAATCGTTTGTGTTTATTCCTTTTGAGGTTCTATTTTATAATCAACCGATTTAAAAAGGACGAGGTTCTCAATTGTATGTTTTTTGTTGTGTTTGTTACCGCATAACTCCGTCATTTATCGTGTAAACCGATTTGGAAAATTGCTTTTTCTTCCAATGTTGTATATTGGTTATTTTTAATTTAATTGTACGGTTTTCATATATTGTTAAAAAATATAATTTAAAATGTTCGATTGATAAAATGTGTCTTCGGCAATTTGAGGATGTACCTTCATTCCTGTATTATCATGTCTTCTGATGTCAAAATGTGCGGTTAAGTGCCCTAAGAACCCATCGCATTATCACATCATTCTTATATTGCGAATTAAGGAAGAACTGAACTGTGCTGTTTGATATGTGCAATCAAGCTCTATAACAATTAAAGCTATCGCACCAGGTGGAACACTCGGTATCGCATTGAATTTAATGAAGGCTGGAGTAATATTCAGTGGAGGATTAATTGTTAGGATATAAATGCAAATTTGAGACTATGATTCGGGTCTCCCCTATGGGACTGTTTAATATCTTCCAGGTGTTTACTGTCGGATTATATCTTCAAACTTATCACTATCAATTTAGTGTAGATGTTTTTACTCGCACTTTAAAGATGGTATACAACAGCATTGTTTTTGTTTTTATCTACATTATGTTCATTGTCTGTCTATTTTAGACCTTTTCTATCGTCTACTTCTGTATGTGATTCATATCGAATGTTATCCATGCACATTTTCTTGAAATCACGGAAGCTCCACAAGGTTCTTTCTTTCTGCATTTACACAAATGCGATTTCCAGTGAGTAGCACTTGTGTTTGGTTTAATTTCATCAAATTAATTTAATGTTATCAAATTATTTAAATGGAATAATAAATGTAACAGCAGTGTGCTGCTACATTTATTATTCAATTTAAATGATCCTAGTGTTCACTGTGACATCATAATTGTGTATGTTATTAATTCTTTTCAACTATTTTCCAGCACATTTGGATGAAGAAGAAGGACATTACCAATGGATCGAGGGTCTGGCCATCTTAATATCAGTTATAGTCGTCGTTATAGTTACAGCGTTCAACGATTACACGAAAGAAAGGCAATTCAGGTACGTCACAATAATTTTCCTACTTTATTTTTACAGTACCTACAATTTAATTTATTTATTTAATTTACACACTAAACAATGTGTAAACATTTACACATACATTTCTCGATTAGTTTAATATTACCAGCGGCATATGGTTCTTCTCATTCTACAGAAACGAATCCTTGGTGTTCAAATAGTTCAATGGCACCAGAGTCTCTCCGTGTGGTGACAGATTTTGAATACATAGAGCACCATGCCTTTCCATCCTGAGGGTGTCGTAAGTGTTGACAATAGGTAATGACAAGGCTGAAATCCGAGCTTCAAGAGAAGGAAAACTTGATAGGAAACCCTGTGCCAAGCTGTCCAGTCAGCGTGGCACAGTAGGCAAATTACCCTCCATATAAGTGGAGGAGGCCCGAAATAGCAGTGGGTCATGTATAGGCGGAGTAGTAATGGTAGTAGATACTGTCTATGTCTAGTCGCCTTCTATATTTCTAGACGTAGATGTTATTGTTTCAGCTACTGTGGTATACTCCTGTAAAATTATTTTTAATACAGTTGCTCAAAAAGTGGCATATTGCAGGGCCGTATAGCGTTCGGGAAGTGGGCTATTACACATGCGTGCTTTTTTTTTACCATTCCCGCACTAGTGCGTTTTCTTTCCCAACTGTCAAAATAATGTCTATTAAAAGGAAAAACCAACCATGAAGTTTTTACTAAAAAAAAATCATAGAAGTTTTTATGATTCATGCAAATACGTATATTTTTAAAAAGAAACTACGTACTAATTTGTTTAAATATCAGATTTAATGATTTGATTGAATGTAACTCATTTTATTTAGTAGTTAGGTTTTATTTCATTTCATCTCATTAAATTTCATTTTCATTTCATATCAATAAAAAATGTCTACTGAAGCCTTGGCTGTATAGTTGCTTTTGCCTACTAGAATGGGTGAAGAAAAAATAAATCTCTGCTTATATTCTACGGTTGGCGCCATTTTTCAGAAATGAGTATTTAGTTGAGTTTATTGTGTTTTATTATTTTATTAAATTGCTTAATTTTTTCGCAACTGCATTAAAAAATGTCGTTCAGTTTTGCGTCCTTTGCAATGACAGCCTTTCCGCACTTGTAATGAAATATAATAGACTGCCTCGTTGGTATAGTGGTCAGATGTGCCGCCTTTGGATCAACGGGTCCCGGGTTCGATTCCGGGGTCGGGCCAGTGTCTTTGTCTAAACCAGAGGCACTGGCTCGGAGTCTGGGTGTCATTTCTATCTATAATATGTATGTATTTACAAAAAAAAAATGTATATAAGTAGTTTATCATCCATCTCGTTACCATAACACAAGCATTAAGTTGCTTAACTTGGGACGAGATGGCGTTGTGTGAAATGTCCAAGGATATTTATTATTAGTATTATTATATACTATTTGAAACAAAGAATACTTATCCGTTCTTTGAGATTTATAGTTCTACATTTTGCTTATGGTATATCTGTTCTTTCAGAGGTCTTCAGTCACGGATAGAGGGGGAGCACAAGTTCGCCGTGATCCGCGGCAACGAGGTGAATCAGGTACCAATCAGCGAGATAGTCGTCGGAGACATCTGCCAGATCAAATATGGCGACCTCCTGCCGGCTGACGGTATCCTACTGCAAAGCAATGACTTGAAGGTGAGTTCACTGCCTTGGGCGTTTATACAGGGTGTAACATTTCCGTGAGTTTATACTGACAGGGTTTAATGCATGTCAGATTTGGAATAATTACCAAAATATCAGTTTATACTTTTGTTGTGGCAGCCCTGCGAGTAGCGCCCGCGCACAACCTTCCCCGACCCCGCACTCTTACTATCTTACACACAATATTTTCATAAATTGTAGTCTATGTATTATTCTGATGTTTAAGCTATATTATTGTAGTCTCATTAAAATCCATTTAGTAGTTTTTACGTGAAAGAGTAACAAACATCTATCCATCCAGCCAACCATGCATACTTACAAACTTTGGCGTCGTTTATAATATATTATTAGCGAACCGCCCCGGCCTCGCACGGGTGCAATGATGAATATCTAAATTTATCAGTGTTTCTCTACAATATTATGCGTGCATTATAACCTTACTCTTGATTCACTCTATGTATTAAAAAAATGGTACAAAATCCGGTGCGTAGTTTGAAAAATTTATGCATACATAGGGACGGACAGACGACAGTGACTTTGTTTTATACTATGTAGTGATAGTGATGATAGCTCGAAGGACCGACGCCCGAAGGGGCAGAAAAGTCCTCGAGTGGCGACCGCTTTCCGGAAGGCGCAGTGCTGGTAGGCCTCCCACACGGTGGACCGACGACCTGGTTAAGGTCGCCGGAACCTGTGGAGATCCTTGGGGGAGGCCTATGTCCAGCAGTGGACGTCTTTTGGCTGAAATGATGATAAATGAATAGTGATGATAGTGATTAGGATATTAAAATAGGATAGTAGCGCAGGAACGCCTATTTGTTACATATTTATCGTCCCCAGGCACCAATAACCCAATAAACCGGTTTATCGGTGATCGGCCCATCGAATCTGATAACGGTACGCGTGTAGAAATTAAATATACCTGACGAGCGGCGTATGTGCACTGATAAGTTTTACGAATACATATAGATTTTGGTGTTGAAAAAGGGGCGGGAAACTTCAAAAGTAATTTGTTTCCCTACCTTTGTGAAATGTAAAAACCGCTACATCAACACTGGTTTAACTTGATAATGGCAATGCAATAATTGCGAAAGCCACGGAAAAAAAAAAGTTTTACGAAATAGTTATGGAATTAGTTTTTAATCGTTTTAATGTTCACCCATGCATGACCCACTGATGAGTCGGGCCTCCCATCACAGAGGGGGTAATTAGCCTAATGAGTTTTCTTTTGTCGACTCGACTACAAAGTACTAAATGATCTATACAAATAAATAAAATTGGAGTGTTTGTTTGTAATAATAAAATAACCACTTTTTACTAAATGTGTAAGATGTATAAACAGTACACAGACCAAAATTTGTTTATTTTTTATTTATGTCTGTCTGTCTGTTTGTTCCGGCTAATCTCTGGAACGGCTGGTACTTTTGTTTTACTAGCTTCGACCCGCGGCGTCATCCGCGAGTAACATCGCACCCGTGCGATGCCCGAACGGGGCGCTAGTACCAAATAAATATGATCTAACAAATGAAGAATGTTGAACAAAGTTTGCATTTCACGTTGGATCGCTTATCGTCGAATTAATGTCAAATCTGAACACCCTTGAGCCACGCCCCGCACGATAACGCTACGGTAATTGTGCAATATGCGTCACCTGTCCAGATATACAGATAAGTGCTCAGGGCTGGTGGACCCCACGCAAGAAACAAACGGGTTATACGGGTGGATACGGCGAAATCTTGCGTGTGGGTTACGGATTTACGGGTACCCGTTATGTTACGTGGTGGTGACGGAATTAGAATACATATTGTTACCAACCCATTCCAGCCTTAGGGTGTCGTAAGAGCCGACAAAAGGAAATGACAGGACCGAAGAGCTAGCCGCAAGAGAAGGAAATCTTGAAACGAAACAGCTTGCCACCATCCCATTCCTGCCTGAGGGTGTCGTAAGAGCCGACAGAAGGAAATGACAAGGCAGTATAGCTAGCCGCAAGAGAAGGAAAACTTGAAACGAAACCCTGTGCCAACCCGTCTGGCCAGCGTGGGACAGTAGGCTAATTAGCCTGTAGGGTAATTACCCTACATGTAATTTAGTTATAGTATACCTATTTTATGTTAATTGTTTATGTATGTGGCTTCGTGTTCGCCCCGCGTATGAATGAATGAATGAATGATATTCTTTATTGTACACCAAAACACATAAAAGAAACTTCAACATTAACATTGTACAGTACAAATGGCGGTCTTATTGCTGAAAGCAATTTCTTCCAGACAACCGTTGGATGGAATTAGGTGGAACAAGAAACAAATATGAGTAGTTGCAGTGTACATATGATATACTTTACATAAATAAATAATAACAAGTAAACATATACATATTAGAAATAATTTGAAACAATAAGTACGACTAACCAAAAGTCAAGTAATGCTCTTTCACCATACGTATTAGGTTCACACTGAAAATCAGTTGCCATGTTGTGATCTTCGTCGCAACACAGCAGAATATGCTGAGTGGACCTTTTTTGTGACTGAATACGGCGTGCACACGTAATGTACCTATAATATAGTTAGTTAGTTATAAGCTTTTATTACTGTGTGTGTTACATACCTACATGTTATTGTCAGTATTTCTCTGTAGTGCGCCGTGTTCTTTGCACAATAAAGAATTTCTCTCTCTCTCTCTCTCTAATTGGGGGAGGCCCGATTCAGTAGTGGGTCATGTATGGGCTGAGTAGTAGTAACGCTGCGTACATGTCCAGCTAAAAGATGATGATAGTAGTTTTAAACACTGCGTCGTTGGTCTAGGGGTTGGATGCCTTTGGATCACATCACGGGGTCCCGGGTTCGATTCCGGGACCGGGCTGTAGTCTTTGTGTAACTTGACGAACTTGCCCTGAGTCTGGGTGTCATTTGTATTCGTGAATTGTATGTTTGTAAAACTGCAAAACTGCCCTCGCGATACAGGATATCTATACAAATAAATAATATATGTATACACAGTACATAGACCAAAATAATATTTTTTTAAATTTTGGTCTGTGTGTCTGTTTGTTTGTTCCGGCTAATCGCTGGAACGGTTGGACCGATTTTGACGGGTCTTTCACTGATAGGTAGCTGATGATATAAGGAGTAACTTAGGCTACTTTTTTTGATTAGCTTCGCTCCACGGCGTCACCCGCGGGTAACCACCCGTGCGAAGCCGGGACGGGCCGCTAGTATTAAATAGAATGACAACCCTAAGCTAAAGATAGCAGTGAAGTAAAACGATAAGACTTGTAATCAGTGTTAAATGCAGTACTTTTATCATAGTAAATCGTAATATGTCGTATCCTTGGTATTTATTAGCGGTTGCTGCGACAAATCGACATTTATTGCGTAATTTGATAAGGTTTGATATTGAGTGATAATCTGAAGATTACGAACTTTGTTTAAACTTCTTATTAACTGACTTCAAAAAAGGAAGCCATTAGTAGCATGGCAAATTTGGGTATACTTGGATGACTTACACACACTTTTTTGTGTCGGCCAATATATAAAACGGAAATAAACAAGCATTTGAAGTCCGTGCGAATCAACTTAATTAATTAGGATACGCACGGCACTGGAAGCATTTAGCTTTTTTATTAGTTAAAAAAAAGATTAATAAAGTTATGTGTATAATAATAATAAATCTTTTTTTTTTGCTGCAATATTACATAATATAGGTTTTGTTGGGATATCTTTTTAACCCCCTACATAAGAGGGGTGTTATAAGTTGAGATGTATCTGTGGAATGGTAGCGCTGAAACGAAAGGCGGAATTTGTCGATCACACTGTGTATTTTTTTTTAAACGACACCCCTTGACTATGTATAACCTGTGTAGCGGGGGCAGTTTACAAACATATAATTCACTAACACAAATGACACCCAGACTCAGAGCAAGTGCCTCTGGTTTAGACAAAGAGACTTGCCCGACCCCGGAATCGAACCCGGGATCCGTTGATCCAAAGGCGGCATATCTAACCCCTAGACCTGTAGCAGACATTTCTACTACTACTGAGCCCATACATCAACATAACACACTGCTGAGGCAGGCCTCATCCAACTAAGGAGGCCGCGGAGCGGGTCATGGAGGAGGACCGGAGCGAGTCCTGGCTGAGACGCGCCGCAGACGGAGGCCGGGGAGGAGGAGGCGACTGTACGCCCACCGCCCCCCGCCATAGAGGCCGGTGGTGGGTCGGAGGACCCGCCACCGACGAAAGCCTTGATGACTGAGGGTGTCCCAGTGTACCGGGACGCCCTCTCTGATAAACGCTTGCCCGCGTGGCGGGCACCTCGTCGGGGCGTCACCGAGGACTGCGCTTGCGCGAACCTGTGGCGCCCCAAGCGTGCCGTGTGAGGTTATACCGCTGGGGTTTTAGTGGGTATACGAGTTCTGTCTCGGGAGTCCCACATAATCACCGACCTCTCCCCTGGGTGGTATGCATAAAGCATTTCCCCAGCGACAACAAAAAAAGGCCTCATCCAATTACATGGATGGTAATTAACCTACTGTACCAATCTGGCCACACAGGTGGGCACAGGATTTCGTATCAGCCATCGTAACTGAAACAGACAAACAGAATATTAAAAAAAAAAAAATTTTGGTATATGCCGTGTTTACATCCAAATGCACTTAGTAAAAGATATGGTTAGTTATTTTAATATTATAAACAGACAGTCCAATTTTATTGCAACTGATTCTTTCGATTACCTTCGATTACTTTCGATTACCACATTTCGGATTGCTATATCACCGTCTAGAATGGGTGGGGTTTGTTTAAGAGTAAGGATACCACACCCACCACATGTTCTAGTCCTTTCCAGAAATATTCAACTAAACCCAACATTCGTGTTTCAGATTGACGAGTCCTCGCTGACGGGTGAATCGGACCATGTCAAGAAGGGAGAATCTTTTGATCCCATGGTGCTATCCGGTACTCACGTCATGGAAGGTAAACTCGCCATTATAGCCGCTGTATTAATGGCCATTTTCGTGTTTACACTGAAAGACATATGACATTATGTACTGTGTGCTTTAATTTGTGTAATTGTATCGTGCAAGAATCCTTGTACATTTCACACAACGCCATCTCGTCCCAAGCTAAGCAACTTAATGCTTGTGTTATGGTAACGAGATGGATGATAAACTACTTATATACATTTTTATTACATATTATAGATAGAAAACACCCAGACCCGGAACAAATACTTGTAGGTCGTACAAATATTTCTTCCGTGCGGGGAATCGAACCCGCGACAAGCAAAACTTGATACAAACCCTGTGCCAACCAGTCTTGCCTGCATGCCACAGTAGGCTAATTTCCCTCCATGAATAAGGAGGAGGCCGGCTCAGCAGTGGGTCATTTATGGGCTGAAACGACGATATAACTACCAGTGTTTCCACATAGCAATTACAGTCTGCCCTCCAATTAGTGGCATCACCGGTATACGGTTAAAACAGCTGTCAATATCCAGGGTACTGACTAGTGTAATTAGATGTTAGAATGGCAGCCGGGACCGTCGGTTTTGCGTGCCCTCAGAAGCACGTAGAAGACCAGCTGTTATACACAAATGATGGACATGCTGGACACCGATCTGGCACTTTACTCAGCCCATAAATGACCCACTGCTGACTTGGGCCTCCTCCAACCACCTGGAGGGCAATCAGCCCACTGTGCCTCTCTGGTCGGACGGTTTGGCACAGGGTTTCGTATCTGGTTTTCCTTCTCATGCGGCTAGGTTATCGGCCCCATATTTTGGTTTTGTCGGCTGTTACGACACCCTCGGGATGAAATGGGATATTCTAAAGCTAGACTTGCCTCAAAAAACCCTTCTCTCTTTGCAGGGTCTGGCAAAATGCTGGTGACAGCCGTGGGCGTGAACTCCCAAGCCGGTATCATATTCACTCTTCTCGGCGCCGCGGTTGACTCGCAAGAGAAGGAGATCAAGCAGATGAAGAAAGGTCAGTGGAGTATATTCTAGAAACTTCCAGGCTGCGGTAGAACTAGCTATATTGTCCCCTTAGCGCGGACCGCCTTTCGGATTACGGTCGGTAGTTCCGACCATAGATAAAAAACTGATTTCTAACTGAGCATTAAAAAAAAACTTAATGTTGTAAAACTGAATGTCAGTAAGTTAGTGACAGTTTCTGTACTTGAGCGTGTAGGGGGTAAGTAACGAATGTGGTATGGTGGTGGGGAGTGATGTGATTTTGTTGTTGTTTGTTTTTTCATATTGTTTTTATGGGTTTGTTTATTGAGTAAGGTGGGATATGTGTCTAATGCTCATTGCTTAATTACAGTCAGACCCAGAGTATCTCTGGATTACTCACAAAGATACTTGCCCTAGTCCTGAATCTAACCAGGAACAGGTGATCTAAAGGCTTGCAACCCCCAGACCACGACGTCCCCTAATACATGTTACTTAAAAAAAAACGAAATCAAGGTCAGAAAGGCGGTCCACATACCCTGCATAGTTAGCCCGTACCCTGCTCATTTAGCCCAAATAGCTTCTATAACGCTAGACTTTATTGCTTCGCGATAAAGTCCAAAACCGACTGGCTTAATGAGAAAGGTACAGCTCGATGCTTGTTGCATACATTTAGTGTAACAGTCCCCCGTCATTATGCCATCAGCACTCCCTCCCAAAGGAGATAAACGACATTTATGAAATTGGTGAAAATAACTCTTGTGATCGTTGATTTTAAAGCTCAATTTTCAAGTGCGGCCTTTTGAAGGACTTTATTCCAAAATCTAACTTACGGCATTGCTTCGAGATCTACTTTATTTGAAGTATGGCAACATTTCACCAATTTCATAATACCATGAGATTATTTTGTTTATTGGTGACATGATTGGTTCGGTTTTTTTTCTGTTGTCTTGGGTTATATGTTTGATCCAGTATGTTCTACGTTGTTCGTAATTGTTCTTTATGTTTAACAGCCTGTTTGTGGGAGCATGGTATATTGGAATCGTTATTGTTCGTTACCGTCGCAATAAAAAAATAATCTCTGCGAGTAAATAAAAAAGAATTTTAAAATATTATCCTTAAAGCAAATATTTGTAAATGCAATTTTAGCTGCGACGCTCGAACATTTGAAACAGATAAATGAAAAATATATATATCCCAAGTTTCTTCAAAGTAAATTGAACTTTATTTGCAAATAAAATATAGTCTCAAATTTTCGAGCAAAACCAACATGAGTTCCCTTAGACAATAGTGTCACAACCAAACATTCGAGTGTGATCCGTACAATGACATCCAACTTTTTTTTCTCCACCCCCAACCCCGGCCCGCTGCACCACCACATCCATGTCGTCGACGAAAAAATAAATCATTAAAAATAAATATAAATCCAATTAAAAAAATACATACACATGGACATTGCATCGTGGGTCTGCATGATGTAAAACGTTGTCATAAATGTGTATGCTTGTGTATTATTGGAATATAAAAATCCAATGGATATGGGATTGACGCCCGTAGAAGCTAAAAAGCAGCAAAGAAAAGAAACACAGAAGAAAACCTTGTCCGGTAAGTGTTGTTTGCCAGATCGCTTCACACATACGTACTGTAAGCCTCAATTGGGTGTTGGAGCTTGGTACTGTCGCTTAGCTTTGTGGGTACGATAATTAACTTCTATCAAAATTAGACGTCAAAATAACAGACCTTAATGCGTAGAGTTAAAGTTCAACTAAAATTTCTAGGCTCCATCGAAGTACGTTATATCGCAACAGTCATCTAATTGCATCTAGTCTGCATCGTTTCCTTAGAAACACTAATAGTATGTAGTACATTTTAATTTTGATCTAATTTCTTGCATCTTGACACGTACCTAACTGTTATTAATGTAAATAATTCTGCTATGACTAACACAACATTTTTTCTTTATTTCCTATAAGAATAGTTTTTTTTATAAACACACAAGTGTAAGTGTACATATTATACAGGGTGCATAAAAAAGCATGTTGCCATCCGAAGAGAGGGCATTGAGCTAATCTAAAGAAACAGTTCTGTGTTTAAAACGTTTTCTATCTTGAAGTATACGTCAAATATCATCGTTTTTCCAAACCATTTTTTTTTTGCTATAAAACGTGGGTTTTAGTTAAAAACAACCAACTAGCTATCGGTATTTTCGATCCGACCAGCTAAGTAATCTGAGTTCCACGATTTTCCTTGGCTATCCTGTCAATTGTTTCATGAGTTGGTGACCGAAACTAAAAATAAAAATTCTTTGTTTTTCTTGAATTTTTATCTATATCAGCAGTACTATGAACCCTTTAGTTACGCCTCTGGGATTTTTGTAACACCCTGTATATATTGTATTTGCTAGTGTTTTAGAACAAATAAAGGACAACAAACAATAATGCGTCTGAGAGAAGACCAAATATTGAAGGCGCCTGAAACAGTCCTAAAGATTTTTTTGTACACGCCTTTTTCCCATTTTCATTCGTATCGGCATGATTTCGCTAACAACCGGTACTTAAAGCGATTGCCGTCCGCCATCCGGGACAAACGGTCATTATATTGTAAGACCTGGTGTTAATTTACACGCTACCGATGACGTCTATCGAGTGCCACTGATAGCAAAACGGAACCTAGGACCAATGGCATTACGTTCCCTCCAAAGCACGGAGGTCAGATATTAGAAATGATGGACAACCATCCAAAATCCAGAAGATAGACAAATTTATAGTATTTATGTCCAGCAGTGGACTAATGTGGGCTGAAGATGATGATGATGATACCCCTATGGCGAGTCGTGCGTGTTAAAGTTTCCGGTCAGATGCGCGTTGCAAACGCGTCTTTCACCTGTGTGGTCTTTGGCACTATGTGTTACCCTTCGTCCAGGAGATGAGGACACGCTGCCTGCTTCGGGCAACAGCCATGGAGCCAACCACGCGCGACCAGACGACAACCACGTGGAAGCGCCCCCTGCCGATAAACCTGCCGCTGCCGAAACGAGTCACAAGAAGGAGAAGTCCGTGCTGCAGGCTAAACTGACCAAGCTAGCTATACAGGTAAGACTTTTAAACCAATAGGCTCACGCTGACAGACCGCAAGCTTTCTACCCCTGTGGGGACGGGTCGGAATGTTACACTCCCCCACCAATAAAATAAAAAATACTTTTTACCACCGGTTCGGAATGCAGCTCTACGGAGAAGAGCCGATGAGAAATTCTGTATTTGCCTTTTTTTATTGCCATGTTTATATACAAGGCCGGGATAAGACAATAGGCGCAGAAGGCCAAACATGAACACAGGGTTTTGTATAAGGTATTGTATCTAGATTTCCGGGCTTGTAATTTCCTTTTGTCGGCTCTCACGACACCCTCAGGATGAAATGGGTGGTCACACTATGTATTCCGAATCTGTCACCACACGGAAGTTCTAAACAATGTCTCAAATAAGTCATGGTTATATATCTCTGGTTGTTTTATAATAAACCTTAGAACCTACCTCACAAGGTCGTTTTCTGCAGATCGGTTACGCCGGCTCAACGATCGCCGTGCTCACAGTCATCATTCTAGTGGTCCAGTTCTGCGTGAAGACATTCGTCATTGACGACAAGAAGTGGTCCGCGACCTACATTAACAATCTGGTCAAACATCTGATCATCGGTGTCACCGTTCTCGTGGTCGCCGTTCCTGAGGGTCTTCCGCTTGCTGTTACTCTCTCACTCGCCTATTCCGTCAAGGTAAGAGCGAGATACATGATATATCTCGGTTGATAAGAGGTGTCCTTGATCTAGGTTTAATCTGATCGCTGCGAGCATTTATATACCGACGAAACAACCGCCATCCAATCGTCCACGGACACTGCAAAGTGTCTGAAATCGTTGGGAATTTAATGAAATAAGACAATCAGGTTCGTCAAGAAATTATTTCAATGTACTTCTTCTTCTTCATTTAAATATTATGGCTTCCATCATGGGTTTGATGATTTTGCCAACAACAGAGTTTGTTTTGACATATGGGCGATGACAAAATATATTATAGATAGAAGGGTAAAAATAAGAGAAACTATGTACGGTTGAGTTGATAAGGCGGATAGGACGGACAAATGCACAGAACAAATGGGAAATATATATTCTAACTAGATTCTTAACTGGTTTTGGGAGATAAATTTATACAGGGATTTAAATACTGAATGGGAAGAAAGGGTTAATAGGAATGGTATGTTAACGGGGCGGGGGACATCGGTATGTAGGAGATTGATAACTTGGGGCATCTAAAGAAAATATGTTCCAGAGAACCTTCTACTTCAATGTACAAAGATCGTTTAATGGTACTGTACTGTCAGTTTTTTGACATAACCACGTGGCAAGAAGTTTTTAGTTTAGCAGATTAATGGCTGCATGATATTCTGTAAAGGTAATATTAAAGTGTGTCAAAATAATATAGGACTTAAAGTGGCACCTTATGGGATACTCACAGTCAAATAAGTCCTCGGTAAACGAATTATAAAAAAAATGCTGAAATCAATCCATAGTTAAACACAGTTTAACAATCCATATGCTATTATACCATAATGACAATTGTGGGGGATTTATCCCAACGAATTTCTGTCGCGATGTAGGATTTCTACCTATTTCCCCTATTTCAATTCTATGGTATGTCTTACTTGCGTGATCCACACTCGGATATTTGCGTAAAGTATGTAGCAATATGATCGTTACACTCTAATGTCCTGTTTATACAACTGTAGTCGGGATTTCTTAATCGTGCACTTCGCTATGACGGTGTAAGACTTTTTGGTTACTCTTGCATTTGTAGGCGATATTTCTTGATGTTGATCGTTCAGATTTTTCGGGTAAATTGTGTAAAGTATGTAGCATGCTGGATGACGATGGAGACGATGAAATTAAAATTAAAAACATTATAATCTATGGACATAATATATAGAATCCCGAAGGTAGCCCGCGACAACTATCAGTTACCACACGACCGTTGTTCTTCCAGAAAATGATGAAGGACAACAACTTGGTGCGGCATCTGGACGCGTGCGAGACCATGGGTAACGCTACTGCCATCTGTTCCGACAAGACCGGAACCCTTACCACCAATCGGATGACAGTGGTACAGTCATACATCTGTGAGAAGCTCTGCAAGGTCACTCCAAACTATCGAGACATCCCTCAAGAGGTCGCCGAGACTATGGTCGAGGGTATTTCTGTCAACAGCGCCTTCACATCAAGGATCATGGTGAGTTTTGTTTCTAATAAGTATCTTTTAGGGTGGGAATTGGTAATGACAGGCGCAGAGTTTAAGGCAACTCCCTTGGGCTACTAATTTATGATCGAATCAGAAGAATCAGATCATTTATGATCGAATCAGTCCTCGAAGGTAGGGCTCCTACACGGCGGACCAACGACCTTGTAAAGATCGCTGGAAAGCGTTGGTAACGGATTGATTTGTATCAAGCTTTCCTTCTCTTGTGACGAGGTTGTCTGCCTCGACGCCTTTTTTTATCAGTGACTTGAATGCCTTTGACCCTGGGCATGCATGAATGAAAGCAACGACAGGGTTTAAGAGCAGACAATTTAAGAAAATGCCCTGTGGGGTACCGACTCTTACGTACACACGACGAAACACAGGACTTGGATGTGTGGATGGTAACTAGCCAGACCATTAGGTCCTACCACCAACCGTGCTGGATTTTGTTGACATTTACAATACGGGTTATTTCCCAGCGTGCGGTGGAGAAGTCTCTTACGATACTCTCAGTATTGTATGGCTTGGTGACAATATGTATTCTAAATCCATGTGGTCACTCGATGACTGATGGATGTAGGCGGGTCGAACTGGCTTTTGTGGAAATCCTTGGGCCTAGTGAGGTGACGATGACGCGACATAACGGTATCTTGAAACAACACAGCAGCCATCTATATTTTTACATTGATGTGGTATTTCAGCCATCCCAAGACCCGACGGGCCCCCCCATGCAAGTGGGCAACAAGACAGAGTGCGCGCTCCTCGGCTTCGTGGTCGCCCTGGGCCAGAGCTACGACGCGGTCCGAGAGAGGCACACCGAGGAGTCCCTGACCAAAGTGTACACCTTCAACTCTGTGCGCAAGAGCATGTCCACTGTTATCCCCTACAAAGGCGGCTACCGGCTTTACACTAAGGGAGCTTCGGAGATCGTTTTGAAGAAGTGAGTGATACCTGTATAACCAGTATGCCTAGGGCACTTTCGTCGTTTAAGCCCATTAATGACCCACTAATAAGACACGCCTCCTCCAAATTCATGGAGGGAAATTAGCCTACTGTGCCACGCTGGCAAGACGGGTTGGCACAGGGTTTGTATCAAGTTTTCCTTCTCTTGCGGCTAGGTGATTTGCCTCTTGTTTTCCCTTCGTCGCCTCTTACGACACCCTCGGGATGGTATGGGTTGGTGACACTGCGTATTCTAAATCAAGGTAAGGGCAGTTTACACACATGTAATTCACGAACACATCCAAACTCGGAGCAAGTGCCTCTAGTTTACACAAAGACACTACACCCAACCCCGGTATCGAACCCGGGACTCGTTGATCCAAATGCGGCACATCCAACCTTAGACCAATAAGGCAGTTGGGGAACAGTTACTTTTTAGGGACTTAACGAATATGTCTTGTCTATGGTATTCAATAGTTCTATATCTCGGAGGAGGAAGGACTTACACACACGCACACACACACACACACCTCACATAGCCAAATAACAGCACCCCTGGGTGAGCATGGTGTTGGCAGCTGGAAGAATCCACTTCCTCTTTGTTGCCAACATGGTTTCATTGTTTACAGACTCGGTGACACGTGATACCCCTGGTGTTTGACGTCCAAACGTAACTGCTTTATTAAACGGGCGGCATGTTTGAACGCCAACAATAAATTGGTCCAACTTTATAGATATAGTTTTTGTTGCATATTTTGGAGGGTATGTGTGAGAGCTGGATTCGATCACAGTGTGCCCTGGGTATTCAATTACGACAACTACTCAGCCCATAAATGACCCACTGCTGAGTCGGGTCTCCCATCACAGGGAGGGTAATTAGCCTACTATCCGCGTGAGGGCGGGTGTCGGCGCACGGCGGGTTGTTTTAGTGGGTGAGGGCCCCACACTACCCCGTAGTCTCCCCGGACGCGGGATGTGCGGTCAGGCATATTTCCCGCCAAACCAAAAAAAAGGGTTTCGTTTCGAGTTTTCCTTCTCTTGCGGCGAGATTTTCGGCCTTGTTACTTCCTTGTGTTGGCCCTTTCTATGCTACACCCTTAGGCTGGAATGTATTCTAAATCCATATCTCATCATCATCAGCCCACATAAAGAGCGCCATAGCGCCCTTTCTTCAGCTTGACGCATCCAGCTCCTGTCCGCAACCTTTCGCAGATATCTAGTCGTATAAATATGATACACAGTTATGCGACCTACCGTTGTCTCTGTCTTTATGTCTCTTCATTTCTTAGTTTTTATTGCATATTTTGGAGGGATTGTGTAAGGGAGAGATACGTTCAAAGTGTGTCCGGGGAATTAAATTGCCTGGTTTCAATCAGATGCGCGTTCATCTACGGCCACGAGGGTCGTCTGGAGAAGTTCACACGGGATATGCAGGATCGTCTGGTCAAACAGGTCATCGAACCGATGGCCTGCGATGGGCTCAGGACCATCTCCGTCGCCTACAGGGACTTCGTGCCCGGCAAGGCTGAGATCAATCAGGTGAGACAAGGAAGCTTTTTTAAAAACAGAACTTCTGCACTATTTATATAACCTGTACCGCGGGGGCAGTTTACACACATGTAATTCACGAACACAAATGACACCCGGACTCGGAGCAAGTGCCTCTGATTTAGACAAAGACAAGCCCATTAATGATCCAGACTTCTGGCCAGACGGGTTGGCACAGGGTTTTATATCAAGATTTCCTTCTATTTTGGCTAGGTTATCGGCCTTGTCATTTCCTTTTGTCGGCTCTTACGACACCCTCAGGCTGGAATTGGGCGTTGACACTTCATCTTCTACCTGGCGTTAATCCCGGCCATTGCCAGGGTTCGCCTTCCGACTGAGCTTCCTCTACTTTGCCCGATCTTCTACATCCTTTTCAGTCAGGCCATTGGCTCTCATGACACTATGTATTCTAACTCCGTCACCACACGGCCGAACATTATCTTAATACATATATAAATTACGCGTCGCGTTGTTTGTCCACGATGGACAATCGTTATCACTAAATATTATAAAAGAAAGTCGCTGTCGTCTGTCCGTCCCTATGTATGCTTAAATCTTTAAAACTACGCAACGGATTTTGAATATACATGCAGAATTTTGTAGAGAAACACTGATAAGTTTAAATGTTCATCATTGCACCCGTGCGAAGCATGGGCGGGTAGTACAATCTAAAATGAATACAATATAAAATAATGAAACTATTTCCTCAGGTTCACATAGACCAGGAGCCGAATTGGGATGACGAAGATAACATCGTGAATAACCTAACCTGTTTGTGCGTCGTCGGTATTGAAGACCCTGTCAGGCCAGAGGTATGTTATTCTTTTTTTATCAGTGACTTTAATGCCTTTGACCCTAGGCTTGCGTGATGGAAAGCAACGTCAGGGTCTAAGATGGAGCAGGCAATTCAAGGAAATGCCCTGTCGGGTACCGGCTCTCACATACACGCGACGAAGCACAGTAAAACTCACTTAGGTGTGAGGGTGGTAGCCAGCCGGGCGGACCATTAGCCAACCAAATTTCTTGTTATCCTCTGTATAGATGATCAGTAAGCAACTCCTCATACTGTAGGTCGTCGTTTCAGCCCATAAATGACCCACTGCTGAGTCGGGCTTCCTCCATATTCGTGGAGGGGAATTAGCCTACTTTGCCACGCTGGCAAGGCGGGTTGGCACAGGGTTTGTATCAAGTTTCCCTTCTCTTGCGGCTATGTGATCGCCTCTTACGACACCCTCAGGATGTCATGGGATGGTGACATTGTGTACTCTAAATCCGTCACGCCGTATTGTATTGTAGGTACCGGAGGCCATTAGGAAGTGTCAGAAGGCGGGCATCACGGTTCGCATGGTTACTGGCGACAACGTGAACACGGCGCGGTCGATCGCGGTCAAGTGCGGCATCTTGAAGCCCACCGACGACTTCCTCATCTTGGAGGGCAAGGAGTTCAATGCGCGCATCAGAGACGCGAACGGCGAGGTGGGTACCTTTATTTATTTAACAATTTATGTTCAGTGTAGAACACTTTTAAGAACACTAGAACTTTTTTAGAGCCTTTCATAGATTAATCCGTAGTATTGTGCAAACAATAGACGGATTAATATAAGAAAGTTTCTACAAAAGTTAGCTAGTAATAGCTGATCCCGCAAACGTTGTTTTGCGAAATAATAACCTTCACCTCCCCCCCCCCCGAAACCCCCTTTATTTAGAATTTCGTTAAATCCGTTCTTATGTGACCTCTACTCGGTGAAAATAATATTACTACCGAATTTCAAGGCTCTACGTCTTATGGTTCCAGCGATATCGTGATGAGTCAATCTATCTATAGAACAGCTCCTAATATATAGATTTTTGTAGGTAGGTAGCTGTCACCCGCGATTTTGCCTGCGATCACTTTTAGAGGTTAAACTTCTTTACGCACACTTGACATGGGGGTAAGCTTCACCAGCTTGCCACCAGCGCATAAGTGACGAAAAGTGTGATCGGGCGAAACGAACAGCAGTTGAGAAGGAGATATAAGTTAGTGAAGATATAAAGAGAGAGAGATAGTTTACTGTAGGGGCAAGAGTCAGAGGTTTCCGCCTGTGTTGACTTTTAGCGGTTAAACGTCTGCGCTTGACTTAGGGGGTGAGCTGGTGAATGACTGACGAATTGAGAGGGAGATTTAAGTTAGTGAAATTTGAAAGAGTAATGTTTCTTAAATTACTGTAGGGCCAAGAGAGCAATTTCTCTCTTTCACTCTTAGTCAGCTACGTTTCGTATGTCTTAGGCATAGTGCAGGCCTATTGTCTGTATCACACTGTAGGAGAAAGAGATAGCGCGCGCGCAGATTTTCTTTCTCTCTTCCTCTCATAGCCAGAGTATGAATTATATATCTCAGTCAGTAGTTCGTTTGCGAGTTGGCTAGCGTTACGCGAACGGTGATTATTTCGCAATTCCATTAGGGCGTCGCTCGAACTTACGGTTTCCTATCAGGTTTTCCTTCTCGTGCAGCTAGGTTATCAGCCTTTTCATTTCATTTGTCACTCCGTAAGAGTCGTCTTACGACACCCTCAGGATGGAATGGGTTGGTGACACTATATATTCTAAATCCGTCACCACACTGACAGCAATATTTAATGCGTGATCCTAAGACATTGTTATTAAGAACGTTCCTACATTTGTCCTCAGGTCCAACAACACCTTCTGGACAAAGTGTGGCCCAAGCTCCGAGTGCTGGCACGCTCCTCGCCCACGGACAAGTACACGCTGGTGAAAGGCATGATCGAGTCGAAGGCCTTCGACACACGCGAGGTAGTCGCCGTGACCGGAGACGGCACCAACGATGGCCCTGCGCTCAAGAAGGCTGATGTCGGATTCGCTATGGTGAGGAGTTCCACTCGACTTTATTTTCCATCAATTTCATGGACCAGTCTAACCAGACTTGGCTTACTACCATTTGCCGTCAGCCCTCGACGACCCATCTAGTTGGACAATTATTTAATTATTTGGTAAGACCAACTGTCTGCCAATAAATGACCCACCACTGATTCGAGCTTTCTCCAGTTGCATGGAGTAATTAATTATATATTCACCTAGGAGTAATTAACCATAATTAGCCTACTGTGCCACGCTGGCCAGACGGGTTGGCACAGGGTTCCGTTCCCATCTAATTCTGTCCTTAGGTTGAAAGCTAACCATGGAGCAGGTAGTCTGCCTCATATAGGCCGAGATGTTTTTTTTATCAATGACTTGAATGCCTTTGACCCTAGGCTTGCGTGATGGAAAGCAACGAAAGGGCCTAAGAAGGAGCAGGCAATTAAGGAAATTCACTGTCGGGCACCGGCTCTGACATACACACGAAACACAGTAAAACTGCTTAGCGCTGGACTTGAAGTGAGGGTGGTAGCTAGCCGGGCGGACCATTAGATCCTACCACCAAGCGTGCTGGGTTTTGGAGGTTTTTACAACACGCATTTTTTCCCAGCGTGCGGTGGGGAAGTTTTATATCCAGCCCCGTCCCCACAGGGTGTGAAATGATGATTATGATAAAAACAATCTTTTAAAAATGTTTTTTTACCAACCAGGGTATCGCCGGCACAGACGTGGCGAAGGAAGCATCCGACATTATCCTCACGGACGACAACTTCTCGTCCATAGTGAAGGCGGTGATGTGGGGACGCAACGTGTACGACTCCATCGCTAAGTTCTTGCAGTTCCAGCTTACGGTCAACGTGGTCGCCGTCATCGTCGCCTTCATCGGAGCTTGCGCGATACAGGACAGCCCTCTCAAGGTACGTCGTTTGGTCCTTTTAATCTATACTAATATATGTAATAGTTAAATGTCTGTGTAATATCATGGAAAGTGGTTTTGTGTGCTTTTCTGCAATCGTTTATAATATAGATTATAATATTTCTAATACTACAGACATAAAAAAATGCCACCAAATACATAATGGACAAAAAGGTCAAGGCGACGAGTGTGTCAATAGTGGTAGCACACACAGTTTTTTTAACGATCTTTAATAATACGTCACGAATACAAATTACATCTAGACTCCGAGCAAGTGCCTCTGGTTTACAAAAGAAACTTGCTTGACCCCTGAATTGATCCGGGAACTTCTGATCCAAAGGTGGATTAACAATTTCACCTCAGAATAACATTGTGCCGTGATTATAGTTCTATGACACTATTCCTTATATCTCAACGTTTTTACAACTTCTACCAACTAAACTTAGAGTATTGTTAACTGTAAATCTTCATTATTATCCTAATCTCCATTACAGGCAGTACAAATGTTATGGGTGAATCTGATTATGGACACGCTAGCGTCGTTGGCTCTTGCCACGGAGATGCCTACACCCGATCTGCTTCAACGCAAGCCCTACGGACGGACCAAGCCTCTGATCAGTCGTACCATGATGAAGAACATCCTCGGACAGGCCATCTATCAGTTGTTTATCATTTTCTCGCTATTATTTGTTGGTAAGTCTACTTGATTTATCGTATAACTTATGTTCTATAACATGTTTGATTATAAAACACATATTTTAACATTAAAGATGAGTAAAGCTATACATGACCTAAATTAGCACCTTGTAGTACACCCATGGTCAATTAAGTTCTCAGCAAAATGTTTTTTTTTCTGAGAATCTGTCCTGTAATTAAATACAATTTAAAAAATTCTCGATTCGTCTATAAAATACATATATGGTACTTAGTTGCAATGACAGTACTAATATTTATGCTTGTATCCAATAAAAAGGCTTAGGCGAAACTATTTCTTATTTAATGAAGTAGCATTCTTATCGTTATAAACATACAACAAGTATGTTAGCCATATCAGATTAAACTACCGCCGACCCAAATTTGGAAGAAGGCGAGGGAGTCATCTTGTGAACATTATACTATATGCATTTCATTGTTCCTTCGCACAGGTGACAGAATCCTCAACATCCCGTCAGGCCGTTTCCAGCCTATAGGCGCCGAGCCGTCCCAACATTTCACCATCATCTTCAACACCTTCGTCATGATGACCCTCTTCAACGAGATGAACGCGCGCAAAATCCACGGACAGAGAAACGTGTTCCAGGGGCTGTTCACAAACCCGATATTCTACTCTATATGGATTGGCACGGCTTTATCGCAGGTAAACCTTCTTATGCACTAATATTCTAACAGTTATATCGCGTTAAAACTAGAGCTACTCAGCCTACACATGACCTACTAGTGAGTCGGGCCTCCTCCAATTACTTGGAGGGAAATTTGCCTACTGTGCCACGCTGGCAAGACGGGTTGGCACAGGCTTTCATATCAAGTTTCCCTTTTCTTGCGGCTAGGTTTTCCGGCCTTGTCATGTCCTATTATCGACTCTTACGGACACCCATAGGATGGAATGGGGTGGTGACACAATATACTCGTATTCTAAATCCGTCGCCACACGGAGAAAATTGGTGCATCAACATAATGTTTGCAAAAGTGTCTAACCCCATTTACATTCTACGCAGAAGTAGTAACAATGGACTTGCAGGTTAAGAAAAGTCTGGTTCTGCTGCAAGTTGAATGTGTTTTCATCATTAGTAATATCTCCTATACCGTGCCTTGGACACTAAGGCTGCACACACGAAAGTTGCGACGGCGGAGCGATTTCGGCAGCGGGGTGACGGCGATGTATACAAAAGCATTGCACAGTAGCGATGGCCACGAAACGGGCGACGGCGGAGCGGGGTGACCAAACGAAGCACGCTCCGCCATCGCAAGTTTTGTGTCCGCAGCCTTACAGCTGTCGGCCCCAGCTGCCATTCAACCATGTATGGCAGTGGTTACACCTAGTGAGGAGCGTGAAACTACCGGTTGGTCTAACCATATAAATACCAGTTGTTCCACTAACTGGGGTAGACGGCAATCGCTCGTTGTAAATACTGGTACCCAAATTAGGTTAGACTGGTGCCCCAATGACATTGGGAAGAGATGTGGAAGAAGATGAAATAACAGCTAGCCAATAGAATTAACACTGATGTGCGTGCCAGGTGGTCATAATCCAGTTCGGCGGAATGGCGTTCAGTACGGCGGGTCTGTCGATAGACCAGTGGCTGTGGTGCCTGTTCTTCGGAGCTGGCACGCTGGTGTGGGGACAGCTCGTCACCACTGTGCCTACCAGGAAAATTCCTAAACGTCTCTCGTAAGTCGCTCATTACTTTATTTTACTTTGAGGGTACTTTATTAGAGACGTCAATCTTGATACGACTTCTATGTCATAATTTCCAAGTTTTGTGTGAGACTCGCTAAATAATTCGCAATCGGACACTGGGAAAGAAATAACCCTGTATGTATCTATGTAGGCATTTATACAGGGTGATTTGTCTTGTAATGGTGGCATATTTGACATTAAAACCGGATTTATATTTGTCTGACGTGGTGTGACGTGTCGCATCGGTCGGTGTCGGTTTCATATATGTATTTAATACGACATGACAGATGGCGTCCCGTAAGATTACAACATATATCTCAGCGTATTAAATATCATCATCATCATCATCAGCCCACATTAGTCCACTGCTGGACATAGGCCTCCCCTAAAGAGCGCCATAGCGCCCTGTCTTCAGCTTGACGCATCCAGCTGCTGCCCGCAACCTTTTTGTATTAAATATATGAAACCGATACCTCTCTGATGCGTCAGTTCACAACACGTAAGAGAAATATAAATCCGGCTTAAGAACGATGTCTGAATGCAATTCAATTTGGTCTTAAAATCTGGCGCTCATAGAAACAGCATACAAATAGCGAACACGAATGGCCGTCTAAGTGCTAGCATCTTAAGGAACAAACTGACCATAACCTCGTGATGCCAGATGGGGCCGAGGTCAACCTGACCCCGAGACAATCCAGCCGGGGCCGGACTACGACCCCGACTTGGACAAGAAACCGCGCGCCGGCCAGATCCTCTGGATCCGCGGCCTCACCAGGCTGCAGACACAGGTACGTGAGCACACGCACACACACGCGACACCTGGGGGAGGGGTTCAGGTGGGGATGACAGCGGATCAACTGTGAATTTCAGTACCTACTTTATACTACCACTAGCTTCGGTTTTAAAGCTATATGAAAAGTAATAGGGAACACAAGTATCGGGTACGATTTCTGATTAAGGTGAATGTTCCAGGGTAGCCCGCGAAATTCAAATTTTCTTACATTTTTTGCAATTTGCAGGTCCGTGCTAGATTGTATGTTGATTAAAATGTTATTCGCGGCTGTAAGACGTATGTAGTTATAGAATTATAATCATCAATATCATCAATACAACCCACCAAGCTCATAAAGGTGCAAGAAAAACTTTTTCAAGCTCAAAGTCATTCTTGCACCTTTATGAGCTTGGAGGGTTGTATTGATGAGTTTGATGATTATAACTCTGTAACTACATACGTCTTACAGCCGCGAATCAAATGTTTATCATCATACAACCTAGCACTGGCCTGCAAATTGAAAAAAACGTAAGAAAATTTGAATTTCGCGGGCTACCCTGGAACATTCACCTTAAAGAAGGGCAATATAAAATACTATTCCTTGGGAAATTTCATACCGATCCGTGTGTACGAAGATTAATATGTTAGCTTTTTATGTTATGACGAAACGGCTTCGCTGAATTAAGTGACGGGTCTCGATATAATTGTGTTCTATGACACCGTACACTTTAGGTTAAGAGCTCTCTAGATTACAAATTTGATCTATGGTCAGAGAGAGAAGCCAGAATTTTTTATCATTAGCAAAATTGCACAGACTGAAAATATTGTTAATTATCTAAGCTTGCAGATTTTTTTGCTGAAAACTCGATGTATATTTTGTTTATACTCTGTATAAATTAAGCTTCGCGTTATATTCATTCCAATCGGTCGAGACACACGAAATGATTATAGTTCTTTTTTACAAATATATGTCACTACTTCAAGTTTTAAAACTATGTAGAAATTACTGCCTAAGACGGAATGTATAGTTGTCGCTTTTAGAATTATAATATTGTCAGGATGTGAAAACAGTTTATCCGCTGTCTAAAAGCATAGAGGGTATTTGGTGGGTTATGTGGGAGCTTTAAATTTCATACAAAAATGACACATTTTTGTATGAAATCCTTCATAAGGGACACATATTGGGCTGATGTCGCTATATATGTGATAATTTGATTTCAAACAATGAATTCAGTATTCAAGTCTGAACAAATTTGGTATAAAACGTTCAGATTTGAAAACAACTGCAAATAATAATATTAATCCTGAAATAAAAAGATATACTATTAATTATTATTATTATTGCAGATAATAATATTGTACAGTTAGTTTTGCAGCAGTTATTTGAACTGTTATTTTGTTATTTGCAGTTTTTTTCTGACGGTTCTTTATAACGTGAATTGGTTAAGACGAGTTAGTTAAGTGCGAAAGAAATAACTGTATGCTAAGCCGTCAATAAACCATGGGTGACATCGTGAAACAACGGCTGTAAACAATTGAGACTGATAAATAGATTAATTAAAAGACACCATAACATCTTGTAATATATACAATTAAAATGTTATGGTGACTATAACTCAAAAGACTGAATAACGACTTCATATTTATAAAAAAAAAACATAAATAGGATGGCATATATTGTATATGTTGATACGTAAAGAGGGATAAGTTTTGAGTTTACAGCTATTATATATATACGAATACATAGTTATATAATATACAGCAAAGTCAACAGGTCAACACTGCGGATACCTTGGGCATCCTAACGCTAAGTCAATGATATTTGTCCTATTATATATACTTTTACTATTTTTGCATACAAACCGAATATAGCCACCATATTTTTTTAATATATTATGCATCCATAGGCTATCCATATGATATTACGCTGATCCATTTTTAATACACCATTTGATTTTTGATACTACAAGCCGGAATTATCGCAATGAATAAAATAAAAAAGTTGATTAATTAAAGACACAAATGATTATTCGATTACGAGAGTTTATATCGATATAATATTTTAATTGTTTGATTTTTCTTATGTTTTCACTTCCGTATAATTTTATTGTCTTTCTTTGTATTTCTCGTGTTTCATTTCATTCTCCTAATACTTCGACAGTTTTTATTTCTGTTGTATTTATTTATATGTACCAACACAGAGAAACACTTTACAGAGTTAATGTAGTTACGCTAACTTTATTTTTGGCCCACAATTAACGTAGTTCTTAAACATTGCTCGGTCGCTAATTTTAAAACAATAAATGCATTAATTGCCCTTGCAAAAAGAAAACAAAATAATACAAAATTGCTACCGAACAATACCTAACTAAACTTAGTTTTATTTCATCCAAAGACAAAACTGTTTTTCATTTATATCTTCGCACCTGGTTTCATGACATTATTTCTTATACTCTATCTGAAACTGAACTCTATTTCTATGTACTCTTGAGTCTCATTTGCCATGAAACCGGGTCTCCCTAATAGACACTAGAATCGCGAGTAACCGCCATGCATGGATTTGCAAACAATACCGTCGGAAGCTTTCCCGTTTTGGTTTTTTTTTTCTTTACATTCCTGAGTTGACTGTAGACCTTACCCTTTGGCATGCTCTATGTAGGCTGTGACGATGTTACTTATCCCTCATAGCTCAAACAGTTACTATGACTATCCCCAATATTTGATTATTAAAACTCACTCACAATAAATCACATCCCGATATGAATATGACTTTTTCTGTCTGTCTATCTTTTATTTAACTCTGAGTCATACTGACTGTTTGATTTTGTTTTCACTATTTTTGTTTAATAATTTTGACTGTTTTATTTTTTTATTGTTTTAAGAATAGATTTTTTTTTGCTTGTGGAACGCCAACCCGCCATCCTCGCTATTATCCATAGCAACTCAGCTGCCATGCGTCGTACGCACGGCGAACCGACTAACCGTTACCGATACAAAAAAATTGCAGTAACCCAATAAATTCCACTTGCATTTTACATACCTCGTTGAGTTACTGCCGCTGAGACAAGCGTAAATTTTTTTGAGTGTGGAGTGGATTTTCTTGAGACAAACAATTGAATTCAAAAATAAAATCTAGACGTGAGCATGCAGAGTGCTCGTGATACTAACATCAAAATTTACTGTCCCCGGTTCAACGTTTCCTTTGCCGTTGTGTTGATGTCTGTGTGTTTTGTTTTGTTTTTTTTATTTGTTTTGTTTTATTTTCTGACACTGTTTTGTTTTTCTGTGTTTGTTGTCCCCTTTGTCGGGTGTATTGTCAAGGTAATGCGACACTGGACAGCGAGGATTCCCATCCGTAGTTTGCAATACCAGCCTTCATTGTTTTGCGTCTTGGTAGGCTTGATGTAGTCCTTAAATGTAATATAGCGGTGCTAGCGTAGAGCGACGTTGGCGGTAAGTATAGAATGTATGTAGAAAAAAAATAACCGGTTTTGTTTTTCTTTTCCCGAAAAAAAAAGTAACAATAACCAGTGATTTTGTTCGGCTTCCTAACTCACGTGGCGGTTTTCAACTGTGCGAAATTAAAAAAAAAAGATGTTTATTAGAAAAAAATGTTGGTCACGTGATTTGAAAAAGAGTGTTGCCACAGTTTAAGTCCGCCGCGCTGTTAAAAGTGAAACCAATCGATGTGTTCCTCCTTGGCTCCTAAAATAAATGTTTTAACAAAAAATAAAATAACAAGGCATGGTAGTTCTAGCGTAAGTCTCTCACGTGTTTAGCTGCGGATTGCGAGTCACCTTGAGTTAGACCACGTAAATAGCGACTCATTAAAATACTGTCTGTATAATACTCCCAAATTAAAAAGCCGTCATAAAGCCGTGCAGGCACGTAAACTAGGTGTTCCCGATTAGGTCGTAGTGCACTGGTCCTCTAAGCAAGTGTCCCTCCGTCGTGTAGGCTTAGCTTGATCTATCGATGAGGGTAGTTGAGGCCTCTGGAATCCTTTTTTCTGTTTCCCCTTTTTTCTTTAGTTTTTTACCCTCGGTTGGCACTTCTGAGTCATATTCGTATCATGTGACACGGCCGTGTACGGCTCACACACGCATACACGATACACATTACGGTTTTTCTTTCTTTTGGTTTCTTTTGTTTTTCGGTAAACTGGGTCTTATTCGTGTTGGCCTGATTGCAGTTAGGACAGATATGGAAATTTGAATAGTGAACGAAATTTGACACGACTTTTTGACCTCATCATCTCTATCCGTCTTTTCTTTTTCTATTTTGTTTTAATATATAAAAAAGAAACAAACTTATTAACTCATTAAAATAATCGTTAAAATAAATACATGGCTAAATGAATTACGAAATTATGTTCTAAAATGACGCACACTAACGATTTCACACTATAGATATAGCATAGTTATCAAAAATCAATGCAATGTCGATCTCACTTTTACACTGTCACGTTATTTCACAGTTCCACATTGTTTTCCACCTCAATAGAAATACACACGTGTGGTTAAACAAACCGAATAGGCCCCGGTATGGAGATGATGACGTCAGAGGCTCGCCGGTCGTGCCATATCTGTCCGCGGCACTTGTAAAGTTAGGGCTGGTGCACGTAGGACGGTGTCGAATGGGGCGTCGAGCCGCGCGCCGTAGAGCGATGTTGTTGGCAGCCGCGGCCCGTGCTCGAGACGGAGGTGTAGTGGCGGGCCCGGCCGCTGGCGGCGCGCTGCGTGCGGCGGACGCTCACGGTACCGCACCCCTAGCGACCTAGCGACCTAGCGCCCCAGCGTCTAGCGCCCTAGCGACCTAGCGTAGTGCTCCGACACGTGTGACCCGCCGCGGCCGCCGGCGACACTCCAAGTGGCGCGGCTTATCACTCGTCGTCCGATTATCGACTCGACGCCCTACGTACGCAAAAGCAGACTTTATTCCAATTGTTCCAGAGAGTATTCCGATCTCTGGTGCATGGCATACGGTCCGTTTTGATGGAGCACGGTCGGGCGCCGAAGCGTTAAAACGACGATGAGCATATGCCGCCCGGCATCTCAAGGTCACTTATGAGCCAGTCATATTTGTTCTTAGTCCCCGCAATGCTTTTCTAGTTGCCATTTGCATCATCATTTCCAAGTTTTGACTGGTTCATACGTCTTAGAGTCCGCTTCGACCCATCGGAGTGTTGTCGGCTCCCCCGAGGCGTCAATAGTTCTGTTCTGTCGTCTGCCATGCATCCTCCACGTTACTCCGTAGCCGTCGCTCCCGCACATTCTTCGGCGCACGGTCGCCTCCCGTCCCGCGGTAGTTGCATGCGGTAGTCCCGCGGCCACGTACCCGAGCACTCTGAATACAGACGCAAGGAAGTCCACACGTCCACACGGTTCGGTATAGGCGTCGCAGCGAGCGGCAGCGAGGCTGGCGGGCGGGTCCGGGCGGGCGGTGCAGCTTGAGTTGTTGCAGCTGCGCGTGGTGCGCGCGTTCAAGTCGACGCTGGAGGACCTGGAGGAGCGGCTGTCGGCGCACTCGGCGGCCGGCCTGCGCTCGCGGCTGCGCGCGGCTCACGCCGACCTGGCCTACATCGACGACGACGCCGCCGCGTCCGCGCCCGCCAAAACAGAGACCACCATATTCTGAGCCGCACCCGCCCGCACCCCGTACTTAACCGCGTTCCGTATACTCTTTCGACCCGCACGGACGCGCATCGCGGTCGCACCGCCCGCGTGGGCTTCGACGCGCTGCGTTTCGAACCTTCTCGTCTTAAGTCTTCGAGGTTTTACTACATTTTAATACGAATTAAAGTTACGCGATATACGTTTAAATTCTTTCGACTTTCTCGTTTTAGCTTGTTGTGTAAGTAGTTTGTTACGAGATGTGTACCTATAAATTGTTTATTGTGCGACGAGGGTGCCACAGGCAGCTTGTGTGTTTTGTTTCATAGTAAATTTTGGGACCACCGCCCCGCGCGTCTCTTGATCTGGGAATCGTTGAATCTGCATTAATTATATATGCCGCGCACATGCGTCGAGTCTCGACCTTGCAATAATTTGAATGACGTACGCGCCTAAAGTTTAGTATGAATGAGACACGACGCTTACGAGGCAAAGAGCTCTAACATAAGTTATATCTTAAAAGATTACTTGTTTTTGCGAGATGTTACGAGATAATATTTACATTGAAAATAATAAATTTTCAAGCAAACTGTATCATTTTATTCGCCACACGCTATGTTATGGTGGGGGCCGCCGTTTTTAGCAGGTTCGCTCTATTTCAGATGTTGACGGTAAGTTTAGGTCTGACTCGCGTAGGGAGACTTAATTTGTAAGTATGTTAGCGGATCTTTAACTACGTAGGTACACGTTGAGAATAAAATTGATTAGAGCATGGATTGCGTGTTGTCTGCACGACGCCCGACAACTTGTACTGCTCCCGTGCGCTTACTTGAGCCATAGCAATTGTTAAAAAACAAAAAACGAAAATCAACAATGCAAATCAATAATGCAGTCATTTAAATATGTCGCAATTGCATATCGTTCAATAAGCGAGGAGTTACGAACACCTCGATGAAAGGTGAGAACGTGGGCGGCCATTTTGTTTTCGCAACCGTCAACAAGATGGCCGCCTCGCTTAGTTTTTAAGCACTGCGTTACAACGGAGCAATTGTATTGTTTTTTTTAGATACAAAACGTTGTTAATTTAGTCGTTTTTTTTCTTAATTTGTTTTATTCATTTGCTTAGCATTTACAATGTGATCATGCTTATGTTACAGTCTTATGCATGTTATAAACTGATGTCTGTGAGTATTGCACAATTTGTATTTTATTTTTGTTTAATTTTTATTAGTATTAGGTATTAGTAGGTTACGAGTTTCTGATAATGTACTTTTACTGTATTTTGGCAGTATAATATTTAGTCAGGCTCCCTTTGAAGATATGTATCAGACTTTTTTCTTTTAAAAAATATTAGTGTAACATTTTTTTTAATTAAAATGGTTTTGTATACCGTTAATCTTCGGTACTTCTAACACTGTAGTATGTAAGCCGAAAATCAGTTAAGTATTTTAGTGAAAATCGCATAAATTATCTCCACCAAAACTAGTAGTTTAAGTGTTCAAATAATAAAAACAATACGGCTTTTACATTATTTACTTTATTTTCGTTCCATTAACTCGGTTGTGTATGTTAGTACTTATGAGTTGATTTTCGTAATCATTATTTATTCTTTTGTTTTATTTGTAACGAGAAAAGAACTAATTGTTAAATAAGACATACTTAACCGGCACTATAAACTACCATTATTGATAAAAACTCATTATAATAAAAGTATTTATTTGACCGATAAAGTTTTTATTTTATTCGACCTAAAAATTACCGGTAACGGCAAAATTAAGCATACATCGTGTAGTAGCTCACATACTGGATCATTTTTATCTTTTTTACGAGTAGTGGTAGTACTGACACGGTATTTTTTATATATTTTTTTAAATATATATTCTTAGTACTTGCTACTGGATGCCCCGGAACCCAGACCCAGCTAGTGTGAATGCCCCTTATCCTATTTCAAGTTAGGCACAAACCAGAGTGCTTTTCAAAAACTTATAGTCATATTTCTATAGCTAAATCTCTTCACTATTAGTAGTTCGGTATTCTAAAACCAAATTTTGATGATACAGGATGTCACGAGATCCCTGCTAGTATCTGCTGGCTTTTGATAGAAATTGGGAATAGGTATATAATAGTTCTCAATGCATTATTCTACTTGAATGACTAAACAGACACGGAATCAGCTTTTATATGCCAGGGACATCCTGTATGCGTTCCATATATGGATTAGTGACGCGTACTCAAATATGGTATATACCAGTTTTGAATTTAAATTTAGTACACAGTCGGTATCTTGTACTAGTTGTTCCAAATATGGAACAGATGCATTTGAATTTTGGAATACCAACGGCAGTTTTCCCCACTTAGCTCGTTTGCGATGAAAGCGGTTTGGTACAGCCTTCTTGTAGGAGCGTGCTCGCGACTGACACGTCCGTGATGTTGTTTTGCAGCAAAAGGCGGACATATTGGCCGGTCGCAGGATATTTGTCAATAATTATTTGGCGGAGCACCGAAGGATCAGCGTGCAATCTGGCGGCTCCTCCCTGCCCGCCCTCAGCCCGGTATCGCATCAGAGCGATGACTAAACTAAAACCAAATAATCCACTAAAAGACTAAAATCACACCCCAATTCACGTACTTACTATACCAAAACTTAACGGACTGCCATTCAAATAATATACCAAAAATAATGATACATATTAGTACAGTTTAACTAAACTTTTTGACATCACTTAAAATGTAAATGCAGTAGTTAGTTTAAGAAATACTTGTTTATCGTTCTAAAGTAAAATATTATTAGTTTAATCGCAACAAAATATATTTAATAGTTCTATAAGTATATGTAACTATTGGTGCACTACTTAGAATCAAGTAAAGATAGATTTTGAGCAAAGTTTTAATATGAAACGTTCGAGAATTTTCGGAATGAAACAATTTTTAAAACGGTTTACTTTTAACTTTTCTGTAAATAACGATCTTTCATAATCTCACTTTTTTCTTATAAGGTTTATATTTATATTAATGTTGAGTGTTAAACGTAAAAAGGTATTTAATACGATTAAAATTGATGTGCCATTTTTATAAATTAACAAAACACAAAATATGTGCTATTCAAGTGCTTTTATAAACGTATTTTAATAATAAGATGATATTTAAATTTGCTTGTTATTATTTGGTTGTTTTGATAAAGGAATGCATTTAATGTGACGAATTATTTAGTGTTAGATGAATGTATGTTTTTTATATATTTATAATATAATATAGTTCGTTGTCTTTGTCCCTCGTAGTGACTGTTTCACAGTTTAATTTTGGCATTACTATTTCTATTTATATATCCGATATAGAAGTTACGTAGCGCTGAGTGGTATTGCACTATTATTTTAGTCTACTAAAACGTGCATGTATCTCAATACTCTTTGAACAATTTAAATAGTTATTATGTTATCGTTTTCTGTTACTGTTCCAAGTATTTTGGTAACGATATAATACGATCGTTACTTTAATACGCTCCTTCTTACACTACACAACTATCGTCTTCCATTTCCTAATCCTTTTTAGTTGCCGTTTTACGATGTCAGTCTCAAGCAAATTTAACTATCAAATAGTTGATACTAAAGAAAATTGAATGACAAGTCTATAAATTACAAAATATTTGTTATAATGTCTTTGATTCTTAAAATTTAAACGCACCACTAGTAGACTTATTGCCTGCTATAATATAATGATCTAGGAAAAAATAGTATAACGTTTAAAAATTCTTATGATTAACATTGTCTTACTCGCCTGAGGCATTAGGTGTAAAAGTAACTATCTAATAAAAATAAAAAAGGTTAAACCATACGCTTAGTAGGTTTGTACACGCTAAATAGTGATAAATCACTGGAATAAATTATTAATAAAAACACAAGAGCATGTCTTCTCGCTATACCTACTATATAATAACACGGTATTGCTGTACGTTATCTCTACGCTTCTTGTCTTAAACTTTAGTAATAAACTATCTATTCTCCAAAGTAACTTTGATTTCACCTGCCTCGTTGAGGAGAGCTGCAGTAATAAGGTAAACCTGCAGTGAACGAAGATGTTGGTGTGTCGATGTTGGTCAAATGTTTGTTGTCGCAGCCGCGCCAACGTTGGCCCGCGCTGCTTGCCGTCTAGATGGATGTTAGACAGCTTCCCGCTTTCACGCTAGATGGCGTAGTTACACCAGGCATGGGTATGAAGTTGGTTACATTGCATATGCGGGGCATTGACACTGCAAATTTTTGACGGGTCTTTGTGCTGCGCAAACATTGTGCTATCGAAGTTGACTGAATTTATATGATTTACAATATGGTTCTCAAGTAAAAAAATGTTGGTTATTCTTTTGTCTGTACGTATGGTCAAATGATGTTTAAAATTAAAATCATCGCATCGCATATGCATTGGATTTTCCGGGTTTAATGAAAGGGGACACATTTTTTTTTCAAAAAAGAAACAAAACTTTTAGCCTTTGAATAAAGCTTGTTCATTAAAATGAAAATTACTGCCTCCTTTTGTTATACTATGTATATAATATAAATATGCTCTGCTTCATACATAATAACTGAGCCAAACTTTAATTAACACTATAAACAAATATTAAAATAATCTTAGTCTTCAAAAACAGTATACGCTTCTGTAATATAGTTGTAAATATAGTATATATACTCATGTTAGCTGATAAATAGATTTATCTGGTATGTGAGCGACTAGTCGATATATAAACGTTATATAATGTGTGTGCTTTTAGATATAGCTCGCATGAACCAACTCACACACACTGTTAAAAGACACACACACGCACATAACATTTAAACGATGCGACGCGGGATTAAATGTTGAGTGTTTAAATGTAAAAAAAGACCTTTTTTTATTTGTGTTTATTTAAGTTTCTTTTTAAGATGGACGAACGGAGCCCTGGATGGAATATAAATAGTTATAAGTGCACACCCATGAATGTGCTTCTTAAGGCACCCATAGGTTGAACCCTGCGTCATATTTTTAGTTCTGTCTAATGTGTATTTATTTTATATATATTATTATTCTTCTTACATACCGCTCATCGCTTCGCGAGGCACACAGCTTCGTAAAATTCCTGATAAACTTCTATACTTCTGACGTTTACTCTACCGGGATAACACAATTGCTGGCTACACACGATTCTACTCATAAAACATACCTAAAAATATTCGATTCGCTTTTTTGGTAGAAAGTTTTTTTTATTCATTCGCATCCACTCTTCTGACATAGCAGGAGAAAATTTGACATTGTCGTCACCAAAAATGTCATGAACATTTTACAAGACGTAGATTATATAATTTACTAACATTTATTTTAAGCATCAGATCATGTCATTTCATTTAACAACATGTTTCTCGTGTTATTATTCTTAGTTATGGTATAAAAGTATATTTTGTGACTTCGAAGTACATTAACACTAAATCACTGAATAACCAAGTATAACTTATCTCAAAGTAGAATCGTGTGGTGCCTCACCGCCGTATCTATGGACATGTACATCTATCTATCTATCTATCTATATATAAACTTCCATAGGCCGGCCATCGGGCCTCCTCTAGTCTCTGTGCCGTCAACCCTAACTTCATGTTCTCGTTTTTATTTTCTTTTCCATGAAAACCAATTGCACACGGAAGGTGATAGGTGGCGAGTTACAAGAACGCTTGATACCAGTCCCCTACAGCAAGACTTCGACTGACCAAGCTGTAAGAATTTGTGGAACAAAGGGTTTCATAACATTTTGGTTTCATTCAGTTTTGTTCGACATTTATGTTAACATTTGGTTTTCGTTTACCCCTATCATTTTACGAAATGTTTAATACTACTCTTTCTCTCTATACCTACAAGATTACCCTCTGTCTGTGTATTTCCCTTTGCTATGATATGTTGTCTGTGTTGTAGATTGTTCACTCATACATACAACAAATAAACAGCGTGTTTGCTAGCGGTCGATAAATTGGTATATCATTCAGTGCCGGATTAAGCAAGTGCGAGGCCCGTAGTAAATTCTTTCAAAGAGCCCTTGATCTGCCATGGGTTCTTATGTATAAAGTGGTAACAATACAATTCTATAGTCAATACGTTTATTTGCTAGTTACAATTTTGTGGGTAATTAAGTTTCACTCAAAAACTTACGCCCAGGCAGAGATGAGTGGGTTTAAATATGCGTTTTACTAAGGGGGCCCCCCTTTCGCGCGGGGCCCGAAGCAATTGCTACTATTGCTACGTGGCACTGATATCATTCAAAGACTTGTCAAATATTATATCACTGCTTTACGCCCTTTTTAAGTCTGTTTGAAAATTCTATTAAGTACATTAACTAGTAGTAAATTAGGACATTAACAGAACAATCTTAATGTTACGTTACTTCTTAAATGTTAAATTAAAAAACATCGGTTTATTTTTCTGCAAGTAATGTATTCCCAGTATTCTTACAAAAAAAATTTCGTTATATTTAGACTGTTTAAATTGTTCATAGAGTTTGATTAAATATTTAGATTATCATGTCTGGGAACCCCGATTCAATACAAGATCACTTTAGTATATTCGTTTGGAGCTATTTCTAGCAAACATTTGTCTGTATGAGAGTGGACAGTCTCGGCTATCCGCATGAAAGTACCTTCATCGCAATCACGAATGCATGCATCCTGACGCATGAGCTGTGTTATATATTCATCCTGGAAACGAGTTGGAAAGAGAAAGATAGGCATCCCTTTCTCGCCAGCGGCCAAACTTTCAGTCGACTGCATACAATAAACAAATGAGTGAAAGGTTTATTTTAACGTGAAATAAAAATTTACACACAAGTTAAAATATGGCATTTTAACTTGTGTGTAAAAGTCGATTCACATTGAGTGTAAATAATAGATATTGATGTGTTTTTATATTAATGTTTTGATGTTACAAATGTTTCCAGTCAACACCTTTTTGTCGTGAGTTATGGGGATTTTGTAAATAATGTCTGTTCAAGGAGTTTTGCGCTAACAGAGGTCGGCCCCTAAACACCGATTGGCAAGGATTTTATTTTATTTGGCATTCATACATCACGGCATACATTTTTTTTTAATTATTTTGCATCACATCTTGCACTAATTGCCTGGTCTTCACATCGCTATAGGTGTTCCTAAATTAAAGACCATTTAAATTGGCACAATTGCAGCTGATGTGAGGTCAGTCAACTTCGTGGGGTTCTACGTCATACGGTCGACAATCGCCAGGGATTCGTCATTAGAGCTTACAAATATCCATAACCAGAAATCAACATTCGTCGTCATTTTTTTATACGAACTAGCTTATAGTTATGTCAGCTGAGCTAGCCAAACGCTTGTCAAATTTACGTGGACAACATCTCGTAGAGGGTTTTGTCAGCTTGCTGCGATACCGGATAGGGAGTTGGGTCGCGTATGTGCTTATCATGTGCATATATTGTATGTAGGGCAACAGATAGTGCTTCGCATAGGTCACATAGATCCAAATGCAGTCACAGTTAGGTAAAGGTATGCATGAAACACGGTATAGCGATGACACGGCACACGATTCGGCGTTGTCTGTATTCAGAGATGTGGGAGATGAGCGATGGCCAGCCCCTAGGATATGTCCCAATCCCCCGGGGCTCACTGCATGAGCGGCGCGACTACGTGCGCCAAAGCACTTACCAATTCTGTGACTGGAATTTTGTATGCTTTCTTGCCTTTTTTATGGTTCGGTGTGCTTATGTACGTAACTCGGCTGCTGGTCGCTCAGCTGCTCGAGAAGGTACTGCTAAACCCTAACACTGTTTCCACTGGCAATGCCGATACTAAATTAACATCATGTATATAAAATGCTTGTCATTATTAAATTTTCTCGCTCTAGGGATGCTCAGTATAAGTAGAGGAAGGTAAGTTATTATAGAAGATTTTATGTGTTTACAAAATATATATATCGTTGCGGTCGTTATTATTGGAGACTAGTAAAGGCACAGACATGTTGACAGTGAAATAAATATAGGCCTTACAACATAAGTGCCTTTGCCTAGTAATGGGAGGGCCTTTGCCTAGTAATGGGATTGAAAGGCTTCAAATTCGGTTGTCAGTGGAAATCTGGTATTTACTAGCTCAACAGACAAGTTTGGACACTGTACTTGGAATGTCAGTACTGACACCGCGCACTTGCTGTCGCATGGGGTCGAATGCGGGACTATTCGACACTGTTTGAGTTGGTAAATATCGAACGGTGTTAGGGTGCGCCTACAGTGACGATTTTGCCGCGCAACGTGACTTGTTATACCGGAGATATGTTTACAATAGTGAATTATTGTTAGTCCCATCTGACTGAAGAATTTAAGTCCCCATTGTAAATGACCAATCTGATTGTATACATTTATTTAAAAGCACGCAACACGTTCCATTTTTCTTGTGTTGCCGATAAATTTAGAAGAAAATCAAATAACCTTCTTTAGACATAATGTGTTTGCTACTAGTTTTTCCCAATAATACACATTCTGTCGAAAACACTGAAGTGTTATTGACACATGGGTAGCATGGTCCGGTATGACAAGCGCGTGGGTGGCCAGTGGTGAACAGGGACTAACCGAGGGTGTGTGGCGCAGATTCGCGTGGTGAACGCGTTCCGGCAGGGGCTGGACTCGCGCGGCTCCCTGGCAGACGCGGCGCTGGCGGAGGCGCTGCGCAAGCAGACGGCTCTCTCCAAGCGGTTCTCGCAGACGTCCAGCGTGGAGTACGAGCCGCGAGACACGCTGGGCCCTCACGACATCGACGTCGAGCGCCTCTCCAGCCACAGCCACACCGAGACGGCGGTCTAACCTCGTGATAGTATAGTGCCCCGCGCCAGCTCATCGATGCAATAATTTAGCGTAATATCAGTATTATGGACGCCGCCGCCCCGAACCGGCCCACACGAACGAATACGCTGCCATCGCTCTAATTGTAAACTACTATACATAAAGTATAATGTTAATAACGCTGAAACGATTGTGTATAAATCATATTTTTAAAACGAGGATGATCAAGTTTTGTATTTGATTTTGAACACGTATGGTTGAGGGTGCGAGAGGTCCTCGCGATGACGGGCTCGCGAGTCAAGCCGGGGGCCGGTGCCCGCCGACGCGACGCAACTATCGGGCGATCCGCTAGCGTGACCTGCCGTTGACTTGTGATAACTACGATAGCGTGTTGCTGCGATTTTATTGGCGTGACTCAGCGTGCACCGGCCACCCGGCAGTCATCGACCCGCGGGCGACAGGCCCGCCCGCGGATCGTTACGTTTGCTGATGCTAGAGTCCCGTTAGCGTGTTGCTTCGGTTTCCTCGCGGGCGGGGCAACCCGCTCGCGTACCGGTCGGCTCATTGGTGCTATAGACCCGCTAGCGGGTTGCATTGGGTTACATGCGAATGCTAAGATCCCGCTAGCCGGCCGCACATATACATTAGCGGGCATCGCAGTGCCGTGCCGACGCTGCGCCCACGCAGGTCCCCGCGGGCGTGTCTCGGGCCTCGCGGGTGCCCAGGACCGGTACTACTCGCCGCCACCGGTGTACTTGTGCATAAGTTATATTGTTAACTAGTGTGTTTAATTATTCGATTGTTTTGAAAATATTTTATTATTATACGCGCGCGTCGCATGGCTCGCGCGTCTGTTGAACAAATAAAAAAATATTGTCTAATTATTAATTTTAGATTTAAGCGCCAAGGATGAGCGAACGGACGTGTGTTTTTTGAAAATAAAGTTTCGCATACCATCGTGTCATCTTACACGGAATGAAATGTTTTATATTGCTTTTGTCAAAGACAGTGAAGTTGTGAGCGCGCACGGGGGCGCGCGCCGAGTCCTTTTGTACAAAGTCGTTTCATGAGCCGTGCGCGGCTGCGCACGCGTCGCAGAGTGATATTACCGCCGCGCGCGCCCCCTGCGCCGGGTACTTATATACTTGAACTAAATTATTGAAGTATTAGTTAAGGTGTTTGTTATAAATTTCAATAACTTTTCTTTTTGTTTTTACGACCTTTTCCCCTTAATCTAAGTATACATTTAAGTCATATCTCGAAGCGTAGACGCATCAACTGTAAAGTTTGTACACAAGACACGCACGCCGCTTCTTGTGTAAAAACCGACGTAGCCCAGTTTGGACATCTTCAAAATGTTTAAAAAATAGAAATAAACATTAAAAATTGTATAGCTGAAGGTATTTATTTGTAATGCTAGTCTCTTATGAAATAAAATACTAATTATTCAATTATTATAATGTACTTATTGATTATTGATAAATACTTCAAGTTTATTAAACAAGATATAGTCTACGGTGTAACGAATTGATTTCGGAATTTTTTCTCTACGAGCGTTATCGGCGCGCGGTGCCCGTCGCGTGTGGAACCACCACATGCAGGGGCCATGTAGGTACACGTTTCTCTAGCAGTCACGTTAATCTTCGTATGCTGTCACACTGCACTCAAAGTCCAGCGCATAATTTTGATAACACTTCGCGTAAAGTGCAGACTTTCAACTTGACTCACTCTCCTAAGTTTTCTACCTTAGTAAATTTCTTTATCGTTCCTTTTAATCCTAGAGTTTTGCTCTCTAAGTAGATAACACGTTGGAGTGTCGAATACACTTCAAGTGTATTGCACTTCAGTCAAGTTTGCAACACTTTCAAGTCTACACTTAACACACTTGTTATGAGACTTCACGCGCAGTGTATGGTGTCACGCTACACGTTACTCGTCCCGCTGACGGGTACGTAGCAAGCGACGTGCTTCCACGCAACATGGGGCTCGCGCGCCGCGTCTAGGCGACGTAGGTTCGCAGCAGTGGCATTTTCAACTTATAAAGTAAGACATGTACTTATGGAATAGCGGGGAGTTGAAACTAGGCGCACGACAGCGGCGCCGCTCGCCGCCCACTTGTTCTAATGTAATGAGTATAAATAATGAGAAACAATGATCTAGTGAATCGGCAAATGTTCAATTTTGTATAGGACGTTTCATAGTAGCTGTATTGAGGGTTGTTACGTTTTATTTGAAGTTCGTTCGTAGACGCGTTCCGATCACAGGCGTGCACGTGCGACACGGCCGACTAACCAACAGACGCACGCATTACACGACATCCACGGAGCGACGGACGGACGAGCGCGACAACTATTAAAACTATTAAACAATCTTATAAGTATAAGTATTAGCTTCGAATCAATAAAGCCTTTATAAAAAAATTAGTTAAAAAATTAATGAAATCTATTGAGAACTTCACAATGTTTAAAATAATATTAGTTATGATTTCAGTGAATAGAGTAACGTGGTTTTGTGTATTGCGTACTGATGTTTCGTTGCCCAGTCCCCAAAGAAAGACATAAATAATTAGGAGTCTTTAATACTGTAACTTAGAGGCTAGGCGAGACACCTCGCCTTAGGCTCCCCGCACACGGTCCCGCGGTGATATCAAGTCTCGCTAGCGTGACATATGACGTGTATTTTCTACGTGTCAGGCAGATTACAAGTAAGCACGGTAAATATGTAAGCAATTAATAAATCCTTTAACGACCAAAATGAAACTTAACGAGGCATAAGATATATATAATGGACTCGCGTACTCGCTGCATCTTTTTGATATTTTTTGACAACAAAAGCGGAGCGTACGTCTTAGTCGAGCTGAAACACTGCCTATATTAACTGTATACAAGTCAACAGTTGTCGTAGGCTCGCGTGCGGTGAGCCTAACAGTAAATTGTTTTGACACGACAGTCTGCCACTAACCATTTTAGGTGATAAGTCCCATTGTTGTATTTTTCGTCTCACAATAAATGAAAATCTATTTTATTGTTTTTAACACTGTCGTTTTATTTTGGTCCTTTTTAGTAAAGTTCTGTATAATATCATCATCATTTCAACCAAAAGAAGCCCACTGGTAGGCGTGTGCCTTCCGCAAAGATGTCAACGTCCCGTTCCTATCCAGGTCAACTCGAGTACCCCCAACACTGCGCTTAATCTAGAATTCAATGAAATTGTAAAATTACCCCATAAAATATTAGGATAGGATTAGTTTACTCTGATCGTAATATTTTATTTATTTAATTCCGTCAGAATCGTCAAGAAATAATTTCCTGCAATGTGCAATCATCCTGCAACTGAAGACATCACTAAGGCCTTAAATTATGTTATTAACCACATCGTTCCATCCCGAGGGTGTCGTGAGAGCCGACTGAAGGAATTTACAAGGCAGAATACCTAGCCGCAAGAGAAGGAAAACTTGAAACAAAATCCTGTGCAGGCCAGCATGGCAAAGTATGCTAATTTCCCTCCGTTAATTGGAAGAGGCTCGACAAAGCAGTGGGTCTCTACGGTCGGAGAAGTATAGCAGATATGCTATAACATATAGCGTTTCGGGATGACAAATGTGACATTTCCCCATAAAATATGCCAATTTCCCGCACGGAAGAAATATTTGTACGACCTACAAGTATATGTTCCGGGTCTGGGTGTTTTCTATATTTAATAATAATAATTTATTTATTTCTCAGACAACAGAGGTCCATGGGTTAGTGACAGGCAGCTTAAAAACTATGTTAGTAAAACAAAAGTGTAATATAATAAATAAAAAAACAAAACTATTCTTGCCTCACCAGTATTCGCATAAAATGTTGCAGAATAGGTGACAAAAGGTCAAGCTTGTTCGATAACATCCTCAGAATGCTATTTGGGCTTGCCAGCGTCCTTTGCAATAGTGAGGCTGTTTTTAATCTCACCATGGCGAAAAATATGTATGTATTTACAAAAAAAAAAAGTATATAAGTAGTTTATCATCCATCTCGTTACCATAACACAAGCATTAAGTTGCTTAGCTTGGGACGAGATGGCGTTGTGTGAAATGTCCAAGGAAATTTATTTCCAAAAAAAAAATTTTTGATATTGAAAACTACCACCTACTAGTCAGCCCATAAATTACGGACTGCCGAGTCGGGCCTAGTGGGTAATTAGCCTACTACGCCACGCTGGCCATAGTTGGCACAGGGTTTCGTAACAAGGTTTCCTTCTCTTTTGGCTAGGCTAGGATTTCGGCCTTAACATTTCCTTTTGTCGGCTCTTACGACACCCTCAGGATGGAATGCGGTGCTGACACTAAGTATTCTAAATCGGTAACCACACCGTATGCGTATTATAAAAATTTATAATTGAAAACAACAGTAACGAATTTTATTTTCGTCAAAGCCTCTGTACTTTATAAGTCGGTAGGTACTTAATGGAAAAACATATCCGAATTGCGAACCTTCTTATTGAAGTCTGTTAAAAAACTCAATGAAACACAGGAAGACCGTGAGTTATAAGTAGTTTTCTGTATAGATGACGTTTGTCAGATGTCACATTATCATCACGAAGAAGCAAATGAGGTAATCAACTCACGGTTTCCGCGGACTCCAACGACATCCAGGTTACGAACATCACCACATATTCCGGGGACAAGTAGAACTTCAAAATATCGGTACCACTGCACAAGTGTACACAATGAAACGATTTTAAAAGGTCTGCCGCACCGCTACGTTAGGCATCTTTTTGCAACTGACTACCCACATTTTTTTATTACCTACCGAATTTACAATCATTCGGAAGTGATTCAAATTTAGTCAGACATAATACTACATTACATAGTTTTGAGACTTCAAATGTAGTATTTCATTAAAACCTAAATTTTAAGGCAATTAAATTTTGGTCGTACCTATCAATTAGGAACTACAATATACAAATGAAACAACGCCATCTAGTATCAAATAGCCTCACAGTTACCATATAGTTATGACATGAAATAGATCTGTTCCACGCCATCTAGTGTAAGCTATATGCAAAAACTACTCGACACTAGATGGCGCTTTCTCTAAACGCCATCTATCAAGTAAATTGAAAACTAAATCTTCGGTACATAATAAGCGATATATTATTATAATTATTTTTGTTATTTAATATCTATCCATAGAAATAAAGTACGTTTCATATTATGTCACAAGTAGCACCAAGTAGTAGATATAAAATACACAAAAAAAACCGCTCTTATACCGTGAAACAACTGAACCAGTTTTGATGAAACATATTTAACAAACACTAGTAGAGAACCTGCTCTAAATAAAACCGTATCGATCAGATACACACACATATCTAACTTACAACACCAGTCTTCCTGGCGAAGATAAAAATACAATAAAATAAATTACGTTATTTATATACAATCAGACTGCAAAGAAAAGTAATAAATAAATGACAAGCCCTATGAGTTTCTTGGCAGTCCTTCTCATCGTGGCCGCGCCCCGAACTTTTGACAAACTCTATTACTTTGCATTACATATCTTTTACCAATTCGTTGATAATACGAGGGTGAATCAAAAAGTTCTTAGAAGTGCATATATATGAAACCTTTTTGGATCAAGTTCGATATTCAAATTAAAGAGTGTCTATCACACTATATTTATGCAGACTGTCACTTGTTTTTGTCAGTTCGTTCGCATGTAATAAATTTTTTTGTGCAACGAGTTGCTAAAAAGTAAAAATTATGGATAAAAGTGAGTTACGTGCGGTGATAAAATATCTCAGTTTGAAAAAAATGTCTACGAAGGAAATTTGTTTGGACATTCAGCAGACATTAGGGGGTGATGCTGTACCCTATTCTACGGTTGCGTACTGGGTGGCTGAATTTAAAAGAGGTAGATCAAGCTGTAAAGATGACCCGCGTTCTGGGCGGCCTTCAACCTCCGTTACAGAAGAAAATGTCAAAAAGGTTGAGAATCTGGTTTTGGAAGACAGAAGAATGACTATAAAACATATAGCTGAGATCCTAAAGATATCTTTTGGTAGCGTTCAATCCATTTTAATTGATTCACTGGGGTTCAAAAAAGTGTCTGCAAGATGGGTGCCACGAATGTTAACCGACGAAAACAAAAAGCGACGTTTGGAAATTTCCAAGCGTAATCTCGAAATGTTCCAGCGTGATTCGGATAATTTTTGCCGTCGTCTTGTCACCATGGATGAAACGTGGGTCCACCATTTTGATCCTGAAACTAAAAGACAAAGCATGTCTTGGAAACGACCATCCTCTCCATCCATTAAGAAATTTCGAGTTGCTCCTTCCGCTGGCAAAGTTATGGCCTCTGTGTTCTGGGATAGTGAAGGAATCCTTTTTATTGATTACATGCCAAAAGGCCAGACGATAACTGGACCCTATTATGCAAATTTAATCCCGAAAGTGCGTGAAGCGATTAAAGAAAAACGTCGTGGAAAACTGTCGTTGGGCGTGTTGTTCCTTCAAGATAACGCTCCTGCCCATCGATCGGAAGTTGCGCTCAACGCAATCCGCTGTGCTGGCTTCAATCTCCTTGACCACCCACCATATTCTCCGGACTTAGCCCCAAGTGATTTTCACTTATTTCCAAAATTAAAAGAGGAAATTCGTGGAACAAAATTTCACGATAATGACGCGGTTATAGCTGCCGTAGAGGACTTTTTCGAGAGTCAAGAAAATAATTTTTTTTCACAAGGAATAAGGAAGTTAGAAACGCGTTATTCTAAATGCATTGCATTGGAGGGAGATTATGTAGAAAAATAAAATATTATTATTTAAATCTTTGCATTTTTTAATATTTATTCCAAGAATTTTTTGATTCACCCTCGTATATGTCCTGTCAGGTACATAAATTATTATACGACTTTGACATAAACACAAAACTGTTGTGAAGTGCGCATTATAATTATTTGACTATTTGATAGCATTCATATGAATTTATTCCGTGTAGTGACGGATTTAGGATACATACTGTCACCACCCCATTTCATCCTGAGAGTGTCGTAAGAGCCGACGAAAGGAGAAGACAAGGCCGAAAAGCTAGCCGCAATAGAAGGAAAACTTGTTACGAAACTCTGTGCCAACCCGTCTGGCCACCGCGGCACAGTAGGGCGGAGAGGCGACGACGAGGCTTTTTCAGTAACAATTTAAATTCAACATAAAACGCTTCAGAATACATCTGTATTTAGCATACGCTCGCCGCGCGTCGCTCGCCGTCTTTGTATTTCGTTGTACCAAATACAGTTGTATTCTGAAGCGCTTTAGGTTGAAATTAAATTGTTACTGAAATAGCCTCTTTGCCGGCACTCCGCTGGTGGGCGCTAACTCTAAATATCCTCCATGTTCAGTAGTGGGTCATTTAGGGGCTGAGACTTAGTGAGAATTTATTCGATTAAAAACATTTTTATTTTTGATAATGTGCTAGCTCACGTGTTAGCAGAAGAAAACACTAGAATCATTTGATGAAAAATGTATTTGTCCTTATTATTAATGCAATACAGTTCTAACGTAAGGCTAGGTAAACGTGATGAGGCCAGGCGGGGGTTCGGGCGGCATGAAGTTTTGCACCACGCTGGGTTCTGTCAACAGTTTTCAATATTTTATTTGCATACACTATCTTGAACACAGGATTGCCAAACTTAAGTGGCAGTGGGCATGGCACATAGCGCGCAGGACCGATGCCCGATGTGGCAGAAAAGTCCTGGAATGGCGACCGCGTTCTGGAAAGCGCAGTGCTGGTAGGCCTCCCACACGGTGGACCGATGACCTGAGTAAGGTCGCCGGAAAACGATGGATGCGGGCGGCCCAGGACCGGCCTTTGTGGAAATCTTTGGGGGAGGCCTATGTCCAGCAGTGGACGTCTTTTGGCTGAAATGATGATACACTATCTCGCGGCATTGCCCTTGTGTACTATTTAGCAGCAAAAGTAGCATATAGTGTGGTGAAGGATTTACACTTTACAACGTCACCAACCCATACCATCCTGAGGGTGGTTATTTTTAAACTTTCGCGATTTGTACACATAATTAAAAACTTATCGGGACTTATCGCGCACAGAATGAATACCTGTTTTTGCTCGACGTTTCGACCATGTTACAATGGCCGTGGTCGCGACATGTAACATGGTCGAAACGTCGAGCAAAAACAGGTATTCATTCTGTGCGCGATAAGTCCCGATAAGTTTTTAATTACATCCTGAGGGTATCGTAAAATGCGGCTAAACTAATCCTCCTAAGCTCCTATCCGCTAGAGACCGAAAACTCGACAGTGGCACAGTAGATCATCATCGCTTCAGCCAAATGACGTCCACTGCTGGACATAGGCCTCCCCCAAGAATTTCCACGAAGACCTTGACCAGGTCGTCGGTCCACCATGTGGGAGACCTACCAGGATTGCGCTTTCCGAAACATGGTCGCCACTCGAGGACTTTTCTGCCACATCGGGCATCGGTCCTGCGCGCTATGTGCCATGCCCACTGCCACTTAAGTTTGGCAATCCTGTGGGCTATGTCGGTGACCCTGGTTTGTCCCTGCGTATGTCCTCGTTTCTGATTCGATCTCGCAGGGAAACTCCGAGCATAGCCCTCTCCATTGCCCTTTGGGCGACTTCAAGCCTTCTAATGGAGCCCTTAGTGAGCGGCCACGACTCTGTAGGCTGGTAATGACGTCAATTACCCATTTTGTGTGGCGCGGGGTAGGGCAGCGTGGGGATGAGCCGCGGCTGCATGGGGTGGCCCCACGCGGGGGCGGGGGCCTGGAGGGCCACAGCGGGGGCCCTCGGCGGGGGCGAGCCCGGGGGCGGAGGGGGCGGCGGCAGCGCGTCCCACAGGGGCACGTGGTCGCGGTGCGTCGCCGGGCAGGGCCACGCGCAGCCCACGCGCCGGGGACGCTTCTTCTGGGGACAACGTTAACAATTTAACATATCAACTAGATAACGAAACTATTTAAAACTTGTTATCGCGGGGGCAGATTACAAATATGAAATTCACGAACACAAATGACACCCTGACTCATATCAAGCTCCTCTGGTTTACACAAAGACACACCGACACTGTAGTCGAACCGGCGACCCGTGATCCAAAGGCGGTACATTCAACCCCGAGACCAACACGACAGTCAAATGAAGTACAGTCCTCGCCAATCTTTCAGGCCGGTCTGAATGTAGCCGTGGGTACGAACTTGAGCATCGTACGTTTCGTAACCAATACGATCGTAGCTCACTCACACTAACATGCGGGTATGAAGACCGCCTCCCCGTGTACGTCCCGATGATACCTGATTACGTGTTGTGCGCAGCATAATGCGGCTACATTCAGACCGGCCATAAAGATTGGCGAGGACTGTAGTAATGTCTGTGTGTAAACCAGATGCACTTGCTCCGAGTCCGGGTATCACTTGTGTTCGTGAATTACATGTTTTTAAACTGCCCTGTCGATGCAGGCTACAACTAGTTCAGGGATTTCGTTTAAAAAAAAGTACCTTCTTGATGGGCGGCTCCTCGACGTCCGAATCTTGCCCGGGCTTGTACCCATCCGCGAAGCTCACCCGTTTCACGTTCCGGCTCGGCTTTCTGTAGAGACAAGTGACTTTTTAAGTCTAAGGCCAAAATCTAAAGTTCTTGAACTACCTCACCAATTTATTTTATTTATTTATTTTATTTTATTACTATTCGGAAATCTTACAGCTAGTACATATTTAAATAAAACGTATAAAAATAATGCTGGCCATGTATAAGTTTCTACTGATAAAACATTCGTTCATTAATTACAGTGAAAGGGTCGATCAGCACTGTGGTTTATAATATAAATAAATAAATATATAAATATCCTTGGACATTTCACACAACGCCATCTCGTCCCAAGCTAAGCAACTTAATGCTTGTGTATGGTAACGAGATGGATGATAAACTACTTATATACATTTTTTTTGTATAAATACATACATATTATAGATAAAATGACACCCAGACTCCGAGCCAGTGCCTCTGGTTTAGACAAAGACACTTGCCCGACCCCGGAATCGAACCCGGGACCCGTTGATCCAAAGGCGGCACATCTAACCACTAGACCAACGAGCTTTCGTTAACACATGTTTAAGCTTGGAAACACTGGTGTTAAATAAATCTAGATCATATACATGGGACAGTTCATTGAAAAGTCTGCTCGCTCGGATAATAAATGAGTCTCGGCTTCGCATATAATCTATATCTCATAATATCATGCTACTACTATTCAGCCGATGTATGACCCACTACTGAGACAGGCCTCCTCCCATCGCAGGGAGAGTAATTAACCCTCAGGCCGGAATGCGGTGGTGACACTGCATTCTAAATCCGTCACCACACTGTCTATCCAATATGTACGCTACTATTCAGACCATAAATGACCGACTGCTAAGACGGGCCTCTTCCAATTACATGGACGGGTAGGTTCAGTGTCTCGTATCAACTCTTACGTCTTCAGAAATCGTTATCATCATCATCATCATTTCAGCCAAAAGACGTCCACTGCTGGACATAGGCCTCCCCCAAGGATCTTCATAAAGGCCGGTCCTGGGCCGCCCGCATCCACTGCTTTCCGGCGACCTTAACCAGGTCGGCGGTCGCCACTCGAGGACTTTTTTGCCCCATCGGGCGTCGGTCCTGCGAGCTATGTGCCCTGCCCACTGTCACTTAAGTTTGGCAATCCGGTGGGCTATGTCGGTGACCCTGGTTTGCCTGCGTATCTCCTCATTTCTGAATCAGAAACTCCGAACCGTTACAACACCGTCAATCCGATATCTAGCGGTTTTAACAAAATACGCTAACACAAATCATTTTTTTCCTTAAAACTAAAAGTATGTACTTACTGCTGACTTTCGGTGTCCCGTGCGACGTCTTTATCCGGTTCGGCATCGTCGACTTCCTTCGTCACTTCTCCGAGGACTGAAAAAAAAAACAATATAATTTTAGGATTTTGCTTGTATGATTTTTTTAAGTAAAAACTTCTTTAGCGGCATTGATTACTTGACTTGGGATCGGTATAAAACGTCAAACTCGCGTCAGGATACATGACCTGATCAAAAATTCGTAAGACGGAGGGAGAGTAGAATATAGCGGCGTATTTTTACATTTCAATGATGAGTTCCCTTTAAACTCAAACTCAAATCATTTATTTCAATTGAACCTATTTACTGGTGTTTTTGAAAAGTCAAAAGTGAAGTTAGGAATCTAGTTGCATGTTCCAAAAACTAGATCCTATGGAGAAGTACAGGCAAGAAACTCCATGGACACTCTTTTTATAATTTTTTCTGTTACAAACATCTTTGGGTTACATTGATTTACTTTACTTGATATATTCTGTATCTTGCGCTTTATCCCTAATACAGAGTTGATATGACAGAGGGGCATTAAATTACACTATGTATACGTGATTAGGTAGATTAGGTAGGTACGTATATGTGATTAGTATGAATTCGAAACGGTACAAAAAAAATACACGTGATTTTTCATGGGGGGTGGAGGGGTAGTCTTAAACCTCACCAGGTATCACCAAGGGGGAGGGAGGGGTTAAAAATGTTAAAAAAACATCACGTGATTAATGGACAGCCCCTAAGGTTAATAAACGATGCGTTAGGCATAAACATCTGTTAGGAAAGATACATCATGTTCAAATGGGGCAAAAATTTAAAAAATCATTTGCGACTAAACTTTTGCTCCAATTTAATTGATTTTTGGTACAGAGCCTGGAAATGATACCTAGTATAGGCAGCCCCTATGTCGTATCAACCCCGTATAATATATGCATATACTAGCTTCGCCCCGCGGCCTCGCCCGGGACGACAATAACCGTGGGTAACATCACACCCGTGCGAAGCTGGGACGGGCCGCTAGTGATGAATATAATAAGTACTAGTGGCCCGCCCCGGCTTCGCCCGTGCAAAGCGGGGATGGGTTATACTTAAAAACCTTCCCCTTGAATCACTCTATCTATTAAAAAACCGCTTCAAAATCCGTTGCGTAGTTTTAAAGATTTATGCATACATAGGGACGGACAGAAGAATGCGACTTTGTTTTATACTATGTAGTGATATTATAATATACTATATTATATACTAATATTATAACGAACGTGTGAACGTAATTTTGTTTGTTTGTTACGCTTTCACGCGAACACTACTTAACCGATCCTCATGAAACTTTGTACGCTTTTTCTTGGTACGCTTTTTTTCATAAGTAACATAGGAATAGTATAATTATAAAAAAATACTTATCACTACATATTATAAAACAAAGTCGCTGTCGTCTGTCCGTCCCTATGTATGCTTAAATCTTTAAAACTACGCAACGGATTTTGATGCGGTTTTCTTAATAGATAGAGTGATTCAAGAGGAAGGTTTTAATGTATAAAATACATGCATAATATTGTAGAGAATCATTCAGTGTGATAACTTTAGATGTTCATCATTGCATTCGTGCGTAGCCGGGGCGGGTCGCTAGTTATTAAATTAGGTATGCATGTATACCTTATTTAATAACTAGCGACCCGCCCCGGCTTCGCACGGATGCAATGATGAACATCTAAAGTTATCACACTGAATGACCTACTACTAAGTCGGGCCTCCTCCTAATTCTTGGAGGGAAATATAAGCCAGCGTACCATAGTAGGAAAATTACACTCCATGTAGTTGGAGGTAATTATATATATAAATATTACTCTATGTGATAGAATCAGAAATGAGGAAATCCGTAGAAGAACTAAAGTGACCGACATAGCTAGAAGGACAGTTGAAGTGGCAATGGGCAGGCCACGTAGCCCGAAGAACGGATGGCCGTTGGGGCATAAAAGTCTTGGAGTGGCGTCCACCTATGGGGAGGAGAAGCGTGGGAAGACCCCCCGACTAGGTGGACTGACGACCTTGTTAAGGTCGCTGGGAGTCGGTGGATGCGTTCGGCACGAGATCGTGCATTGTGGAAATCTATGGGGGAGGCCTATGTTCAGCAGTGGACTTCTGTGGCTGATAGATAGATAGTAGTTGGAGGACGCCCGACTCAGCAGTGGGTCATTTATGGGCTGAGAAGTAAGAAATAAATGAAACGTACTGGTATCCCGTAGCACCCGGTTGATCCGGTCGTCTAGGGAGTAGGTGTGGGTCCCGGCGGCAGGAGGAAGGGGCTCCTTGGCCTGGGGGGGCTCTGGAGGTGGTTCCCCGAAGCAATCTCCGTACTGCAGTCGGTCCGAAGCGCCATACATGTCTTCGTAAGCTTCATCGTACCTAGGACAAAACATTAATTTGTTTCAAGTTTAATTAGGGTCAGCGCCGACCAACGGAGTGGTGGCGAAGAGACTAATTCAGTAACAATTTAAATTCAACCTAAAAACGCTTCAGAATACAAATGTATTTTGAACAGCGAAAATACAATGACAGCGAGCGACATATATACAGTTGTATTCTGAAGCGTTTTAGGTTGAATTTAAATTGTTACTGAATTAGTCTCTTCACCGCCACTACGTTGGTCGGCGCTGACCCTTAAGCATTCTACTACTACTACTAGCCCATAAATGACCCACCACTGAGTCGGGCCTCCTCCCATCACAGGGAGAGTAATTAGCCTACTGTGCCACGCTGGCCTGACGGTATAGAGTTTGACCTTACGACACCCTCAGAATGGAATGGGGTGGTGCCACTATGCAATCTAAATCCGTCATGCATTCAGGACACGGTAATGAGGTATGCACAGCTCAGCTTACCGTCGAGAGGTATCATGGCCGAACATACTGTACCATGTTTCCCCATTCCATCCTGAGGGTGTCGTAAGAGCCGAAAAAAGCCTGGAAACCTATCCGAATGAGAACACTGTATGTGTGAGCAATGACGCAATGGAGACCATTGTTCGCGGATTTGTTTTTTGATTGGCCATGTCAAGGTCTATTCGTCATTCATTGCGTAAACGTGAAGCGTGTTTCTCTCATCTTGCGACCTTGCTCTCACTATGCTGTTTAGTGCTTTTTGTAAAATTGATCAATATTTAAAAAAAGAAACTACCGAGTTTCTTGCCGGCTCTTCTCTGTAGAGCAGCCTTCCGAACCGGTGGTAGTTTCGGCATGAACGTGAGTGAACGCAGGGATTGTGAGCGATCAGGGGAGACGGAGGGATTGTAGGAGTGAGGAGTTGTGTGTGAAAGGTGTGAATGTAGGTATGGCGACTGAGAGGTGTGTGTGGAGACTACCACCTAGTGTGAGACAGGCCGTAAGATGATAATGGTATTTATAAATATGACGATTTATAAGAGTTTTGTGATGAAACCTACGTAAATAAAGTTCCTTTTGAGTTTGAGAAGGAAAACTTGATACGAAACCCAATGCCAACCCGTCTGGCCAGCGTGGCACAGTAGGCTAATTACCCTCCATGTAAATGGAGGACGCCCGACTCACCAGTGGGTCATCTATGGGCTAAATTGTGTTTTAATGCTTTGTATTGTTTCCTACATTTAACTCCTTAACTCTAACTTTAATAATCCCACGACCTTTTTTAACATAACACACGGGTCACTGGCCAAATCATCGGAATAACGATGGAAGCCTAAAAGAAGAAGAATAAATATGTACTAACCCCATACTATTATTGTCGCTGCGGTTGGCAAGGCTTTCTATCTGGTATACGGGCTCCACGATGGTCGGTATTGGGAACTGCTCGGAGTTACCGCCCGTCAGGACTATATTCACTTCGCCAGGCTTCAAACCTGAGGGAAAAATTGCAAAACAATGTAACCTCAAACCTGCAAAACAATGTAATCATTACAAAACAATGTAACCTTTGGATCCCCAGGCAAGGAATGCTACTCCCGGGATCCCTTCGATAGTTCTCCCAAACGAGACGTGTGAATATAATAAAAAAGTGCGTGCGCACGCACTTTCAGATGTCAGAAGTGAATAGGGTTGCCAACTTTTTTTACAAGACATAAAGTATATTCAGCTCTATGAAGAATATTAAACAGTATTTTATAATGAACAGTATGTTATTTATTTATTTATTGATTTAAATACATATTTTTAAAGCTTCTCGCACAACTGACTAATTTATAATCTTTTTTAAAAACTTTATTTGCCTCACCATACTTATACCTGAAATTAAAATAAATGAGCAAACACATAGTAATGTGTTTGCATTTTGGTGCTGAAAACAGTATTTTGTATAATTTATTTTTGTTCAACAGTAAAAAGTATAATTTAGAGAAAAACAGTATAATACTGTTCAAAACAGTATAGTTGGTAACCCTAGAAGTGAAACGTATAATTAATTAAAATTAAGAAACAAGAATTTTTGAAATATTATTATTGTATGAAAAATTATTAAATAAAGTCAAGTGGCAAATTAAAATGCCACATGTTATTTGTAAATATTAAAACTTCCTAACCTTCAAACGAACTATCATAAAAAACGTTGCACATCTTTGTGACGCTAAATTGCGTTTCATCCGCAAAAAAAATACCCCTCATGCGCCTAAAAAAGTTTCATCATCATCATCCTCATCATCATTTCAGCCAAAAGACGTCCACTGCTGGATATAGGCCTCCCCCAAGGATCTCCACAAAGGCCGGTCCTGGCCCGTATCCACTGCTTTCCGGCTCCGAGTTTCAAAAAAAGTTTCACTTAAAAAAATTAATCAAGTTGCCATCAGAGTTGTTTTGTCAAAAGAGTATAAACTAAAATAAAATTTTCCCCCACATAAAAAAATAAGTACGATGTATCGGCAAGCAAGGCAATGGGCAAGCGTAGCGTGGGACGGCCCTCTGTCAGATGGAGCGACGATCTGCGAAAGGTTGCGGGCAGCAGCTGGATGCGTCGAGCTGAAGACAGGGCGCTATGGCGCTCTGTAGGGGAGGCCTATGTCCAGCAGTGGACTAATGTGGGCTGATGATGATGATGTATACGTACGGTAGGTACGGTGTACCTACTGTACCACCACCCACAATATGATGATTTTATCTTCGAAATCCCCATGTATCCCTGTCCCACGATCTACCCATTAACGTTACGACACCCTCATGATGGAATAGGGTGGCGACACTATGCATTCTAAATCCATCACCATACGGGCGTTTAAATTACTTATCAACATCATCAGCCAATAAATGTCCCAGTACTGGGTCAGGCCTCCTCCAAATTCATAGAGGGAAATTAGCCTACTGTGCCACGCTGGCCAAGAACCAAATTACATATAAACATTATAAATTGATGTCCTATCCCTGCTATGAATTACCGAACCACTTTTATTTTTACCAATTGGTAAGGTATAATATCTCAGTGCTACTTCTCAGCCCATAAATGACCCACTGCTGAGTCGGGCCTCCTCCCATCACAGGGAGGGTCATAGGCCTACAGTGCCACGCTGGCCAAACACAGAATAAATTTTTGGGCCTTGTCATTTCCTTTCGTTGGCTCTTAACGACACCCTCAGGATGGAATGGGGTGGTGACGCAATGTATTCGCGGTCTTTGGCAATGTTGAGGCGAACGTATGTAGTGGTGGTGGTTACCCCATCGCGAGGGTCTGCTGCGCGTGACGGCCGCGGCGTGTGCGGGCTCGTCCCCCGCCCGCCAGTCGCACTTGATCTCCCCCCTCCGCCCGCCCAGCACCGTCTCGATCCGCTGCGAGCCGCAGCTGGAGCCAGCCCACCACTCGCCCTCCGGTTGGCTCGCTGGCGGCTTCACATAAAACCAACCCAACAACCCCAATAAAACAGTATGCAGAATAAAAGTGCGAGAAGAATACATGCGAGAACTGGTATGAAAGGATTAAGTTTAGAAATAGCTCTGATCTTGTCAGAGATGAGATGTAGAAAAAAAAAACTATGTAGATAGCTGATATGGAACCTACTACTGGATGGATAGCTGACAAACTTAAAACGGCTAAGCCGATTTTGATACAACATGTTTAAAAAAGGTAATTGAGCTAGCTACGCTGCCACTGACAGACCCAATAAACTTATAACACCGCTATTTTTATCAGGGGTTAAGGGTAATAATTGACAACGCAGGAGTACTAAAGAAGGCTACAAAAATCTTGAACCAAATGCACCATAGTGGGGTAATGTTCGCTTATCACATCCAGCCATCGCGTGGCTTGACCAAAGGCACTATCAAATAACAATTATTGCGCAGGGTAGATTTTGGCCCAAGATAACTTACTAGGTTATTGGCAAAATAGACAACTAAGGATGGTATTTGGCCGATTGTGTCACGCTGGCCAGACAGGTTGGCACTGGGTTTCGTAGCAAGTTTTCCTTCTCTTGCAGCTATGTTTTCGGCCATGTCGGCTCTTACGACACCCTCAGGATGGAATGGGGTGGTGACAATGTCTATTCTAAATGTAATTAACGCTTACCTGCTTAGCAACATCGCTCTGGTACGCCATGGCCAACTGTTCATACATCTCATAGTTGCCCTGTTCGTAATTCTCGTGGGTTTCCTCGCCCTCTTCTTTGTGGTACGTGTGGCTGGCGTTGATGACGTCATTGAAGCTGTAGTTCGAGTTCTGGGAGGAGGGTCGGAGGTGGCTGTCGTCCTTCTCATAGGGCTCCTCTTTGCTGAGGGCGGAGTCTTGGGAGGACTGCGAGTGGATCGTTTCGTCGATGCGCGGCGCTGGGGATGGGGGCACTTGGGGCTCCTGACATGAGACGAGCATATGTCTATGACGCAAGCTGGTACCATCATCATTTCGGTCCATAACTTACCCAACTGAGTCGGACCTCCTCCAAATATATGGAGGGAAATTATCCTACTATGCCACGCTGGCAATATGGGTTGGCAAAGGTATTGTATCAAATTTTCCTTCTCTTACAGCTAGGTGATCCGCCGTTTGCGTTCATTTAGTTATGACACGCTCAGGCAAGTACGGCCTGGTGACATCGCCAAGCTTCCCTTTTTTCTGGTTGCACTGGTGAAATGTTTTATGCATACCGCCGCCTCTCGAGGGTGGGAGGGGGGCGGCGATTATGTGTTATTATAATAATATAAATATCCTTGGACATTTCACACAACGCCATCTCGTCCCAAGCTAAGCAACTTAGTGCTTGTGTTATGGTAACGAGATGGATGACAAACTACTTATATACATTTTTTTTTGTAAATACATACACATTATAGACTAGCTATTGCGCGCGGCTTCGCCCGCGTGGGCTTCGAACCCGTGCTTCTCTATGCATATTTTTTATGAACATAAAAGCGGTTATTGTGACTAAACTATGATAGTTAGATATGTGCTCTCGCAGACTTTTTTGTAGATCTTTATAAGACCAAACCCGTAGTACATCATTTTGTTCTATTGTCAATAGTTTTTGCAGCGCACGCATAAATAGGTTTTCGATTTTACACCTTGGTTTACATAATCGCAATTTTCATACGGATCCCTAATTCTTTTGAAAATAAAATATAGCCTATAACCTTCCTCGATAAATGGAATATCTAACACTGAAAGAATTTTTGAAATTGGTCCAGTAGTTCCTGAGATTAGCGCGTTCAAACAAACAAACAAACTCTGCAGCTTTATATATTAGTATAGATAGAAAAACACCCAGACCTGGAACAAATACTTGTAGGTCGTACAAATATTTCTTCCGTGCGGGGATCGAACCCGCGACATGCTGCGCAGCAGTCGATCGCTCAACCACTGCGCCAACCGTGTCGCCATACGCATTCTACTGTGACGCCCCGACGAGGTGCCCGCTTTGCAGGCAAGCAACTATTGGAGGACGTCCCGGGGAACTGGGACGCTTTAATTAAGCTCTAGCGACCTATATCAGGAGAAAAATAGAAATACCTTCCCACCCATGGCGAAACCAAAGGCCCAAACCACCACTACCGGTGGTCAGGGATCCAGAGTCACATATTACATCCTCATAATATGTGCCGTACTGACTTTTGTATCAGGCTCTTCACTTCACGTCTTTTGGCTGAAATGATGATGATGATTCTGTAACTCATTTCCTTTCGCTCTTAAAACTCTCTCAAGATGGAATGGAGTGACTCACTACTCACCTTAATTTCCGTCTCGATCTTACTGTCCTCTGCTTTCTTCTCTGGAGCCTTCGCTTCAGGTAAGACTATATGGTCCAGATTCTCTGTTTCCACCTGTTTGATATCTTCTGTCTCTTCCACCTTATCAGGACTCGCCTCTACTTCTTTCTTGATATGAATTATTATATTATTACTGCCTACGAAATCGTTTTGTAACTCTTTCACGTTGATAATCTCCCTCGGTTTCCTTCTTGGAGAGAACTCTAACTTCTGGTTTCTCTCGTCATCCGTCAACCTCTCTGTTTTTATGTTGTTCAGGATATTCACGTCAAACAACTCTTCGCTCTGAGTGGACTCAGAGGAAGACTTCTTCCGCTTTTTCTTCACTTCCCTCTTTTTCTTCCGCTTTCTGTCTTCCTCTGAGTCGGAAGAGCTGGTGGTCGACGTCGAGCTGCTGGAAGAAGTAGACTCCTTTCTTGATTTCTTCCTCTTTAACGCCTTCTTTTTCTTCTGTAGTTTCTTCTTTTTCATTTTCTCTTTTCTTTTCGTTTCTGTCAGTGGTAATGTTTATTTTAGGCTTAATGGAAATCCGAAAACTTCTTTTTTTATCAAACGAATCCCCTGTTCTAGGTATAACCTGTCATGCGGGGGCAAAATTACAAACACGTAATTCACGAACACAAATGACCCCCAGACTCAGAGCAAGTGCCTCTGGTTTAGACAAAGACACTTGCCCGACCGCGAATCAAACCCGGGACCCGTTGATCCAAAGGCGGCACATCTAACCCCTAGACCAACGAGGCAGTCTATAATAGATCCACAAAAAGGTGAGGGTCGTAACTATTAACACATCACAAAGTTACCTCTCTCGTCTTCCTCCGACTCCACTTTTAATAATTTCTTCTTCTGCTTCTCCTTCAACTTCTTCAACCGATTCTTGAGCTTTCGTTTTGACTCCTTGGCTTTCTGCTTCTTGTTTGCCTGAAATCAATGAGATGTACAGTCCTCGCCAAACGTAATGGCCGCTACTCTCTAGCCGATTACGCTGCGCAGAACACAAAATGAGGTATCAGCTTCCCCCCCTTCTATCTTCCACCCGCAAGCGTCCTCGCCCCCCGCGCGTTAGTGTGAGAGTGTTACTTTCATATTGGTTATCAAATGTACGATGCGCAAGTTTAGGTACAGACTACATTCAGACCAGCCATAAAGATTCTGTAATTTATGTACAGTTATACAACATCATCAATGAAAGCCCAAAAATGACCCACTACTGAGTCGGGCCTCCTCCAATTACAAGCAGGGAAATTAGCCTATGGGCACAGGATTGGGATTACATTTTCCTTCTCTTGCTGTTGAAATGAATGGCTGAAATGAACATGTGAAATACATTACCTTTTTCTTGAGCGCTTTCTTCTTTTTCTTGGCGTCGCTCTCGCTGTCAGACAGAGACGGAGAATGTTTTCTCTTGCGGTTTTTCTCTTTTTGTAGTTTAGCTTTTTTGCTGAAACAACATTTCAGTTACAAATGACAACTAATTATGACATTACACATAGCTGATGTTAAGTTTAGCAAACCAGCGGTCCGACTCGGCTTCGCACGGGTGGATACTTATTTCTTGCTATATAAATAGGCTATATTAATAACTGATAATGTAGCATTCAAATGTAAAATCGGTAAAGAACTTTTTGAGCCAAACATACTTACATACAAATCTTTCCTCTTTATAATATTAGTATAGACTAGCTTTTGCGCGCGGCTTCGCCCGCGTGGGCTTCGAACCCGTGCTTATCTCTGCATATTTTTTATGAACATAAAATCGGTTATTGTGACTAAACTATGATAGTTAGTTAGGTGCTCTCGGACTTTTTTGTAGATCTTTATAAGACCTACAAACCCGTAGTACATTATTTTGCTCTATTGTCAATAGTTTTTGCAGCGCACGCATAAATATGTTTTCGATTTTACACCTTGGTTTACAAAATCGCAATTTTCATACGAATCCCTAATTTTTTTGAAAATAAAGTATAGCCTATATTATATGCTATACTTTATTTTCAATACCTTCCTCGACAAATGGACTATCTAACACTGAAAGATTTTTTGTAATCGAATTTTCCTGAGATTAGCGCGTTCAAACAAACAAACAAACAAACTCTGCAGCTTTATATATTAGTATAGATAAGCTGTTCTGTGTCAATAATCTGTATTGTTTATTTATGTTATTGTACATATACAAATGAAATAGAACCGTAAAGGACAAAAAATGACAAGCCCTCCGAGTTTATTGCCAGTTCTTCTCGGCATAGTCACGTTCCGAACATTGAAAAATCTCACCTATCAACCTCAAGAATTATCGCCTACAAATGCGAGAATTACCAAAAAGTCCTACGCCGCGACAGCGAAGTTTAAAGTAAGTAACGAGTAATCAATCACTACATATTATAAAACAAAGTCGCTGTCATCTGTCCGTCCCTATGTATGCTGAAATCTTTGAAACTACGCAACGGATTTTGAAGCGGTTTTTTTTCAATAGGTAGAGTGATTCAAGAGGAACGTTTATATGTATAATACATGCATAATACTGCAGAGAAACACTGATAAATTTTGATGTTCATCATTGCACCTGTGCGAAGCCGGGGCGGGTCGCTAGTAAATATTTATTTTAATCGAATGCAAGCGTCTTTTTATTTTTTTTTAAATCTTTAGCCTTCATATGCCTACCATAGGTATGTATTTGTAATTGCAGTGCTCACCTTTTCTCCACCTCCTCAACATCAGACTCCTGGCTCCAGCCGTCGCTGCTCAATTTTATCTTCTTCGCCTTCTTCTTATCAGTCTCTTTCTCCTCTTCCATTTTCTTCTTCTTCCCCGCTTCTTGTTTTACGGGCGTAGTGCTACGGGGAGTGCCAGTCTTCGCATCCGAGACTTCAGGCCAAACGGCTTCCATAAATCTAAATTAATTGAATTACGTACTTATGGTCGAAGTTGTAGGGTTTAACCTAACTTAATAGTTAGGTCCAGCGGACGGTACAGTATGTTAAGCCGTGTAATTATTTTGTAGGCTCTCTCGACACCCTCAGATCTGAATGGGGTGGTAATACTATACAGGGTGTCCCAAAAAACAGTGTCAAGCGGAAGTCCAGAGATAGAGCACCCCTTCAGGTACACGAATCTCCCCCATGTATGTTCTGCGATTTTTCAAAGTGTTCGTGTTATGATATTTTTCCTAAATTTTCTACAATAATTAAACTTACCTTAATTTTTTTTAAGTAGAAGAGTTTTTAATTTCCTTCTTTCGCTAACTGTATCATCTTGAATTGTACTTTCTTTTAAGCATAAAATAATCAGCTTCGTAACTTTAACCAAAATTATGAAATATCATCTGGTAAAGTCATTAATTGGTGTAAAATCAAACAATTAAAATACAGAAAAAAAATCACAATAATACGAAAACTATGAACTATCGCAGAACATACATGGAGGAGATTCGGATACCCCAAGGGGTGCTCTATCTCTGGACTTCCGCTTGATTTCCGGTTTTTGGGACATCCTGTATATTCAAAATCCGACACCAGGCGGAAAAACACTACACTAGTTGTGTAAAATAAAATAGTAACCTTACCTCTGGTACTCCCGGTCCAGATAAACCTCATCCCCCCTTTGGGGGGTAGCCGCCTTCCGCTGCCCTGATTCCGTCTGGCTATCATCTGCCTCCCATTCCGAAGACAGCTGCTGCATAGCGACGCTTTCATTGAGGCACTGGCTAGCCCGAGGATACCAGGTTCGATTCTTGGGCGGAACCACGTCTGGGATTCTGGGAAAACAGCGACTGTTGAGGAGAACTTCCTCCAGCATAGTGGCTTACTACCACGCTGACTTCTTTCTTTCTCTTTTCTCTCTTTTTCGATTTTCATTATGATCAACAAGTTTCAATACTAAACCACTTCGGACCAATCTTAAGACAACTACTACTACTCAGTCAATATACTTTGACTGCCTCGTTGGTCTAGTGGTTAGATGTGCCGCCTTTGGATCAACGGGTCCCGGGTTCGATTCCGGGGTCGGGCAAGTGTCTTTGTCTAAACCAGAGGCACTGGCTCGGAGTCTGGGTGTCATTTCTATCTATAATATGTATGTATTTACAAAAAAAAATGTATATAAGTAGTTTATCATCCATCTCGTTACCATAACACAAGCATTAAGTTGCTTAGCTTGGGACGAGATGGCGTTGTGTTAAATGTCCAAGGATATTTATATGACCCACTGCTGAGTCGGGCCTCCTCCAGTCACATGGAGGTCAATTAGCCTACTATGCCACGCTGGCCAGACGAATTGGCACAGGGTCTCGTATCAAGTTTTCCATCTCTTAGCTAGGTTATCGGCCTTATCATTTCCTTTTGTCGGCTCTTACGGCACCCTCAGGATGAAATGAGGTGGTGACACTATGTATTCTAGCTCCGTCAATACACACAGACAATGCGATATTCACAATATGAATAACTAGCGACCTGGCCCGGCTTCGCGCGGGTGCATGTATTATACCTATAAACCTTAGTCTTGAATCACTCTATCTATTAAAAAAACCGCTTCAAAATCCACTAATAAAAATAATATATAATAATAAAGCTTTATTTATTCCTTACACACATAGTATACATGAATTTTAAACATTATTTGTAGTGTTAGTGTTAAACTTATTCTAGTTTGTTAGTTACTAATTTGATTTTTTTTTTTTTTTTTTTTTTTTTTTTTTCAAAATCCTCTGCGTCGTTTTAAAGATTTAAGCATACATAGGGACGGACAGACGACAGCGACTTTGTTTTATTTATTTATTTATTTATTGTAAGGAGAACCAACAGCTAAAATTTATGAGAAACAATTTATAATATGTAGTGATTGTGATATGTTGACTATTTGTAAGTATCCATCATGACCTAAACAAAATAGATGCTTTGAATTTGAATTCGTCGTTCCAGCCCATAAATGACCCACTAGTGAGTCAGGCCTCCTCCAACTTCATGGAGGGACATTGGCTTACTGGGCCACGCTGGCAAGACGGGTTGGCACAGGGTTTGTATCAAGTTTTCCTTCTCATACGGCTAGGTGATCGCCTCTTACGACACCCTCAGGATACTGTGGGTTGGTGACATTTATAAATAAATAAATATCCTTGGACATTTCACACAACGCCATCTCGTCCCAAGCTAAGCAACTTAATGCTTGTGTTATGATAACGAGATGAATGATAAACTACTTATATACATTTTTTTTTTGTAAATACATACTCGTACATATTATAGATAGAAAACACCCAGACCCGGAACAAATACTTGTAGGTCGTACAAATATTTCTTCCGTGCGGGGAATCGAACCCGCGACATGCTGTGCAGCAGTCGATCGCTCAACCACTGCGCCAACCGTGTCGTCGGTTTTACCGAGATACTCTTTACTCACTGGTCGCATCCATATACCCTATCGACCAGTCCCATCTTGCACATCTCCAATTCCTCGTAGACTATCGAGCGGTCCTTCACGCAGTTGCATCCCTTGGGGTTCTCCGTGTACCACACTTTTGGCGCGACACGAGTCTCTCTGCGAAACAAAATTGTCAAGTCATAATCCCGATACAACTTTTTTTTCTATATCTCCTACTACCCAGACCATACATGACCCACTGCTCAGTCGGGCCTCCTCCAAATTCATGGAGGGAATTTAGCCTACTGTGCCGCACTGGGCAGATGGGGTGACACAGAGTTTCGTATCAAGTATTCCTTACCTTGCGACTAGGTGATTTGCCTCTTGGGAACCTTACTTCCTCCAGAAGTATAAGTAAGTATAAGTAGTTTATCATCCATCTCGTTACCATAACACAAGCATTAAGTTGCTTAGCTTGGGACGAGATGGCGCTGTGTGAAATGTCCAAGGATATTTATTTTATGAAGTCTGCACTATAGAGAAGAGCCCGCAAGATACGCTGTAGTTGATTTTTTTAGGCAAGATAGATTTGTGAGAGGATTAGGTCAGTATTTAAAACTGCCTGCCTGAGCTGATCGACCCCCAGCAACGGTACCTGCTCATAAGATTAACGCACGTGCAGCCATCGCCTTCCTCAACCATATTGCAGGGAAGAGGGTGTCCTGCTGTTCACTAGTTCCGTGTGGTGACGGGTTTAGTCCCATTTCGTCCCGAGGGTGTCGTAAGTGGCCACCCTCTTACGACTGCCTCGTTGGTCTAGTGGTTAGATGTGCCGCCTTTGGATCAACGGATCCCGGGTTCGATTCCGGGGTCGGGCAAGTGTCTTTGTCTAAACTAGAGGCACTGGCTCGGAGTCTGGGTGTCATTTCTATCTATAATATGTATGTATTTACAAAAAAAAAATGTATCTAAGTAGTTTATCATCCATCTCGTTACCATAACACAAGCATTAAGTTGCTTAGCTTGGGACGAGATGGCGTTGTGTGAAATGTCCAAGTATATTTATTTATTTATTTATTTATACACCTTCGGGACGCTTAGGGTTGGTGACACTGTGTATTCTAAATCCGTCACCACACGGAACTAGTGAACAGCTTGGTTCGCAAGAGGCAAATCACGGTATCTCCTTCTACCCAGGCCATACATGACCCACTACTGAGTCGGGCCTCCTCCAATTACATGGAGGGTAATTTTAGCCTACTGTACCACGCTGGGCAGACGGGGTGACACAGGGTTTCGTATCAAGTATCCTTATCTTGCGGCTAGGTCTTCGGCCTTGTCATTTCCTATTGTCGTGTATTCTGAATCCACACGGAGAATGGCACATAGGAAACAGTATTAAGTAATGACATTTTTTCTAACTTTATTTAAATACTAGCGACCCGCCCCGGCTTCGCACGGGTGCAATGATGAACATCTAAATTTATCAGTGTTTCTCTACAATATTATGCATGTATTATACATATAAACATTCCTCTTGAATCACTCTATCTATTAAAAAACCGCTTCAAAATCCGTTGCGTAGTTTTAAAGATACATAGGGACGGTCAGATGACAGCCACTTTGTTTTATACTATGTAGTGATCATTCTACTGTACATATGTATGTCACTGGACTCCTCCTAAACGGCTGGACCGATTTAAATGAATTTTTTGAAAGACCTAAGAACCGTACCTAGAATAACAACTTTAATCCGCATCATGATCGATTTTCTCGTTTAATTATTTATTTATTTACTTTATTTTAATACTTAATGCAAACATATTTACACAGGCGGACTTAATGCCAAGAGGCATTCTCTCCCAGTCAACCTTTGGGTGGTGCAGAGAGGGGCTTACGGTAGATACAATGGCTAGATACGAAAGAGTGATATAGATAAATCTGATAATTATTCGTTAAATTAATTTCCCTGAACCCCACTCTCAAGTAATCTTAAACACTTACCTGTAACATTTGTTCCTGTCATGCCTAAACAGCAAGGGCTGGCATATTTTCAACACAAAACTCCAAGTATCCAATGAGTCCAGAGTTATATTCTCCATCTTGCTTTCACTTGCAATCTCTGACACCCTATAGTTATCTGACTTTCCACTTGACTTGTATGACGGGCTGAACTCGTCTCCTTTGTAACTATCTGACGCATTAAAACTAGGCCCGGAGTAATCCATTCCAGTTCTAAATTCGTCAGATTGTGTGTAGCTCTCCCTGGACTTGAAGCTACTCTCAGACGCGCTATATCCCTCTGACTTATAACTTCCTGTGGATTTATACCCGCTCTCTGTAGACTTATATCCACTTTCCGTGGACCTATAGCCGTCTGAATAATCGCTCCTGCTCGACTGTAAATCCCTCATTCGCTCATCTAGCTCAGGGGTCACGGAGGTTCGGTCGGGCGGGCTGTAATCTTCGTCTTTTATTGGAGAATCGTATTCAACTAATCCCTTATCTTGACTCCCTTCGTCGCTCATTGTTTCTAATTTAATTTCGTTAATGACTGATTCTAAAAACGTGTCATCGGTCAAGGATAGTGCGTCACTAGAATCTTTGGTTGCGTCACTATCTAAAAATCTCATGTCAACCGGGGAATCGTACAGGTCGACCTTTTTGGGCGTCTTCTTAGTGAATTTCTTTATCTCGATGTTTTCGTCGAACATATCCAAGAAATCATCTTCGTCCAATTCAAATTTGAAGGAATCCATCACTGGTTGAAGCCTCTGTATTTTGACTGGTTCTTCACTGGGACTATCTATTTTCTCAACATCCTTGGCATCCTCTGTTTTCTTATATTTTTGTTTAGCTTTAATGTCAACTTTGGGACTCGAACTGTTAGTCTTGTCCTCATTGTCAAGCGACCAACTATCACATACTAAGTAATCATTTAAATCTACATCAGTTTCTTTCACGTCCCTATTCGACTTTTCCGTATCTTTCTTCTCCCTCTCTCGTTTAGAATCTCTTTTTCTGTCCCTGTCATCTCTACGGGAATCTCTATCATCTTTCTTATGCGAATACCTTCTCTCATCATGGTGTCTGTCATATTTTCTGTCTTTACTCCGCTCTGTAGGCCGTTCGCTATCTCTATCATCAGATTTCTTTTTCTCTACTACCGGATCATCTTTCTTACGTTGAAATGGGTTATCGTAGTCTGGTAATAGTTTGTTATAATCAAATTTGAAGGTACGACCTTCAGCCTTGGCCTTCTTTGCTTCGTTTATGACTTCGTCCAATTTTGCCGGATCTGAAAACGTCATAGTGTCATGTTTCTGGACAAATTTAAATCCGTAGTCTATACTACACTTATCTACTTAGATACTAGGCAACTAATACTAGGCACTATTTACTAAATACTTATAACTAGGAAAGCTTTAGGTCTACAAGGATTAGAAGGTGCTAAGGATGATAAAACTATAATATATATAAGTAAGGCAACATAAAATACATGAGCTACAAAGTTAAATACAAGACGCATTTTGGATCAAATAAAATCATCAAATCTATTCAAATGTTGATAAAAAGAATAATTGAGACTCAGACACAGTGTATAAAAGTTTAATATAATTCAGGTGAACGTAATTAGATCTTTAGACCTAGAATTTATTATTTACCCTGCAGTGGCAGATTTACGTTAATAGGTATTTTTAATTTAAAAAAGTGAAATTTTATTTACTATAAAAGTTTTATTCAACAATGTTATTTTGCATAAGCGATCAACGAATTTATTGCCGGCTCTTTACCGCGGTCTTTACCAAGGCAAATTTAGTAATCTGACAACCTGAACACGCCAACGGGAGTTTATTTATACGAATAAATTAGTTTTGATTCTGACACAATAAACCAAACATTTGATCCAACATGTGTACTAAAGTAAATGAAGCAAGTGCAAAATACAAACGATTTGTCCTGCGGCCTGGAACGCCTGCACAGACGAGCGTGCGGACCGCGCGGCGGGCGAACCGACCGCGCGGGGCAACTGCTATCGCACGCCTTTGACGATCTACGTGCAAGTTTGTGTGAGTATTTAATGCTAATAGCATATTTTTTAACCAAATTTGTAGCGTATAATAATGATATATGAGACAAAGTATGTTAGAATATCATCGTGATTGGGGCCCATCTCCTAATGATAAAAGAGAACTTAAAATAAAAGGCATTAAGGTTTAGCATGGAAACAGTTTTAATGTTGCTTGGAATGGAAATGCCACGGTATGATAGTGGCCACCGTAAGTTTGTAAACTGTCATGAAATAAAATTGACGATTAATTGATTAAAAAAGAAACTTGAAATCGACGGTGTTCACTTTCATACTATGACAGATGGTTTAAACACTCAAGTATTTATTTTGGGCGTGTGACAAAGCTTTAAGCAAACCAGACTTAACTTAGTAAAGAAAACAAGGTGCTTTAATTGATGTAAACCATTGTTAGTGAGAGCTTTAAGATGCAAATTAAGAGACATGCTTAAATATGACACACATTATTGTAGCAGTGTATAAAGAATATTATTTATCAACCACTGATGTTCACTGAACACAGACCTCCAACATAAATTAGCAAAGTACTCCCAGCATGGTGTAAAACATCGTACGTACACCTAGTCGGTACGTCATTGTCTCGTACGCGGTTGACCCTTCTGAACTTGCGGGCATATAATCGTCCGACTACGCGGCCTTCCAATTGTTTTTTCGTTGAAAATGTTCATGGTTACCCGTCTGTTGGGGACTAGCTGGAGTACGCGGGATTTTGGGGCGTGAAAGATAGTAATTAGCGCCCAGACCAACCACTAAAACCAGCGGCGATCCTCGGCTGCCCGAAGCAGGGCTACGGGTTGCGCTCTCCAAGAGGGAAACATGCTCCATCTCATGCATATGACTTACAGACATGAATAACACTCAGTTCCCGAGCAAGTATTATTGGCTTACGCGTTGGTTTCCGCCCATAAATTACCCACCCCTGATTCGCGCTTCCTCCAAATTTATGGAGGTTAATTAGCCTACTGTGCCATACCGGCAATATGAGTTGTAACATGGAATGTATCAACGTTACCTCCTGCGGCTAGGTGATCAGTATTTGGCGTTCCTTTAGTCGACTCTTCCGTACGACACCCTCAAGATAGTATGGGTTGGTGACATTGTGTATTCAAAACCCGCGGAATAATAATAATAATCGCCTTATAGCCAAGTTGGCCCAAAGGATTGCCAAACTTAGGTGACAGGGGGGAGGACATAGCTCGCAGGACCGACCCCCGATGGGGCAGAAAATTCCTCGAGGGGCGACCGCGTTTCGGAAAGCGCAGTGCTGGTAGGTGTCCCAAACGGTGGACTGTCGACCTGGTTAAGGTCGGCGGAAAACGATAGATGCATGCGGCCCAGGAACAGCCATTGTTGAGTTCGTTGGGGAAGGCCCATGTCCAGCCGTGGACATCTTTTGGCTCAAATACTGATGATGATGAATGCTAATTCAAACCTTACCTAGGAATGTCTTGATAGGAGGCATTGCTTTGGTAGGCATTGCCTTGTCAGTTGATGATGTAGGATAGATAAGCCCCAGAGGAATTCCTAAGTCCACAAGTTCCATTTTACGCTTCATTTCCTCTATTTCAGTTAGCGTCCGCTTCTGCTGGTCAGTGTAAGACTCTGAAACACAGCCACATATCATGCTGGCACTACCACTACTCAGCTCATAAAAGACCCACTGCTGGGTCGGGTCTCCTCTTACTACAGAGGGTAATTAGCCTACTGTGCCATGCTGGCCAGACGGGTTTGGCACAGGGTAAGGTACCAAGGTTTCGGCCTTGTCGGCTCTTACGTTAGGATGAAATGGGGTGGTAACACGGTGTATTACGATGGTAACATTGCGCCATGTTAAATACGTAAATACAAATAGCCAAGTGAGGTTTCAAGTATATACTATCTAACATGTAGTAGCTTAAAATTATCTTGAACCAAAAGCATGGTATATAGCATGGTTGGGGATAGTTTGCAGGAACATCCAGCTATCATGATTATTATCCTACAAGCTTAATACTCTGGGATTCACAATGTTTCATGGTTACAATTTGGAAATATAATCTCGTTTTTGCCTAAAATGTGAGACTGTATTTATGTCAGGTTTTTCTATAAATCCTTGTAGCGACCGCATGCTACATACCTTACACAATTTACCCGAAAAATCAAGAAATAATTGCATCAAGAAATATCGCCTACAAATGCGAAAAATTACGAATAAAGTCCTACACCGCGATAGCGAAATTTCAAGAGCAATTCGCAAGGTTAAGATATCCCCGACTGCAACTATCGGGGGATAGGCGCTGCGACCCCTAGCCAGACATGACACCTCGTCTGGCTGGATGATCAACCCTTTGCGCCTAAATCCTTTTCTTATGGCTATATGACTTTTTTAAACCCTGCACTGTACAAAACAGTATTCAATCATATTCAACCATTTGTAAATACTTGCATATGCATGTACTACTACTCAGCCCATAAATGACCCACAGCTGAGTTGGGCCTCCTCCCATCATGCTGGCCAGACGGGTTGGCACAGGGTTTAATTTGAAGGTTTTCCTTCTCTTGCGGCATGGATATTGGCCTCATCATTTCCTTTTGTCGGCTCTTACGACACCCTCAGGATGGAATGAGGTGGTGACACAATGTACTCTAAATCCATCACCACATGGACATATGCATGTGTGCAATAATAATGTGTAATATGACCACAAATACATCAATAATATTTTATCATAGAAATTTATTATATCATAGTGCACATACCCTGTAATGCTTTTCTAATGACACCCGGTTTGGGTGGCTTAGGTGGTTTCTTCTGCTCGGTATCTTCATTCTTAGGCGTGACTTTAGCAGAGGTAAATTTACCAATAATCACTGTCGCACCTGATAAAATTGTTAAATGCTTAGTAAAATACTGATCAATCAAATTTGGGCTTGGTCTCTACAATTTTCCTTGTTGGTCTAGGGCAATTGTCTTTGTTTAATCCAAAGGCACTTCCTCTGAGTCTGGGTGCCATTTGTGTTTGTTAACTACATGTCTCTAAACTGCCCCCACAATACACATAGCACAGAAATATTGTGATTAAAAGTTTAAAAACCACACAATTATTAAGTTTACAAAATTAACTATTTCTTACTTTACATCCAACTGTTTTTTATGCAAATGAATTAAATAGCAAGTGAAAAAAAGTGATTTCAATAAAGTGTAAAACACAGTTCTTAGTTCATCGGGATCTTTGTTTTTTATGTTGACTAAAAAAGATTTGTGCTATGTGTGATCAAGCATCATACTTCCACCACTAATTGCTTTAGGAGCCTGTCCAGGTATTGGAGTTAATGGTGTCTTCTTTTGTATGGAAAACGCTCGGAGTCTTTTCTTGGCATTCTCCACTCCTTTTGTTGAAGGTTTCAACTGGAAACTGGTTGTTGGGGTTTGTGGATTGTTCTGGAAAAGAGAAATTTAATTTAATGGGTTTTTATTTATTTAACCTAAATTAATTTTGATTTCATCTGACTGGAAATCTATACAAATAAATAAAATTGGAATGTCTGTTTGTAATAATAGAATAACCACTTTTTACTAAATGTGTAAATATGTATACACAGTACATAGACCAAAATAACTTTTTTTAAATTTTGATCTATCTGTCTGATTTTTATGGTACTTTCATTGATAGGTAGCTGATGATTTAAGGAGTAAGTATCTTAGTCTACTTTTTTTTACTAGCTTCGCCCCGCGGCATATGGTAAATAAGTTTTTATTTCTAGAGTAAGATTTCTATAGACATAAAAGGGCATACAATATAATAAATATTTTTGTTTATGAACAAATATTGTTGTTATAGCAAGAATTCGGATTTTTTTTGTATTATCAAAGACACAAATGTATTCTAATGTAAGATGTAACATATGTATAATGTAAAGTTAGGCAAAATAGGTACAGTCTCTTTGTCACAAATTACGTGTTACTTCAAAACCTTCATCAATAATATTAGCAGAAATGCACGAAATGCACTAGAAACCGGTGGGAATAACTTTGGTTTGAAAACAATAATAAAACAGTTTTACGGAAAAAACACGATATGTGTGTGATTAAAAACATACAACATAAATTTCTTCACAATTTCAATAACACATGCGCAGTAATAAGTCTCAATATATACGAATTATAGACCTAGGTAAATACCTAGGTAAAATTATTAGATACGCTTACCTTTTCAGGTTTGACCCCGGAATCTTGGGGGTTTGATGTGGTATCCATATTTCCGAGATTCACAACGCACTACCTACTTGTTCATATTATAATTTTAATTTGTTCATATTTCTATTCATGGTCAATATTACTTATCATAGCACAACATCAACAAAAGCTATTAAAGATAAACTCCCTCGCTAGCGCACAGCAATGTCCAAACAAATCAGTCAGTCAATTTATGACTTTTGTTTTATCAAATATTCTGTCAATATTAACAACCATCAGTTACAATTCAGCCAATATTTTTTAAAGGCTCTCATACTCAACTTCTACCCATTAATAATGACGAAAAAAGGGACGATAGTGAAAAATACAAGTACTCCCGCTTTATATAGATTCACCAATTATTGATCACTTAATTTAAATTGTATATATATTTATGATGATATTAATATGCATTACTTTTTACGTAGAACGAAACGAAACGGGAACTTTATATATAAAAAAAACGAAATACTATAGGTACTGCAACTTTCTAAATAAAAAAAACGAAATACTATAGGTACTGGAACTTTCTAAATAAAAAAAACGAAATACTATAGGTCAAGTACCTTTTAGGATATTTTAAAGCGTGTTACTGGTAGAAATATTCATGTTTCGTTTTATTGAAATAGAATACAAGCCACCATTTTATCCTGAGATAGACTATCCTATAATTAATCTCAAAATAAGGTAGGCAATTATTAGCCTCCAAAGAAAACAGCACTAGGTCTTTCATAGGGTCAGATGATGATGATACTAGAAAAAATGGATAATTCAGAAGCTGTAAGTCTGTGTCCGTTTACCGACCACCTCCGGCTATGCGAGTTACAAAACAGACCTAAGAACAGAGATCTCAATCAAACAAAATTCAACATTGGTTATCTTTGACGCGCGTAGAGGTCAGGTAGAGCTCGTCCAGTAACTAGTTAACACTATAAAGTTCAAATAGGGATTATAATGATAAAAAAAAGAAATATGTACTTGCTCGACATTTAATAATAAACTTACATAATTTACGTCTAGATAAAACTACGTAATCACAGAATTAACTAAAGGGTCAATACAATACAACACATAGAAAATAAAATTAAGCGCGTCGTCCACGGAGAAAATAGAGCTAGACAGCTTGAAGACTAATCTAATCTATACTCTTATTTCTACGTACACGTAGAGATCAATAGAGCGCCCTATTGCAGGGTAGCTCTATCATAGTGACAAGAATTAATTATAGGGACAATACAATACATAGAAATTAAAATTAAGCGCGTCGTCCACAGAGAGAATAGTGCTAGACAGCTTGAAGACTGATCTAATCTATATTCTTATTTCTACGTACACGTAGAGATCAATATCCAAGGATATTTATTTATTATTTATTTATTTATAATAGAGCGCCCTATTGCAGGGTAACTCTATCATAGTGACATTTTGGCCTGCGTACACTACACTACTCGTAGACTAGATATTCATAATAAACAGTAAACGTCAGTTGACTACGTCTAATTCAAAATACGACTATAGCTAGACTGATCTATGGCACGTAGATAATTCGAGAGCTCTCTATTCGTATCGCTTGTGTCGCTCTCGTACCTGCGTCCACGACGCCTTTCGAGAATAGTCAAGTCTGTCTACGTAGACTGGTGTTACTCTAGCTAACTACCTAGGGTAGCCTCGCTAATGTTTACACGTCTTAGATTGCCCTATGAGAGTCGCTCTCCGTAATTTTAATCTAGACCTGTCGGGTAGATTGGTCGACACTTTCCAGGGCCGGCTCACTATATAGTCTTAAGTTTCTCAAGCTTTTTAAGTTTTATTATAATTATCTTGCTGATTCCCTCAAAAGTGCACCTACCTAATATTTCTCTGCATGACCTGAAGGTAGACTGGGAGAAAATGCATAAAGTTAAATAAATAAATAAAATAAATAACTAGGACAATAATAAATATTATTTATTGATGCTCTAGTTGACGGACGAAAGGAAATAATAATAATGCCGCAAGAGAGGAAAACTTGATATGAAACCTGTGACAACCCGTCTGGCCAGCGGCCAGTAGGCTACTGGCTAACCATCACTCCTCCCTATGACGGGAGGAGGCCCGAGTCAGCAGTGGGTCATTTATGGGCCGAATAGTATTTGACAATGAATTATGAAATTACTAGCGACCCGCCCCGGCTTCACACGGGCGCAATGTTAAAAATCTAAATTTGTCAGTGTTTCTATACAATATTATGCATGTATTATACATATAAAACTCCCTCTTGAATAAATTTATCTATTAAAAAAAACCGCTTCAAAATCCGTTGCGTAGTTTTAAAGATTTTAGCATATATAGGGACGGACAGACGACAGCGACTTTGTTTTAAACTATGTAGTGATAATTTGTCCTTAAAAAAACAACATTTTCCTAGTAGTGATAAATATTGGTGCATTCGACGTGAAAATCCTGTAGTATTTTTAGTATAATCACAAATGTTAAATATCATGTATTTTTACGTAGGTTTTAAGTAGGGTTCATTCCAGGGAATTCTCGAGTCGAGAATTCCCGGGAAATCGTTGGGCTGTGTTCCCGGGAAATCAAGCTCGAGAACTCGAGAAATCATGTACGTTTGTAGAAAATAAACTTGCAGAGTTTTAATTTGTTTATATTCTATTAACATGCCATAAATGGTGCTATGATTGTAATGTAATTATAATTTACATTTACTTTCTACCTGACTTTAAGATATTAAAGATTTCTTTCGTGTTTTATAGAGGCTATTTTGTTTACAAGATTTAAGTTGATTTTTTTTCTAAATAACCAGCCCAAAATTGTGCTGTGATCTTAATGTAATGTAAGTTAGATAATAGGTTGGGGAAAAAGTTTCGTCGCATTTTTTAAGAAATTTCAAAACATTTTTAATATCGTTTATTTAAATTTAACTAAAGTATGTAGCTACCATTTTGTTCGATAACTTTTTGCCATATTGTAGGCGTGGCGTTTGGGTGGACATGATCCCATTGCTATAGACATTTTGGGACTACTGATCAAAATACCGCGACAAGTGGTTTTGGCAGTCCTCTCGTGATGTTAACCTGACACTGCCTAAAGAATTCTGAAGAGACCGAAACATGTGGAAATCTGAAGGTGCAAGATCAGGACTGAAGATTTTATTACAAGTTCATACATACTATAATGCGTAAAGACTTTTTCCCCAACCTAATATTTACGTTTTCTTTCATGTTCTTTTTTTGTTTAGTTTAAGTTCTAAATAACCAACTAAAAATGGTGCTGTCATTATGATTATGAGCCTCAATAATATTTTTTTCTGAAATATTTTATATAAAAATATTTATAAGATTAACGTTTTTAAATAACATCGATGAAAGTTTTATAATTAATTTGATACTTTTATTTGAGAGGTAAACCACTGATTTTTAGACGCAATTGGAACCAAATAATATGAGAAAACGTACGTAAATGTAAATTTCTCGACAACCCGAGAGTCCCGAGAAATTAGCCTCGAGAATTCTCGAGACCCGAGAAATTGAAAAGCTCGAGAAATCATGAACCCTAGTTTTAAGGGACCAGAGGACATCTCTGTAACCTCATGTCAGGGATTAACTATCATAAACTCGGACAATTCTTCGTGTATCCGCATGGTCTGCAACTGAGCGTCTGAGCTGGGCTCTGAAAAAAAAAAGATAAATAGACACAGAAAATACTCAGCATATAAAAAAAACATAATTCGATCATCCACGAAGATTTTTTTTAGGACAATAAAAGGAAACGTTTATGCGTAATATTTATGAAGGGTATGAGTGTAGATAATGTGACGACCAATCTAATATATAAAATTCTCGTGTCGCGATGTTTGTGGTTAAACTCCTCCGAAACGGCTTCACCGATTCTCATGAAAATTTGTGAGCATATTGGGAAGGTCTGAGAATCGGACAACATCTATTTTTCATCCCCCTAAATTATAAGGGGGGGGGTCCACACCAAAAATACTTGTTTATTTTTTAGACAAAATTTTTTGCTTTTATTTTTTTAAGATGCAGCATACAAAAATACAAACAACCCTAAATTTTCACCCCTAAATTTATCTACGATCAACCCCTATTTAATTACATGGCAAACCAAACGTTTGCGATAGGAGCTGTTGTATAGATAGATTGAGTCATCACGATATCTCTGGAACCATAAGACCTAGAGACTTGAAATTTGGTAGGAGGTTGCGGGGGGGGGTGTAATTATTTGGCAAAACAGCAGAGATCACCAACTAGCGTGGGACACGGGCCGAAAGATGATAATGGTAATTTTAAATAATATGACAATTTATAAGAGTTTTGTGATCAAAATTGACGATACGGTTGGCGCAGTGGTTGAGCGATCGACTGCTGCGCAGCATGTCGCGGGTTCGATTCCCGCACAGAAGAAATATTTGTACGACCTACAAGTATTTGTTCCGGGTCTGGGTGTTTTCTATCTATAAAATGTACGTATTTACAACAAAAAAAAATTATATAAGTAGTGTATCATCCATCTCGTTACCATAACACAAGCATTAAGTTGCTTAGCTTGGGACGAGATGGCGTTGTGTGAAATGTCCAAGGATATTTATTTATTTATAAAATTCGTAAATCAAAACTGCTGCTGAGTTTGAATTATCTACATCTTCCAATGACCCCTGAAAATAACCAAATTTACAGCACGCGCACACAATTTTATTAATGTGGCCATAAATACAATTTTATGGCCGGTCTGAATGTAGCCGCATTACGCTGCGCACAACACAAAATCAGATCAGCGGTACGTACGCGGGGCGGCGAGGCAGGGCATGCCCGCGAGCGCCGTTTCTCACCCGCATGTTGGTGTGAGTGAGCTACGTTCGTTTTGGTTATTAAATGTCCGATGCGCAAGTTCGTACCCACGGCTACATTCAGACCGGCCATAAAGATTGGCACGGACTGTACAATACAAAGCTTAATTCCGGCTGCTTCTTACAAATATAATTTATTTTTACGAACTTACCCATAGCCAGCAAATACATAGGTTTTACATCAACATCTTCATGTGCTTCATCATGATAATTGACAGATGTAAAAACCATTTCTGAGCCAACCGATTCAGTAGCTGTGGTTTCTGTAGCTGTGGTTTCTGTAGCTGTTTGTACCTCAGTCTTCCCGGAGTCCTTATTTTCTTTTTTACACTTATCAATAGTTCGTTTCACTGGCTTTTTGACCTTCCTTTCTGGCTTCTCGTGTTCAACACTCAAAACCCTTGCCACTTCTTCGCGAATCTTGGCTTTGGCTTCATCAGAAAGATCAATAACACCGTCGTACTTTTTGAAGTTCGTTATAGGGATATTGTCATCGTCACTCGAATCATCAGTGGCAATTTTTTCTAACGTAGGTGTAAGGTTTTGGGTTTTTAGAAATTTTTGCCAGTTCTTGACTAGATCGTTGACTTTTTTCTGTAAATATATTTCCGCTGTATTAAAAATAAATCGCGCTCATTTTTCGTATGAACGTATACTATTTTATGTTAGGTCGTGACCTTTCGGGGTTTTAAAATTTCGCGTGCAATGCCCCCATTGACTCTACACAAAATCAAAATCAAAATCAAAATCAAAATGTTTTTTATTCGAATAAATTCTTGCGAATGCTTTCAAATAGTCAAAGATTTAAGAGAAAAAAAAAATTAAAAATAAAAATCATAAAATTAAATTAATAATTTAGTTTTTACCACCGGTTCGGAATGCCATTCCATAGAGAAGAGCCGGCAAGAAACTCCATGGTTGCTCTTTTAAATAAGAGGGTTACAATGATGGTGGTACAAACAAGTCTGACAGGTTAGTGAAAGCAATAACACGCATAAACATGTAGCACATTAAAAAATAAGAAAATAAAAATTAGTGAAATTACACAAATTACATGGTGCGTGCTGAAACTGCACTCACATACTGTTTACAAAACTTCACTAATGTAATGGCTGAAAGATCAGAGCTAGACCATAACATAGCCGACGTTACTCCCATGCGTCACTATCTGATAGATAGTCATTGACTTGATAGTACGCTTTTTTAATTAAACCGGACTTAACGTAACATTTAAATTTCTCGAACGACCAATCCAAAACTGCTTCCGGTAATTTGTTGAACAGGCGAATTCCGAGACCTACAAAAGAACCATGTGCTTTTTGTAGCCGGTGGAATGGAGTAACTAACTTATGCCTATTTCTTGTCTGGATATTGGAGGACGAGACGTCACAATTTTTTTTAAAGCTACTATAATTTTGTTTAACAAAAATTAGATTAGAAAAAATGTACTGTGACGCTACAGTTAAAATCCCTATATCTTTAAAGCGTTCTCTCAGTGATTCTCTAGGTCCTAAATTATAAATTGCACGTAGCGCGCGCTTCTGTACAATAAATATGTTTTGTATATCAGCAGCATTACCCCAGAGTAGGATCCCATACGACATAACGCTATGGAAGTAACCAAAGTAAACGAGTTTTGCCGTGTCTTCGTCAGTGAGTCTCCTAACCTGTCTAACAGCGTAGGCGGCTGAACTAAGCTTCCCCGTAAGAGTTACAATGTGAGGCTTCCACTGCAATTTACGATCTAGAGTGATGCCTAGAAACTTGGTTGAATCTACTATGTCTACTTGCTTATTATCCAAATCTAGTTTGGTATCTATTTTCTTAGTATTCGGTGTTACAAATCGAATACATTTAGTTTTTACAGAATTCAGTAGCAAATTGTTTGTTGTGAACCAGTAAGATACCTGACTAAGCGCGCTATTCACGTCGTCATAATTAACGTTTTTCCGGTCAACTTTAAATACAAGAGATGTATCATCAGCGAAAAGCACGATATCGCAAATGTCATTAATAAAAAATGCAAGGTCATTAATATATACCAGAAATAGGAAAGGACCAAGGATGGACCCTTGTGGCACGCCCATAGACACAGGCGATCCATCAGACTTAACTCCATTAATGTCGACGAACTGAATTCTATCACGCAGATACGACGCTAATAAATTGATCGCATTGTATTTAACGCCATAGTGTTGAAGCTTTCTTAACAAAGTTTCGTGATGCACACAGTCGAAAGCTTTCGATAGATCACAGAAAATACCTATGGCATCTTGCGAGTTCTCCCAGGCATCATAAATATGTTTTAAGAGCGCAGCACCTGCATTCGTCGTAGAACGACCTTTGGTAAAACCGTATTGTTCACTATGCAATAATTTATGTAAATCGAAATGACGAAGTAATTGCTTTAAGATTAGTTTTTCAAAAATTTTACTTAGAGCTGGCAGAATAGAGATTGGACGGTAATTGCCAGGCTCTTTTTTGTTACCAGCTTTGAACAATGGTGTGATTTTACTATGTTTCATTAAATTAGGAAAAGTACCCACGTCTATACATTCATTAAAAATATCTGTAAGGTATGGGGCAATCTCGTAAATGATGCTATTAATGGCTAGTGTAGACATACCCCACAAATCTCCGGTTTTCTTAGAATTAATGGTTTTAAAAGTATTTATAATATCAATTGCTGTAACGTGAGTGAAACTGAACAGGGCTGAACACTCCTTAACATTATTTCTGAGTAGGTCTTCGGCATCGACAGGAGAAGAATTCAACGGAGCAGTGATTTGACACGGTATAGATGCAAAAAAGTTATTAAAGGTTTGAGCCACTTCATACTTATCAATTATTAATTTGTTATTTACGGTTAATTGGAACATGGATTCTTGTGGCTTTGATTTTCCAGTTTCAGCATTAATAATTTTCCAAGTTGTTTTTATTTTGTCCTCGGATTTTTTAATCTTACGGCTTATGTGTAGGGACTTTGCTGTGTTGCAAACTTTCCTAAAAACTTTTGAGTAAGACCTAACATAATCGTGGAACACTGAATCAAAATTCATCTGTTTCATGGAATAAAGATTATATAAAGTATTTCTACTTTTGTAAATGCCTGGTGTAGCCCAATCACAAAATTTAATTTTATTTCTCATAGTAAAAGTTTTTAATTGAAATACATCATCGTGTTGCCTTTTAATAATATCAAATAAGTTCTTATACAAAGTATCTGGATCGCCACGTGCAAGAGTCATGCCACCAGTCATCTTGGATATATTATGTTTGAATAATTCTAATCTGCTACATGTGACTGGCCTAGTAGTAAACTTAGGGCATTCGGCTGTTTTTAGAAAGGGTAGAACAATAAGTTGCCCGCTATGATCTGATGATAGGTCGTTTAGAATTGATTTATCGACCATATCACAGCTGCAGAAAATATTATCCAGGCAAGTAAATGTAGTTTTAGTAATTCTAGTTGGCTCACAAAAAGCGTGAGTCAATCCGAATGACTTAAACAGGCTAATAAAGCGAGAAGTTGACGCTGATTCAACAAGCAAATCTATATTGAAATCACCACATATTATTATATCTTTACCGCTATTTACTGTAATTCTTCCTAAAACTTCCTCCATTACTATTTCAAACTGACTGTATATACCTGATGGAGGGCGGTAAACGCAAATAATTATATACATGTCAAGTTCTACACAAGACAATTCGATCGTGCGCTCTATTGAGAGCTGCACAATATCCTTGCGTTCTTTACATTTTAAATAACTTGACACTAATATAAGAGACCCACCACGGATGGCAGATGATCTACAAAAAGCACTAACTACTTTGTGGCTCATGTTATTGCGCCCAAGCTCATGATCTCTCAACCAGTGTTCCGTAACACAAAATACCTGAACTTTGTGATAGTCCAGAAAAAGATCAACCTCTAACTGTTTGCTAGTCATGCCCTGTATATTTTGGTGTACAATGCGTAAGTGAGAGGGCATGACTGTTGTCTTATCTAGTTGTTTAAACAACCAGATGTGTCCGATGAACTGCGAATAGCACAGTCTGTCAGTGTCCTATTACTAGAAGTATGTAAAAAAATTCCTGTGACATAGTCAACAGGGTGTAAATTATAAGCTATCAATGTAGCCATTTGTCTCTTATCTCTAGGGGGCAGGTACATAGTATCCTTTGTCAACTTAAATCTAGATACAAACCACATAATCAAAGGACTAGGGATAAGCCTACTCATTCCTCCGCCTTTATATCTACTTAGAAGTCCTTAATACTTACAAAAACCATTGGCTTCGCTATTTTAAGCATACAGTGCTCTTCATGTACACCGAATCGCTGACATTTGAAACACAGATCATAATCTAAGCATACAAGGCACTTGTAGCGGTACCCCACAACATTTTCTTTACAATTGTCACATTTTACATCTTCGTGTTCACTCTTATAAATTTCTGTAACTCCATCATTTGGATCCTCCTTTTTATCTTTGGCAGGCTCATCTATAGGTGTAATTTAGTTATGATTATTGATTTATAATATTAAAAATAGTGAAATAGGAATCTGGATCAATGGGTCTGGGGTTCAATTCCCAGAGGCACTTGCACAGAGTCTGGGTGTAATTTGTGTTAGTGAATTACATGTTTGTAAACTGCCCCCGCAATACAGGTTATACCTAGTGCAGGGGTTCTGTATTAATGTATGACTAGCTGCACCCTGCGCCAGTTGCTACACCACAAACTAAAATAAATATGAGGTTTCGTTTTTGTAAAAAGAAACAATGAAAATATCTACAATACCTCAGCATGTTATGTTACTAAAGTACTGCTAACTAAAATAAAATAATTTGTGTTCGTGAATTACATGTTTGTAAGCTGTCCCCGTAGTACAGATGAAGGGGTTTTGTTTTAAAACAAAAAAGTAAATAGATTTGTACTGTAAAAATAAGAAAACAAAAACAACAAAATGATTTAGGTATACCTTCCAAAGAATCTCTTTGTTGCGGCAAGTGCAGTGTTGGAAAAGCCACATTTAACAGTTTAGGACTTGAAGCTTTGAAGTTGAAGCAACTTGGGTCAAAGTGGCGGGAGCATATCCGCTGCTTTATTAGCATATCTCTGCCACTTGCCAGATCTTGGCGGCCTATGGCTTGCAACCATTCTATTTGTCTGTAAGTTAAAAATAAATTAAATTAAAAGAGATTTCCTTTTAAGTATATTTTTATTTAATATATATTTTAATATGTACCTAAGTTAATATTGCTCTCACTCTAATCACTTGAGAGTCAAAAGGCAGTTTTAGATGTGCATGTGACTGGTAGATATAGATTGCAACTCTTAAATTGTTTTCATACAATAATGTAATTTTTTTACTAAGGCACAGTGTCCAAATGTTTTAACCTTCAGAATACAGGATGGCCTAAGTAGCCTAGCCCCTACCAGTATACTAAAGTTGACATCTTGATTCTATTAGTACTGGTCCAGTGTTGTGGGGGGTCAAAGTTATTATGGGGCAAAAGGAGATTCTAACAGATTTACACCTATCTCAGAAACCTAAACCCATTTGTATGTTTTTAATTTTGTCCCCCATAACATCCTCCTTGGCTCCACCCCCAAAGGTGTTAAGAACTTACCTGTATCTTTCTCGAGGAAAACAAAAGAAATGTAAACTGGAACTAGTTTTTTGGTTACGGCCACATCCGTTGACACAACAGTAGTTTACCATATTTCTAAGGGCTAACAAAACTTTATAACGCCACAAAGTGAATTAAAAAATAATCTTTGGTCTTAGTTTTATAACTTGGAGACTTTATTTCCAAATTATCAATAGCTTAGCTTGCAAGAGATAATTATTAGAATAAATAAAGCCCGCTACTTTCTTTTTTTTTTTCTTCTTTGTGGCTCTCACGGTTTGTGTTTAGCCAATGTCAAGTCACTTTGTATCATTTCAATATTATTTCTCTCCATCATCATGGGTTTGCCATTTCCCTGTTAGCCACTCATAAGTAATTTCATTTTGAGTGACCCCCTCCCACGTGAATAGTTAAATGTACTTCGTACTAGAGAAGACACCTCAACTGGCTTGTTTGTAACACGCGTTAGAGTGCGCGCACTCCAACTCATTTAGTCTGTGACAAGCGCTTGCTGCAACGTGACACGTTTGAGTGCTATGTTATGTTTTGTTTTTTAAACTAGGTATGCCTTCGTGTGTATTGAGTTTAGATACCGTTCAAAAATTCGAGAAATACAAGTAAAAGTCAAGGAGTAACTTTTCAACATATTATTTTTAAAACACGCTTAATTTAGTCATATTTATCAATTTATCGTAACTCTTGTCGACGCCTCACTGCAGCGGCCATGTTTATGTGAATATCAAAGAGTAATCAGAATTTGAATGCGCAGAGCACTATCGACGTCAAATAATTAAGGACAATAAAATATTAATAGGGTTTACTGCGAAAACCAATCAAGTTAGTTTTGAGATATTGCGTTTAAAAGTTTATGACTAATGCAATGAGTTTTGAATTATTGCGTTTTTTAAAGATTATATCTAACTAGTGGCCCGCCCCGGCTTCGCCCGTGCAAAGCGGGGGTGAGTTATAATCAAAAACCTTCCCCTTGAATCACTCTATCTATTAAAAAAACCGCTTCAAAATCCGTTGTGTAGTTTTAAAGATTTATGCATACATAGGGACGGACAAAAGAATGCGACTTTGTTTTATACTATGTAGTGATACAAATGCTATAGTTTTAGTAGGCCTTGTATCCAGTATATTTTAGTAGTTAGGGTATTATGTAAAATAATGATTTTAAGTTTGTTTGTATTTTTCATTATTTAGGTGTCTCGTAAACCATACCATAAATTTTGTGTTGAACTAAAGTTTTTCATTTTCAAGTGGTTCGTTTTTGCTCGAAATGTAGATTAGTAAGTTTCCGCAGTAAACTCTCGATAATAGTAAAATCATCATCATCATCATCATCATCATCAGCCCACATTAGTCCACTGCTGGACATAGGCCTCCCCTAAAGAGCGCCATAGCGCCCTGTCTTCAGCTTGACGCATCCAGTAAAATGTATTATAATAATAGTGAAATGTATATTCATAACGTGATTATACGTTAAGAATATAAATTTTACTATTATTAGGATTTTTAGATTTCCTCAGGCATGTCATGAAACTAGATTAATACCCTGAAGCAAGCTGAAAGCCTCTCCTTAGTCGTTCACTCCTGACGGAGTGGTCGTGGTTGATGATGCTGCATTTTCACTGGCCACAGCAGCCCCCGCGATGCGTCTCCACTTGTTACGGTCTTCAGCGTCTCGGGAACTTTGGACTATAGTCGTTTGAGTCGCAGCCTTAATGAGGTCTGTCCAACGCGTAGGTGATCGACCACGTGATCGCTTGCCCTCCACATGCCCCCGGACAACGAGCCGCTCCATGGAGTTTTCGTTTCGAACAACGTGTCCGAAATCCGTAGACGCTATTCTCATTTCAGAGTCGTTTCTTAAGCCTTCCCTGCTTTCTGGGCATTATTCCCTTCCTGGTTTTACTCTCATACGCAATGACCGCATAGGTAAAGGTGGTGGCGGTGTAGCAATATATTTGCGCACCGAAATACCTTTCAAAATTATTACTTCTTCTCCCTCCCAGTACTCGGCTACGTCCGAGTACTTATTCTTGGAACTTACAATTCGCCACTCTAAGTTGTTACTAGGAGTCTTTTACATTCCTAACCTTACGATCAATTATTTCAACTCTTTCGAGTCTCTATTAAATGACCTTTGTCCTATTTACAGCAATATCGTGATTATGGGTGATTTCAATACCTGCCTTTTAAAAGCTGACTCACGTTCCCGCAAACTAAATTCAATCATAACATCTTTTAATCTCCACCTTTTAACTCTTTCCGCAACTCATCAGTCCCCTGGCTGTACACCCTCTCTCTTGGACCTTATCATAGTCTCGAGCCCTGACCGCGTGAGCTCTCATGGACAACTCCTAGCCCCATTTTCGTATCATGACCTGATTTATATCTCCTATGTTTTACGCCCTCCCAAGAAGCAGGTTAAATCCCTTTTTCTGCGTAATTATAATGCAATTAAACTGGAGACATTACAGCGAGATGCTGCTGCTATTGAGTGGGAAACATTAAGCAGTCTCTCATCCATTGATGACAAGTTGGATTTTTTTAACAGTAAACTAACCCAGCTCTTTGATCACCATGCCCCTGTACGTAGAGTTAAACTCAAGCATGCTCCGGCTCCGTGGCTTTCTCCTTCAATAAAAGAGTTCATGGCATGTAGAGACAGGGCTAAGAAACGTTGGAGACGAAATCCGTCGGAAATAAACCTATTAAAATTTAAAATTCTTCGCAATCGTTGTAGTCGTCTGTGTAGGGATGCTAAGAAACGCTACTTTCACAACTCTCTAACAAATCGAAGTGCTACCGATGTCTGGAAGTTCCTGAGATCAGTAGGAATCGGGAAATCCTCTTCTCATCTTGCCCTGGATTCAAGTACCGATCTGAACGCCTTAAACCAGTTTTTTTCACATCCCCCGGTGTCTCTTGACCCTGATGTTAGGTCTCGAACCTTGGCAGTTATTTCTAATGCTCCACTCCCTCGCTGTCCTCCATTCAGCTTTAGCCTCATCACCATCGATGATGTTAAAAAGTCTTTGTCAGCTATTGCTTCCACGGCTATAGGCAGCGACAACATGTGCTCCAAAATGTTCACCCCTATCCTCACTGAAATACTTCCTGCTCTTGTCCACATCTTTAATTTTTCGTTGACTTCCGGGTCTTTCCCACATCTGTGGAAAAACGCTCATATCATCCCCCTGCCTAAAACTTCCAACCCATCTTCCCCTTCTCATTTTCGACCTATCTCCATTCTGCCTTTTCTCTCCAAAGTACTAGAGCACATTATCCATCGCCAGCTTTCATCATACCTACTAAACAATGATCTGCTTAGTCCACTACAGTCTGGATTCCGTGCTGGGCATAGCACTGTCACGGCTCTTCTCAAGGTCACTGATGACATACGTTGGGCTATGGAAAATAAATCCCTCACTTTACTTGTACTACTTGACTTTAGCAGTGCGTTCAATTCGGTAGACTTTGATATTCTTCTTGGCACCCTCACATCTCTTAACATACCTTATTCTTGTGTCAAATGGTTTGATTCATATATTCGGGGCCGCTCACAATGCGTCCGCCATGACGAATTACTCTCTGATTGGCGCCCTCTGCTTGCGGGTGTGCCTCAAGGTGGCGTTTTATCTCCTCTTCTCTTTTCAATTTATATTAACTCTGTCACTCGAGTCATCTCATCTCATTTCCATCTATACGCAGACGATCTACAACTATACAGACATTTTGCTAGGAGTGACATTGCACATGCCATTTATGCGATGAACAAGGATCTATGCCGCATCAGTTCATGGGCTACAAGCTTTGGGCTAAAACTAAATCCTGCAAAGTCACAGGCTATTATAATTGGCAGTAGGTATTTTACTTCGAGTTTGGACTTCACTTCCTTGCCTGCAATCAGTCTGGCTGGGTCTGACATAGCGCTCACTAATACGGTGAAAAACTTGGGAATATTGATTGATTCCAATCTGTCTTGGGTCGATCATGTTAGTAGCGTCAGCAATAAGGTGTTCTTCACGTTCCACTCGCTGAAATGTCTCCAAAATTTCCTACCTGTCGAGACTAAAATCCTGCTCGCTCAAACTCTCATTCAGCCCTTTATCGACTACGCTGACAGTTGCTTGTTGGATGCCACTGAGGAGCTTCTAAATAAACTTGAGCGTCTACAAAATTTATGTATACGATTTATATTTTCCCTGAGAAAATATGATCATGTCACCGAGTTTCGCAAACGTCTCAAGTGGCTCCCAATCCGTCTTCGCAGAAACTCTCGAATATTGTGTGTTCTATATAATATCCTTCACAATCCTGCCTCTCCATCCTATCTGCGCGAACGTTTCTCCTTTGCTCATTTAACTGATGCTCCTTGCAGATCCCACCTACGCTCCATCCTTCAATTTCCTTCTCATTCATCTGATTTTTACTCCTACTCCTTTTCTGTACACGCCGTTCGGTTATGGAATTCACTTCCCGCTGGTATTCGGAGCTCTGATTGCCTTTTTACTTTCAAGCGAAGAGTCAAAGAATATTATCTATCCTGTTGCTAGACATAGTTGTTGTATTTATGTTATATATATATATATTTATATATATGTGTAGTAAGTATGTATTTATATTGCGGATTAATTTATGTATCTATTCTATCATATTAATATCTGCATTGTATTTATTTTACACATTTGTAATATTAAAATTTGTTCGTCTTATTATTCATTAATCTATCAGTATTGTTATTTACACACCCTAAGCCTATTATACTTCTTCACCATCTCCTTTTGCGGGTCTACTGGAAGAGATTTCTTTAGAAATAAGTAGTACCTTTGTACATAATTTTCCTAAAATTGTTACTTGATTTGTTCTATGTGTGTACGTAAATAAATAAATAAAATAAATAAAATAAATAAATACTTGAGGATTCGCATTTGCACAGTCGACGATAATCTTTGCTTGATTTTTTAATTCATTTAATTCGAGCCATAATAAATCAGTACACAAAAATTAGATGGCATCACGAAGCATAAAACTGATAAAACTGTGGATTACTGTGGAAACGAACTAAACTTATATTACATAAAGGAAATTAAAATATTTTTACAGTATAAAAACTTTTTTATTTATGACCCTATGTAGTCACACAGTAACAAGTAGGCAGAATAATAAAATAAAGTCGCGTCTGCGGGTATTGATTTTATCTATGAAAACATCACACACCCCGCTTGCCCCGCTGTCATCAAGTTACGCGATACCTTTTGTTTGAAATAGCTTCTCTAGTATATTTAACTCAATGGATGTGAACTGACATTATTAGGTCTGTACCCCCTCTCTTTAAACTATGTCAGTACACTCCTACGAACTAATCTGTGAAATCAATGATGTTAGGTACAAGTAAAAAGGTGTAGATGGGTTATAAGCGGTCAGCAAGCGGCACGTTAAAAGTAGGCTAATTAGCAAACTTGACCTCAGTGTTGCGTCTTGGTATTATTACTCTACTCTTTGGTTGCGTCGCTGGCGTCATCAGATGCACGTCAAAAGCCGTGTGTAAAAAGTGCTATAAAACAATTGAAAATGCCGTCGTGTGTTATGAGATATTGCACAAACTACTCTAACAAAACTTCTAAAAGTCAAGGAATCACTTATCATTCGTAACTATCACTATTTCTGTAATATAATTAATATTTTTTTACAAATTAAAATGTTTTTCGTAAAATATGGCGGTAAAAATCAATGAGTGGAACAAAAGTATCCTCATTACCAAGTGCAAAAGAGATAGATGTCATTACGCGTCACAGACTTTTTTTTTTTCTTCCTTGTGGCTCTCACGGTTTGTGTTCAGCCAATGTCAAGTTACTTTGTATCATTTCAAAAAAATACCGATCTGCCAAATTCAAGGTTTCCCGCGCTTTCCGTCACAGACTTGTCAAAATGTTATGTCTGATTTAATTAATCTATATTGTTTCTAGTGCATGTGACGACGCATCACAACAAATTATATTTGTCTCTATTTAGCACGTGATTATTAAATCATACCATCCTACTTTCACGACTCATCTAAAGCAGTGTGCATATTGCATATTAAGTTAACTATGTGTGCGTTGGCTTGCCATTTTTATAGATCGAATGTTGTACAGGTAACGTATCTACACCTTTTATTTGTAACATCAATGTGTGAAATGGCGAAAATTGAAACCGATAGGAGTATATGTGTTCCGTGATTGAAACTACGACCGTCATGTTGAAATGTCATTCGATTGTCACTGTCTGTGTCTGTCTACTACATTCAGATTCACTAGTTGTTTTGTCGTGATATTGCTGAATTTATAAAGTTAATTATGCCGAAAGCTATTTTAAGTGAAGAAAAACATTTTCAACGTCAAAGTCATTCTTGCTCCTTTATGAGCTTGGAGGGTTGTATTGATGAGTTTGATGATTATAACTCTGTAACTACATATGTCTTAAAGCCGCTAATCAAATGTTTATCATCAAACAACTTAGCACTGCCCTGCAAATTGCAAAAAACGTAAGAAAATTTGAATTTCGCGGGCTACCCTGGAGCATCCACCTTAATCAAATATACAAACGAATTTCAGCGGCGACAGGTTAGTGTTGTCAACTTTCTTGTTATATGTTACCCGATACTTAACTAATTATATAAGTCCACGAAATATTCGTTTCTATTCTTGCTGCAGCTTAGCGTAACGGTACATCTAATAGGTAACCTGCTAAGTGAGTGAGCAATTTAACGTGCCAGATTTAAAATTTCTACTAACATTTATTTTATTATATTTCATTTCAGGTGTGAGTCATGGACTAATTTCAAAAATAGTTAAGGAAGCGCACGCTACAGAAGAAACTGGTACAAAAATTCAGACACCAGACAAGGAGAGAAAAAACCGAAAGCGATAATGATGATAGTGGTATGGAAATAAACGGAGTATGGCCTTACAACCAGGATGAAGTTGTGTATTCAGGTTCTTAGAAAGATCACAATTACTGTAAACTGTAATATAAAAATAAAGGAAATATTAATTATTAAAAGCAAAAGTAATGCTTTACAAATAAAAATGTTGTTGCGCGCTCTGAGAGAATCACAGGCCAGTTCTCCGCGTATTCTTATAGCAAGGGGCATCACACGCGTAACTGATAGCGAACAAATTAAAGTAATTCTAAACGATTATCACCTCCTACCAACTAGTGGGCATGCAGGTATAAACAGAATGCTTAGTAACATAAAGAAAAAGTATTTCTGGCCTGGAATAACTAGTGATGTCATTAATTATGTACGTAAATGTAAAAGTTGTCAAATACATAAATATTCAAATAAAAAGGTAAAACAACCTATGGTTATAACATCGACTGCCAACTCAGCTTTCGAGATCGTCAGTTTAGATTTAATGGGGCCTCTAGAGATAGATAACTATAGTAACAGGTATATCTTAACCCTGCAGTGTAATCTGACTAAGTTTGTAGAGGCGTATCCATTGGTACGCAAAGATGCACAAACAGTGGCTAAAGCATTTGTCGACAATTTTATATTAAGATACGGTATACCAAAACAAATTTTATCCGATAAAGGCACGGAATTTATTTCGTGTATTTTAGTGGAAATATGTGAAATTTTGAAGGTCGAAAAGCTTTTGTCCACCCCTTACCATCACGAAACTTTAGGCTCACTTGAAAATAGTCATAAACATTTGGGTGCTTATCTCAGAATTCAGTGTGAAGGCAATAAAACAGATTGGAGTAACTGGATACCATTCTGGTGTTTCTCATATAATACGTCAGTGCATAGCGAAACGAAGTACACTCCATTCGAATTGGTGTTCGGGAAAACATGTAATTTGCCCAGTAACTTACTTTTAGATGTCGAACCTTTATACAACTATGATGATTACCCTAAGGAACTGAAGTTCAGACTAGCAAAGGCTCAAGCCGAAGCCAAACAAAACCTAATACAAAGTAAAATATCAAGAAAACTTGCTTATCCATGCACTATGTCCACTAATTCCATGCATTACAAAAAAGGAGACCGGGTCTTATTAAAAAACCAGACTGGGGGTAAGCTTGAAAGTTTATATACTGGCCCGTATGAAGTCATAGAAGACTTGTCACCGAACGTAAAGATTTTAAAAAACAATAGGATATCTATAGTACATAAGAATAATACCAAATTGTTTTATTTGTGATTGTATCCCTTTTAGTATAAGCACTATAATAAGTTAGTATAATTAGCCTAGGATAAAACGTGATTTCTGTATACGTCTTTGATTTTTTTTGTTGGGAGGGGTTGTAGTCCCATCTTTTCGGGGGAGTTGTAATATACACCAATGATGTAATGTAAAACTGTTGTGTATGCTCGGTGCCGATGCCGCCGTGAGAAACGTTTTTATTTTCATTGAATAAACGCAATCATGTCTGAACGCACGTGTTTCCTTTAACGAAGACCACACAACTTCACACTGGTTTTCAATAAATCATTGTAAAGCAATTAGTTTTTTTTATTACACTACACTACCACTAGGTACCGTTGCTTATAATAAATTAGTCAAATCTGGTGGTAAAGGTTAGGTACGGTAATAACTAAATGCTAGACATCCATTAAATGAAAGTTGTACCCCCCGTGGAACATTATATCTGCTAAATTTCCACTTAAATGGGTTAATTTTTAGGTAAAGCCATTGTTTATTGTTGAGAGACTGTTAGTGTACCTACGTACCAGTAAATTATGAAATTATTTTTATTTATATATATATTTTTTAATATAAATATCATTGTTTTTAATTTGTAAAAGTTGTAATTCTTAACGATTGTCTGATGTAAAATTTCCTTCCTGAAGATTTACTCAACTTTAGGCACCTTAAATTAACTAGCAACACTGAATCGACGATGTCGGCCTCTCTCAGTTCACAGATAAGTTGGTAGGACTGTAATTTAGTTGTTTCATTACTCCTTCGTGCATGGAATAGGCACAAGCATATGCCAGACAGCCCTATAATCTTGTATGTATTACTAAATAGCTGCGCCCTGCGGTTTTACCCGCGTGGTGATGGAATTAATTCATTATACATTAGACTACGCAAATGAAGGGTTTTCAAAACTAGATGAAAGAGGAAAAAATTGTACAAACAAAACCTCAGAAGATATCATCATCATCATCAGCCCACATTAGTCCACTGCTGGACATAGGCCTGCCCTAAAGAGCGCCATAGCGCCCTGTCTTCAGCTTGACGCATCCAGCTTCTACCCGCAGCCTTTCGCAGAAGATACTAAGACCAAACCATTTTTAACAGCATTACCTTTAGTACCATTACTGCAGGAAAGATTCTAACAAACGTCTATCTACGTTGTCCATACATTTCATCCTGAAGATACAACATTTCTGCTGCCTAAAATTTAAACGCGATTTGGCGTAACTTATGAATAATCAATGATACACAAACTTTACGAGAATTTAGATAAAAGCATCATATAGGCTTTAGATTAATATAACTACATACCAATTTTCAACTTTCTATCTCTATAAATATATGAGTTAGGAATTTTTTAGATGATAAATGTTTTTTGGCTTGGTGTAAAGTTGGCTATTTCGAGTTACGACAATTCCGCTTTCACCCGTTGATATGTTAAATTAACATTATGAGTATGGGCGGTAAATCAGCGAAGATAGACAGTGTTCACTCACAACCACTTTTAGAAATCCTCACACAGTTTTTAACGCGGCGGAACCTAGCCGTTCACCACATTATACTCTCTAAACCCCCGGAATATCCGACGCAAGCATATAGCGTTTTGTAATCTGATTTAATCATTTTATTATTTCACTGTAAATTTAATTTTAGGTGCCACTATAATTACCTCAGAAATACATAGTTTAAACATGAGTGCGTAAACTACGTATATTGCTAAAATCGGCTGGCTAAGATTTGTATTGGAGAAGGATTTTATAATTGAGCATGAATTAAGTTTAATGTTTTCTATACAATTAAAACTTAAGTAGAAGTTATAGATGCATAGACACATCCATAAAAAAACGTTTAACCTTCCATTTGCGAGCACTTCCCGACTCTCGTTGAACATTATGGACAAAAGAAACACAACATTCCAAAGAAATATTTATTAAATAAATCAGTCTTAAGTCTTTCTAAATGTCAGTACTACGTGGATGGTCCTACACCTTGCTGCAAGACTGGTCACTGGCTTGACAGGAACCTTCCTCTTTCTCCTTATCCTGTTTCCTGACGGGGCCGGTTTGCGTTATAGGAACTACTCTCTCCTTACCCTCCACTCCTTTCCTTGGGGCTGTGATGGTTAATATTCCATCGCTGGACAGCTGTGAAACGACGTCCTCAGACTCCGTGCCTTCTGGTAACGCGTACCTTCTCACAAACTGCCTAGCCACATACCCATGTTCATCCTTTTTTTCTTCATGTTTAGCCTCAATTACAACATAACCATCTGCAGTTTTCACTGTTATTTCGTCCGGGGAAAAGTGCTGGACGTCCAAATTTATCTGTAACTGGTCCTTGTCGGTCTTGATAGTCGATCCTAGGTCCTTAGTCAACGATGCTAATGCTCTCCAGGGCCTGAAGTAGTCGTGGACGAACCAGGGTGACATCATGGGAGTTAAGAAGTCGTCAGGCGTTAAAGCCATACCAAAGGCCTGGTCAAAAAGTCGATTCTTAGGTTTCTCAGCACACTCTTCGTCAGCTAGCACTTGTTTTCTTGTGCCAACGCCGAAGAATATAATTGCCAGTATGAGGAAGTACGAAAATCCAACTGTGTTCTTCATTTTTGATAGATAAAATCACGAGAATTAATTTATGTCACAGGTTTCACATTCACTTGTAGTCGATACGTTGTAGTTAGCTTGCGTTGATTGAATGTACTGTCGTGTTTGAGCAGGTCAGCCTTTATATACTAGTTCTGACTGTGGCATCTAGTGGTAGGTAGAAGTTACTAGAATTTTCTCGAGTGCATTGACGTGTACTTACAATAGTAAACCACGTTTGTATGCACGTTATCGAATGTTTAGGAATTGTGTAAACTGATAGTAAACAATGTAATAATGAAGCTTATTGCACAAATAAAAACATATCTTCATTTGAATGAAAACCATTAGATGCGTATTTGGGGAAACTAAGTTATTATGTGTATCTTTTTAATTCCTAGCATAAAACGAATGTGTTAAAAAAAGTTAATATTATACGAAAACCTTAAAAGTACTTCTACTTCGTTTTTATTTGGGTATATATAATGATTGCAGCATATATATTTGTTTCCTGATAAAATATTAATTTGCTGCCATCTAGCGTCGAGTAGCAACTACACGACAATATGGTATCACTGTCTCTCTTCGATAATGCATATAGTGAATGTGAACCTTATAGCTACTAGAGGAAAGTTTTCTTTGTCCGAAGCGCAAATCTCAAACTTGATAACACAGCCTGGCAATTTCTGGAATATCGATTCAAGGGCGGACGTACGGATTTTCGAGAGCATTCTGGGTCAATAGAAACAATAAGAATCTTCTACCTGTATTGTGTTGTCAGAATTAATGAAATACAAAACCCATGTACAAAACATAAACATGGAGTTATGTAAAGTATCAAAAGCTGCTGTTGGGTTCGTAAATGTATTTGCAATCTTTTACGAAACAATAAAATAGATATTTAATTTGTATTTGACTATAATGTCATATCACTTGGTGTACGTGTAGTGATAGATTGAAATAGAATAGATACATAATGTGACAATCGCATTCCATCCTGAGGGAGTCGCAAGTGCCAATAAAAGAAATGACAAAACAGAAAGCCTCGCTTTTTTATTAGTTTCTTGAATACCTTTGACCCTTGGCTTGCGTGGTGGAAAGCAACGCCAGGGTCTAAGTTGGAGCAGGCAATTCAAGGATATGGCCTGTCGGGCACGGCTCTCACATACACATGACAAAACACAGTAACACTGCTTGGCTCCGGACTTAGATGTGGGGGTGGTAGCTAGCCGGGCGGACCATTCGACCCTACCACCAAGGGTGCGTTCCACTTGGCACTCACAACGACCACGCTCACGACCACGGTTTTCGCCGTTCCACTTGGTTCTGGGCGTCACAAATAGTCACAATCGTTTACTCAAGTGGAATGGATTTTGGAGCGTTTTGGGCGTTCATTTAAATAATAAAAATGGCGCGTCTAAAAAAACTAAACAAAAGGTTAATGAGGTTATATTACAATTTGTAAGTGGTATTAATAAGTTCCATTACATATTGGTTAAGAGATTTGTTGGAACAATACTAAACACAACATAATATCGATTAAATATATTAGTCTGTGGTGCCTGTCTACTCTATGGCGCGTCACTTGTCTCTGTTACTGTTCATCATTACTTTGCAATATACGATATCAGTTAATTACTACTTTCCGGGATTTTCATTAAGTTTCCCACAGGTTATGGGCGTAAAAGTAGAATCCGTTGTTCATATTGTCGTACCGTATTGCTGTTTAAAAGTAAATCGTCGCGAATCGTAATAATTTTTCACCATGAACATGTCTAACCTCCAAATTGCGAAACTCGCCGGTAGAGAAAATTACTCCACATGGAAGTTTGCGGTAAAATCGTACTTAGAGCACGAGGAATTATGGGATTGCGTTGATCCTGGAGGTCAAGATGCCAAGAAAGACTTAAAAGCCAAGACCAAGATAATTTTGTTGGTAGATCCAATCAACTTTGTTCATATCGAAAATGCAACGTCATCTCGAGAAGTTTGGCAAAACCTTCAAAATGCCTTCGAGGACTCCGGGCTATCAAGAAAAGTTGGCTTATTAAAAGATCTAATCAACACAACGTTGGATAATTGTGCCAGTGTCGAGGAGTACGTGAATAAATTAATGAGCACGGCTCATAAATTACGAAATATTGGTTTCGAGGTTGGAGATGAATGGCTCGGAACTCTCATGCTAGCTGGCTTACCGGACAATTATAAGCCAATGATTATGGGATTAGAGAGTTCAAGCATTAAAATTTCATCAGATTTTGTTAAGACAAAATTGTTGCAAGAGGTTAAGGTATCAGAATCCACAGCATTCCTCACGAAGCACAAAAAAAATAACACAACCTCACAGAATAACTCAAAACCAAAAGGAAAAGGCCCACGTTGCTTTAGTTGTAATAAATATGGACACTATAAAAGCCAATGTCGAGAAAAGAATATTAATCAAAATAACTTTTCAGCTATTTTTTCAGCTTACAGTTCATTAAATCCAGATGATTGGTATATAGACTCAGGGGCAACAATGCATATGTCAAGACGCTCAGACTGGATGTACGATATACAGTCACCTCCGATCCAAAAGATAATGGTGGCAAATAATGATGCGGTCACCGTGCATAACTTGGGTAAAGTTAACATTCAGACAAAAGTATGTAATGATGTGCATCAGATCCAGGTGAGAAATGTTTTATTTATTCCTGAGTTGAGTGCCAACCTGTTATCAGTCAGTCAATTAACAAAAAATGGATGTAAACTGGAATTCACAAGTGAAGGCTGTAACATTTATAGTATCAATAAAGTACTCATTGCAACAGCAAAATTGAGTGATAACATGTACAAACTCAATATAGCAACTCATAATGCATATGCTTCTACATTTGAGAGTAATACAGATTTGATTACATGGCATAAAAGAATGGGTCATTTGAATATTGCAGATGTTAAGAAGTTAGAGGTTTGTGCTGAGGGTATAAAAATATCAAGTAAAGAGATTGATTCTGTATGTAAACCTTGCTGTGAAGCTAAACAAAATAGATTTCCGTTTCCTCCATCTAATTCTAGAGCAAATGAATTGCTAGAGATTATACACACAGATCTTTGTGGTCCGATGGAGACACCTTCTGCAGGAGGAGGAAAGTACTTCATAACCTTCATAGATGATTTTTCTAGAAAAGTATATGTGTATATTCTAAAGAATAAGTTGGATATAAAATCTGTGTTTAAAAAGTTCAAAGAAGAGGTAGAAAATGAATTAGAAAAGAAAATAAAAGTCTTGAGGAGTGATAATGGTAGAGAATACTGTAATAAAGATTTTTCTGCTTTTCTAGAAACCTCTGGTATCAAGCATCAAACCAGCGTTCCGTACACTCCGGAGCAGAACGGGCTGGCCGAGCGCATGAACAGATCATTGGTTGAGCGTTCTAAATGTATGCTGTTTGAAGCTAATTTAAAGAAAACATATTGGGCTGAAGCAGTTATGACAGCAGCTTATGTTATTAATCGGTCACCATCAAGAGTTTTGAATGAGGTAACACCATATGAAAAATGGTCCGGTAAGAAACCAAACATTTCTCATTTAAAGATATTTGGTTCTAAGGCCATGGTACATGTTCCTAAGCAAAACCGTTTGAAATGGGACCGCAAATCAAATGAATTAATTTTTGTGGGTTATTGTGAAAACACAAAGGGCTACAGATTGTATGACCCAGTTAGTAAAAAGATGGTAATCAGCAGGGATGTGATTTTCATTGAGAAAACAGAGAATACTGAAAATATCACACAGGAACCTGTATCAGTGCCACCACTTACTTCTATTACCCTTAGTTCTACTAATGATACATTAGAGTGTGAAGAGAGAACTACTGATGTAAACAGCCCACAAAATACTACACAAAATGACACATTAACACACACAAGTGATGTATCGTTTGATAGCTGCAATGGTTCTGACGACTCCACATATTATCCAAATACAAGTGTTCTTGATGATAGCAATAGCAATGATGATTTCCAGAGAAATATCACTTTAAGATCACACCAAAGGCATAATATGCAGGGAAATAATTTTATGTGTTGCACACAAATTTCAGATCCACTATCTGTAAAAGAAGCACTATCAAGTTCTAATGCTAAAGAATGGAAAGAAGCGATGGATGAAGAATACAGATGTTTATTAGAAAATAATACATGGGAGCTGACTAGTCTACCACCAGATAAGCATTCAATACCATGCAAATGGGTATATAAGACAAAAACAAATGAAAATGGCCAGATAGTTAAATACAAAGCTCGACTTGTGGTAAAAGGATGTTCACAAAAATTTGGAATTGACTACACTGAGGTATTTTCACCGGTTGTAAGACTTGCATCATTAAGATATTTATTTGCTTTAGCAGTGAAATATGATTTGGATATATGGCAAATGGATGCAGTATCTGCTTTTCTTCAGGGTGACATAGAGGAGGAGATTTATATGATGCAACCACCTATGTATAGCAATGGAAAACAAGAAGTGTGTTGTTTAAAGAAGTCATTATATGGTTTAAAACAAGCTAGCAGGCAATGGAATAAAAAGCTTGATTTTACATTAAAACAAATGGGATTAATACAATCAAAGCAAGATCTTTGTATTTACTATAAAATTGAAAACAAGGACAACATGATATTTTTGGCAATATATGTCGATGACTTAATTTTATTTACTAATAATCAGAAGTCAAAATATTATATAAGAGAAGAATTGCATAAAAAATTTAAAATGAATGATCTTGGAGAGTTATGTTACTGTTTGGGAATACATGTGGAACGAGATAGAGAGAGAGGAATAATTTATCTCGATCAAAAGAAGTATATACAACAAGTATTACAAAAATATGGAATGTCAGATTGTAAAGCAGTAAAAACACCAATAGATTTGAATACTAAGTTACAAAAGTCAGAAGAAACAAAGATTTTAGATGATATTCCTTATCAGGAGATAATTGGATGTTTATTATATATTTCTCAAGTTACTAGGCCTGATATAAGCTTTGTTATAAATCTATTGAGTAAACACAATAATAAGCCTGAAATGCAACATTGGATGGCACTTAAAAGGGTAATGCGTTACTTAAAAGGCACTCAAGATTACAGACTCAGTTATAAACAAAACCTAGATGAGAACATGAGTCATGGATACTGTGATGCTGACTGGGCCAGCTCAGAAGATGACCGGCGTTCCTGTACCGGTTACACATTCTTGTTTCAGGGAGGAACAATCAGCTGGAACTCAAGGCGTCAGCCTACTGTTGCTCTGTCTACAACAGAGGCAGAATATATGTCTTTGTCATCATGTGTGCAGGAGGCTTTATGGTTAAAGCAATTTCAAGAAAGTTTCTGGCCAACAATAAAAGGCGAGGCTATGATTATTTATAGTGATAATCAGAGTTCTATTAAACTTTCAGGTTCCGACAATTATCACTCTAGGACCAAGCATATCGACGTGAGGCACCATTTTGTTCGTGACAAAGTACTTGATGGAGCAATTGATGTTCGATATATACAAACAGACGTGATGGTCGCCGATGCCCTTACTAAAGCAACTTCGCACTCAAAATTGGCTTTTTGTTCGTCGAAGATGGGGTTGTGTTTAAGGGAGGATGTTGGAACAATACTAAACACAACATAATATCGATTAAATATATTAGTCTGTGGTGCCTGTCTACTCTATGGCGCGTCACTTGTCTCTGTTACTGTTCATCATTACTTTGCAATATACGATATCAGTTAATTACTACTTTCCGGGATTTTCATTAAGTTTCCCACAAGATTAATTAAAAAAAGAAGTATATACTTGTAAGGTATATTTTATTTCCGGTAGCAAATATTTTATTCGAGGTAGTATTTAAAATTCAAACAGTGGCAACACTGTGGCGTTCAGTTGTTTGTGGCGGACCTTGAAAATGGCACTTCAGTTTTGGTGTTGATGCAGTGCAGACCTACAGTAGATAAAATGTAATTAAAGTGTTCCAGAACCTACCCGAGGATTTTATTTCTTACAAATCAGAAGTGGCAAGTACCCAAGATATTTTACTTTTTATACCGCTCAAACATATCATTATTTAAAATAGTTTCTATGCATACGTGCGTCTGCGCATGCGATACTTTGTAGTTGATATCAGTGTAGAGTTGAAATAATAGAATAGACTTATATTAATATATTCGGTATTACGTAACTTTTCTGAATACAATTGTAATTCTCATACAGGAAACTTAATTATAAATTATGGTATAAATAGTCTCAAACGAATCGGTCTAATACTTTCCTGTAAATCAGGCCCAATGTGCTGAGATATAAGAAGGGGCATTTTCGCTAATTATTATTCAACAATTTTCTTCCTACCTACATGCTCCATTTCAATTTATGTATGCAGACATGTTATTGGCTTTTATTAATAGTGTAATAGTACTCACAAGGCGTTAAATTACACCATAACCTCAACGTGCCGCAATGCTCTCATTTCACATGGCCACCAACATTGATTTTTATTACACATCTTATTGTTTTATCAAAGTTACTGTGTACCTTGGTGTTTTTGAAAAGAAAGTTGTTTTCTCCTATTAGTAGTAAAAGCTGCACTTGCTAAAACTCCTTTACCCTAAACCTAGCTTTCACCTAACCTAGACTTAGGACACTCGCAACTGTGTGCTAGTTACATAGTCGACCTTGGTTACAAGTTTCAGGTATTATGCAGAAAGAAAATAAAACCCCAATGCATCGGCTTCGTGTTCGTGAGTTGCTGAGATCCCGACAGCCAAGTACAAGCAGAGGTCATCGGGACAGTGGCAGAGCGTATGAAGCGGGTACGAGATTAGGAGCCGTTCACGTCACGACGATAGGCGTCGTGAAGTGGAACGGTAGTTGCAACTGGAACAAGAACCGATGCGAGTTCTACGCGATGACTTGGACCGAGAGAGGCGTTACCAGGCGCAGCATACTGTGAGTAGTCCAAGAGTTATTGAGGATCGTCGGAGTAGTCAGTTGGGCCATAGTAGGGATACTGTTTCCCGACGTTCGCGTTCATAGCCCGACTGGAAAAAACCAATGTTTTGCGAAGACCTGAACATCGGGCTGAACATCGTGTGAAAAAAGAAAGATCTGAAAGCCCCATGTTCTCGTCTAAGCATGTAACCGATCTAATTACTTAATTCTAATAAAATGCAGTTGCAGCCGTCGACTACTCGCACACTATTTTCTAGTCACTCCAGTGGTCATAAAAATATATTATTTGATTTTGAGCCGCCTCCAAAAAGCAACGCGTTGACACATGGCCAAAAAAAATGTTAACGAGTGCGCGAGCGTCTGCGGCTGGGACGATAGATCCATTTTGCAAAATTCCAAGGTTTGGCCAAGAGTTGAAGAAAGTTTACCATCTATATAATAGTTAACTGGTCAGTGGCAAAATAAATTAGCCGAAGCATTTCTTTTTGAACAAATTATGGTCAAATCTTGGAGGATATGCTAAAACGTAAATGCAAATACAATGAAGCAATTGAAGTGTACTATACGACAAATTAGCCTTGTTGAACCAATGCAACATTGAGGGGAGACGTGCCGTCGATTGTATAATTCACGGGTGACTGATAAAACTATATAATCGAGCGCTATCTCTTTAAATTGATCACAACCAGAGCCGTTTTTATTGTTCGATGAGTTATAAGAATTCTTATCAAGCATTCGATTGACCAAATAATTAGGAATCGAGGCATAAGAGTGAATATAATTTGGGTTAAAAAGAAATGGCTAAGCCAAGTTAGTCAGTCACAACGACACTATAAAAACGGTAACATAAAAAGTAATAGCTACTTGGTTGCTAGTAGTTCACTATAATATGATAGTAAAATCACAGATACAGATTCACACATCATTCAATAACGAAGGAATGCAGGTGAACTTCGTTGATTGTTTCTAGCGGCGAGTTTTAAATGTACCTACATATTGAATAAAACAAACGCGCTCAGGTAGCGGTCCGGCCATCAAGTCGTATTACCTTTGTTACTCGTAAAGCAATAAGTGATGTGGAAGTCGATATCGACAGTATGTGTCGATATATTTTAGATCTTTGCATCTAGTTTGACCTATTGAGGATATTAGTTTATTATGATGATTTGTATTCGTTTTTAGATAGAACTTTTTAGTTAATTTGGTAACATGTTCTTTTAATGTTGGGAATTTTAATTTGCTGTGCAGTATTTTTAAATTGGTCCGAAAAGGGGTATTCATTGAGATTTTAAGTGCTTTGTTTTGTATGACTTGAAGTTTGGTGTAATTACTAATACAAGTGCTGCTCCACACAGGTGCAGCATACGTGATACAGGGTCTTATTAGGGTTGTATACAATTTTAATTTGGTACTAGGGCTAATTTTAGATCGTCTATTAAATATGGGATGGAGGGCATTAATTGACTTTATCCCTTTCAGTCGAAACAATTCAGTATTTTTGGTCCAATTTAATTTATTATCAAGCGTTAGTCCAAGATATTTGGTGTAAGTGCGCCATGGTAGGTCACAGCCATCAACCGTCAATTTTTTAATTGGAAGAGCTCGCTTCCGTGTAAACAATATAGCTTCAGTTTTGGTAGTGTTTAATTTAAGCTTCCATTGAGTGAAATAGGTAATAAGGAGATGTAGTGATAGTTGCAAACGCTCGACTACAAGATCAATATCATTGCTTGTAGTGAAGGATGCTGTATCATCAGCAAAGCAGGCAAGATGAGTATATGGTTGCTTGGGTATGTCATTGATGTATAACACAAATAACTGAGGACCAAGCAAGGAGCCTTGGGGCACTCCGGTAGGTATAGATCTTGGTTTAGAAACAATGTCACCAATATGTACACAGAAGGAGCGATTTTCCAAATATGACTTGATAATTTTGACGAGTCCCATAGGAACATCGTACATAATAAGTTTGTGTAATAAGCCCGCATGCCATACGGTATCAAAAGCTTTTTCTACATCAAGTAGTATCATACCTGTAGATTTACCCAAATTTATATTGTGTGTAATATGCTCTGATACTCTAGCCAATTGCTGAACAGTGGAATGTCCCCTGCGAAAGCCGAATTGTTCGGGTAGTAGCAGATTGTTAGTAGCCTTACTTAAGCGAGAAGAAATAATCGCTTCAAACAGTTTGCCAAGGGAGGGCAAGAGACTAATAGGTCGGTAGTTGGTTGGAATAGTTTCGTCTTTACCAGGTTTTTTGAATGTAATTATTTTGGCCCTTTTCCAGGTAGAAGGAAAATAACCAATCTTAAGGCATCCATTGAATATTTTAGTAATAAGAACCACACATTTACTTGAAAGATTCTTGATTAGACAATTGTGAATACCATCCACACCAGGTGATTTGCGATTTTTTAGTTTTTTTAGTAAAGCCGACACCTCCCTAGGTCGTACTAGATTGGGACAATTGAAATTTTTGAGATTGGTGAGTTTATCCAATGATGTGGCAACGGCCGTTTCAGTGGCATCGTCACTTTGCCAGTTGATAGTAAGTTTCATATTATCGTGAAAGGCGTCGGAAAGTATTTCACTTTATTCAGTGGTGGATGTCGTTAGTTTATTGTCCTTAGTTTTTAGGGGTGGGATCGTAGTTGGCCTATAGTTAAGGGATTTGACGATTTTCCAGATGTCACTTGAAGGATTATCAATTTTGGTTAATTTGGCGTTCCATATTTTATCATTGTGTGAGATAATTAATTGTTTGATTTGAGATTTTAGGTGATTAATATCTATGGCAATGGCACATTTAATAGTAGGATTTATTTCTTTTAAGAGTAGTCTCCTTAGCCGATTTTTATTTGTTATTAAGCTTTTAATGCGTCTCGGTAACGAGTATTGTTTGGTAGTAGTAGGACCCGATGGTACATTTTTATCACCACTCTTAAGAATCGCGTTTTGGAGTTGAGTGATAGCAGCATCAATACTGGATGAGGAATTGTATGTGCTAGTTGTTAATGAAATATTTTTGTCTAGGTCGGCTCTGTAACTGGACCATTTTGCATCAGCATAACAATATCGCATATGGCTAGCCCTCGAAAAATTTCCTCCGATGGAAAATAATACTGGGATATGATTTGATGATAATGCTGGCAAGGATCTTAATTCAGATATCGTAGTTACATTAACAGCGATAAGAACATCAGGAGTGGAAGGAACATGAGTACTGTTATAATGAACTAATGTTGGGGTTGATGGAGCGTAAACTTGGTAGTCGTGGTCGATCATATGATCGAACAGAATAGAACCACGAGTGTTGTTTTGACTTCAGTTCCAATACTGGTGTTTGGCATTTAGATCGCCCATGACTAATACTCTATGCCCTATATTACGCAATACATCAAGATCGCACTGGACTAATGGTAGATTAGGGGAGTTATACGCAGACACAATAAACATATCGGTATCGGGAGAGGTTAGGTGGATGCCTATACATTCGAGATTGTAAGTGGACGAGATATGAATTAGTCTATGAGGAACGTCTTTTTTGACAAGGATTGCGACTCCCTGACCTTTACCGTCGGGTTTTTTGTCATGACGGTACGTAAAATAACCAGGTGTCTCTAAGTTAAGGTTCGCAGTTAATCGGGTTTCACAAAGAGCTATAATATCAACACAGCGGTCACTCGCCAGGTCTAAACATTCGGATATTTTTGATCGAATGCCGTCAGCATTCCAATATAGAAAACGAAGCTCACCTGTATTATTACACATATTGTCCAAGGTGAGTAAGTATTAAAATGACTTTGTCCATCATATGGTTGCAAGCACTAAACTGATTTTTAAGTGTTTTAATTGTTTTAAAGATATGTAGCATTTCGGACGTAGTATTATCTAGGGAAGTAGAATGTAGTTTGGGTAAATTCTGAGGCTCGACAGTTTCGGCTTGGACACCCTTGGATGTGACCGCAGCCCATGGACGTCCATCGACTTTGGCGTAGATCCTAGATTTGCGAAGTTCTTGAGCTTCTTTGATTTTGTCTTGCCGAGCCTGTAGAAGGCGAAGGTAGTTCAGACGTTCTTTGCATTGTCTGTAGTTGGCTGGATGGTCTTCCCCACAGTTGCAGCACTTGGCCGCTTCCAAGCGGTTAATCTTTGCACATTCTGCAGTTAGATGATCTTCCGGACACTTCACACATCTAGGAGGTAGGTTGCAGTTCTTCGAGGAATGGCCAAATGCTTGACAACGGTAGCATTGGGTGCCATAAGTATTTTTGTTGCGATACTTGACGATACGAACAACACAATGACTGATGTATTTGATGCTCTTGAACTTCGCTATGTCGGCACCAGCGGGCAGTTGAACAAGAAAGGGTGGACACGATGCGGTTTTGCCATCGGCTACTTTCATTTTTCGAACCTTAGTATTTGGATAACCAATCAACGCCAGTTCATCCGAAAGGTAATCTTCAACATACTCGGGAAGTCCAAAAATTACGGCTCGCGGTATTCTTTCATCCTTACGAGCAAAAGTGTGATAAGGGATGCCTTCAGTGCGAAGGCCATCCTTAAGGGTTTGGTGACTGTCAGTCGAGTGAGCATGAACAGAAACTTTGTTGTTCCCTTTATACTCAAGATGAAATGTCTTAGCATAACGTGCAACTATAGTCTTTAAGGATTCATGAGTCCAATCCTTGTTCATGGAAATGAAAATTGGTGGGATCTTACCCAATTTTCTGGTAGAAGTCTGCAGAGAGTTGCCAGTAGCAGCATCTTCAGTAGCTAGATCTCTGAATCTATTTGTAGTATGTACAGGGGTTCCAGGTTGAAGTTTGGTCGGGCGTGCAGCTCGCTTGGGTTTATTCCATTCCGTAGGATCAATTTCATCAGTTTCAATAGGCCGCTTTGCAGCAAGAGATGGGTTTGAGTGGCTTCGGGTTATAAACCTATCCATATCGGCTTTGAGATAGTCGATATTTTTATGTCGATAAAGAGTAATCCCATCACTATTATGAAACTATGACGTATCTAGCGGTGGTAAAGCTAGCGAACGTGCGACAGCAGCAAGTGCGTACGCCGAACTGCGTTCGATATGATTAGCTATTAACCTGAATTTTATGTTTCATTGTCCAAATAAATAAATAAAAAGAAACCCCTTTAGTAAACCGCGAGCTCGTGCCTACTGATGAAAACTACAAGTACAAAACTAACAAAACTACAAGAAAAATTGCATGCTTTGTTGAATTAATACAGACATTGCTTTGCCAATACTTTATTAGAATTGGGGTTTGCTAACGTTAGAGAAATGACTGTAGAAGTTAATACTAAAAAGCCCGTTGTTTATGGACCTCGAGGAGACGTCTGAGAAATGATTAGACGTGTTAGACTCTGAAATCGTTAGGGATTCTGTTTCAAAATATGCTAGTCTTAATATACTGTTTCGGAGAAAGGACGCGGGATGTCTAGAATATGTTTCGATTATACGAGTAGAATGTTAAATTCGGTGACAATAAAGGAGCGTTATCCTATGTATGCCAAACATAGATGAAGTGATTTCCCGTTTATCTGGTCAAACATGTTTTATTACTATCAATTTAATATTATAGGATATTATAAACTTCCTATCTTGGAGCAGTCTAAGCATTTTTCCTCTTTCGTAACACTGGATGGCTAATAAGAGATCCTAATCTGTTAGACTTGTATGTATCACCATCATTGTACCTAAATCTTTTATTTAAAAGAGATACCATGGAGTCTCTTGCTGGCTCTTCTCTGTGGAATTGCATTACAAACCGATGCCAAAAACTAAATTATTAATTTAGCTTAATTTTAACTTTTGACTATTTGGAAGCATTGGCACGAATTTATTCGAATAAGACATTTTGATTTAGAAAGCCGATTGGCACTATATTAAAATTTCTAACACTTCGAGACTTAAGCGGTAACAAATGGGACAAGGTTGTCGGTAAAGTACAGTGGGGGGTTAAATAATACAACATACTCGTAAAAGACCACGGGTAGGACACCAGCCGAGGTTATGTTTGGTACACAAATGACTTGCGAGTCAAACCCTAGGCTAAATGTAATTCGGCAAGAAACATGAGGAGGGTGACTTAAGCGATATTAGGGACCACGTTAAAGTAGCGATAGATGCAGAGCAACAAACACAAAAACAGAAATGCGACAAAGATAGGCGTCCTGTTAGAGTATACGTTGAAGTAACTAAAACTGCTTTTGCTAATGATCAAAAGTATTACCTTCATATGTGGGCACCTATAGAGTAACGATGTTGTTAGGAAATGATAGATTAAACGGCAGACCACAGTAGCCTCCGACCGGATGTTGCCTTGGATCAATTTTGCTGCATTAAAAGTAAACGACTGTGTGAACATAATGATGATGATGATTCTAATAATAGTAATGATGAATTGTTCTTTTATAATAATTAAGCGAGTTATATGGATTTGCTATATTTGCTAATAATAATTTTAGTAATTACTAGCGGCCCGTCCCGGCTTCGCACGGGTGCGATATTACCCGTGGGCGATGCTGCGGGGCGAAGCTAGTATCTACAAAAAGTAGCCTAAGTTACTCCTTATATCACCGGATACCTATTGGTGAGGATCCCATCAAAATCGGTTTAGCCGTTCCAGAGGTTAGCCGGAACAAACAGACAGACTGACAAACAAACAGACAGACAAAAATTAAAAACAAAATGTTATTTTGGTCTATGTACTGTGTATAAATTTTGTTATTACAAACGGACACTCCAATTTTATTTATTTATTTATATCCGACATTGAATTACTAATGATAATGAACAATTAGAACATTATCATTAATAATACTGTTACAATTAGAACATAAAACATTTGTTGTGGATTATTTAATCTGTATCAATCTGTATTCCTCGTGATTAGCCTGATGCTAATCATAGAGCTGTGTCAAGTTTGGCCTGATGTCAACTTGGCATAAGTATAATCGTATGGTTCTGCCTGATGCGAACAAAGAGTTGTGTCAAGATTGGCCTGATGTCAACTTGGCATGATTATAATTAGTATTCCTCGTGATTAGCCTGATGCTAATCATAGAGCTGTGTCAAGTTTGGCCTGATGTCAGCTTGGCATAAGTATAATTGTATGGTTCTGCCTGATGCGAACAAAGAGCTGTGTCAAGGTTGGCCTGATGTCAACTTGGCATGATTATAATTAGTATTCCTCGTGATTAGCCTGATGCTAATCATAGAGCTGTGTCAAGTTTGGCCTGATGTCAACTTGGCATAAGTATAATTGTATGGTTCTGCCTGATGCGAACAAAGAACTGTGTCAAGGTTGGCCTGATGTCAACTTGGCATGAATATAATTGTATGGTTCTGCCTGATGCGAACCTACTATGTCCATTACTAGCCTGATGCTAATTTAGTGTGATAGGATTGGCCTGATGCGAATCCAAACTTTGGTTGACCTGATGTTGATCATAGTATAATTATTAGCCTGATGCTATTCCAATACACAAATGATTGACCTATGCCATGATTGCCTGATGCAAATCCACGTCTGTTAATACAGTTGTAATTGTTGCTTTAAAATGTTACCAAATCAAAAGTAATTGTATATGTTCATATTTTATTTCTGGGTTAATGTTTTAAGAAAAAATTTAATTTACTGAACTACTTAATTTTTGTAAGTAATATTAAGATTATTAAATTTAAATTTCTTATATTCCATGTTAAGCTATTAATATTGTTCCTACTGACGCAAACAACTGACCGTGGCCCTGATTCCTATATGTATGTGGACATACATGAGGTCAGGATGGACGAATGTAAGGTATATTTTATTTCCGGTAGCAAATATTTTATTCGAGGTAGTATTTAAAATTCAAACAGTGGCAACACTGTGGCGTTCAGTTGTTTGTGGCGGACCTTGAAAATGGCACTTCAGTTTTGGTGTTGATGCAGTGCAGACCTACAGTAGATAAAATGTAATTAAAGTGTTCCAGAACCTACCCGAGGATTTTATTTCTTACATACTTTAATTTTCAAGGAGTATTTAACTAATTTATGATCGTATTTAATAAAAATGCCTATATCGGCAGCAGTTTGAAATTAGTTGGTGCGTCAAAATAAAAGTACTAGTTCGTCCAGCTCAGATGAAGAAAGAAATAGAATTTTACAAATCTTTGATCGTGAGAAACGAAAAGTTTGACCACATAATATTGATTTGATAATGTCTTGTCCGATCTTGTTCGGTACAATAGAACGATATTGTTATTGTCGCCATGTTTCTGCTTTTAGTTTTTAAAATTGGCGCTCAACTTCTCAAAACGCTCACAACGACCCACCTTTTGAGATGGGGCGTCGTCGTGAGCTTGGCCTGAGCATAAGTAATGACGTCATCAATGACGTTTTCGCCGCGACCACAACGATCGTGGTCGCCATGTGGAGCGCCTGAATGAGCATTTTAGACGTTGTGAACGCCAAGTGGAACGTACCCCAAGTGTGCTGGGGTTTGTTGACTTTTAGAACACGCGTTTTTTCCCAGCGTGCGGTGGGGAAGTGTAATATTCTGACCCATCCCCACACGGGTTAAAGCTAGCTCCAAGACGTAAGCCAAACCAAACGTAAGCTAGAAAGGCTCGGGTGCCATTTCACTCCTGTACCTCATACCACTGCATACGACTTCATACGAGTACTATAGAAGATCATCGTCATAGACGATTAAGGGAATGGAAGAGGCCTTATTGCCATACCATGTGTCCTTATTGTTTTAATTTTTGTGAATGGGGAATACCGTTTTCGTCGTGTACCCTGCTGCCGCCACTCGTGGAGAAGGCCTTTATGCGAAGGTTTTGTGCGGACTCGAAGATGCCTCCCTGTGGTAATGTGAAGGCCGGCTCTGGCATAGCACCATAGGTCATGAAATTGGATGCGACTCGGCAGTGTTTCATAACTAAATAGATATAAGTAAATATCCTTGGACATTTCACACAACGCAATCTCGTCCCAAGCTAAGCAACTTAATGCTTGTGTTATGGTAACGAGATGGATGTTAAACTTCTTTTAAACTTTTTTTTTTGTAAATACATACATATTAAAGATAGAAAACACCCAGACCCGAAACAAATACTTGTAGGTCCTACAATTATTTCTTCCGTGCGGGGATAGAATCCGCGACATGCTGCGCAGCAGTCGATCGCTCAACCACTTTTTCTTTTCTGATGATATGCGATTACCGTTGGCAACCCCTTTTTTACGTTGGGCATCCTTATGCCCGACCGCTATACGCCAGCCGAGTTATGTGGAACTCCGGGGCGCGGAAAGATGGTAGTTGCGCCCCCACCTACCCACTAAAACCAACGGTGTCCCTCAACTGCCCTAAACAGGACCACGGGTTTCACTCCCCTGTGGGGAGCATGTTCCGCGACACTGATGGGACTTGACCCGCTTTTACAAGAGAGGCACATGCGGGACATTGCACGTGCCCCCGTCAGGCGCCGGATGCAACGGCGAGCGACCCACGCGGTAGCAATGGCAGCCATGGCACGCCTGCCTGGCCGCCCCTCCCCTGCTAATGGTGGCAGCCCTGGCCTTAACGCCTGGCCGCCCTCCACTGCATAACCACGCCGTTTGTCGCGGCAGGTTAAGGCTTCCGAGGCAACTCTTGAGGACAGAGGAGTCCCCACAGCCAAATCCCACCACGACTCCATGTGCCGCTCTTCGTCTGGCCTCTCCCCGTGGGTCCGCCCGGCATGGGTGACCCTGAGCCGGTATGACCCCAACGGATCCTAAAGGCACGCAAACAAGGTGTATATTATGTTACTCTTTGGGTAGCACGGTCGGAGGCTGACGCCTACCCTTGAATACATGACGTTCCCAGCACCACCCAAGGATCATGTTGCGCAGCATGTCGCGGGTTCGATCCCCGCACGGAAGAAATATTTGTACGACCTACAAGTATTTGTTCCGGGTCTGGGTGTTTTCTATCTATAACATAAATGTATTTACAAAAAAAAAAAAAAAATGTATATAAGTAGTTTATCATCCATCTCGTTACCATAACACAAGCATTAAGTTGCTTAGCTTGGGACGAGATGGCGTTGTGTGAAATGTCCAAGGATAATTATTTATATTAATTATTTATTATTTAATTGGCTACTACTATTCAGCCAATATATGACCCACTGCAGAGTCGGGCCTCCTCCTATCACAGGGAGGGTAATAAACCTACTGTGCTACGCTGGCCAGACCGGTGGTACCGGGTTTTGTGTCAAATTTTCCTCTTGCGGTTAGGCTTTAGGCTTTGTCATTTCCTTTTGTCGGCTCTTACGACACCCTCAGGATGAAGTCGGGTGGCGACACTATGTACTCTAAATCCGTCAACACATGGAACAGCAATACAATTCACAGTATTCAATTTCGATTACCCCTTCGTTCTATTAGTTAAATATGGTGACAAAACCAAACGCTGCATATTCTAAATATGGGTATATTTTCAAAAATATCGTATTACATGACTTGCTTTATCTATTTACAAAATTATATATTACCGCCAATATTGTTCATCGCGTCTATTATATTATTAAAAAAAGACTAAAATACATCGTGGACCGCGGTACATTCAATACACGATTACTTACAAAATTAAGCGTATACAAAAAATAAGCTTCGTAAATGCATTAGCCTTGTCATTTTATCCAAAAATAACGTTTATTACAGTATTATTTCAAGCTATCGCGCCAAAGCTTAGACCATTGTATTTTTTTTTAATTGTATGCTAGGACGACACACGAGCAGGTCACGCACACGCCATTAGTTCCACACCTGATGGAAAGTGGTCACTGTCACCACTATTTCAATCGGGTCAGGATACAATGCTGTAAATATTGATAGGTAATGTAAAATTTAAAAAATTCAGTGTTGTGCTGTCAATTTAACCTATTAAAACCAAATTATAAAGCACATAACAATAAAAAGTAACTACATACGTATAAACATACAGGGTGAATTGCCCCTGACCTTTAAAGATTCACCCTGTATACTTTTACAAAATATGTTCCCCATTATAGGACACATCGCGCGTCGTACATAAGCGTATATATCTTGAAAGGTGTACATCTTTTGAAGCGGTCCGAGCTTGAGTTTAGATTTAAATAATTTATTTACGTATTCCAAAAGAGTTCGTCGAAACGAGACTATTGAGGTTTAGCGAAACAACGGAACTTCCGCGTCCATGTAGGATGCTTCGGTATGTCTATCGACCCATCTCTTATCTACCTTAAAAACTAAACAGTTTTTAAAAATAAATGGTAATGGTACACCTACTAAAAGTCTCATTCGTACTGCTTATAAAAAAACTATTAACACACAATTTCAGTCGCTCACATGTAATTTTATAATTTAGGTCCACATAAATTTACTCTTTTTACCATCATTTCAGCCTATAACCCAGTGCCAAGTCGGGTCTCTTCGTGTAGGGTCATTAGCCTACTGTACCAAGATGTGTTCGCGGCACAGGGTTTGTATCAAATTTCCCTTTGTACCGGCTAGCTTAACGCCTCTTAATACGATAAAAAAAAATTGGAGGGAATAAATGATTACCATATTAATATCAAAACGCCGCGTGAGTTCTTTACAATGACTATTATGTTTTCTAGTTAGTTGTTTTTCGCAATACATCGTAATATTTTGTTTTAATATGGCCGAAGGGCGTATGCGATATAAAAATGCTCCGTGGACATTTTTGGGGGATACCCAGCAGTGGAGTCTTTGGGCTGAAATTATGTAATTGTAGGAGAACTCACATTAACTGACATACAAAATACAAATTGTCGTTACATTGACACGATCGAGTAAATGAAAAAGTCACTCTGTATAGTTTTGACATAGCGCGTAATAAATTTGTGTCGAATCATTTGACCAACTAAGAAAACATAATAAGAGAAACATTTGATCCTTTTAATGAAGTAATAAAGAACTAAATAACTCACATTGTGTCACCATTTAGTCTTATGAGACTGCGTCCGATGCATTTTGCTCCCTCATACGGATAGTTTATATGGACGATATGCCGCTATGATGTTTGAAATACATAGTTTAGAAATGAATTACTTACCCCCTTATTCATAACCGGCTCTTACTTGTAACTCCATCAGTGAAGTAGGTACATAAAAATTAAATTATAAATTTAAATAAACCCCGACACAATAACCTTATAAAGTAAAAACTAAAAATTAATACTTCGCGTTGGGGGACCACTCCCACTTATTTATTACCTGACCCCTGGTCCCCCAACGCGAAGTATTAATTTTTAGTTTTTACTTTTTAAAGGTTATTGTGTCGGGGGTTTATTTAAATTTATAATAAAAAAAATATTTTATACTTTTTATAGGTACATACTTATTATAATGCAGATTTTGTTAAATTGCACGTAATGCCGTCACGTCATTTGAGACTCCACTCGATTATATTTGCAGACATTCGGTTATTCTTCCCCAATTTCACCCCTCATAACTTTTAAACGGCTCACCCGATTTTCATCAAATCATGTCTAAGAACACTCGCCCGTAACTCACCTTTCATACAAAAAAAACTTTATTGAAATCGCTTCATCCGTTCGCGAGCTACGAAGCCACAGACAGACAGACACGTCAAACTTATAACACCCCTCTTTTTGCGTCGGGGGTTAAAAATAAAACAACACGCACTTCAATAGCACAGCGCGTTGATATAAGACACGTATACCATATCCAGTTGTATCCAATGGCTTTTCTGGATGCGCGCTAACACAGATCGGATAACGCAGACATTTTTTTCAATTCTATTTTAAAGAGGAAGTGCAGGTACAACATCCGGCACCTTCCATGGAAACTAGTATAAATGGTGATGAAAGAGAGATAAGTTGAAAAGTATGAGATTAGGCAAGGCTGCAGGGTATGACAGGATTACCGTCGAGATGCTGAGGGCTGGACAGGGCATAGTGGCTAGCCAGCTGTACCGCCTTTTCAATTTGTGCTGGCGAAATGGGCAAGTACCGGGAGACTGGTGCAAAGCCGTAATAGTGCCATTATATAAGGGACAAGGTCACGACAAGAGTGCACAAATTACCGCGGTATAAGCCTTCTCAGCGTCGTCGTCGATATATTGTACGCGAAAGTGTTAATTGAAAGGGTTGTGAATGAAACAGATGAAAAAGTGTGGGATGCACAAGCGGGATTTAGAAAGGGAATGGGATGTACGGATCAGGTCTTTTCCTTGCGGTGCATAGCCGAAAAGTGTTTGGCTTAAACCAAGAAGGTCAATTGCGCGTTCGTGGATCTAGAAAAGGCCTATGATAGAGTGGTGCGGAATGAATTGTGGTCAGCATTGTCCGTGAACGGTGTGAGCAGTATCCTTATACGAGCATTGCAATCTCTTTATAGGGACTCCAGTGCTTGTGTAAGGATAAACGGGGCATACACTGAATTGTTTAATATCGAAAAGGGTGTTAGACTGTTCATGAACAATTGCTTGACAGATTTAAAAGAGAATGAAAGTGGGTTGAGAATGACTGAGTTACTCGTCAAATGTTTTCTCTATGCTGATGACCAAGTATTAGTTGCGTCTTCGGCCGAGGAGTTGCAGGAGATGGCAACTGCTATGAGTGGAGCTTTTGCTAGAAAGGGAATGAAGATGAATGTTAAGAAGACAAAAGTGATGGTGTTTGAAATAGATGAGGCAGTGACAGTCTGCAATATCGTGATTGGAGATGAACAAGTTGAACAGGTGAATGAGTTTGTGTATCTGGGTTCAAAGTTTACAACAGATGGAAAGTGTGAGAGTGATATCGAAAGAAGAGTGAATGTAGGGAACATGGTGAACGGAGCTTTGCACTCCTTTATGAGCAGTCGGAAGGTGTCTAACAAGGCTCGTTTGGCTGTGCATGAGGGAGTGTTGGTTCCGACACTCATGTATGGAAGTGAAAGTTGGGTATGGCAGAAGAAACATGAAAGCAGAATAAATGCAGTTGAGATGAGAGCGTTAAGAAGTATGATAGGAGTTAAACTGAGTGACAGGATAAGAAATAGTGAGATAAGGAAGCGTTGTGGTCTGAAAGAAGATGTATTGACAAAAATTGAGAAAGGTATGCTGAGATGGTTTGGCCATGTCGAGAGAATGAATGAAGAACGATTGACGAAAAAAGTGTATAAGGCGAGTGTGAATGAAAGTGTTGGAAGGGGAAGACCTAGGCGGACGTTTCAAGACCAAATCAGGGACGTCTTGAAAAAAGGCCAGGTCAAGAGTACCCTAAACCGAAGAGCATGTATGAAGGGAATAATGAAAGTGGACGAAGCGAAACAAGTATATATGGATCGTAGCAAGTGGAAAGCTACAAATAAAAAAGTTGAAATATTATAAATCATCCTTAAAATTCCAATGGTAACATGGCTGAGGGTCGCGAGACGTCGAAGCATGCCGACGTGAACCCTCGTCCCCGAAATAAGGAAGTATGTATTTACAAAAAAAATATTATATAAGTAGTTTATCATCCATCTCGTTACCATAACACAAACATTAAGTTGCTTAGCTTGGGACGAGATGGCGTTGTGTGAAATGTCCAAGGATATTTATTTATACAGACAATCCACAGCACTCGGCCATGTTCTGCCCAATCTGACCCGATGGTCAGCGATATTTTTGCCATGTTTGAAATGAAGTTGAGAGGAAAAAAGATGTGATATATTTTTTATGTTCGTTTTATTTTAGGTTAGATAATGAAATAAAGGGCGAATACTTTTGCATGCTCGTTTTTTCTACTTTTCACCGCCGAGACGAGAACCCTTCATCGCTCCGTTACGAATAAGGGGCAATGGGATATTAAGTTCCCTAGTTTAAAAACAAAGTGTACTTTAACGACTCAGTAAAAAAATGCAGCCAATACATTAAGGAAATGTTCCATCAAATATGAACATCACAGTTGTATTTCACATTGTATATTATCAACCACAAGTGATCAACATATTGTATATTTTGTTTAGCTCATACAAAATCTAAGTTTACAGCTTAGCCTAAATACCTAGGTTTAGACAGTCGTATGAAATAGCGTCTTGATAACACGAAAATTTTTTTATCATAAGATTATTGCCATAGTTTTCGTCTGTTTGTCACCCCAATCCACCGGAGTGTCATAAGCCGACTAAATAACAAAGGTTATGACGGTTCATTATTAAACACGCTAACCATTTGAAGTTGTGATGACCACGGAAGAGTAACGCGAAGTTATTTTTTTTATTACTGATAACTTCACCAACTTACCACCACCAGCGTGGTGCTCAATGGCGCGCGATTACGGAAGTTTAGGTGCAAAGGGTTGATCATCCAGACAATGAGGTGAAATGACTGGCAGGGAGCCGGTGCTTATCCCCGATAACTGTAGTCGAGGAGATCTTAACCAAATTGCTCTGTAAACTACGCTATCGCGGTGTAGGACTTTTTGGTAATTGTCGTCGTGACGAGTCTGCTGCGTTTTCGTACAAGAAAAGTAAATACACAGAGTGGTACAAAATTAAGTATAAGAAATATTTGTGCTTCATGTAAATGGCGTAAATATGTGCAGGCTTCTTAATGGAAGAGTACATTTTCTTAAACTTCACCTTAACATCAAGATAAACACCTGAAACTCCCAAATAATAATCACGGTCTCCCAAGAGTGTGTTGCAACAAAACAGTGCCTGGGTTCGTAGTTCTTAGATCTAAGGTCATAAAAGCTACGATTACTACTGGTATCTAAAGGAAGTGTGTGTGAAGTGGATAATAATCACTTCAGTAGCATGTTAGGTATGGGTATATGTCTGATAAAAGAAAATTATAGTTTCCAAAAATCTTTTTTAATAATTTGTCACCAAAACGCGACATCAAGGACAAGCTGTTTGACTATAAACATACAAAATGAGTATTTACAAATTTATACAGGGTGACCAATAACAGTCGATTCCAAAATGAACACCCTGTATACAACGTCAGATCGCACGCGTATGCCTGCAGATTTTTTTCCAAATACAAATTTGTGCTACAATTTGGGGCACTTCGTACAAAGTTTGCGCAATTTTGATAACGTTAACATTCCATGGATATTTTACGAACAAAAACACCGTAAAAATGCAATATATGGCCTCTATAATTTATCAAAATAAATACGTAGACATTTTTCACTTTTTCACACGTCGATACATTTCAACCACTCCTTATCTCTCTTTGGACACGATATCATTTTGGTGAAATACCAAAATCAATTACATCACTATGATTATTTCGAGAACTTAAAATACAATAATTGCAATGACAGATCTATTGCTAGGTGTACAAAATTGGGTCGCATGTGAGATTTTTGAATATCATCAACAGCCTGCGGCCAAATGAAGTTTACTGCTAGAGCATAGACCTTCCAATAGGATTTCCCCAACGCCTGGTTCTGAAGCATACCACAGTATACCAGGTCATCGGTGGCTTTCTTCCTATTTCGTGATCGCCATCGCCAATTGGGATTTTGAGAAACATAAATTGATTTTTGTATGTATTTTAAAACTTTATTATTATTAATATTGATATTTAAAAAAAACACGTCATGGTCGGTCACCATAGTTGTGACGTCATAATGTTATAGCTATTTAATTACAGTACAGCGTTACAGGTTATAACACGTGACTAGATAATAATATAACTTTAAATTATGTATTTGAGGAGCCCCGCAGCAAGTCATAAACGAGCTGAGAAGTAGAAGTAATGATTTCGCATAGCCAAATATTTCGGAAAACGGCGATATTTAAATAAACGCAGAATTGAGTGCCTTAAAAAAATATTCAAAGATCTCACACACGCTTAAAATGTATCAAAATCTACTGCTTCCAAAACAAACTGTTCAGAATATTATCAAAACATCCGAAATAACATGAAGCTTAAGCGATTATTTTTTTCTTTATATAAACCTATCTACTAGTTAGAATTAAACCTTATAATGAGATACAAAAGTGTAGTGCTATATTTGTACATAAATTAAATTATAATTAATAACATAAGGTAAAATAATGTTTTCGTCCAACAAATATTATTTGATTGTACTAACATATCAATTTTTGAGATTACACCTGCACTTGAGAAACACATTAACGTGATATTGTTGTCATCATCATTTCAGCCAAAAAACGTCAACTGCTTGACATTGGCCTCTTCCAAGGATTTTCACAAGGGCCGGTTCTGGGCGGCATCCATTGTTTTCCGGCGACATGGCCCAGCTCATTGTTCCACCGTGTGGGAAGCTTAGTGGCAGTAAGTGGAATCAATACGGTACGTATTCTACGAACGTAAAACACAGTTATGATTTTATATGAATCGTTCTTAAAGTTGTATCCAGGCATTGATGAGTTAGTACAACAAAAATACATTTGTAAGAAAATTAAAATTTGTTCATATGTCAATAGTAAGCACCTAACGCTATGAGCAATAATAAAAACTAGGGCCTTTTAAATATGCGAGTCGTAAAAGTATAAATTCATTGTGTCTGTCCCGCTCTGACATGTAAATATATGTCATACGATTGACCGGGACAGACATAAAGCTTAAAACGCGTTCATATAATAGGCGCCCAGAAACGAAGGCATTGAAATAATTCAAATTGCGCAACATTGGAATAGAATGATTGAATTTTTCATTGTCAAAAAAACAAAGAAATTATACGAGACATAATATACAGAATGTATACCTAAAATTACTATAATTGTAAGGTTTGTTCGAGAACTTCAATGTGCAGGGTGTAACAAAAACTATCACTAAACACACAGCACATTAACCGAGCTAGTGAATGTGATATCCAACTAAAAACTAATAAATATCGAATAAAAAAACTGTTAACAACGTGTTGACGTTAAATCTATAAAACCTTTGTCAATAATTCACAGACGCAGCGGATTCATTGCGTATATTTGGTATTATACTGTCCTAGTGTTGCATGCCTGGAAGAGAATGCGGGTAGCAACATTTTTTAAATGTAATTTATGAAGTAAAACTTTTTTACGCAACCTTGACGATCGTCAAGTTGTCATTACGAAAAGTGAGATCGGGCGAGGCGAACGGAAGTTGAGAGGGAGATATAAGTTGGTGAAGATAGAAAGAGACAGTTAAGTTTCATATATTACTGTAGGGGCAAGCGAGAGAGGTGCGATCACACATTTTCTTTCTCTCACAGCCAGTTACGTTTCATGTATCTAAGACACAGGTCATACTTATTGTCTGTATCACACTGTTAGATCGTGTGATTTTATTTTTTATTTTATTTTATTGTAAATTTAATCAAGTGTAATTGTACTACTGTGTAATTTCTCATGTAATTGATCGCGTTATCGCGCCGGTGTACAATTGGAATAAAATATATCAGCCATATTTTAGGTCTCCAAGACACAGGCTTGCCTAGTTTGGGACCTATAGCATTAAGACTCTGTACACCATATTTCAGGAAATAAATGTATTTTATTCTATCCTAGAAAACGTGCGCGCGCACATTTCTTTCTCTCTTCCTCTCATAGCCAGTAAGTTTTCACGATCTTACCACATTGAAACCATTACTATACTAAGTCTTACTTCAGTCGTGCACACTCGTTTTGTTATTTTTATTCCTAAGTATAAGTCATCTTCGTTTAGCCAACAAAGAGTATATTTAATTATTAAATAATGCGGTTTGGAATAATTAACCTACTTGTATATTGCATGCAACCGTTTCTCGTTACCCTACATTTCCTGGTACACCCTGTACATTGTCTAATATGTAACGTTTTCCTTGTATATAGGCCATGTAAATGAATTACTACGAACATACATAATACAATCAAGTCACTTTTTCTACGGAAGAGACATGTTTGTATTGCCTTACATGCATTTTTGTACTTAAAACAAATTCTTGAAACCATATTCAGTTGGATTATATAAAACTGAAGGTATCGGATATTGTAATTGAGCATAACCATCAATTAATAAAACTGTGTTCGTCACAGTACATACAGGATGAATTTTTCACCAGGGTGCGTAACATAAATAAAATACATACTACCGAACTGATAACCTCCTTACCAAATAAAAAAAATACTTAGATAATGAATTTGATAGTTCTTTCTTTCAATCCTAATTAGCAACACTGTTAAATCTCAAGGCTAACCGGTCATCATGGCCTTCATGTGATGAGTTTAGAATACATATTGTCACCACCCCATTCTATCCTGATCCTGAGGGTGTCTTAAACCGGACAACAGGAAATGACAAGGCCGAAAACCTAGCCGCAAGAGAAGGAACACTTGAAACGAAACCCTGTGCCAACCCGTCTGGCCAGTGTGGCACAGTACGCTTATTACCATATATGTAATTGCACATCTCTGCAGCGGGTCATATATGAGATTTTTTCAACAACAGTCTCGAGGTGCCTTTAGTGGATTTATATTTTTTTTTTGCGGTACACGCTCTCTTGTTAAATTCACCCTGTATAATTTTAGTTCCACCACAATTCATACCAGTTGTAATCGCAATGTATAATTCTCTACAGACATGTTTTTTTATATAGTTTTACATCATCATCCATCAATCTAAAATATATACCACGGATCGCTAAACATACGACCTCACAGCTCGCATACATATAAATAAATATACTTATACATGCTGACTGGTAAAAGACTATACATTGAAGGACACGATGGTGAAATGGTTATATGACTCCTTTAAGCCTACGTCCCGCAACGAACTAGAGTGGTCTAATGATGATGTAACCCATAAAAATATAATATTGATTTACTACTTAGTAAACCTCAACGAACTTTGTGGTCTATTCAGAAACTATTGATCCCCGCGCACGTGATCGTGATGACCCTCCTTTAGTATGTACACTCTTTTACCAGTCAGCCTGTATACATATTATTATCATACAAACATGTCTATTCTTAATATAGACACAAATTAATATCATACGGAGCCTCTTGGGCCTGTAGAAAATACTTAGAAAATTGTAATACAAAATTCACGACCGATTAACTAGTCCCCAAGTTCTTTTCTACTCAAAATAGTACACACAGAAACATTGTGTCGCCTTGCCTGATGAAATCTCAAATAATATAGAGCAGCATCACAGTAAATATATAAGATAAGCAGTACTTCAAATGGCCTGCCAAACGACGCTCGAGGTATTTTCTCATGCCATTTTGTCTTCACGGTGTCAACAAATTTCCGCTTCCAAGGTGGTTCTTTGACACATCAAAGCAATGCAAATGACACAACTTTATACACTGCCTTCAACGCTTGTTGTATTAATATATTACGTTTTATTAATATATTACCATCTAGCCAGCGCGCCACAGTACCTTAATTTCCATCTAAGAAAATTGAGCCTGATTCGACAATGTGTTGCTCGAATTAAATACTTCTCAGCGACTCGTGTCTATGGTTGTCACCGTGGCCGTTGATTACAGTGTTCATACTCCTTATATATTCACTGGGGCATAGATAGAACGCCATTTTTGTTTGATATTTGAAACTTACGCGGCACCGTCAGTCGATTTCCATCAGTATAAAAAAAATCACGTTACAACACCAACGTTTAACTGTCCTCCAGCAGATTGTGTAGTTCCGCGTAGTTAAGTATGGCACGGTACAGGAATTCGTATTGTAACTGTGGAAAGAGAAAAAAAGTTGGATTATTTCCCCCCCACGAACCCTCAAACATTGAATTTGCGTGTAACCAGCGTTTAAAGCGACATTTCAACAGAATCCAAGAAGGAAGAGACTCAGAGCTACTAATCAACCCATAAAATACCCACTGGTGAGTCGTGCCTCCTCTCATACCCCTGCACTATTTATATAACCTGTATCGCGGGGGCAGTTTAGAAACATGTAATTCACGAACAAAAATGACACCCAGACTCAGAGCAAGTGCCTCTGGTTTACACAAAGACACTTGCCCCACCCGGGAATCGAACCCGAGACCCGTTGATCCAAAGGCGGCACATCTAACCACTACATTATATAACATTATATCTAGGGTAATTAGCCTACCATGCCACGCTGGTCGGACGGGAGGGTTTCGTATCAGGTTTTCCTCCCCTTGCGGTCATTTCTTTTGTCGCTTCAGGCCTCAGGATGGATTGGGGTGGCGACATCGTGAAGAAATCGAGGGAGGGGAGGATACTCACGAAGGTGTCGATGGTCTTGGCCCGCTGGTGCCTGACGGCGCGGGCCACTGCGCTCACGTCCACGCGCCGCTCCGTGCGCAGTTGCCGGATGAGCGTGCACAGGGCCACGAACAGCGGCGACCGCTCTGTTCCGTATCTGTGCGACATTTCAATCTTATGGTATACAGGGTGAAACTATAGATGGAGACGGAAATGAGGGCGTAAGAGCTAATAAAAATAATCACTTCTGTGTTCGCACGGGTATTATACAAAAAATAAATACAAATATTGTACATTTCATTAGTACTATTCAGCCAATAAATGACCCACTGCTGAGTCGGGCCTCCTCCAATTACATGGAGGGCAATTAGCCTACTGTGCCACGCTGGCCAGACGGGTTGGCACTGGGTTTCAGGTTTTCCTCCTTTTACCGCTAGTTTATCTGCCTTGGCATTTCCTTTTGTCGGTTCTTACGATACCCTCAGGATGGAATGGGGTGGTGACACTATGTATTCTAAATGCGTCACTCATCATCTAAACAGATATTAAAGACTTGCCCGTAAATGTTCCCTCAATATAAAAGTGGTTGTACTTCTACTTACTAATTCTCGGCCTATAAAAACGAAACCCCTGCACTATGTATAACCTGTAACGCTGGAGCAGTTTGCAAACATGTAATTCACGAACACAAATGACACCCAGACTCCGAGCAAGTGCCCCTAGTTTAGACAAAGACACTTGCCTGACCCCGGAATCGAACCCAGGACCTGTTGATCCAAAAGTAGGGTTTCGTGTCCAGTTTTCCTTCTCTTACGGCTATTTTTTCGGCCTTGTCATCTCCTTTTGTCGGTGGAATTGGTGGTTACTAACTGGCAATGCACAAGCATGGTCCCGTGATGCGACTGGTTGGGCGCAGCCGCGTCTGCCAGTTCCGCCAACCCGCGAGTCACTTCTGGCACGTGTCCCGGCGCCGTGGGCCAGCCTTGGTACTGCAACTGCCTCACGTTGCTCATCTCGCCGGTCTGCAACAATATCGGTTATTTTCAATCACGTGGATGGACGCAAGGATTGTGGGCGATCAAGATATGGATTGATTGTAAGAATGAGGAATTGCGTATGAAAGGTGTGAATGTAGGTAAGACGACTGGCAGGTGTGTATGGAGATTACCACCTAGCGTGGGACTGGCGATTTATAAAAGTTTTGTGATAAAACCTACATAGACAGAGTTGATATGACAGAGGGGCATTAAATTACACTACGTATACTACATGTGATTAGTACGAATCCGAAACGGTACAAAAAAATACACGTGATTTTTCATGGGGGGTGGAGGGATAGTCTTAAACCTCACCAGGTATCACCAAGGGGGAGGGAGAGGTTAAAAAATGTTAAAAAAACATCACGTGATTAATGGACAGCCCCTAAGGTTAATAAACGATGCGTTAGGCATAAACATCTGTTAGGAAAGATACATCATGTTCAAACGAGGCAAAAATTTAAAAATCATTTGCGGCTAAACTATTGCTCCAATTTAATTGATTTTTGGTACAGAACCTGGAAATGATACCTAGTATAGGCAGTTAAAAAAATGCCCCTATGTCGTATCAACCCTGTATATAGTTCCTTTATAATTTATACTTTGCTTCCCTAACAGTGAGTCGCGACGCCCTGGCTTGCCAGGGGTGTCATGAAGCGATCTAAATAGGCTTAGCTGTATGTTGTGTCGATTTTTTAACCTGCATTTTTGTAATATATTTTTATGTAAGAACAGGCAGATGACTGCTTTCCACCTGATGTTAAGTGGAAATGCAGTCCAGAAGGGGGGATACCTAGTGCTGAACTCCTTCTATAGCACTAGCCATCTTGCCGGCCCGCAAGTTTTCGTACTCTTGCGGCTAGCTTTTCAGCCTTGCCATTTCCTTTTGTCGGCTCTTAAGACACCCACAGTATGGAATGGGGTGGTGAGATTATGTATTCTAAACCCGTCACCGCACGGACTTATTTTGTTAACACAGTTTTAATCAAGAGGGTTGCTAGGTTAATCACCCAATTTACTGCATCTCGTACTATTTTATACTTTATGTAGTTTACATATAGACAAGTTTACCTTCTCATTGGTAACGATGAACTGCCGCCTCGTGTAGTAAGGACACGATTCGCTCTCCTCGTATTGCACAGATATGTGTTCGTATTGCACGGTGCCGTCGTCCCAGTACCGCGGACATTTGCCGTCGCCCATCTGCCAATACGACACAATATACATAATGTAAGACTAGTTGTGGAAATGTGAAAAAAAAAATTCAGACCTTCCATACGAAATGGACCAATAGTTTAGATTAAGGATTAGGTCTAGGCCCTAATTTGGATGGCTATACTAAGTTTAGTTTAGATTTAGGATTAGGTCTAGGCCCTAATTTGGATGGCTATACTAGATTTAGTTTAGATTTAGGATTAGGTCTATGCCCTAATTTGTATGGCTATACTAGGTTTAGTTTCGATTTAGGATTAGGTCTAGGCCCTAATTTGGATGGCTATACTAGATTTAGTTTAGATTTAGGAGTAGGTCTATGCCCTAATTTGTATGGCTATACTAGGTTTAGTTTCGATTTAGGATTAGGTCTAGGCCCTAATTTGGATGGCTATACTAGATTTAGTTTAGATTTAGGATTAGGTCTATGCCCTAATTTGTATGGCTATACTAGGTTTAGTTTCGATTTAGGATTAGGTCTAGGCCCTAATTTGGATGGCTATACTAGGTTTAGTTTAGATTTAGGATTAGATCTAGGCCCTAATTTGGATGGCTATATTAGGTTTAGTTTCGATTTAGGATTAGGTCTATGCCCTAATTTGTATGGCTATACCTACATTCAACAGAGACTTACCTCACTCAGCATTACTATCGTGGTCACATTGTGTTCGAGGACCATCCGCCAGAAGTCCATAACAGTATTGGGCAGTGGGTCCTGTGTGATGATGAAGCCTTCCGTGTTGTCGTATGCTACGAAACAGAAACCAATATTTTATAAGTTTTTTTACAAACGCGATTTCTAACATTTTGATTGAAAATCTACAGGGTGTTTTCGGGACATTTAAAAAAAAAAACCCATATATAAAAAAAACAAAATATCCCTGCACTAGGTATTAACCAATATCGAGGGGGCAATTTACAAACATGAAATTCACATACACAAACTACACCCAGAATCTGTGCAAGTGCCTCTAGTTTACACAAAGACACGTGCCCGGCGCCGGAATCGAACCCGGGACCCTAGTGATCCAAAGGCGGCACATCCAAGCACTAGGCCAAATCATTCTATTATATGTTCAGTAGGCATACGTCATCATTTACAATCCTATTTATTTATGCATCCTCCAACCCCCCTACTCCACAGCCCATAAATAGCCCACATGGAGGGTAATTCCACGCTTGCCAGATGGGTTGGCATAGGGTTATGTTTCAAGTTTCCTTCTATTATGGCTAGCTTAACGGCTTTGCCATTTACTTTTGTCGGCTCTTACGACACCCTCAGGATGGAACCACTCAGTGATGAGCGTCTTCTCCCCCCACCTCACCCGCCGCGCCCCCGCCCCGTTTTCCTACTTACTTGACACTTATCGCCATATTATGGACAATTCAAACAATATCTTTATATATAGCCTATGTGTTATTCTGATGTATATGGTATAATAGCGACCCGCCCGGCTTCACACGGGTGCAATGATGAACCTCTAAATTTATCAGTGTTTCTCTACAATATTATGGATATATTACACATTATAAACCTTCCTCTTGAATCACTCGATCTATTAAAAAAACCGCTTCAAAATACGTTGCGTAGTTTTGAAGATTTAAGCATACATAGGGACGGACAGACAACAGCGACTTTGTTTTATAATATGTATGTAGTGATAGTGATGATTATTGAAAGTAAATCAAGTAATCCTTAACCTCACGGACCATATAATAGTAGTAGGATGAAACTACCGTTGGGGCCAAATTCGGTGTTTACGTCTAATATTCGCTCATTGAACCCTCACCTTCGATGAAAGAGGCATTAATATAGGTGGAGTAATCTCGCCCGGGCAGCGGTGTGAGTATGACTCTGTTCCGATCATACGGTAGACAGTCCGGGCTGCGGTTACGAGCGCGTAGCTCCTCACCCGCCCCAGCTGCGCACGACCGGAGCGGCTCCGACACCGGGCACGACATGATCTTCTGCAAACCGAACGACAGTGCGATATAAATATTGTTATTTATTACTAGCTAGCAAGCTTCGCCATCCTTTGGCATGTTACGGTAATGTTAGATTGTATTGAGTATACATGAGCGGGTCAGTGTATCCAACTTTTTTAAATATGGGGATGGTGCGCTATATTTATTTATATACTTTATTGCACAGACAAACAAAATTATCACTATCAATATGAAACTTACTTTAACTTTAAGACTAACCTCAAACTCTTCCTCCATGAGGCACTTATCCGCACCTTCCGGAGTATTCCTGAGACGATCCACGGCTGGTTTCAGGCGCCCCGCGCTGATCTCCGTATCGCCAAAGTGAGCGTACTCAACCAACGCACGGTACACGAACACGTATTGTTTCTAAAAAGAATACAGATACACTATACTTTTCCATCCATGTAATTGAAGGAGGCCGACTCACCTGTGGGTCTCATATGAGCTGATTGAAAGACAATAATGTGCCGAAGAGCAAGGCACTGTAATCGTTTTAAAAAAAAATTGCTCTATGGAACCCGTGTAGACTATACCCTAGCGGACAATGCGGTACCCTGTCGATTTGCAGGTTAACCAACGATGTCTATGTGGTGATGGATTCAGAATACGTAGTGTCACCACCCCATTCCATACTGAGGGTGTCGTAAGTGCCGACAAAGGGAAGTCTCAAGGCCGACAACCTAGGCGCAAGAGAAGGAAAATTTGAAACGATACTCTGTGCCATCCTATCTGGCCAGCGTGGCACAGTAGGCTAGTTACCCTTCCTGTGATGGGAGGAGGCCCGACTCACCTGTGGGTGTCTTATGGGCTGAGGCAATAAATGTGCCGACCACTGTACTCCCCCCCCCCTACAGAATCAGAGGAGGCCGTACTCTAGCGGACAATGCGGTACCCAAGCGAGTAGCAGGTAAACCAACATCAGGATACGCTGCTCCATAATTTGTACCATCTCCCTGGTTCTTCGAGGCAGCCAAAGCCGTTGGTCCTAGGTCATCAGTACTCTACACACTGACTGATAGGTGTTTTTTTTTTAATAAAGAACGAAACTCTTGTTCTAGGTATAATCTGTACGGCGGGGGCAGTTTACAAACATGAAATTCACGAATACTTTCTAGTTTCTTTGTCTAAACCAGAGGCACCTCACGCCTCTGGTTTAGACAAAGAAGCTTGCCTGACCCAGGAATCGAACCTGGGACCCGTTGATCCAAAGGCGGCACATCTAACCCCTGGACCAACGAGGCAGTCCTAGGTCAGTAACTCACCAGCGATTGCACGAGGAAGTTCCTCTGGCTCCGAAGCTCCGCGATGGTGTTGAAGATGGCCACCTGCCCCGTGGCCTGCAGCTGCTGGGTGAGGCAGTCCAGGGCGACCAGTGTGCCCGTACGACCCACGCCGGCCGAGCAGTGGACCACGATGGGCCTGCCCACCATTGAAGACCACGCTTCGTTTACCCTCTGAAAAAGTGTTGCTAACTTTCTATCTTTGTCTTTTTTAATACCCGCCCCGTCATCGCACGCGTGCAATGATGAACCTTTAAATTTATCAGTGTTTCTCTACAATATTATTGAACCACACTATCTATTAAAAAATCCGCTTCAAGATCAGTTGCGTAGTTTTAAAGATTTAAGCATACATAGGGACGAACAGACGACAGCGACTTTGTTTTATACTATGTAATGATGACGTAACCCCTGTAGTAGCTTATAACCTGTATCGCGGGGGCAGTTTACAAACATGAGAACACAACAGAGCAAGTGCCTTTGGTTTACACAAAGACACTTGCCAGGCCCCGGAATCGAACCCGAGACCCCGGGGTCTCCAAAGGCGGCATATCCAACCCAATTAGGCAGAGTTGCTAATTGTGGCTCCTAAAAGAATGAGCAAATTGTGATGCGGTTTTTTTGTTCGAAGACTGGTTTTCACATGATTTATCAAAACTGATTCACCCAATTCAAGGTCATCATCTTTTGTGCAGCTTTATCGGGATTTTCCTAAAAATATATATTTTTGTTATATTACTTTCTCCAATAAACAGTGACGGGAATAGACAATGTCAGATTGAGAGTGCACTGTGTGAAATAAAAAAAGTTACAAATGTATACACGTCATACACAAAAACCAGCTTTGTTGGTTTTTGTGTGTGACGTGTAGTGCTTGGATGTGCCGCCGTGTGCTAATATGATGTATTTTTTACAAGAGTATGTTCCTATAAAAAAAAATGAATTTGCAAAACACGCATAAAAATCTGTCTCGTGTACCTTGATGAATTTCAGTATGGTGTGTGGCTGTTCAGGTGCCGCGAAGTCTTTCCACATGAGGAAGTGGTACTGCCGCACCACTCGGGTCTCCTCCTTGACCTCCCGCGGGGAAGTTGGCGCGCTGGACTCGGGGTCTTTGATGTCTGGACACACAAAGGAATAGTATATTTCATTACAAGTGCGGAAAGGCTGTCATTGCAAAGAGTTCCGACAAATGTCTACCCGAGCCGAGGCGCAGCCGAAGGCGAGGGTTGACAGTCGGAACAAGTTGCAATAACGGTTCCGCACGTGTACTGAACGACTATTTTTAATACAGTTGCGAAAAAATGAAGCAATTTGATAAAATAATAAAAACACAATAAACTCAACTAACCAATCATTTATGACTTATAAACAAAAATGGCGCCAACCGTAGAATATAAGCAGAGATATTTCTTTTCTTCACCCATTCTAGTGGGCAAAAGCAACTATGCCCATACAGCCAAGTCTTCAGTAGAATTTTTTTATTGATATGAAATGAAAATGAAATTTAATGAGATGAATTAAAATGAAACCTAACCTAACTCATTCAATCAAATCATTAAATCTGATATTGAAACAAATTAGTAAGTAGTTTCTTTTTAGAAATATACGTATTTGCATGAATCATAAAAACTTCTATGATTTTTTTTAGTAAAAACTTCATGGTTGGTTTTTCCTTTTAATATACATTATTTTGACAGTTGGGAAAGAGAACCCACTTCCCGAACGCGTATTAAAAAGTATTATTTTTTATATCTTCACTACATAGTATAAAACAAAGTCGCTGTCGTCTGTCCGTCCCTATGTATGCTTAAATCTTCAAAACTACGCAACGGATTTTGAACCGTTTTTTTTAATAGATAGAGTGATTCAAGAGGAAGGTTTGTATATATAATATATGCATAAATTTAGATGTTCATCATTGCACCCGTGCGAAGATGGAGCGGGTCGCTAGATTTTTGTGTGGTGACGAATTTAGAATAGAAAGAAAGAATTTTACCTTAAATTCTATCGATAACTACATAAACTCTAATATAAATTGCACTGAAACGGCGCTGGTTCAGCATAAGCCAGACGAAGTGACTGGCGCTGGTTTTCAACCAGACCTCTAATGACGAAATAGTGAGAGAAGTAGTGAGAAATGAATACATAGTGTCACCCCCTAGTCTATTCTGAGTATGTAGTAAGAGCCGACAAAAAGACAAGGCAAGCCACGACAGAAGGACAAGCCACGAATATGAAAACTTAATATGAAAACTTGATAGGAAACCCTGTGCCAACCCATCTGGCGTGGCCCAGTAGGCTAATTACCCTCCATGTAATTGAAAGAAGCCCGACTCAGCATTGTGTCACCTATTTTTTTTTTGTTTGACTTGTCAAAAGAGCTCTAATGAGCCAACTTGATTTGAAAGAAGCCCGACTCAGCATTGTGTCACCTATTTTTTTTTTGTTTGACTTGTCAAAAGAGCTCTAATGAGCCAACTTGATTTGAAAGAAGCCCGACTCAGCATTGTGTCACCTATTTTTTTTTTGTTTGACTTGTCAAAAGAGCTCTAATGAGCCAACTTGATTTGAAAGAAGCCCGACTCAGCATTGTGTCACCTATTTTTTTTGTTTGACCTGTTAATAGAGCTCTAATGAGCCAACTTGATTAAATGAGTTTTGATTTTGATTATGGGCTGAATAGTAGTAACTTACCTCCATTCCTCTTCGATATGCCGTTATTCTCAACGATTGGTTGTCCGTCCGAGTTGAGATGTTGTTTCGTGATCTTCAACTCCCTAACTATGTAGTCCGAATACCTAAAACGACGATATTGTTAATTTTTACTCTGTAATTGGCTTAAAAGGATACAGTCCCCGCCAATCTTTATGGCCGGCTTGAATGTAGCCGCACAACACTAAATCAGGTATCAGCGGGACGCACTCGGGGCGGAGCACGCCCGCCCGCGTGTTAGTACGAGTGAGCTACGTTCGTATTGGTTAAAAAATGTACGATGCGCAAGTTCGTACCCACGGCTACGTTCAGAGCGGCCATAAAGATTGGCGGGGACTGTACAATATGTCATAACGACCCACCGTTTCTCCCCCACGTGGTGCACGGTGATTGCCCCAAAGGCCCGCGTGCCCCTCTCCTCGGGCCAGTACTTGGAGCACTTCACCTTGGAGTACTCCTCCAGGTTGGTCAGCATCACGATCAGCTCCAGCCCGTGTTCCCAGATCATGCGCCAGAAATCATTCACCGTCGTGTCTGTGGGGCCTTGCGCGCATATGAACTTCTTACGTTCCTACCAAAACAAAATAGAGCAACATAAAACCTCCAACCAAAATTTCCTTTAAAAAGCTCAGCACTGGCCTTCGTGGAAATCCTTGGGGGAGGCCTATGTCCAGCAGTGGACGTCTTTTGGCTGAATTGATGTTGATGATAGCTAAGAATATTCTCGATTAAGATACTGCATGTGAGTAGTAAATTTTTCCTAGCTTTTTAATTAAAAGCGCTTCTTGTTGTTGTTGACGGATTAAAAATACATATTTTCACCAACCCATCACATCCTGAGGGTGCGAACAAAGCGAACTACTCATCCTATGTATCATTTCACGTACTTCACAATGTTGAAAATTTCGTTGACAATTACATTATTTATTGATTGTTGACATAGTCGCTAGATGTGCTGGCATGTTCCTCGTTAGGTAATTTTTTGGATTGTGTAATATTACGGTATTTTTTGTAAAATAAATTATCTACATTTTTAAACAGCGCATAATGCAGTTGTAGTTTTAATTAAATTCGGATACGGAATCCTTTTGGCCGTTTCTTTATGTACACTTAGAGCCAAACTTAGCCACCCACGTATATTTGAATAAATCAGCCTGTTTTTTTGGCGGAGTCGAGTTACGTCAGGACAGCACTACCATCACTAGTTGATTAGTTCACCCCATCACTAGGCCCCCACTTGTAAGCAATAACGGGAAGAACTGTGTTGGTTGCGTAGTATCAAAATTGTGTGTAAGACCACAATAACAAGCCATCCGATTATTTACACCAGTTTACGATTACATACACAACTATACAAAATTATGTGCAAAACAAAATATTTAATTACAGACAGGACACAATAGAAACGCATGCGAGCGGTACCTGGTTAGACTCCGAAGGGTCCTTAGGAAGCGTAGGGATAGACAAACATAACATTAGACAGTGGACAAAGACATTGAAGAGAATACAAAGCTTAGTGTTGTATCCATATTTTAGTCTGTGTCGTTTAGGACAGCACTACTCACCTTTTGTTAGTCTATGGACAATGACGTGGAATTACTTTATGGTTATTGGAAGAATAAAGAAGCGTGTTGTGATTTTATAAACTGGTGTATTAATTAATTACCGCCACCTAATTAGCGATCCAACATTCTGGCGACGAGGACGAAACGAACTCAAATCAAATCATTGAAAGTTCTACGTGAAATTACATTTTGGAGCGGCAATATTATAACCTCACTTTTGTCTCTGCGAAACATTTTATGGATTCTATTTTGAAAGAAATTAAACAAGGGAGAAAGGCGTGGATTAATACGAAAACTAAGGAGGAGTTAATAGAAATCGCAAATAAGATATCGAATGAACTATTTTCTTCGGAGGAGCATTCCATTCAAGATTTAAGAACATTTTTGCGTGACCACATTGACAATTTGAAAGCGTCACGAAATCTAAAAATGTCTTCAACATCTTCAATCAGTACGTTGGAAGTATTCTCCGGTGGAAATTGGGAAGCTTATAAGCAGCAATTTGAATGTTTTTTGTTGTTGAATGACATTCCAGAGGACAAAAAGGTGCCCCTGTTAATAACAAAATTGAGTGCACATGTTTTTGATATACTTATTACGCTGTGTACTCCAGTCTCACCAGTGAAGGAGACCTACGCAAACATTTGCACTAAATTAACTGATCACTATCACCCTGTTAAGAACCATGCCCTGAATCAGGCAGAATTTAGAAGCAGATCACAAAAGCAAGATGAAACCTTAGAACAGTACATCATGGAATTGAAGAAATTGTCAAAAGATTGCAATTTCAAATGTTTAGATGACGAAATTAAAGAAAGGTTGTTAAATGGCACTTATTATGATGCAGTAAAATTTGAGATTTTGAAACAAGCTGCAGAACCATTGGGAAAACTAATCAGTATTGGTAAAACCGCAGAGGTAGCATATAAACTGGTATTTACCCAAAAGAAGGAACAACAGATGTTCAAAGTTGAAGGAAGACCATATACTGGGAAAAGAAACAATACTCAACAAAATGCAACTATCAAACAGCAAATGAAATGCTATTGTTGTGGTAAAAATGGCCATTTTAAGGCACAGTGTTCATTACGTGAAAAGTTTTGCAGTGAATGTGGCAGAAAAGGTCATATTTTTAAAGTTTGTACTAAAGGCAAGGAAATAAAAATGAGAAATGTGAATGTACAGGAAACTACTGATGACCGTGATAACAGGATAGAAGAAAATCAGTGTGCTACAGTAGCGACAGAAACATTTGATATTTTCTATTTCAGTGAGAAAAGTAAAATTCCAGCAGCAACATTAAAAGTGATGATTAATGGACAAACAATAGAGTTTGAAATTGACACAGGAGCTGATGTCAGTACTATAACACTAGCAGACAAGCAGAAATATTTTCCAGGTTTGGAGATTAGAAAAAGAAACATTATTTTTACTAACTTTGACCAATCAACATCAATGCCATTAGGAGTCATTGAACATCTACATGTAAGTTATGCCAATGTTCAACTAAGTGACCAAATATTATATGTTGTCAAAGAGGGGTTGCCACGAATAATTGGAAAAGACTGGCTCTCTTTATTACAATTATGGCCCCCTAAGTTTGAACAAAAAGTTTGTGCAGTATCAACAGCTCAGTTAGTAAAAAATATACAGGTGGAATTTAAAGATATTTTTGAGCCGGGCATGGGACATTTCAAAGGACAGCCCATCCATTTGTCAATTGAGCCAGGGGTAAAACCTATATTTATGCCTGTTAGAGCTGTTCCATATGCATTAAAAAGTAAAGTTAAAAATGAAATTAATAGGTTGATGGAAAACAAGCGAATTGAACCAATTGAATATTCAGAGTGGGGTACCCCAGTAGTACCAGTACTTAAACCAGATGGAACAGTTCGCTTATGTGGTGATTATCGCATTACAATCAATAAATATTTAAACATTGATCATTACCCATTGCCAACAATAGATAATATTATGATGAAACTGCAGGGAAACAAATATTTTTGTGAGTTAGATTTAAGGGAAGCGTACCTACAGGCACCCTTGGATGAAGAGTCCCAAAAACTGGTTACTATTGTTACAGAGGAGGGCATTTTCAAATATTTATACTTACCGTTTGGTGTTAGTACAGGCCCTGGGTCATTCCAAAGATTAATGTCACAAAAATTTAATGGGTTAGATGTAATTGTCTACATTGATAATATTTATGTATATGAAAATACTTTAATAGATACATTTGACAAGTTAAAACAGGTTCTACAAAGACTTAAAGATTGTGGGTTAAAACTTAAGCTGAATAAATGTAAATTTTTAGAGAATAAACTAGATGTTTTTGGATTTGAAATAGATATGAATGGTGTTAAAATTATAGAAAGTAGAATAGAACCTATATTATCACTGCCAAGACCAGAAAATGTTAAGATGTTGAAATCATTTCTAGGTAAAGTAAATTATTATAACAGTTTCTTACAAAACATGTCTGTAATATTAAAACCGCTATATGATTGTTTAAAAAATGATAAATTTCAATGGAATGAAGAGGGTGAAAACTCTTTCAACAATATTAAGAAAGCACTTGCAAATACATCCCCATTGTCACATTTTGATCAGGGTGCAATAATCATATTGTCATGTGATTCATCAGATAGTGGGGCAGCAGCTGTGCTGTCTGTGAAAAGAAGTGATAATGTAGTAAAGCCAGTAGCATTTGCAAGTAAAAAATTTAATGACACTCAAATTAAATACCCAATATTAGAAAAAGAGGCATATGCTATTGTTTTTGGAGTAAGTAAATTTTATGAATATTTGTTTGGAAATAAATTTATTTCACAAACCGACAATGAAGCTCTGGCAAAAATATTAGGACCAAAACATGGTATACCTAAAATGGCAGCTAAACGCTTACAATATTGGTCAATTTTTTTGAGCGCATTTGATTATAAAGTACAGCATATAAAATCTAACAATAATCCAGCAGATTATATGTCACGTGTAGTCATAGATTCAAAAGCTAAGATAAAATATTCTGATATAATTGAAAATACTTTTGAATTAAATACAGTTAATTATATAAATAAGTGTAATCTAGGTTCAATAAACTGGCAAAGCGTCCAAAAAGAGTTAAAAAAGGATAATATTTTGTGTATGGTTTTGCGATATTGTAGAGATGGATGGCCTCTGAAAAATGATGATGATGATGTAGAATTGGACCCATATTTCACAAGAAAAAATGAAATTACCACAGAAAAAGATTGTTTGTTATGGGGTTACAGGGTAATTATACCTAAAAATATAAGGGATGCAGTATTGAGTGATTTACATGCTAGTCACCTAGGGATTACTCGAATGAAAGAAATATCTAGAGCATATTTTTGGTGGCCTGATATCGATAAGGATATTGAGAATGTTACAAAGAATTGTATGATATGTTTGCAAAACCACAAACACCCCGAAAAAACTAAATTAACAATGTGGCCACAGCCTCCCACAGTGTGGCATCGCTTACATGCGGATTTTTTGGGCCCACTATATTCTAAAATGTTTTTGGTTATAATAGATGCCTACTCAAAATGGCCTGAGGCATTTGTAATGAGTAATATTACAGCGCAGAAAACAATGTATTTAAAAGTATTTTCATACGGTATGGTTTCCCTCTACATTTGGTGACTGATAATGGGCCCACATGGACTAGTGAAGAATTTAAATCTTTTTGTAAAACAGTGGGACTGACCCAAAGTTTCACTCCAACGTATTATCCTCCCACCAATGGATTAGCAGAGCGTTTTGTTGAATCTTTTAAGTCTCATGTAATTAAAATTGTGGAGGGGGGTCATACAGTTGAATATGCCTGTAATTTGTTTCTTTTTGATTATAGGAGTACTGTACATAAAACAACTGGCCAAAGTCCAGCAAAATTAATGCTTGGTAGAGAATTAAGATGTCGTTTTTCATTATTAAGACCTAACCCAGTAACTGATAAAATTGATTTTGAACAAGTAAAGTTAACAATTAATAGTAAAAATAACTTTAAATCTTTTTCATTGGGAGAAAAAGTAATGGTAAGGGATCAAAGAAAGAACAGAAAGAAATGGTCTCTAGGTAAAGTGGTGGAAGTTCTAGTTCCAGGTGTAACTTATATGGTAGAAGTAGATGGACTACAGTGGAAACGACATGTTAACCAACTACTTGAGTGTGGACAGGCATTAGAATAAGTTAACCCTTTGTAAGGGGATATTTGGTAAGAATATTTTTGTATTTTTTTTTTGATGCGGGGAAGAGTGTTGTATCCATATTTTAGTCTGTGTCGTTTAGGACAGCACTACTCACCTTTTGTTAGTCTATGGACAATGACGTGGAATTACTTTATGGTTATTGGAAGAATAAAGAAGCGTGTTGTGATTTTATAAACTGGTGTATTAATTAATTACCGCCACCTAATTAGCGATCCAACACTTAGTCTATGACATTTGAAGTCCTATCATTTCTAATATTGTTGAAAATATAATGTGTGTTGCAATTATACGTTTAGTGGGTATGGGGCCGCTGTTCATATTATTCAATGGCCGATCACAGTCCCACACACTCCATACCAGCCTTCTCCAAGGCGATGTGAATAGTCAATAAGGGATAAATGTTCCCGCCAAAATGTTTATTTTTTTGTGTATAAATATTTATCCTAACATACACTTAACTTTTATTGTTTTGGTGCATCTAGCCCTTGTTATTCTCTGCTCCACCCAATGGTTGACTGTTAGAGAATGACTGAAGGCATTAAGTCCGCTAATGTATCATGTTGCATAAAGTCTTAAAATACAATAAATAAAAAGGATAACCATCCCCGCAAAAAGTAAATAGCCCCGCAAAAAAGTATAATATATCCCCACAAAAAGGATAAATATCCCCACAAAAAGGATAAATATCCCCACAAAAAGGATAAAGATCCCCACAAGAAGGATAAATATCCCCACAAAAAGGATAAAGATCCCCACAAGAAGGATAAATATCCCCACAACAAGGATAAATATCCCCGCAAAAAAGGATAAATATCATCTTCTTGTCATTATTCCTGCCCATAAATGACACACAACTAAGCGAGCGGGGCCTACAAGTTCTTTGAGGTAAATAAGGCTACTGGGCCACGCTGGCCAGACAGTGTGGAGATACATGCTACCTCCAACTCCGTGTCTCGATGGGTGAAGACTAAAGCTTAATCTCACATCGATTTACCTGATATCCCATGACGTAGTTGGCATTGATATAATCGGAGCCGGTGATGCCGTCGATCTGCGACAGTTTCACCCGGGTCTGGTCGTACGCTTTGATATCCGGATACCGGTTCTTGGGTTGGTTCTCCCGCGCCTCGGAAGCGTGCGTGGTTCTGTCCGGGAAGTACTCTGGCAACATCTGCAACAGCTGCGCGGATTTGCACCGCGTGTATAGGAACAAGTAGCAAACAGGGTTAATTTGGAACATATTTCTTTATATATTGTATAGTTTTTTAACGCCATCTAGTGGCACTAAAGGTAACACAATTTTAAAGTAATAGTCAAGAACTTTTCAGCATCATAATAACTCTTCCTTGGCTTATCACGTGGTCGCTACGTGATTATCACACGACCAACACGTGTCCTTCACGTGATCATCACGTGACAACCACGTGTAACTCACGTCAATGCCTAGTTGCCTACCTCGAATTCCTTCTGGAAGCCGTAGTCGGAGTCAAGTTGCCGCTGCGAATACGCCTCAGCGAGATCCTCCTTCGCTATGGGCGGCTTGTCAGGTGGTACCAGGGTTACCAACTGCTGTCGGCCGCAGAAGCCGCTTAACACAGTCCTAAGTAGAGATTACAATATTTCAGATATGCAAATATTAGGGTCACTCCAGATACAGCCAATAAATAGATTATGCTCTACGAACATATCAGTTCTTTTCCAAATACAATATATGTTGAAATATATTTAAAAAATCGAAACCGAAATTATTTATCCGTGTGGTATAGGATTAAGAATACATTGTGTCACAAGCCCATTCAATCCTGAGGGTGTCGCAAGAGTCGACAATAGGAAATGCAAAAGCCGACACCTACCCGGAAAACTTGATACGAACCTCTGTGTCAGTCAACCCATCTGGCCAGCGTGGCACAGTAGGCTAATTACTATCCATGTAATTGGAGGAGGCCCGACTCAGCAGTGGGTTATGTATGGGCTGAGTAGTAGTAGAAACGAAAACATACTATAATCGTATTTTTGCCACGGTTTGCCAATAACATACCTTATTATTGTTGGTATAGAGTTCATTTCGAGGTGTGCGTGATGAGGCAGCTTGCGCGACCGTCGCGACTGCATCACGCAGAACACGATCATCAGCAGTAGGACCAACGCCGCTATCGCACAAGTTGCCTGTGGAAGATAGTTCATAGATGTTGACTGTCTTGTTGGTCTAAGGGTTGCCTGTGCCGATCAGGGGTCCGCGGTTCAATTTCGACAAGTGTCTTTGTGTGAACTAGAGGCACTTGCTCCGAGTCTGGGTGTCATAGTACAGTCGATTTTTATTTAAAAAAAAGAACATTTTATAGATTTCTTAGGTTTTCGCGATTATTACACATTCAGTCACACGCAGTCGTGATCGTGGGAGGGACTTTTGTAGACAACTGTCATCTAATCTGTCCCGCGATCACGACTGCTGCAAAGCATTCAAAACCTCGGGAATAAAATAATGTAATATACACGCGATAAATCCGTTAAAAGGTGTTTAATTTATTTATTATGGTAAGGGAGAAAAATACGTTCTTGTGATCCAACTAATGTGTATGCCATTGGAAATAGGCCCTCTTCATGAGTGACTGTGTGTCATTCTATCTACGTCCTACCAGGACCACTTGGCAGGACGTCTTCCTCTCGGGGTATCTCTCTCTAGCAGTCCCAAGTCCACCGGCCAGAGTACCATGCCAACCCATCTGGTCAGCCTAGGTTATCAATTGGCTGAGTAGTACTTACGCAACATCTAGCTCCGCTGGACTGTGGAGGGGTCATTATCATCTTTTTTTTTTCATCTTCGTTTATATTTGCCTACCTGCAGGGCGATCTCCACGGGGGAGGCGGGGACCGCGACGGGGGGACTCGGGGCTGGCATCAGCACCGACGTGTAGTCACTGTACAGGGGCTCCTCGTCCGGAAGACCAGCTGAGACGGAACAAAACATTAAATAAGGACATGCCATTTTTTGTTACTATAATTAGAACATTGCAGGAAATTATTTCGTCGATCAGAACCGTCAAGAAATGATTTCCTGCAATGTACAAAGAAAAAAAAGACATCATTATAAGTAGAAAAGTGTCATACGCGTGGAAACTAGGTAAGGAACACTCTTTTAATAGATTTATCGCGTGTATTTAATTCCCATCGTTTCGAATGCTTTTCAGTAGTCGTGGTGACGAGAGAGACTAGATGACAGTTGTCTTCAAAAGAACGAAGAAACAATTAAATCTACCGCCTATTGTTTTATTTATAACATTCCCTGTGCACTGAGCACCGAGTTCAATGTGTAATAATCGGGAAAATCATCTACATTTAATTGAATCAATTATCTGATTCCCAATCATTTACTAAAAATAATTTGAAGCGAGAAATTGTCCAAATTTTAACTCAACAGCAGTGATGTTTACTTTACTTTATTTTATTTAACCCCATAATCGCGTCACATACGCGGCCTATTGGCCGCCGCGACCAATCCGCGCATTATGCGGCCAGGCCGCGCGACTGGCCAGCCAGGCGCCTAAATGCGCGGGGGCCCTAAGTGTTTTGTTTATTATATTTTTTTCTTTCTTTACCATTGTGGAAATTTATCCTTTTATCTTATCTTCTTACACTTTATATAACTGGCATTTAGATTTTTCTGTATTTTTTGTAATTAACATCATTGTGGCTCATTGCAGAATATTTAAATATTCTGCAATGAGAATATATTTAAATTGTGGATAACGTCGTGGGTGGTACATTTAAGTGTTACACTTAAATATTATTAATATTTTTTATGTTTTTTGTCAATGTACTGCTGTTTGTTTGTCCTAAATAAATAAATAAAATAAAAATTTCAAGGAAAATCTAATTTAGCAATGCGTAATCGTCGATGTTTGTGTCTCAGTGGCAGTGATTAGAGGAGAATGGACACGTAAACCACGGGATTGGTTGATGACACGAACCTTTCCCCACCACGGCACTTCGCCCCGAAGTCTCAAACAAATCACCTATAACTGCCTCGTTGGTCTAGTGGTTAGATGTGCTGCCTTTGGATCAACGGGTCCCGGGTTCGATTCCCGGGTCGGGCAAGTGTCTTTGTCTAAACCAGAGGCACTGGGCTCGGAGTCTGGGTGTCATTTCTATCTATAATATGTATGTATTTACAAAAAAAAATGTATATAAGTAGTTTATCATCCATCTCGTTACCATAACACAAGCATTAAGTTGCTTAGCTTGGGACGAGATGGCGTTGTGTGAAATGTCCAAGGATATTTATTTATTTATTTATTTATTTACCTGATACTCGCGACTTCAGCTGTGTTGCTGACTTGAAATTGGGTTACTAATACTACTACTATGCAGCCCATAAATTACCCGCTGCTGAGTCAGGCCTCCTCCTATCACAGGGAGGGTTATTAGCCGACTGTGCCACGCTAACTAGACGGGTGAGGCATAGGGTTTCGTATCAATTTCTTCTTCTTTTACGTCTAGGTTATCGGCCTTGCCATTTCCTTTTGTCAGCTCTTACGACACCCTCAGGATGGAATGGAGTGATGATACTATGTATTCTAAATCCGTCACCATACGGAGAACTAATACTACTAATAAGGCCATAAATCACATTTGCCGAGTATGACCTCTTTCTGTTACATGCCTTATGGTTATTTAGCCTACAGTGCCACACTGGCCAGATGGGTTGGCACAGGGTATTAAGGTGATTGCTCCAGGGTAGCCCGCGAAATTCAATTTCTTAATTTCAATTTTTGCCCTGGCCTGCAAATTGCAAAAAACCTAAGAAAATTTGAATTTCGCGGGCTATCCTGGAGCAACCACCTTAAGTTTAGGCTAGGTTTTCAGGCGACCTTATCATTTTCTTTTGTCAAAGACGAACAGGCTGCTCCCACTGTTAAACGTATACTCTACTCTAAGTTCCCCACTTACGGATCAGCTCGACGAATAGAGTGTAGTTATAGTTGGAGTCCAGGGTGCCGTCGTGGACATCCAACGGCTTCTCCTCTTGCTTGGCCTGGCCGTGGGCGTTCATCATTGTAGGACTGCTACTGTAGTCATTGCTGAAAAAAAAACACATATAAAACATACTAGCATCAGCCCGATACTTCCTTCGCAAGGTTTCAATATAAATCCACTATTGAAAACATTACAGTTCCATATTATAAACAGAGACACTAATTAAATTTTTTTTTAACTAGCGAGGCGCCCCGGCTTCGCACGGGTGCAATCATGTATTATACACATAAACCTTCCTCTTAAATCACTCTATCTATTAAAACAAACCGCATCAAAATCCGTTGTGTAGTTTTAAAGTTTAAGCATACATAGGGACGGACAGACGATAGCGACTTTGTTTTATACTATGTAGTGATAGTGAAGTGATTTGTTTCTGTGTGTTATTTATCCATGTGGGTGAAAAACATGGGTTTAGAATACACTATGTCACTAACCCATTCCATCCTTTGGGTGTCCCAAGCCGCAAGAGACAGAAAACTTGATATGAAGCCCTGTGCCAGTGTAGCAAAGTAGGCTAATTATCCTCCATGTGGCCTGACTCAGCGCTGGGTCATGCATGGGCTGAATATTATAATATCACCTATTTATTATAAACAGAGTGAAATCGTTATAATTTGTGCGTTTCTTTTTTATGGTTGTGACCGATTTTTTATTTAGTCACATCATTTCTGACTGGGTTCGATTCCGGGGTCGGGCAAGTGTCTTTGTCTAAACCAGAGGCACTGGCTCGGAGTCTGGGTGTCATTTCTATCTATAATGGGTGCGTTCCACTTGGCACTCACAACGACCACGCTCACGACCAAGGTTTTCGCCGTTCCACTTGGTTCTGGGCGTCACAAATAGTCACAATCGTTTACTCAAGTGGAATGGATTTTGGAGCGTTTTGGGCGTTCATTTAAATAATAAAATGGCGCGTCTTAAAAATCTAAACAAAAGGTTAATGAGGTTATATTACAATTTGTAAGTGTTATTAATAAGTTCCATTACATATTGGTTAAGAGATTTATTAAAAAAAGAAGCATATACTTTAATTTTCAAGGAGTATTTAACTAATTTATGATCGTATTTAATAAAAATGCCTATATCGGCAGCAGTTTGAAATTAGTTGGTGCGTCAAAATAAAAGTACTAGTTCGTCCAGCTCAGATGAAGAAAGAAATAGAATTTTACAAATATTTGATCGTGAGAAACGAAAAGTTTGACCACCTAATATTGATTAGATAATGTCTTGTCCGATCTTGTTCGGTACAATAGAACGATATTGTTAGTGTCGCAATGTTTCTGCTTTTAGTTTTTAAAATTGGCGCTCAAATTCTCAAAACGCTCACAACGACCCACCTTTTGAGATGGGGCGTCGTGAGCTTGGCGTGAGCATAAGTAATGACGTCATCAATGACGTTTTCGCCGCCATGTGGAACGCCTGAATGAGCATTTTAGGTGTTGTGAACGCCAAGTGGAACGCACCCAATATGTATGTATTTACAAGTAGTTTAAATATCCTTGGACATTTAAATCATCCATCTCGTTACCATAACACAAGCATTAAGTTGCTTAGCTTGGGACGAGATGGCGTTGTGTGAAATGTCCAAGGATATTTATATTTATTTATATTTATTTCTTTTGTTGTGTGGAAAGTAAGTAGGTTCTTGCTATGTAACTTGTTTGTTGCTATGTGTGCAAGACGATGTCTTCAGCCGTATTTAGATCACCATCTCGTGTCTGTCAAAACTACAAAGATATTGTGTTCAACTTACGTGTCACCATTGCTGTTAGCATAAAACCTTCTCCGTCGCGACGGAAGAGCAGTGACCAAGTCCTCCGGGTCTTCCGTCCCCTCCATCCCCAGATCGTCATCCGGTTGTCCTTCGGTGGTGGTGAGAGGCGGTTGTGGGGGGTCCGGAGGGTGGTGGGGCACCGGTGGAGGTTCCGGTCGCATCCTGTTCGGCCTCAGCGTGCATCGGTTGCAGTTTTCCTTGCTTAGAGCTTGGTCCAAACCGAGGTTGTACCGAGATATCTCGTCTCCCATCACCAGCTCCGAATCCGCGGGAAAATAGTCACTGTGAAACGGTTTTTTTAATACAGTTGCTCAAAAAGTGACGTATTGCAGGGCCGTATAGCGTTCGGGAAGTGGGCTATTACACACTCGTGCTTTTATTTTACCATTCCCGCACTAGTGCGTTCTCTTTCCCAACTGTCAAAATAATGTCTATTAAAAGGAAAAACCAACCATGAAGTTTTTACTAAAAAAAATCATAGTTAAAAGTTTTCATGATTCATGCAAATATGTATATTTCTAAAAAGAAACTATTTACTAATTTGTTTCAATATCAGATTTAATGATTTGATTAAATGAGTTAGGTTAGGTTTCATTTCATTTCATCTCATTAATTGTCATTTCATATCAATAAAAAAATTCTACTGAAGACTTGGCTTAGTTGCTTTTGCCTACTAGAATGGGTGGGTGAAGATAAAAAAATCTCTGCTTGTATTCTGCGGTTGGCGCGATTAGTTAGTTGAGTTTATTGTATTTTTATTATTTTATTAAATTGCTTCATTTTTTCGCAACTGTATTAAAAATATTCGTTCAGTACACGTGCGGAACCGACATTGCAACTTGTTCCGACTGTCAACCCTTCGGAACTCTTTGCAATGACAGCCTTTCCGCACTTGTAATGAAATATACTATTTTTAATGGAGTAGTTTGCAAACGTCTTTGCTAGCGCAGCGGACCGACAGTTAGAACAAAGATTGGTTTGAGAATAAATATCAAGTGATTTTCATCCTTATCTCTGACCTGGAGGGCTTATTTTAGGTCACCAAAAACCAGCACGCTTGGTGGGAGGATCTAATGGTCCACCCTTACATCTAAGTCCGGCGCCAAGCAGTTTTACTTAGTTGTTTCGTTGTGTGTATGTGTCGTTGTTTTCCATCACGCAAGAATAGAGTCATTAGAAATATGACATTAAAAAAAAGTAAATGTAGACTTACTTGGAGAAGACATCTGTGATGTAGGCGCGGACCGTGGCATCCGTGCCATGAGCACTGGCGTAGTCTGTGATCTGGATCTGATTGGCGAGCGGCAGTGTCGCCAGGGAGGCGTGGGGAGGCATTCGCACCATGTATACCCTGCGTAATATTAACTTAAATGAGTACTAATCACTACATAGTATAAAACAAAGTCGCTGTCGTCTGTCCGTCCCTATGTATGCTTAAATCTTTAAAACTACGCAACGGATTTTGAAGCGATTTCCTTTAATAGATAGAGTGATTCAATAGGAAGGTTTATATGTATAGTAATATCCATACTATTTCATTATAATTATTTCACTCCTTCTGCTAAAATTTACAAAGAGACAAAACTAATGACCTTGTTTCAAATGTACAAATATAATACATGTTTACTTATTAGGAAAATATTAAATAAAGGGATCCATAGTCAAATAACGTTTACAAAAAGAAATCAAATCCAAAAACATTTCACGAGAAGCAGTAATCATTTATGTCTGTATAAAGCACGAACAAATTACGGAAAGAAAAATATATTATTTGAAGGCGCACAATTATATAACAGCTTACCTAAGGATATAAAAGAAATTCAGTCACTCGTATTGTTTAAAAAGGTATTAAAATATCACATCATGAAAGACTTCAAACTTTACATATAACTATATAATAACTAGCTGACCCGGCGAACTTTGTTCCGCATTATATATATTTAAAACAAAAAGAAATACAAAAAGAATAGGATACCTGAGATTTTTATTCCGTCCGTATAAAACCTACTTTAACAAAACGCAACTGACAGCGAAACGTTATGTTGTCTATAGTTCAATATGGTCGAAAATTTGACAATTAGAAATTTTGAATTCGACTTGTTTATATTGTTGTAATTCACATAATATCTTTATAACTTGTAGCCTATTGTGTTATTCTGATGTATAAGCTATATTATTGTAAAGTTTCATTAAAATCCATTCAGTAGTTTTTACGTGAAAGAGTAACAAACATCCATCCATCCATCCATCCATCCATACTTACAAACTTTCACGTTTATAATATTAGTAAGATAATAATAATATCCTTGGACATTTCACACAACGCCATCTCGTCCCAAGTTAAGCAACTTAATGCTTGTGTTATGGTAACGAGATGGATGATAAACTACTTATATACTTTTTTTTTTTTTAATTGTAAATACATACTTATTATAGAAAGAAATGACACCCAGACTCCGAGCCAGTGCCTCTGGTTTAGACAAAGACACTGGCCCGACCCAGGAATCGAACCCGGGACCCGTTGATCCAAAGGCGGCACATCTGACCACTAGACCAACGAGGCAGTACACACTAATAGTCAAATTTTGAAACGGTAATTTCTATTATAACGGCCATAGCAATTATGCACCGATACGTAATGAGTCCTTTGTATGCTTTGGTTTGTTTTCAACTTACCGTCATTTACATTTTAATTGTTGAACATACTTAAATTGTTATTTATTACTATGAATGTTATGAAAGTAGCTAATAATTTTGCTTACATGTCCATCGTTGTATTTCTCATGCTAAGTGAACTGTGTTCTTTATGGGAAATAAATGTCTTAAACCACAATAATATTGTAGAGAAATACTGATAAATTTAGAGGTTCATCATTACACTCGTGCGAAGCCGGGGCGGGTCGCTAGTTCAATATATAATACTACTACTAGCTCTAACTCCGTAAATGACCCACTGCTGAGTCGTGCCTCCTCCAACTACGTGGACGGTGATTTACGAAATATTTCAACCTGCCTGGCACAGTAGGCTACTGTGCCAGGCAGGTTGAAATATTTCGTATCAAGTTTTCTGTCTTGCCGCTAGGTTATCGACCTTATCATTACCTTTTATCGGCTTTTACGACACCCTCAGGATGGAATGGGGTGACGACACTATGTATTCTAAATCTCGGACATCGGTGTGCAAATCACACCACCAGGTTGTCATATAGTGTAATCAAAACCCAGGTCAGAATTGAATGAGGCCAAGACCAATGAAAAGTCCATATTTCATGTTCATAACTTAAACTTACGTAATAAATCCAAACTAGGTGTGTAGCGGACGCAGAGCCTGTGTTAGGGACGGTGTATGTGAGCGAGACAGCATGAATACGAAATGTATAGCTGTAGCGGGCCTGTGCGCAGGATGGCGTACAGGTGCAGCCACAGGCGCGTGTGAGTGAGGCAGCATAAATACGACCTCTCAGTCGCCCACGAATACTCATCGACCGACGTAGTAATTGCTCAACCACCCATACCATTTAAACAGGATGATTTTGTGCAAATAAACACAGGCGAGATTCATGTATACCTGTAACAGCAGATGGGGCCATTCCTCTCCGAAATCCTGGGTAGGAACATCTTGAACATGTACTTTCCACTGTCATGGATCTGAAAGTAAAAGACATCTTGAAATTAAACACTTTTTAACGGATTTATCCCGTGTATATTACATTATTTAATTCCCGACGTCTCGAATGCTTTGCAGCAGTCGTGGTCGCGGGGGAGACTAGATGACAGTTGTCTTCAAAAGTACAAAGAAACTACTGCGTGCACATAGAACGTTATCAATAAAACAAAATTATAGGCGGTAGATTTTAACTGTTTCTTTGTACTTTTGAAGACAACTGTCATCTAGTCTCCCCCGCGACCACGACTGCTGCACAGCATTCGAAACGTCGGGAATTAAATAATGTAATATACACGCGATAAATCCGTTAAAAAGTGTTTAATTTCAATGTGTAATAATCGCGAAAACCTAAGAAATCATTAAAAGACATCTCATTACATACAGTCCTCGCCAAACTTTATGGCCGCTCCTCTGCTAGTCGCATAAGGGTCAGCTAGACAAATTCAGTAACAATTTAAATTCAACCTAAAACGCTTCAGAATACAACTGTAATTTAAATTGTTACTGAATTAGAGTCTTCGCCGCCACTCCGTATGTCGGCGCTGACCCTTACGCTGTGCAAAACACAAAATCAGGTATCAGCGACATGTACGCGGGGGGTGGAGGCAGGGCACGCCCCTTAGGCTGTCTTCCCGCGCGAGGATACATATAATCACGCCTCGTTCCCGTAGAGGTAGGCAGTGACCACTTCTTTCCACTTGCTACGATCCTTACATACTTGTTTCGCTTCGTCCACTTTCATTAATCCTTTCATACATACTCTTGACCTGGCCCTTTTTCAAGATTTGGTCTTGACACGTCCGCCATGTTTTTTATTGTTACCCGGGGTAAAATCCTTTATGGACCGTCTCCACCTGATGGCCGACAGGGGGTGTGTGGGACTCTCCTCCGTAGAGGCATACCCACTGAACATCCCCGGGGTGCTCCTTCCTTCATGCCTATATTTGCAGCTGCATGGGTACCTTGCGTGACACGTCGGCCTAGGTCTACCCCTTCCACTCACACTGCCTTAAATTACATACATCATCATCATTTCAGCCAAAAGACGTCCACTGCTGGACATAGGCCTCAATTTCCACAAAGGCCGGTCCTGGGCCGCCCGCATCCTTCGTTTTCCGGCGACTTTGACCTAACCAGGTCATCGGTCCACCGTGTGGGAGGCCTACCAGCACTGCGCTTTCCTACCAGCACTCGAGGGCTTTTTTGCCCCATCGGGCATCGGTCCTGCATTACATACATGACAACTACAAACCAATCCAAAAACATCCATACCTTCCGCCACTTGGGCCGTGGGGGCGCGTCGGGCGCCGCGGCGGTGGTCTGGCAGCCGTCCACCTTCTCCACCCCCCGGCGCCTGGTGCGCGTCATGGCGCTGATGCGCACCGAGTAGTTCGTGTTGGGCTGCAGGTCGTTCACCCGCATCGAGTACACGTCCGCTGCGCCGCTGGAGGCCAACGAATATATTCTTCAAGTCTTTCAAGTCCAATGGCACGTTATGTTTACTACTTAGCCCACACACGACCCACTGCCGAGTCGGGCCGCCTCCAATTCCATAGGAGGGCAATTACCCTACCGCTGCCCTGATGGGTTGGCACAGGGTTACGTGTCACGGAGGAGGCTGAACGGGCCAGAGAGTTGGCCTCCCAGCGCCCAAACCGCCAGCGCCGCAACAGGCGTCGGAGGGCGTTGGCTGACCTCCGCCCGCCATAAGTGGGCCTGCGGGCGATTGACCTGGGAAAGTCCGTCGCCTGCGCATAACACGCAGCGGTGGAATGGGGAAGGGCAATACAGCCCCTCCCCTCATAATCGGAGGGGCCCGATTGTGAGGGGAGTTATCTATTGTATATGTTATCGACCTTATTATTTCCTTTTGGCCTTTACGACACCCTCAGGATGGTATCGGGTGGTGACACTATGTACTCTAAACCAGTCACCACACGGAAAATGCTAATTTCATAGGGATCTCCACCAGTATCTTAAAATGTGACTATATACCATTATTACACACATATTGTTTTCCATCCTCCTCGATCCATCTAGTTAGAACAGCCGGTAACTATATTGTTAGATTGTTGTCTCGGTAGTGACTTGATACAAATCCCTGTGCCTATCCGAGTAGCCAGTGTGGTACATTAGGCTAGTTACCCTCCATTTAACCGGAGGAGGCCTGACTCAGCAGCGGGTCATTTATCGGATGAGTAGAAGAAAATCATACTATCATACTAATATTATAAACGCGAAAGTTATTATTGTGAAGATATTGTGTGAATTGTCCAAAATATAACAAAATGCCTCGTTGGTCTAGTGGTTAGATGTGCCGCCTTTGGATCAACGGGTCCCGGGTTCGATTCCGGGGTCGGGCAAGTGTCTTTGTCTAAACCAGAGGCACTGGCTCGGAGTCTGGGTGTCATTTCTATCTATAATATGTATGTATTTGCAAAAAAAAATGTATATAAGTAGTTTATCATCCATCTTGTTACCATAACACAAGCATTAAGTTGCTTAGCTTGGGACGAGATGGCGTTGTGCGAAATGTCCAAGGATATTTATTTATTTATTTAATAAGTGTCAAGTAAGTAGAAAAAAATCTGACGATAAAATAAATTCCATCAGCACCCGGGTAAAACCGCGGGGCGCAGCTAGTATGTTTATAACTGGATATGAAACCTTATTGTCTGCGAGTCGTTGGTCATGAACTTGGACAGCGGTCCCCAGGTCGCGTGGCTGTCCTTGCCGTGCCCATCCCTGAAGTTAGCCTCCCCCACTATCTCCAGCTGCAAACAAGAGGTACAAACAATCTTATTTTGGAGTGGTAAAATTTTCACTTAACATTTCAAGCAAACATTACACAAAACGACTCCTATTAGTACGATATTTATTATTTATTACGATATTTATTATTTATTAAGTATATATTTAAGGCGGGCCGAGATTTTTGGGAAAAAATTACCTGCGTTCACTTGTTATTTCAGTAAAATGTCGTCTACATCACGACAATTTATATAAAAATTCTAAAAACGGTTGCCCTTCCGCGCTTATTATGATTTCGATATGAATAGGTATGATTTCGATACATATACAATGTGACCCATAATTGGATACCCTCTATTTGTGACGGATTATATGAAAAATACATGGTGTCATCACCCCTTTCTATTCTGAGGTAAGAGCCGACAGAAGGAAAAATCATGTTAAAACGGAACTGTGTATATTATCACCAATAGGATGAAACTTCATAAAACATAACACGCGAATTGACTCACAATATATCCTTTGATTTCAGCCTTCGGTCTCTTGGGCGGTCTCCACGCTAGAGTCAGGTAGCTGGCGCTGCAGTTCACGTTCACGTCACTGGGCTCATCGGGTATACCATCCAGGGTAGCGGCCTCCATCTCCGCGGACCAGTTGCCACAGGTCTTGGTGAAGTCGGAACACGCACGGACCTGGTCAGGGAAATGTAGTAGAAGGTCACTAACCCAAACTATCCTGAGCGTGTCAGCTATGAGCCGATAAGCTGGAATTGAAATAGGCCGAAACCCCTAGCCGCAGACAAGGAAACCTTGAAACGAACCCTTTTTTTTTTTTTTTTTTTTAATCGCCCGGGTTAAAATCCTTTACGGACTTCCTCGCCGGCCACGGGGATGGCCAGCGAGGGGAGTGTGGGACTCTCCCCCAGAGTGGGGGCCTACCCACTAAACCTCCCCGGGGTGCTCCAACTCGCGTCCTGTTGCGGCATTGTGGGATCTGATGCAGAACCACTGAAACGAACCCCTGTTCCAACCCGTCTGGCCAACGTGGCACAGTAGGCTAATTACCCTGCCCGTGGTGGGAGGAAGCCACACACTAGTGGGTAATTCATGGGCTGACTAGTAGTAGTAGACCGACAGGACATCTGATTAATTTTATTCCTCATCATCATCATCAGCCCACATTAGTCCACTGCTGGACATAGGCCTCCCCTACAGAGCGCCATAGCGCCCTGTCTTCAGCTTGACGCATCCAGCTGCTGCCCGCAACCTTTCGCAGATCGTCGCTCCATCTAGCAGAGGGCCGTCCCACACTACGCTTGCCGATTAATTAATTATTAATTTTATTTAATAAAAGTCAATGTCAATATCTGCCTTCTTGGTCTAGGGGTTAGATTTGCCGCCTTTGGATCAACGGGTTCCGGGTTCAAGTCCGAGGTCGGACAAGTGTCTTTCTGTAAACCACTTGCTTTGAGTCTGGGTGTTATACCTAGTGCAAGAGCATCGTTATTTTTTTAGGAAATAATATGTTTATTCGATTTTTTGTGAAATGAAGAGAGAAGAAGCGAAGCGTAGTGCAGTTATTGAGTATATTTTGGTGTGGGGAGTCTTATATCCAGCAATAGAATTCGTCCGTCATCTTGGAGTGACGTCCACGTATGGGAAAGCTAAGCGTGGGAAGACCCACGACTAGGTGGACGGACGACATTGTGTATGTCGCTGGTAGTCAGGATGCAGTCTGCACGAGATCGTGCGTTATGGAAATCTATGGGGGAGGCCTATGTCCAGCAGTGGACTCCTGTGGCTGATAGATAGAATAAAAAATTGTGGCGCTATAAACTATCAACGCCTTTTCCTGTTCCACGAACGAATTATTTACCAAGCGCCAAAAACTCACCTTAAAAACATAAGTGCTGTGTGGCTCCAAGCTGTCAAACATATACGGAAGATTCCTGTCGTTTCGCGAGTGATACGCCGTCCTGGTCACGTTTTCATCTTTCTTCCGAGCCTCCAGTATGTAATAGTGGATGAGTGGCGCTATCTTCGCTGGCGGAGACTCCCAACCGATAGTCACCGACGTCGCAGAGAACCCGTTTATCGATATATTAGGCACAAACACCGGCTCACTGTCTAGAGTTTCCACCACGCCAGATTCAAACGGTTTACTACTGCCATACCTTGTTGACACGTGCAACTTGACCCTATATTTAGTGTTGATCTCCAACCCATCGATCACAAACGACGTCGCATTATTATCGATTTTCGTCCTGTGGTATCTGTACTCGTTTTGATGCATGTTGTTCAGCAACAATTGGTAGTTCTGTATTGGAGAGTGATGGGTCTTTACCGTCCAATTCAGATAGATCTGCGTGGTATTAATCGCTATGAGCTGATCGATTATTATCTCGGGTATATCGTAAACGTGGACGTCGATTTCACCAGTCATCTTTGTCGAGTTTACGCTATCTTCCATCTCACAAATATACCTGCCGTCTTCCTCGTTGCCCGTAATGTTAAAATTGTAGTTACTTCGCACGCGTTTGGGACTGATTTGTAATGGTTGAGTGTCGTTAAACATGTTGATAGTTTCTTCCGGGGCCACCTTGTACCATTTGACTGTGGTTGGTTTGTATACTGAAACATGTAACATTACCCTGCAGAAGTCGCATGCGGAGAATAAATACACTAGATGGAAAACTCATTTTTGAATACCACTAGTGCGGCGCTAGGGGTATTCTGTGTAGTGACGGATTAAGAATACATGGTGTCACCATCCCATTCCATCCTGAGAATGTCGTAGGAACCGATAAAAGGAAATGATAAGTAACCTAGCCGCAAGAGAAGGAAAATTGATACGAAACCCTATATGAACCCGCCTGGCCAGCGTGCCACAGTAGGCTAATTATCCTCCATGTAGCTGGGGGAGGCTCGACTCAGCAGTGGGTAATTTATGAGCATACGGCCCGCTGATAGCAAGTGGTTAACGACGCTTATGGACGTTAGTAACAATGGAAGTGTCACTAACGAGTAAAAACCGTGTAAAAAGAACATTTCTGGAAGTTCCGGGAACGTATAAATAAACGATGAGAAACATAAATAAATTACTAACGGAAACTAAAAACGACAATTTTTTTTTTAATGTCCGAAACATTTACTGCGTTTGTATTTTTTTGGAAATAAAATTTTGCCACTTGGCTTCCAAATATTTATGCGTTCAGAAATTCGTCTGTATCAAAGATGTGGTATAGGGTCCGATCTCTTTGGTCTGTTTTCTTGGAACTGTTTCGTAGTTCTGTTTCAGACACAAAGCCCCGCCGCACATGCTCACACTCGCATTGGCTGTAACGCGCCGCGTGCAAGGCGCAGTGCCAAACTCCGCATGTACGCGTGTGCGTCGACACGTGAGAGCAAATGCGGAGCTTGGCGGAGCCTTAACTTTTAAATACTGCCACTAGCACGCGGCTCGTGACAGCAAATGCGCGTGTGAGCATGTGCGGCGGGGCAAAAAGTGTTAAGAGTGGGAGTTGGTTGTAGAAAAAAGAAAATGAATAAGTAAAATTCAAAAGAAATATTAAAATCTATCAGGAATATTTAAAAAGTTATTTTCTCTATACAAATAAATAAAATTGGACTGTCCGAATATTAAAATAATACACGGTACATATACCAAAACAACATTGTTTACAATTTTTGTCTGTCTGTCTGTTTGTTCCGGCTAATCTCTGTAATGACTGCACCAATTTTGACGGGACTTTCACTGGCAGACAGCTGATGTAACTAGGTGTTACTTTTAATGACCCGATTCATGATTTGATTCAGGAGCCCATAGTTACTGAGCTGACACGCGAACGAAGTCACAGGCAACAGCTAGTGCGTAATAAAAATACTTTACCTTCAAATACGCACTCCAGATTGACATTGGCTCTATCAGTAGCATTTTCACTGTGAGGGCTCTCAGTATGGTTAACCAGTTTCCCCACAAAGCTCAAATTGAGCAGCTCATCCTTCGTCTTCTGATCTTCGCCCAATTTGGCCACACACGTGAAATTGCCCGCGTCATCTCTCGTTGTGTTTGCGATCGCAACTGTGGACATTTTGACGTGCCTCTGGCCGGCTCCGGGTTCGACGGCGGGCAGTGTACCGTTCCGTACCGTTATAGTAATCCTGGGAATAGGTGTTTCGTGTAATAAATAAACTAATTGTTCCATTAAAATGTCATGGGGGTTTTACAATGTGGAAGTTCCGTTCGCACTGATGGAATACTAATCTATTTCTCCAATGATTTCTTAGATTTTCGCGATTATTACACATTGAAATTAAACATTTTTTAACGGATTTATTGTGTGTATATTACATTATTTAATTCCGCTTGGGATTCAGTCATTAAATTGATCAAATCTCAAGCAAAACACTCATCTGCAAGACCTCTGGACACCGTGAGCGATTTCTGCGTGCACAGGGTACGTTATCAATAAAACAAAAATATAGGCGATATTAACAGTTTCTTTGTATTTTTGAAGACAACTGTCATCTAGTCGCTGCCGCGATCACGACCGCGAAGCATTCGAAACGTCGGAAATTAAATAATGTAATATTCACGCGATAAATCTGTTAAAAAGTGTTTAATTTCAATTATTTCTCTAATACAGTATGTTTAGGTATTTCTGCGGAACACCGGAATCGGGAAGTATAACAACCTCAGTAATGGATATTTATTTGCGGTGGAGGCTAGGTGATAAGTGCACACTGACTTGCCGTGACAATCTAGATTTATCTGCGATTTCCGCCTTAAGGTTCGAGCCCAGTATGCTTGAATACAATTTGTAAGAATTATCGTAGATTTGCGTCCGAGCGATGATTGGTTCGAGTAGAACATTGCGTAATAAAAAAAGAGTCTTGCCCTGTTTGGTACAACCTACCTGTCACCAGAAGCCTTACATTTTATTATTTAAATGCATATTTTATCATATTCTGACTTTATTTGATTAAATTAATATTTTAAGTTACTCATAATAATATTACCTATCTAAAACCAAAACTCGTAACAAAGAAGAATCTGTCGAAAAAAGTGACTTTCTGAAGAAAAAAAATGCTTTTCTGTTTTATAGCTTATTATAGGTCTGCAGTCGGACAAATTGATTTGTGTATGCCAGTTATAAAGTGCCCCTGCAATACAACTATTGCCTATTTGTTTCCAAATTAAGCAAATCGCGATTAAAGAAAATAATAATTACAGTATGGTGGTTGTTGGTTGCTCAGTCTACTTACCGTTCAGTATCGTTCAGAGGGTCCCCTTGAAAAAGCCACTCAATGTGCACATTTTCTGGCATGACTGTGCAGGTGATGTTGGCATTCCGTCCTAACTCCCCAGTCGCAGTCACATTGACGATCACCAGGTCTTGAGCTGGGTAGAGCATGATTAGTATTATAATTACTACTATTAGAGACCACTACTACTACTGATGTGATGTCTTATTCCAGCCTTCTAGAAAACGAAAACGGCGATCTAAAAAGAGCAAGTACAGAGTTTCTTGCCGTCTTTTTCTGTGGAGCTGCATTTCGACCCAGTGGTACTTGGTAAATAATCAATTTTCATTTTAAAATGGTAAACTTCATTTTTTATTTTATTGTTTGACGTGTCAAAAGAGTTTGAGCCAACATGATTAAATGAGCCAGCCCTGTTTCCCTTCATGAATTTGGAGGAACCCTGACTCAGTATTGGGTCATTTATGGGCTGACTCTTGGTAATGGAAATATCTGTTACCTATATTTGTGTTTTGTCAAATAAATATACTTTCTTCTTTTCTTTTACATATCACTAATATTCAATATAGAGGTAAATTGGGGAAAGAACGAGGAACAATCAGAGGCAAATTTGTAACAACAAAAACAATGACAATTGAAATTATTCAGAAGGAAAATTAATTTTCCCTTCATCTAACTTTGTGTGGACTATTATTTTTATATTATCCTATCTTTGTCTGCGATAGCCAGACCATAAGACACAGACAACATTTACACCATGGCTAAGATGGAGACCATCTCACATCTGAACTGTTGACCTGAACCCCAGCTCTTTTTTGTTGAAGTGCCCATCCGTCACAATGCTATTGGTCAACCCAATCTCCTCACCAAGGTTTTGTGTCTAAAGTGTGCGACATATGCCCCAAACTTATATAGTATTAATAGTATTGTGTACTATGTGGGTAGGCTATAATTACAGGGGGGTATTTCTGTTAAGAGATTGTCAATGAACCCTATTTTTTTTAATGTCATTTTTACTTCTATAATGTACTTAGTGGTGGTGGTTTATTTTTTAACAGGATACCAAAATTAATTATTTTATCCTTGTGGTAACATGTTTAGAATACATAGTGTATGTGTAGTCCATATTGTAGAAGTTAATAGGCAAATTGCAATTTTATTAAGCTTTGTAATACAGGCAGCATTTCTGCCATACTAGGTATTGCCAACTTATAGTTCAAAATAGGTTCAAGGTAGACTGGTAGAAAATACCTAAGGCATTAAGTCTGCCTTTGTACATTACTTTATTTATATGTGCAAAAAGTATAAATAAATAAATAAAAACTAAAACACTAGGGTTAAATTGATTTATATGCGATAAATAGCTACATTAGTGCTAGACTGTATCGAAGCCATTAACGCCACACTCTGGTGAGGTGGCATGACGTCCCAAAAGCTGTATGTAAAATAAGTGTGTGTGTGATTTCATGTTTTTTGAGACCCATCTAATTATTGTATGGATCTTAATAGTGAAGTTACTAACTGTGTGTGTGGCTGATATTTGCAATTTAAATATACATATATTATGGACTTCAATCAAAACATTCATGCGTATGGTCTTATGACAGCTGGTGCAAAATTCTCAATACTAAACTGCGATGTGCCACAGGATCTTAAGAAAATACTGTGGATGTGTCAATGGATGCATATCACGCAAGCCATCAGTGTAAATTCATAACATCCTACTAAACGTCAGAAAGAGACAGATAACAGGGAAAAAAAAGATAAATGTATTATCTTCAATCAAATAGCTGTGAACTTTTATCAATTTAAACAAGGGCATAGTTTATAGAGATCAGAGTCTATACAAACAAAAAATATTCAATAATGTACCTATTTAATTGCATACTTAGTGAAAGTTCAATGACAAATAAAATCTTGGTTGTTTAAATGGCATTCTGATTACAGTCAAGCCATAATTATTACCAGCAAAATGTTAATTACTTAGACACATTTCAAGTAAGAAATATAATAGTGTTGTACGCAGAATCTATCGCTGAGTGTCGCTTATTTTGAAGAGAAATCTGACAAATGCTGTTATGTTGCCATCTGTTCGTTTACCACAAATATATAAAAATAATTGCTATGTGTTTAAAGTATATCAATTACACTGTTTACTCTGTCAAGTCCTCTGGAGTAACAAGTGCTATAATTTATATGCGTTTAGTTGCAAGATATACGCCAGTTGTATAGAAACAACGTAGATAGAATGCGCTGAACCTACAACACGAACAATCCATGTTTTATCAAAATAATCAACCTAACAAGAGGAAATCGTGCGAGTTATTAGGTCATAGAACTGCTCAAAAGGATTAACTCACCAAATACTGGATCCAAACATCCCGTAAACATAAAAACTAGCACAAGGGCTCCGGTATAACACCCAACAGGGCAATCCATTGTCATGGCGGAAGCACCCAGTTTTTACACAAAATACGCGCAATAACGCGGTATCAAAGTCATTGCACGGTTATTAAATCATTTTATATTCACTTCAGCAGAGATAGCACTGATTTATTCTATATTTATCGCGTAAAATTACAAAGCGGCTGACACCCAAAGCCGAACAAACAATCCACTGGGTAATGTTGCCAACTTTGAAATGAAATCCCAATTTGATCGTTATGGGAAATGTCTGTCTCAGGGTTGTAGAGTGAAATATGAACGCGGGCGCAAGGTATAAAAAGTATATTGGGTATAACGTTCACATGCACAAAAATACGTAATAACAAAAAAAAGATGTGGGTCGTAAGGACCAAATATAAAAAAATATACTTCGTGTAACGGTAACGTAAAGATAGGGTTCACGGCGCGGCCAAGGGTGGCGCGTACGAACTAGACGAGAGCGGGCGGCGGACTGCCGGGCGCATCGAGGCGCGCGCGCATGGAACCGTTGGCGACGCGAGCGAGATAGCCTAATAGCTACGAGAGAGACACATCATCTTGAAAACGCCCCGGCAAGCGGGCGCGGGAGGCTCGCGGAGGCCTAGATGAGATGCGGTTTGCTATATACTCCCCCTCCAGTTCTGGAGAACGCCCTCGTTCCTGGACTGGTAACTGAGTAGCCTTAGCGGGACGACCCCGGTGTCTTTTATGGACGACTGGTTTGGGTAAGGAGGCCTGGTTACCTTGGTAACGGGTAAGGTCTTGGGTGTGATATTTCTCAAAAACGACATCAGGCTGTTCGGTATTGGCAACGGTATAGGTAGTAGGGCTAACCTTTGCTACGATTAAATAAGGACCGTCGCGACGTGGGAAGAATTTGGAAGTGAGGTCTTTAGAACCTTTACTCAAGAGGTGAGACTTCAGCAGAACCAGATCTCCTACCTCAAAGGTTTCGGCTGGTCGGCGCGACGAATCGGAATAGTGCTTTGTCTTGTCCTGTTGGATTTCCACACGTTCTCGAACAGCTGATAGAGAGTTAAGAAAATTCCTGAGATAAGGAGTTATTTGTGGGACGAAGTTCTCTTTGTCTAAAACTGCACGAAGGTCGTGAACGACCTCTGTGGGCGATCGCATTTCTCTGCCAAAGGATAAAAGAGCTGGTGACTGGCCTGTTGTGCGGCACTTGGCGCTATTCAGGGCGAAACGAATCACCAGCAACTTCTTAGGCCATGAAGTATGGTCGTCTTCCACGAGATGTGCAAGCATCGCTTTAAGATCGCGGTTTTTTCGCTCAGCAGGATTAGCTTCTGCATGATAGAGTGGGATGAAATTTTGTTTGATGTCGAGTACGGCCATACATTGGCGCATTACTGAGGAGATAAACTGGACCCCATTATCCGAAATGATGCGGCGCGGGAGGCCGAATCGCATGAAATATTCCTCAATAAGGACATGAGCACAGGCTTCGGCTGTGGCTTCTTTGAGAGCGTAAAGCTCAGTCCATCGGGTAGCTGTGTCTTCAACCAGTAGAATCCAACGCTCCCCCTGGTCTCCTTCCGGTAATGGACCGAATAAATCGATGGCCAACACCTCGTTACGCTGGTTCATAACTGGCGTCTGGAGTAGACCTGGTGGCTTTGTGTTACTTGCCTTGTAACGTTGGCAGTGGATGCAGGCTTTGACATAATCAGTGATTATTCTCCGCATCCCTGTAAAATAATACAGCTGGGCTACCTTTTGGTACGTCCTGTCGATACCTGGGTGACAGGCTGTTGGAGAGTCGTGTAACTCTCGAATAATATCTGCAGTTTGTGCAGCATTGGGCTTCGGTACAGTCAGCGCCGGGGAACACCAAGCCGATTCACATTCTTCTATGATGTCGTCCTCCAACATCTTACCAATTTCAGCTTTCATGAGCTGCTTCTTTGAAGGATTCAGGCGGTAGGGAGGAACTGCAATTGGCGGGTGGTCACCGGTTTCAATGCGGTGCTCCGCATAAGGAGTTGGGCCTCCCCCTGCTTTGAAGACGTCGGCGTGCCTGGTGAGGATGTCAGCGAGTGCTTGTCGTTCAGCTGGCTTAAGGTGAGTACCTTCATCATCCCTAAGAATATCTGTAGAGGCGCAGGACACGGCGCGAGAGGTTGGTTCAAAGGACAACTTAAACTGTACCGGGCTATTGTTGCTAAAGTACCAAATCTCTTTATGGAAATCGATAACTACTCCGGCAGCAGTAATAAAATCTATACCTAATAATGTTTCATTATTGGTAGATTCGGGGAAAATCAAGAATGGAATAGTGATAACTGTCGTCTCTAAGCACACCTCTAAGGTGGTGGTAAGTACATCCATAGTACGGGCGAAACCGTCGGCAAGCCTAACTTCGCGTGTGGAAGGGCTGAGGGGATGTCCTTGACGTAGAAGGAGAGTATACAGCGTATAACCCGCAATGCAATGCTTGGCAGCTGTGTCTATCAGCGCGGTTCCGTTAAAACCCAAAATTTTAATATTAAAAATCGGACGTAAATCGCGGCCAATAGAGAGAACCGGTCCCTGGAAATGGTTACCGTTCGATGATGTGTCTCCACTACATACAGTACAATCATCACATAAAAGTAAAGGCACATTCTCAATTTTCATAAAATTTGAGTTATTACACTTTGGTATACAACAGTTGTGATGTCGATCGGTTTGTTTACGATTGCCGGAATCCGAACATTTTCGCGAAATGGAATTAGAATGAGGCACATTTGCATTAGTTGCGGATTGACAAGAAAAACTATTAAAGTTGTCGTGACGGACACGTTCGGCGTCCAAAGGGTTAACTTGGCGGGAGCGAAAATGTTCGTCGTCCAAAGGGTTAACACTACTACGACACTTTTTACAAAAACATTGAACCGATGAATTTTTAAAACAAGATGAAACATTGTTACTATCACAACATGAATTAGAAAAAGGGTTAACATTATTATTATTGCTAGAGTCTATAGAGGAGTTTTTCGATGAAAAACACTGATATGACTTTCGATTGCGATTACGACGGCGGTTACGCGGTTTTTGTTTACGAACTTCACGCGATTGAACACAATAAAAATATGATTGATTTTTATCGACAGTAACACTTTGCACGTTTTTAACACTTTCGTGAACTTCCGCAGAGTTAGTAAGGGATTGCGACTCACCTTGTTTCTGCAACAACTTACGACACTGGTCCTTGGTGTGGCCTTGCCTTTTACAGTAGGCACAGGTAGGTCGCTGCTTTGCAGTGGTGCTGGTGTCAACAATCGGTGGAGAAGGCGCGGGCGTCGCGGGATGCTGGCGCTGCGCGTCAGGGGCGGCGGCGGGGGCGCCACGGCCACGGCGTGACTGCACGCGTGCGTCGTGTTGTGGTGGTTGCGTGTTTGCAGACGGCGTAGTGGAAGAGCGCATACTTGTTTGGGTATGGGGCTCACTCGTCCGCGGAGTCGTAAGCGTACGTGTCTCGTCAAAAGCATCTTCTACGTTGCGTGCGAGACGTAAAAGTTCTGGAAAGCTACTGCAATCTTCTCTCCTCAATCTTTTCCTTATTCTGGAGTGGAGGAGGCCATAGGTCATATCGATCTGAGCTGACTCTGCGATGTCACCCTTGGGCAACCTGGCCAAGAGAGCGCGAATGTGCGCCACGAACATGTCGGTATTTTCGTCTTGTTGCGGCGCGGAAAAAATCTCTCTGTAAATACGATGAGGCGGCCGGCGGTCGCCGTATGCGCTAATTAGGTTTTCTTTAGCTTGGCGCCACGATGACACAGAATCCTTTGTTCCTTGCCACCAAGTACCAGCTTGATCCTTGAATAGGTACGCTAATCCTCGCAAAATATTTGAGTCCGTCACTTGAGCGCAATCGCTATAAGCCTCGACAGCGTCTATAAACGCTTCCACCGATTCATTCGGATGGCCGGAAAAAGTCGCTTTACAGCGTGCTAGGGTACCCTGCCCTGGGAGGAGCAATGATTCAGGAGTCGAAGCATTCGCGCGGGACACCGAGTGAAGTAGCTCCCTAAAGGCTTCAGTCTGTGAGCGCTGCAGGGTAGCTATGATAGACGCTACATGTTCGCCAGAAAACGTAGCAGCTTCGGCGCGGGGCGAAGAAAAAGTATCGCCGCCATCTTGTTGGGCGGGCGACACGAGCGGTGTATTTGGTCGCGAGGGGTCAGGAAATGCCTCGCCGGCATCATCCCTGCGAGTTAAACTAGCCGCTCTACTCCTGGTCACTGGCATTGTCACTGAATTTACCACAAAAAATCACTATTACACGAGAAAAACGTTGGGTGCCATATATGGGAAATGTCTGTCTCAGGGTTGTAGAGTGAAATATGAACGCGGGCGCAAGGTATAAAAAGTATATTGGGTATAACGTTCACATGCACAAAAATACGTAATAACAAAAAAAAGATGTGGGTCGTAAGGACCAAATATAAAAAAATATACTTCGTGTAACGGTAACGTAAAGATAGGGTTCACGGCGCGGCCAAGGGTGGCGCGTACGAACTAGACGAGAGCGGGCGGCGGACTGCCGGGCGCATCGAGGCGCGCGCGCATGGAACCGTTGGCGACGCGAGCGAGATAGCCTAATAGCTACGAGAGAGACACATCATCTTGAAAACGCCCCGGCAAGCGGGCGCGGGAGGCTCGCGGAGGCCTAGATGAGATGCGGTTTGCTATATCGTTATAATCTACAAGTAAACATTTTCTTATATTATTATTAGGATAATTCTGGATTGTTTAAATACTCACGGGATTTATACTCATTTTATATAGTTATAACACCTGTATCGGTCTGGTGCGCAGAAATAATAAGAAGGTAATTTTATTTGCCTGAGATTTTGGCAAAGATTGCACTAGCCGTGCACCAGCTAACAGCAATATTAACAAAGCTTGTATTAGAACAAATTGCGTAAAAATATAGTTTCTCTAAAGTATCTCGAAATAGAGTAATTAATACTTCAGATAAAAATGTTTGCAGTAGGTTTTTTTTTAAGATACTGCGTTAAGCACTTGGTATTCCCTGCCTCGCGGGAGTAGTTTTCAAACAAAAAATTCACGAACACAAATGATACCCAGACCAAGTTTCTCTGGTTTACACAAATACCCCCTAGCTAGACTAACAAGGCAGGTTTGTGAGAATTTAGCCATTTTAAATATAAAATTAAAGTTCAATTTTTCTGTCTTTATACGGATGGCTGAAGGCATAAACTTTTTAAGATATAATTTAAAGTAAAATGTACATTTACTTGCTATGAAACTATCCCTAAACCTAACTCAATTTTTATTGGTACTGTGTTATGTACTGGCATTATTCTAAATTTATTTTAGATTACAAGGCCTTTTTTTTAGGTTCTAACGATTATTTTCAACCCGATAAACGAGTAGTTCGAATAGTGCCCGGATTACCATACTAAGTATTTTGATCCCACAGGGATGTTTTTAATAGTAGGAATCACTGTAAAACCGATTGTCTGTGGTCTGCCTGCTAAGTGTTTCCCCAATCCACAGAGTTTTATTTTGGTTTGGCAAGGCCTATATATTTTTTTATTGCCATTTGCCCAAGTAATTCCTACTATTTCCTACTACTGAAACCAAGAACCAAGACTGGGATTATCGTATTTGAGCAAATATAAAAAACTGACATTCATAAAAAAATTACTAGTTCGGAGTCAAAACTCTATACCCAGCCGGGTATAGAAATTAAAGGGAGAAATTAAAGGTCAACTCTATACCCAGCCGGGTATAGAGTTGACCTTTAATTTCTCTACTGATGTTTGAGTTTAGTCTTACGAATTGTTACGCTCATTAAAATACTTGGATCAATTAGAGCGGTAGCGCATGACGGGTCGCTATTGCTGCATTATTCTTGTAATCAGGTGTATTTAAAGTTTGTCGGTTCTGCTCACTTGGCAGAGGCGTTATTTTAACCATTTTAACATATAAACTGTTTTACAACTAACTACAAAAATACATGTGTGATAACTTGTTTTTTTAAGTTATTGACACTATTTTTGGAAGAAACGTGACTAAAATACATTCTCACACGCGCACCCTATACCTACTTTAATTTGCAACAGTTTACTAGAACTATCAATTTTGTAAAATGAGTGAAAATGAAATACTTATTTTATTGAAGATTCAGACAATAGTTTCCAAAGGGAAATTATATAGTAGTATAAAGCTTTAAATGGCAGCATTATTTGTTTATTGACATGTCGAATGACAGACGGTGGGGTATTGCTCGATGGGGGCTTGATTGGTACAATTTAGACAAATTAAATGACTCGCTAACGCGATTATTTCCTAATTTAACGAACAATAAAGTTAACATGTATTTTATAAATACTCTTTGAGCTACTTACGCACGTATTTTACGTGCGTACCGTGTTTGTGAAGATGTATTATCCGTTCATGTTAGGAGCCATTTTTAGTGTATTTATTTTGTGCGTTCATTGTGATAATTCATCTAACGACAACGAAATCAAGGAGATTTATGGTGAGTGCAGTGTTGTTGTAGTATTATTTCAGTTATGTATTGGATAAGAATGCATGGTAAGGTCTTAATTTAAGTGGTTACAGTTATCACGCCTTTCTTGATAATGACAGGCCGCCCACGGGTATAATTTGCAGGTATTTTGATATTGACCCTATTGTTCTAGCGCCGCTAGCTATAGTCTTGTTTACAGTGACCACCAGCGTAACGTCATCGATACTTGCATTGTTATGTGTATTTAGAAACTCTTTGATGTTGAGCTTCTCACTGATTAATTATGCATTTTCCGTAGCTTAAATAGCCTACTGTAATTAATCGAGCAAAAAATAAATTATACTTTATATTGAATATGATATTTTATACTTAATATGTCTAGACAATTCTAGTCTCAATTAAGACCTAATTTCTTGGTCTATTGATGATTAAGCACCATTAAACCTAGAATATTTTTAGTCATAAGGCTGCTAGTCATAGTCATGTGTTGATTTGATTTTGACTGTCCCCTTTATCTGTGTTCCTGTCTGTCCAGTTATGTTTATAGGCTGGAAACTACACAGCTTCCGTTCTCCAGGAAAAGGTGTTGGTATTAGTCAAAAATGATTGCAACGCTGAACATTTATGTTTGGCCCTTTGTGACTATTGCGTTAGCTCACAAATCTGGTTTATCTGTCTTTGTATACAAATATGGTGATTAAAAAATACAACTGCCGACCTTCTTGCTCGCTCTTCTCTGTAGAGCAGGTTTCGGAACTGGTATTACAGTAAATCACCAAGTTCAGTATAGAAGTACAGAAACTGTATTTAATAATGTAATACAATACGGTATATTCACAATAGAAGAAACAGATCATTGAAAAATGCGAAGAGTATGGCTACCCTTTGTATTTGGCATTTATTGACTACAACAAAGCTTTTGATTCTTTAGATCATAACTACATCTGGCAAGCCCTCAAAAACCAGGGCATTGAAAAAAAATACATAAAATTGATTCAAAATGTTTACAAAAATAGCTCAGCCCAAATCAAAATGGAGACTTTAGGAAAAGCTTTTCCAGTCCAAAGAGGAGTACGTCAAGGTGACCCCTTATCCCCTAAAATCTTCACGAGTGTTTTGGAAGAAATATTCAGAAATCTATACTGGGAAGAATGGGGCATAAATATTGATGGAATAAAAATAAATAACATGAGGTTTGCTGACGACATTGTATTAATAACAGACAATTCAGAGAGCCTACAACTTATGATTCAGCAACTTGCCAATAAAAGCAGAGAAGTGGGCCTAACAATGAATAAAACAAAAACAAAAATTATGACAAATAGATGTAGAACTGAGATAATTGTTGAAGGCGAACCAATAGAGTATGTACAGAACTACATATACCTTGGACAACTAATTGCATTTAATGACCAAATGGCACAAGAAGTCGAAAGAAGGGTCACAAGCTCCTGGAGGAGATATTGGTTGTTGAAGGACATAATGAAAAATAAGCAATACAGCATGGCAGTAAAAAGGAAAATCTACAACACTTGTATCCTACCTATACTAACATATGGATGCCAATCATGGGCAACCACAAAAAAGACAGTTGAAAAGCTACGGACATGCCAAAGAAGCATGGAAAGAAGTATATTGGGTTATAGACTAATAGATAAAAAAAGAGCCAAGGACCTAAGGCAAATAACAAAATGGGAGGATGTCGAAACTAAAATAAAGAAGTTAAAATGGAAATGGACAGGACACATGATCAGAGACAACAAAAAATGGACAAGCAAAGTAACAAATTGGACACCACGGTTCAATACCAAGAGGAAAAGGGGCAGACCACACAAAAGGTGGTCAGATGATCTTAAAGCAACTGCTGGACCCCTATGGATGAGAGAAGCAAGAGACCGACAAAATTGGAAATCACTGGAGGAGGCCTTTGTGTCAAAAGAACACGCTGAGCAGGAGACTGATGTGAATTAACTTTTATGGCTTATATGTTTGCAATTAAGTAGTATTTTTGTAATTTTGCAATTATTTTCTTTATATATGTATATCTTGCTTGGCAAATAAAGGCTTTGAAATTGAAATTGAAATATTCACAATATCATCATGAATTTGGAGGAGGCTCGACTCAGTAGTGGGTCATTTAAGGGCTGAAACGACGATTATTCTTCTAATCTGCTATATGAAATAAGTGTATCCAGTAGAACTTGTGATCAAAAAACTTCTAGCACATAGTTATGACAGTTTCGCTATGTGAGTGTTTGTGTGTATTGAATTTCCCAACTTGTAGTATTTCATTTACTTTGGGGTTCAAAAATGATCTAACACCATCGAAATTTCTTGAAATTGAATCTGTTTGTCTTATAAAGTACTAACTAATGATACTATAGTGAATAAGTCTCTTTCCCACACTGAAAAAAACACAGAACGAGCCTTCTCAAGGTTAACATTGTACACTCCTGCAACATCAACTTACCTTTATAACTAGAACTTTATATGCATCCCACTTATCGGTCTTTGGATTAAATTCCCTGGGCAAAATATTTGTAAAAATATTTTTCATGCTCGCCAAGGAAAATACCAAGTTCATTATAGAAGCAATAAACTATATTAATAAAATAGGCTACATTGACAATCTCATTACAGAAATACCCCCACATAATATCCTACCCACATAGCCAAATGATAAATATATTTCGAAGAGTGAAAAGAACTATATTATAAATAGTATTTTGATATTGTAATTTTCTTTTCATCAGTAGGGAACGCTTCATGTATTGAAATATAGTTAAAAGGATCTTTATTTATAATCCTGATCATCATTATCAGCTCACACTAGTCCACTGCTGGACATGGGCCTCCCCTAAAGAGCGCCATAGCGCCCTGTCTTCTGCTTGACGCATCCAGCTGCTGTCCGCAACCTGTCGCAGGTTGTCGCTCCATCTAGCAGAGGGCTGTCCTACACTACGCTTGCCGATTCGCGCAAGTGCCTCTGGTTAAGGTGAATGTTCCAGGGTAGCCCGCGAAATTCAAATTTTCTTACGTTTTTTGCAATTTGCAGGTCAGTGCTAGGTTGTATGTTGATTAAAATGTTATTCGCGGCTGTAAGACGTGTGTAGTTATAGAATTATAATCATCAAAATCATCAATACAACCCTCCAAGCTCATAAAGGTGCAAGAAAAACTTTTTCAACGTCAAAGTCATTCTTGCACCTTTAAGAGCTTGGAGGGTTGTATTGATGAGTTTGATGATTATAACTCTGTAACTACATACGTCTTACAGCCGCGAATCAAATGTTCATCATCATACAACCTAGCACTGCCCTGCAAATTACAAAAAACGTAAGAAAATTTGAATTTCGCGGACTACCCTGGAGCATCCACCTTAATACAACGACAATTGCCCGACCCCTGAATCGAACCATGACCAGTGATCCAAAAGCGGCACATCTTACCCCTAACCATACCATACTGTAAAAACTAATATATTCATATCCGCTTTCTCCTTACATTAGCGGCACAAGATTTACGCTAATCTATACATACATATCTCGGAAATGTAAACAGTTAGCGATGTCACCACTTGTGGAAGCACCGGCCCCTTATCTCAGATGCATGAAAGGAAGGTCAGATCTATTATCCGGTCGGGAATGACTCATTGTGCCACACAACAGTAGTATACAGAGGCTACGCTTGGTTTTAAGTAACACCCAACATAGAATAGTCGTAAAGATTGTTGTTGAAGTAAAAATAGACCTGTTAAAATGTCCTTTCTTTTTTAAATTTAAATTTTCGGTAAATTAGGCCTGTATGTTTAAATACATGTTAATGACAAACACACATAGTTCCTGCCAGCAATCATAATAATTTAGTTCAAATCAAAACTCTATTTTTTTATGCAAAACGGAACCTTTGCTCTATAACCGTATAACCTATGTATATTTATTCAAGTTAGCTCATTTGAGTTATTTTCACACGCCAATATACAATTTCGGAGAGCTGCTCTACAGAGAAGAGCCGGCGAGAAGCTCTGTAGTTGCTTTTTTAAATCGCCATTTTTGTATACCGAGACTGCTATAAATAAAATAAATAATAATAAATATCCTTGGACATTTCACACAACGCCATCTCGTCCCAAGCTAAGCAACTAAATGCTTGTGTTATGGTAACGAGATGGATGATAAACTACTTAAATACATTTTTTTTTTGTAAATACTTACTTATTATAGATAGAAATGACACCCAGACTCCGAGCCAGTGCCTCTGGTTTAGACAAAGACACTTGCCCGACCCCGGAATCGAACCCGGGACCCGTTGATCCAAAGGCGGCACATCTAACCACTAGACCAACGAGGCAGTCAGATGGCTATGTCAGATTTGTGAGATCACGTCCGCGCACTAATCAGAAAGTGCTTAGTATTTATGAGAATCCTATATTATTTTTACTGCTATACCTATATTATGCTCTGCTCATGTTAAATTTTATAAGGATTTTTGAGCTATTATTTGGTGCTACGACACCAAGAAATCATACGTTAAGACTGCTAAGTTGCACTGGCAAGTATTTAACGGAAATTACGTGCATGTGTTACGCTCTTTCTATTCATTTCCTCGAGTTTCCTGCTTTCTTAATAGCGCCTAGTTAATGCCAAGTACTTTGTTGATGTCAGTTGTCGCTCATGTCCGTCGTTGTTAACGTTAATGTAAACTATATTTTAAGTGCATTGCAGCAAATGATTTACAGGACCATAGTGCTGGAGATCACTATAGTCTAAGGAAGAAAATAATATAGCCTTAACTTATAACGACACTAAAGTTTACACTGCAATGTATTTTGAGTGGTACCTAACTATATGCAGAAATTTCAGTGCCGTATACCCACGGAAAGGGTTGACAAAAAAGGCACTTATAGTGGTTTTCGCAATCGTAATAGCTCAGATGTCACGTTGTATGAATTTACCGAAAATATTAAATTACATTTACGAGATGAAATTTTTCTAATCAGATTAATTAAAATAATTTAATTTAATTAGCTAAAATTAAAAAGAAAAACGCTTATTTTTCTAACCTTAAACAAGCCCACTAGCTTGGTTAATTTTTACCCGAGTGCGGCTAAATAGCAATAATTTTAATTAACTATAAACAATTAATTAATTAGGCAATACGATCTCTGTAATATGGTTTCTTTGCGCATCGCATCTGCATTTCTAAGACCACATATAGATAGATATCTTGTCGCAGGACGAACGGAAACAAATCCACACGAAAAAAACTGGATTCTGATTGAACATTTTTCAAGATTTAATTATAAAGCAGCCAAATATAAAGAAGAGGGACATCATCGATAGCCCATAAATGACCCACTACCCAGTGGGGCCTTCTCCAGTTACATGCAGGGTAATTAGCCTACTGTGCCACGCTGGCCAGCCGGGTGGCACTGGGTTGTATCAAGTTTTCTTCTCTTGCGGCTAGTTTATCGGCCTTGTCATTTCATTTGTCGGCTTTTGCTAAAACCCTCAGAATGCGATGGGGTGGTGACACTGTGTATTCTAAATCCGTCACCACACGGACTGTGTCTATAAATATAGTTCAAACATTTGTATCCAAGTAGAAACTAACTGTGTATAACAGTGGGCAAAAGTCTACGTCGTCGTCTGACTGAGGTTGTGGATTGTTTGAGATTGGCATGGTTTTTGGTATGAAAGGGATGTCAGGTTACTCTGCCATTGTTCTTACAATAAAAGACGATTTTATATAAATATATGGTCGTCCAGTGGTCGAAATTCGACCATGGGTACTAAATTTAAATTATAGTTCCATTCTCAATTTGATGCGTGTGTGTCAAATACAAGGTAGTGTAGTGTAGTGCGTGTAATTTTTTTATTGGTCCTATTTATGCATCTTCACTACATAGTATAAAATAAAGTCGCTGTCGTCTGTCCGTCCCTATGTATGCTTAAATCTTTAAAACTACGCAACGGATTTTGAAGCGGTTTTTTTAATAGATAGAGTGATTCAAGAGGAAGGTTTATATGTGTAATACATGTATAATATTGTAGAGAAACACTGATAAATTCAGAGGTTCATCATTGCACCCGTGCGAAGCCGGGGCGGGTCGCTAGTCTATAATATAAAAATGAATCACAAAATGTGTTGGTAAGCGCATAACTCAGCAGCGCCTGGACAAATTTTGGCCATTTATTTTTTTAAATGTTCGTTGAAGTTCAAGGATGGTTTTTACGGCGAATAATTGCCGGAAATATCCTAAAAACAGCCTTTTTCTTTTTCCCATACAAACGTTTTCTAACTAAAACGTAGAGACAATTGTTTTATACGTAGAGACAAATTGTTTTATACTATACTAGTGGCCCGCCCCGGCTTCGCCCGTGCAAAGCGGGGGTGGGTTATACATATAAACCTTCCCCTTGAATCACGCTATCTATTAAAAAAAACCGCTTCAAAATCCGTTGCGTAGTTTTAAAGATTTATGCATACACTAGCTTTTGCGCGCGGCTTCGCCCGCGTGGGCTTCGAACCCGTGCATATTTTTTATGAACATAAAATCGGTTATTGTGACTAAACTATGATAGTTAGATATGTGCTCTCGCGGACTTTTTTGTAGATCTTTATAAGACCTACAAATCCGTAGTACATCATTTTGTTCTATTGTCAATAGTTTTTGCAGCGCACGCATAAATAGGTTTTAGATTTTACACCTTGGTTTACAAAATCGCAATTTTCATACGGATCCCTAATTCTTTTGAAAATAAAATATAGCCTATAACCTTCCTCGATAAATGGACTATCAAATCTTGAAAGATTTTTTGAAATCGGACCAGTAGTTCCTGAGATTAGCGCGTTCAAACAAACAAACAAACAAATAAACAAACAAACAAACTCTGCAGCTTTATATATTAGTATAGATAGGGACGGACAGAAGAATGCGACTTTGTTTTATACTATGTAGTGATGTATAGTGAAGATATGGATTTAAAATTATTATATTACAATATTTAGGGTCGAATTTTGTGCCCCATAATTTGGAGCTGAACTAGGTTGATAACATACAAAAAGTATTTATACTTTTCATTTATATGTATATACCACTAAATTCAATGTAACTCGGATGATGATCGAGCTTTGGTCAATATGAGCAAAAGTATGGTGAATTTCGGAAATTGTTCGGAATAACAATGAAGGCGAATTTAATTTGGCCCATTACAAAAATCTTGTTCAATTTCTTACGTAAGAATGAAATGAAATAAAAAGAAACAGGATTATTATGTTTTGTGAATGTTAGAAAAGGAAAGCCAATTATATTCTATTTATAATTTTGCGTAGACGTGAACGTAGGAGCTCAGACATAAAGTGGATATTTTCCACTCCAATCATCGGGACTAAAAAAATGTATTAGAGCTGTTAAGAGAGTGCATAGAATACCAAGATTTTTTTAACAATATTAAGTTATTTATTATTTGTTCATTTTGTAATTGTATCTAACTTAAATATAATTTTATGTAAAGCATGTGAAACTGTCCTGTAGAAATAGATATTAGATTTAGAATCCACAATGTCACCAACCCATAACGTCTTATGGGTGTCGTAAGAGGCGACTAAAAGAACGCAAGAGGCAGAACACCTAGCCCCAAGAGAAAGAAAACTTGATACAAACCCTGTGCCAACCCGTCTTGCCAGCGTGGTACAGAAGGCTAATTTCCCTCCATGAATTTGGAGGAGGCTCGACCCCGTAGTGGGTTATTTATGGGCTGTAATATGTACGATGTAATATACATGTACTTATACATATAATATACACTGTGTAATGTACAGCTTATATCTACATGTGTGTGTACTGTGTACATATAAAATGAAGACACACGAAGATATATGCTATACATTTGTTCTTTTAAAAAGTGTTACATATCATGTTTAAGTGCATGCCGTGGCCTTAATAAGTTGTACATTTAGACTCTATAACTTTGATATTATTATGTTGATTTTGGATTTCCTAAATAAGGGGCATTAATCATGTGATGTTTTTTAACATTTTTTAACCCATCCCTCCCCCTTGGTGATACGTGGTGAGGTTTAAGACTACTCCCCACCCCCCACCAAAAATCACGTGTATTTTTTAGTATCTACAAAGAAGCTTAAACACGCCGTTTCAGAAATGACGTGTTTCACGAAAAATTAAATACACGTGATACCTTACTATACCCCCCCCCCCTGCCCCTCGTGATGTTTCGTGATTTTTGTCGTACCCCTCCCTCCCCCTTTCGAATCTCACGTGATCAATGGACAGCCCCTAAATTAAAAAGAACAAAAAAGAAAACTATTTGTCCCACTGTAGTACTTGGTCTCGAACCGGCCTTCATGTTTTATCGTTTTTAATGCGATCGTAACGTAGTTTAGATTTATTGTGTTAAAACAATGGGACAGTGACCCCTTTGCAACTATTGTTCGACCGCGGCCGCGTAACAATTAATTGTCACACGTAATCGCAAATAGGCGGGGCGCTGGTGAATAAAATATGCTCCAATATCCTTTTTAACCTCTCAATAAATAAGGGTGATAAAAGTTGGACGTGTCTATGTGTCTGTGGCATCATATTTCCTAAACGGATAGACCGATTATGATGCGATTATTTTTTATTTGTAAACAGGTATTCTGGTATGGTTATCTGGAAGTAATCGATTCTTACTCGTGATTCGTGTGCACACACATCTTGCGAACTTGCTCTCACTATGCTGTTTAGTGCTTTTAGTAAACAATACCAATAATTTTAAAAAAAAAGCAACTACAGAGTTTCTTGCCGGCTCTTCTCTGTAGAGCAGTCTTCCGAACCGGTGGTAGTTTCGGCATTAATGTGAGTGAACGCAGGGATTGTGAGCGATTAGGGGAGACTCCCCTACAATCCTACAATCCCTCCAGGATTGTAGGAGTGAAGAGTTGTGTGTGAAAGGTGTGAATGTAGGTATGACGACTGATAGGTGTGTGTGGAGACTACCACCTAGTGTGGGACAGGGGCCGTAAGATGATAATGGTGTTTATAAATATGACGATTTATAAGAGTTTTGTGATGAAACCTACATAAATAAAGTTCCTTTTGAGTTTGAGTTTGATTCATGCGACACGACCGCCCACTGTGCATTACTTTTACATCTATATTTTATGTTGTTATGTATTTGTTATATGTGTGCTATAAAGTGCATTCAGTATTGTATAATTTGCATTCGGTGTTCTTTAAAATTTGTTTTTATGTTCACTTACACACACACACACACACACACACACACACACACACACACACACACGGGATTGTGTTTTAGTATAAATAGGATTTGGCACAAAATTCTTATAATTCGTCATATTAAAAATTACCAATATCATATTTCGGCCCTTGTCTCACTTTAGGTGTCTAGTATAGTCCCATACACTCCTATCGGTAGTCATTATCTACATTAATACATTACATATATATTTCCTCATTCACACAATGCCTCTCTTTTGGTCTTTCACAACCCGCCGTCACGTCGTGTGTCCGCCCACAGTCATATTTAAACTACCGTCGGTTTGGTATAGATAAATGTAAATGTACTCTACGTGGTAAACGAAACGCAAGTATCTTATTAATATAACATTTTGAGAAGAACTTAATTAGTACACAATCCGGTTTTATCGCCAGGTGCAATTTCCTACAGACAACCTTTATGTACGTACCCGTACTGTACAGGTACGTACATAAAGGTACAGTACTTTTATGTACTTACCTGTACAGTAAGAAGCAGGTAAAATCAGTCATAAGTGGCAAACACGATGAAGCATTAATAAAAATAGTACGATTCGCGAGCCCCTGTACTCATTTTTGTCAATTCCAGTGAGGTGTTAATAAATGCTGTATTTTTTACTGCGATAGAGGTCAAAATTGATTGCATCGTAGTTGACCCTCCGCTTTTATTAGCATAGTTACTGTGTGTTGCTTAACGTTGTTTGTTTTTTGGATGAGGCCTGCTATACACTGCTAAAGTAACTGTCTGTGGATGGGTTTCGTACGGCCGCGGCCGTTGTGGACGCACTATGGGGAAAACCTACGTTTAATAGTGTCTGAATTGAAAATGTCTTCATGTATGGGTCAATCTGTATTGATGATCGTTTAAAGTTGGATGGGACTTCATAAAAAGGATGACAGTGAATCGAAATCACCAGAATCACGTTCATTAAATATATTTTAATACCGTATTGGTATTGAAAAAATCCTTTTTCTATTTATTTATTTGGTCTAGGGGTTAAATGTGCCGCCTTTGGATCAACGGGTCCCGGGTTCGATTCCGGGGTCGGGCAAGTGTCTATGTCTAAACCACAAGCACTTGCTCTGAGTCTGGGTGTAAATGACACCCAGTTTCGCAAATTACATGTTTGTAAATAGCCGCCGCGACGATTTATCTAAAAAAATATTAATTTCTTATGGTGATTGTCCCGCTGATGATGTACCTGACAACATCTGCGCCTATATATTTACAAATTTAATTTAAACGCACCTTCGAACATTTTTTAATTTACTTATAATGTTCATTTTTACGCAAGAGCGCGCCTGTTCGTCGCGGACATCGTAAGACAGTTTTCTATAAAACTTAATCAAATTTGTTCAAAGATGACGAAAGTTTAGCAAATAAGATTCGATAGACTTTTTAATTAATAGATTACGTAAACCAGAAATGACTGACAAACAAGAAGGTCTACTATAGTATTTGCATTTAGAAACGACTATTTATGAACTACAGTTTTAGAGTTCATTAAGTTTCAATTTCATTTGAGCTGGTGGCAGTATTCGATCTGACTAACCACTATTTATTTGCACGAGGAGATTTGCTGTGACGTCAGTCTTCACGTTGGTGTCTTGCAGGGCGTGCTCGAAACCCGGATCAGATATATACTATTCTTATGGCTACCCATCGAACAAACATCACGTGGACTGTACCTGATAAGTGTAATATACTACTTCCCATCAGTGCCGGATTAAGCAAGCGCGGGGCCCATAGCAAAAGTTTTCAAAGAGCCCTTGATCTGCTATGGGTTCATAAGTATAAAGTGGTAAAAATACAATTCAATACTCAATACGTTTATTTGCTATCAATAGGTTAAATTAATACATCATCATCATCAGCCTATTTCAATCCACTGCTGGACGTAGGCCTCCCCTATGGCTCGCCACTGAACCCGGTCTTCGATTCTATGCATCCAGTTACTAAAATAATACATACCACATCTTAATAAGTTTAAGTCAAAAAAAGACGCTCAGGCAGAGATGAGTGGGTTTAAATATGCGTCATGCTCGTGATCGGGTGCCGCCAGTTGGGGCCGGTCATCCCTTAACTGCTATTGACATACCTACATAGCTTTATATTGATCTCCTGGACACTTCTGTTGTGCAATATGTTACATTGTCCACACATCTTAGCTTACTATAAATAAACACGAAATCAATGTAACCCAATCAGATGCTTGTAACAGAAAATATGATAAAAAGAGTGTCCATGGAGTTTCTTGCCTGTTCTTCTCCATAGGATCTACTTTTTGGAACATGCAACTAGATTCCTAACTTCACTTTTGACTTTTCAAAAACACCAGTAAATAGGTTCAATTGAAATAAATGATTTGAGTTTGAGTTTATGCGAAAGGGGCCCCCCCCCCTTTCGCGCGGGGCCCGTAGCAATTGCTACTCTTGCTGTGTGGTTAATCCGGCACTGCTTCCCATATCGACGCTAGTCCACTTTTGGGACCGTATCACACCACCTATATATCTAATGGGTAAAAAATAATTTGCTTTACAATTGAATGTGAGAATGACCAAACACAATCATATTAAAAAGCGATCTTCACGATGTCTTAGGGTTAGCACCCACCAGTGGAGTGGCGGCGAAGAGGCTATTTCAGTAACAATTTAATTTCAACCTAAAGCGCTTCAGAATACAACTCTATTTGGTAACAACGAAATACAATGACGGCGAGCGAGGCGCGGCGAGCGTATTCTAAATACAGATGTATTCTGAAGCGTTTTAGGTTGAATTTAAATTGTTACTGAAAAAGCCTCTTCGCAGCCACTCCGCCCGTCGGCGCTGACCCTTACCGCGTGGCCACAGCCAACAGCGGTGCGAATTGCGGAGCGTCTTGCGGCGCGGTAAGCGGTGAGCGGCGAAAACAAATGGTAGCTGTGACATACTTCGCAGATTGTCATCTATGAAGTATGCCACAGCTACCGGCGACGCGATCGGCGGCGCGTCTTGCGGAGCGACTAGCGGCGCGGTGCACACGGCGGCGACGAGGTGCGCGATGTGCGGGTGAAACAAATGTACTAGCCTATATCGAGGTGGCCACAGCCCAGAGCGTTGCGCGCGGCGGCTTCGGTGGACGTATTGAGGCATCGCGCGACCGAAACAAATTATTTTGTTTTTATCGCGCGTTGAGCTAATTAATAATGGATATGGAAAAGTTGCTTAGTGAAATACTAGTACTAGACCAGCAATATGGATGTCAAAATCCACATCATAATTAAAACCATGTTGTAAAAAAATGGGGGACGAAATAAAACAACAATTTCCTGGTGGTACCTAGTTAACTTTAGTTTTCAAGTCTTTGTGTATGTGACCGAGTATATAATCAAAAGTATATATGCTTGCCCGCGTATATTAAAAAAAATATCGGGATAGTTCTTAAACTCATAATAAATTCTCTCCTTTTCTGGTTAACTGGGTGCGCTCCTTTTTTTGACTGAATGATATCTTCAGCTAAGAACGTACTTGTTTCAAGGCAATATCGAGCCACTTTTGATATTTTAATAGTTTATCCGTTCTCTAAATACGTGCCTGGCGACGCCACCGCTGTCACAACTAGACTAGTTGTGACATACCATCGCAAATCGCGCCGCCCGCCGCGCCGCTCAACGCACCGCGCAACACAACGCCTGTAGCTGTGGCCAGGCCCTTAGATTTTCACGATCTTGACACATTGCAGGAAATTATTTCTTGACGATTCAGACAGTGATCTTTTATTTAAAAATCCCAACGTTTCAGACACTTTGAAGTGTCCGTGATCGTTGGGATGATTTAAATAAAATAACGCCTTATGAACCGCCAAGAAATGATTTCCTGCAAAAGCAATCTTAATATTTATAACGAAATTGATAGACCCAGTGCAAAAAAGTGAACTGAAATGTAAATTGCAATCCTGATTTATTTTTTTGTTTTGTTATCTTTATTTTTCTACGCCACAGATAATGTGGCTTTATGAATGGTTTATTTTTGTGTGAACCATCATAATCTTATCACTTATTTATAGGTAGTTGGTGTAATCAGTCATTTCATACATTGCAATAATTTGTGTATTGTTTTGACTGTCACTATAAATCGAGGTTTGATAGACGTATTGCATTTTTTTTTTGCATTGAGGATGATTAACTTGTTTATCGGATTTAGAATACACAATGCCACTAACCCATACCGTCTTGAGGGTATCGTAAGAGGCAACTAAAAGAACGCAAGAGGCAGATCACCTAGCCGAAAGAGAAGGAAAACTTGATACAAACCCTGTGCCAACCCGCCTTGCCCGCGTGGCACAGTAGGCTAATTCCCTCCATGAATTTCGAGGAGGCCCGACTCAGTAGTGGGTCGTTTATGGGCTGAAACGACGACTACCTAGCTAAGTCGACTCCGAGGCTTTTGTACCATGATGTGCATATACAGTAAATAAATGAACATATTATGTACTACTGGGGCCTATGTCACTAGGCGCACTGATGTGGTAAAGGCATTAGAATTCGCCAAAGTCATCAACCCACGCCATTCTCAGCAAAACGTACCGGTCTAATGAACCTTAGGTTTTGTAATTAAAATTTGGCTGTTTGATGATTATGTTGTTGACAAAAATATGTGCTTTGAATAATAATTGTATAGGGAGTTTAGTACATATAAAGAGAAAGTGGTTAAACTACATGTTTACAATTAATGTTTCAGCAAACATACCCTTCGATTCCATTGAACATAGGTAGGTACCATAAAAAAAGTGATGCGGAAACCTTCCAAATTTATGACCATGAATTCTAAAAAATAGATATCAACAAGTTCATTCACAATCCTTATCGCAGATATTGAGCAAGCATTCGATAAGGTTACAGTTAAAGTAGTTAAATAAATAGTCGATTATTTTTTTTGTTCTTACTAGTCTTAACTACTTGAATTTACCTTTGTATTCATATGCACCCAAGTGGAAAATAGTCAGGTCGGCTGATGAATTGAGTGTCGATATTTTTAGATGGAGTGCCTCAGGGTTCTAATTTAGAGCCTTTTTAAATAAATAAATATCCTTGGACATTTCACACAACGCCATCTCGTCCCAAGCTAAGCAACTTAATGCTTGTGTTATGGTAACGAGATGTATTATCAAGTACTTATATATTTTTTGACACCCAGACTCCGAGCCAGTGCCTCTGGTTTAGACAAAGACACTTGCCCGACCCCGGAATCGAACCCCTGAACCGTTGATCCAAAGGCGGCACATCTAACCATCTTTATTTTAGGTTGGTTTCCAGTGACACTTGTGTTTATAGCAAGATGTATGTAGATAAGTGAAACCTAATTTTCCTGAGTGTGTCGTAAGAGCCGACAAAAGGAAATGATAAGGCCGAAAACCTATCATCAAGAGAAAGAAAACTTGTTACGAAACCCGATGCCAACTCGTCTGGCCAGCGTGGCACAGCAGGCTAATTACCCTCTATGTAGTTGGAGGAGGCCCGACTCAGCAGTGGGTCATTTATGGGCTGAGAAGTAATCCCATTCAATAACCCAATTTAAGTAGGTTCTCATTTGAATTAGGGCTGGGATCATATTACAGAAACTTGATTTATGTATACATTTAGTATTTTTTATTTTGAATTAGGGAAGAAAGAAAACCTAGAGTATTTTTTTACGGTTTTAGGGATGTTCATTACTTAATGTTTGTTTATTTTCTGTTTGTTATTTTCTTTAATTGTTTATCTATCCAAACAGTATAACGGCCAGACGCTAAGGTTCATATCAGAATTATCGATAACGGTGACTGGTGCCAATCTATTAATATCAATCTGATTCACAAGCGTCTGTGGAGAAACTACGGATTACGATTTAAGATATACACATTTTAAATCGTATCCAAACTTAGGTTTTTTCGATTTGTATATCGTATGATAAATCATTCTGGGAGGCCTATGTCCAGTCATTTCCGTAGGACTTCTTTAGGCTGAAATGCCGACATTGTGTATCGTAGTTTTAGACTCGTTAATTAGTGAAGATGTTGTGAAGTGAATAAATAACAAATATCCTTGGACATTTCACAAAACGCCATCTCGTCCCAAGCTAAGCAACTTAATGCTTGTGTTATGGTATCGAGATGGATGATAAACTACTTATATACATATTTTTATTGTAAATACATACATTTTATAGGTAGAAAACACCCAGATCCGGAACAAATACTTGTTGTAATGTTGAAGATGTTGGTAATGATCCAACATCTTCGGATTCTTCACACTTCTTCGATTAGTAAACTGTCTCAAAATTTGTTCGGTAGTGTATCAATTTATCGTCTTTAGACAGACGGACGCGTATGCAAACATAGTATTAATAAATGTAGCGATAATAGTACCTATAATTATCCATAAATATGAGATTTCCGGCCTTTCTGTCACGAGGTCCCCTATCTATTAGATAGTTATATTTACGGTTTTAGTAGGTATAATAAATTTGTGCTTCATATTGATAATGCTTCCGTTATACTTTACTGATTGCATCATATTATTTTATTACTTGAATTATACCTCTCAAATGTTTGTTTTTGGGCACTGTCTGATTTCAAACACCCTGTCCCTTGATTTAAGTACTTATGTTCGTTCAGCTATACATATATCTTCTACTTTCCGTAAATGACTCATTACTGAATGGGGCTTCATCGAATTTAACTAGGTTATCTGATTATTTATACGAACCCTCAGGATATAATGGGTTGGTGAACATATTCTTTCTTGAGGGCGGCGGTTAGTTACAAATATAAAAGATTTGGCTTGAGGCACCTAAATCGATGTTTGTCGAAGGTGTTTTGTCACACATAGCAGCGGGTCCCAGTATCGTATTTCCATAAATAGAACTGGCTCCAAATCTACTAATTCAATAGAATCAATCACAGTGATTGTCGATTTTGACAGTTTTGCTTAGGTTACCAAAACTACAATAGTGTCAGTTGGAAACGTATGGCGAAAACTTTTGAATTAAGCAGATTAATGCTAGCAATAGCATCGTCACGGATTCGTACTTTAATAGAATACCCGGATTGAGGCCCTGATCTCATCCTCATTTGTTATAATGTTGCTTAGGTCAATCTTCATAACAGTGACATAATTATTTTAATAATTTGAAGAAGTATAAAATCCGGCTTATGTGATCATTACTAATCGATTAACTTACTTTTCGATACCTTAGTAATTCTATTTGGATCCAATTTCTTTATCATAATGGGAGATCGTGATACTATAGCGTATTTTATGACGACATTTTCCGTTGTGTAATCCATAGTTGAATGGTATACCGTTCATTATGGTTATAATCATAAGAAAAAACATTTTGAAATACATTCACTTTAAGAGTATAGAATTTATGGGTATAGCAGCACGCTTAATCATAAACCATAGCCCATAAAGTACCACTTCTAAGATGGACTGCCTCCATTTTAATGGCGGGAAATTTGTCTATCATGCGACGCTTACAGGTGCATTCATATAAAGTTTTCTTTTCGCTAGATTTTCTGCTCTATCCCGTGACTTTGGTTGGCTTAATTAGTTTCGAATTTTTTCTTTTGTTTCAGTTCCGTCCGCTCCCCAGAACCTGACTGCAAACAAAATCACAGCTGAAGAGATCCATTTGTCATGGGTCCCGCCACTCACCTTCACAATGCGAGCCTTACCCACCGAACCGATCCCTGAGAGGATACCGATAAGGCCAATTGAGTCCAAACAAGAACCCCAATCAGACCAACCGAATAACGATGTCCTAAACACAGACTCGCAAGAACCGCAAGCAGAAACTGAAAAAGACGAATACACGTACAACTTGTACAGCAATGACAAACAGAAATACAACGATGCATATTCTACACACGACGTGCTCATAGGATATAGAAATAAAAGAGACACATGGACACACAGACATAGGAAGAGGCGACAAGAAAACGGCACTGATGCTAAATTGCATGTTGAGAAATCTGTGGAAGAGTTTGAGACGCATGAAGCGTTTGAGCTGCCAAAAGAGGTGGTCAAGAAATCTCATATTCCTATTAAGCATAGGAATACTACGCATGTGGCGTATGTATTGTATTACGAAGAAGGAGTGCCAAGGTATGACGTGAACACTGTGACTGGAGTGCAGAGATCGGACGATGTGAAGAGAAAGTACGTGTTTCCAACCGATCTTGGCATGGAGTCCTATTCGAAGTCGACGAAGAATTTGACGCTGTTGAACACATCGGGAAAGGTGACCACTGTCGTTGGGTTCCGGCTGAGAGATCTGAGTAAGTATATTTTAAAATTGATGCTACGCGAAAAGGTTACAACCCGGGTCGTGTGCTTTGGGAGAATCGTCTTTATCGTTTGTGCTCTGTTTTGGAAACTTGTGGCTTGAGGTCTTTCTGTTTCGAAATTGTTTTGTGGTCGAGATGTTTCATTTGGTTTATAGAGCAGTTTAGGCTTCTGCGGTTTGTGAAGTTGTTTGTTTTAATATTGGTTTTGAACTTAACAGCTTTCCTCTAGAAAGCTGTTAAGCTCGAGATCTTGCATCTTATAACTTGGTCAGTTAAACAAAGACCAACCATTTCTAATGCCAGCTAGCACCTATGATCTAGATTAAAACGTAAATGAGAGTCATCTAACCAATTAAGCCTGAACATTAGATGAAATAATTGAGACATACATACGTCTACTTGCATATCAATCTTTAATACAGCTAGCTACTTATGATTCCGTGTCTCAAATAAGATTCCGTGTCCCAAATATGGTTCTTGGCTAATTACCCTTTATGTAACTGGAGGAGGCCCGACTAAACAGTGGCACATGTAGTAGTGGAACACGCGACGGTTCCCGCCTACTATCAGCCTGGTCATAAGCTGTATGAGCCCCGCCCTAGCGGTAGAAGAACAAATTAATCTTTTTTTATTCTATGATTTTCAGAACCGTTCTCCCCCTACAAGATATGGGTGCGTGCGTTCTACAACATTTCCATGAAGGGTGTGCAGTCTTCAGATCTCCTTGACCTGCTGGGACCGAAGTCCGACCCATTGTACGTGCTGACTGACGTCAAGCCACCGTCAGCACCCATCATACTGAACCTTACCTGCGATCAGAGTCAACGTAAGTGTGATCAACATTTTGAGAGGACCTTAAGGGGAGTTTCGTGGAGTAGAGTATTTTGATGAAAATTTGGAAAATTGAACAGAAAAGGCACTTTCTTTTTCTAAAAAGGATACTCTCCTAAGTTACTGAGCCTACTGTGCCACGCTGGCCAGACCGATGGGCACAGGGTTGCATATCATGTTTTTGTTCTCTTACGGCTAGGTGATCGGTCTTGTCATTTCCTTATGTCACCCACCTTTACGACACTCTCAAGATGGAATGGGTTAGTGACACTTAGTATTCTAAATCCTAATATCGTAACATGTATATCAGCCCAAGTAACTATCGTTCTCACAAAGATACTTGCCTGACCCGAGAATCGAACCAGGGACCCGTGATCTAAAGGTGCCACGTGCAACCTGTTGTCCAGAGGTTCTCAGACTTGTCTCTCACAGACCACTCAAAATGATAGCTTGATCTAGTTGGCCCAATGCAGCTACATTTCTACCATATTCCCAAAACTCGACGAAAATGTGAAGATTAGATATGACTATGGAAAATCGCGTTGCGGCTGAGTGAGGATTGATGGGTCATTAAATCGAGTGTGAATGGATGTCAAAAAAGTGAAGTTGGCCAATAAAAACAATGATTCGATCCAACTTTACTTTTTAAAATATGATTTGCTTCATTGATAGTTGCAGCCAAGCCAACATTATAGTTATTCTACTACTACTCAGCCCATAAATTACCCACTGTGGAGTCGGGCCTCCTCTCGTGACAGGGAGGGTAATAATCCTACTGTGCCACGCTGGCCAGACGGGTTGGCAGTTTTCCTTCTCTTGCGGCTAGATTTTCGGCCTTGTCATTTCCTTTCGTCGGCTCATACGACACCCTCAGGATGGAATGGAGTGTTGTCACTATGTGTTCTAAATCCGTCACCACACGGAAATTAGGTATAGCACTAATTAGTTATTCACTACCACACATTTCCTGGACCCCTGCTTACGAATTGTGTACCCAAATTTTTTGATCACTGTTGACCCCTGGGGTCCACCTGAACCACTTTGGGAACCAAAGGCTGTAGACCAACAAACCGTCGATATGCTTAAATTAAAGTTACTGATTGTCTTAATCCCCAGGCACTCTATACCTGCAGTGGCGTCAACCGCTGGAGTACAACAACTCCCTGGACCAGTACGTGGTGACCCTGAGGAAGCTCCCGGAGCTTCAGCCCCGGACTAGGCTCACTCTGCCGACCAACAAGAACGACATCGAGACCACAATCAGTGTGGTAAGTACAAGCTGTATATATTTCTACCACTACTGCTAAGCCTGTATGTATGTCCGTGCGGTGACGGATTTAGAATACACAATGTTACCAGCCCTTACCGTCTTGAGGTTGTCTTAAGAGGCGCCTAAAAGACGCAAGAGGCACATCACGTAGCCGCAAGATAAGGAAGTGCCTGTGCCAACCCGTCTTGCCAGTGTGGCACAGTAGGCTGATTTCCCTCTCAGAATTTGGAGGAGGCTAAATGATTTGAAAAAAAAAAACAACTACAGAGTTTCTTGCCGGCTGTTCTCTATAGAGCAACATTCCGAACCGGTGGTAGTTTCAGCATGGACGCAAGGGTTGTGGATTGTGGGAGATCCAATGAGATGAATAGATTATAAGAATGAGGAATTGTGTATGAAAGGTGTGACTGTAGATATGACGACTGATAGGTGTGTATGGAGACTACCACCTAGCGTGGGACAGGGGTCGTAAGATGATGATGATGACGATAATGGTAACTGTAAATATGACGATTTATAAGAGTTTTGTGATAAAACCTACGTAAATAAAGTTCATTTTGAGTTTGAATTAATTCCGCAGGAGGTGGAACTGTGGAACGTGACAAAATACGAAGTGAAGGTGTACGCGGTGACGCAGTCAGTGGCAAGGGAGAAGTTCTTCTTCAACGGTGCTGAGTCACCGCCAGAGGTAAGGATCGGTCTTTCATTCTCAACCCATGGATTAGCCAATGTAGGGACAGATATTTTTTCAGGTTTATTTCTGCATATCGTTGGATACCCACCAGTTTCCTGGAACTGCCTTACACCTTACAAAATCATCTTATTTATTTTATTTGGAAAAAAAAACGATATTACATTACATAAAGGGCTTATCAATATGTTACATAAAACAAAATCAATGTAATAACAACAACATTTTCCACATAATTTTACACATATTAATAATCTTCATCATGACCACAACATGGCCGTACATACGTACATATAATCACGCATCTTTCCCGTAGGGTTAGGCAGATATCACTTCTTTCCACTTGCTACGATCCTTACATACTTAATGATTTCGTGTATATTACATTATTAAATTGATGAAATCTCAAGCAAAACACTCATCTGCAAGACCTCTGGACACCGTGAGCGATTTCTGCGTGCACAGGGAACGTTATCAATAAAAAAAAATTATAGGCGGCAGACTTTAACTATTTCTTTGTACTTTTGAAGATAACTGTCATCTAGTCTCTCCCGCGACCACGACTGCTGCAAATCATTCGAAACGTCGGGAATTAAATTTAACAAGTCAAGTTCAAGTTTAATTTTAATTATACATACTTGTTTAGCTTCGTCCACTTTCATTATTCCCTTCGTACATGCCCTTCGGTTTAGGGTACTCTTGACCTGGCCTTTTTTCAAGACGTCCCTGATTTGGTCCTGAAACTTCCGCCTAGTCTACCCCTTCCAACACTTTCATTCACACTCGCTTTATACACTTTTAATTTTCACAAAGGCGGGTCCTCGCCCACATCCTTACAGCATCAACAATGTTATAATCGTCATAATTGTTATTATATGAGCCCTTAAATCACCCACTACTGAACTAGGATTCCTTAAAATTCATGGGGGGAAATTAGCTTCCTGTGCTATCAAATATCCCTTCTCTTGTGGCTAGGTTTTCGGCCTCCTTCATTTCCTTTTGTTGGGTCTTACGACACCCTCAGGATGGATTGGGGTGGTGACACTATGTATTTTAAATCCGTCCGTCTAAAACACAATTTATCCGCGGAAGGACATATTAAAAAATTAAATAAAAATTTAAATAAACCCCCGACACAATAACCTTTAAAAAGTAAAAAATAAAAATAATACTTCGCGTTATGGGACCACTCCCACTTATTTATTACCTGACCCCTGGTCCCCCAACGCGAAGTATTTATTTTTATTTTTTACTTTTTAAAGGTTATTGTGTCGGGGGTTTATTTAAATTTTTAATTTAATTTTTATTTTATACTTTTTATAGGTACATACTTATTATAATGTAGATTTTGTTAAATTGCACGTGATGCGCTTTCATTTGAGACCCCACTCGATTATATTTGCAGATATTCGGTTATTCTCCCCACTTTCACCCCTCATAACTTTTAAACGGCTCACCCGATTTTCATCAAACATGTCTAAGAACACTCGCCCATAACTCACCTTTCATACAAAAAAAAACTTTATTGAAATCGCTTCATCCGTTCGTGAGCTACGGTGCCACAGACAGACAGACAGACAGACCGACAGACAGACACGTGAAACTTATAACACCCCTCTTTTTGCGTCGGGGGTTAAAAATGATTTTATATCAAGTTTTCCTTACGTTAAGGGATATAACAATGAACAGGTTGTATTTAAGTCGCCTCTTGTTGTAAGATTGCGGGCGGCGTGATGATGGAGGCCCAATCTCACCAACCTAGCTCAGCAATTCTGATTTGCCCTCCTCATCAGGAAGTGTCTGGCGAGTGGTGCTCAGCGCGTTCGGAGGTCATGCCCCCTGGACGTAGTCAAGCGGGAGGCGTTGGTGCAGCGGCCTTGCTGGCGGTCTGCATTTGTGCAGTGCTCGCCGCGTTTGCCGTTGCTGTCATATATTGGAGGTGAGAGCGTCTATGGATAGCAGCAGGGTTTTTCTCACTCATTCACTCACTTAACTCAAATGTCCCGGGGGCAGGCAGTTTACGGACGTGAAATTCACGAACACAATTAACACTAGGAGCAAGTGAAGCACTTGCTCAAAGTCCGGGTGTCATTTGTGTTCGTGAATTACATGTTTGTAAACTGCCCCAGAGGTACAGGTTATACCTAATGAAGGGGTTTTGTAGGAAATAAAACTACGTATCTACCACTAAAATCTCTACAAACTCTTTTTTTGCCTTTTATTTTTAAGTAGGTTTACATTGATTATTAAAAAGTTATTTTTACTGGTATGGGTCAGAGATTTGGGTTTCTGAAAGACGAAAACTTTGCTATTTTATGTAGCGACCAATTCCAACTTAATTGTTGAACAAAAGATGTCACTTCTATCAAATTAAAACGCAATGTTTTGACCATCACTAGTATTTTTTTTTTGTATTTATTGTGTTCTGTCTATTTTCACGTGTACAATTGGCCATACTTAAACGGAAAGGATCCAACCCACACAGAGGTAGTTTTGAGATATTTAAGTTCAGATTGTGTTTGACCTCCATACATGTGTGTTGGTAACTAAGGACTATACCTTCATAATTCATTTTTCGTTTGAATTTCACTTGGATTGTTTTCGTGATATACAAGTTTTAACTACAAAGAGTGTTTTGGTATACATAACTCATTTTCGGACATAGTGTGGGCTGGATCCTTCCCGTTTAACTACGGCCTTAATTAAGAGTTTTTCTATTATCTATCTATGTTTAGATTTACATATACAGGAATGAGTTCAGTCAGCAATGTTCCTTTGTGGAATACTTTTCATCATGTGTCTCTGGTCCTCTTCAGGTGCCGGTCTCGTCTCAGTAAGTGCCTCAGCGCCGCGTACAACTATTTGGAGGAGGGCGGTGAACGAGCGGCGCGAGCACCGCTCAATGCTTACAAGAAGCCTGGTAAGTGCAGTACACACAACATCAAATCTAGCTGAGTAATTAGTTCACAAGCAAGTTTTTTTTTTAACAGTTACTTGAATGCCTTTGACCCTAGGCTTGCGTGATGGAAAGCAACGACAGGGTCTAAGATTGAGCAGGCAATTTAAGGAAATGCCCTGCCGGGCACCGGCTCTCACATACAAGCGACGAAACACAGTAAAACTGCTTGGCGCCGGACGTAGATGTGAGGGTCGTGGCTAGCTGGGAGGACCAGATCCTAACATCGAGAGAGCAGGCTTTTTGTTGACTTTTAAAACACGTGCTTTCCCAGCGTGCGGTGGGGAAGTGTAATATTTCATACAAAATATAAAGTCACATCTTTTACACTTCGTAATGGAATGACATAACTATTTGTCTTAACCATTTGTGAGTTTCGTCAATTTACTATTAACCATACTGATGTGTTGGATTTCAAGATATTTGCATATTGTAAAAAGTTTTTGCATCACGTATCACTACATCATCACTATCACTATCACTACATATTATAAAACAAAGTTGCTGTCGTCTGTCCGTCCCTATGTATGCTTAAATCTTTAAAACTACGCAACGAATGTTTATATTACACTAGCTTTTGGGCGCGGCTTCGCTCGCGTGGGCTTCTAACCCGTGCTTATCTCGATGCATTTTTTTTTATGAATATAAAAGTGGTTATTGTGACTAAACTATGATAGTTAGATATGTGCTCTCGCGTTTTTGTAGATTTTAATAAGACCTACAAACTCATAGTACTTCATTTTGTTCTATTGTCAATAGTTTTTGCAGCGCACGCGTAAATAGGTTTTCGATTTTACACCTTGGGTTACAAAATCGCAATTTTCATACGGATCCCTAATTCCTTTGAAAATAAAATATAGCCTATAACCTACCTCGATAAATGGACTATCTAACACTGAAAGAATTTTTGAAATCGGACCAGTAGTTCCTGAGATTAGCGCGTTCAAACAAACAAACAAACAAACAAACTCTGCAGCTTTATATATTAGTATAGATTACATGCATAATATTGTACAGAACTTGCTAGTTAATGTATAGATACGTTGTCTCGTCATCAGTGGTGAATTGTTCGCCTCTGCGAGGGTGCACGTCGACGGGCAGCGGCAGCGCTAACGGCGAGGGGGCGGGGCCAGAAGGGGTGCGGTCGCCGGCTGCCCCGCCCCCGAGGATGGCTGGCCCCGCCCACCCCGCGGTGCCCTGCCGGGATTTCCCTAGACACGTGTCCAGTCTACATGCCGACGGAGATATTGGATTCAGGTGATTTGCTAAAATGGACAGGGTAATTGTTGACATATGACTGACGTGACCATTCGTCCCGCTTTGGGCGGGATTGTCCCGCTTTCAGTCTGTCCGTCCCGCTGTCCCCAACGAGAAAAATAATGTCCCGCTTTTACGACTAAACCTGTATACCCTTTGCACTTCAATATGACATCTTACATCGACGTACCCTGTATGTGTATTTATTTCAATACAAAAGTCAGAAGGCGTCCCACTCAAACACGAAAATAAAATGGTCACGTTACCTATGACCCAAAAATGGAAATTATTTAAGCATTATTATATCTTTTTTGGGCTATGCTACATGTTTATGCCTGTCTGTCATCTGTCACGTGTTGCTACCACCGTCAATTGTGACCCTATTTAAAAGAGCTACCATGGAGTTTCTCACCGGCTTTTCTCTGTTTAATGGCGTTATGAACCGGTGGTAAATTCTAAATTATAACTTTTTTATTTTAATTCTTGTGGCAGCGTGTTTTAAATTTTCCTACCTGTGGTGACGGATTAAGAAGACATGATGTCATCACCCCATTCCATCCTGAGAGTTTCGTAAGATGCGACAAAACGAAATGACAAGCCGGTAACCTAGCCGTAACAGAAGGAAAACCCTGTGCCAACCCGTCTGGCCAGCGTGGTAGTACAGTAGGATTATTACTCTCTATGTATCGAGGAGACTTTTCTGTCCCATCGGGCGTCAGTCCTGCAAGCTATGCGCCCTGCCCAAAACTAAAACCAACGTCTCTCCTATTACAGTAAAGAGTACGAGATTGTCGTGGCGAAATCCGCTGCGCTGGGACACACCAGCCACCATAGCCATCGACCTGAGAACAGACTGAAGAACAGATACCTCAATATCACTGCATGTGAGTATAGCAATGGTGGATGCCGGACGTGCAACTAGACCAACGAGGTTGACTGCCTCGTTGGTCTAGTGGTTAGATGTGCCGCCTTTGGATCAACGGGTCCCGGGTTCGATTCCGGGGTCGGGCAAGTGTCTTTGTCCAAACCAGAGGCACTGGCTCGGAGTCTGGGTGTCATTTCTATCTATATTAAGTATGTATTTACAAAAAAAAATGTATATAAGTAGTTTATCATCCATCTCGTTACCATAACACAAGCATTAAGTTGCTTAACTTGGGACGAGATGGCGTTGTGTGAAATGTCCAAGGATATATATATATATATATATATATATATATATATTAACTCCCATAACGTTGAACCCCCTCGGTGCTACGGAGGGTCCGTAAAGATATGAGTCTGTCGGCTGTCATTCGAACGACTGACAGCTGCCATAGGAATCAGTAAAGTGGTAGCGGTTGATAGTGGAATGGCAATAAAGTAAAGAAATTTCAACTGCAGAGTTTCTTGTCGGCTCTTCACAACAACAAGTATATACATACTTGCCTCTATTTGAAGGCATTTTTTTTTGTCCCGTTCTAAATTCCTTTTTGGACTATCCCCGCCAGTTGTGATGGCCAGCAGGGCTTGTGGGAGTCACCTCCGCCTCTGCGAGGAGACGGAGGCATACCCACTACATGTCCCCGGGGTATACCGTCCCGCGCTTGTTGCCCCGTGGGCTCTGACTGTATCTCCACGGGGTCTACTTGAAGCGTAGGAGCAACCTACTGTTTTTTAGAAAAAATAAAACGATTCCCTGCACTATGTGTAACCTGTATCGCGTGGGCAGTTTATAAACATGTAATTCACGAGCACAAATGACACCCAGACTCCGAGCAAGTGCCTCTGGTTTAGACAAAGACGCTTGCCCGACCCCGGAATCGAACCCGGGACCCGTTGATCCAAAGGCGGCACATCTAACCCCTAGACCAACTAGGCAGAGTGGGCACAGTCCATGTCAGGTTTCCTCCCAACGGAAGAAGCCTGCCTTCCAAGTGCGCTAGTAATGAGGTGGTGCCCGGCCGGCAGATGACCACTCGCGCGTGTGCGTGTCGGCGGGCGCGCGCTGCGGCGCCTCGGGCTGCGTGGGCTGCGCGGGCGCCCCGGGCGGCAACTGCGACTACGTCAACGCCAACTTCATCGACGGGATGCTGCCCGCGCTGCAGCCGCACCACGTGGCCCGCATCAAGCGCAGGCTGGAGCGGCGCAACCGGCCGCACAGGTGCGTCTACAACAAAGCTCTTTATTTGTTCCTGTGTAGAGTCCAAAATACACCACCATTTATAGTTGGTCTTTTTTATCAATGCCTTTTTTCAATGTGTGATGGAAAGCAACGCCAGGGCCTAAGATGGAGCAGGCAATTCAAGGAAATGCCCTGTCGGGCACCGGCTCTCACATACATACGACGAAACACAGTAAAACTGCTTGGCGGGACTTAGATGTGAGGGTGGCAGCTAGCCGGGTGGACCATTCGATCCTACCACCAAGCGTGCTGGGTTTGGTTGACTTTTACAACACGCGTTATTTCCCAACTTGCGGTGGGGAAGTTTTATAATCTGCCCAGTGCCCACACGTCTCAGTCAACTTGAGCGTGAAATGCCGCGGTGGTGTAAAGTTCGCACATGTCATTAACCAATCCCGTGTTGTTTAGCTTTAACTCTGCCTCCGGTTTGGAAGCCAGTCATTGGAGCAGAGCTGACTATAAATAAGCCTAGTGTACCATGGTGGCCACACGGCGTGGGTTGGTCTTCTTTTTGTACTAAAGGTCTGGGCAAACAATAGGTCACATAGAGCCGTCGCGCTCGGCGCGAGAGTAGCGGTCGCGTCGCGTCGGCTCTGTGTGACATATTCTACATTAACTATACAACTCTTCACGTCCCGCCAGCGTCGCGTCGCCGTCCCGCCCCGTCCGCTGTTTGCCCAGACCTTAACAGGGTGGCATAAGTATGTATAACGGGTAACCACCATTCTAGGGAAGGCCCTCCACATCATAGAATACCACAGATAAAAACCATCAACCTTGAGTAGTTTTTGAGTACCTCAAAGCAAGTCGATCGCAGCAGCAGCAACATTTTCCACTGTCAACTTTAGTTTGTTTAAATTGCCAAGGAAAACCGTTTTTTTTTTAAATATAACCATCAATGTGTCTTCATCTCATCATTGCACTGATAACACATATTATTAACGCGAACGAAGTATGATGTCTACAACTAACAACGTTAAGTAAGTTCTAAATTTTTGCCTTGACGATTCTAACGAACTTTTGCATATTATGCATTCATACTTATGTAAATTGAGCCAGTAACGTATTTTATTGAGATTTTTTTTAATTTTCATAGACAACCATCAGTGAAACCAACAAAACCGCCTCCTAACCTGGCGGAAGGCATAGAGTCGGCATTCCTCAACATTGAATTCTCCGGTATCGTAGAGTCGGACGAACAAGCCGACGGGTCCGACAGCGATAGAAGCGACGACGACTCCGACCTCGACGACGTATATGTCGATATCGGTAAGTGTAAAATACCTTTGGATTTGTATGAAGAAAAAAAAGAGATTAAGAATGGTAGGAAACTCCGAGTAAAACTAGAAGGTCAGTTTAAAAGCCTAGTATTTAAGCACACTAATGTTTTATTATTCTAGTTCAACTTTGTGCATATGGATTTAAGATAAGAAGAAACAATTTTTTTTCTGCACATAGCCCAAAAATATCTAGCCTAAGAAACAATATGACTAATTTCTCTAAAGACATATTGCAAGAGAAAAAATTGGTTAAAGTAAAAGTTAACTCATTTATTTTGTGTAGGACACCATAGACACAATATGTCACTGATAAAAGATAATACAATGAAACGTAATATAATTTATCACGAATTTGGAACGTGACTACCTACTGTGCCACGCTGGGTAGGTTGGTACAGGGTTTCGTATCAGCCCCCAGGGTCACGGAGCATGCTCCCGTAATGGGAGTGAATCCCGTGGCCCTGGTTCGGGCAGTCGAGGATCGCCGTAGGTTTTAGTGGGTAGGTCGGGGCGCAATTCACCATCTCTACGCTCCCTCGAGTCCCACATAGCCCGTCCAGTCCTCAACGGCCGGTTATCCATGAGTATCTCCGACGTAAAAAAAGAAAAAAATAAAAAGGTTTCGTATCAAGTTTTCCTTCTCTTATGGCAAGGTTTTCGGCCTAGTCATTTTCTGTTGTCGGCATACGGACGTACGACACCCTCAGTATGGAATAGGGTGGTGATACTATTTATAGTGGGTAAACAAAACTGTCAAAATGACAATCGATTGCAGATTTATTGTTGACTAGATTAGACTGAGGTCAATGAAAATGGGGAATGGTAAGTTAGACGCTGACATTGTGATGTGCAGATGGCGTTCCCACGCGTGTGAAGCTGGAGTGGTTGGTGTGGCGGCGACGGTACATCGCCACCCAGGGTCCCACGCCGGCTACGTTGGACGCCTTCTGGCGGATGATCTGGCAGCATCGGGTACACGCCGTCGTCATGATCACCAACCTTGTCGAGCGGGGGAGGGTGAGTTGCGAAGACTGAATGTTAATTTAAGCTCGGTGCTGGTAGACCTCCCACGCTCTCGACCCACCGATGACTCTGATAAGGTCGCGGGAAAACGATGGACACGCCAGGCTTCTTGGAAATCCTTGGGCATGCCTATGTCCAGCAGTGATCTTCTTTTGGCTGAAACAATTATGATGATGCAATTCCTGTAACATGATGTAAATTTTTGTCATACCTTCCAATAGTAAATCAACTTTTCTCGTCTGTCTTCTTTTCGTAAGCTACCGATCGTAAATCAACAAAAACAACATCAGAAACGTCTACATCATTGCATAAATTGTAGTATTCCTTCCCATTTTGGCCTTTCTTTTTGGGAGATAATTTCTGGACAAGTAATATTATGAGGGATGGGATGGTGTCGAACAGGACCTCAAAGTGATTGGTGTCAGAAGCTGGAAGGAGAAAACCATGGACAGATCTGTCTGGAAGAACATACTGGACCAGGCTAAGGCCTAAGATGATGATGAATATTATGAGGAGTCTTGTTAATCTGGCTTTAGATTAAATAAGTTACCTATGTACAGCGCAAGTGCGACATGTATTGGCCAGCGGGTGGTCCAGGCAGCTCCGCCGAGTGGGGCGGAGTGCGCGTCACATTGCTGCATGAAGACGTACGCGCCGCCTACACAGTGCGCCATCTGCGGGCGGTAAGCATTCATCGATCTGTTGTCTGTACGCTGTAGACACCAACTCGCACGATGTACTCACCGACTCGTACGCTGAACACACCAACTCGTACGCTGAACACACCAACTCGTACGAAATACTCACCGACTCGTACGCTGTACACACCAACTCGTACGATGTTCTCACCGACTCGAACCATGTACTCTGTGTGTTACCAAATCAGGCAGAAGGGCTCGAAATATACCATAGCGTGGTTGTTTCAGAAATCCCTATTTCAGAATTTATTAAAACTCCTACTAATATTATAATTCTGAAAGTGACTGATCAACTATTCATATCGTCCTTTGCAGCAATAGGTAAATAGTGGCATGGCGATAACCGCGTCACTTCGCGGTTATCGCCATGTCACTATTTACCTATAGGGTTTAGAATGTATTCCCTCAGGAAGGAATGAGTGCCACCACCCCATTCCTTCCTGAGGGTGTTATAAGAGCCGACAAAAGAATTGAAAAGTCGAAAACCTATCCGCAAGAGAAAGCGCCAAAGCGTGCCCCAGTAGGCTTATTTGTGCGGAGGAGGCCCGATTTTGCAGTGGGTCATTTATGGGATGAGTAGTAGTAAATATTACGTTAAAAATTGGAAAAGCGACATCTATTAACAGAAAACGAAGTCACATAGTTTAAAATCAACACTGATGAAGCCGCGGGTAGTGATGGTCTTTAATCTAAAAATGTATCCTGCAGACAAGCGAGCCTGCCAGTCCGGATAGCGAGGGCGGGTCTCGCGAGCGCATTGTGGTACAGTACCATTACACGGTGTGGCCAGACCACGGCACCCCGAGACACCCCCTGGCGGTACTGCCCTTCGTCAAAGCAGCCGCTGCGCACCCGGACACGGTGCTCGTCCATTGCAGGTTAGAAATTAATGGCAACACAATGAAGGACGAGTCAATTAAGTTTGCTTAAAGTGAAAAATATACAATTGTTAACCAAAATCAAAAATTATTTTATCAAGATGGGTCATTAGAGCTCTTTTGACGGGTCAAACAATAAAAAATAAACATTTTAAATTTAAATCTTACCAGCTACCATCGGTTCGGAATGCAGGTCTACAGAGAAGAGCCGGCACGAAACCCGATAAATATAACTTTCAAAATATCATTAAAATGCTTTAGATCGTTTTTATAAGATACGTAGTTTATAAGCTGTCATGCATGTTATGAGATGTATTTTTTTTATATTTTAAGTGATCGCCTACAGAATTCTTGATATTTATTCTTGATATTTCTTGATATTTCTTGATATTTCTTGATATTTCTTGATATTTATTTATTATTTAACTAAAAATGTCTTACAGCGCCGGCGTGGGCCGTACAGGGACTTATATAGTTTTGGACGCGCAGCTTAACCAGCTCAAACTGACTGGCACGCTTTCCCCACTGGGCTTCCTATGCCGGGCTCGAACCCAGAGAAACCACCTGGTCCAAACTGAGGAACAATACGTCTTCGTACACGACGCCTTACTGGAACATGTACGATCCGGCGACACGGAGGTAGACTTCTCAGAAGCAAGGAAGTACCTATCGAAACTTCTAGAACCTATATCCGATGAAGAACTAGCTGTTTTGGACCTTAATCCTATCAAGCGGAAGAGCGTTAATGACTTGACCAATGGAATTGAGAACGGCGAGAGTTCGAGCATCAAGTCCAGTCAGCTTGCCAGTGAGAAGGAGGTTCTGGAGAATGGGAGTCAGGCGTCCATTAAGACGGATGATTTGAACAGTGAGCTTAGTAAGTCGGTGAAGGATGAGGGTCAGGAGGAGGTTAAGGAGGTGATGGTTAACGGGGGAGAGGAGAGCGAGGGAGTGTACGATCTGGCGCCACGGTCGACGGACACGTATAGCAAGAAGATGCAGGCGTACAATAATCTGAGTGAAGTGGAGAAGGAAGAGATAAGGAGGTATGTTATGGGGGATTAGTTTTAATCAGGGGTCTATAGCTATCAATATATGTTAATAAAATAAACTTCTTTTATACCTCATTCGCGATAAGAATGCAGTGAGCCATCATTGTCCACTGGTTTAGCCACGCCCTGTGGCCAATCAAATAATTCCAAATTAGAAAGTTGCGTTCACATCGATCAATTGAAGGCAAATTTTCGAACGCAACGCAATCCTGTCTTTTATATCCTTTACACCACCACAAATAGAAATTTGCTTACTGCATTCTTATCGCGAAAGAACAATAGTTAATTTACACGGAAGAAATTGACGTTTATCTGAACCTTTTAGTATTGTAGATATAGATATAGTTCTTTGTAATTCGATCGAAGTATAATGTGTTATTTTATTGTAAATAAACGAAGTAATATCGTACAACCGAAGATCTAGCCTACTGTTCCACGCTGGCCAGACGGGTTGGCACATGGTTTTGTATGAAGTTTTCCTTCTCCTTTGACTAGGTTTTCGGTATTGTCATCTCCTTTTCTTGATTATTTCGACACCCTCAGAATTTGTCACTTGTTTTTCCTTCTCTAACAGTTAGGTATTGTCTGCCTTGTTTCTATCGTCATCTGTTAAAACAACCGTTAGCTAAGACGAGTTGGCGGCACCTTAAATTCGTCAGCATAGACACGTGTCGCACCTTAGCATATATCCCGGAACGTTTCAAAGTAGTCTTGATGAAAGTGGTGTACCATTTAATAATAGCGACGTTCCTTGCTCAGGGCGAATCGTGCGGAAAATTACGCGTTGCTGGAAAGGATGAGGACACTAGCGAACAGACATCACACATACCAAGGACCGCCCCCAGTTAATCTCTTGGAGAAACAGTTCTACGTAAGTACTTATTCATCAATACAAATAAATACAATTGGAGGGTCTCTTTTTAATATTGAAATATCCGCTGTGTACTCACTGCATTTGGATGTATAAAATATTAATTTGAACTAGTGGTGCTCGAACTAAAGTCGAAATTTGACCATAATTAATTTATAGTTCTTTATACGTATACAGAGTTGATATGACAGAGGGGCATTAAATTACACTACGTATACTATATGTGATTATTATGAATTCGAAACGGTACAAAAAAAATAGTGGTAGTCTTAAACCTCACCAGGTATCACAAAGGGGAGAGAGGGGTTAAAAAATTTAAAAAAAAACATCACGTGATTTATGGACAGCCCCTAAGGTTAATAAACGGTGCGTTAGGCATAAACATCTGTTAGGAAAGATACATCATGTTCAAAGGAGGCAAAAAAATCAGTTGCGGCTAATCTATTGCTCCAATTTAATTGATTTTTTGTACAGAGCCTGGAAATGATACCTAGTATAGGCAGTTAAAAAATGCCCCTTTGTCGTATCAACCTTGTATATGAAGTTCTATTCTCAATTTGACCAAGTGTGTCAAATGGTAGTGTGTGTCCTTACAAACTTTTGCGTTCATAATATTTGTAGAATATGTGTGAGATATTTAATACTATTCCGCCCGCGGAATTCCATAAAAAGGTGTACAAAGGTTTTAGTTCACGTATTAATGTATAGATGGCACTAATCGCAAGATCGTTTCAGCTCATAACCCGCTCGTGCGTGGAAGCGAGCGTGTGTGCGCGCGCGCAGCACAACGCCGAGAAGAACCGCGTGGGCGGCATCCTGCCGTCGGACTCCGCGAGGGTCATGCTTGTTCCCAAGCCAGGGGTTGAAGGTACGCAATAGTAGATAGAGGTTTGGGGGAGGCCTATGTCCAGCAGTGGACGTCTTTAGGCTGAAATGATGATGATGATGAATAGTAGATTGTATCACAAGGGAGCAAGGTACTATTTGATGATGTGGGTTGGTGATTGTATTCTAAATCCGTCACCGCGTACATTATGCATTACAGGTAGTGAATACGTGAACGCGTCCTGGGTTTGTGGTCGGCGTAGAGTCAGGGAATACGCGGTGGCCCAACACCCCCCGGCGGCAGCTGCAGCAGACCTGTGGAGACTCCTGTGGGACCATACGGCGCAACTGGTCCTGCTGCTCTCGGATGCTAGTGATCAGGTACGTGGTATTGGGACTATGGGAGCTACATCTTAGGTTATGTCAAGTCTTTGGGTTAGGAAGTCCAGGATGGGTGAAGAGGAAATGTTATTAAGAGAGAACTTTCTGTTTGAAGACTTGTTTAATGGAGCATATAGGCTTCTATTGGGTTTGACTGTCTTGATGGTCTGGAGGTCGTGTCCGTAGTCTTCAATATAGTCCGAGAGCTTGGACCTAAATGTAGCGAGCCACAAAATATAAATTAGAATTATAGTGACACTATGCAAATTATACAAACTCTAGGTTTAAATATATCATAATTAGGTATCTATTAAGATTTAAAGAACAATGACTTGCCAATACGCATGTATAAAAGTCTTTTAAACAATAAATATAAAACGGCCCGTGATCCGGATGCGCATGCATCCCCTATTTGCTTAGACAGCTAATAATGAAGGCTTTAAAAATGCCAATTGTCTAATTTTAAGTGCCAAAATTGTGTTGATCTTTTTTTACAGGAATGCGAACCCTTCTGGCCAACGGAAGACGAGAAAGAACTGTTTGTGGCCAACTTCAGGGCGAGTTTCGTTTCCAAAGACACATATGTGGCCTACCGGAAGGCTGATAGAAAAACCCCACCAGCAACTCCTATGGAGCCAGAAATCAACGGGTATAGGAGACAAGAAGGCAGCGAATGCGCTGATGACGAGAGGTTGATCCCAGAGAATGGCTCACCAAAACAGGATCCAGAACCGGCCTACCGCTTTGACAGAACAGAACTTAGATTGGAACGTCTCAGTGCGGGCAACAGAGACCTGTCAGCCAGGAAGTCCATAGCCAACGGTGACCTGTTCTCGTCGCTTTCCGAGAAGAAAAACGGTCCAAAATCCCCTAGGAGCCCTTCAAAAATGTCACTCAAGAACTTCAAATTGAGCTCCCCTACGAAGTTTAAGTTCCCTGACTGGGGGGCCAGGTCTGCCGGTTCTCCTCCAGATACGGCACCCCCTCCACCACCAGTGGGCCCTTCTCTGACTGTGGAAGAAGAAGCCGAGCTGCATAGACCATGTTACATGTTCGAGAAAGTCAATACAGTCCCAGAGGATATTCCTTTGGACCGTGTTATTGAAGTTACCAATGTGTCAGTGCATTCATTACAAGACGATTATCAATTAAGTGTTAAATTTATTAAGTGCAGTGATTGGATGAACGGTGATACTGTGCGGTACATGGCAGGGAAACCCGATGAGAACGATTATGTGAAGGCAGTGAGAGTGGCCAGTGCGGACAGTGAGAGAGAACAAGCGTTAGACAGGCTTATAGAGCCTTATAAGGACTCGTTTGCGTTAATTGAGTATGTTGCTGGCTGTCAGATGGAGTACAAGAATGGGCCTGTCGTGGTTGTTGACAAGTAAGTAACACTTTTGATATTTATTTATTTACGTTTACCAGTCTTCACACACACATCCACATATTTACAAGATATTTTATGCATATCTTGAACATACTAAGCCCCTGTACGCACTAGCGGTTGAACCGCCTAGGCGGCTAACCGCTTTTCTAATTTAATATGCAATCGCTTATGTCTGTACGCACTGGCGGTTGAAATTTTGTGGCGGTTTAGTAGGCTAGTGCGTATAGAGGCTAACACCGTAATGGACCCTAGAGTATTGAACAATTACAAAAACTAATCATATTAGATGCTATTAATAAATAATAATAAATATCCTTGGACATTTCACACAACGCCATCTCGTCCCAAGCTAAGCAACTTAATGCTTGTGTTATGGTAACGAGATGGATGATAAACTACTTACATAAATTTTTTTTTGTAAATACATACATTTTATAGATAGAAATGACAACCAGACTCCGAGCCAGTGCCTCTGGTTTAGACAAAGACACTTGCCCGACCCCGGAATCGAACCCGGGACCCGTTGATCCAAAGGCGGCACATCTAACCACTAGACCAACGAGGTTATTACTCAGCCCATAATTTTATATTTAAAAGTTTTTTATGTTTCATAGCATCTTGTCGGTAATCCGTGTGACGTGGTGACGGATTTAGAATACATAGTCACCACTCCATTACATCCTGAGAGCGACGCAAGAGCCGACAAAAGGAAGTGACAAGGCCGAAAACCTAGCCGCAATAGAAGGAAAACTTGAAACGAAACCCTGCGATGGGAGGAAGCCTGACTCCGTAGTGGGTCCATTTAAGGCTAGACTATCAAACTCGTCAAATATATTAATATAGCTTTAATTCTTTAAAGTTTATATTCAAACAAATATTGTACAATAGGTACGGTGGCTGGAAAGCGATGAACTTCTGCACCTTATCGGCCGCGTGCGGTGGCGCCCGGGACCCGGCAGTGCCCGAGCCAGGGGCGGCTTTCCGCACCGCAGAGGATTCGCGCCCCTCGCTATACAACTGGGCGGCGTTAGGCGCACACGCGAGGTGTCCCGCTGGGACGCACGCGCAGCCGCACTCGCCCTCGGCGCTCCTGGCTGGCTACTGCGCGCTGGCGGCCTATGGCCCGCTGGTACATGCGCGTGCGCACAGGTGAACCCGGTCAGTTTGTACCACTTCAAATTGGGCACGTCTTAGACACACACTACACTTTGTGGCTAGTAAGCCAATTTCATCCGTCGATTTGGAAGATGCTTGACCTTTTACGAAGAAGGGATTGAAATTATAGTCAGCTTAAAACATAACTATATATCTTTCTGTTTTTGTTACTATATTCTAACCAAAGTTTAAAGAAAGTCCGGAGACATCTGGAGAACCATTGATGACCGTTGAAATAGCCACTTTCAAATAAAAAAAAAAACATGCAACATTAAAAGTCTATCACTTTAGTAATGATACCAGAGACTTACATAACTTCTTTTTGTGGGAGGATATAGTCTAGTTTCGAAAAAAATATAACACGTTTTCCCTGTGCAAAATATCACCCTGTATAAAAATCACGTTTTCATCGCAGGTTTCCATTCGCATCTGAACAAGAGTCTCGGTAATGTTTCTAATGATAATACTCAGCGAGCGGTGTGGCCCAGCCATGCCGACCCCAAGACGACTTCAAGATAACCCACTGGGCAAGTGACACATAAGCTCTTAAATTATTACTCTCATTGGAAAAGGTGTGGTCTCAGTTGAAGCGAGTGAGTTCTTGTAGGGTGGCGTTCCAAATTGTATATTCGTTATTTGTTGTGAAACTGTTTTCGTGATGACTGTATCTTGCCAAGTTATGAAAGCCGCGTCAATGTATGGGTCGTACAGTCGCGTACAACAGTAGTGTGTTTAATATGTTTCATTAAAATTGCATCGTCGCGACTATCGTTCTAATATCTATGGCATTTGTTGCACGTGGTGGCATGAAAACTGACTGCTGGTCTAAATATGGCATTACCGGGCACAAACGGAATGCGCGCGGTTATTTCTCAGCCCTACTGCTGAGTCGGGCATACCCTACTGTGCCACACTGGTCAGACGGGTTGGCATTGGGTTTCGAATTAATTTTCCTTCTCTTGCAGCTACATTTTCGGCCTTATCCTTTTGTCGGCTCTTACGACACCCGCAGGATGAAATGGTGAGGTGACACTAAGTATTCTTAATCCGTCACCTCACGGAATAATCACGAATATGGTTTACTTCAACGAAATTGGGGAAAGATACGATTTACTGTCTTCGGCTTTGGTGGTAAAGAATTTAGGTCGACGTCTTTCGTTGTTTCAGCCCGTAAATGACCCACCACTGAGTCGGGTCTCCTCCAAATTCATTGAGGGAATTTACCTACTGTGCCTCACTGGCAAGACGGCTTGGCACAGGGTATGTATCGAGTTTTCCTTCTCTTTCGGCTAGGTGATCTGCCTGTTGCGTTCTTTTAGTCGACTCTTACGACACCCTCAAGACGGTATGATAGTCTCAGGCATAGAAAACCCACTGTTAAGAAAGGGAAATTATACGGTCAGGTGTATAGCGAAAATTCATTTTGGAGCGTTGCCGTTTAATGTAAGATCGCTGTACAGTTCGTATTATAAATTCAGGTGCTTGTGAAATGTGTTTATGTTAATCAAACGTATTTCGTTAGTTGTAAGATGTACATGATGTTAAGATTGGGCTTGTCCGAGCGTGAATGGCATTGGAATACCGTTAACGTATCGTTATTGGAGTATCGAAACCTGTTGTTCCTTCCGTATCAGAAGTAACCGTTTATAGAAACATTTTAACAGTCGCAATCAGTATGTTTGCTTTTAACGGTTTTATTTCGTTCATTTTACATAATCTGCAAATCAATTTAGACTGATAGATCCTGATTACTATTGTGTCAAATACTATGGATTATGTTCTCTATGGTACTACTCAGCCCATAGATGACCCATTGCTGAGTGGGACCTCCTCCACTTGCATGGAGGGTACTTAACCTACTGTTCACAGAGCTTTTCGTATCAAGATTTACTGCTCTTGTGGCTTAGTAATCGGCCTTCATATTTTCCTTTGTTGGCGTTTACGACACCCTAAGGGTGGAATAAGGTGGTGACACTATGTATACTAAATCCGTCACCACACGGACAATGGTATCCCCATGGTAATTGTCTGTTTATTATCTTGTGAATATGTGTGGTATTTAACAAATTTTAGAGCATTTTTAAATGTCCAGGGTACGTCTGTAAAATAAATAATTTTATTTGGACTTTGAATCGAGTACTCTAGTATTTTGAATTCATTTTAAAGCAAGCTACAGATAACGTCATAGGGTGGTCATTTGAAATTCGGCAATAGATCATATAATTTATACTTACAAACGAAATAAAATCGTTTATTGAAGATTTTTGTTTAATTTAATCAACGCTATAACTCAGGCCCCACCTTATTGTATTAATTATTACGCAGTTTGTAAACAATTCTCAGCGTATACACTCATGTGTTAACATTGGTAGATAGATTCAAATCTATAATCTAAAATTTTGGCGATAATATGAATAAGCTTTAGGCAATTTTCAAGATAAATGTAGATATTGTATGCTCAAAAATATCTTAAGGTAATACTGTTAACGATATAGATTTGAATTATATACCAGTAACATTTAAGCAATATAACGCTCAAAACACTCAAAATATTATACCAATAATACATTATACGCTTTACAGTGTCGGGTAGTAAATATGGCTCATCTTCGTATGTTACACGTTTACAATAAAATTAGAAAATTTTATTGTAATAAAAATACTGAGTTCACTATTTAAAAATAAACATTTCCTATTGTTTTAGGTAAAGCCGTTGATTGAGATACCAATTGTTTTGAATTTATTTTAAATGGCAAGTGCATTTCAAGTTAGGCTCTTAAGCCTACGTTTCCTGGACTAGTTAATATGCTATAATTACTATTGGACGCTATAGTTGAAGCCTGGTCTTATTCAATATGATGTGGTTGTGTGATTTTTGTATATTTATTATGTAAAATTTAAATAATGTATCAAACTAGCTCCATATATTTAATAAATTGGTATACTACGAGAATTATGTTGATCATATTTTAGGCTGAAATATATTTATTAATCGGCAATGATTTAGCCAAAAGAAACCTTGAATATTACAAAATTAGAAAATGTATTTTTAGTTTTAAATCCCATAAATTAATTGTCGTTACGGTCGATAATTATCCGTTGTCATTATAATTTTGTCTTCATCTAGAAATGTGATTACCGTTTACAATATTCCTATAACATTTTGACATCAGGATGTCTAGTAAAGATATTACACTTACGTGCATCCATACATCGTGTGTACATTATTTCATGGAATGAAAATATAAATAAATATCTTAATAATCCTTATTGACTGAGTATACTAAAGTTAAATTGTGACATAGATAATGACTGCTATTCTTTTTGTTCATAGACACTAACTAGCATTTTTAAAAGACACAGTGCAATAGATGTGTTATGCATTTAAAAATAAATAGTATTTTCCATTAGCAAAGTAATGTTAAGTGCGAGTGACGTCTTATAATTTTCTATTCGAAATTTATATAATATACCTATTAAATGAAGTAATTGTGTATAGGCGTAAATTTGTAGTCGATATGTCGCACTGGAAGTACTTTATTGTGTTGACGGTAAGGTTTAGTTTGGCTTAGCATGCTTAAGAACTTGGGGAAACAGCAGCGTCACACTATCCCTGAAGTCGGTTAAGGAAAAACAGACTTTAACCTGTGTCGTACACAATATATTTTAGAAGCGCCCAGGCTTAGGGAATTCCGATTGCAATTGAAATCAAACCTTACCGCCATACCTTAAAGTACATGTTCGAGTGCACTGCCGATTTGTTTATCCGACGCTATTTGTAATTCCTATTAAATCGAGTTATATGGTCCAGTATTTTTACTATTATCGTAGTCTAGTTATTGTATTGTGAAGACTGCTTATTAGTGGTTGGTCAATTAAATGGTTATCGGTCCGTTTACGATCGCTGTGTAGTCGCTAGAAGTGATAGGTTAAAATTTATGGAAAGTAAGGAAGCAATTTTATGGTAATTAATTTAACGCAGAAAGCAATAACCATCTTGTATCATTCCATCATCCTCGCTGTGCAATGAAACTGTCCACAAGACCGCACTATACTTACTGACTGGTATCTATAATATAAAAATATATGCCACTTTTGGTTGTAATTTTATAACTCAAGAACGGCTAAACCGATTTGAATGTTTTTTTTGTATGCGTTTGGGTGCCACCGAGGATGGTTTAGATTCACAAATCAGCCCGACAGATGGCGCTGCAGTCGGTAAACGAATATCATGCAGGACAACGTCTGCCCGGTCAGCTAGTAAGAGTATATATTCAAGGACACAACAGTTAATGGACATGTGAAGGGAATATTGATTAATTACTTTGTAAACCTTTATGAGCATTGTTAAGATTGTTCAGAAAATCGTGGTTATTATGCGGGCGATTGTAAGGGGCTGACCATTAATCACGTGATTTTTTTTTAACCCCTCTCTTCCCCTTAGTGATACGTGGTGAGGTTTAAGACTACCCCACCATTAAAAATCACGTGTATTATTAGTATAGGTACTACACATCGCTTTTCGGTTTGGAAATCACGCGTTTAACAACATACGTGATATCCTAATATACCTCCCACCCCCCTTTTCGAACATCACGTGATTAATGGACATCCCCTAACTGTGTCGAATTTTAAATACATTTTTTTTACCTTCTTCGTCTTTTACCAGTCAGTCTGTATCAGTGAGCCAGTCGGAAGAGTCCTTTCATTTCAGACTTCATTAGCCCATGACTAGTGTTCTGTCCAAACTATATCTAGAACACAGATAGTGACCGTGATTTTCAATATTAACTGATATTTTTATAATAAATATTTTGTATCAGACAAGAAACTAGACTTCTAGCGATAACATCACTGATCAGTTTGCTATTTGTGGAGAGATTGGCATAGGCAATATATTATTATATTATTTATTTACACACACAATTTTACTGTCCAAATACTGAAAAAATATATTTTGTTACGTTTAAAAAACAAAAACCATTGCCAATCATTTTGCCGCCTAAATAAAAGAATGGAGTGTATATAAAAAAAAACGCTGTCAATGCTAATCTCTCGGACGATCACACGAAAGATATTGAAGAGAAAAGGATTTTTTTAGGTTGGGAAGCGCGGGTTATGTGTGTGCGTGAAACACGTGCGTGCCATTTTTAGGCTTAGCTAAATATACTAGTAGATAGACTTATTATTATCACGAAACTTTCTTCTTTAAATTCTTTCTTCCGATTAAAACTTGTAGGTTGTAATTTTATAAGGGATACGCAACAATCGCATTAATTTGTCAATTTATGATGTCTTAGCAGTAAACTTCATAGGAAAACTTGATACGAAACCCTGTGCCAACACGACTGGCCAGCGTGGCACAGTAGGCCAATTGCCCTCCATGTAACTGGAGGAGGCCCGACTCAGCAGTGGGTTATTTATGGGCCGAGTAGTAAACATAATTTGAATGTAATGATGTCTTAGGTTTTCACGGTCTTTGTACATTGCGGTAAATGATGTCTCAACGTTTCTGATGGTGATATTTATATACCAACGCTATAATCATCATCATCATTTCAGCCCATAAATTACCCACTACTGAGTCGGGCCTCCTCCAATGACATGGAGGGTAATTAGCCTACTGTTCCACGCTGGCCAGACGGGTGAGCAAAGGGATTTGTTTCAAGTTTTCCTTCAACGGCAATCCGTTAATATGATAGATATTTGTTGTTAAAAAATCGTATAGTTTCCTTCAATAATGCCTGAATTGATTCGGAAAATTCTTTTTTGTATTCCTGGGTGAGCTAATTTTATCGAAATTTGTTCAGTAGTCTAGTATAGAGTTTGATCAATAATGGTAAAGCTGAGTTTTATTGACGGTTTGTTACTTGAGTCCTTTACAAAGCATATGTTTATAGCATATTATTATACACAAAAAAACGCAAATAAAATCTTTTTAACAAAAGAGTGTATAAGTTTGCCAATACCGTGGGCTATATCGGTAGCTCTGGTCCTCATACGTATCTCCGCATTTCTGATTCTATCTCGCAGGAAAACTCGGAGCATAACGCTTTCCATTGCCCTTTGGGTGACTTTGAACCTTTTGATGGAGCGACAAACAAAACGCACATTGATCGAAGAAATTTAAAAGCAGTTATTATAAAATCTACCGACATAGTCCACACAATTGCCAAACTTAAGTGGCAGAGTACATAACGCGTAGGACTGACGCCCGATGGGGCAGACAAGTCCTCGAAAGGCGACGGACACAGTGGATGCGACGACCTGGTTAAGCTCAGAACCGGCTTTAAGGAAATCCTTGGGGGAGGTCCATGTCCAGCGGACGTCTTTGGGTTGAAATTGTGATGAATGATGATTAATGATTAAATATCGCATTAACACCCGGTATCAAGTTTTACAAATTACTGTGTATGTAGGAATATTGTCTTTGTTCAGTTACATTCAATTTAATTGTATAGTTAAGGTGTACCGCACATACATGGCCCGTGGGGTTTACCAAAGACGCAGAAGGTGTGTACCGATGGTAGTAGGAATGTAGGCAATGGATGTCGCATTAATGTAATTATACATGTTAAGTGTGTGTAAACGTAGCGTAAGTGAACTGTAATTAATTGTTATATATTATTGTCTTAATTGCTGACGTGTACGCTTCTGTGTTTCGTTTGGAGGGAATATTGTTTTGTGTATCTATATAATAATACGTGAAGCGAAATCTTGTACACCTTTTTACGAAAATTGCGAGACGGAGGAGTATGAAATTTCCCAACCTTATAGTTTATTTATAGAAAGAGTGCAGAATGCTAATATGTTTTTAAATTACATTAAATCAATATAAGAAGACATTACTAAAATTCACACTAAAGGTCATAGCACACATATCAACTCGGAAAGGGATCGTCACCGTATTACCTTTCGCCTCGCCGTCTGACAGGCGTCAATCTAACGTAAGGACGTAACCAAAGCGAATCAGCAGCTCCGATACGGCTAGGCGACGCGGCGTTTACGTTATTCCAGTCAAGTGATCTAGCGAGAATCCAGTCCAGTGCTGGACTTGATCTGTAACGTCTTCATTATTCCAGTTATTTAAAAGCCAAACACTACAGTGACAATGATTTCAAGAAGAGATCAGTTTCGGAAATACTGGATTGGCCGTCTACATTATTCCAGTTGCACTGAATTGGTCGCACTGGATTCCAAAGTAGACTGGAATGCTAACTGGATTCAGTGCATCCCAGTGCCAGTTGTTATTTTTCCAGTAAGCAATCCAGCGCTGGATTCGGTCACTAGACTGGAATAATGTAAACCAGGCATTATGGCTGTCCCGTAAGTTTATGTTACGATTATGTTAGTCCTCGCAAGCGCGGCGGCTTGCTTTGCTCGTCTATACTTTTCGTATTAAATTAAATAAGAATACATTTAATTTTATATGCTTTAACTGTTATTCATAGCGACATTTCGTTTACTTTGCGTGAACCTCAATAAATTGTGAGTGTGATTAAGTTTTGCTCAGACCGAGATCTGATGTTATGTGTTGGTCGTGTCTATGGTATATGGCCGTGTCACGTTTATTTTATGGAGCAAAGACTACAAAATCATATTGGGAATATTTTTTATACAGAAAATTCCTCATTCAAAGTTCTTCGTTTTGTTCACATTAAAATTAGCCAGCTTTCCGTAATATTCGTTTCACTTTTCTTATATGAGTGTTTTCAGTTCATAAATAACCCACTGTTGAATGACTTCTCCAATTTGGAAAGGTACATTCATATGAAATAAAGTTAGATGTAAAACAAAATTTTCCGTGTTGTATGTACGTGCCCGCGTGTGTGTTGTCGTAGCTTTAAAGTGTAAAAATGTTGCCAGTTTTTTATAAAATGACGTATCGTGAAAATTTTAATAGTGTAGAATTGATTACTTATTGTTTTCGATCGGTAATACACTAGATATACCAAAAAAATACGGCACGCAATGAACGAAGCGAGAGAAATTTTGTCATGATTGGACAATTATTTATGATTGACGACAATAGCCATTTTGATGTTATTTCTCGGGGCATTTTTTAATCAGGTCAAAAATTGAAATGTTTTTTTTTTAAATGCCGAATCCCCTGCTCTTGGTATAACCTGTATCGTGGGGGCAGTTTACAAACATGTAATTCACGAACACAAGTATAAGTTGGAAGTGCCTGTCTTTGCCTTTTAAGATGCATTTTTATTTGAAAGCAGGTTTTCTAACTGCGCTTTTTAGACATGTTTTGCCACCAACTGTTTTCTAGTTGTATCGGCAGTTATTCAAGCGCTGCCCAGATCTGGTGTATTTCTGATCGAAGCTTACTGTCATTAATGTACCGCCTTCTTACGTGACTGTGCCAACTTTTGATACTCCCCGTGCAATTGATGCATTCCATTTATCCTTTTTTTTAACCTTACACATGTTCTCGTGTTTCTCAACCTTTGGGCTGTCTTTTGCTTGTAAGGTAATGTGTATACCAGATTATTGCAGATTATTTGACTAGCGTTTAGTGTTTCGCATATCGTCGTCGTTCATATATAACCTCCTATGTAATTGTAAATTTCTCTGATACAGCGATTCTTTGACCGTGATTTTTAGACCGTTCACACTTATTGTACCCCTGATATTTGTCATTTTTGTGTTTCGAATTAAGGGAGTCACAGAAGCTAAATATGGCAACACAAAACCCAGGACGGGCAACTTAATAGTCAGAGGTAAAATAACTGTGAACGGACAATAGTCCTATTATTTTATTATGTACTAGCGACCCGCCCCAGCTTCGCACGGGTGCAATGATGAACATCAAAATGTATGCATGTATTATGCATATAAACATTCCTCATGAATCACTCTATCTATTAAAAAAAACGCTTCAAAATCCGTTGTGTATTTTTAAAGATTGAAGCATACATAGGGACGGACAGACGACAGCGACTTTGTTATATATTATGTAATGATAATGATTAGTTCGGTATTTTATCTTAATGCACGTGATATCCTACTATACCCTCATCCCCCTTGTGATATTTCGATCCCTCCCCCCTTTTCGAACATCACGTGATTAATGGACAGCCCCTGTGTCGAATTTTAAATACATTTTTTTACCTTCTTCGTCTTACCAGTCAGTCTGTATCAGTGAGCCAGTCTGAAGAGTCCTTTCATTTCAGACTATTCATTAGCCCATGACTAGTGTTCTGTCTAAACTAAATCTAGAACACAGATCGTCACCGTGATTTTCAGTATGAACTGGTTTTTTTTTTTATAAATATTTTGTATCAAACAAGAAACTACACTTCTAGCGATAACATCACTGATCAGTTTGCTATTTGTGGAGAGATTGGCATTAGCAATATTTGGTATACATATTACGGATCCAATTTATTATTGTATTTATCAATTTAACCGTTTCCAATCAGTATTGCTATTGGAAAACGATTTAAAAAGACAATGTGTCGTCATATTTAAGTAAACAACTAACAATGTGTATTGTTAACTTACTAATTACATGTGAAATAATTGTAAAGGAAATGTATTTAGTCTGTAAGCTGGAGCTAGAGTTTAAAGGCAGACTCGAGAATATTTTCTCCGAAATATTAAAACAAAAAAAACAAGTTATGAAAAACGTCTCGCTGATAAAAAAAATAGCCACTGTTATTTATTATTTTGTGAAGCAAGTGTGACAGAACTATTTTTTTAATCAATTTCTCTTTCTAAGTCATATTCGACAATATTTTTCAGGGAGCCATAGCACAAATGTTTCTTATTTTTTATAGAATTTATTTTAATTTTATTACTTTGTTATCCATATTATTTCGCGCTGGATCGCTATTTCACGTACGGTTTAAACATTTTTTATGTAGTAATCAAATTGTTTTAATTAAAAATGTACAGGTCAATGTTTTTTTTTTGTAAAATCATCACATTGTAATTCTTGGAAGACTTATTTATTACTTATGTAACCGCCTGTATTATTTCAATTGTAAAATATATAAGACATTATATACTGGTGTTTTACTCATTATCCCTTTGGCGCAAATAGATGATTATACAGCCAGGCTACGTTATCATCATCATCATTTCAGCCAAAAGACGTCCACTGCTGGACATAGGCCTTCCCCAAGGATCTCCACAAAGGCCGGTCCTAGGCCGCCCGCATCCATTACTTTCCGGCGACCTTAACCACCTTGACCAACGGTCGTCGGTCCACCGTGTGGTAGGCCTACCAGCATTGCGCCTTCCGGAACGCGGTTGCCACTCGAGGACTTTTCTGCCCCATCGGTACATAGCTCGCAGGACCGTCGTACTGCGAGCTATGTACCGTGCCTCTTAAGTTTGGCAATCAGGCTAAGTAATATGCCATTATTTTTTTTGCTGTTGAAGAAAATATGATTACAGCTACTATATTGCGATCCAATTAATATTTCAAGGTCAACACGTATCAGTAAGACCACTGGAAACCGTGAGCGATTTCTCCGTGCGCAGAGAACGTTATCAATAAATCTAACATAGAGGCATAAAGTCTCCCATGACCACGACTGCTGCAAAGCATTCGAAACGTCGCAAATTAAATAAGGTTAAGTAAACGTAGGGCTGCCGTCACCTAAATTGCAGATTATGATTTATTTAGAAGCTAACTAAGATTTATTTCAATTTATCGCTTATCTATAAAAATATTATTACTCCCGGTCACTTTTCAAAACCCCTGCCGGACGGCCCCCGGACGCCCTTCAAACTACGACAAATCCAGGGAATACCGGACCGATGGCAGCCCTAAGTACACGCGATAAATCCGATTGATGATTGTTCCAGGGTAGCCCGCGAAATTCAAATTTTCTTACGTTTTTTTCTATTTGCAGGGCAGTGCTAGGTTGTATGATGATGAACATTTGATTCGCGACTGTAAGACGTATGTAGTTACAGAGTTATAATCATCAAACTCATCAATTCAACCCTCCAAGCTCATAAAGGTGCAAGAATGACTTTGACGTTGAAAAAGTTTTTCTTGCACCTTTATGAGCTTGGAGGGTTTTATTGATGATATTAATAATTATAATTCTATAACTACATACGTCTTACAGCCGCGAATAACATTTTAATCAACATACAACCTAGCACTGACCTGCAAATTGCAAAAAACGTAAGAAAATTTGAATTTCGCGGGCTACCCTGGATCATCCACCTTAACCGCTTTAAGAAGTTTTGTATTTCAATGTGTAATAATTGCGAAAAATTAAGACACATTATCGCTCTCAGAAGCACCTACGGAAGATGCATGTAATAAAAATGATTGGAGATTGTTTTGGATGATGATTCCAAATTAGGTAGATACTTGTGACATTTACTAGTAAAATCTTTGAAATAAATATTGAAAATTTTAGCAACAGCTATTTATAAGAACGGACTACTTCCAACGTCTTAACTGATTTCTTCTTAAGAAAATACTTGATTATTAAACACAGCATTAAAACGCCCTTCTTACATTAACAGGGCTTAAAAATGTTATTACTCGCACGTTCGTTCGAAATAAATCAAATAAGCTTAATGGAGTCTGGAAATCGAACTCAGATATTTTTCTGCCGCAGTGCAAATAATTTGATTTGGGAGTTAAGGGGCCATCCATAAAATACCGCACACGAATTTCAGGACTTGAACCCCATCCCCATTAACGTGTAACGTAGTTTATGGATGAAGCCTAAGGAAGACGTAATTTTGTTAAACATCGGTATACTTGTGGATTTTGGGTATAGTCATCACCATGAATGGGATCAGAATGGCAGCCGGTTCCCGGGACCGATGGCTTTACGTAGCCAACGTCCAGCAAAGACCTCAGGTCGATTGCAGCCCGCACAGTCCGCTACGCTATGTCCTAACCTAGCTAAATGCCAAGAAACATACTTATAGATAGATTAGCAGACCCGGCGGACGACGCGTTGCTGTGGCTAAGGTTTTTGTGATATTACATTTAACATTAGCAAACATTAATTTAACTTTTAACATAGCGCCATCTATTGAATACTTACTCAATCCAGTCAACAGATATCGCCATCTGTTAGAATCGTTTGGAGCTAACTTAAAATTGTGACTGTCGAATGATAGACAAATAATTTGCAATACATTATAATTGTGACTACAAATTGAGATGTGCCGGGTCCATACGCTTGGCAAACAATAGCAAACAGCAAACAACAAACAGCAAACACGAACATGTGGATGGGTGTTTGTGTACGTGTGCCTGTTTTTTTTTGTGTTCGCCACTGATCGGCATCGGTGTCGGTTTTTCTTCACAGATCAAAGGCTGTTTGGCAAACAGTTTGCGATGGCTCCACACGCTTGAAAACATATCAGTATTACGCGCGAGCTTATGAGCGGTGGACGTCGCACGCACGGACCGCGTCGATAATCGTTTTTGGAGCAAAATGTTGAAGTAACGATATAAAACCTCTTCTCATGTAGGCTGTTAGATGTGTCTTTGGTGTTTTGATACTAGGTTTTTATGTTGGCTTGTCAAAAAAAGGATTGGTAACTCAAATATATTTTTATTCATGTCTGCAACATAACATGTTTTAATTATCTTCCACTGGCTAACATTAAGTGGTTATGCGCCCTACACGAGAAGAATTATTGTTGTAAATAATGGAGCTATCGAAAATTCAAATTTCGAAACTTGACGGCGAAAATTGGGTATCATGGAAGTACCGCATGTCGGCGATGTTACGTGGCATGGACGGTCTCATGGATATTGTTCAGGGAAAGATACGTAAACCAGAGAAGCCTGAGAAGAGTGATACTATGCAAGGTAAAGCTTTAGAAACGGCGATGGCTACATATCGAACGAACTTAGCCGAGTACTACAAGTTGGAAAGTACAGCTCTCTTATTGATTACGAATAATTTGTTAGACGAAACTCTTGACAAAGTAATAAGGTTCACGAATCCTAGGGAAGTATGGGATGAACTACATAGATTGTACGATGGTGTATGTGAAGACCATTTATACAGGAAATGTATGGAATTCTTTCAATACAAATGGGAATCTACTACTTCAGGAAATGATATGATAGCTCATATTTCAAAGATGAAAAACTTATGGCACAGTTTAAACCAGGAGCTTATCAAAGACGAAGGTAAAGAATTACCAGAACTGTTATTGATTTGCAAGATTATGGAGACCCTGCCAGAAAGCTATTTCAATTTTAAATCGAGTTGGTTGCTCATGTCTAAGAAGGATAGAACCGTGGAGAACCTTACTAGTCAGTTATGTACTCACGAGAAGGCATTGACAGCTAAAGAGAACATGTCTGAGTCTACGTCTGAGAATGTGTTAGTTGCGAAAGGTACCAAGAAAGGTAGAAACACTAAGAAGGGTAATAGTGAAGGTAGTAAAGAGAAGAACAAAAAGGCTTTCAGGTGTCACATTTGTAAGGAAGTCGGGCACTTCATGAAGGACTGTCCTAAGAAAGAACAGGTTTCAGTGAAAGGTCCTACAACAAGTATGATGGCAGTAAAGGTTAATGCAACAGATTGCGCTCAAGATCGTGATGATTGGTATGTTGACAACGGAGCCACACACCATATTACAATGCGAGGCGACCTGTTTGAGGAATTTGAACGCTTTACGGGACCACATACAGTGACAACAGCTAATGGAAAGCAAGTTGATGCCTTGGGCAAAGGAAGCATTTTGATGAAATCCGAGAATGAGATATCGTTTCATTTGAGAAATGTTTGGTATGTTCCTCAGATTACTACAAACCTGTTTTCGGTACTAGCAGCGCAGGACATGAATCCGAAGAGTGTGTTTCAGTCACGTATGATTACCTGCTCATTGAAAGTAAGTAAGACAGTAACCGTTACTGGAGATAGACAGAGATACGGTGGACTATACAAGTTAAACTGCAAGGCGATACAACCAAATAGAAACGTTGTTCTGAATACTGTTAATACGCTGCAGCTTTACCATGAACGTATGGGTCACCAGGATAAACGTCATGTGAAGGATGTAATAGAGCAAGAGTTGAATGTTAAAACTAAGAATGATGGGACGTTATGCGAAGGATGCATTTTTGGGAAAACACATAGAAAGAAGTTTGGTGTTAGAGAAAAAGCAAGTAGTCCAGGAGAACGCATACATTCGGACGTCTGTGGTCCGTTCCCACCTTCAGGCTCTAAGTCCAGATACTTTGTACTCTTTAAAGATGAATACACTCGCTATCGATATGTCTATTGTATGAAAAATAAGTCAGAAGTCCCTGCAAAGTTGCGACTGATGTTAGCTGAAGCAAAGGCAGTTGGACACACGATTAAGGAGTTTCTAAGTGACAATGGAGGGGAGTTCGATAATGCGAAAGTCAAAGAAGAATTACAGAAGTACGGAATACATCAACGGTTAGTTATGCCCTATACTCCAGAACAGAACGGGTGCAGTGAAAGAGAAAACCGTACGATTGTCGAAATGGCCAGAGCAATGATGCATGCTCATGAAGAGCTTCCTCAAGAACTGTGGGCAGAGTTGGTAAATACAGCGACGTATATTCTGAATAGAACAGGACCAACTACTGTGCAACACAAGTCTCCGTACGAGTTGTGGTTTGGGAAGAAAGCACAAATCAAACATTTGAGGATCATTGGTTCAACTTGCTTCGCGCATATTCCGAAACAGAAAAGGAAGAAGATGCAGAAGAAAGCAAAGAAGTGTTACTTGGTTGGCTATGACAATGATGACGGTTATAGACTCTGGCACAGAGAGTCAGACAGTATAGTTAGGTCCAGAGATGTCATATTTGATGAGAGACCACTGGAGACTAATTTAGGAAGTGAAGAACCTGGGGGCACTGAACGTTCACAAGTAACAGAGTCAGCTGATATAGAAGTTCCAATATATGTCAAGAAGGAACAACATGATGATGAGATACCGATACCAGTCACAGCTGAAGAGGACAGAGGAAGACCTAATGAGATAAATAACGAAGTTGAACTCTCGGAGGGCACGGAAGTTATTCAAGGTCCTGTTACTAGCGGTGATGAAGAAGAATTTGAAGATGCGCGTGTAGAGGAGTCAGAAGACGAATCTATTGAATTGGGCAGGCAAGGTATGCAGCTCAGAGATCGATCACTCCTGCAGCGACCATCAAAATTCAATGATTACGTCTCTCACGTGGATACCAGCGATGATTGCTACTACGAACCAGGAACTTACAAGGAAGCTATAGATTGCCCAGATAAAGACCTTTGGCGCAAAGCTATGGATTGTGAGATTGGATCCTTAAAAGCAAATGGAACGTGGGTTCTTGAGAAATTGCCTAATAATCGGAAAGCAATACCTTGTAAATGGATCTATAAAGTGAAGTTAAACCCAGATGGTTCAGTAGATAAATATAAGGCACGTCTTGTCGTAAAAGGTTTTAGACAGAAGAAAGGGGAAGATTATGATCAGACCTTTAGCCCTGTAGCTAAGATGGCAACAATTAGAGCGGTGCTGAGTTTAGCTGCTAATGAGGGGATGGTTCTACGTCAGTTTGACATCTGTACAGCCTTTTTATACGGTTCGTTGACTGATGAAGAGATATTCATGCGGCAACCAGAAGGATATAACGATGGTAGCGGACGAGTATGCTTGCTTAAGAAAAGCTTGTATGGATTAAAACAGGCTCCACGTTGTTGGAACATGACGATCATAAACTGGTTCAAGGAAATTGGCTTTGAAGTCAGCGAAGCAGACCCCTGCCTGTTTAAGAGAGAGAGATCTAATGGAAAGTTATTAGTTGCTCTGTACGTCGATGACGGTCTTATAGCCGGTTCAAATGAAGGACTGATTGGTGAGTTCATCAAGGAATTGAAATCGAAGTTTGCGATGACTTGTAAACCTGTGTCGTATTACTTGGGTATGGAGGTTGAAGTCAGAGAAGGCGGTGATATTAGAATCCACCAGACTTCATATGTAAAGAAAATCTTGAAGAGATTTGGGATGGAAAAATGTAAACCAGTAAGCACTCCTATGGTTAAGGAACCTGTACCACAGGAAGCAGAGAAGGTTGATGACTACTTTCTGAAGAATTATAGACAAGTAGTTGGTGCACTTGCTTATCTGATGGTGTGCACAAGGCCTGACATAGCATATCCTGTCAGTGTAGTATCCAGAAGCTTAGAAAACCCAACTCACATAGACTGTGTTCGGTTGAAGCGCATGCTAAGATATCTACAGTACACTCCTGATATGGGAATTCTGTATAAGAAGGATTACAGGAAAGGTGTCTTGGAATGTTACAGTGATGCAGATCACGGTGGAGATTTGACAACGGGGAGATCAACTACTGGAGTTGTATGTATTTATGCTGGAGGCGCCGTGTCATGGTTAAGCCAAAGACAACCCAGTGTGGCTATTTCAACTACAGAAGCGGAAATTGTCGCAGCGAGTGAGGCGGCGAAAGAAGCCATTTGGCTAGATCGTCTTTTTAAAGGCATGACGACGATGGAGGAATCGCCTGTTCTTTATGTGGATAATGAAGCGGCTGTGAAATTAGCTGTAAATCCTGAGTTTCATAGAAGAACTAAGCACATACGAATTCGACACTTCTTTGTGCGAGAACTGGTGACTGCTGGAGATCTTAAGGTGAATAGGATCAGCACTGAGAAGCAGCTGGCAGATCTCTTCACGAAGCCACTATCTAGGCCGAGGCTTATCAGCCTACAAGAACAACTAGGTTTACACATCGAGAGAAGGTGTTGAAGTAACGATATAAAACCTCTTCTCATGTAGGCTGTTAGATGTGTCTTTGGTGTTTTGATACTAGGTTTTTATGTTGGCTTGTCAAAAAAAGGATTGGTAACTCAAATATATTTTTATTACTTAACTAAAATAGGTTTTCGCGCGTACCTAATCATGTGTGATTGGTCGGAAGACACAACTCTTTGTTTTTTAGAAGCATACGCATCCTGTACGGTACGGGCATGGTACGGACCTCAGTGTGTTGATGAATAAAAATGTAAAAGACATAAAAGACTTAAAAAATAAAAAGAAATATTAATGGCTTCATTCCGAAGACACTTAAAAAAACAACAAGCGTCGATTCGAAATTATTAATTCTATTTTCGAAATAAAAATAGGTCAACCAGAAAGTGACAGCTGCTACAAGCTCGTCGTCCACCATGTTTGCCCATTCGGAAGATACTGACATGTTCGCCAAGTGTGAGGACGACTGCTTGTGTTTGGTGATTGTGGCCGATGTTTGGGACTTTGTTTGTTGCGTTTGGTATTTGTGGCAAACATCAAGCGTATGGACGGGGCTTAAGCTATCCGATCTTTCAAGTTGGATCAAACAGCACACGGTGTGCAAATTTGATTAAAATCGGTTAAGTAGTCGGTAGTAAATCGGTTAAGAGTCCATCGCGGACAAACAACGTGACACGTAATTTATATAACGATTTTATTTGCCCCATAGGGCGGCAGTCCTGCGAGCTATGTGCCCTGCCCACTGCTACTAATTAAATATAATTTGGCAATTCGGGCTTCGTATCTCCATAATTCTGACTTTCCAGTGGCTTGAACATTGGTTTAGCGATGGTCTTCATCTTCTCCATGATCGTCGTAAGGCCTACTCATCCGGAGGCTTGAAAGAGGTCATCGAAAACCGTAGTGGGGTCTTCCATAGTCGTGGTCGTGCATTATGTGTTTGTAAAATGCCCCACGCACGAATCGCACGATACAGGTTTATACCCAGTGCATGGGAGTTGTCTTTTAGGTTATGTCAGCGATAGCCATGCGTTTTCTATAACGAAGTAAGCTCATCGGACGCGTCCACGAATGTGCGTTCAGCTTTAGGGTGGTTACGAAATCAGTGATCAATCACCGATAAATAAATAAGACAAATTTGCTCAGGAGTACGTAACTATATTTATTAAAAAAAAACACCAATTAATATACATTTTAAAATGTTATTTTATCCAATTATAGATTAAAATTGTATACTTAATTTAGGGCCAAACGCGGTCTCAGTTATACATTGAAATGCCATTATTATTGTCATATTCAATAAGGTATAATATTGCATTACATTACAATGTGATTTATTGTCTTCTTCTTCTTCTTCGTAAATGGCCACGATTTATTGTCATATTTAATACTTTATTGTCATAATTACCAATACGAAGTCCGTACTAAATGATCGAAACATTAACATTTTTATTCGAATTATCAGCGTAAAATTCCCTTTCAAATTTAAATTCGAATATTATTCCAATTAGCATAATATTCCAAATTTAGTGCGTCGCTATTTTTGATTTTCGAAGGAGAAAGTGTTGCAAGCATATAATTTTTCCCGCACACATAGTTACTAGATAATGTATAATAGGATATATTATTGTATAATTTAGTGGATTTCAATACTGTTAATTGATATGGCTACTTCATAATATGTGATATCAGCGAATTTATTCGCGACGATATGTGACTGTGAAGTACTAATTTGAAATGTTTTCGTAATACGATGATATTGTAGTTAAAACACCTATTTTAATTGCAATACGCATTCAATACTCTACACAAAGTATTTATCAACTAACTACCTAACTATTAATGACATATTAAAAGACATTAAAATAATTTGTAAAATTCTACAGAATATTGTTCGAAAATTATATATAAAACTAAAAATATGTATAGATATCTCGCTAAATCGTAACGTGAATGGGCCGCCATATGACAATCCTCTATGATAAATAGTAGAATGAATTCATTGACTTGCTTAAAGCCATCATACATAATGACGTGTTATATAAGTTTAAAGCCAAATTTTATAGTCTGTGAGTTATGTCGACGTTTGTCGATATATTATGTCGATAGTTGATTAGATATAATAATAAATATAGTAAATACACAAATAGGTAACAATTTTCTTAGAATTACAGCCCTCACTTTCAGTGTGCCAATTAATTTTAAAACCAGTTCAGAAATATTGTATGATAACTGGAAGGCAGTGGGTAATTTTGAGTAGGTATTTGGTAGCATTTGGATTTGAGTGGAGATTGGAGCAAAGAAATATTTTTGACAATACCATTAAAGGTGACACCAATTGCCTACAACACCTTCTCAAAATTCACCACTATATAGCTTGCCCTGTGGTAAGAACTCTGGAAACTGTACAGATATTATTTTTAACTGTTAATTATTCTGCTACTTAAAAACTTAGGATTGCTTTGCATCTGTACAAACGGACGAATACAATTCATTTGGTGTATTTAATGGAATGACTAGATAACCATTTAGGCTGCTTTCTTATCAGTACACAAGTATTGAAGCCGCGTACGGCGCACTACATAATATACAATTAACTATGTATGTATTACAGTAAACATGGAACATTTAAATATAGTTAAAGCATTTATTTATCGGGATTCGGTTGCCTAAATCCCCTTTTTATGGTTGAAAGGGCTTAATCGCAATGCCGAAACCGACTTCGCCGTCTTGAAGGCTTTTAATTCATTTGGTAACGATATACTTAGCGGCTAATCACAACGATTATCAACTAGAGGTGAGTAAATATAGAATCGATATTGTCGACTTTATGATATAGATGTACTTCTCTACGAATAGTTTGATATTGTCTTAATAGATTGGCATGGAAATCGGCTAAATTGAACCGTCTACTGCATTGGTAAAATGGAATGTAACAAGAAAGAAGGGTAGAAGCAAGTACTGCTTTATTATAATTTTAAAGAGCGTAAAGAACCACGAACTTTTGTAAAATACTTTTTTTTTCGCATTGATTCTGTGAGGCGGCTGGGTAGCAAAATATCGAGGGAACTTATTAAAAAAGTTTCCCGGCTTAAGCATGGAATGCGCCAATATCTCTACGACTAATTAACTTTGAAGTTGCACGCTTGGAATTCAAAATAAACCTTTCATACGGGCGGAGCGTCGAAGAAAAAACTAAGCGTCAAGTTAGTAAAATCCTTACATTACAAATGCATATTCTCTTACAATTCTACAAAACATTAAATCGTAAACATCAGTATAGTTTATTGTCAGATTAATTACGTTTTTTTTTAATTTATTTTACTTTATTGTCATAAAACACATTGGGAATTGACGGCAATGCGATAATTGCTCAATTTACATTATGCCGAATACGTCGTTTATTGTCAACATCGGAAGTACCGTAAACCTTAAACCTATCGAAAAATACAGTGCGATTATTAAAATGGGGGTATATTGAAGATTGCTATCTACATTGAAAACACTTCGGTAGTTAAGTACAAAAATATTGAGAGAGAAAGCTCGCGAAACTAGAAGTGAAAGCGTAATATATGCTTTCGATATGATAGTTCAGTTGGAATTAAAGCCCGCAGATTGTTTGTACATTGGGGGGGAGACCCTTAGCGTTCGTCCTTGGGAGTTCAGTAGTAATAGGGGAGCAGCTCAGGAGCCGCGTATTCGAAGTAAGGGTGGTAGTAGGTGCGGCGAGCTGGTGGCACCATCATGTCGGAGTAGCGGTTGAATTGAGATACCTGACGGCTACCTGCTGGCGGTTTCCTGGGAAAATGAGTAAGATTTTAAAGAACAGGTATGTTATTAGTCCGGGAACAGGTACGGTCATCATCATCATCATTTCAGCCAAAAGACGTCCACTGCTGGACATAGGCCTCCCCCAAGGATTTCCACAAAGGCCGGTCCTGGGCCGCCCGCATCCATCGTTTTCCGGCGACCTTAACCAGGTCATCGGTACACCGTGTGGGAGGCCTACCAGCACTGCGCTTTCCGGAACGCGGTCGCCACACGAGGACTTTTCTGCCCCATCGGGCGTCGGTCCTGCGCGCTATGTGCCCTGCCCACTGCCACTTAAGTTTGGCAATCCGGTGGGCTATGTCAGTGACCCTGGTTTGCGTCAGTGACCCTGGTGGTTTTCTGATTCGATCTCGCAGGGAAACTCCGAGCATAGCCCTCTCCATTGCCCTTTGGGTGACTTTGAGCGTCGTCTCTGTTCCATAAGTCATCATCAGGTACGGTATCGCTACTACTCTGCCAATACATGACGCACTGTTAAGTCGGGCCTTCTCTAGTTACACGGAGGGTGAATAGCCAGGGGCATAGCGTGCCTTGGTGGGGCCCCGTATAAACAATTATTTACGGGCATATATGAAGGGTAAAGAGTTCTCACAAAACAAAAAACAATGTGTGCATAAAATTGATACACTTCTTCCAAATTTTTTTCAAACAATTTAAATTAAATACTTAGGACACTCTCCTTGCCTTTTTTCGGCAAACTGATCTATTAAATGATTTATAGCTGATGATGACTTTAGCAAGCAAGCAAGTATGTATGGATCGTAGCAAGTGGAAAGAAGTGGTCTCTGCCTACCCCTACGGGAAAGAGGCGTGATTATATGTATGTATGACTTTAGTTTTTCTAAAGTTTCTACATCTATGGATAATAGTGACAGGTCTGACAGGCGTTCAGCGAAGTTTTTATTAATTTTTGCTTACGCACGTCGGGGGTCCCCGAGGCCCGGGGGCCCTGTATAATTGATACGGCAGATACGGCGGTAGCTACGCCCCTGACAGTACTGCGCCACGCTATCCAGACGAGTTGTCTTTTCAAGTATTCCGCCTCTTCGGCTAGGTTTAGGCCTTGTCTATGGGACGGGAGCAGGCGCGACTCAGCAGTTACTCATTTATGAGCTGGTAGTAGTCAAATACGTAATATCTTCTGTGTGGTGACGGCATTAGAATACACAATGTCACCAACCCATACCATCCTGAAGGTGTCGTAAAAGGCAGATCATCGAGGCTCAAGAGAAGGACCACTTGATGCAACCCATCTCGCCAGCGTGACACAGTAGACTTATTTCCCTCCATCAATCTGAGTAGAGGAGGTCCGACTCAGTAGTGGGTCATTTATGGACTGAAACGACGATATATATCCTAGCCTACTAATTAAACGCGAAAGTTTGTAAGTATGGATGGATGGATGTTTGTTACTCTTTCACGTAAAAACTACTGAATGGATTTTAATAAAACTTTACAATAATATAGCTTATAAATCAGAATAACACAAAGGCTACAATTTATAAAGATATTGTGTGAATTGTCCAAAATATAACAATAAGTGACAAGTAGAAAAAAAATCTAACGAAAAAATTAATTCCATTTCTTTTTAAATAAATATCATTGGACATTTCACACAACGCCATCTCGTCCCAAGCTAAGCAACTTAATGCTTGTGTTATGGTAACGAGATGGATGATAAACTACTTAAATACATTTTTTTTTGTAAATGCATACATATTATAGATAGAAAACAGACCAGACCCAGACCCGGAACAAATACTTGTAGGTCGTACAAATATTTCTTCCGTGCGGGGATCGAACCCGCGACATGGCTACATCCTGTACAGGCACTGTTATTTATGGTAGCTTACTTGAGATGCCTAGCAGCAGGATCTTCCGGGATCATGGCCATGGGCACCGGGTACTCTTGCAGCTGCTGCAGTCCACGTGGCTCCTGTTCTCCGTAGTTCCCGTAGGCGTAGTCGTCACTGCGCAAACATAAAATACAAACGGATGCAAGTAGTTTAGAGCATTTTGTAAAGGTGATCAATATTAAAAAAAAAAAAACCAACTACAGATTTTCTTGTAGGCTCTTCTCTGTAGAGCAGCCTTCCGAACCGGTGGTAGTTTCAGCATGAATGTGAGTGAACGCAGGGATTGTGAGCGATCAGGGGGAGATGGAGGGATTGTAGGAGTGAGGAGTTGTGTGTGAAAGGTGTCAATGTAGGTATGACGACTGATAGTTGTGTGTGGAGACTACCACCTAGTGTGGGACAGTGGCCGTAAGATGATAATGGTGTTTATAAATATGACGATTTATAAGAGTTTTGTGATGAAACCTACGTAAATAAAGTTCCTTTTGAGTTTGAGTAGAGTTTGACGGAGAGATCGTTCCTCTTCTGCCTTGCCTTTTCTCCAACTCCTCCAGGGTTGGAGCCTAACTTGATTTGCCGTCTACACTCCGCGACCCACCTAATGGGACAACTTGTAATCTTCTGGTCTCGGTTCTCTGTATCTTGTAGCCAACCACTTTTTTGTTGCTCTACTAATACTACTATTCGGCCTACAAACGATCCACTGGTGAGTCGGGCCTCCTCCCACTACAGGGAGGACCATTGAAAAAGTTTCGAAAAAATCTTTGAGATTGAGTTGGATTCTTACGAAGCTTTCGTGATGGAATCGGTTGAAGATTCATCCCTAAATAATGTCATCAATGCAACCATGCAAATATAATAATTAATTACTTAATGCGTTTTATATCTAATTAAGGATAAAAAAAACTCGGTCTACATAAAGCTATAATACAAACACATAATACTCTGGGGCGAAAATAAATTCACAGAAAGTAACGACGAATCCCAAAAAGAAAGAACTAAGATATTATATAATTGAACAGATTTTTAATAAACAAAACATGGAGACTGCGAGAAACATTAAAAAGATGTCAGATTACTTTTTCCTCGCCGTGTTTAAATTTTCCTAAAGAACTAGGGTAAGGACGATGCTGGAACTTCGTGATGAGTTCTTTGGTCTAAGTTTCTAATCTTCAGCTATTTAAAAACTTTCAATTTCACTAGTGCTCGCCCAGGAGTCGAAAATCTACCATTATTAATTTAAATTATAGTTATATCAATATAGTTCTATTCTTAATTTGACCCAGACTTTAACCATAAGCAAATGAGTGTAAACGGTGTTAGTGTAAAAGTGTTTGTATTTAGTGTATTTTTAAGCATAATAAAAAAACAATTGTATTCTGCACTATTTTTCCACTTGTATGTGTGGGAAATTTCATATTCCTCCGAAAATAATTGCTTCACCTATTCTTAAATAGATAGATTATTAGGATTGATGCATAAAGTATTTATGGAACCCCAAAATGTGTCGCAATAACGTTTAAAGAATTACATCGAGTGTTACAGCCCCGTCCCGCCATTTTGAAAAACATTATTTTCGTGTAACAGATGGCAAATTGTTGTGTAGCAAATGAAAAAGACGGAATGGAACGCTTTTTTAAATGTTAAAAGATTTACTCGGAATTGCATTCTGAGCAACCGTCAGTGTTACCGTTACCAGCCATCGAATATCCCCGAAATACAAATGTTTAAAAGTAATAGAAAAAATTATACTCTATGATATCATTTAATTATAAACTAGGGCTGCCATCACCTACATCGCAGACGCCGGAGAGATAAACATGGCAAAAATCCCAGACATTATATGGGCAAAATATGGTTTTTCCCCCGGACACCTCTAAAAAAGTAGAGAAGGCCGGCTGTTTTTATTCAATAAAAATAAAAACAGCCGAGCCTTCTTGAAAGCTATTGGTTATTGCGGATGATTTTTTTTTAGTAAGATTTATTTCAGTGTATCGCTTTGTCTATAAAAAATGGATTTCCTCTGACAACAAAAGTGTCCGGGTTACTCCCTGCCGGACGGCCCCCGGACTCCCTTCAGCCGGCAGCCCTAAGTATAACTATATACCAATCCGTACTTTTGTTTCATATAATATAGTCTTTTATATAGTGTTTCATATAATATAGTGTTTCATATAATCTACTCGGGGATATGCATCCGTATGGTTACAGATTTATAATACACAATGTCACTAACCCATACCTTCCTGAGGGTATCGGAAGAGGCGACTAAAGAAACGTAACCGGCAGATCACCTAATCGCTAGAGAAGCAAAACTTGATAGAAACTCTGTGCCCGTAAACGTACAGTAAACGTATATTTAAATTTAATGATAATTATTACTAAAATAATGATTAAAATGAAATTGAAACAAACAAATATTTATAGATGGTAGAAGTGATTTAAGTGATCACTCACACACTTATTTACCCTATATTGGGGTTAACTCCTAAGCTGGGAACCCTGGCAACCGTGGAAAACAAACGAGTAAAACGTACGGTAAAAGAATTGCTTCAGGGGATTCCAATACCTTTCGCTTTACAATACGAATTCATTTTTCAATTGTGGCATTGAAATTCAAAGTGAAATTCCAAACTCAAAATGAAATTCCAAATTCAAAGTGATATTGAAATTGTCCTCAAAATATGCAATCTAACAAAAAAATTATGGTGTCAGTAGTGGGTCATTTTCTTAATTTGTTCTGTAACTTCTGTGTGTTTTGTCGATTAAATTTATTTTCTGTTTTTAAATTGGTATAAGGTATAAAATATCACTTGGTTGACTTACCCGTGTCCAGAAGCGAGGTCCTTCAACTCCTGTTTCTGCTCTGTCTCAATCTTCCTCTGCAGCTCACGGATATGTTCCTGTCTGATCATCTTCTTCAGGTCTTCAAATCTGTTTTTATATGTTATTTAATTAAATTACTTTTTGGCGCAAAGGGATGTTCATCTAGTCAGACGAGGTGGTATGTCTGGCCGGGGTCGCAGCGCCTATACCCCAATAACTGTAGTCGGGGATATCTTAACCGTGCGAGTTTCTTAAATAATTTCGTTTGTGTTGTTGTTTGTAAACAGACCCTGTGATACAGATTATACCTAGAGCAGTGGTTTCGTTTTTTTAGAGAGAGATCAGAAAAGCGTAATTTAACGCGCACAACTAAACAAGTTTTAGGCAGAAAGAGATGATCCAGCCAGACGAGGTGATATGTCTGGCAGGGAGCCGGGGCTTCTATCCCCCGATAATTGCAGTCGGGACGGGTTTTAACCATGTGAAGTGTAGGACTTTTTGGTAATTCCCGCATTTGTAGGCGATATTTCATATTTGTGTAAATTATGTAGAATACAGCCTTATCTGTATGTATACAGAGTTACATATTTATTAGTAAAAAAATTAAAAAAAGGTCTAAGATTTATGTTTTATGTGATTTATACATTGAAATTAAACTCTTTTTTCTTTTATTTAAACTTCTATATCTACCTATAGTAATATAATAAAATTGGAGTCATCATCATCATCAGACTCTGTTTGTTCCGACTAATCTCTGGAACGGCTGGACCGATTTTTACGGGACTTTCGCTGATAGGTAGCTGATGATATAAGGAGTAAGTTTTTATACTTAGGTAGTTTCGCCCGGCGGCGTCACCCGCGGTACGACAATAACCACGGGTAACATCCAGGACGGGCCGCTAGTTCATTATAAAACTATAATACCTATGTTGGCTATGATTGGCTTACCTATGTCTTTGGGGCGGTACCATGAAGGTGCTGGTGGGACGGGGACGGGATGGTCCAGGGAACCGGAGTATCTTGCCCGAAGCGTGGCGTGGGTTTAGCATCCCGAACATCTGTCAAAAGTATAATCTGGTTAAATATCTGATCAAATAGTTGTGTTGTGGCTGCGTCCTCCCGGACCTGTGGCGACCCAAACGAGACGTGTGAGGGTATACCACTGGGATTTTAGTGTTCAACTTCACAGTATTGAGATCGCTCCATTGTATTGGGTTTTGACTCCCGGGTCAGGCAAGGAGACTAACATAGTCGAAAAAAAACATTTCAGAAGAATTAAATTGAGATTTTTTGTTTAAAATTCAATATTTCAATATTGACTTAATATTTTAGTTAAATGTGAAAGATTGGTGGAAATCTGCCGTACAGAATTAGATGTAATTTGGCACCCAGGCAGTTAATTCAATCTTTATTTTAATACACATGTACTATGAAAATCTTCCAAGATTCTTAGTAAGAAGTTTTTGTACCTCTTCACTAGATGGCGCTACGTTGTTCGTATATTCTTCAGTATTTACGGTCACAATTTTGTGTTACTGAGAAACACTAAATGACTTATTCCAACATAATTGTTGATTCCTTTTCTTTTGTTTCTCGGTTTTACGTAATTGTTCGAACAGTTTTATTTCAATTTTTATGATTTACTAGCTGTATCCGGCAGACTTCGCACTGCCTCAATCGATAAATAAAAGAACAGCAATTCATTTTTATTTATATAGATAGATAGATTACCAAATTGGTCCCTGGCGGAGAAACAGCGCTGGTCTTAGCTGGCCAGCAAAAAGCTGAGGTTTTAAAATTATTATTTTTATAATTTAATTTGTTATTTCTTGTCCTGTAATTAAGTATTTCTTACTTTCAACATTATATGCAGCAACAGAAGTACTCTTAACTTAATTAAAATTTAAAGGCCGCCGGAGCCACTTGGTATCGTAATTCATGCGGACGGAAATCTTAGAACGTAATATTTCAAATTAATTAAGCATTTTCCGAGACGTCTTTCCATTAATGAATAGCATAATGTCTATTCTATATTATGACTTGGTCAATTGGTCCGCTTTTCTAATGTGTGTTACTGCCTAAATTCAACCATTTATTGAAATCAAACAGTCCGTTATAAAGTAACGGACTAGCTTTTGGGCGCGGCTTCGCTCGCGTGGACTTCGAACCCGTGCTTATCTCTATGCATTTTTTTTTATGAATATAAAAGAGGTTATTGTGACTAAACTATGATAGTTAGATATGTGCTCTCGTGGACTTTTTTGTAGATTTTAATAAGACCTACAAACTGGTAGTACTTCATTTTGTTCTATTGTCAATAGTTTTTGCAGCGCACGCATAAATAGGTTTTCGATTTTACACCTTGGGTTACAAAATCGCTATTTTCATACGCATCCCTAATTCTTTTGAAAATAAAGTAGTAGCCTATAACCTTCCTCGGTAAATGGACTATCTAACACTGAAAGATTTTTTGAAATCGGACCAGTAGTTCCTGAGATTAGCGCGTTCAAACAAACAAACAAAATAACAAACAAACATACTCTGCAGCTTTATATACTAGTATAGAATTATGGCGTGTCGTCGTCGTTTCAGGCCAAAAATGACCCATTACTGAGTCGGGCCTCCTCCAAATTCATGGAGGGAATTAGCATACTGTGCCACGATCACAAGACGCATTGGCATAGGGTTTGTATCAAGTTTTCTTTCTCTTTCTTTATCGCGTGTACATTACATTATTTAATTCCCGATGTCTTTATTGGACAGTTCTGTTTTTTATTGAGGTGATATTGCATTCAGATTGGTATCATTCAAATCCGTTCAGTAGTTTGCTATAAAACTTACTCAGATATAGCTTTACGCGCCCCCTTGACTCAAGGCTGTTAGCTATTTAACTATTATTGTATTGTAGTATAGATTATTGTATATGTCATGTAAAGTAATTATAGTAAGTATTTAGTTCATATCAACTCCATGTCCAAATTGGTTGGAGAAATAGTTAAAAGTTATTTATGAACAGTCTCGTCAAGTGATAAATAACGTGTGAGAACCATTTTGGGACCGTGGTAGTTGTATGCGCGATGTCGTCGAATCAAGTCGTTCTCTTGAGAATGAAGAAAAGTGTTTATGTAACGATAATAGTGATTATTATTACAGTGTTTAAATAACTACCTAGTAGCATTTTATTTCGATTTCCATGACGATTATAGATCCTGAAGTATAAATAGCATGTCAAGTCCCTCATTGTAAGCAAAGTAGCGGATTTTTTGTGTCAGCTTAGAAGCCATTTGCATTATCTGTTTTATATTTTAGTCATCGTTCGCCACCTAGTGGCGATGGGCATTAGGCGATGAATTAATTATTATTTTTTAACGCGATCAAAATAGTAATTATAGTAAATAAATTCATTCACAAGGGAAAAGTAACTCAATAAAACTATTTGCTTCATTAATAAGTATATTATGTTTTTCAAGTTTTAGTTCTTAACGTACATTGTTATAATGCGTTATAATCAATTTAAAAAAAAGATATACAAAAGAATATCTGCGACCCTGCCAGGATTCGAACCTGGAATCTTCTGATCCGTAGTCAGACGCGTTATCCGTTGCGCCACAGGGCCAGTTAAACGTGTAGCCGAAATTAACAATCATATTCGGTACAACGCTAGAGAGTGTAAATGTTCAAGGCTTTATTTCTATTGCAAGCGTTTGTTGATTGGATTTTTTTTCTGACTTTGTATTTTAAAGGAAATAGGCAGGTTTCGCTACATAAGCGAAGCCTTGTCCGTAATTCGGTATGTAAGTTATAGTATAGACTTCAATACGTACGAGCTTGCAAAAACCTTCTGCTCTGCTCGCGGATTTAATGTGTATGTGTGTTATTGTTAGTTCGTGTGGTGACGGTTTTAGAATACATAGTGTCATCACCCCATTCCGTCCTGAGTGTATCGTAAGAGCCGACAAAAGTAAATGACAAGGCTGATAACCTAGCCGCAAGAGAAGGAAAATATGAAAGTAGACCCTTTTTTTTTGTTCGCACGGGGTAAAATCCTTTTTGGACTTCCCCCATAGTGGGGGCCTACCCACTAAACCTCCCCGGGGTGCTCCAACTCGCGTCCTGTTGCGGCATTGTGGGATCTGATGCAGAACCACGCCGCCGCAGACGAGGAGGCCCTCCTCCTCTCCTCAGGCTCCTTATGAGCACTCGACGTCCTGCCGTGAGCACCCGGCAGGACATGAAACTAGACCCTGTGCCAACCCGCCTGGCCACCGTGGCACAGTAGGCTAATTACCCTCCCTGTGATGGGAGGAGGCCCGCCTCAGCAGTGGGTCATAAAGGGGCTGACTAGTAGTAGTAGATATAGGATGTTACAAAAATCCTATAGCCACCGGAAGAATTATAAACATGCTCCCCATCCGGGAATGAAACCCGTGGCCTTGTTTGGGGCTATGGAGGGAAACCGTTTTAGTTTTTTACGCGCCTCGGAGTCTTACAAAACCCGACTTGCGATTAGCAGTCAATAAGCATTAAGCAGAGTAAAAACCGGTAAGTAGTTAATATCAAACTCCAGTTATGATCAAGAAATCATATAAGATATGTGTGCCCTTGTGGAGATAATGTTTTACAAGTAATATTCAGTCAAAGACTCATAGTTAAAACACACCCTAGTTAAAAAAAACTATCAGAAAACTAATTTGACGTGATATAATTTTATCCCCTTTATTTCATTGGAAAAATTGTAAGTGACGCTGTCCGTTTTAGTGGGTAGGGCTAAATAGAGAAATTATATGGCGATTTATTTATATTTTACTAGTGGCCCGCGCCGGCTTCGCCCGTGCAAAGCGGGGGTGGGTTATACATATAAACCTTCCCCTTGAATCACTCTATCTATTAAAAAAAACCGCTTCAAAATCCGTTGCGTAGTTTTAAAGATTTCTGCATACATAGGGACGGACAGAAGAATGCGACTTTGTTTTATACTATGTAGTGATAGTGAAGTGATTATACCATCCCTTGTTCTAGCTGCAACCTGCAACGCGGGGGCAGTTTACAAACATGCAATTCACGAATACAAATGACACCCAGAATCGGAGTGCCTCTGTTTATTACATAGACACTAGCCCAAACCCGGAATCGACACAGGGACACGTGATCGAAGCTCATCCAACCTCTAGCTGGACCAAGGCTATGGCGTTTTTGTAATACCCTGTATAATGTTCAGAGTTGGCGTTCAAAGCTAAATTGAATTTTTATACGTGGGAGCTGTACAAATGTTCAATACCTGCGTGAAAAACCTTTTACACAAGTCAAAGCGTTGAATGGAAAAATGTAGAATATTTGTCAAAGAGAAATGGTAAAATAAGTTTTGATAGTCATCTGGGTATTATAAGGGTGCGGTCACAATGAAAGCGGTAATAGCCTGAGAGATTGTTAGATAGGTTATTCTTTATTTACCCTAAACTTACTATTTTCTTTCTATGTGTTCATCTCATCCGACACCAATTTACTACCTAGATATTTATTTATTTATTTATTCTTCATGTACTTACTAATGGTACATAAGGCGGACTTAATGTCCTGCGGCATTCTCTACCAGTCTACCTTCGGGTTCGTGAGAGAGAATAAAAGGGGTACAAAAGACATAAACACAAGCTAGAATTTTCTTACAAGAATACATAGTCTCACCGACCCATTCCATCCTAAGAGTGTCGTAAGAGCCAACAAAAGAAAATGTCAAGGCCGATAACCTAGCCGCAAGAGAAGGAAAACTTGATACGAAACCCTGTGTCAACCCATCTGGTAAACGTAGCACAGTAGGTTAATTACCCTCCATGTAACTGGAGGAGGCCCGACTCAGCAGTGGATCATCTATGCGCTGAGTGGTAGTAGTAGTATGTTTAACAAATTATTCCATATGAATAATATATTGACGACACGGTTAGCGCAGTGGTTAAGCGATCGACTGCTGCGCAGCATGTCGCGGGTTCGATCCCCGTACGGATGTAATATTTGTACGACCTAGTATTTATTCCGGGTCTGGGTGTTTTCTATCTATAACATATATGTATTTACAAAAAAAAAATAATGTACTATGTAGTTTATCATCCATCTCGTTACCATAACACAAGCATTAAGTTGCTTCGCTTGGGACGAGATGGCGTTGTGTGAAATGTCCAATGATATTTATTTATTTATTTATATTATTAGAAGTAACCTTGAATAATCAAAAATTAGAAGAAATCTTGAATAACTAATTATGTTTTGTTAGTAAAGTTTTTCGTAGTAAATACAGTTCTTTTTTTCTGTTTTTTACTTACATAGCTGAAATTCAGAAACTAAAGCTGATTAAAATCTTCTAATTATATATTTGGAAATAGCATAATATCATTATGTAGTCAGCAACAGCCAAAATTTCTTCGGCAACAGATGTACTGTAAACTAGTGTAATGATATTTTTGTATGGAATTTTCTTTTAGTAGCTAGCAGTAGGACGTTAGCCTAACATGCCTTTGAATGAGCCCTGGCGCGATCGTCCATTATTTCGCTCACATCAGCCAAAGGTTCGCACAGAAATTTGTATTACGCAAGTATTTCCCTTTTGTCGAAGAAAGCGTAACTTGTTGCATTGTTATGGTCGGCTCGCTTTCTGAATGATTGGATTCGTTGGGAGGAAAAGGTATTTGCGGAATTCTGATCCTATCATCTGTCCCCAATGTGTACTACTGAGTCGGGCTTCCTCCAAATTCATGGAGGGCAATTAGCCTACTGTGCCACGCTGGCAAAACGGGTTGGCACAGGGTTTGTATCAAGTTTTCCTTGTCTTGCGGCTACGTGATCTGCCTCTTCCGTTCCCTTAGTCGCCTCTCACGACACCCTCGGGATGGTATGGGTTGGTTTCCCGACGTAAAGAGGTGTTATACGTTTGACGTGTCTGTGTGTTTGCATCGTAGTTCCTAAACGAATGGACCGATTTGATTGGCCCTGTCAAGGCCTATTCGTCATTCATTGCGTAAACGTGAAACGTAATCCTCTCACGCGAATTTGCTCTCACTGTGCTGTTTAGTGCTTTTTGTAAACAATGTTGGTATTTGAAAAAAATAACTCCAGAGTTTCTTCTCTGTAGAGCGGCATTCCGAACCGGTGGTAATTTCGGCATGAATATGTGTGGACGTAAGGATTGTGGGAGATCAAAACAGATGGATGGATTGTGAGAATGAGGAATTGTGTATGAAAGGTGTGAATGTAGATATGACGACTGATAGGTGTGTATGGAGACTACCACCTAGCGTGGGACAGGGGTCGTAAGATGATATTGGTAATTTTAAATGACGATTTATAAGAGTTTTGTGATAAAACCTACGGAAATAAAGTTTCTTTTGAGTTTGAGTTTGAAAAACTTTGCCAACTTCCAAAATACTTATGGAATTAGATTTTGCGTAATTAGGCCAAAATGTATCTAATCAAGTTCAGTTTCAAAATTCCGAAACTGAACACCAAGCTTCGCAATAATAATTGTTTCGGTGTGCTAATTAAATGTTTGTTTATTAAGAACGCACTAATTAACATACTTACGAAAATTATTAGTTTATATGTAAGTACGTAGGTTTGTTGTAGTGGTGACGGATTTAGAATTCACAATGTCACCAAACCGAGCCGACAAAAGCAAATGAAAAAGCTGTAGGAGAAAGAAAACTTGACACAAAACCTTTTGCCGACCCGTATGGCCGGTGTGGCACAGTAGGCTAATTATCCTTCCTCTTATGGGAGCAGGCCCATCTGAGCAGTGGGTCATCTCTAAGGTCAGTAGTATACTGACGTAAAAAAAAAACTTTAAAAGAGTGAAGACGTCAGCCATCTTGACTGCCTCGTTGGTCTAGTGGTTAGATGTGCCGCCTTTGGACCAACGGGTCCCGGGTTCGATTCCCGGGTCGGGCAAGTGTCTTTGTCTAAACCAGAGGCACTGGCTCGGAGTCTGGGTGTCATTTCTATCTATAATATGTATGTATTTACAAAAAAAAAATTATGTATATAAGTAGTTTATCATCCATCTCGTTACCATAACACAAGCATTAAGTTGCTTAGTTTGGGACGAGATGGCGTTGTGCGAAATGTCCAAGGATATTTATATTTATTTATTTTATATCTTGTTTTTAAGGTGACACCAAGATGGTGGCCTGCTTTTTGTGTTCCCTGAATAGACTGCAAGAAAACAAACGAGTGCTCAAAGTCAGAGCGGAAAGAGGGCATTGGAGAAGACCATTATTTGAGGACCCAAGCTGTTAATCGAGATTTGGGGCTATAAAGTCAAAGTCAAAAGAATGTAGGAGGATTAATGTTGGTACTGATCTTGATCCTTCATTTAAATCCCAACGTTTCACACAGTTTGCACATCACATCAGAACAGATAAGACATCATTTACGCAATGTGCAAGGATCTTGGGAGCCTAAGACATGTTTATATCTTCTACTACTATAAATTCTACTACTACTCACCCCATAGATGACCTAATGTTGTTTCGGCCATCCTCCATGGAGGGAAATTAGCCTACTGTGGCCAGACGGGTTGGCACAGGGTTTCGTATCAAGTCTTCCTTCTCTTGCGGCTAGGTTATAAGGCTTGATATTTGATTTGTCGGCTCTTACAATACCCTCAGGATAGAATGGGGTGGCGATACAATGTTTTAATCTCTTCTCTCTTCGATTTCTTTCTTTCTATGTAGAATAACAACTTGTCTGCCCCCAACGTCAAAATTTGACATTGGCAAAATTGTGTCAAATCACATTGATATGCCAATTCAAACAAGAACAGAACTGAATTTGGCAGATCGCGTTCAGCGGTCAAACGCCAAAACCGAAGAAGAAGATGAAGTTGGCAGTTATAGGTGGTTAATTGCTTACCTATCAATGTTACTTAAACTAAAAAAGCTACTCTAACCAAACGACCCCACCGGCGCAATGTTGTTGGGCAAAAGTAAAGCAGGCTAAAATTATCGCAAAACCCTCTCATAGGGTTTCGTCGATAGCTGGCGATTTGCTAAATTGAAATTAAACTTTAAAAGTAATGCTAAATTGCCCAAGTGGGCTCTGGGAAGCCTTGGAAAGTATCAATACATACTTTTCGACCAAAAAGGTGAATGTTTTATCGAAATTAATATTTTCTTTATAAACTTTTATAGCCAACTATTTATAGGAATGTGGTAATATTAATTATAGAAAAAAAAAACAACCCTGTTAACAACGAACGTGACGTTCTTCTTCTTCTTCATATTTGAGTCATGGTTTATCGATAATGTTGCCAATGATTGTTATTTTTGAAATTTCAAACTTTACCCGTACTCCAAATACACTTGTCTCGTACTAAAATGTGTATTTCGTGCCATAAAAGACACACTACTGAGTCGGACCTCCTCCAAATTCATGGAGGGAACTGAGCCTACTGCGCCACGTTGGCAAGACTATTGGGCACAGGGTGTGTATCAAGGCTTCGTTCTCTTGCGGCTAGATGGTGTATCCTTTGCGGCCCCAGAATCGAACCCGGGACCCCGTGATCCAAAGGTAGTCTAAACCCCCAGACCAACAAGGTAGCTGGTAGCAGAAAAGTGGATGCCTTCCGCTGTCAACACCATCTTTCCTCTGGTGTTTCTCGCACAGAAACATAACACCACCCAAAGGTCAACAAAGTTAGTTCTCTGTGGTATTCTCCAAGTTCCGTCCTCATTGGTGCAGCTTCAGCAAGCTGATGGTGTGGTGGTAGCTTACCTCATCATAGTCGGGCGTGCGGACCATGTTCGGGGGTGCCTTGGTAACGACTCTGCCATAAGTCTCTTGGGGCGAAGGGTAGGTGTATCGGAACCTGGTGGACATCAAATCAGTTAATCAATATGACCCATTGCTATGTCTCCTCCAACTTCATGGAAGGTGATTTTCCTATCCTAATTTGCCAGTTGAGGCAGATGGTCAGGGGTTGTACCAAATTTTGACAAAGTTATTTGTCTATCGCGTTCTTTAGTAACCTCAGGATAGAATGGGCTGTTGAAACTGTATTTCTAAATCCACATAGTCTAACCATCAGTGAAAACAATAAGCTCTTATTCTATTCCTTTTTCCGACTGCCTCGCAATAAGGTATTATTATAAAACCCGCGGTATAAGGCGCATTAAACTTAAAATGGAAAAGGTAGGTAACCGTCAAAATTGAAATAAGTGACACGAAAATGCTTAAATCTCCTTCTTTTACTAATGTTACATACTTATTTTATGTTACTTCTGGTTTAACAAGTACCCCCCCGTAAACAGCTGTAGCTCCAGTAAAGGAGGCGGGATAAGGGCCCCAGTGGAATACATTTACGCGAACCTCTGACGCTTCAAGGGTAAACCGCTGGGGTTTTAGTGGGTAAACGAGTAGTATCCAGAGTCCCACATAACCACCGGGCCCACCCCGAGGGGTGGAGGTATGCGTAAAGTATTTCCCCAGAGAAACAAAGAATGTTCCCCCATGGGCTACTATACCCATAGCCCTAGTACTGGAGTAAGCAGTAGATGAACACCGTTAGTTTTACCCCCCAGTCCCACATAACCCGGATTGCCCCAACAGCCAGCTATCCATGAATATGTCCCACTTAAAAAAAACTGTATCTTACCTTGGGGCTGCGCGGGGCATGGAGGTGAAGACAGGCCACTCATTATACATCAGAGGATCGCGGTATGAACTGACTTCATTCATGATCTCTGGAGCACGTGCCTGTCGTTTCGAGAATCTGCAAGAACAACATACACTGAATAAATTGTACAGAAATATTATAAGGGTGTATGCCTCAAGGAACGCCTAGCTGCAAGATCAGGATACGTGGAAAAGTAAAGAAACAGAAAACGTGGGTCATTTACAGTTTGGGACGCCACACAATTTTGTCACAAGCACTTTTGAATTTACCAGATCAATGTTGGCAATTACATAATGTCGGGTAGTCACGTGGATAGAAAAAAGTTTTGAGACAACCCACTTTTATGCAAATACTTTCCAGTATTAACCATGAATATGTCATGTGGTTCCGGAAGGTGCAGCGCTGGTAGGCTTCCCACACGGTGGACATAAAAGTCGCCGGAAAACAATGGATGCAGTCGGCTCAGGACCGGCCTTTGTGGATATCCTTGGGGGAGCAGCCTATGTCCAGCAGTGGACGTCTTTTGGCTGATATGATGATGATGATGACGATGTCATGAGTTACAACAACAAATTAGTTGGTTAGACTAGCTATCAGTAATTTCAGTAGCTTCGTTTATCGACTGCCAAAGACGAAAGACGTCTCAACAGGGTCATGTTTAAACTTACAGATCAATTGTATTTAGAACTATCCTTTAGGCTAAGTGTTGCATGGTCAAAACTAGTAGGTGCTACCCAAAATCTGTTACACTGAAACGTTAAAACATAGAACTCACTGTATAAACTTAAAATAAACACTCATTAGGACTGTAAATAATACTTTAAATAGCTGACATTGACAAAGCTATATCTGATTCCATTAACTGCTGTCATTGGCATGCCAATAATACGCTTTACCTTGGAGGCGAACGGCTAGGGTTGAACCCTTCAAGCTGAATATATTTTTAATTTGATGCTTCGGCGCTGGAGGGTGCAGGATTACCTCCGCCCGCCATAAATGAGTCTGCGGGATATAGACGTAGGCAGTCCGTCGCCTGCGCAATACAGGCCACGAGAGGAAGGCGCGGCGCGTTCCGAGCGGTGGAATGTGGGAGGCTACTATAGCTACCCCTCGCGTAATGGGAGGGGCCCGCCTAGAGCTTGGAGCTCCACTAAACGAGGTGACTTAAGGCTCCCAGGGTCCCGGAGCATGCTCTCCTATCGGAGGAGAGCGAATCCCGTGGCCCTGGCCCAGACGAGGATCAATAATTAGTTGCCTGTAGTTCGTTTTAGCCCTGTTCCTCCTCAATCAGGTCTACAATCCCATAATCAGGTAACAGGTAACAAATGTACAAGTTTTCAGCGCGCAATGGAAAGGGCTATGCTCGGAGTTTCTCTGCGAGATCGAATCAGTAAGGAGGAGATACGCAGGCGAACCACAGTTACCGAAATTGCCCAGGGCACATAACTCACAGGACTGACCCCCGATGGGGCAGAAAAGTCCTCAAGTGGCGACCGCGTTCCGGAAAGCTTGTGCTGGTAAGTTTCCCACACGGTGGATCGATTACCTGGTCAAGGTGGACGGAAAACCATGGGTGCATACGGCTCAGGACTAGCTTTAATGGCAATTGTTTGGGGGAGGCCCAACTCAGCAGTGGGTCATTTATGGGCTGAGTAGTAGTAGTAGTCATTTAAATAAAAAAAAAAAAAATCCTTGGACATTTCACACAACGCCATCTCGTCCCAAGTTAAGCAACTTAATGCTTGTGTTATGGTAACGAGATGGATGATAAACTACTTATATACATTTTTTTTTGTAAATACATACATATTATAGATAGAAATGACACCCAGACTCCGAGCCAGTGCCTCTGGTTTAGACAAAGACACTGGCCCGACCCCGGAATCGAACCCGGGACCCGTTGATCGAAAGGCGGCACATCTGACCACTAGACCAACGAGGCAATATAAACAACACGATTAGGCAGCGCTATTAAAAATAATCTCTAGTGATCACCCCTACTACCGGTGCCAGCATAACGATGTTATCGATAAAATATCATCCGGAGTCGCCGTCGCACCGTCCGGAATTCAAATCGAGCCGATATCACCCTCTTTGGATCCGGTAAATTGCCACTTGGCATAATTGTTTTGCGTTGGACCGAGTTACGGAGTTATGTTGATGTTGAATTTGTTCTATAGAGACATCGGAATCGGTTGATTGAATCTGAATTGAGTTATGAATCGATTCTCTGGTGATAGATAATTCGGATAAGCAAAGTTATTCGAATAATTTATCAGAGAGATTAGTCTAGTTTAGAGTATAGGTACTATTTTTTATGTGAGAGCCGGTGCCCAACAGGGCATTTCCTTGAATTGCCTACTCCGTCTTAGACCCTGGCGTTGCTTTCCATCACACAAGCCTAGGGTCAAAGGCATTCAAGTAACTGATAAAAAAGTACACATGACAGAAGTGAAAAGTATAACTACTTTTTTTATAAAAATTTTGGAAGTATAATTTATTGAAATATTATTAATTTATTTTTATGACAAATAGTAGGTGTAATAAATTATTAAATGACAAGCGGCAAATTAAAATGCCACATGTTATTTGTAAATATTAAAACTTCCTAACCTTCAAACGAACTATCATAAAAAACGTTGCACATCTTTGTGACGCTAAATTGCGTTTCATCCTAAGAACCCCTCATGCGCCTTAGGACATTTCACTAACAAAAAACACGAGCTATGCCGTCGCTACAGTGAGGTCAAGTAAAATTTGTCTCTGGTTGATCATCATCATCATCAACACCGCCTTGTGTCAGAGAGCCGTAACGCCGTCGGTCCCGGCTGCCATATTCCCATGTATGGTAGAGTTTACACGTATAAAGCATGAAAACAGACAGTTAGTCTAACCATAGATATACCGATTGTTCGGATGGCCATCGTTTCGAGTCATCATCATCATTTCAGCTCCAGCAGCAGTCCACTACTGGACATAGGTGGAAGGCCGTTTCCTGCGATCTTAACCAGGCCGTCGGTCCACCGTGTGGGAGGCCTACCAGCACTGTGACTTTTCTACCCCATCGGGCGTCGGTCCTGCGAGCTATGTGACCTGACCCGTGCCACTTAAATTTGGCAATCATGTGGACTATGTCGGTAACTCTGGTTCTGCTGCGTATCTCCACTTAAATGATTCGATTGCCCTCTCCATTGCCTGTTTCGTGTTAATACTGGTAAATAGCCAAATCGGTTTACACTGGGGCCGATCCCTATAAATAGGAAAAAAAGGGGGAAGAAAGATTTAAACTAGTATCCGTGCAATCTCGCCAAATACACACGCGAACACAGATATAGAGTCACGCGCTTTTTTAACTTTGTTTATATACAGGATGTCCCAAAAATAGTGCCAAGCGGAAGTTTAGAGATAGAGCACGCTTTTGGGTACCCGAATCACCCCCTGTATGTTCTGCGATTTTTCTTATATTTCGTGTTAAGATTTTTTATCTGAATTTTAAATGTTTGGCTTTACACCAATATTTTCATAATTTTGGTCAAAGTTACGAAGCTGATTATTTTATGCTTAAAAGTAAAATTTTAGATGAGACAGTAAGAGAAAGAAAAAAATTTAAAAGTCTTCAACAGTGAAGTTAAGTTCTTCCGGTCGTAAATTCAGAAAAACAATCATAACACGAAAGCTATGAAAATTCGCAGAACATACATGGGGGTGATTCGGGTACCCTAAGTGGTGCTCTATCTCTGGACTTCCGCTTGACATTATTTTTTGGGACACCCTGTATACAGTCTACTGGGTCGGGCCTGCTTCAAAATCATGAAGAGAAATTAGCTCACTGTACCACGCTGACAATACGTAATGGCACAGGGTTTGTACCAAATTTCCTGATCGTGCGGCTAGGTGATCTGCCTCTTACGTTCCAATAGTTGGTGACATTGTGTTTTCTAAATTCGTCACCACGCGTCATCTATACTAATATAATAAAGCTGCAGAGTTTGTTTGTTTGTTTGTTTGTTTGTTTGAACGCGCTAATCTCAGGAACTACTGGTCCGATTTCAAAAATTCTTTCAGTGTTAGATAGCCCATTTATCGAGGAAGGTTATAGGCTATATTTTATTTTCAAAAGAATTAGGGATCCGTATGAAAATTGCGATTTTGTAACCCAAGGTGTAAAATCGAAAACCTATTTATGCGTGCGCTGCAAAAACGATTGACAATAGAACAAAATGAAGTACTACGAGTTTGTAGGTCTTATTAAAATCTACAAAAAAGTCCACGAGAGCACATATCTAACTATCATAGTTTAGTCACAATAACCACTTTTATATTCATAAAAAAAAATGCATAGAGATAAGCACGGGTTCGAAGTCCACGCGAGCGAAGCCGCGCCCAAAAGCTAGTCTATCTATACAAATAAATAAAATTGTATGATATTATTTTCATCTCCGATATATATTTTAAGTTTAGTTTAGTCGACATCACAGGAGACCGAAGAGCTGGTAGCTACCTCGGACAAAGAATCAGTCTAGCGATTCAAAGGGGGAACGCTGCCAGTATCTTCGGAACCTTGCCTGAAGGGACTCCTTTAAATAATATATTTTAGTATTTAAGTTTTAGGTTATTTGGTATTTTTTTAGTCTTGTTTTATTACTTAAGTTACTAAGTAAGTAGTACGTATGTAAGTACATATTACTTAAGTTAGTGTTTATGAAATAAATGTTTTTAAGTTTTAAGTCTTGCAATGTACTTTTATTTTGTATTTGTGTGAAATAAAATACCGATTTTTTCCAAGTGCATTTGGATACATATACCAAAACAACATTTTTTACAAATTTTGTCTGTCTATTTCTTTGGCTTAATCTTAAAAGAGGCTGGATTGATTTTGACGGGGTTTTCACTGGCAGATAGCTGATGCAAAAAGGAGTAACTTAGGCTACTTTTATTAATATCCCCCGCTTTTCAGGAGCCCATACCTTCCGAGTTTCCCACATTGTTAAACACCACGCAGATGAAGTCGCACGGGAATCAGCTAGTGTACTATAAAGATCTGTCTTATGGCGAGATTACATACCTCCACATAGCTTTGAGCTGGTCACAGGTTGGCTCATCAGCCTTAGCCAGCTGACGGTCGCGGATTCTTGCCGGTCGTGGAGACAGCATAGCCTCCTGGTCGACGCGCTGTGCGACCACAGCGCACGCACACACCACCAAAGACCAAGCACGCCACAGGGACCACATCCTGGAACAAAGATAGGTTTCAGAGACAGGGCAGAACAGATGAACAATGCTCAGAGTGGAGATGCTCGACTGTTTAAGGTGCACCTTGCACTTTGATTGTGAGCAACGGAGACCTATTTAATCGCTGGTTAATATTTAATCGCTGGTTAATATTTGATCGGTCCTGTCAAGGCATACTCGTCATTGCCATGCGATAAAAAAAATATCACGCACCCATTTATAACTAACTAGTTACCCACCCCGGCTTCGCACGGGTGCAATGATGAACCTCTGAAGTCTAAATTTATCAGTGTTTCTCTACTATATTATGGATGTACTATATGCATATATAAACGTTCCTCTTGAATAATTCTATCTATTAAAAAACCGCTTCAATCTCTGTTGCGTAGTTTTAAAGATTTAAGCATACATACATAGGGACGGACAGACGACAGCGACTTTGTTTTATAGTATGTAGTGACTAGCTGATCCCGCAAACGTTGTTTTGCCAAATAATTACCCACCCCCGCGCAACCCCCCTTTTTTTGGAATTTCGTAAAATCCGTCTTGACTTAATCTTCCCTGACCTCTACTCGGTGAAAAGAATATTCCTACCAAATTTCAAGTCTCTAGGGCTTATGGTTACAGAGATATCGTGATGAGTCAATCTATATAAAGAACAGCATTTTCGGACGTCACCTCAAACTAATGGTAGATTCCTGAAACAGATAGACGTCCTCATTCAAATTTAAGTCTATTTTAGACAACAATGGTCCGTCCGACAATTGTATCTGCGCTGTTAAAGCCTTTATCAACGTATTGTAAAAGACAAACTTTATTATGTAATTCTCGTTTCTGTTCCCATTCTATCAATAATTCATCATGTCTGTAGATCTCTAAAACTATAAAGTATAACTATTTTTCGAGATACTTGCAAAACATACATTTATTTTCAAATAAATTGTTTAGTCTGTGGTGATGAATTAAGAATACATGGTGTCACCACCCCATTCCATCCTGAGGGTCTCCTGAAAGCCGACAGAAGCAAATGCCAAGGCCGAAAACCTAGCCGCAAGAGAAGGAAAACTTGATACGAAACCGTGTACTTATTACCCTCCTTGTAATTGGAGAACCCCCAACTCAGCAGTGGGCTAAACATAGACTAAGGACTAACTAATTATGTTTGCGATACTAATTTTTTTTCAAAAATAATCTGAAGTGACACTTCGCTCATATTTATTTTACCGAGATTACTGAAACTAGATTCTAATTTTATATTTGTGGTTACAATTTAATCACATTGACAATCTGACATTATAAACCCTATATAAAATATCTTTTAAATTTGGTTTTTAAGCTCGTCTTCGGTGTTGGAGACCATATATGACCCACTACCGAGGGCCCCTCTGGCAAGACGGGTTGGCATCAAGACTTCTTCTCTTGCGGCTAGGCGGCTAGTGATCGACTGCTGCGCAGCATGTCGCGGGTTCGATCCCCGCACGGAAGAAATATTTGTACGACCTACAAGTATTTGTTCCGGGTCTGGGTTTTTTCTATCTATAATATGTATGTATTTACAAAAAAAAAATGTATATATGTAGTTTATCATCCATCTCGTTACCATAACACAAGCATTAAGTTGCTTAGCTCGGGACGAGATGGCGTTGTGTGAAATGTCCAAGGATATTTATTTATTATTATTTATTACTTTAGTGACCCTCAGGGTTGCGGGCAGCAGGTGGATGCGTCAGGCAGAAGACAGGGTGCTATGACGCTCGTAGTGGACTAGAATGGGCTGATGATGTTGAATATTTACTGCGCCTCAGCTCAAACGGATAATGCTTACCATATTTCAAAGGATGAAAGTACGTGGGCATTTCTTTGAATTTCTTCGTAATCCTAAACAACTTATCTGCGTAGAGCTGTCGGGCTTGGAGGCAACGCGTCAGAACTTCCAAGGATAGGTGGAGCTTAACAAACCGGATACATATATCGCCTAGTTAAAGAAAAGTTCGAGCTTCACAATGAGGTATTGTGCTGGCACAGAAGCATCATGTATGATAGATTTATTTTATCGTTCTATTAATCTATACATCTACACATATATCATCGTCATCATCATTTCAGCCAAAAGACGTCCACTGCTGGACATAGGCCTCCCCCAATGATCTCCACAAAGCACTGCATGCACTGCTTTCCGGCGACCTTAACCAGGTCGTCGGTCCGCCGTGTGGAAGGCCTACCAACACTTTTCTTTTCTGCCCCATCGGGCGTCGGTCCTGCGACCTATGTGCCCTGACCACTGCCACTTAAGTTTGGCAATCCGGGTACATGTACGTACATACATACTACAAATAAATAGAATTGGAGTGTCTGTTTGTAATAATAAAATAACCACTTTTTACTAAATGCGTAAGTATGTATACACATTACATAAACCAAAATAACATTTTATTTATTTTTTGTCTGTCTGTCTGTTTGTTCTGGCTAATCTCTGGAACGGCTGGACCGATTTTGATGGGACTTTCGCTGATAGGTAGCTGATGATATAAGAAGTACTTTTTTGCCAATCTTCGCGCCGCGGCCTGACCCGCGGTACGACAATAACCGCGGGTAACATCTCACCCGTGCCAAGCCGGGACGGGCCGCTAGTATTATATACGTTTATAAGAATGTATGGATGTATGTTTCTTACTCTCCTACACCTCCTCTCATCACAGGGAGGGTCATTAGCCTACTGTGCCACGCTGGCCAAACGCATGGCATAGGGTTTCGTATCAAGTTTTCCTTCTCTTGCGGCCAGGTTTTTAGCCCCCTTACGACCCCCTCGGGATGGAATGGGGTGGTGACACCATGTATTCTAAATCCGTCACCACACGGAAGTTAGTAATACGAGGGTGTAATGGTAAAAGTTTTCAACAAATAATCTGACCGCAAAGTTTTGGCTAATCTGTATTCTTAAGACGATTGTTGTGGCAGAAATAAGCCTCGGAACGTGAAAGTTCCCGAATTGCGTGTGGGACAAAAATATCGCAAACTCAAAAGGAACTTTATTTACGTAGGTTTTATCACAAAACTCTTATAAATCGTCATATTGAAAATTAGCAATATAATCTTACTTACGGCCATTGACCCACGCTAGGTGGTAGTCATAATGTCCTCCTCCTTCCTCATATCGTCATAACATCCTATCCCATCCTGCGGGTGTAAGAGCCGACGAAAGGAAATTACAAGGCCCTTAACCTAGATGCTAGAGAAGAAAACGGTCTGGCCAGCGCGGCACAGTAGACTAATTACCCTCCATGTAATTGGAGGAGGCCCGACTCAGTAGTGGGTCATTTACGAGCTGAGAAGAAGAAGAAGAAGTAAAAGTAGGTGGTAGTCTCCATACACACCTATCACTGCCTCGTTGGTCTAGTGGTTAGATGTGCCGCCTTTGGATCAACGGGTCTCGGGGTCGATTCCGGGGTCGGTCAAGTGTCTTTGTCTAAACCAGAGGCACGGGCTCGGAGTCTGGGTGTCATTTCTATCTATAATATCATCCATCTCGTTACCATAACACAAGCATTAAGTTGCTTAGCTTGGGACGAGATGGCGGTGTGTGAAATGTCCAAGGATATTTATTTATTTATCTACATTCAGACCTTTCATACAAAATCATTCTTCCAATCCATCCATCTCTTTTGATCTGCCACTACCCTTGCGTCCACTTGCGTTCATGCTGATATTACCAACGGTTCGAAATACTGCTCTACAGAGAAGCAAGCAAGTAAGATGACAATTGTCGTTTTTAATATGACGATTTATAAGAGTTTTGTGATAAAATCTAAGTAAATAAAGTTTATTATAAGTTTGCCTACGAGGATTTATTACTATTCAGCCCATAATGACCCACTGCTGAGTCGGGCTTCCTCCAATTTTGGAGGGTAACTAGCATACTGTGCCACGCTGGCCTATTTGCAACATACAAGACAAGACAGTCTTGTATGTTGCTTATTTGGATGTCTAATAGCATTTCATAATTATTTACTAATTTTAATATACATGTACGTGTGGTATTTGGTATAATCATATTGCTGTTTGTATCCCAAAACATATTTTCGGCAAGATAACGTCTATAAAAAATAAACATCTGGTTGACCGAGCTTTGCTCGGTATTTTTTTTTTATAAATTGTGTTTTTTGGAAATTATATTTAACTAGTAGCCCGCCCCGGCTTCGCCCGTGCAAAGCGGGGGTGGGTTATACATATAAACCTTCCTCTTGAATAACTCTATCTATTAAAAAAAACCGCTTCAAAATCCGTTGCATAATTTTAAAGATTTAAGCATACATAGGGACGGACAGACGTAGCGACTTTGTTTTATACTATGTAGTGAAGTACCAATTACGCAAACACTCATTGACTTCGTGTTAATTAACAACGTCATCTACTGTTGTGCTCACAAAAAAGTATTATTATTCGCCAAAGAATGTCAGGAATTAAGTCTAACCTCAAAGCAAACACTCATTGACTTCGTGTTACTTAACAACGCCATCTGCTGTTGCCATTATTCGCCAATAGATGTCATTATTCCTAGCTAGATCGATTTATCGCCCCCGAAACCCCCTATATACTAAATTTCATGAAAATTGTTGGAGCCGATTCCGAGATTCCAATTATATATATATAAAAGAATTGCTCATTTAAAGATATAAGATTAAATTATATGAAGCTAGCTGACGTTGTCCTGCATGATATTCGTTTACCGACTGCAGCGCCATCTGTCGGGCTGATTTGTCACGGACACCCAAACGGATACAAAAAATATCATTCGAATCGGTCCAGTTTAGCCTCTTAAACTTTCAGTGACATACACACGCACAGTAGAATTATACAGGTTCATCCCGTGTCCTCCGCTTTTCTCAGCTGGCGTCAGATCTTTTACAGACTAGAAAACTTCCCAACCACACGCTGGGAAATAACGCGTGTTTCAAAGTCAACAAAACCCAGCATGCTTGGTGGAACATTAAATCCTACCGGATCTAATGTTCCGCACGGCTAGATACCACCCTCACATATAAGTTCTGTGGTTACTGTGTTTCGTCGTGTGTATGTGAGAGTAGGTGCCCGGCAGGGCATTTCCTTGAATTGCCTGCTCCATCTTAGAACCGGTGCCTTCCATCACGCAAGCCTCAGGTCAATGGCATTGTTATAAAAAGACATGCAATTGCCTCTTTTTCAGTCTTACGTAGGTAGTTGAATGAAGAATGTATTTATTTTACAGACCATTCCAGACAAAGCATTGTTGTCAGATTAAGTCAAGAATCTAATTATAGTATTGAATCTATAAATAAAGTGTACGTCACACTGGCTGCGTGCTTGAACTCCAGACAAAGAGCTGATTGAAAAGTTTCCAATAGTAAGCCACGGCTTCTTTAGAAATTGTATGTGTTGATGAACTTTTTCGATTGAATGGCGTCGGAATTCATTGTTGTAAACTTGTGAACGAACAGAATGAATGATGAAAGGTGTGCCTAATATTAATTTATTACTACTACTCAGCCCATAGAAGACCCACTGCTGAGTCGGGCCTCCTCTAGCTAGATAGAGGGTAATTAGCCTACTGTCCCACGCTGGCCAGACGGGTTGGTACAGGGTTTCATATTAAGTTTTCCTTGCGGCTAGGTTATTGAGACTTTGTATTCTAAATCCGTCACCACATGGATAATAACTAATTACCTTTTCCTAATTCTTCCCGCAGGGGTAGGCAGAGATCACATCCTTCCACTGGCCTGCTCGTTGGTCTAGTGGTTAGATGTGCCGCCTTTGGATCAACAGAGTCCCGGGTTCGATTCCGGGGTCGGGCAAGTGTCTTTGTCTAAACCAGAGGCACTGGCTCGGAGTCTGGGTGTCATTTCTATCTATAATATGTATGTCTATAATATATATATCTATTTACAAAAACAAAAAAAAATATAAGTAGTTTATCATCCATCTCGTTACCATAACACAAGCATTAAGTTGCTTAGCTTGGGACGAGAAGGCGTTGTGTGAAATGTCCAAGGTTATTTATTTATTTAACTACTTGCTACGATCCTGGCTCACAACTTTCGCTTCTCCCACTTTCATCAACCTCTTCATGCATGCTCGTCGGCTTAGGGTGCTTCTGACCTGACCTTTCTTTAGGACATCCCCTATTTGTGGAATGTCCTTCTTGGCCTGCCCCTTCCAACGTTTCCATTCACTCTCTCGCTATATATTTCTTTTGGAAGTCTATTTTCACTCATCCTCTCGATATGACCAAACCATCTAAGTATACCTAATTTCCTTTGACTACTTTCCCTTTTCTTAATTTCAAACTTAAAAATTACTGGTACGTAGGTAATTGCATGTAGCAAATTGCCGGATGCCCTCGAAATTTTTATAGTATCTAATAAGATCGGCGATTGAAGACAATTCCAGTCTTTTTTTTAACGTAATCCGTAATCTCTTTTTTTTTTTGTTCTTTTTTTTATTGTTGGGGAAACCTGTTATAGACCCCAGCCAGCGGACGGTGCTGGGGTATGTGGGAGTCCCAGCGCTAAGATGGTGATTGCGACCGGTTTACCCACTAAAACCTACCACTATTTCACTGCGCGGCCCATCTGTCGTTTGTGAAACTTCGTAAACGATCCATTGGACAGTGCCTTGCTGCCGAGACCCTCAGATGTTAGACCAAAGCGCTTGCAAGCGCCTCTAGGACATTGTGTAAGAACAGGGTGTCCCTACCCGTGTTTTGGCCTATTGTGTACCCGTGATAGTGGAGGCACATCTCAACTCGGCTGCACAAGGCCACGAGTGGTCCAGAAACCACTAAACAACTCGGGAACTATTCCCTCCGATGGGCGGGGGCGTTCTAAACGTAACTCCTGCCCTTTGTATAACGTGTATGGCTGAGGCAGTTTACAAACATCATGTAAACACAAATGACACTAAACTGATTTGACAAATGGAACTTCAAGATTTCCTTCTTTTGCGGTTAGGTTGTCTGCCTCTGTCGAAATGGGGAAGAGAATGATAAATAGAAAGACTGATTCTCTTCCTCATTTTTTATTTGATAAGGCACGTATTGCTTGTTGGCCACAGAATGTAGCGGCTACTATGAAGTTAGCAATTTGCTAAAAAGTTGACTTTGCGGGAGTAAAGCCGAGTGTATTTATTTGTTGTGAGTTTCGCTATTTAAGCGAGGATAAACTTTATACTAGTTACATCCATTAAATTACAATTTGTGTAACTTTCAACGTTTTCTAAAGTTCCATAACTAAAACATTTTCACTACACACAATGTATTTGAACTTCACCGAAAGGTTAATCGTTTAATCTTGTGATGTATTTACGAATTGTTTATAGACTCAACCGATCCAACTTTGGCTTTAAAAGCTATTGTTAAATGACTTAATAATACATCGTTCTAATTGTGGCGAAAGTTTCTGAGACGAAGTATGTTGTATTTAAATTAGAACGTCGACGCGTTGTGACTGATGACGGATTAACAATACATATTTCACCAACCCATTAGGTACATCCTGAGGGTGTTGTAATAGGCAAAAGAAAATTACAAGGCCGAAATCCTAGCCGCAAAAGAAGGAAAACTTGAAAACTGAGCCAAACTGTCTGGCCAGTGTGGTACAGTAGGCTAATTATTCTCCATGTAACGGGGGAGGCCTCGATTTTGCAGTGGGTATTGGCTGTGTAGTAGTAGTAGCCAGATCAGGTTACACTGGTGTCTAATTAAATTGGGGAAAAGGCCAAGAAAAAGAAGAATTTAATGACAGACAAATTTTAATTACAAAATTACGAGTATATCATATATTTCGAAACATTAATATCGGATGTTAATTGTTTCCAAACTACGTATGTATTTATACCATTGTATAATAATAAAAGACAGGGCACTATGCCGCTCTTTATGGGAGGCCTATGTCCTATTGTGGGCTGATGATGGTGATTGTCTAATAACCTATTGTTCCAAATTTTTAAAACTATAGTTCTTGCTTCCCGAAATGACTGGGAGCAATTGATATGCCTTTTAAAATTGGGTAAAATTCAAAACATATAATTTCTTTGTTTTTGTTTATATCGGGTTATTAATAAAAACGATTGTTTCTTTTTAGTCCGCAGTTGCGTCGTATACCTTTTCTGTTCCATCCGATATACCTACGTGGTTAACTGCGGGCAATTTCATTCTACATACAGTTGAGAAGGCAGATATATTTGTCAATGTCGACCACGTTCGTGCGAAAGAAATATGAATTTGCCCGACCGAGGATAAAGTTTTAGTCCCACGTACAACTATTGCCTGGAGAATGAATAGTTGTTCGTGGTGTTTTTCGTATTAGGAATATAATAGAATATTCTGGAATCTATTTTGTTAAAAGCGGATTTGGAAAACCGAAGAAATAAAGGTGAACATTTCAAAAGAAAATCGAAATCTTAAACTGTATTTTGAAATAACTAACTACATACTCAAATTCAAACGGAACTTTGTTTATGTATGTTTTATCACAAATCTTTTATTAAATACAAAAATTTTTCGTTTGTTTTTAAAACCGAAATCCCTGTTCACAAACATCAATTTCACGAACACAAATGACACCCAGGCTCGGAGGCAGTGCCTCTGGTTTGCACAAGGCATCGACTCATGACCCAAAGGCAGCCCTGTTTTTTTCCTTTGGATATCCTCATGGATACCCGACCGCTAAACGCCAGCCAGGCCAGGCCCACGCCTTGAGGGAAGCTCTGGCCGCTCCCCAACCCATCGAGAGTGCCCGATTGCCTGGCCGCCCCTCCGTAGCTAGCGTCGGCAGCCCTGGCCTACCTTTGTCGCGACTGTTTAAGGCTCTCGAGGCAAATCTGAGGACAGATGAGTCCCCAGAGCCAAAAACCACCCCGCCGGTGTGCCGCTCTCCGTCTGGCTTCTTCCCGTGGGCCCGCCCGCCATGGGTGACTCTAAGCCGGTATGGCCCCACGGATCCTAAAGGCATGCCCCTCACCACAACAAGGTGGCAGCACGGGGTCAGCCTATTTAACAACTTAATATAAGTTAAATAATTTCTTGAAATTTACTGTATTATTTTTAAGTATTTTAATGTTTTTATCTAATAAAATACTACATTATAACGTGTTAGAGTCGCCAAATAATTATATGATAGTGTATATAAAGTGGCTGAAATGATGATGATGATGATGATGTATATAAAGTTCAATAAGGTTTCGGACATTGTCCTATTTCGTATTTGATGGATGTCCTACTCAATTTCAAGACAAATAAACGCTCTATGAAAAATATCTGGAACGACGTCGTGGGATAATACAGTTGGGACGAGTTTGAAGAACTCACCTTTATTGACCAGGGCGGAAGCCTGCGAAAATAACGGCTTATCTCGATTTCTGGCAAAACTACCAGTTTATGGAAAAAAATAAATGACAAAGTTGTAGGTAATAAAAAGATCTACAACTTTTGTAACATGACCTCAAGATTTATGTGAAAATTTTAAATACCCAAGATTTTGGTTTTTAATTTTTATCTTAAGCATATCCATTCTTTTCTCTCAAAATTTGGTGAAAACTTGCCTTTTTATGTCTCAAATACACTGTAAGTTTTTTTTAATATTTATTTTTTACTTTATTTTGACTTCATATCGAAAAAGTACCTCTAATTTCAATCGAATCGTATAAAACAAAGTCTATCCGTCCCTATGTATGCTTAAATCTTTAAAACTACGCAACGGGTTTTTATGGATAGAGTGATTCAAGAGGAAGGTTTATTTGCTTAATAATACATGCATAAATTTAGATGTTCATCATTGCACCTGTGCGAAACCGGGGCGGGTCGCTAGTTTTTAATATAGTCGGTGTGCATTTTGTTCGTTAAAATCTAGAACAGGGCCTTGTTAGTATAGGGGTTGGATGCGTCTGGGTGTCTGGGTGTCATTGGTATTCGTGACTTTGATGTTTGTAAACTGCCCTCCCGATAAAGGTTATACTTTGCAAGGGTTGCGTTTAAAAGAAACAAAAACCCCGTACACTTACTTCCGGCTTTTGAATTTCCTAAAATACTTAACGGGACATGTCTTGACGGCTAATGAATATTCTACAAAGCTCGCACAAATTACTGAGCAATTTAAATTCCAAGCAGCCACGCCATTTTTTCTGCTGACTGTAATTAATGTCAGTAGTTAGGTCGTTAGTGGATTTTTTGCTGTCGGATGCAGATGTACGGAAAAATTTGTAAACCAGGAAAAATGTTGAGGTTATAATAAATAACTACTAGCTGACCCGGCGAACTTTGTTCCGCATTATAAATATTTAAAACAAAAAGAAAGTTGGACATAGGAAACCTGAGATTTTTATCCCGTCCGTATAAAACCTTTTTTTTTTTTTTTTTTTTGGTTTCGCTGGGGAAATGCTTTATGCATACCACCGCACCCCGGGGGAAAGGTCGGTGATTATGTGGGACTCCCCCAGCGGCATACCCTCACACGACGCGCTTGGGGCGCCACAAGTTCGCGTAAACGCATTCTACTGTGACGCCCCGGCGTGGTGCCCGCAACGCGGGCAAGCGACTATCAGAGAGGGCGCCCCGGTATACTGGGACGCCCTCAGTCATCGAGGCTTTCGTCGGTGGTGGCTCCCCCGAACCACCACCGGCCTCCTAGGCGAGGGCAGAAGGGGCCCGCATCGTCACGGACCCCCCTCCACCCCCGCCTCCGTCCGCGGTGCGGGTCACCCGGAGCTCCCTCCCTTGCGACCCGCCCCGCTGCCCCCTTCTGCGACATCGGCCCCGCAGAAGGAGGCCCGTCAGCCCTCGGGCCGGCGCCAACCAGAGGACACCGGCGCACCGCAGCCGTCCAGGGCCCGCAGGGAAACCCTTAGGACAGGGTCCACCGTCAACCCAGGTCCCCGGAGCCCCCGTCCAGGGCTCGCAGCGAGACACTGGGGACAGGGTCCCCATCCACCCAAGTCCCCGCAGCCCCAATCTACCGCAGCGCACCAGCGATCCGTCCCGGAGCCCCCTTCTGCGACATACGGCCTCGCAGAGGAGGCCCGTCAGCCCTCGGCGTCCGTATAAAACCTACTTTAACAAAACGCAACTGACAGCGAAACGTTATGTTGTCTATAGTTTAATATGGCCGAAAATTTGACAATCTGAAATTTTGAATTCGACTTGTTTATATTGTTTATAATCACATAATATCTTTATAACTTGTAGCCTATGTGTTATTCTGATGTATAAGCTATATTATTGTAAAGTTTCATTAAAATCCATTCAGTAGTTTTTACGTGAAAGAGTAACAAACATCCATACATCCATCCATCCATACTTACAAACTTTCACGTTTATTCACGTTTATAATATTAGTAAGTTAGTAGTGAGTGACTTTTTTTTCAAACTCAAAATGAACTTTATTTACGTAGGTTTTATCACAAAACTCTTATAAATCGTCATATCTACAGTCACACCTTTCATACACAATTTCTCATTTTCACAATCCATTCATTTCTCTTGATCTTCCACAACCCTTACGTCCACCCACATTCATGCTGAAACTACCACCGGTTCGGAATGCTGCTCTACAGAGAAGAGCCGGCAAGAAACTCTGTAGTTGCTTTGTATACTATGCCCCCACTTTATCGCTATTTATGGCTAAAGTTGGCTATAGATGACTATAAATGGCTGAAGATGGCTATAGATAGCTATAGATGGCTATAAACAGCTATAAATGGATATAAACGGATATAAAAGGCTATAGGCTATATTTGATTATAGATGGCTATAGGTAGATGGATATATGGTATTTGTTATTTGTCTTACGAAACCCTCAGGGTGAAATGGGGTGGTGTCAATGTATTATAAATCCGTCAACACACGGGAGAACTTAAAGATTTATATAAATTTAAGTAGATATAATTAAAAAGACACCATCATAGACGGCAAACCAAATGCCGCACTTAAATAATTCTTGTCTCGCACGAATAGAATTTAATTTCCCTTAGCAGCACCCTTACGAAATTATTGGATTCACAGATAAAATTGAATTTCTATTGCGTAATTTTCTTAATGCGCCATTTGGGTAAAATTGAACGATGAAATTAATTTAGTTCGGCGCTTTTGAGCAACGGCTAAGTGAGTTAAGTGAGGTACACTTTAAGTAAGTGAACAAAAGTGTTTAACGCAGATAGGCCAAGAAATTTAAAATAAGGTAGATAAATGCCCCATAGTTAACATGTTTACATTATACATATGTATGTACACCTCTTTTTCTCTTTCATGTCCTTTATAAAGTATACTTCTATAATGCACTAGAAATAAAAGTTTAGGCGCAAACGGGGCAAATGCGATTATCCAGCCACACGAGGTGGTATGTAGGTATGGAGACTACCACCTAGCGTGGGACAGGGGCCGTAAGATGATAATGGTAATTTTAAATATGACAATTTAAAAGAGTTTTGTGATAAAAACTACGTAAATAAAGTTCCTTTTGAGTTGGAGTTTGTGGGAGCCGCGGCGTCTATCCACCGTAACTTAAGTTCAGATTGTCAGATTTTTCGGGTAAATTGTGTAAAGTATGTAGCATGCTGCTAGCTACAAGCGCTTTTTAACAAAAAAAAAACACCGACTTCATAAACACAGAAGAGACCAATAAAAAAACATTTGAAGTCAATGCTAATCTAAATTGGTCATCGTCATCGTCAGCCTACTCTAGTCCACTCCTGGATGTGCGAAAGGTTGCGGGCAGCAGCTGGATGCGTCAAGCTGAAGACAGGGCACTATGGTGCTCTATACGGGAGGCCTATGTCCAGCAGTGGACTGAATTGATACTAAAGTTAATCAGGATAAAGGTTTACCAAGGCACATACATACTTTAAATGGTAGTTTATTAATTATTTTCCGCTTTTTAGTTTCTATTTTTGTAGAAAATCATTCGCACGCTAACAGTACATTGTCTGCGCGTGCAACAGTTGTGTGCGCTAAAAGATTACAACAAATTTGTACTCAATTGCAAAGTGGAGTGTTAAAAGGGGCAACGGAGAATATAAATTAAAAACAGTATAACAACTCCGTGTTTTAGTAGGCACCCAAACTTAAAAGGAACTCTGCTCATGTAGGTTTTACTCCATACACTTCTGTGGGTCATATCTACATTCATAGCTTTCATACGTATGTCCTGATGCTCCATTATCACGACATCACATCACGATGAGTTATCATGTTACAAAAGTTATGATCATTACCATAATTTGGCTCATTTGCGTTTGTACAGTCCACGCCAATATTTACGACCGGTCTGAATGTAGCCGTGGGTACGAACTTGCGCATCGTTCATTTCATAACTAATACGAACGTAGCTCACTCACACTAACATGCGGGTGGCGAGGGGGCTTGCGGGTGAAAAACGGCGCGCGCGGGTGTGCCCTGCTTCCCCGCCCCGTGTACGTCCCGCTGATACCTGATTTTGTGTTGTACGCAGCGTAATGCGGCTACTTTCTGACCGGCCATAAAGATTGGCGCAGACTGTTGATTTTAACCGACATCATAAATACAACATTGTAATTTTCTATACGTTTTTGCATAGTTGCAATTTTTTCTGCTAAGTTACCAATACCTCATCCAATTGTGAACCGTATTCGATGAGTCCGTACTACTAATACTCAGCCCATAGAAGCCCCACTGCTGAGCCTGACCTCCTCCAGTTACATGGAGGGTAAATGGCCTCCTGTACCACGCCACGTTTCATATCAACGTCTCCTTTTTTTGCGGCTAGGTTATCGTCTTTATCAATACCTTGTGTCGGCTCTTGCGACACCCTCAGGCCACCATGGGATGGTGACACTATGAGTACGAAATCCGTCACCACACGAATAGAATTTGAATTTGGAATATGTATTTAACGTTAGATTTCAAATTTAAATAAGTAACATAGTTGGATGTGCCTGTAAGGTAAAGTTGAGTAACTTGGAGAGTTTTTGCTTGAATTCAATATCTTTGCAAAACGTAGAGTTTCACAATACTTACATAAATACCAATCTTAAATGTTGTATTTCGCTTCTGCGCTGTTTAATGCGTTTTTGGAGTCGATGTTGAACAAAATTTTCAACTGATTTGTTAGAGTTTAACTTGGTTAGGCTACTGTCTTTTTGTGTATACTGTGACTAAGAGCGTAGTTTCAGTCAGAGCACATCAGCTTAACTTAACGGTGGACTTAGCATTTCATTGCGAAACGTGAGAAGATAGTGAGAATGGAATTAATTAAAGATATCTTTACTGAAACCAGGGGATTCAGACTATCTTCTTGTATTCATTTCGACAATGCTTGGCTGTGGTTTTGTCTGACATTCATTTTAAGTTTTTATTTTGTATCAGATTTGTGCATCATCATCATCATTTCAACTAATAGACGTCAACTGCTGGACATAAGCCTCCCCCAAGGATTTCCACGAAAACCGGTCCTGAGCCACCCGCATCCATCATTGTTTTCCGGCGACCCTGTGAGAAGTGGAAGCATGCTGGTGCAGATCCTCTCACGCCGGTCTGCCACGAGTGTGGCGCGCCAGTCGACACAGCGCGCCACACGGTGGAGGAGTGTGCCGCCTTGGTGACCGAGAGGCGGGCCCTCGTGGCACAGGTCGGAGGAGACCTCTCGCTGCCAAGCCTTATCGGACGGATGCTCGACAGCGAGGAGGGGTGGGAAGCAATGGCCTCCTTCTGCGAGGACGTCATGTCGCAGAAGGAGGCGGTGGAGCGGGTCAGGGAGGAGGACGTCCTGGCCGACCCGCGCCGCAGACGGAGGCCGGGGAGGAGGAGGCGACTGTACGCCCACCTCCTTCCCCCGCCATAGAGGCCGGTGGTGGGTCGGGGGACCCGCCACCGACGAAAGCCTCGATGACTGAGGGCGTCCCAGTGTACCGGGACGCCCTCTCCGATAGTCGCTTGCCCGCATAGCGGGCACCTCGTCGGGGCGTCAACGTTGACTGCGCTTACGCGAACCGTTGGCGCCCCAAGCGCGCCGTGTGAGGGTATACCGCTGGGGTTTTAGTGGGTATACGGGTTCTGTCCCGGGAGTCCCACATAATCACCGACCTCTCCCCCGGGGGGCGGTGGTATGCATAAAGCATTAACCAAGCGACAACAAAAAAAAAGGTCCTCTCCATCCTTCGCTTAATAAAATCCAGTGACCTTATTTTTTTCTTTTTTTTTTGCGGTGACTTGAATGCCTTTGACCCTAGGCGTGATGGAAAGCAATGCCAGGGTCTAGGATAAAGCAGCAGCAAGCAATTCAAGGAAATGCCCTGTCGGGCACAGGCTCTCACATACACACGACGAAACACAGTAAAACTGCTTGGCACCGGCCTTAGATGTGAGTGTGGTAGCTATCCGGGCGGACCATTAGATCCTACCACCACCGTGCTGGTTTTTGTTGACTTTTACAACACGCGTTTTTTTTCCCAGCGTGCGGTGGGGAAGTGTAATATTCTGACCCGTTCCCACACGGGTATATAAAGGACGTGTTGGATTACTCATGCTTGAGTATATCTCAATCTCAAGTCTAGTTTGTAAAATATATATGTCAACGGAAAACAACAAGAACCGGTAATTTATAAATTTCCTAGGAAATTTATAAAAAGCCGTAGGATTCCAAACGAGAGATAAATTGTATTATTTTACGCCCACATTTTCGGAAATTTATAAACTTACTGAACTCACGCGTAAAATAATAAGTAGCAATAACCAAACGCCATGGGCGCTCTGATTGGTTGAATAAGTCACGTGTTCCTTCTCATTCCTCCCCGCCGCCATTGTTCGATATTGTCTACTTGTGGTAACCTAGACCTGATACAGCTGCATCATCAGGAATCTATAGGATACCTACCCAACTCCTTACCAAATTACAGTAAATGTATCGTGTTTGGACTCATTCTAACGGTATCAATGAAACAGCTATAAAAAAAGTTATGCAGCCTGATATCAGGGTTTTTTTTAAGTTAAATACTTATTTTATTGTGTTTAATTTGTTACATGTTTTTAAGCATTTTTTTATTACTTAGCGTCTATTTGGCAATTCGCCTGAGGCCAACGGATTTTTTTTAATTAAACTTTATAATGTTTGTTTTTTTTAGCAGAAGGCCGGGTTTAATGTTTTTTTTTTAAATAAACCTCTTTAACTTCGCATCACACGATTTCTTTTGTTTTATTTTGGTAGAGTGAAGTAGAGGGGTCATTAGCATATTATGTAAAACAGTAACCCTGTATTATAGGTACTTACCTAGTTTTAACGTAAAAATACTGTTAGGTACTTATAAATTTATAGTTTGGCAAGTCTAATTGTACCTATGTCTATGGACACAAGCATGCCCCTATCAACATCCACCAATCAGAGAACAGTGTGTTATTTGCCGTATCATAGAGAAGCGTAAAATTAAAAGCTCTACTGTGATTGGTCGAACCGTTTAGAATCTTACGAATGGATATCCGTCAGTTTATAAATTTAAGACGAGACGTCGTAAGTTTATAAATTTCCGAAAATGTGGGCGTAAAATAATACAATTTATCTCTCGTTTGGAAACGTACGGACGTTTATAAATTTCCTAGGAAATTTATAAATTTCCGGTTCTTGTTGTTTTCCGTTGACATATATATTACGATGTCGGAAAAATAATTAAATAAGTAGGTAGAAATATAAACTGAATCTTTTATTTATGATTATACAAAACACGTAACTCAAACAATAATCACTCGTTACAGAAATAATCGCGGAACTATGAGTCCCGAACTAAACGCACACGCTCTTTTATCAACTCTTCTCTCCTCTCTCCACTCCACTGCCATCTCCACACCTCAACTCGTCATAGTCAATACATCTCCTCTATTTCCGTTAACTTGGGACCCGCCCCGGCTTCGCACGGGTGCAATGATAAACATCTACATTAATGTAATTATTACTGTTTCTCTACAATTATTATGCATTTATAAACTTTCCTCTTGTCTCTCTCTATCTTTAAAAAAAACGCTTCAAAATCCGTTGCGTAGTTTTTAAAGATTTAATTAAGCTTAAATAGGGACGGTCAGACGACAGCGACTTTGTTTTATACTATGTAGTGATAGAGATAAACGCAAAGAACTCAAACTCAAACTCAAACTCAAAAGGAACTTTATTTACGTAGGTTTCATCACAAAACTCTTATAAATCGTCATATTTACAAACACCATTATCATCTTACGGCCTCTGTCCCACACTAGGTGGTAGTCTCCACACACACCTATCAGTCGTCATACCTACATTCACACCTTTCACACACAACTCTGCACTCCTACAATCCCTCCATCTCCCCTGATTGCTCACAATCCCTGCGTTCACTCACATTCATGCCGAAACTACCACCGGTTCGGAAGGCTGCTCTACAGAGAAGAGCCGGCAAGAAACTCTGTAGTTGCTTTTTTTAAAATTATTGGTCTTGTTTACAAAAAGCACTAAACAGCATAGTGAGAGCAAGTTCGCAAGATGAGAGAAATGTACATTTTTGCATAAAAAATTTAATAAATAAATAAACACGCTACATGTTTCCGCAATGAATGACGGATAGACCTTGACAGGGCCAATCAAGAAACAAATCCGCGAATAAAGGTCTCCATTGCGTCATTGCTCACACATACAGTGTACAATATATGACATTTTCTAAATACTACGTACAAATTATTTCGCCAATGAGATATATTATTGAAGGGGCCAAAGGAACAGAGCACAGGCACAAAATGACAGTTACTTCCAGGCATCATTATCACACATATAGTCATTGACGCGGTAGTACCCTTTATTAATTAATGTAGTTTTAACAACATTTTTGAACTTTATAAAGGATAGAGAAACTTTGTAGATTCTTCTAGGTCCAAATATTTGTCATTTAATATCAATTTAGTATCGATACTTTTTGAGTAAGAGGTAGTAAACCTAATGCATTTGGTTTTAGCTGCATTCAACAATAAATTGTTTACAGTGACACTGAGATATTTGCACGAGTGCGCTATTTACATCGTCATAATTTGTTTTCTTACGGTCAACTTTAAAAATAAGCGATGTATCATCAGCAAATAGAACAATGTTACAAAAATCTTTTACAAAGAAGGCGAGATCGTTTATATAAATACTAGTGGCCCGCCCCGGCTTCGCCCGTGCAAAGCGGGGGTGTGTTATACATATAAACCTTCCTCGTGAACCACTCTATCTAATAAAAAAAACCGCTTCAAAATCCGTTGCGTAGTTTTAAATATTTAAGCATACATAGGGACGGACAGAAAACATCGACTTTGTTTTATACTATGTAGTGAAGAAACAAAAACGGACCCAGAATATACCCCTGTGGCACGCCCATTGTTAATGTCAATCCAGTAGATTTGACTCCATTTATGTCCACAAACTGCATTCTGCTACTCAAGTATGACGCAAGGAGATTGAGCAAAGAGATGTAGAGTTGTTTGCGAATGTGACTAATTAGGCCAGGAGTTGGCGCAAATACAGCGACAGCATAATATGTTAATGCTACTAATATATGCAAATGTTTGTACAAGTTAATTCGTACTGAGTGGATTAAACGGAATAGTGTGTAATGTTAAAAATACGATTATTCAACTAATTGCTTGTATTTCTGGCATCAAAGTTGTTACTTAGAGACAGATTAAGAGTACATAGTGTCTCATTTGATCCTGAGGGTGTCATATATGAGCTGACGAGAGGAAATGCTGCAAACCTAGCTGCAAGAGAAGGAAAACTTGACACGACCCTATGCCAACCCGTATAGCCAACGTGGCACAGTAGGCTAATTACCCTCCATGTGATAGGAGGAGGCTCAACTCAGCAGTGGGTCATTTATGGGCTGAGTAGTAGTAAAAACTGGACCAAGGTAGATTTTATTTTATTTCCTTAAAGTTTGTTTTGTTTTGTTTTAATATTCACATTTCAGCTGACGCCTTCCAGATCCGATAGAACAGTTTGTTTTACGGAATTTGTTGGGTAAATATATACATATTACATTATGAATAGGACCGCAAAGTAATAAAAAAGAAAAAATTACAAGCCCTCTGAGTTTCTTGCCAGTTCTTCTCAGCAGTGGTCGCGTTCCGAACTGGTGGTAAAGTATATTACTTTGCATTGTATAAATTTTATTAATATGTTGACAATTTGTAAGTGTCCATTGTGTCCTATGCAAAATAAATGATTTGACTTTGACTTTGAAAATCGAAACTAAGGCCGCGTCTTCGTGCTTGTATGTATGTCTGTTGGCGATATGTTCAAAGCATACTGCAAGCGTTGGCTCGCGATTTTCCTGACAAAGGTATATAGGTACTTTGCTAAGGTGTTGTATAAATTAGTAGAAATAAGTCGATAGTAGTTGAAGACTGAAGCCGGAGCTCAAGCCGTCTGGTAATTGTTACCAAAAATCGATTCGAAAGTGTAATTAAATCATTGCGCTATTTAAATAATCTTTACCGAGCAATTTTGAATTGGCAGCTATTATTCACAAGGATACTTCACTGTTAAGAAGATCGACAAAACCAGGAGTATGGTTTAGACTAGGAAACTAGGAAAATAGGAAAATTAAGTAAAATAAAAACTAGGAAAATTAAGTAAAATAAAAATAATACATAACATTTGGATTTAGTATAATTTTACTACCATCTATCGATTTCGTACGTTGACGGAATTAGAATACACGACGTCATCACCCCATAACGTCCTGAGGGTGTCGCAAGAGACCACCTAGCCCTAAGAGAAGGAAAACTGGATACAAACCCTCTGCCAACTCGCAATTTTCCCTCCATGAATTTGTAGGAGGCCCGACTGTGGACTAGCCGACCGACGGGTGGGTAAATATGGGCTGAAATGATGACGATTACGTGTGGTGATGGTCTTAAAATACAAAGTGTCATCGCCCCATTCCATGCTGAGTGTATCGTAAGAGCCGACTAAAGGAAATACCAAGGCTTAAAACCTAGCCGCAAGAGAAGGAATACTTGATACGAAACCCTGTGGTCTGCTGGCCAGCGGCCCGCGTCCCGACTAATTGAAAACGTCCGACTCAGCAGTCGGTATCAGTGACTTCTATACCTCTGATCCTAGGCGTGATGGAAAGCAACGCCAGGGTCTAAGATGGAGCAGGCAATTCAAGGTAATGCCCTGTCGGGCACCGGCTCTCACATTCACACGACGCAACACAGTAAAACTGCTTGGCGCTGGACGCGAAATGTGAGGGTGGTAGCTAGCACCAAACGTGCAGGGTTTTGTTCACTTTTACAACACGTGGTATTTCGCAGCGTGCGGTGGAGAAGTTTTATATTCTCTCTCCCCACACGAAGGAGTAGTAGTAGTATATTATAGAAAGAAAGAAAGAAAGAAAGAAAATAATTTTATTGTAGCTCACAATTGACATGAAGTTACAATCTTCTCTAAAACTAAAATATAATTACGGTTGTTCCGGGTTGTAATGAGTGTTGTTGGTGAACCAACCGTTTGGTTCACCAACTTATAAATAAATATATAATAAATAAATAAAGACGTAATAAACTTAAACTATTTAGTTTAACTTGAACGATATATAACTTAATCACTACATAGTATAAAACAAAGTCGCATTTTTCTGTCCGTCCCTATGTATGCATAAATCTTTAAAACTACGCAACGGATTTTGAAGCGGTTTTTTTTAATAGATAGAGTGATTCAAGGGGAAGGTTTATATGTATAGCCCACCCCCGCTTTGCACGGGCGAAGCCGGGGCGGGCCACTAGTAAATAGATAAAATAATATATAAATAATATAAACTTGAATAAAGAAGAACTTAATAATAATAAACTTAACATTACATTGAACTTAAAATTAAAATTAATATTAGATTTAAAATTAGATTTAAATTAACTTAAGATTAGATTGGCCAGTGATTGTCTAGTAGTGAGGACCCTTATGTTGTGCCGCATTATAACCTAAGAACGTTTAGTGATGGATTGGTATATATATTACAAAAGGTTTCCCTAACCATCCCTACTGCAATATATGACCTAAGTAACATATGGTGGAAACCATATAGTATGACTAAATGATATCCAAGTGTTAGTGAAACAATGATACCTACAGAAGGTTTCCCACACATTCCTATTACCTGAAGACCCTATATGACCTAGCTAACCTATATGACATAGATGCCCTATATGACCTAGGTAATCTATATGACCTAGATACCCTATATGACATAGCTAACCTATATGACCTAGGTAACATATATGACCTAGGTAACCTATATGACCTAGCTAACCTATATGACTTAGCTAACCTATAATATTTTATTCTATGGAGATCATGGTAAACACATAGTATGCTAGTAAATCAGACCAAGAGTCATAACAAGAGAAATAATTCTATCTGGAGTATAACATTAGAGATCAAGAAACTACTTATTATTATATTTGCAGCGGGACTAAGGGAAAAGGCCCCAATTCCCCGCCTTAACCTGTGAGCTTCGACTAGCCTGACTTGGACACTCTCCACCCCGCAATTTGTGGAGAATTGTGTTGAATATTCCACAAATTATGTAGTTTCATTTCTCTTTAAAACTACTTTAATAATTACTCTAATGTAAAATCTAACATTACCACTGGTTCACAAAGTCCATCCACAGAGAAGAGCCAGCAAGAAACTCTGTGATATTACTGCTACTCAGGGGTTTATTATTGAAAGGTCTGACTTTCAATTCTTACAAATAATCCAACTCTATAGCAAATGTAAATCTATTACTCCATTACAAAAGAGAGGGCTCAACTCATTGTACTACAAAATGAAGATATATTTGTTGATATCGTCTAAGTACAACGAATTGTTCTGATGATGATGATGATGATGCTTCGACTCTAGCATGAAATACAGCACACTACTGCATTGAATATGGTTATGCATCCCAGCCAACCCACAGCATGACAACCCAGAGACTATTCAGTAGGTACAATAAGTATTAGGTTTTTAGTAGTAGATGAACAATCAGATACTGCAGATTGATGGTGTGATTTCTTCTCTAATACTCTCACATAAGCACTCTTGCTAAGCAGGTATTTGACTGAACAGGTGGTTGCTTTCCTCATGAGCATTTAATAATTAGACTGATCTCTAAGTCTAGATTTCTCTCTCTATGAACAGTCCACTGACTTCCCAGTACTGACAGGTAACTAAGTGCACAACCACATCAAATAGGTAGTATCATATTGCTTAAGATGTTGATGATATTGCTTAAGATGTTCAAATGTTAAGTAATTATTTCAATGTTTTAACCTTGAAACTTTGACTAAGCTTAGATAAGTTAATGTTAAGGTTTCGACGCCTTACATATATAGATAAATGTCTCGCTAGGTTTTAAGTAGTACTCTGAGAAAGTCTAGGATACTAAATAGATCTTAGTTAAAACATAGGCATTAGATGACACAGTAAATCCCGAAATAACGTAAAAACAGTAGTCTACAAGCCATAAACTAACTACTATGAATGCACATCGTAATATCTCAGTGTACAAATACGTATCCTCGTAAAAATAAATACAAATATGTCTGAAATAACTCAGGAAAGTAGTTTACTAGGCCTCTTTCTAGTCTTTACGGTAATTCCTCGATCTATCACGTTATGCACTCTAATTGGAAAGTCCTCACCAAGTTCTGCTGCCAGATCAGGATCCTGAATCCATATATCCAAACCGTAATCCAAAAGCTTAAGCACTAACACAAGCACTGCACTCGCGGAGCCCTATGAACGCTTATATTAACACTGAAATCTAGGTTCTAACTAGATTAAGCACTAAACCGAGTAGCACACATCCGACAAGAGTTACGATCCGCGAATCAAATACTAGGCTAATTCACAGTACTGTCCTAAACCGAGTAGCCAGCCAGCACTCCAGGGTCCAGAGTTGCGGCTACAAAAGACCAGCGTAACGATCCGCGACGAAGAAAATTGTTAACTAACTAACTGTCCCTTGTTGCCTGCGACCCCTTTTATAAACACCAAAAATAGCTCCCCCCTCTGTCGAAAGTAGCTCCGCCTTTTTACCCTGATTCCCGAGCTCCCCGAGTTCGCCGAGTTCCCCGGGCCTCCGGTGTTACCCGTGCTTCACTTGTTTACCTTTATGTTTTCATTGTATTATTCTTTTATTTAAACCGTACATTTTAGGTATTTGGTTGAACTTTAAAGTATAGTTTTATACATTCCTGTAAATAAATATGTATTGGACTTAATTATTTATGTGGGAATCATGGCGTGATGAATATGAATTGGAGACATAGGTATAGTTTAGAATGAACAAGTCTGTGCTTGTTTTAGCCTCATTCCTAGTATGTACTTGTAAGTTTAACATAATTAATACTAATTATATGTACCTATATAAAATAAATAGTTAATACATAGTATTGATATAGCATATTTCGTTTTGTTGTTTGTATATTTGTGAATCACGATGGGGTAGATCGAAATCTGGCCCATCACAGCATCCCCCGAAATCTTATGAAAGTAAGACTGTTAACTGGAATAGATTTCCCCTCAAACCCCCTACATTCACAAATATAAGATCCCGATAATTTAGTAATCAATATACATTCACCCGTTTTTGTATATCTCAATTAAGCTAGACATAGGTTTGCTTCGCCAATCATTCCCCTTATCTTGACTCTACAACAATAGACTGAACAAGACCCGTTCCCGTTTCGCTCAAATGAATTCAAGTAATTCTAAAGCTTTAATTTTTAGAATAAACCTAGTTTGTTAATATCTGAACTTTGGATGCGCATGTAAATGTAATGTGTTGTGTGTTACTGAAAGTGTAAATTTAAACCTCTTGAACCAGCCATAACATAAGCATAGGTCTCGACGTTCAACAATCATGCAGTATGAAATAACTAACCCATCCAGCAAGACCGCTTGGATATATAGCCTAGGGAACCTGGTTGCGAAGCAGGTCAATCCTAATGATACAGCATGCCGCCCCGACCTTTACGTAACATCTCAGTACGACCAGTACGGAACGAACACACCACCCGTTCAACCCAAACGAATCCTATACCTTCAGTAATTAATTATTTGAATACCGCACAATCTCATTCGATTCCATTCCCATATCATGACATGATAACAAGTTGGCGTATGTGTAGTGTGGGGAAATATCTTTGTTAGCGGCATGTAGCGTGAAGAGTTACTACGAAATCGGAAATTCGATGACGTGTCTTCTGACCTAACCTAACACCAAGCTCAATCGCAATAACCCTTTTGTGGTAGTGAGTGTATCTTAATCATTCGGAAATCAACAAACTGTTTCCATCTGGATTTACTAAAGTTACATCGACCCTCCATAATTTAAATTAAATACATAAAATTAAATACTCGCATTACGCATTACGCATCCGCTTTTCTAAAATTTATACGGACATTCATCCTTCCATAGCACAACATTCATTGCCATTCTCGCTGCCAATTTAACCTTAAGAAATCACTGGGATGGTAGGTTCAATTAAAGCATTTTGTTGTTTTGTGAAAATTATAACAATTTCCTATACACCCAAAATTAACTAAACCAACCAATGTACAACTTAAAGTATTTTATTCGTATTGATTATTTAATTTTACTCAAAATTACTCGAATAAAATTTTAAATTAATGACTAAATTATCAGTTTAAAAGTCCTAGAAAATATCATACGTGTCAAAACCTTAACATCTTAAATATTAATAAAAATATAAAACACAAATAATATATATACAACACACATAAAGAAACATAAATTATAAATGTACGTACCACCAGAATATCTGCTCACCCATCCAACGCACGCATTCATTGTGAACTTACCTAAAGAACCTGAAAATCTTAATACTAAATACCTTACCGTTCGTACTTTACTAGAATAACAAGTTCTTAAAAAAAATGTGTTTCTATTTCTGATGACTAGCCGTTACCTACTTAAGCAATATGTACATAGAACACGTAAATTACTTAAGCAGGAGCACTATCATAGTTGATAAGATATATATATTATGCGCAAAATGCAGACATTTCGATTCCCGTATAAAATTCTATAAAATAGTCTACTTAATAGTAAATAACGTAAGAATTGATTTTAATGTAACGTGAAATCCGTTAGAACCACGCATTTTCCCTTCCTAATCATTCGTCAAATTATCGCATAGCTACAACTTAATTACTTGTAACTTTGTATTATCTAAAGAAATCTGATTAAAAAAATTCGGCGACAAAAGATATCGTTCAGTGTAATTAGTCAATAAGTTTCCACAATTCTCAATAGATGTCGCTGCCAACGAATTAGCCGCCGCTATGGTTTGGTTACGTGTAATAGGTGTATATGATCAATGATAGGTAAGAAGTTTCGGTTCATTCATACAAAGCAGCGCAAGCGCCACGAGTCCCGTCCAAACACGATCAGCAAAACACGACATTGGCCAATCGAAAGCGACAACACTTGGAGGCTTTTAAAAAAAAGTCACATATTTCACTTTACTAAGGTTCTAGATTTCTTTAATTTATGAACGAAATCGATTATGATAAAATTCGTCTAGTTATTGAGAAATTACCATCCTACAAAAATTTATCCGTGCGCAATTGATATTTAGCTCTACCCGCCTAGGCTTATTTAAATAACCTACGTTCACTCCTACTAATGATAGCCTATTCTGGGTTTATGTAATAGTCACAACAATAATCGTCGTAAAAGTGGGCAGTTTAAGACTACGAACAAACATACACAAAATATTACCTTACTATTAGACTAACATATTTGAAACATTTCCTAGGTTTAAGTACTATACGTATATATTTCGGTGTAGAAAAATTATAAAATATTACCACAAAGATGCTGAAACGTACTCGGTCACGCTAACATACTATCGGTGAAAGAGAGGCAAACCATTTATTGTACCTAGCCTACTCGTAAGTTTAGAAAGAAAGACGTTAGAAATAAATACCATTGAAACGCACAACCCCCAATAAACCAGCAATAAATATAACCTATCTTAAATCTATATCCTCCTCTATCTATCACTTTATCTAATATCTATCTATTAATACGCGAAACGTAAATAGTATCGTATAAAATAAAATGTCATCCCTCCATTTTTCAAACTTTCGTGAAACTTAACTACCTTCCTAAAGCTAAAGTCTATAATTAAATAGAAGTTGCCGTTCATAAAATACAACACAAGAAGAAGTCAATTTAAACAAACATAAATACATACATCGAGTTTATAGAAACAAACATGCAGACGCGACACAATCCAGATAATTTAAAAATAACTTGCCGAACTTCTAAATAGAAAACCATCCCCCCAGATTTGTAAACTTTAGTAGTAAAATGTCAAATATTGTATGTACTATATTCCTAAAATAATTCGAATTACATCCTATGAACTATTACATTACGTAGATAATAACTCCATATATATTCATAGTTCCCGCCTTGACCGCGCTGCGCAGGAGTGCAGTCAATCAGTCAGTTTAGTTCAGTCCAGCAGTCAGTTTCAAATCCTTCATCGCGCTAGGACCTTCATTCCTTTTGTAATTCCACGCTACAAATTCTGATAATCTTAAATTACGAAACTTCCTTTTAAACGACAATATATATCAAACCACAGATTATTTCTACAGCTAAAATAAATATAAATAACTAAAATTCTATCTTACGAACATAAAACAACTTTAACTATGTAATTCAAAATATTCACAAAGTTGTCATTGCGCATATCCGAACGTAATAGTGAGAGACGAAACAGAGAAAACAAAATGGCAGTAAAGTAGCTTCAATCATTTAACGTAATCGATTCAATTTAATCGAGTACTTAGAATATTGAATAACATAATTTTAAAACTATTCGAAACTATAACAAATATAAAATAACTGAAATATTGATAGCTAATTAAATTATGATAAAAGATTTGTTTTAATAATTGCAATATTGTGAAAGACGCGAATTTTTGTTTTTTGTAATCGATACTAATAATCGAATCAAATGAAATCGTAATGATACCGTTAAGTATGACTACAACACTTTTACTTTGTTTATCAGTTCAAAATCTGTAAAGTGTAACGTAAAGACGTAAAGGTTTCATCGTTTTCATATTCATTCATAACTACATACTAGTAAATTATTAAACTAATTGTTTTCCTTTCTTTCAGATGTGCATAGAATAGATGTGACTAAAATTACATGTCGTTGAAATTAAGCGCGAAATTAAGAAATTATTCAATGAAAATAACAAATAGAAGATACTATGATATAATATGTGCAAAACAAGTGTCTGTATCGAAAGAAAACCACGAAATCCATCCCCCAACCCAGTGTAATCATGAAATGCTACGTATTGAATCTGTAAAATGTAAAAGTATGAACTACCAGTGAAAATAATAAACAAAAGATAACCTATAGATACCAATCCAATCACTTTTCCATTCCACGACAACAAATTGTGACCTGACGGTCACTTTAGTTAAATAAAACTAAGAACTAACATAAAATAAACAAATGAATTTAAATAGTGTAAAGATATTATAGAAATCAAGAAGTTTTGATAACCTAGTTAGCCACAACTGATGCAAACGATCAATGCTTTGATTTGCTATGTTTATCATATCCTAGTCATGTTTTAGATGGTTAAAACGAATATAAAGGACTACAAATTACCATTATGATGAAAAGAATGCTTTATATGTTGTTCTAGTAAGTACGTATGAGTTAAAACTAATTTATATAATGCCTTGCCATGCCAAGTTAACTAAGTGACTACAGTGTGCCTATAAGTTATAAGATTATGGAATACAGCCTTATATGATGGTAAGCTAACTATCCTGGTAAACTGAAAGTGACTATAAGTTATACAATGATAGAATTATCAACCCGTCATGCCAGGTAAAAACATCCTAGTTATGTTGTAGATGACTATGAGATATAACATAATATAAATAATGTCCCACCATGCCAAGTAAAATATCCTGGTCAAGCCAAAAACAAGTATAAGTTAACATTAACAAGTACCCCGCCATGTCAGGTAAATGATCCTGGTCACGGCACCAAATTGTAATGAGTGTTGTTGGTGAACCAACCGTTTGGTTCACCAACTTATAAATAAATATATAATAAATAAATAAAGACGTAATAAACTTAAACTATTTAGTTTAACTTGAACGATATATAACTTAATCACTACATAGTATAAAACAAAGTCGCATTTTTCTGTCCGTCCCTATGTATGCATAAATCTTTAAAACTACGCAACGGATTTTGAAGCGGTTTTTTTTAATAGATAGAGTGATTCAAGGGGAAGGTTTATATGTATAGCCCACCCCCGCTTTGCACGGGCGAAGCCGGGGCGGGCCACTAGTAAATAGATAAAATAATATATAAATAATATAAACTTGAATAAAGAAGAACTTAATAATAATAAACTTAACATTACATTGAACTTAAAATTAAAATTAATATTAGATTTAAAATTAGATTTAAATTAACTTAAGATTAGATTGGCCAGTGATTGTCTAGTAGTGAGGACCCTTATGTTGTGCCGCATTATAACCTAAGAACGTTTAGTGATGGATTGGTATATATATTACAAAAGGTTTCCCTAACCATCCCTACTGCAATATATGACCTAAGTAACATATGGTGGAAACCATATAGTATGACTAAATGATATCCAAGTGTTAGTGAAACAATGATACCTACAGAAGGTTTCCCACACATTCCTATTACCTGAAGACCCTATATGACCTAGCTAACCTATATGACATAGATGCCCTATATGACCTAGGTAATCTATATGACCTAGATACCCTATATGACATAGCTAACCTATATGACCTAGGTAACATATATGACCTAGGTAACCTATATGACCTAGCTAACCTATATGACTTAGCTAACCTATAATATTTTATTCTATGGAGATCATGGTAAACACATAGTATGCTAGTAAATCAGACCAAGAGTCATAACAAGAGAAATAATTCTATCTGGAGTATAACATTAGAGATCAAGAAACTACTTATTATTATATTTGCAGCGGGACTAAGGGAAAAGGCCCCAATTCCCCGCCTTAACCTGTGAGCTTCGACTAGCCTGACTTGGACACTCTCCACCCCGCAATTTGTGGAGAATTGTGTTGAATATTCCACAAATTATGTAGTTTCATTTCTCTTTAAAACTACTTTAATAATTACTCTAATGTAAAATCTAACATTACCACTGGTTCACAAAGTCCATCCACAGAGAAGAGCCAGCAAGAAACTCTGTGATATTACTGCTACTCAGGGGTTTATTATTGAAAGGTCTGACTTTCAATTCTTACAAATAATCCAACTCTATAGCAAATGTAAATCTATTACTCCATTACAAAAGAGAGGGCTCAACTCATTGTACTACAAAATGAAGATATATTTGTTGATATCGTCTAAGTACAACGAATTGTTCTGATGATGATGATGATGATGCTTCGACTCTAGCATGAAATACAGCACACTACTGCATTGAATATGGTTATGCATCCCAGCCAACCCACAGCATGACAACCCAGAGACTATTCAGTAGGTACAATAAGTATTAGGTTTTTAGTAGTAGATGAACAATCAGATACTGCAGATTGATGGTGTGATTTCTTCTCTAATACTCTCACATAAGCACTCTTGCTAAGCAGGTATTTGACTGAACAGGTGGTTGCTTTCCTCATGAGCATTTAATAATTAGACTGATCTCTAAGTCTAGATTTCTCTCTCTATGAACAGTCCACTGACTTCCCAGTACTGACAGGTAACTAAGTGCACAACCACATCAAATAGGTAGTATCATATTGCTTAAGATGTTGATGATATTGCTTAAGATGTTCAAATGTTAAGTAATTATTTCAATGTTTTAACCTTGAAACTTTGACTAAGCTTAGATAAGTTAATGTTAAGGTTTCGACGCCTTACATATATAGATAAATGTCTCGCTAGGTTTTAAGTAGTACTCTGAGAAAGTCTAGGATACTAAATAGATCTTAGTTAAAACATAGGCATTAGATGACACAGTAAATCCCGAAATAACGTAAAAACAGTAGTCTACAAGCCATAAACTAACTACTATGAATGCACATCGTAATATCTCAGTGTACAAATACGTATCCTCGTAAAAATAAATACAAATATGTCTGAAATAACTCAGGAAAGTAGTTTACTAGGCCTCTTTCTAGTCTTTACGGTAATTCCTCGATCTATCACGTTATGCACTCTAATTGGAAAGTCCTCACCAAGTTCTGCTGCCAGATCAGGATCCTGAATCCATATATCCAAACCGTAATCCAAAAGCTTAAGCACTAACACAAGCACTGCACTCGCGGAGCCCTATGAACGCTTATATTAACACTGAAATCTAGGTTCTAACTAGATTAAGCACTAAACCGAGTAGCACACATCCGACAAGAGTTACGATCCGCGAATCAAATACTAGGCTAATTCACAGTACTGTCCTAAACCGAGTAGCCAGCCAGCACTCCAGGGTCCAGAGTTGCGGCTACAAAAGACCAGCGTAACGATCCGCGACGAAGAAAATTGTTAACTAACTAACTGTCCCTTGTTGCCTGCGACCCCTTTTATAAACACCAAAAATAGCTCCCCCCTCTGTCGAAAGTAGCTCCGCCTTTTTACCCTGATTCCCGAGCTCCCCGAGTTCGCCGAGTTCCCCGGGCCTCCGGTGTTACCCGTGCTTCACTTGTTTACCTTTATGTTTTCATTGTATTATTCTTTTATTTAAACCGTACATTTTAGGTATTTGGTTGAACTTTAAAGTATAGTTTTATACATTCCTGTAAATAAATATGTATTGGACTTAATTATTTATGTGGGAATCATGGCGTGATGAATATGAATTGGAGACATAGGTATAGTTTAGAATGAACAAGTCTGTGCTTGTTTTAGCCTCATTCCTAGTATGTACTTGTAAGTTTAACATAATTAATACTAATTATATGTACCTATATAAAATAAATAGTTAATACATAGTATTGATATAGCATATTTCGTTTTGTTGTTTGTATATTTGTGAATCACGATGGGGTAGATCGAAATCTGGCCCATCACAGGGTCTGGGTGTTTTCTATCTATAATATGTATGTATTTACAAAAAAAATGTATATAAGTAGTTTATCATCAATCTCGTTACCATAACACAAGCATTAAGTTGCTTAGCTTGGGACGAGATGGCGTTGTGTGAAATGTCCAATGATATTTATTTATTTATTTATTACATACTAATTAGATGCTAAGGTTACTAAAAATCTACTTTAACAAATCACGACATCTTAAATTTAACAAAGAACAAGGAGAAACAGATACAATTATGGGGTGTGAGGCTACAAAAGCTGCCAACTCAGCTGTGATGCCACGGAATATGGCACTGATTTTCAGTTGGAGCCGTGCAGTAACGTCATAGCGGGCAATTATAGAAAATAATAAATTAAAATAATTACTCATGTCATACATAAATATATTTACAGACTTAAACAGAAAACAAAAAACCAAAATATCATCAAATCATCTATATCTATACTATCTATACCTACCAATAAATAAAATTGGAGTGTCTGTTTGTAATAATAAAAGAACCACTTTTTACTAAATGCGTAAGTATGTATACACAGTACATAGACCAAAATAACTTTTTTTTTAATTTTTGTCTTTCTGTCTGTCTGTCTGTTTGTTGCGGCTAATCTCAGAAACGGCTGGACCGATTTTGACGGGACTTTCACTGATAGGTAGCTGATGATATAAGTAGTAACTTAGGCTACTTTTTTTTACTGGCTTCACCCCGCGGCATCACCCACGGTACGACAGTAAGTAAGCGCGGGTGAAACCGCGGGGCACAGCTAGTATAATATAATATTAGTATTTATTTATTACAAATATTAATATAGTATTAAAACTGTTATTATACTCGTAGTTATGTGGAAATGAGCTTCATCATATACTGTGTGTTAACAAAGGCTCTACTGCTTTGCGATTCTGTCCAATAATTCTATTTAAAGCAGAAACAAATCCGGTGCACCCTTTTATAACTATGTTTATCCAATGGCATGTAACAATTGTGAAATAAATATTTACTGTTGAGCTCTTAGACTAGCTAAGAACTGCTACCCACTTATAAGCCCACACTCTAAATGTATTCTACATTCAGAAAACGTGCACAATCTCCCGGGATTTGCGATAACGCTTTGTCCACGGATTTAGTTGAGATCTGGACATTTTGTACGTAAATGCATTTAGAACGAGAAAAGATATGTCAAATGATAGTGGCGGGCTTAGAATACGAAGTGTCACCACCCTCTGTCACCTGAGGGTGTCGTAAGAGTCGTCAAAAGGCGACAAAGCGGAAAACCTAGAACAAAGGAAGGAGAACATGATACGAAACCCTTTTTTTTTTTACTTCGGAGATCCTCATGGATTCCCGGCCGTTGGGAAATGGCCGGGCTATGTTGGACTCCGGGGCGCGTAGAGATGGTAAATTGCGCCCCGACCTACCCACTAAAACCGACGGCGATCCTTGACTACCCAAGCCATGGCCACGGGATTCACTCCCATTGCAGAGAGCATGCTCCGTGACCCCGGGGGCCTCGGCCCGCCTCATAGTGATACGAAACCCTGCGCCAACCCGTCTGGCGAGGGCGGAACAGTAGGCTAATTAGCCTCCCTGTGATGGGATGAGGCCCGTCTCAGCCCATTGGACATTAAAATGGTGGTGTTTAGTTTTGGTGAAGTTTCAGCGTCTCCGTAGCCCCGAGGTGTTATAGTCTATAAACTCATCATGAAGATTCAGTAAAGAAATAATTGTGCCGCCTTTGGATCAACGGGTCCCGGGTTCGATTCCGGGGTTAAACGTTACTCTTGCAGAAGGCAAAGGGCAAAGGGCAATGGAGAGGACTATGCTCGGAGTTTCCCTGCGAGATCGAATCAGAAATGAGGAGATACGCAGGAGAAACAGGGTCACCGACATAGCCCACCGGATTGCCAAACTTAAGTGGCAGTGGGCAGGGCACATAGCTCGCAGGACCGACGCCCGATGGGGCAGAAAAGTCCTCGAGTGGCGACCGCGTTCCGGAAGGCGCAGTGCTGGTAGGCCTCCCACACGGTGGACCGACGACCTGGTTAAGGTCGCCGGAAAGCAGTGGATGCGGGCGGCCCAGAACCGGCGTTTGTGGAGATCCTTGGGGGAGGCCTATGTCCAGCAGTGGACGTATTTTGGCTGAAATTATGAAATGATGACTCTTGCAGTTGGTTATAACCTGACTCGCGGGTGCAGTTCACAAACATGAAATTCACAAACACAAATGGTACCCGGACTCAGAGCAAGTGCCTCTGGTGTACACAAAGACACTTGCCCGGCCTCGGAATCGAACCCGGGACCCCGTGATCCAAAGGCGACATACCCAAGGCTTAGACCCCTAGCGGCTAGGTTACCGAAGTGTTATAGGACATTTTTACTGACCCAAACTGGTAACGGACAGAATGGTAACTTCGATTTTATACAGTGAACAACGCCCTTAGGGACTCAGCACACGAGTGATTAAGCTATTCAATGGGTACCGCCCACGTTCAGGTCCCAAATACATTATGCAAATGTGCGGTTCGCTCGCTAAGTGTGCATCCGGCCTTAGATGGGAGTCTTTGATTTGCTACAGGATGTAACACAAGGAGTATACAGGGTGTATTTAAAACCCTTTAAACATAAATGAAGGTTGTTTATTTATCTGGTTAGCATAGTATTCTTTTATAATAATAAATATCCTTGGACAGTTCACACAACGCCATCGCGTCCCAAGCTAAGCAACTTAATGCTTGTGTTATGGTAACGAGATGGATGATAAACTACTTATATAATTTTTTTAATTGTAAATACATACATTTTATAGATAGAAAACACCCAGACCCGGAACAAATACTTGTAGGTCGTACAAATATTTCTTCCGTGTGGGAATCGAACCCGCGACATGCTGCGCAGCAGTCGATCGCTCATTTTTGTAAGCAAAAAAATATAATCTGTTAGCAGAAATAGCTAATAGATCAGCAACTCATGGCGAGCAAGCATTCCGGAATCAGTCACCAATTTATGTCATTCTAGATGGTTGTAATTATTTTTGTAGATCATATTGATTACAAGCGACCCACCCCGGCTTCGCACGGGGCAATGATGAAACTCTAAATTTACCAGTGTTTCTCTACAATATTATGGATGTATCCTTAAAAACCTTCATCTTGAATCCAACTCCACTATATCTATTAAAAAAAACAGCTTCGCAATCCGTTGCGTAGTTTTAAAGATTTAAGAATACATAGAGACGGACAGACGACAGCGACTTTGTTTTATAATATGTAGTGAGTAGTGATGATGATATAGGCTGCAATGAGCTCCTCCTGTTTAATACAATTTTGGTAAGCACCTTAACATTTATGGGGATGAAAAATAGATGTCCGATTCGCAGACCTAATCGATAAGCACACAAAATTTCACAAAAATCGGTCGATCCATTTCGGAGGAGTTTAATTACGAACACCGTGACTCGAGAATCTCAGGAACTACTGGTCTGATTTCAAAAAATCTTTCAGTGTTAGATAGTCCATTTATCGAGAAAGGTTATAGGCTATATCAAAAGAATTAGGGATAAGTATGAAAATTGCGATTTTGTAAAGCAAGGTGTAAAATCGGAAACCTATTTATGCGTGCCCTGCAAAAACTATTGACAATAAAACAAAATGATGTACTACGGGTTTGTAGGTCTTATAAAGATCTACAAAAAAGTCTACAGAGTACATATCAAACTATCATAGTTTAGTCACAATAACCGCTTTTATGTTCATAAAAAATATGCATAGAGATAAGCACGGGTTCGAAGCCGCGCGCAAAAGCTAGTTTTATGAAAAAGAAAAAGTGCTCGTCCAGGAAACGTGGTATAAAATCAGGCTTCCAATTGCGTTCCGTTATATTACAAGACCCAAATCAGCAGTTAATAAATTTCCCCAAAATATGACATAAATTTCTTTTCTTTTGTAAAACTCCGGTGAGATAAAGCTATTGTATAGCACCTTCCAAACACATTATGTTAATTTTGCGTTGCTGACGTCGTGTGTGTACACGCTCTTATATCGACGGCAATACTTTAATGTAAATGTGGGTACGTTTTATAGCTCCATTTTTGAAGGTAGCCTTTTTTAAATACGTTACTTGAATGCCTTTGCCACTAGGCTTGCGTGATGGAAAGCAACGCCAGGGTCTAAGATGGAGCAGGCAAAGGAAATGCCCTGTCGGGCACCGGCTCTCATATACACACGACTAAAATGTATTCATAAGATATTCGTAGACATTTGTGTAGGAGGAAGCGCAAACAGGTTTGCGCAAATTGAGTATGCGAACCCATTCGCATAGCCGCTAAGTTTGCGAATGAATGTGACGGCCCTTCACATGCGCGCAAACACTGCTGCCATATCTTTTTCTGTAATCTCTTTTTTAGAATATTCTTTGAAGTTATAATAATATAAAACAAGGATATTTTTCCACCTCAGAAACATATTTATTATTCAAAAATTGCTCCGCTATCTTGGAAATCGCCGCGACTTAAGTAGCATCGATTATGTAGCAACAGGCGCGACGCGAGTCGCGGGGCGAATGTCGGCAACGCGACTCGTGTACGAACCTCAATGGATTTGTATGGCGGTAGTCGCTTGAAGACGTCTACCGCCATACAAATCTTCAGTCTTCGATACTCAACGACAAATAGTTGAGTATCGAAGATTTGTCGACGATTGTACGAACTATACAAAGGGCCGTAGTCGCCCCTCACGACACCGTCCAGATTAAATGGGTTGGTGAACTTGTGTATTCTATATCCGTCAGTACATGACTCTAAATTTATCACCGAATAACCTTATGTTTACATAGGGAAAGGTCACGCGCGAATATTTGCACCCACGCACGTCGCGTTCATATATATTCGTTTGACTTTCCACCCAAATAGTGCTTTGACTTTTTACGTAAAAAATGGTACTGGCTATAAGGGACTTTGAGGCAGTTATTTATTTAAAACCTCTGACAAAAAATGTAACATGTGTGAGGATTGCCTTCAATGTATTACATTGGTTGGTTAAGGAGGGCGATGGCTGCGCCATGCGTCATGCTTGTGAACAGGTGCCATTGCTGGGGGTCAGTTAGCTCATAGCACAAGAATATCGCGCACCATACATTGTTAAGGACACGTTCACACTGTACTGTATTATATTTTATTGGCTTACGGCTTTATTGGCTTCTTTACTATACTTTAAAGCACAATACGAGTAGTATAGCGTAGTCTGAAAGCAGCTTTACAGCTGGTCTAACCATACAGGGTGTAGATGTAAACAAACCTTTGTGTATTCATTTTAATGCTCATGTGCCAACCCTATAAGAATAGGTAAAAATTTTGATCACTCTTTAAAAGGTTTCCCTCTGATAGTTCTCTACTCATGTGACCGAATTGCCATATTTGTATTTGACCCCAATTACCAACCAATGAATAGTTTACTTTACTCCAAAAACTGTCAGTAATGAGTTCAGAATAAAAAAAATAAACATTAAGTAGGTATTTGTGAAGATTTTGTTGCATATATCGAAAAAATCGGGTGATTTTCAAAAAGTTCGAAAATTAATATCTCGAAATCCATGACACTTTTCTTCAGTCATATTTTTTTGTGGAGAAGACCTAGGGCTAGCCTACTTCCAGTGTTGCTGTGGCGTGCTATATCTGGGACACCCTGTATCATGACCCTGTAGTGTACCCATCCGGCTCCGAGCACATCCGAACGGCTCCGAGCGCATCCGACCGGCTTCAAGTGCATCCGACCGCCTCCGAGCGTATCCGACCGGCTGCGAGCGATTCCGACCGGCTGCGAGCGCATCCAACCGGCTCCGAGCGCATCCGCTTTCAGGTCGCTTCCAGCCGGTCTATGTGAAATAGTTGGCGGCTCCGCTCCGACCAACTCCAAGCGCATACGATCCGGTCTGTGTGAAAAGAAAAATGCGCGCCGATGCTCTCCGAGCCGGTCTGTGTGAACGGACCCTGAGGGTGTCGTAGGAGGCGACTAAAGGAACACAAAAGGCAGATCACCTAGCCGTAAGAGAATGAGTTTAACGATGAGAAGTAGTACTCAGTATATTACAAGTAAAAAGATTATCATCATCAATTCAGCCAAAAGACGTCCACTGTTGGACAAATTTTCAGGAAGGCCGGTTGTGAACTGCCCGCATCCATCGCTTTAAGGCAACCTTCACCAGGTTATCGGTCCACCGCGTGTGAGGCCTACCAGCACTGCGTTTTCCGGAACGCGGTCACCACTCGAGGACTTTTCTGCTCCATCGGGCGTCAATCCTGCGGGCTATGTGCCCTGCCCATTGCCAAAAAAGGAATTTTCGCTAAACTTACAATGCGGGTCTTGGAAACCCTCTGTGTCGCGAAAGATTTGCTAAGTAAGGTTTTCTCTACGCGTGGGTAGTGTTTACTTATGAAAATGCGCAAGGGTCTTCAAAGTTTGAGAACCAGTGTATAACTCAGCTACCGTGTTCTGTGTTTCTTACTTAAACATTACGTATACTGTACGTTATATTGTGGATTTTACTTGCCTATTATAGTTTTTATTGCGTCTCCGTGGTGACGGATTTAGAATACACAATGTTACCAACCCACACTATCCTGAGGGTGTCGTAAAAGGCTGTCCGGGGGTATATTATAGCTAGAGGTAATGAATAACTAAAGAGTGTTCAGTGAGGAATGGTATTTAATTATCTTACAGAGATTACCTACATTAAGAGCGCGGTTATTACAAGTACGTGACTTGACCAGGCGGGCGTATGCAAGCTACAGGCGGAACCGCGGGGTATTGCTTGGTCGGCAATTTACCCATACATGTGTCCCTACAAGGCGACTAAAGGAGCGTAACCTAGCCACCTAGATCACCTAGCCAAATGAGAACGAAAATCGATACAAACCCTGTGCCAACCCGTCTTGCCAGCGTGGCACAGTAGGCTAATGGCGCTCCATGAATTTGGAGGAGGCCCGACTCAATAGTGAGTAATATATGGGCTGAAACGATTATAGTTTTTGATGTCGTTTAAATATGTTTATCAATAAAATTTGCCTTCCGCCATATAAATACTTCATGTTTTTTATTTAGATTTGTTCAAATCGTATCATAAATGACGAAGTTACGAGTCTGCGGTGGCACTGATACAAAAAGTCCTTTTTTGAAGTCGTTTAAATAGCAACTAAGTAATCCAATTGATGGTTAGTCTAGGTCTAGACGTTGTGGCCCACGGGGAGAGGCCAGACGAAGAGCGGTACACGGAGTCCCGGTGGGTTTTGGTTCTGGGGACTCCTCTGTCATCAGAGTCGCCTCGGAAGCCTTAAGCTATCGCGATACACGGCGTGGTGAATGCAGTGGAGGCGAGACGTTAAGGCCAGGGCTGCCACCACTAGCATCGGAGGGGTGGCCAGGCAGGTGCCCTGGCTGCCACTTCAACCGCGTGGGTTGGGCGCCACTTCATCCGGCGCTTGACGGGGGCACATACAATGTCCCGCATGTGCCTCTAGGTGGGTTGGGGAGCGTCCAGAGCTCCCCATTAAAGCGTGGGGCCCGCTGGTAAAAGCGGTTCAAGGCCGCATCAGGGTCACGGAGCATGCGGGGAGCATGCTCCGTGCACTGGGGAGTGGAACACTTGGCCCTGTTTCGGGCAATCCAGGTTTTTTTTAAAATAAAACGCCGTTGGTAAGTTAGGGCGCTTTTTTTGGACGCTTTCAATTTCTTTTGGACGATTTCAATATGATCAGAGTATGCCGGGCACGAAATAATACAACTATATTCCAAAATACTGCAGACTAGATAATAATATAAAGTAAAAAAGTGTTTTTTTTTTAATCTTTCGTGGTTCTATTTATAAAGCCGAGTATTTTTAGACGTTTGCTAACAATATTCGAGTTATAATTTTAGGCTTTATCGGCGTTATAAAAACATCTTAACAAAAAGCCGTCACTATTAATGAATATTTAAAAAAAGAAATTTAATTAAGACGCCAGTATCTAACAATCTGCTTTAATAACTGGGCCGGTAAGTACCTTTTTGTTTGGCTTTCATTTCTTTACAAAACGCTACTTAGCCTCATAAACATCACCGTCTCAAAGGTCACTGCCCACGCGTGATGTGAACCTAGGACCCTCTTTACATCCTCGTGATGTATTGACAGGTCGACAGGCGTTGTCACGCGACATGACCGGGTTTCGCCTACATCAAAGTTGGGCTTAATTCTGCTACAAAAGGCGTTAACCGTAACAAGATTTTTCATATCAACAATCATTTTACGCATGAATAGGCCAACGGTTCGGCAACTATACATCATCATCAGCCCACACTAGTCCACTGCTGGACATAGACCTCCCCTAAAGAGCGCCATAGAGTCCTGTCATCTGCTTGATGCATACAGCTGCTGTCCGCAACTTACTGTACATACGTACGACAAATAACTATGATTGTCGTTAAATTTATCTCAAATAACTGTCAAATACTAATCACTACATAAAACAAAGTCGCTGTCGTCTGTCCGTCCCTATGTATGCTTAAATCTTTAAAACTACGCAACGGATTTAGACGCGTTTTTTTAATAGATAGAGTGATTCAAAAGGAAGTTTTATACATTTAGATGTTCACCATTACACCCGTGCGAAGCCGGGGCGTGTCACTAGTAAAGTATATATCTGATTTGCTTACATTATGAACCGTCCATCAAAAAGTCTTTGTATAAAATGGTTTTAACAAAAAATGTATGTAAATCAACTTCAACTATTATCATATAATTCTCAGCCCATAAATCACCCACTGCTGAGTCGGCCTCCCCCAACTGTATGGAGGGTAATAAGAGCGCAGATTTAGTTGTTTAAAAAAAAACGATAGACTGCCTCCTCCTTCAGTCCCGTTAACCTGATATTTGGCCCTATGCGACTATTACGCGAGTTGCTCACACAAATCTGTCTTATCCAAGCCTTGTACCTAAAACGGCGGTTTAAAAATTAAAAAAAAACAACTACTGAATTTCTTGCCGGCTCTTCTCTGTAGAGCTGCATTCCAAGCCGGTGGTATATGGTGAATTTTCAATTTCAGAAGCAGAATTGATTTTATTTCGTGGCTTGTCTCAAAAGTGCTCTAATGAGTCAACTTGATTAATATGCCTTTGATTCCAGTCCTACGCTGGGATATATTTAAAAAAATATTCCCTCCGAGTATACACATTGAGCTTACGTCAGGCCTCTGACGTCAGCAATATTAAATGAGCAACAGATAACAGCAATAAGATTACATCTGTTACAGTGATGCTGAATATTGACGCAGTTGGTGCATTCCGATTACAATTACGCACCATATTATGCTTGCTCTCACAAATCTATCTTACCGTTCATCATCATCATCATCATTTCAGCCAAAAGACGTCCACTGCTGGACATAGGCCTCCCCCAAGGATCTCCACAAAGGCCGGCCCTGGGCCGCCCGCATCCACTGCTTTCCGGCGACCTTAACCAGGTCGTCGGTCCACCGTGTGGGAGACCTACCAGCACTGCGCCTTCCGGAACGCGGTCGCCACACCATCTTACTGTTATTAGAATCCAAAATTAACGACTTAAAAAATCAATAATTGAGTCTCTTGCTGGCTCTTTTCCGTAGAGCTGGCTTCTGAACCGGTGGTTAAAGTTAAATGTTTCGTATCTTCCTTCTTCTACGGCTAGATTCACAATAGAAACTACACTTGATGCCACCCGCCTGGGCAGGTTGGCACATAGACCAACTTCCCCTCATAAACTGGGAGTAGGAACGACTGATTAGTAAGTCATTTATGGCACCAGATGAAAGTGACTTTATAACTTTCACTAATGTAATTTCCTTGCGGTGCGTTTTCACTAAATTTTAAAACAATATTTATGTACTTTAATTAAAAACGTGCAACCTTTTTGTAATTTAATTAACATTACATAGTTGGGCGTGATTTATGCGGGAATCATGACCTCTTCGGTCGTAGGGGCTGACAACCCTGTTTTGTCGAGGTCATATGACGGTGATGCTTTTCTGACAGTCCAGAAACTACAGAAGAACAAAGTGACACTCCGAGACAAGTTTTTTTTTAAACGTAACGCCTGTCTCCAAACATACAAACTAAAGTTTACAAATATAAAATTCGCAAAAACAAATGACACCCAGTCATACATTCACACCTTCCATGCACAATTTCTCATTCTTACAATCCATTCATCTCTTTTGATCTGCGAGGACAGGTTTTATCTTATATATTGTATACATACAACCCACAGTTCTACGGTATTCACTTCTACTACTGCTCACCACTGCTGATCTGGGCCTCCTCTCATCACAGGGAGGGCTTTTCTTGTTAGAAACGAAACCTCTGCTCTAGGTATAACACGGGGGAAGTTTACAAACATGTAATTCATACACACAATTAGTCAATTAGTTACTGTGCCACGTTGGTCAGACCGGTCATTTTGTCGGGTCTTACGACACCCTCAGGATGGAATTGGGTGGCGATATTATGTATTCTATACCAGTTACCACACGGATATAGTATTGGCAGGGTACTAAAACAGTCAAAACCGAAAATCAACATGCGATTGATTGTCGATTTTGATGCTATTGAGTTAGCTATATTGAGGGATTGTGGTGTTATCTTCCAAGTAAATATGGGAGTAACCCTAATATTAGCAACGAAGATTTAGCTAAAAATAGACTTTTCCTTCATTCATATCTCGCTTTCATACAAAATAATCCTCGGCTCCGCTTTCGGAAAAGCCGTGCTACCTATAATGAGATTTTCCCTAACGAAATTACTCGATACGTTGTCAACGTGGTTTTTGGTCATCGACAAAATATAGTGCCACGAATATGACGTGTGACAAGTTAGTTTCCTACAAAAAACACGACACGTAAAAACCAAATACTTTAAATGTGGGTTATCTTTCATATTCCATACTAGTTGCGCATCGCGATGTTACCCGCGTGGTGATAGAATTAATTTTTTAGTCAGATTTATTTTCTACTTAATTAATTGTAATATTTTGGACATTTCACACAATATCTTTATAAATTGTAGCCTATGTATGTGTTAATCTGATGTAGTAGTCAGTCAGTAGTTTTTACGAAAGAATAACATTCATCCATCCATACTTACAAACTTTCTCGTCACTACATAGTATAAAACAAAGTCGATATTTTCTGTCCGTCCCTATGTATGCTTAAATCTTTAAAACTACGCAACGGATTTTGAAGCGGTTTTTTTAATAGATAGAGTGATTCAAGAGGAAGGTTTATATGTATATCCCACCCCCGCTTTGCACGGGCGAAGCCGGGACGGGCCACTAGTGTATAATATTAAGTATATTATATCATAATTTTTTATAGTACTTGAAATTGAAAGCGCTTTCAATCCACATCAAACTACACGCTAGCGAAGCGGGGGCATTTGAATTGACATTTGAACTCCGAACGTAGCCTCTAAGCAATATATTTATGATTAACGCTTTTTAAATTAAGAACATGCACTGTTTTGTTTATGTTATGTTCAAAGCCAGCCAGCCAGCTTAATGAGTAAAGTTATATTTGCAACATCACTCTGTCTATGGTTGTGAGGAGGAATTTCACATTATGGCTTTGCAAATAAACGGACGATGAGTACACAAACTGCTGCCCGTAGTCGGATGATTAAAAAAAATTAAGAAGCCTAAACTACTCTTGGTCCGTGTGACAAAGATAGAATACATACTGTCACCACGCCATTCTATCCTGAGGGTGTCGTGTCATGGTGTTTCTATAGCTCAGCCCATATATGACCCACTGCCAAGTCGGACCTCCTCCAATTATATGAAAAGTAATTAGTCTACTGTGCCAAGAACAGCACGGGTTTCGTATAAAAAAAAAACTTGCCTTCCGTCTATGTATACATATAGGCCTTGTTTTTTTCCTTTTGTCAACTCTTACGACACCCTCACGATGGAATGGGGTGGTGACCTTATTCTAAATCCCATGAAGTGCCAGTAAGACACGATGTAAATGCGAGCCTGCTAAATCCCAAAACGTAGAAAGGTATTGCCATTGGCATAAGTTATTTTAGGAAATAACCTATGCGAACTACTAAATATTCAATGTGAACGACCCGAAGTGTCACTGAACAATGTTATTGGAGCTTAATCGAATCGTGCGGTATTTTTTTCAAAACGAATTCCTGCTCTAGGTACCACCAGTGCCGGATTAACCACGTAGCAAGAGTAGAAATAAATACGGGCCCCGCGCGAAAGGGGGCCCCGCATATTTAAACCCACTCATCACTGACTGAGCGTAATTTTTTGAATGAAACTTATTAAGCTGTCGTCGTTCCTCGTTTCAGCCCATGAGTGACCCACTGCTGAGTCGGGCCTCCTCCAAATTCATGGAGGGAAATAAGCCTACTGCGCCACCACGGGTTTGTATCAAGTTCTCCTTCTCTTGCGGCTACGTGATCTGCCTCTTGCGTTCCCTTAGTCGCCTCTTACGACACCCTTGGGACGGTATGGGTTGGTGACACTGTGTATTCTAAATCTGTCACTACACGGAATATTAAGATGTGGAATGTATTAATTACCCACAAAATTGTAACCAATTGTATTGTGTTGTATAGATAGCAAAGAAACGTATTGAGTATTGAATTGTATTTTTACCACTTTATACATGAGGTAAGAACCCATAGCAGAATAAAGGGCTTTTTGAAAGAATTTGCTGCGGGCCCCGCGATTGCTCCGGCACTGGGTACAACCTGTATCGCGAGGGAAGTTTACAAACAATGGCATGCAGATTCGGAGCAAGTCCTCTGGTTTACACCAAGACACTTGCTTGACCCCGGAATGGAACCAGGACCCGTGATCTAAAGGCAAAAGCATTTAGCCGCTAGACACATGTGGCAGTTATTGGTTATTTATTTAAGGTATGTATGTATAAGTTGTATTCCATATAGGTAACAGATTTAGGTTTACAGGTTATATATACCTAGAGCTGGGATTTCGTTTTTTAACCCCCGACGCAAAAAGAGGAGTGTCTGTCTGTCTGGCTCCGTAGCTCGCGAACGGATGAAGCGATTTCAATACAGTTTTTTGTATGACAGGTGAGTTACGGGCGAGTGTTCTTAGACATGTTTGATGAAAATCGGTTGAATCGTTTAAAAGTTATGGGGGGTGAAAGTGGGGAAGAATAACCGAAAGTCTGCAAATATAATCGAGTGGGGTCTCAAATGAAAGCGCATCACGTGCACATTACAAAATAATATGTTTTATGAAAATCAGTTGACCTTGAAAAAAATCTGGGGGTAAAAGGGGGGGGGGGTCGAATACCCAATATCTGCAAATATGTGGTGGGGAGAAAATGATGATGCGACAAGAATCTATGTATTGACTACTTAACAACATCTACATCATAATAAACGTGTACCTGAAAAAAGCAGAAAATTAACCAGGGGTCAGGTAATAAATAAGTAGGAGCGGTCCCCCAACGTGATTATTTTTTACAATTCGTGTCGTGCGTTTATTAAAATTTTTAATAAAAAGAGAATGAAGACATGTTATGGTGAGGTATTATTATCTCTTTACAAGTATTATTAGATAACCGACGTAAAGAAGAACGCCATGCCTTTGGTCCTCGATGTTGTCTGTATTGAATGCCGGCCCGCGTGAAGTAGGTAATATCAAGCATTATCTCACAGACACGCTTCAATAACCAAATACTTACATCGCGCTATCGAAGTTTACAGAACAATTGGCATGCATAATAAACCCCGGACAACAATCTTATCATCAGCTATTCCACATCGCTTACTTACTTTAGTGTCTTCTAAATCCGTCACTACACGGAACAATCCTTACTTCACTTCACGTCAATCAGTTAGACTAATGGAGCTGACTCCATTCCTCTTCAAAAGCGAATTAGCCTCAACTAGCTTCGTTATTGAGCAATGAAAGCAGCTGAAGAGCTAATCAAGCGCAGGTGAGGATATGAAAACTCCAAGAGCTTTAATGGATTTCGGTATAGATATAATTCCTAAGACAGAGGTTTCTAGAAAGTTTATTAAAAATATGCATTTAACTAACTGACCCCGCAAACGTTCTTTTCCGGTATAAATATAGTAATTAATGTAATTTTTAATGTAAAAATACTGTAATTTTGTTTTATTGATAACGTTCCCTGGGCATGCAGAAAACGCTCACGGTGTCCAGAGATCTTGCAGCTAGGTGTTGAGCTGGAGATTTTATCAATTTAATGGCTGGATCCCAAGCAGGTGATACCTGTCAACTATCCCCTCTATTGAAATTTGGATGTTTTTTAATTTCAATAGCCCCGCGGATTATTCTTATCATAATCATTGCATCCCAAGAATTTCCACGACTGCTGCAAAGCATATGAAACGTCGGGATTAAATATCAATATAGATTTATCTTTTAATTTATACTAGGTGTTATCCATATATGTTATCCCCATTCCATCCTGAGGGTGTCGTAAGAGCCGACATAAGGAAAAGACTAGGCCGATAACCCAGCCACAAGAGAAGGTTCCAGTGCCAACCCATCTGGCCAGCGTGGCACAGTAGGCTAATTACCCTCCACGTAATGGGAGGAGGCCCGACTCAACAGTGGGTAATTTCTGGGCTGATTAGTAGTAGAAGATGTTATCCGTGTGATGGCGGATTTAGAATACACTATGTCACCATCGTATTCCATCCTGGGGTTGTCGTAAGACCCTACAAAAGGAAATTACAAGGCCAATATCCTAGCCGCAAGAGAAGGAAAACTTAATACCCTGTGCCAACCCGTCTGGCCAGTGTGGTGCATTAGGTTAATTACCCTCCATGTAACTGGAGAAGGCCTATAGGTGGCCTATCTAAAAATATCTACGCTAATTGGCATATGTTTTTGGTTCCTTGTAGACAGACTTTCAGTGACCTTTATAATTATCGTCTGCCTGTTTTTATGTAATTCTTGAACCAATAAGGACCATATTCTATTTATAGAGGTATTCTTACGTTTTCATAATAAAAATTCATGAAATATCTAATCCTGTGATTATTAACTTAATTATAGTTTTCAAGGTTCTGTGAAATAAGAAGATTAATGAAAAGGAATTAATTTGTTGCTTTTATAAATTTAAGGTATTATCGAGATATTATACTAAATTGATTGAACATGTATTGTGGTAGGTACCATGACTTGGCTTGCAGGACACTTCATGTGTGTGTAAGTTTGCTTATGTGCCATAAATATGGCAGTGTGTAGCTCTTTGTCTATGACCTAGACATGGAAATATACTGCTTACTTGCCAGAATTGAATTGGCAATAAATTTTGTCTCCGAGTCACACTACACATAATATATCTCAGCTCTCGAAGACCTCGCAAAGGAAAAAGGGCTTTTGTCATCATAATTTGTCACAGAATCGTTTTGCTAGGATGACACACCTGTCGGGTCCTGTAGCTCTCTAGCTAAGACATCGCAAAGGAAATGGACCGCTTATTTGCGAGCATTGAAGACGCCATAATTTGTCTCCGAATCATTTTGCCACAATGACATACATGTCACAGCCTATAGCTCTCAGACTGAGACCTTGCAAAGGAAATAGGCCGGTTATTTGCGAGAATTGAATTCGCGTGGGTGTGAGGCCATTGGAAAAGCATTTTATATCTCGTCGAGCGCGGCATTGTGTTTTCTGAATAACCAACAAAAATGTTTCAATACGAACAGCGCTGGCTTTGATCGGCCTCTTTTGTTCTGGTGATTTAATGAGGCCATTTTAAAAATTAGTTAAACACACTTTCTGGCATTCTCTCTCAGATAGTACCCGTCACACTGTTCTCCTCCAACTATACGAAGTTTATCAAGGAATTTAGCTTTATTAAGCTTCATCATCATAATTTCAGCCAAAAGACGTCCACTGCTGGACATAGGCATCCCCCAAGGATTTCCACAGAGGCCGGTCCTAGACCACCCGCATCCATCGTTTTCTAGCGACCTTAGCCAGGTCATCGGTCCACCGTGTGGGAGGCCTACCAGCACCTACAGCCACTCAAGGACTTGGGGCCCCATTGGGCGTCGGTCCTGCACGCTATGTGCGCTGCCCACTGCCACTTAGGCTTAAAGGGGTTTTATCAAATTTTCTTCTTAGTTCTTATGAGGTTGTCTGCCTCTGGTGTTTATATAGTCGCTCTTGTACCCTCAAAACCAACTGAGGGTACAAGAGCGACTATATATGTAGTTTTGTGTACCTATTTCATTAGTAGCCTCAATTTTATAGTTTTATTGGTTGTAGCTTGACCAACGGGGTTTTTAAAATGGATTAACTAACGTGATGTCAAACTCAAACTCTTAACGAATTAACTATAGCTACGTAGGTTTTATCACAAAACTGTTATATATCGTCATATTTAGAATTACCCATATAATCTTACGACGACCGACGCTAGGTCTTTAAACACACCTACCAGTCGTCATATCTACATTCACACCATTCGTACACAATTCCTCATTCTTACAATCCATCCATCTCTTTCGTTTTGTCCTTGTGTGCAAACTGTAAAATTCACACAAGTCTCATTCCAATTTATGACGTTGCCCGAATCTCGAATATTTTCGCAAGCACACCGAGGACGCATTTCAAAGCCGTGTTTACTGATATTGGTTCCGTCTTGTTTTCATATTATACTAGCTGCACCCGCGGTTTTACCCGGGTGGTGATGGAATTAATTTTTTCGTCAGCTTTTTTTATCTTACTTGCCACTTATTGTTATATTTTGGTCGAATCAGAAATGAGGAGATACGCAGGAAAACCAGGGTCACCGACATAGCCCACCGGATTGCCAAACTTAAGTGGCAGTGGGCAGGGCACATAGCTTGCAGGACCGACGCCCGATGGGGCAGAAAAGTCCTCGAGTGGCGACCGCGTTCCGGAAGGCGCAGTGCTGGTAGGCCTCCCACACGGTGGACCGACGACCTGGTTAAGGTCGCCAAAAAGCAGTGGATGCGGGCGGCCTAGGACCGGCCTTTGTGGAGATCCTTGAGGGAGGCGTCTATTGGCTGAAATGATGAACCTAAAAATTGGGAATATGGCAAGAAACAAGATGTAGGACTTCTATAATTTCGCTAATGATTTCGTATTTTCTCATTCCATCGACGACCTTAAGCAAGCGCAGACTGCTTTAAGAAAGCAGTTGGCCTCGTACACATGGAGGGTAATTAGCCTACTGTGATACACTGGCCAGATGGGTTGGCACAGGGATGGAATGGGGTGCAGCGTCACAGTGGAATGCGTTTAGACGAACTGTGGCGCCCCAAGCGTGTCGTGTGAGGGTGTACCGCTGGGGTATTAGTGGGTAGACGAGTCGTTTTCGGAGTACCACATAATCGCCGACTTTTAGGTAGGTTATTTCTTTCTTTTTATATTTTTGGCTTCTATGGCTTTCTTTCTTTTTTATATTTTGTTTACCTACATAATTTAGTTATAGTATACTTACCTATTTTTTGTTAATTGTTTATGTATGTGGCTTCGTGTTCGCCCCGCGTATTAGGTTCACACTGAAAATCAGTTGCCATGTTGTGATCTTCGTCGCAACACGGCAGAATATGCTGAGTGTGGACCTTTTTTGTGACTGAACACGGTGTGCACACGTAATGTAGGTACCTATTATATAGTTCGTTATAAGCTTTTTTTACTGTGTGTGTTAGGTACATACCTACATGTTATTGTCAGTATTTCTCTGTAGTGCGCCGTGTTCTTTGCACAATAAAGAATTTCTCTCTCTCTCTCTCTCTCTCTCACAAGTGGCAGCGGTATGCATAGAGCATTTCCCTAGCAAAACAAAAAAAGGGGAGGAAATGCTGTGGTGGCACTATGTATTCTAAATCCGTAATTTATTTGTGTTAAAATAATATGTCAATATCGTCGCCACTAATATATCCGCTGATATATGTAGGAAATATAGAAAACACGTTTCATGGTGTGGACATTATTTAATTGACAACCGCAGAAATATGATAGCTGTAAAATCGTCGTCGAACCCAACCGGCCAGTATACTACATATGTTTATCTTCTATACATATACATACATACAAATAAATAAAATTGGAGTGTCTGTTTGTAATTATAAAATAACCACTTTTTACTAAAAGTAGTACATAGACCAAAACATTTTTTTTTAATTTTGTCTGTCTGTCTGTTAGTTCCGGCTAATCTTTGGAACGGCTGGACCGATTTTGACGGGACTTTTACTGATAGGTAGCTGATGATATAAGGAGTAACTTAAATAAGGAAACTTTTTTAGACTAGCTTCGCCCCGCGACGTCACGCGCGGTACGACAATAACCGCGGGCAACATCGCACCCCTGCGAAGCCGGGATGGGCCGCTAGTTAGGTATAAATTTGCGTCTTCAATATTTCTATAGAAATGTGTATGCTCTATGGCGAGCTCTGATTGTAATAGACTTCTTTTTTTTTTCTCTCTCGCTCTCTGTTTTTGACGCTGCTTGATTGTTGTAAATGTCTGCGATCTAATCTCTTTAAATAAATCAGTATAATAAGTAAATCAGTGTTTGTTGTCCACACAAGTTAACAATTTGCTCTCATCAAACCGCGGCCCTGAAGTAGGTAGTTGAAGAACGCCTTTAAATTTAGTATGTTGATCGGGGTTCTAATTAACATTATTCGCGCCCCGAAGGTCTACATACCCCGGTCAGTCCCCAACAGGATCCTCAACCATAAAAAGGATAGACGCCAGTAGAATTTGCGACGCCCACAAGGCGTGGGCGAGAATTAAATTAAATGAACTCTCAAATATGGTGTGGTTTATTAAAAATACTTAGAACGTACTTTTGGGCGTTGCTGGATTTGTGTAATGCGTGGGTTTCGAGCCAGCTATATATCTAGAATTCCAGAAATAATTACTCACAGCCTTCGGATACGTTGGCAACAGTTTAACCGCAGCATAGTGAGGATTTTATGTATTTACACACACAACACCGTACATATTATGATATTACATATACACATGCTTAAGCCTGATGTGCCTGTCAGTTATTGGCATACACAACATTGGCAAATCTTGGTGACATTTAATACATTCCAACAAAAAAAAAACAAGCAATTTTATTTTTTTGTTTTTTAATATTCATGTACCTACATTAATGATTCCAGAATTTTCTTTTTAAAAAGGGGAAATTGTTTAAATAATATGTTGCAAGTAATAGTGACTTTTTTTTTAAATATAATATGCGGTACTCCAACTTTAATTAATTGAGGCCGCGGACTACCCACAGTTATCGTATACACAAAAACATTACCCGCCTTTTTGGGTAGTCTATAAAAGTGTATGGAGACCACCAAGCGTGGGGCAAGGGCTGAAAGATCATGATCATTTGTAACATGAAAATGTATAAGAGTTTTGTGATCAAACCCACATGAGTAGAGTTCCTTTTGCATTTGAGAGAGTTAGAGTAGAGTTTAATAATTCTTCTTTTGAGTCTCGGTTTAGTCGCCTCTTAAGTTACCCTCAGGATGGAATGGTTAGAGACATATTGTATTGTAAATCCGTTTTAAACCCACCGACATAGTTTTAAACACAAAAAACCGCAAGTCTTAAAAACTGTTGTCTAGATGAAAATACATCTAGTTATTAAAAACTTTGTTAAAACGCAAAAACATGCTCCTAACACTTTTATCACACTCCATAATCTTTTTATATGTAAGCGAAAATCGAGTAACTCCAGAATCGAGTTGAAATAATCAATCACAGAACAACAGATGTTTGCCTTGATTGAAATTTAATTAAAATGGCAGCTACCATCTCTCTCTCGCATTAAGAGCTCAAAGCGAGGAAGCAGGAGACAGTATTGTGTCTTTATCTGCAGGTGTGGTAATTTCGGAGCATTTGTTGATGTAATCGATTATTCGTTTGTTTTCCTTTGTGTGATATTTACGATGTATTTATTGTATTTGACAATACTTTGAACGGTTTTTTATAAAACCTTTTACCTCATTAAACTTTAATATCTGGATGATCGGTATTTTTTTTTATAAATTGTGTTTTTTGGGAATTATATTTAAGTACGAATTACGCAAACTCATTTACTTCGTCTTACTTAACAAAGCCATCTACTGTTGTGCTCACAAAAAACTAGTATTATTATTCGCCAATAGATGTCAGGCTTCCTAGCTAGATCGATTTATCCCCCCCCCCAAACCCGAATAAAATGACATTTACTAAAAATGATTCCTAGCTAGATCGATTTATCGCCACCGAAACCCCCTATAAACTAAATTTCATGAAAATCGTTGAAGCCGATTCCGAGATTCCAATTATATATATGTCGGAGAATTAACTGTTTAATTAAACCTTTTAATTTGAGCAGCGGGTTCAAGGTACTGATCTTAACTACACTCCAGCATTAACACACCGCACCGCAACCACTGTTTCTATCATAATACGCGATCCACCGCGATCGCGCTCCTTTTATAAGTTTTTGCCGAACGTCAAGATGGCGCCTCGACCCCGCTCGAGGACTACCCTCCGCTCTGGCAATTAAAATAATATAACGTCTTCTTTTAAAAAGATGACAAACTAAATTGAATAGAAAAATCTAACAAATTAAACTAATTAAAATTGCACAAAGTATTTTATAGGCTAATTGATATCGTCTATATGTAACCAGCAATCATCTCCATTGTGACTACTTCCTCCGACATATATATATATATATATATATATATATATATATATATATATATATATATATATACAAGAATTGCTCATTTAAAGGTATAAGTTATTGACCAATATACCTGGCAAAAAGTCATTGTTAGTTGCCAAAGCCTTTAATATATGGCAACAAAAGCCTAATTTTAGGCCCAATTTTAAAATTAGCTAAAAAATATCCATGTAAAATATGTGTAAAGAAGTATGTATAATATTAATTCCATGTGGTGATGGATACAGAAAACACAAGGTCTCCAACCCAAACCATCCTGTGGGTATCTAGAGGTGACTAAAGGTACTGACATAAAGTCTTTGCGCTGTAGCATGGTGCGGGTGACAGTTTCAGTAACATTTCGTTTCACTCTTGAAAGTTGCCGCGATTTACAAATTATGACTTAGTATTTCTGCTGTACCACATTCGTAATATATTAAATCATTAATAACTGTAGTAAATTAATTTTAAACCCACTAGAATGTTCTTGTTTACAAATATAATCAAATTCGATGTAAAAATTAAGCAAAGTTGTGCGAAAAAAATGCGTATAACGTAACGCCACAGACGTATTTAGTGATGGGATGTACTGCTACGATGGATAGTCGATATTTTTCATAATATGAAACGTATATTGTGAGTAGGTCAATTTTTATTGTTTAAACTGTTCTATTATTATACAACAGAACATTTATAGGGTAATTTTAAAATGTTGCTAAGAATGAAAAAACGTAAACCCGATTTTGATTATTTTATACTAGCTTTTGCGCGCGGCTTCGCCCGCGTGGGCTTCGAACCCGTGCATATTTTTTATGAATATAAAATCAGTTATTGTGGCTAAACTATGATAGTTAGATATGTGCTCTCGCGGACTTACTACGGGTTTGTAGATCTTTATAAGACCTACAAACCCGTAGTACATCATTTTGTTCTATTGTCAATAGTTTTTGCAGCGCACGCATAAATAGGTTTTCGATTTTACACCTTGGTTTACAAAATCGCAATTTTCATACGGATCCCTAATTCTTTTGAAAATAAAATATAGCCTATAACCTTCCTCGATAAATGGACTATCTAACACTGAAAGATTTTTTGGAATCGGACCAGTAGTTCCTGAGATTAGCGCGTTCAAACAAACAAACAAACAAACTCTGCAGCTTTATATATTAGTATAGATATATAGATAGATTAGTATAGATGAGTACAAACATAATTTAATTATGTAGCCATAAAACATTTATATTGACAAGTTTATACACGTAGTTACACTAAAGAACTGAATAACACACAAATTTTCATGATAATATTAAAGAGAACTAAATTGATGCAGCGAGTATCGTTAGCGATAAAAATGAATTGCATAACGTCACATCCCTACAAACTTCGTACAGGCAACTGTCACCCGCACCATGCTACAGCGCAAATAACAGGGAAACTTGATACAAACTCTGTGCCAACCCATATTGCCAGCGAGGCACAGTAGGCAAATTTCCCTCCATGAATTTGAAGGAGGCCCGAATCTGTACTGGGTCATTTAAGGACTGGTGATGTGAATAATATTTGCTGTTTTTGTTAGAGTTGTCTTAATTTTTAAACCAGAATGATAACTGCTTTGTTGTTGTCCGTGTGTTGACGACACGGTTGGCACAGTGGTTGAGCGATAGACTGCTGCGCAGCATGTCGCGGGATCGATTCCCGCACCAAAGAAATATTTGTACGACCTACAAGTATTTGTTCCGGGTCTGGGTGTTTTCTATATATAATATGTATGAATTTACAAAAAAAATAAATATAAAAGTAGCGTATCATCCATCTCGTTACCATAACACAAGCATTAAGTTGCTTAGCTTGGGACGAGATGGCGTTGTGTGAAATGTCCAAGGATATTAATTTATTTATTATTTAGTGGATGGGTGTTTGGCCAGCAAAAAGTAAGAAGACTCACCTCACTCCTCTCTTCGGTGTATGTCTATTACAGGTTTCGTCTATCTGAACGCCCTTCCAATGGTTTTATGCGGGTAGATATCTTCTATGTTTACGTAAATATTTGTGCATAATATCATTTATTCCCGAGTTTATATATAGCGTGTTATATGTATGGTTTTGGCGAATATGCGATTGTGACATACACCGTCAGTTCGGTGTTGTCTATACCTTCGCCGGCCAGTGACGAAGGAAAAGAAAAGAGTATTTATGGCGCAAACATTTAGAATACATTGTTCACCACCCCATTCCATTTCAAGGGTGTCGTGAGACCCGACAAATAGAAATGACAAGGGTAAAAAGCTAGAGAAGGAATACTTGAAACGAAACCATGTGTCGACCCGTTTTGCCAGCGTGGCACTGTACGAGTAGGTTAACTTTAACCCTCCATGTAATGGGAGGATGCACGACTCAGCAGCGGGTCATTTATGGGCTGAGTAGGGTTGCCAACTTTTTTTACAAGAAATAAAGTATATTCAGCTCTTTAAAGAATATTAAACAGTATTTTAGAAAAATGAACAGTAATTTATTTATTTCTTTTAAATACATATTTTTAAAGCTTCTCGCACAACTTACTAATTTATAATGTTTTTTAGAAACTTTATTTGCCTCATCACACTTAAATCTGAAATTAAAAGTCAAATTCAAATTATTTATTTTGCTTGGGTCACGATAGACACTTACAAAAAGTCAACACAATATTGATAATGATTCTATATACCTAATACAAATGGTCTACCATCTACCACCAGTTCGGAACGCGACCACTGCTGAGAAGAACTGGCAAGAAACTCAGAGGGCTTGTCATTTTTTTTTGCATTGCGGTCCTATCTCTTAAGTATTTAAAATAAGCCTCCCGCCACTTAGCATTAATTACTGAAAAAATGTGTGAGCGTCTAAGTATGACACATAGTAATGTGTTTGCATTTTGGTGCTGAAAACAGTATTTTCTATACTTTATTTTTGTTCAACAGTAAAAAGTATAATTTAGTGAAAAACAGTATAATAGTGTTCAAAACAGTATAGTTGGCAACCCTAGCTGCGTAGTAGTAGTTAGTTTTTTTTTTTTTTTATTTTTTTTTTATTCTTGTGGCTCTCACGTTTTGTGTTTAGCATATGTCAAGTCACTTTGTATCATTTCAATATTATTTCTTCATGGGTTTGCCATTTCCCTGTTAGCCACTCATGAGTAATTTCATTTTGAGTGTCCCCCTCCCACGTGGCTAAGATGTTCTGCACGGACGTGGGGTTGGCCTTTGGGAGGGTAGTAGTTAGTTACTTTGTAATCAAATGAAATCTTTGGGGACAACGAATGTCAAGGTTATCCGGTCCTATAAGTGATTGGGTTGTGCAACTATTTGATTAGATTGCTCTCTCATGTTCGCCGGTCAATCCCTTGAGGTAACCCAAGGTTTTGCTCCTTTGAAATCCACAGCCGAATGATTCCAATAAGTTACGGATTGTGGACAACGAGATGGAGCTAAACTTTCATAAATATATTGGAAAACATACTCGATATACCCATGTCCCATTGCTGAGTCGGGCCTCCTCCATGGGGGGTGATTAGTCTACTGTACAACGCTGGCCAGACGGGTGATACAGGGTTTCGTATCAAGTTTTCCTTCTCTTGCGGCTAGGTTATAGGCTTTGTCATTTCCTTTTGTCGGCTCTTAGGGGCCATCCACAAATGACGTCACACGTTAATGGGGAGCGGGGGTATCACCGAAGTATGACCTATGTGAATTTCACAAGGGGCATGGGGGGGGGTCAATAGTTTTGTGACGACACATGTTAAAATTTAAAATAGGTATGTTGATTTTATTAGACTATTTAATAAATATATAAAAATATAGACTTTTAAATATTTGCTAGCAGTTTTTTGTCGATTATTAAAAAAAATCGTGTGTTATTTATGGATAGTCCCTTACGACACCCTCAGGATAGACTAGGGTGGTGACACTGTGTATTCTAATCCATTCCTACACAGAGAAACTACTGCATAAATATACTGTCCCGCAAACGTTGTTTTGCCAAATAATTAACCCAACCGCACCGCAACCCACCTTTTTTTGGAATTTCGTTAAATCCGTTCATATGTGACCTCTACTCGGTGAAAAGAATATTCCTACCAAATTTCAAGTCTTATGGCTCCAGAGATATCGTTATGAGTCAATACATACAAATATACAATCAACCCAAAATTGTCACCCCCAGCGATCAACCCCTATTTAAACTCCCTCCCCCTTGGTGATACCTGGTGAGGTTTAAGACTACCCCCCATGAAAAATCACGTGTATTTTTTTTGTACCGTTTCGAATTCATACTAATCACATATAGTATATGTAGTGTAATTTAATGCCCCTCTGTCATATCAACTCTGTATATACGAGTATGTAGATCGATAACCAAGTTTACTATTACTACTAGAATAGTCTACGTGGGAGTAGGTTTGGCGTAACATAATATATTACATTCTCTATTGATTCGGTTCACAGGATGTTATTGTGGGAAACTTCCGAATGTAGTTAATTGATGTGACAACATTGTGTAGCTGTAATTAGGGGAAACTATCTCACATGACAATAATCAGCTGTTATCATCTGAAGCATGAACTCAGATCTGGATTTCTGGAGGAGACTTTGTCGTTTCAGCCCATGAATGACCCACTACTCATACCAGTCGGGCCTCCTCCAAATTTATCGAGGGAATTTAGCCTACTACGGGACGGGGCTGGGGTATGTGGGAGTTCACGCGCGCGAGAAGATGGTGAACTGCACCCGAGTTATCCACTAAAACCTACCACTATTACATCGCCCCACGGGGGTAGGTTCGCGTAAACGCATTCCACTGTGACGCCCCGACGAGGAGCCAACAACTATCGGAGGGCGTCCCGGGCAACTGGGACAGAACACTATCAGATTCGTACGACATCATTTACCGCAGTATAAAAACATTTTTAACCCCCGACGCAAAAAGAGGGGTGTTATAAGTTTCACATGTCTGTCTATCTGTCGGTCTGTCTGTCTGTCTGTGGCACCGTAGCTCGCGAACGGATGAAGCGATTTCAATAAAGTTTTTTTTGTATGAAAGGTGAGTTACGGGCGAGTGTTCTTAGACATGTTTGATGAAAATCGGGTGAGCCGTTTAAAAGTTATGAGGGGTGAAAGTGGGGAAGAATAACCGAATGTCTGCAAATATAATCGAGTGGGGTCTCAAATGAAAGCGCATCACGTGCAATTTAACAAAATCTACATTATAATAAGTATGTACCTATAAAAAGTATAAAATAAAAATTTAATTAAAAATTTAAATAAACCCCCGACACAATAACCTATAAAAAGTAAAAAATAAAAATAAATACTTCGCGTTGGGGGACCAGGGGTCAGGTAATAAATAAGTGGGAGTGGGACAGAACTGCTTGAAAAAAAACAAGCAACTACAGAGTTTCTTGCCGGCTCTTCTCTGTAGAGCAGCATTCCGAACCGGTGGTAGTTTCAGCATGAATGTGGGTGGAAACAAGGGTTGTGGGAGATGGTAATTGATTGTAAGAATGAGGAATTGTGTATGAAAGGTGTGACTGTAGATATGACGACTGAGAAGTGTGTATGGAGACTACCACCTAGCGTGGGACAAGGGTCGTAAGATGATAATGGTAATTTTAAATATGACAATGTCTAAGGGCCTCCGCGCATTATGCGGCCAGGCCGCGCGGCCAAGTCGCTGCGGCCAACTAATTCTTCTACGATGTATATAGCTGCGCGCATTACGCGGCCAGGCCGCGCGGCCATGTTTTGGTCGCGCGGCCAACGAAAAACATCGCTTTACATACGCGGCCTATTGGCCGCCGCGACCAATCCGCGCATTATGCGGCCAGGCCGCCTAAATGCGCGGGGGCCCTAAGAGTTTTGTGGTAAAACCTACGTAAATAAAGTTTCTTTTGAGTTGAATTTGCTTTGCAGAACAGATTCTTTCACTTCGGATGATGGCTTTGTCACACCTTGTATAGTAATAGCTATGACAGTGATTTACGAGCTCCCGTTAATCAATAGCGGGAATGAACTACTAATTACTATTATACCTTTGAATTTCTAATGAAGCTTAATTGTGTTCCTGTCTACCTAAATAATCATTTCAAACCGAACCAAAGCCAATTTTCTTAAAGTTTATTTTGGACTAGTAGTACTCCGCGGTTTCAACCGGAAAATTGTAATAATGATGATAGAAAGTAGGTATTTTATAAGTAGGATTTTCAAGCGGTTTTCTTTAATATATAGAGTGATTCAAGAGGAAGGTTTATAAATAATACATCCATATTATTGTAGAGAAATACTGATAAATTTTGACGTTCATTATTACAGACGTGCGAAGCCGGGGCGGGTCGCTAGTTTTGAATAATTCACGCTACATCTTTACATATTATAGTAAGCGATATTATTGTAAAGTTTCATCAAATTCCATTTGTCACCATTGTGTCCAATGCAAAATAAATGATTTGCCTTTGAGTTTGAATCTGCGACGGATTTAGAATACACAGAGTCGCCACCCCATTCCCTCATGAGGGTGTCGTAAGGGTCGACAAAGGAAATGACAAGCACCTGGCCGCAAGACAAGGAAAACTTGAAACGGAACCCTGTGCCAGCCTATCTGGCCAGTGTGGCACAGTATGCTAATTACCCTCCTTGCGATGGGAGAAGGCTTGCCTGTAATTTATGGGTTGAGAAGTTGAATTCGCGGCGAAAGCTTGGTAATAAAAAACTCATAAATAAACCGGGCTGAGCATCGGGGCGCGGTTTCTGTGACGGTAGTAAGTGATGCTCGTAAATCGGAAGCTTTTATGGATTTCATCACACGCTCATACATACATAAGTATTACGTGTAGCAATATATATTTTGACTAGCTAGGCTCTGCGGTTTTATTCGCATGGTGATGGATTTTACTTTTTCGTTAGATTTCTTTTCTACTTGTTGACACTTATTGTTATATTTAGGACAATTCACACAGTATAGTTTAAACATTGTAGCCTATGTGTTATTCTGATGTATACGCTATTTTATTGTACAGTTTAATTAAAATCTATTCAGTAGTTCTTACGTGAAAGAGTAACAAACATCCATCCATCCACGCTTTCGCGGTTATAACATTAGTAGGATGTCTAATTTCACTTGTATTTTTTTTTGTGTTTTTTTGTTATTATTTTATACATATTAGTCATAGTATATTGTATGACTAATATACAACTTCAATGAGTTCGGTCCTATGAGTTGAGTGGAACCTCTAAATTTATCAGTGTTTCTCTACTGTGTTTATAAATATGACGATTTATAAGAGTTTTGTGATGAAACCTACGTAAATAAAGTTGCTTTTGAGTTTGAGTTTTACTATACTATGTATGTATTATACATATAAACCTTCCTCCTGAATCACTCTATCTATTAAACAAAACCGCTTCAAAATCCGTTGCGTAGTTTTAAAGATTTAACCATATATAGGGAATGTAGTGATAGTGATTGTATACTACATACTCGTATATTTATTATTTCTTCTATTAATTTTGGTAACTTGATTATGCCTAGACTAATTATTAACCCGATTATACCTTACCCCTACTCATAAGAGATCATCGACTCAATACTGTTTTATTTTTATCCTCGTTGATTGATCGGATGACGTCATACCGTAGGGTTTCTATAACGCGTTGCTAATCTGTTAATCCTTAGAGATCGCGCATAATTCCCTTACATTGTACTACACCGTGAACGGAATGGTGATCCATAAATTGACCGTCTTGTTTAGCGATGATTTACTAATACTACTTGGCCCATAGATGACCTACAAAGTTTGGCCTCCTCCAGTTACATGGAGGTTAATTTACCCTAATGTCATCATCATCATCATTTCAGCCAAAAGACGTCCACTGCTGGACATAGGCCTCCCCCAAGGATCTCCACAAAGGCCGGTCCTGGGCCGCCCGCATCCACTGCTTTCCGGCGACCATAACTAGGTCGTCGGTCCACCGTGTGGGAGGCCTACCAGCATTGCGCCTTCCGGAACGCGGTCGCCACTCGAGGACTTTTCTGCCCCATCGGGCGTCGGTCCTGCGAGCTATGTGCCCTGCCCACTGCCACTTAAGGTGAATGTTCCAGGGAAGCCCGCGAAATTCAAATTTTCTTACGTCAAAAAACGTAAGAAAATTTGAATTTCGCGGGCTACCCTGAAACATTCATCTTAAGTTTGGCAATCCTTATGTGCCTAATGTGCCATGCTAGAAATACAAACCTTCCCCACCGCACGCTGGGAAATAACACGTCTTTTAAAAGTCAACAAAACCCAGCACGCTTGGTGGTAGGACCTAATGGTCCGCCCGGCTAGCTACCACCCTAAGTCGGCACAGTTTTACTGTGTTTCGTCATGTGTATGTGAGAGCCGGTGAACGACAAGGCATTTCCTTGAATTGCCTGCTCCATCTTAGACCTTGGCGGTGCTTTCCATCACGCAAGCCTAGGGTCAAAGGCATACAAGTGACTGATAAAGTACAGTTTCGTATCAAGTTTTCCTTCTCTCGCGGCTAGGTTATCGGCCTTGTCATTTCCTTTTATCTGGGGTGACACTAATCCGGCAGAACACGAATTCTATTCTATTATAATACTAGCGACCCACCCCGGCTTCGCACGGGTGCAATGCTGATACTAAATATACACTTGCAATGTAAGAGTAATGTAAAAAAAAATGTGTTTATATACGACATCACATTAGAAATCTCTAAATTTATCAATGTTTCACTACAATATTATGCATGTATGACTACATCATCACTATCACTACATAGTATAAAACAAAGTCGCTGTCGTCTGTCCGTCCATATGTATGCTTATATCTTTAAAACTACGCAACGGATTTTGAAGCGGTTTTTTTAATAGATAGAGTGATTCAAGAGGAAGGTTTATATGTAAAATACATCCATAGTATAGTAGAGAAACACTGATAAGTTTAGATGTTCATTCTTGCACCCGTGCGAAGCCGGGGCGGGTCGCTAGTGATACATATAAACCTTCCTGTAGTGATGATGATAGTGATATATACAGAGGCAGTATCCTTATTTTACTGATGTAATTTAAGTAGTCTATTCTCCATGTACCGTGTTACAATTAAACTGACAACATCCAAGGACTCTATATTGTCAAAGTTGAGAGTATTGTAGTAATTAAGTTGTAGTTGTAAATTAATTTGAACAGGGCTTCATATATGGAAATAGGTTAATTAATATCCTGCAGCCGAAATAACTTTTCAGAACTATGAACCGTAACTTAATTTTATTGATTTTTTTATTTATTATTATTACCAGCCCATAATTACTCATTACTGAGTTGGATCTCCTCCCATTATATGGAGGGTAATAAGCCTACTTCTCGTCCACAATACAGCAGTGTCTGAAGACAAAAGTCTTCAACCAATGTGTGTTGCCAGTGATGACATATGGAACTGAGACGTGGTCGCTCACTATGGGCTCCATCAGAAGGCTCAAAGTCACCCAAAGGGCAATGGAGAGGGCTATGCTCGGAGTTTCCCTGCGAGATGGAATCAGAAATGAGGAGATACGCAGGAAAACCAGGGTCACCGACATAGCCCACCGGATTGTCAAAATTAAGTGGCAGTGGGCAGGGCACATAGCTCGCAGGACCGACGTCCGATGGGGCAAAAAAGTCCTCGAGTGGCGACCGCGTTCCGGAAGGCGCAGTGCTGGTAGGCCTCCAACACGGTGGACCGACGACCTGGTTAAGATCGCCGGAAAGCAGTGGATGCGGGCGGCCCAGGACCGGCCTTTGTGGAAATCCTTGGGGGAGGCCTATGTCCAGCAGTGGACGTCTTTTGGCTGAAATGATGATGATGATGATGATGATGAAGCCTACTGTGCCACGCTGGCCAGAAGGGTTGGCACAGGGATGTTTCGCCCCACACGGGATGTGAGGGGAAGCGACGTCCTGTCGGGTGCTCACGGCAGGACGTCGAGTGCTCGTTAGGGTCCTGAGGAGAGGAGGAGGGCCTCCTCGTCTGCGGCGGCGTGGTTCTGCATCAGATCCCACAATGCCGCAACAGGACGCAAGTTGGAGCACCCCGGGGAGGTTTAGGGGTTAGGCCCCCACTATGGGGAGAGTCTCACACTCCCCTCGCTGGCCATCCCCGAGGAAGTCCATAAAGGATTTTACCCCGGGTGAACAAAAAAGAACACCCTCAGGAGAAATGAGGTGGTAATACTATGTATTTAACCGGTTTTAACTTAACTTTCACGCAATCGATCTGTTTGGTGATGGAGTTAGAATACACAGTGTCGCCAGCCTATATTGTCAGGAGAGTGTCGTAAGAGCCGATAATAGGAAATGGCAAGGCCGAAACTCTAGCTGCAAGAGAAGGAAAACGTGATGCATTATTTTGGTTTCGCTGGGGAAGTGCTTTGTGCATATCGCCGCCCCTCGGGGATGGGTTCGGCGATTAAGTGGGATTCCGGAAACGACTCCTCTACCAACTAAAACCCCAGCGGTATAACCTCACACGACACGCTTGGGGCGCCACAGGTTCGCGAAACATAAGTTATAAGGCCGCAAACCTAGCTGCAATAGAAGAAAAACTTGATACGAACCCCTGTGTGTGTGGTTGAGCGATCGACTGCTGCGCAGCATGTCGCGGGTTCGATCCCCGCACGGAAGAAATATTTGTACGACCTACAAGTATTTGTTCCGGGTCTGGATGTTTTCTATCTATAATATGTATGTATTTACAAAAAAAAATGTATATAAGTAGTTTATCAGCCATCTCGATAACATAACACAAGCATTAAGTTGCTTAGCTTGGGACGAGATGGCGTTGTGTGAAATGTCCAAGGATATTTCATAGCTCCAGCATGCCATAGGCTAATCCCTCCATGTAGTTGGAGGAGGCCCGACTCAGCATATGTGGGCTGAGAACTAATCGATCGGAAGGCCACCTACGTCTGGCTCTCATCAGAGCCGGAAACTTTCTAATTCAATAGAGTCAGAATCCACAATCAATGTTCTATTGATAGTCGATTTTGACAGTTTTGGCAGCTTACCGGACCGGACCTCCTCCTCCTCGGACCTCCTCCAGTTCATCATCATCATCAGCCCACCCAAGTCCACTGCTGGACTTAGGTGTCTCCTAAAGAGCGCCACAGAGCTCGACGGGTAAGCACATGGTTTCATATCAAGTTCTCCTTCTCTTACGGCTAGGTTATCGGCCTTGTCATTTCCTTTTGTTGGCACTTTAGACGCCCTCAGGATGGAATGGTGTGGTGACACTATGTATTCTAAATCCGTCACCACACTGAATGCTATTCATCACTATCACTACATAGTATAAAACAAAGTCGCTGTCGTCTGTCCGTCCCTATGTATGCTTAAATCGTTAAAACTACGCAACGGATTTATAAGTTTTTTTTTTAAATAGATAGAGTGATTCAAGAGGAAGGTTTATATGTATGATACATCCATAATATAGTAGAGAAACAGTGATAAATTTAGAGGTTCATCATTGCACCCGTGCGAAGCCGGGGCGGGTCGCTAGTGAGTAATAATTAAGTTCAGTCTAGCCAGTGTGGGACGGTAGGCTAAGTTCCCTCCTCTTAATTGGAGGATTCGTGACTCAGCAACTGTCTCTTAGTAACGGTAAACGCCAGCAACCTTCACGTTGATATTATTCAATTTACTTTCAACGGATGAATTTTTTTAACGTTTCAAATTTATCACAGTTATTTTTATGAATCACTTTCCGTATAACGTCATTTTTTTAACCAAGATATGACGGAATTGAATATGACAATATGGCGGATTATTGAAAAGACATTGAACGAAAGTTTGGGGTTTCGATATGTCAACTACTTTCATATTTGTACTATAGGGATGTTATGGATATCCGTATCCGTAACTATCCGATATCCGAGATAAAACAATATCCGTAACCGTAACCGAATTCGGTATAAAAGTTTCGGATAATTTCGGATATGGCGGAGTCGAAAATAATAAATACTAAGCATATGCATAGCCTACTGTGCCACGCTGGCTAGACGGGATGGCACAGGGTTTCGTATCAAGTTTTCCTTCTCTTTCGGCTAGGTGATCTGCCTCTTGCATTCTTTTAGTCGCCTCTTACGACACCATCAAGACGGTATGGGTTGGTGACATTGTGTAATCCGTCAACACACACACACACACACACACACACACATATATATATATGTCGTGGATAACGATATCGTTTTATTAAGTTTCTCAATTGATTGTTGACACAGTAGTGCGGCAAACGCGGTGACGTCAGTTGTTTTGCAATGGCGGCACGTGGACAGAGTCGTAATGGAAAGTGAGGTTGGCTCGATCAGTCAGTCGACGTTGGGACACGGACCGAGACACTTCTCCGTTGCGAACCTGTCGGTTTGTCCATCTAAGTGTGTTAACTGAACATTGTTATTTATACTGTGGTTAATATTGTGAATTATAAAGTTACAAGTAATAAACCTCGTACCAAGTCAAGATGATGACGACTCTATCGCTCAGCCGTCGCTATCTCCGACATCAGAAGTGGGATGTAACTCATTCAGCCCACGTGGAGAAAACAGTGTAGTGATAATGTGTGTGCTTCTGTACGCGATGGAAATAACCGATAATGGCGATTCATTGTCACTATAAAGGAGACATTAAGCTACATGAAGATTGTTCTAAACTGAAGATCACAAGCTGCAGTCATAGTGCGGCGATTAACTTAGTGGGGATCACTTGCTTTCATTGTGATGGACAAGGACACTATGGGTCTAACTGCCCTGAGCGGAGCAGCAGGAAGGCGAGCAACAGTACTGCGGTCAGCCAGGTCAAAGAATAGTGAGTGGATCTGTAGTAAGCGCACCAGCTGCAATTTTACGTCACTCCGGTGAGCAGTTTCCATTTTATTACTCGGGTATATTGTATGGTATACGACTTTACGATAGTGTGGCTTTGACCGGTGTAAGAAAATATTATTTGAAATTCTTTTACATGTTTACCTGTTAATTACTTGCGATACGAAGTTTAGATTGCTGTGCTTGTTTAGCTTGACAGTTCATCGGTCTAGCGTCATATTTTCGGCAGGTTATATCAGTTTTCCAAGATTATGGCACCATTATATGCCTTGATTTGCATCGGTGAGGTAGATTGAGAGCATAAACATAAGGCGATAGGACAGCAGATCCAGACTTCAGGCGATCGAAGTTTCAGTCGGCAACGGTGAAATTTCACAACTGCGGTAAAATAGGTCACCGACCGTCCGATTGCCGTTCCAAAGGCGAGGTGAAAGGCAAGGCAGCCAGTGCTGTCACTTCGGCGTCAAGCTCTGCGGGACCGAGGCCGCGGTCGGACTTAATCTGTTTCAGGTGCGGCACCGCCGGACATTTGGCAACGAAGTGTCCACGTGGCAACAGCGGAGGAGCTGGCGCGGCAGTAGGCGCAAGCAGTTCGGAGCAGCGCCTGCAGCAGCGGCGAGTAACGAGAGGCATGTGGAAGTTTGCTAAGTTCACCGTTGCAATGCATTGGAAGCTCCGCGCTTCGTGTAACGCTGTTATAATGCATTGGAAGCTCCGCGCTTCGTGTAACGCTGTTATAGTGCATTGGAAGCTCCGCGCTTCGTGTAACGCTGTTATAATGCATTGGAAGCTCCGCGCTTCGTGTAACGCTGTTATAGTGCATTGGAAGCTCCGCGCTTCGTGTAACGCTGTTATAATGCATTGGAAGCTCCGCGCTTCGTGTAACGCTGTTATAATGCATTGGAAGCTCCGCGCTTCGTGTAACGCTGTTATAGTGCATTGGAAGCTCCGCGCTTCGTGTAACGCTGTTATAGTGCATTGGAAGCTCCGCGCTTCGTGTAACGCTGTTATAATGCATTGGAAGCTCCGCGCTTCGTGTAACGCTGTTATAATGCATTGGAAGCTCCGCGCTTCGTGTAACGCTGTTATAATGCATTGGAAGCTCCGCGCTTCGTGTAACGCTGTTATAGTGCATTGGAAGCTCCGCGCTTCGTGTAACGCTGTTATAGTGCATTGGAAGCTCCGCGCTTCGTGTAACGCTGTTATAATGCATTGGAAGCTCCGCGCTTCGTGTAACGCTGTTATAATGCATTGGAAGCTCCGCGCTTCGTGTAACGCTGTTATAGTGCATTGGAAGCTCCGCGCTTCGTGTAACGCTGTTATAGTGCATTGGAAGCTCCGCGCTTCGTGTAACACTGCTATAGTGTATTGGAAGCTCCGCGCTTCACGTAGCTCCGGTGCTGTACGTCGGAACTCCGTGTTTTGTGTAGCCCGTACTGTTACGTCGGGAGCTACGCGCTTCGCGTACAGTTGACCATTGAAAGCTTGGCGCTTTGTGACTCGGGGCACCCCGATAACCGTACGAGTTTTTCCTTTTATTACGTTTCACACGCAACGACAATGAAAGACGCGCGAGAACGCGCTGACTGTCAGGATGGTCGTGTGGCGTATTGAGTTAACGTTTTAGTACTACTAGCGCCATCTATGCCGCCTCCGTGGCATTACTCGCGGATGGCGCTGCGCATAGATTCTGAAGAGCTGTGACATATCGAACGAAGGAACGAGTAAATGGATGGTTTCGCTCGCGAATGAAGTGAGTCAGTGGTTCGGTCATCGCAGGAGTGGATGAATGTTCTATTCATTCTGCCCTGGAACACCGACAGCACCGCACGTGTGCATCTTAGGTGGGCCTTGGTGCAGGCCTTTGATTTTCAAATCAGTTATCGTGAGGGACGTCGTATGGCTCGAGCTCGTAAGATCATCTGTTACCACTCGACATTTCCAACATGCGCTCAGGTGTCCTACATCGCAAGGTACAGAGAAATAATCGGACCCGGTGTCTTCCAATTGTTCCCCGGGCCTTCCGCTGGTCAGTAATTAACCACGTACATAGAAAAGAGTGCCAGTTACGAAAAAGTAAAATTTGATAAAACTACAAGTTAAAGTGGTAAAGTTTGATGTTGGTAATTTAGTTTAAATTCAGAACGAAGAGAAACCCAACTAAATTAGACACGAAATACAAGGGACCTTTAAAAAAAAAATGTGGAGTTACTTGATGGTGATCGTTATTTGCTGAAATCTTTGACCGGTAATAGAACATAAAAATACGCTCACGACTGTATAAGGAGGATTCCTCTAAGCAGTGTGTCCGTTGAGTTAAATTTGTCTGATGAAGATGGTGAGGAGGATGCCTCCAACAGTAAATAAGAACACATACCTTGGCTAGGTCGCACTACACGCACTAGTCTGTAGTCGTAACTGCAACTCTCAGAGTTGTACAGAGCGCGATGGGCAGCTAGTGGTGTGGCGGGGACCCGGGTTTCGAGAGAGACTATTTGTATGGTCCTGTGTGGCCTGGGAGTCGTGGACTCCAGTTAAAGTGTTGGTCGTATCGCTTGGAGCGATGTCGATATGGGTGACACGTGAATTGTCACTAGCTGCTGGGACAGCTGGGCCATGTGTTGTGTACTTATTGTCTTAAACTTACTGTTTTAAAGTATCAGTATTGAGATTTAAAGATTATGGGCTTAGAGGAACCTTTCGTGTTAAAGTTGTTGAAATTATTTGTATGCTAACGTGATCTCTGTTAACTTTATTCGTAAGATACGATTACGGACCATTACCATCAGGTTGGCCGAACGTGAAAATGTGACTCAGTTGGTTATTTTGTTACAAGTACACACGAGGACGTGTGCTTCGTCAGAATGGCCGTGTCGTGGATAACGATATCGTTTTATTAAGTTTCTCAATTGATTGTTGACACAGTAGTGCGGCAAACGCGGTGACGTCAGTTGTTTTGCAATGGCGGCACGTGGACAGAGTCGTAATGGAAAGTGAGGTTGGCTCGATCAGTCAGTCGACGTTGGGACACGGACCGAGACACTTCTCCGTTGCGAACCTGTCGGTTTGTCCATCTAAGTGTGTTAACTGAACATTGTTATTTATACTGTGGTTAATATTGTGAATTATAAAGTTACAAGTAATAAACCTCGTACCAAGTCAAGATGATGACGACTCTATCGCTCAGCCGTCGCTATCTCCGACATATATATATTTGATGAAGTTATGGCGCGAGACACAGCGCCATCTAAGGATTATTTTAGTGAACCAATAAATTGTTACCGGAAACGCAAGCGGCGCAGTACCTTCTGCTTGGACACGATCGTCGATTGAGCGGATGTAGCGAGACGGCGGCTAGATGGCGCTAGTAGAACGTGAACCGGATGCACCATTGACAGCGATAGTCTTTATAAGGAGCTGCGCTGTTGAATCGAGACGCATTAATATCTGAAACGTCTCGAGGTACGGACCTCTGCCTCAGACAATCAGTACTGTCTTTATTGTGGTGCGCTGTCTACGTCGGACGGTCTTGCATTACGCTCGGTGTCGACGCACGTGTTTGTTTCCATAATGTAGGAAGTCATTAGTAAAAGAAAAATAAAGTTACTTTGATTTAAATTATCTTTCGTTCAAGTACCCAAGTCAGTGCCCACATCCATCTTAAACTATGTCAGATCATGATGAAAACCTGATACTTCACATCTCGGCCACCCATCCATGATCTCCAGTGAGTGTATCTGCGACATATAATTTATAAAAAATTGTGCCCATTCGCTGCCATTTGGCAAAGTGCCCAGAAGACTAGCCAGCTTTCCCGCGCTGGATTGCTAATCTTTTGCGCGAGATACGTGGCAGCCCTCTGGTCACTAGAAGTATCGATCAGCCTACGTGACAGGTCTCTAAATAGCCGATGGACACTAGGACCCCACGGACCCAATGTATCAACCGCAAACGCGTTGCTGTGGTGGTTATGCTATTAAATTTTAGCTTACAATAAACGTTTGTACTTTTAATATAACGCCATCTATTGAATACTTACTTAATCCAGTGAACAGATATTGCCATTTGTTAGAAGCGTTTGGAGCTAATTATACTATACATTGTGACTGTCAAATAATTTGCAATAAAATAATATTGCGACTAAAAATTTATATGTAATTTATCCTATCTTTCAAGTTGGATCAAACTGCACACGTTGTGCCAATTTTATTAAAATCGGTTTAGTAGTTTAGGAATCCATCGCGGACAAACAACGTGATGCGTAATTTATACAGAGTTGATATAAAGGTAAGGTAAGGTAAAAAAAAAATACACGTGATTTTTCATGGGGGGTGGAGGGGTAGTCTTAAACCTCACCAGGTATCACCAAGGGGGAGGGAGGGGTTAACAAATGTTAAAAAAAACATCATTTATTTATTTATTTATATTTATCACGTGATTAATGGACAGCCCCTAAGGTTAATAAACGATGCGTTAGGCATAAACATCTGTTAGGAAAGATACATCATGTTCAAATGAGGCAAACATTTAAAAAATCCTTTGCGGCTAATCTATTGCTCCAATTTAATTGATTTTTGGCACAGAGCCTGGAAATGATACCTAGTATAGGCAGTTAAAAAAAAATGCCCCTATGTATCAACCCTGTTTAAATTAAGATGATGTACTAGCTGTAATCTTCCCGTTATGTAATAAAATAAAAAATAAAAACTAACTCCGTAACATTTTCTTTTTGTAAAAACTTTTAACAGAGTGTAATATAAAAGTGTTTAACACAAACTTGGGGCTGGTAATTGAACGTCCGGTATAGTTATTTTATGGCTCATCGTTTTTAAGGTAAAACGTAAGCCAAGAGGATTTCAAAGGATTGAAAGGATATGTCCGCGGCCTCGTTCAAACGTCCCTGGAGCACAAAGTAAACCTCATAATCGATATTTTTATACGTCAGCCAGTCATGTCGAAAGACAACGACGGGAAGTGTGATAGGAACGTAAAAAAAGTATAAAATTTAGTATTTTTTAAACGAAACTCCTGGACTCGCACACTTTCCCGACCCTAGAATCGAACCGCGGGGACCCGTAATCCCAAGACGGCACATCTAATCCCTTTTCTTTCTGGTTTTTTTTTTCGTTCGATACCTCATTGTTACTAGCCGGGGTCTATGGGACTCCGGGGAGCGGAAAGATGATAATTAGCGCCCCGACCTACCCACTAAAACCAATGGCGTCCCTGGATTGCCCGCTTCAGATTCACGGGTTGTGCTCGCTAATGAGGTAACATCACCGTGTGTGGACGGGGCAGAATATAAAACTTCCCCACCGCACGCTGGGAAATACCGCGTGTTGTAAATTTCAACAATACCCAGCACGCTTGGTGGTAGGAACTAATGGTCCGCCCGGCTACCACCCTCACATCTAAGTCCAGCGCCAAGCAGTTTTACTGTGTTTCGTCGTGTGTATGTGAGAGCCGGTGCCCGACAGGCCATATCCTTGAACTGCCAGTTCCATCTTAGACCTGTTTTTGCTTTCCATCACGCAAGCCAAGGCCAAAGGTATTCAAGTCGCTGATAAAAAAAAACATGCTCTGCGACCTTCGGGACCTTAGGCAGCCTCAATTTATGGAGCCCCAAGCGGGCCCCTCTGGGCACATCTAACCCCTAGCTAGAGCGACAAGCTAGATCTACAGTCTAAGCAACGTCAGGTTGCGACACATGTTGGATCTACTCAGCCCATAGATGACCCACTGTTGAGTCAGGCCTCCTCCATTTACATGGAGGGTAATTGGCCTACTGTGCAACGCTGGCCAGACGGGTTCCATATCAAGTTTCCTTCTCTTGCAGCTAGGTTTTCGGCATAGTCATTTCCTACTGTCGGTTCGTACGACACCCTCAGGATAGAATGGGGTGGTTACAATGTGTATTCTTAATCCGCCGCAGCAGTGGGTCGTTTATGGATTGAGTAGTAAGTAGTATTTGTAAGATTTTAACTTTCAATTTTCATCAATCATCTTTACTTATGTGTATACGCCAACGCACAAGTTACGTAGAAACTCGAGCTTTAGCAATGGCCATATTGGCATTTCGACTACGGGTCGAATATAACTTATTGATAACATAAGTTAAGCTTGACGAAAAATGTGAAAAATCTTATTGAAGTGGTAAAATATGTGATATTTTTAATATCAAAGGTAAGAAATTTAATTTCCCGAGAAGGTGGTATTAAAGGTTCGTATTGAAAATTCCGAAATGTTTTCTTTCATACAACTTCTTGTATTAATATACTTTGCATAGACGATTTTTTTTATGACGTAAGATGTTGTATTATAAGTTAGATTTTTCTGTCTCCGTGTGGAGACGCACTAAAACATACTATGTTTTAGTGCGTCTCCACACGGAGACGCTGTTACTAACACCACCCTATTATATTTTTGAGCCCGTATGAGCCGGCATAACGAAAAGGCCGAAAACCTTGTGTAGGCGATGTGGAGCTGGGATCTCGGTAATTGAAGTGAAAGAATAGATCTTGGATAAACCTAATCGGCATCTTCACCCTATTAATATACTAATATACTATATTAAAACGATGTAAATAAAATAAAAAGTAATGATGGACACTCACTCGACATCCAGCACAGCCTGACGTTGCCTAACCTGTGTATCGAGTGCGTTCCACACATTTGGAGGAATATTAATTACATAGTGTCACATACTTTCCTAGGTGTGTAGATAGCACCTGTTTAGTATCGAGTTTTCCTTCTCATACGGACAGGTAAGTACGACACCCTCAGGTTAGTGCGGGTTGGTGACATTGTGTATTCTAAAACCGTTACCACACGGACAGAAAAAAAACCCATTTGATTTACGTTAAATTAATTACGGCGACCGCTCATCATAGCCAGCTCCTAGCCGCAAGAGAAGACACTTGATACGAATCCTTGTGCCAACACGTCTGGCCAGCGTGGCACAGTAGGCTAATTACCCTCCATGTAATTGGAGGAGACCTGACTCCTCTAGGATTTTCTTGTTAATTTCTTTTAGTCGACTCTTACGACACTCTATGGATGGAATGGGGTAGTGACACTTAACATTGCTAGTTGGTAGGTTTTCACTGGAACCTCTGTTTCCTTGTGAAATACTGCTTCAGAAGATTGCACCCTCATACGTCAAGTTAAAAACGTCTTTTGATTAACTCTATGCTCTCACATCGGCTGGCTATAGGATTTTTTACACCCTGTATACTAAAAAACCTCTTGACCACATGATAACAGATGTCCATTCAGATGAAGCTATTATGTTTCTCTTTCACTCGTAATAGAGCCGTTTTACGAGTGAAAGAGAAATAAAATCAGACCGCAGATGTTATGAATGGGCTTTGTTGTGGAATTTTAATGAAAGATTCAAAAGTTAGTTTAGATAAAAAATACGTTTTCTTTGTGCATGAAAGTTTTAATTTTTTAATAAATGTGATTAGATTTTTAGGTGAACATTATTGCCAACTATGTAAAATGCTGAAGTACATGTCTTTTACGGTATCACGCTTAAACTACTGAGAAGCCTAATTCCCCTCCACGTATTCGGTGGAAGCCCGATTCACTAGGGGGTAATTCACGGCTTGAAACGACGAAGTAACATAACATATAAGTATGTATAACATCTATTTCGCGAAAGAAATCCTTACCACAATATGTTGCTCTGTTCTCCGCCATGCCTTTACAGATTGCAAATTAGAAAACTCAATTTAGTGTAGACAATGGCTCAGAAGACAGATTTAATTTATCAGGCCCTCCATTCACGAACCATTTAGAACAAAGGTATTGTGTTATGAATGGCCCTGTGTGACCTAACTATGCTATATAACGTTCATAGTAAACAGGTGATGACTTCATTTTATACCATATCCTAAGCGGTTACCGGCGCCTAGAAACAAGTCCGATAATTTGAAAAAAAAAAAAAAGCAATTACAGAATTTCTTGCCGGCTCTTCTCTGTAGAGCAGAATTTCGAACCGATGGTGGTTCCAACATGAATGTGGGAAAGAATTTGCACAAAAAGTATTGGACCGACTTTAAAAAATCTTTCACACTTTTACTGCTACATTATCACTGATTAATATAGGCTGTTTTAATTGCAAGAAAACAATTCGAAGAATTCAATATCACTACATATTATAAAACAAAGTCGCTGTCGTCTGTCCGTCCGTTTGTATGCTTAAATCTTTAAAACTACGCAACGGATTTTGAAGCGGGTTTTTTTAATAGATAGAGTGATTCAAGAGGATGATGTTTTTAAGTATAATACATGCATAATTGCACCCGTGCGAAGCCGGGCCAGGTCGCTAGTAAGCTCATAAACGAAATTTACGACCATTTAAAGTCGGAACCAACTTATAATGACGCTACAGACTCAATGGTTGTTTGTTATTCGCTGTGGCTATGTTGTAATTGCTATTTTGAAGTCGGTAAAAATTTTTGTGACAACTACCTATTTTATGTTTACACTAGCTGACCCGGCGAACTTTGTTCCGCATTATATATATTTAAAACAAAAAGAAAGTTGGACATAGGATACCTGAGATTTTTATCCCGTCCGTATAAAACCTACTTTAACAAAACGCAACTGACAGCGAAACGTTATGTTGTCTATAGTTTAATATGGCCGAAAATATGACGATTAGAAATTTTGAATTCGACTTGTTTATATTGTTGTAATTCACATAATATCTTTATAACTTGTAGCCTATGTGTTATTCTGATGTATAAGCTATATTATTGTAAAGTTTCATTAAAATCCATTCAGTAGTTTTTACGTGAAAGAGTAACAAACATCCATCCATCCATCCATACTTACAAACTTTCACGTTTATAATATTAGTAAGATTAGTAAGATTATAAGCGTGAAATATCTAGGTCTGTTAAAACGTTTCTCTGTATTTTTTCTAGTGTAGACATTTTCTAGGCTAGTAGTGGGTAGATAAAAAATGATTCATTTATATTTATATCCCGTCTGGTCAGCGTGGTAAAGTAGGCTACCCTCCATGTAAAATGAAATAATGGTAAGTAAATGATGGTAATCTTTACTTTCTCTTTTAATTGGAGGTAGCGGTTAATGTCTGTTATAGCTTGAAATGCTATCTTTAAATTGTTCAACAAATAAACTTAAATTGAACTTAGATAAATTCAATAACATATATTTAATCAATTATATATTTCTTTAAAATTACCAGCTGGTATACTCTTAAATCACCTTAACTTAAGAGAAGCTATAGGAACTAGATTCAATTCCGTTATTATTTATTTTTTTAAAATATTAGTAATAGTTTCGTAGATTGAGATCGTGAGTATAACGCTGATGATAATAGTAAATCACTTGCTACACTAACCATAAACAAATTTAGCTGAAATTTAACAATGATTTTTCATTGGCCATAGGAGTCGCAGGAATGGACAAAGACATCGACAGAGACACCTGCTCGACACGGGAATTGCAGCGAAGACATAGACAGCTGCAGCGCTTGCAAAACCTAAAGGAACATAACATCATAATTTACAATAATCGCGGTAGCAAACGAACAATAAAAATCACTGAACAGTTTAACGCAAATTTCTGTACATATATTAAAAATCCTTGTTCCATACTTTCAACCCATTTTCTGTTTTGAGCTTTTAAATTTTTCATGCCGTTCTTACAATTCTTGAAGAATTTTCAAACAAGATTAAAAATATCCACGGCGAAAGTTTTTATCAGTAACATTTCAAACCTCCAACAATTTAAAAAATGTGTGACCATGATAATTTCCGAAGTTGAATAAAAAAAATACACCGATAATTCCACAGACAATACTGTAATCAGTCAATAGCACTCACCTGTTGTCGTCAATGCCCGAAGCCTGCAACTTCTCGATCAAAAAATATTTACGCGATCAATCAGCCCAGGCAATCAGTCAAGTTCCCAAAAACTGCCAACCAAAAATTTACTGTCCGCAATAACTTTTTTTATCGTCAAAAATCCATAGCGTACGCGCGCAATTCGAAAATGGAACTCTGATTTTGAACAGTGCCCGTTTATTCAGACTGATCGAGACGTGTGAACTGCTGGACGTCCGGGGTAAGACTGAAATGTGGGCTGAAAACAGGGGCTGCAACTACATGGAACATCGTGTGGGTGTAATAGAGAGGGACGGCTGTATGTAAGATGCGTGAGTGAGAGGGAGAGGTCGATTATCGTGGGGTGAGCTGTTCTCGTGCTTGTCTCTCGCTGTCAGAAGGTTTTTGTAGGCGTTCATAATTGTACCTTTGATTGAGGTTTTCCGAATTTAATAAGTTGTCTACCGAGAGGTTTGCCTTTCAGATCGACAAATGCAGGTTGATGAATGGGTTTCGTCCTTCGGTATAATTAATGTCTTAATCGTTTATTTTTCATTAAATACGTCTTAGGGCGAATTATAATGGAGAAATATTTTGAACATTTGGTTACGGACATTGATGAATTTTGTTTCACTATTTTTTTGTAACGGGATGTAGCGTATTTTCACCGTACTGGGTAAGGGTCATTTTAAAGGGTACTAGCGGCCCGCCCCGGCTTCGTACGGGTGCAATGTTACCCGCGGGTGACGCCGCGCGGCGAAGCTAGACAAAAAAAATAGCCTAAGTTACTCCTTATATCATCAGCTGCTTATCAGTGAAAGTCCCGTCAAAATCGGTCCAGTTGTTCCAGAGATTAGCCGGAACAAACAGACAGAAAAACAAAATTGAAAAAAAATGTTGTTTTGGTCTATGTACTGTGTATAGATACTTACGTATTTAGTGAAAAGTGGTTATTTTATTATTACAAACAGACACTCCAATTTTATTTATTTGTATAGATTGTGACGCCCTTGTGTAGAATATGTTTTACGGGTTCTAATACTGCGCCCATAAATACTACTGTACCATGCTGGCCAATTAGTGTAGAGTTTTCCTTCCCTCGCAGCTAGGTTATCCACTTCTTGCGTTCCTTTAGTCGCCTCTTACGACACCTTCAGGATGGAATGAGGTGGTGAACCTTCGTTATTTTAGGGATTCTATTAAGGTGGATGCTCCAGGGTGGCTCGTGAAATTCAAATTTTCTTACGTTTTTTGCAATTTGCAGGTCAGTGCTAGGTTGTATGTTGATTAAAATGTTATTCGCGGCTGTAATACTTTTGTAGTTATAGAATTATAATCATCAAAATCATCAATACAACCCTCCAATCTTAATGAGTTGCAAGAATGACTTTGACGTTGAAAAAGTTGATGGAAACGTTGAAAAAGAAAATTTGGATTTCGCGGGCTACCCTGGAGCATCCACCTTAATTTAAAACATCTCCAGGACTCATCCTTGTTAAAAAGTTTCACCGGTTTAATTCCGGGGTCGGGCAAGTGCCTTGTGTAAACTTGAGGCAGTTGCTTTGAGTCTGGGTGTCTTTGTGTTATATAAACAACCCCTGCGATACAAGTTAGCGCTAGTGTAGGGGTTTTCTTATAAAAAAAAAGTTACGGTCTAGCTCACAGAGGGGTCTTATACTACGCTTGCCGTGGCCTCCACCCAAGAAGTCATCTTCTCCAATGGTTGTCGGTTTTTAGTAGTTTTTTTTTTTTTTTTTTGCCCGAGGTAAAATCCTTTATGGACTATCCCTGCCAGCCTGGAGATGGCCAACAGGGGGTGTGTGGGAGTCCCCTCCGCCTCTGTCAGGAGACGGAGTCATACCCACTTAACGTCCCCGGGGTGTACCGTCCCGCGCTTGCTGCCCCGTGGGCCCTGACTGTATCTCCAGTTTTTTTTTTAATTTTAACTTACCAGCGGTTGACCTCTATCTCACCACCTGATGGTAAGTATGCCACGCTGGCCAGACGGGTTGGTACAGGTTTTCATATAAATTTTTCCTTCTCTTACGGCTAGTATTTCGGCCTTGTTTCCTTTTGTCGGCTCTTACGACACCCTCAGGATGGAATGGGGTGGTGACTCTGTGTATTCGAAATCCGTCACCGCACGGATAGTACGGAAACTCTAGTAAGACAAACTAAATGATCAAATCTTGATTGCGTCTAGAAATTTCCTTAAACATTAAGACAGCCTCCTTAGAGCCAATGGAGGAAATATAGTGGCCAATTATCTGTACACAGATCTGCGTATTCCAATAAACTGCAGATTATCGCCCACATGTCTTCAGTTCTCGTTAAATCGTATCAGAAGACAATCCGATTAAGTTCTGCTATGTTAGTATAGCACTCGTTTCTGGACTAACGTTAACGTCAGTAATATTAGTTTTTTACAGGAATGACAAGCCCTGTGTGATTCTTGTCAGTTCTTCTAAGAAGCGGTCGCGTTCCAAGCTGGTGTTAAACTATATAAGTTTGCATTGTACATTTTTTATCAATATGTTGACAAATTGTAAGTTGTATCCATTGTATAGGATGCAGTGCACACTTACAATTTGTCCCATTTGTATTAATAAATCATATGAAAACGACTATCTCACGTGGCTAATAAATTTTTTTAAATTTATTTTGTAATAAAATTGATGGGCTGTAATAAAACTAAAATAATCCAAAAATGGTTTATACATACAACTCCATGTAACTTAAATTGGTTAAAAAAATCTACATTAATTTTGACCACAAAAATACCTACTAATGATGTGGAAATTTGTAGTATAATTATACAATTGATTTAAGAGTTCTACCGGTAATAAGTAGAAGTTAATATTAGTACTTTTGGAACTATTATTTAGTTTCTGATCATTACACAGGGACCAGATCTACCCAAAACAACAAATATTTATTTTAATTTAATTAAATTTTTGTTTAATTTAATGCTTGCATGTGCCGCCTTTGGGTCACGGGACAGTTGGATTCGGGGTCGGGCAAGTATTTTTGTATAAACCAGATGCACTTGCTCTGAGTCTGGGTGTCATTTGTGTTCGTGAAGTACATGTTTGTAAACAACCGCCGCTATACAGGTTTATTGATTACATTTATTGAACATAGTTATCATACCCCAGCGGATGGTGCGAAACATAATCTGCAACAGCCCATAAATGATCCACTGTTGAATCGGGCCTCCTCCATCACAGGGAGGGTAATTAGCCTACTGTGCCACGCTGGCTAGACCAGTTGCGGTGGTGACACTATGTATTATAAATCCGTCACCCCACGGACGGGTGCTCATCATTTTGTATCATCCGACCTTTTCCGTGCTTCAGAGGTCACGTAAGGTCACCCAGGGCTTAGCACATAGCTGGAGCTGCTTGGAAAGGTTCTGCACCATACAGAATACCAAATAAACCTCTTGGGATCCTGCACGTGATTAAGAGAGTTCCCCAGATCTACATGTGATTAGCTCGGTTACCGCCTAACTTACGCCCTAACGCCGGCCGTAAAGTCGAGCGCCGCCGAAGTGGTTTTAAAAAAACTACGTTAGCAAGAAAACTCTATATTTTAAAGAGGCCATTTTAGATGAAGGCTGATTGAATCATACTGTAAGTTTTCCTTTGCCTTATCCCTTGGGCCGCTTGTCTGAACGCTAATTAATAACTGTGGGCGTTGATGAATCAGAATCGTTCACAATAATTGTGGACGCTGTTAACAGGTCAGCACTACCTTACGCTGTTAAAAAAATGATTAAGGATAAATGATTATATTCTCGTCCACAATACCGCAGTGTCTGAAGACAAAAGTCTTCGGCCAATTTGTGTTGCCAGTGATGACATATGGAACAGAGATGTGGTTGCTCACTATGGGCTCCATCAGCTCAAAGTCACCCAAAGGGCAATGGAGTGGGCTGTGCTCAGAGTTTCCATGCTAGATCGAATCAGAAATGAGGGGATACGCAGGCAAACCAGAGTGACCGACATAGCCTACAGGATTTCCAAACTTAAGTGGCAGTGGGCAGGGCACATAGCTCGCAGGACTGACGCTCGATGGGGCAGAAAAGTCTTCGAGTGGCGATCGCGTTCCGGAAGGTGCAGTGCTGGTAGGCCTCCCAGACGGTGGACTGACGACCTGGTTAAGGTCGCCGGAAAACGATGGATGCGGGCGGCTCAGGACCGGTATTTGTGGAGATCCTTGGGGGGTGCCTATGTCCAGCAGTGGACGTCCTTTGGCTGGAATGGAGATGATGAATTATATCCAACCGGTAGTGTGCAGAAACCCTGTAGCTCCTCGAAGTCAGCCAAGAGCTAATCAAACGAAACACTGTGTTTAAAATCTTGAAGTTGGAGTATCTCACTCCAACTTCAAGATCGAAGTTATCTAGGTTTTTACACAAATTTGTTTAACACAAATGAAATCAAGTCTAAAAAGAAGCCTGATAGTCTTCTTTTTAAGAAAAATGGAGATTTATTATAGCAAGTACAGAGTTTCTTGCCGGCTCTTCTCTGTAACGCAGCCTTTCAAATCGGTGGTAAATTCATGTGTCAGCAGAGCACAGGTATGTGATCTTCAACAAATCGATTTTTTATTTTTATAATAGTTTTTTTTAGGTTTTATTATTTTTTATAATTCACAGATTTGGAAATTTCAAACGAAAAAGTGTTTTTTTTTATGAAATTTTGCACATATTACATTATATTTTGATGTGTAACACCCTGTAACTATACTTAGGTATTTCAATCACACTGTTATACTAACTGTCTGAGTAATATGTGGAGATTGTCGTGACCTACATCTATTTAAGTGAAGCAAAAGCTTTGTACCTCTTTATACGAGAACTCCGTGGGAGGAGGAATATAAAATTTCCCACGCTTAAAGCTTTTTTTTATAGCAGAAATACCAAATAATATAAAATAATAATAATAAATATCCTTGGACATTTCACACAACGCCATCTCGTCCCAAGCTAAGCAACTTAATGCTTGTGTTATGGTAACGAGATGGATGATAAACTACTTATATACATTGTTTTTTGTAAATACATACATATTATAGATAGAAATGACACCCATAATAACATTTTATTATGATAATTTATAATTTAACATTACACACACTACCATATATTTGACACACACACGCACACACATATGTACATACTTTTGTTTATTGTTAAAATCTTTGGTTAAATTGAGAATAGAACTATAATTAAATATCTATCACTACATAGTATAAAACAAAGTCGCATTCTTCTGTCCGTCCCTATGTATGCATAAATCTTTAAAACTACGCAACGGATTTTGAAGTGGTTTTTTTAATAGATAGAGTGATTCAAGGGGAAGGTTTATATGTATAACTCACCCCCGCTTTGCACGGGCGAAGCCGGGGCGGGCCACTTGTTTAATAATAATTTAAATTAATTAAGGTCGAATATCGATCACTGCGACCACTAGTTTGTTTAACTATGTATTAACAATGTTTACTACTCACAGGCCTCCCAAACGGTGGACCGATGACCTGATTAAGGTCGCCGGAAAACGATGGATGCGGGCGGCCCAGGACCGGCCTTTGTGGAAATCTTTGGGGGAGGCCTATGTCCAGCAGCGGACGTCTTGGCTGAAATGATGATGATAACTACTACCCTGTTTACTATGTTTCCCTCCATTGGAGGAGGCCCGACTCAGTAGTGGGTCATTTAAGGGCTGAAACGACGAACGACGACTACTACTAAGCCCATAAATGACCCACTACTGAGTCGGGCCTTCTCCCATTACATTGCAACCATCTGTTTTCGCGCAAAGCATACTGTTAGGTACACATGCTGTAACTAAAACAAATAGTGCGAAATGCAGTTGGTTAGATTCGTCGGCTCCGTTCCTCACTTTATCATCTACTAGCGACCGGGCCCGGCTTCGCCCGGATGCCATTATGCATGTATTATAAATATAAACCTTCCTCTTGAAACACTCCATCTATTAAAAAAAACCGCATCGAAATTCGTTGCGTAGTTTTAAAGATTTAAGCATACATAGGGACGGACAGACGACAGCGACTTTGTTTTTTTTATACTATGTAGTGATGTGGCAGTTGGTACACATGATTACCGCTCACCATATTTCTGTTGGCTTCTATTCCTGACCAGGAATTAAATTTTTGAAATCCAATAATGCAGTTTTTAAGTCTAGTCAAGTAAGAAGGAATCCAGCTGAGCTGGACAGCATTTGGGAAACTTCGTCAGGTCTTCTCGTCGTCCATCCCCCAGAGCTTGAAAACGAAAGTCTTCGAACACTGGTGTTGGCGACCCCTTGCCATAATATTAGAAACTGTTATGTTCATTTATATTTTAAATATTAATAACTAGCTTTTGCGCGCGGCTTCGCCCGCGTGGGCTTCGAACCCGTGCATATTTTTTATGAACATAAAATCGGTTATTGTGACTAAACTATGATAGTTAGATATGTGCTCTCGCGGACTTTTTTGTAGATCTTTATAAGACCTACAAACCCGTAGTACATCATTTTGTTCTATTGTCAATAGCTTTGCAGCGCACGCATAAATAGGTTTTCGATTTTACACCTTGGTTTACAAAATCGCAATTTTCATACGGATCCCTAATTCTTTTGAAAATAAAATATAGCCTTTTTAAAGATTTTTTGAAATCGGACCAGTTGTGCTGAGATTAGCGCGTTCAAACAAACAAACAAACAAACAAACAAACAAACACACAAACAAACAAACTCTGCAGCTTTATATATTAGTATAGATTTGTAACGTACATTAATAAGAAGAAGAATGTAAGTAGTTACGGAAAAGTCCGCGAGGCGCAGTGGCGCTATTCGCGCACGGTTCTGTGCGCACATCAAATGGCGGCGGTGCAAAATTAAATTCATTGACGTTCGCATATATTTATTAAGTTTTTTTTTATATTTTGGCTTTTAGACAATAAAACGGTGGTGTATAGTGTTGGTGAAGTTTCCTTTAGCGTTCCAGCAGCCCCGAGGTGTTCAATCGCCGCCATTTTAATGTGCGCACAGAACCGTGCGCGAATAGCGCCACTGCGCCTCGCGGACTTTTCCGTAACTACTTACATTCTTCTTCTTATTTATGTACATTACAAATTATTAATTTTTAAAAATAAATGAACATAACAGTTTCTAATATTATGGCAAGGGGTCGCCAACAACTGGGTTATATCCATCATGCATGACCTACGGCGCCGAGACGTGGACACTCACAGTGAAACTAGTCCACCAGATTAGAATTCGCTCATCGTTCTATGGATAGAGCTATACTTGGAGTTTCTCTGAAATATAGTCTCCGTCACGAGACTATCCGACAGAGAACCAAAGTCACCGACATAGCTCAGAGAATTAGCAGACTGAAGTGGCAGTGGGTTGGTCACATCTGTAGAAGAACCGACAACCGCTGGGGTAGACCAGTTCTTGAGTGGAGACCGCGAATCGGCAAGCGTAGTTTAGGACTACCCTCTGCTAGATAGAGCGTCTGCGAAAGGTTGCGGGCAGCAGCTGGATGCGTCAAGCCAAAGATTGGGCTCTAGGGCCCTCTTTAGGTGAGGTCTATGTCCAGCAGTCACCTAAAGTGGGCTGATGAATGTAGTTCTAGTTTCTATTAAAATAGGTTTCGAAAATCAGCTGAGTGTTTATTTGGAATTACTTTTAGATTCAATTAACGCCATCTATACTTAATAATCTATACTTATCTTTACTTTATTACTTTATAATAGATAAAATTGGAGTCATCATCATCATCAGAGTATGTTTGTTCCGCCTAATCTCTGGAACGGCTGGACCGATTTTGACGGGACTTTTCTTAATAGGTAGCTGATGATACAAGGAGTGAATTGGTTACTTTTTTTAGACTAGATTCGTCCCGGGTCTCACCCTCGGTACGACAATAACCTCAGCAATAATAGGGTTCAGCTAGTCACTATCACTATCACTACATATTATAAAACAAAGTCGCTGTCATCTGTCTGTACCTATGTGTGCTTAAATCTTTAAAACAACGCAACGGATTTTAAAGCGGTTTTTTTAATAGATAGAGTGATTCAAGAGGAAGGTTTATATGTATAATAAATGGATAATTGCAACCGTGCGAAGCCGGGCCGGGTCACTAGTTTAAAATAAAATAAAAATACCTTGTGTGTTATTCCAGATTACAGAAATGGTATAAATAAAAGCTCTGAAATATGTTACACGTGTCGAAACTGGATCTATTGTTAGGATTATTTATCGATTTCCCCTTTCAGCTTAAGGGCTCTTGTTTCAAATTAATCTAACTCAAGCGAGTTCCATGCGACCCGACCCGGCTTCGCACGGGTACAATGATGAACATCTAAATTTATCAGTGTTTGTCTTCAATATCATGCATGTGTGTATAACACACATGCATGATATAAACCATGCTCTTGAATAATAATAATATAATAATAAATCATTTATTGCTGCAAAATTACATAATATAGTTAACATAGGATTAACAAAACGATTACAAATTTAGAAAATTTTGCAGAGCACTTGGTTTACTTAAACTAAATTATCCATCGGTTTCCTCACTAGGCAAGCCTGTATCGAGGAAACCTGTAAAATCACTCTATCTATTAAAAAAATCGCTTCACAATTCATTTTAAATATTTAAGCATACATAGGGACGGACAGACGTCAGCGACTTTGTTTTATACTATGTAGCGATAGTGACGAGAACAATAAAGTACACGAAAATAGTTTATTTCGCAAAATTCTATTACTTTGGGTTTTAGAAAAAAAATATCATAAGTATATTTTCGTTAAACGTAATTTATCGATAGACTAGCGACTATTGACTACCGCCCCGGCTTCGCACGGGTGCAATGATGAACCTCTAAATTTATCAGTGTTTCTCTACAATATTATGGATGTATTATATATAAACCTTCCTCTTGAATCACTCTATCTATTAAAAAAACCGCTTCAAAATCTGTTGGGTAGTTTTAAAGATTTGAGCATATTATATAGGGACGGACATACGAAAGCGACTTTGTTTTATACTATGTAGTGATAACAAAGTATCAACAATGCATCAGCATTAAAAAAAAAGTTTTCTTATTAAATGGCAATTAACTTTGACACATTACCCGACCCAGTGTCAAGTTCTGTCTTTCTATATTGCTTATAAATGACCCACAGTTGAGTCGGGCCTCCTCCAGTCAGATGCAAGCTAATTAGCCTACAGTGCCACGTTGGCCATACGGGTTGGCACAGGGTTTTTATCAAGTTTTCCTTCTTTTGCCACTAGGTGATCTACCACTTACGTTCCTTTATTTGGCTTTTATTTATTTATTCATTTAGGACAACCAGTAATTGTTACATTATTATTAACAAAAAGATAGATCTTAATCATATAGGGTAAATGCACAATAATTTAAGGTGCCACAACAAGCTTGTATAATGGAACGGTAACTTAAGCAAACTGTAGGTAGTACAATACGTAGTAAAACAAAATAAACCAAACAAAAAAAAAAAAAAAAAATTGTGTACTAATGTGGAATACGGAAACCGGTTCTATTGTCAGCGCAGTAACGATAGAACCAGCCTTCGATATTTCGGCAGTGAATCATTAAATAGATCCACTTTTACGACACCCTCAGGATGGTATGGGTTGGTGTCATTGTCTGTATATTCTAAATCCATCACCACATTGAGCATTTCTTCTTTAATTAGGTTTTAGTTTAAGGCTTTTAATATCTATATCTTCTTCTCAATTCGAAATAGCTAGTCAAAAGAACTGCTGCAGGAGAAAGTCCTCGACTGGCGACCGCGTTCCGGAAAGATCAGTGCTGGAAGGCCTCGCACACTGTGGACCGATGACCTGATTAAGGTCGCCGGAAAACGATGGATGCGGGCGACCCAGGAACAGCCTTTGTTGAGATCCTTCGCCTATGTCCAGCAGTGGACGTCTTTTGACTGAAATTATGATGATGATTGTATTAGCCTCCGTCCCCCATGGCAGAGTAACTATTAAAACATTGAAACGTTAAAATTATTATGAGAAAAACTTTTCCCATACAAATGTTAATGGGTTTCGTAACTATCAAACATTTAATGTTTATAAATATATAACGGGAAACTCTCCCGTTATTTATATAACACTCTATCCAACTTTACGAACGAATAAGAATAAAGGTTTTGAATCAAATTCAAATTATTTATTTATCGGAACTAAAAACTAGGGATACATTAATTTATGTGCGATAAATAGCTACATTAGTGCTAGACTGTGTCGCAGCTATTAACGAAAACATATATCCATAATATTCGGACGATTATGTATTTTAGATTTTTAAGATGATCATAATCATCACTCATTCACATCACATGACGTCATTTGATTGCCTCGTTGGCCTAGGTTGGATGTGCCCGACGTCCTGCCGTGAGCACCCGGCGTAAGGGTGCTCGTAAGGAGCCTGAGGAGAGGAGGAGGTACTCCTCGTCTGCGGCGGCGTGGTTCTGCATCAGATCCCACAATGCCGCAACAGGACGCGAGTTGGAGCACCCCGGGGAGGTTTAGTGGGTAGGCCCCCACTATGGGGGAGAGTCCCACACTCCCCTCGCTGGCCAACCCCGTGGCCGGCGAGGAAGTCCATAAAGAATTTTACCCCGATCGAACAAAAAAAAAAGGGGTTTGGATGTGCCGCCTTTGGATCACGGGGTTCCGGGTTCGATTCCCGGGGCCGGGCCAGTGTCTTTGTATAAACCTGAGGCACTTACTCCGAGGCTGGGTGTCATTTGTGATTTGCGAGGATTTTTATTACTTTTTAAAGGGAACTCAGGTTATTGTGTCGGGGTTTTATATAAATGTTTTATTTTAATTTTTATTTTCTGCTTTTTATAGGTACACGCTTAATAAGCGATGTAGCTGCTGTTAAGTTGTCAATACATAGATTCTTGTCGCATCCTTATTTTCTCCCCACCACATATATTTGCAGATATTGGGTACCCCCCCCCCCCCCCTCTTTTACCCCAGATTTTTTTCCGGGCTCAACCGATTTTCATGGAACATATTATTTTGTAATGTGCACGTGATGCGCTTTCATTTGAGACCCCACTCGATTATATTTGCAGACTTTCGGTTATTCGTCCTCACTTTCACCCCCCATAACTTTTAAACGACTCAACCGATTTTCATCAAACATGTCTAAGAATACTCGCCCATAACACACCTGTCATACGAAAAAAACTGTATTGAAATCGCTTCATCCGTTCGCGAGCTACGGAGCCACAGACAGACAGACAGACCGACAGACAGACCCCTCTTTTTGCGTCGGGGTTAAAAACAAATTGTCACACCATCGATAAGTCTCACTCAATCTGCTACTTGTACTACTCAGCCCATAAATGACCCACTCCTGAGTCGGGCTTCCTCCATTATAAGGAGGGTAATTAGCCAGACGGTTTCTTATCAAGTGTTCCTTATCTTGCGGGTTATCTTGTCATTTCCCTTTAATGGTTCTTACCTTCTTAGAATGGAATAGGATGGTCACACTATGTATTCACCGGAGGTCACCGGATTGCCAAACTTAAGTGGCAGTGGGCAGGGCACATAGCTCGCAGGACCGACGCCCGATGGGGCAGAAAAGTCCTCGAGTGGCGACCGCGTTCCGGAAGGCGCAGTGCTGGTAGGCCTCCCACACGGTGGACCGACGACCTGGTTAAGGTCGCCGGAAAGCAGTGGATGCGGGCGGCCCAGGACCGGCCTTTGTGGAGATCCTTGGGGGAGGCCTATGTCCAGCAGTGGACGTCTTTTGGCTGAAATGATGATGATGATGATGACTATGTATTCTACTTAAATTCGTCACCACATTTACTACCAAAATGAAATGGGTATGTATTTATTCACAGAGAATTTACCTTATTAATCAAAAGTTTGTCTAAGCACAAATTAACCGAAATTCCTTTAATATCTGTTACAAAACGTTGGAATATTTCACTGGTTTATGGTATGCAATATAATTTGTGCCCCATAGTTTAATCGCTAAACTACGCTTCAATTCTGCTTAGCAAACGTGTTTTGTTACCAAGAGGCATTTGTCAAGATAGTTTAGTACTTCTTACAGTTATAATTCAGAGTAGCAACGAAATGAGAACTCAAATCATTTATTGAACCTATATGGTACAGGTGTTTTTGAAAAGTCAAAAGTGAAGTTAGGAATCTTCCAAAAAGTAGATCCTATGGAGAAGAACAGGCAAGAAACTCCATGGACACTCTTTTTATCATATATTCTGTTGACTGATGACCTAGCCGAAAGAGAAGGAAATCTTGATACGAAGTACTGTGCCAACCCGTCTGGCCAGCGTGGCACAGTAGGCTTAATATTATTAATTAGCAAAAGTTATTGCGCGATTCAGAATCAAACGAAACTAGTTCATCATCATCATCATCATCATTTCAGCCAAAAGACGTCCACTGCTGGACATAGGCCTCCCCCAAGGATTTCCACAAAGGAGATACGCAGGAAAACCAGGTTAACCGACATAGCCCACCGGATTGTCAAACTTAAGTGGCAGTGGGGAGGGCACATAGCTCGCAGGACCGACGCCCGATGGGGCAGAAAAGTCCTCGAGTGGCGCGTTCCGGAAGGCGCAGTGCTGGTAGGCCTCCCACACGGTGGACTGACGACCTGGTTAAGGTCGCCAGAAAGCAGTGGATGCGGGCGGCCCAGGACCGGCCTTTGTGGAAACTAGTTAATTACATGTAATTGGTCATTTTCCGTGTGGTAACGGATTTAGAATACATAGTGTCACCACCCCATTTCATCCGTAGGGTGTCGTTAGAGGCGACTAATGGAACGTAAGAGGCAGATCACCTCGTCCCAAGGGAAGGAAAACTTGACACAAACCCTTTTTTTTAGACTTGTAAACGTTAATGCGTAGCCAGCCGCATTGGGGCCACGGCCGGATTATGTGGGACTTCGAGGCGCGTTTAGATGGTGATTTGCGCTTTGGTTACCCACTAAACCCCCGTCTATGTCCCGACATGCGCTATACCCCGGGGGTTCTATTTCTCCACTGGGTGAATTTGAGCGCTAGCGGGAGATGCGACCCTATCTATCAGGCTCCAAACCCTGTGCCAACCCGTCTGGCCAGCGTTGCACAGTAGGGTAATTGCCCTCCTTGTAATTGGAGGAGGCCTGACTCAGCAGTGGGTATTTTATGGGCTGAGTAGTAGTAGTAGTTTAAAAAAAGACAATCCCATTGAGTTTCTTCCGCCAGGTCTTCTCGGTTGATACCGCGTTCCGACCTGGTAGTAGTTTTATAAAGAATATGTATCCGTTGACGATTGTGAACACCATAGTTGGTATATAGAATAAAGCCTTTCTTTTTTTATAAAAAACGAAACCCCTGCACTAGGTATAACCTGTATCGCCGGGGCAGAAATTCACGAACACAAATGACACCCAGACTCAGAGCAAGTGCCTCTGGTTTATTTTTTTTATTTTATTTATTGTAAGGAGAACCAACAGCTAAAATGTATGAGAAACAATTGAATATGAGACACAGAGCCAATTACAGGTTCTCACGAGTAGAAATAGAATAGGATATTTAGATCACTAAATGGCAAGACAGATATAAAGAATTAAAACAAGCAATAAACACAAAATACACTCTGTTACTAGGTCAGGCATCGATGACATGGGTCAAACAAAAGAAATAAAAAGAAACATTACTCGTCCTTAAAAAACTTTAATTCAGCCGTATTATACAAAGACACTTGCCCGGCCCCGGAATCGAACCCGGGACCCCGTGCTCCAAAGGCGGCACATCCAACCCCTAGAACAACGAAGCATTTTCCTCTTGTATTCTATTCTAAACCAATTGTTTTTCTGGACCCACCCTTATAAAGAGGTTTTTCAAATTTATTCACAAATTAGTTCGCTCAACATAAATATTGTTATCCCCAATAAATTTAAACTTGTTTACGGATCAATCCGCCAACAAATCGGGATGACATCGAATTATCGACTTCAAAAGTATTTTCATTGAAATCATTTTAATATGTCCTGCCGCGGATAAATTTTGTTTTGAGTGAATATATTAAATGACTTGATCGTGGAACTAATTTAGACTACTACTACTAAGTCCATACATTACCCACTGCTGAAACGGGCCTCCTCCAACGACATGGAGGGTAATAAGCCTACTGTACCACGCTGGCCAGACGGGTGGGCACAGGGTTTAGTATCAAGATTTCCATCTCTTGCGGCTAGGTTTTCGTCCTTGTCATTTCCTATTGTCGACTCTTACGACACCCTTAGGATGAAACGGGATGGTGACACAATGTATTCTAAATCCGTCACCATATGGACTCTCCAGTTATATGGAGGGGGGTAATTAGCCTACTGTGCCGCGCTGGCCTCGCTCAGATTTTGTATCAAGTTATCCTTTTCTTGCGCCTAGGTTTTCGGGATTGTGCTTTCATTTTAATGTCGACGCATCAAACCCTTAGATACCTCCCAGGTGCCAAGGCGCTGGGTACGACAGACGAAAGGAAAAAAAAGAAGAGCAAATAATTACCATTCATTGCTAAAAAGAACACAGACTAAAAGACTGTTGTGTTGTAAAAAAATAAATAAAAAAAAACCCCTAGATACCTCTAAATCCATAGGTAACACTTGCTCTAAATTAACGACCGTGTGGTGTCAGCCCCCCTTTCCATCCTTAGGGTGAGGTAAGGGCCGACAAAAGGCTTTACTGACAAGCCCGAACACCTAGCCACAGGAGAAGGTAAACTAGATACGAAACCCGGTGCGAAGCTGTCTAGCCAGCGTGGAAAGTATGCTAATTACCCTCCTTCATGTTATTGGAGGAGACCCGACTCAGAATTGGGTCATTTATAGGCTCGGTAGTGGTAGTAGCTGTTGTGGTAGGCTCATAGCTCGCAGGACCGACGCCCGATGGGGAAAGTCCTCGACTGGCGACCGCGTCCCGAAAGGCGTAGTGCTGGTAGGTCTCCCACACGGTGGACCAACGACCTGGTGAACGTCACTGGAAGGCGATGGATGCGGCCTTTGTGGAGATCCTTGGAGGAGGCCTATGTCCAGCAGACGACGTCTTTTGGCTGAAATGATGATGATGAGGGGTAGTAGAAATTGCTTCTTGCGACACTCCCTATTCTAGGTTGGTGTTCTATTTTAAGCTATTTTCTATTTTGCTTGTTTTAAGATATTCCGGTTTACCTAAAAAACAATGCTGTCTTAAAAAAGATAAGCCGACTTCAAAATAGGCACAAAGAAGCACAAAAAAACGTCGGTGCCTCAGTCATAGGTACCTAAATCCTAGTTAGCGTCGGCGTTAGTCTAAGTATTAAAAATTAAATTTCTTTAGATAATTTTCGAATCGGCTTACAAATGGCGGCGTTTTATAATAAACAGCAAAAACATATAACTGAATTGAGAAACCCTATTTTTTAAGCCGCTTAAAATAAGTTACTTTCTACATTACGATATAGTATATCTATGTTGTAGTCTTCTGCGAAAGGTTACAACAACTGGATGCCTAATGATGACAGGGTATTGTGGCGCTCTTTAGAGGAGGCCTTTGTCCAACAGTGGACTAAAGTTGGCATGCAGCATGCTATTTTACACAATTTACCCGAAAAATCTAATCTTATAACGTCAAGAAATATCGCGAAATGCGAGAATTTCCAAAAAGTCCTACACCGCGATAGCGAAGTTTACAGAGCAATTCGCACGGTTAAGGAATCCTCGACTACAGTTGTAGAGCGGGATAGGCGCCGCGGCCCCCTGCCAGACATACAACCTCGTCTGGTTGGATGATCATCCCTTTGCGCCTAAACTCTCATAATAATTTTAGGACATAAATTACCCACTATTGGTTCAGGTGATCATTTTGATCAGGGAAATTTTCCTACCAGGCCTGGCTGGCAAGACGGGTCGGCACAGGGTTTGTGTCAAGTTTTCCTTCTCTTGCGGTTCAATACATTGCGCCTAGTCAAATCTATTTACGGCCGAAAACGTGTTGTGACTGCAACATCTTCAAGTTTGGGAAGTAGGTCGTGAGAAGACCGGGCGGGTTTGACGTATCACCACAGTATATACATTACATACAGTAGACAAGTTTCACAGGATTTCCCGCCTTTGGATCAAAGGAATCCCGGTTCGATTCCGGAGTCTTTGTGTAAGTCAGAGGTGTAAGGTGTCGCTACCCCATTTCATGCTGAGCGTGGACGTTGGGCCCGCTACGTGGGCAAGCGTCTATCGGAGGGCGTCCCTGGCAGTTGGGACACCCTTAGAAATTGAGGCTTTTGTCGGTGGCGGGACCCCGACCCACCACTGGCCTATAAGGCGAGGGTAGAAGGGGGACGTAACATCACGTCCGTCTCCACCCCGGCCTCGCTGCTCAACTGATGCACCGCTGCAGTTTAAGGCTCGCAGGGCAACTCTGAGGGCAGAGGAGTCCCTGAAGCCCAAACTATGTGGTGCTCTTCATCTGGCCTCTCCCCGTAGGCCCACCTAGGTGACCTTGAGCCGGTATGGCCCCAACGGATACTTGAGTGTTTCTTGAGTTAATATACTCGTTTATCTTTTTATATACTGTGGCATTAACGTTCATTGGTATTCAGTGGGAGGCATTGTGGGTGGGGGGTGAGTTATATTCGAGTAAACTCGAAGGAAAGATGCGTAGGCGTGGGCGATTATGATTTTTATCCACGAATTTTGGCCTCAGGATTTAAATAGAATTCGTTGTTGCTTTATTTGTAGAAACGATACTGGTTTCGATAGATGTTAAACGTGACACAGAGGTATAGGCAGTAGGTAGAGAAAAATAACGGTGACGGATTTAGAATACATATTGTCGCCATCCCATTCTAGCCTGAGGGTGTCGTAAGAGCCGACAGAAGGAAATGACAAGGCCGAAAACCTGGCTGCAAGAGAAGGAAAACTTTAAACGGCACAGTAGGCTAATTACCCTACTTGTAACTGGAAGAGGCTTGACTCAGCTGCGGGACACCTATCGGCTGTGACCGATCACGCTAGATAAGAAATATAAGATATACCGGATAACCACCCACTCAAAGAAACTGCTACTTACTTGGAAGTCATGCCTTCATGAGCATTTTCATATTGTCTGTGACGTAACATGTTATAGTTACGTAGAGTTCGTTCTCCTGTGCCGTTCCTATAACACCAGAAGAGGATACCACTAGCGACAAACACTCAACCCAAGACTGTCACAGCATGTGCCTGAGCACGGCCCGATGATCGACGCCCGTGATGCCTTAAAGCGCCTTAGAGATGAGCCGGTGGACGAGAGGGAAGTAGTCTTAGCGGTGCTCCTTGTCATCGTCAAAACGTTCAACAGCCTCCCCTTCGAGACACTCACGGAGGCACTTCGTTATCGGCCGTATATCGCAAGTGGCGGACACTGAAGTGCGGTGTTCCACAGGGCTCGGTTCTTGGTCCAGTCCTGTGAAACATCGTCAGGAATACTATTGAACCTGTCGCTATAGCTATAGAGTATTTGTTACACCCTGTGTACTACTACTCTGCTCTGCCCAGAAAAGACCCACTGCTGAGTGGAGCCTCTTCTCATTACTTGGAGAGTAATTAAACTACTACCACGCTGGCCTAACGGATAGGCGCGCGGATTTCGTATCAAGTTTTCTTCTCTTGGGGCTAGGTTAGGCTTTTGTCGACTCTTACGACACCCTCAGGATGGAACGGAGTGGTGACACTATGTATTCTAAATGCGTCACCACACGGTCATCCTGTATAAAGTCTACATATTTATTGAACTTATTACCTAGATGGGTGCCGAGTGCAACCATAGAATTCAATCAATTTCATGCCAACCAACTCGCAAATGCTACACTTTATTTTTATAGATATTACTAGCAGACCCCGCAAACGTTGTTTTGCCATATATATATATCGCTATTAGAATTGAGGTTGATCGTAGATGGGTGAAAATGTAGGGTTGTATGTATTTTTGTATCATAAAAAAATAGAAATTAGGACCACCCTTAAATTGTTTTTAAGGGCGATGAGAAATAGGCGTTCCCAGATTCGCAGACCAAATTTTGTGTGCCTATCGGAGGCACACAAAATTTCACGAAAATCGGCCGAGTAAATTCGGAGGAGTTAAAAAACACCGTGACACGAGAATATATTAGAAGATGGTAAATTATGTGTACATAGTATCATAATTATAGTTATTACTAGCTTTTGCCCGCGACTTCGTCCGCGTGGAATAATGACTTCCGGAAAAAAACAATTTATCCCCGTTTTCTCCCCGTTGGGAGGGAATTTCCAATAATCCTCTCTTAGTGGTAGCCTACTCCTCCCAACAAACACACAGGCCAAATTTCAGCTCTCTACTGCCATTAGTTTCGGCTGTGCGTTGTCTGTCAGTCACTCAGTAACGGAAGAGTTTTATATATATAGATATAGATAGCTGTACCCGCAACTCCGTCAGTGTGTAATTCCTTGTGTATTATTAAGTTAATGTATTGGTAATATTGTTTAGATCACGTTCACATGAGGCTTAAGTACCTATACAACGAAAATACTTCAGCGCAAAGCTTCCGGGTAAACTATCCTACTTCACTTAAAACTAAATATCTATAACATAATTAATAAAACCTATAATACCTTTAATTAATAAAAGTACCTACGCTTTTACTTACTTATTATTATTATTAAAAAAAAACCGAACATAAATTAACCAAAACTTACCTACAACTAACTAACTACTACTAACCTATTACTACTTCACCTAAAAAGAAATAAAATGTTAACTATTAATAATTTGTAATTTGAACGAATATAACACGCCACCAAAATAACTAATACCTATTTTATGAAATAACAACAAAAGAAAATTAAATAAACTAAATTATTGTAAAGACTAAAAGTCGCGCTGATAAACAATATTGCCTGTCAATAAGGGCGAATACTCGGAACGTCTACTCGCATCATCAGCCAAATCCAAATATTGTATGAAGTTCGCGATGGTTTATTAGCGTATTTCATGAATAACTTTGGTGTTTCTGTACCGATTTCTATGATTCTTTTTTTATTAAATAGGTAATAATGTTAACATTTATAAATTAGGGATGATTGAGAGTGTTATAAACGTAAGAGTAGACAAATATAATCAGAAAGCTCTGAACTGCTAAGCTATCGGGAGTTACACGTGTTATTGTGAGTCAACCATAAAAGATAGACATTTGCTGTCGTTGAATATTTTATATAATTTTAAGGAGAACATTTCCGTCATACATGATTTCTGTGTAGCTTTAACTATTAAGGCAGCACACGCGACGGAAGCTTAAAAAATGGAGTAAGTTCTCCTGTTTTCCCAACATTTCCCTTCACTGCTCTGCTCCTATTGATCATAGCGTGATGAAAAGTATACTATAACCTGCCCAGGAGTATGAAGAACAATTGTACCAAGTTTTGTTGAAATCCGTCGAGTGGTTTTTGTTTCTATAACGAACATACAGACAGACAGACAGACAGACAGACAAAAATTTTACTGATTGCATTTTTGGCGTCAGTATCGATCACTAATCACCCGCTGATAGTTATTTTGGAAAAATATTTCATGTACAGAATTGACCTCTCTACAGATTTATTATAAGTATAGATAGAAGATAGATTATAGAACTAGCTGTACTCTACGCGTTGCTATGCCACTAACTAAAATAAATTGAAAAGACAATGACACAATTTTTTTTTTTTTCAGAAACCTTCTTGTCTCATACTCAACACTTTGCTGAAGATCATCACATGATCAAATACATAGTTTACGATTTTAAAAAGGACATACAGACAATCATTATTTTTATGTATAAGACTAGCTGACCCCTGACAATATCAAGCAATATCGGTCCAGTCGTTCTCGAGTTTTAGCGAGACTAACGAAAAGCAATTCATTTTTATTTTTATAAATATTAGATACGAAGATAGATAGATAGAAGAATAAAGGGTGAATAGAATACTCTTTCTTGTACACTAATAATAAAACTCCTTTAAATAATATATTTTAGTATTTAAGTTTTAGGTTAATTGGTATTTTAGTCCTGTTTTATTACTTAAGTTAGTGTTTATGTAAGTACATATTACTTAAGTTAGTGTTTATGGATTTAAACTTATAGCTTCAAGTAGACAATGTGCCGTAAAAAGCACTTTGTTATATATTTATTTTGCGGTAAAACGTCTATTTGCTCAGCGCACTCGTGGCCAACCTACGGTCGCTATTGATGCTGAATCATATTGGCTATAATACACTACAGTTATATATAGCATTATAAGCTCGACCGGAGGGTCGCATTGCACTGAATCACTACATATTATAGAACAAAATCGGTGTCGTCTGTCCGTCCCTATGTATGCTTAAATCTTTAAAACCGTGCAACGGATTTTGAAGCGGTTTTTTTAATAGATAGAGTGGTTCAAGAGGAAGGTTTATATTATGTATAATACATCCATATTATTGTATAGAAACACTGATATATTTAGAGGTTCATCATCCGTGCGAAGCCGGGGCGGGTCGCTAGTAAAAAAATATGACGGAATTTTATACATTTGGTGACGGATTTAGAATATATAGTGTCACCACCCCATTCACGGAAAGAAGGCCGATAACCCAGGCACAAGAGAAAGAAAACTATAACTTTTAAGCATGCGAATCACTTAAAAGTAATTAGTAAGTAACTAGTATCAATCAGTGTATAAAAACTAGACTAAAACCGAAGCATACTGTATGTGTATTGTTCTGACTCCATCAATCTTAACAGCTAACTTTAACCTTTTCGTTATGTCGGTAGTTTAGTGTAATCGTTATTTGATGACGTGCTAACACATAATAGTTACGATGGATCATTAACAGAATTTTCTAGGATTAGGATAGAATTTAGTAAAAAATTGCTTTTAACAGGGACGTTTTTAGTTTGGATGGATGTGTGTTAACGCACAACTCCGTTATTTATAATCATTCTTACCAGTAAGATCAATCAGATCTTTTTTTTCACTTATTGTAGCTTTTTTTCCTTCTGGCTCACTGGATTGATGACTTATTACGTTATTTTTAATTGTACCATTTTTTTTTATAAAATTCATCTTTTTGTGTTTTTGTCTGTGTACATATATCTACACAGTCATTGTAATATGGCGTTTAAAAATAACAAGACCACTGAGTTTTCCACCAGGTCTTTTCGGTTAGTGCCACGTTTCGACTTGGAAGTGGTGTTATAAAAATGATCTATTGTGAACGCCATAATTGGTTTATACAATAACTAGCGACCCAGCCCGGCTTCGCACGGTTGCAATTATGTTTTAAAATATTTTAAAAATATATAATATAATTTAAAAATATATGCAATATATTCTATACAAAAACCTTCCTCTTGAATCACACTATCTATTAAAAAAAAACCGCTTCAAAATCCGTTGCGTAGTTTTAAAGATTTAAGCATACATAGGGATGGACAGACGACAGCGACTTTGTTCTAAGCTAACTATGTAGTGATGAATCATTTCTCTTTTTTTTTATCCTTATTAGGAACAATATTGGATGGTGAAGTAAGACGATTATGACGATTATCATTTTTGTGTCAAAATAATCGAGTTTCTGAATAATAATTACTTAACATTCCAAAATTATCGATATAGCTCAGAAAAGATTGTTTGAAGAACCGACAACCAGTGGGGTAGACGAGATCTTGAGGGAAGACCACGAATCAGCAAGCTTAGCGTAGGGCGCCCGTGTGGCGATTTAGAATATATATTGTTACCACCCCATGCCATCCTGAGGGTGTCGTAAAACCCGACAGAAGGTAATGACAAGGCTGAAAACTTTATACGAAACACTGCAGTGGTCGCATTCCGAACTGCTGGTAAGCTAAAATATAACTATTACGTTGCTTGGTATAATTTTTATTATGGTGTTGACAATTTGTAAGTGTCCATTGTGTGTTATGCAAAATAAATGATTTGACTTTGACTTTACTGATGATGTAAGTTCTTATGGTGCAGTATCTAGTAAAATGAATTCTAGCATCATCATCATCATCATTTCAGCCAAAAGACGTCCACTCCTGGACATAGCCCTCCTTCATCATTTCCACAAAAGCCGGTCCTGGGCCGCCCGGCCTGCATCCATCGTTTTCCGGCAACCATAAACAGTTCATAGGTCCACCTTGTGGGAAGCCTACCAGCAGAGCGCTTTCCGGAACGGAGTCGCCACTCGAGGTCTCTTGCACCTTTTCTTGTACTAAAAAATAAAGAATTCGCGAGAAATATTTCCATTCAGACCTAGCGTGAGCGAAGCCGTGGGAACTGGTAAATTTAGAATTCACAGTATCAACCTTTTCGGACGTGAATACTGTACACGGAGGCGTATTTTTCATACAAGGCTAATTTAAAAAAAAAGTATTTATATGGAAGCGTCAGTACACGCCAGACAGCTTGAGCGCCAAACTGTGTCGTCATTTAGCCCATTAGTGGCCCACTACTGAGTCGAACCTCCTCCAAATTCATGGAGGGAAATAAGCCTATTGTGTGGCCCTCCGGCGAGACGGGTTGGCACAGGGTTTGTATTAGATATAGGGCGATCTAGGGCTTGGATGTGCCGCCTTTGAATACCGGGCCTGGTACGATTCCGTAGTTGGGTCACTTTCTAATTCAATATCGTCAAAATCATAAATTAGTTCGGTTCGGTTTGATATTATGTTTTCTGTACCGTATTATTTTGCGAATGAATACTTGACACGAAACCCAATATTACGTCCTTAAACTTTATCTTCATGTTTGACTCCATCGAATTGGAGTAAGTCTATTACAGTCAAAACTGCCTTCCGCTGCTGAAAATTGGTCTCCCCATAGCTCGCTCAAAAGTATGGTCTTATCCCGTCCACAAAAACATCATAGTACGATTGCAATTTTCTTAAAACCTGCCTACAAAGTAAGCTACGTCGTAGCGGCTACGTCGTAGTAGCTATGTCGTAACTCGTAGCGGTTAGCAATTTAGGAAATGGAAGCATTGCAGCCTCATATCCGCTTAACTTCTCTAAAACCACTGTAGTACTTAGTAATCTTCAGATTGTTTATTTCTTTCTCGTCATCATCATCATCATCAGCCCACTCAAGCTGCCTCCCCTAAAGAGCGCCACAGCACAGCGCCCTGTGAGCGTTAGCCACCAGTTGGGCTAACTACTACCCTCCAAAACCCATTTCATCGGATACCCAGTAATCATGATGGTTAGACCAGCTCTAAGTTTCCTCGCTACGCACAGTTTTTTCTTACTGGTAACCTTTTATTTAAGTGACGATAATCTTCTATCTAAAGGAGCTATTCTATAGATAGATTGACTCATCACGATATCTCTGGAACCATTAGAACTAGAGACTTAGAATTTGGTAGGAATTTCTTTTCACCGAGTATAGGTGAGGATTTAGGTCATTTTTAATTCAGAAATGAGGAGATCCGCAGGAAATCCAGGGTCACCGACATAGCCCACAGGATTGCCAAACTTAAGTGGCAGTGGGCAGGGAACATAGCACGCAGGACCGACCCCCGATGGGGCAGAAAAGTTCTCGAGTGGCGACCGCATTCCGGAAAGCGCAGTGCTGGTAGGCCTCCCACACGGTGGACCGATGACCTGGTTAAGGTCGCCGGAAAACGATGTATGCGGGCGGCCCAGGACCGGCCTTTGTGGAAATCCTTGGAGGAGGCCTATGTCCAGCAGTGGACGTCTTTTGGCTGAAATGATGATGATGATGAGTAGAGATTACCTAAGAACGGATTTTACGAAATTCCAAAAGGGGGCGGGTTGCGGTGGGCTTAATTATTTGGCAAAACAACGTTTGCGGGATCAGCTAGTCTCTAATATAGCCGTAAGAGAAGGCAAATTTGAAACAAAACACTGTGCCAGTCCGTCTGGCCATCGTGGCACAGACTATTTTCTCTCCCTGTGATGGGAGGAGGCCTGACCCAGCAGTGGGTCATTTATGGGCTGAGTAGTAGTAATCTCTAATTTAATCTCTTTTACTTTGTGTCCCTCGTAATTCATCAAGCCGGTATGACGGTTCTTTCACTGTACGTGCGGTGTAACTCTGGAATTCTCTTCCACACTCAATTCGCACCAGCGTCTCTTTGGACATTTTCCCGAGAGGAATCAAGAATCATTCTTTCTCTTTACAGGTTTAGTATTATACTTGTATATGTATGTATTCATATGTATTTTATATACTAGTTACTAGCTGTGAATACCCACTTCGCGGAGTCATCATTTACTAAACGTAGTCTAAGAACTTTCCAGATCATTCTAGAATTTTCTAAAACATTCTCATACGATCAGAATGTAGCCATACATTTTAGAACTTACTAGACCATTCCAGGAATTTCTAGACCAATGATAGTCTCACATTTTTTTAGTTTTTTCAACCCCCATCTCTTTTACACCCTTCTAATGATCGACTTGCAACCACCATAGTGCACGATGGGAGCCTTGTACGTATTGCCACATACAATTAGAAATTACATTACAAACTATTCGTCTGCGATGCGTAGTTTTGGCTGAAAAGTGAAATATCGGGACACACACCTCCAATTTTATGTACATAAAGATATCTTAGTTATAATATATTTATGTGTGTAGACATTATAAATAGGTATATATTACAAGGCTATTTTTATTCATATTGTATCTATACTTTCAATTGTAAATTGTATACATAATTTTATTATCCTCAAATAAAATCTCCCTATCACTCGGGTTTGCTGTTAGAGAACTCATGTATGAGTTAATCTCGCCTCTGTACATGTAATTACCAATGTATATTTCTGCTTTAGGCTCACTGTTTGTGTACAATAAAGAATAAAAATATATAAATGTGTATCTTTACATAAATCGCACTGAAACCATATTCCATTGTCGACTCAATCAGTATCACTATCACTACATATTATAAAACAAAGTCGCTGTTAAATCTTAAATTCTTAAATCTTTAAAACGGTTTTGATTGGATTTTGAAGCGGTTTTTTTAATAGACAGAGTGATTTTACCGTAAAGTTTTTAAGTATAATACATCCATAATATTGTAGAGAAACACTGACAAATTAAGAGGTTAATCATTGCACCCGTGCAAAGTCGGGGCGGGTTGCTAGTTATTAATAAGACTGAATCAACAGGCATTGACTGAATTGAATTTTCTCTTGTCAAGCACCTCGTAAACCCAAATCCTTTGCCGTAACTTTAATCCACCTTTATAATGCTCCCACCATACTGTGGAGGGCTGATAAAAATGGCTTACGATACGATTCGGAATACGTAATATAAAATAGTATGCCATCATTTGCGATAGGCTAAGTTAAAAGAAGCATTTCTTTGTCGTCGTAACTCAAATCAGGCCAATTCTTTTTTAAATGTCTTGACCATGTCATAAATCTTTATAGTGGTTTTTATCTGAAATGATGAACATGTGATTTGTTGATGAAACATACATTTTTGTGGGAGGGAGTTACTAGTTACGTTAATTTACCTACCAATTATCTAGTCTAGATATGTACTCAAAGATGTTATTAATATTTTGCCTCATCACGATCAATTTAAATTCTGCATGCAACGGCGAACAACCTTCGCAATCAAAATATTTCAAGAGTGGAAAATTATACGAAAAATCTAATTTGACATCGGAAAATTTTAATGTCACTGAAAATATATTAATCAAAAAGAAAATTCATAAGTTATCAAAGAGATCGCCTAACTAATGTGATGTTTGGGCCCACGGCCCACCCCTGCTAGGTACATATTACACTCTAAATGTAGCATATCTAATAGATTTAGGCCAAGATGGAATCACTCTTTTTTAGTATTAATATACTATAATATACTATATATATATACTATATAGTATAATAAACTAGCTATTCCTAGAGAGACCTAGCCAGTCAAACTCTATACATTTATATACAAATAAATAAAATTGGAGTGTATAATGATTTCTTAGGTTTGCTTACACATTGAAATTATACACTTTTTAACGGATTTATCGCGTGTATTATTTAATTCCCGAGGTTTCGAATGCTTTGCAGCAGTCGTGGTGCTGAATATACACGCGATAAATCCGTTAAAAAGTGTTTATTTTCAATTGGAGTGTATGTTTGTAATAATAAAATAACCACTTTTTACTAAATGCGTAAGTATGTATACACAGTACATAGACCAAAATAACATTATTTTTAATATTTGTCTGTCTGTCTGTTTGTTCCGGCTAATCTCTGGAACGGCTGGACCGGTTTTGGCGGGACTGATAGGTAGCTGATGATATAAGGAGTTACTTAGGCTACTTTTTTTAGACTAGCTTCGCCCCGCGGGGTCGCCCGCGGTACGACAATAGACGCGGGTAACATCGCACCCGTGCGAAGCTGGGACGGGCCGCTAGCTCTAAATAAACTCGTAATAAACTAAATTCGTAACTGCCATGTTGGTATAGGAGCTATATGTGCTGTATTTGGATTATGGGTCGTCCCCGATTCGATTTTAGGGTGAGGCAAGTATTTTTGTGTAAATCAGAGGCACTTACTCCGGGTCTGGATGTCATTAGCGTACGGTAAAAGTACGGTGAAAGGCTCCTTGTGTCGACAGCTATAGATGTCCGAATAACAGCTAAGAATGACTTAAACCACGAAGGAAGCTCTTCAAATATCTAATACGACGTTCACCCTGTCAAATTGGGCAGTCAAGTCGAGCTTGACTTATTAATTGCTATGAGAGTAAACGATTTGTCGAATACAAGGTTACTGAAACTACTACTCAGCCAACAAATGACCCACTGCTGAGTCTGGCCTCCTCCAACTACATGGAGGGTTATTAGCCTACTGTGCCACGCTGGCCAGACGGGTTGGCACATGGTTTCGTTTCAAGTTTTCTTCATTTCCTTTTGTCGTTTCCTTTCCTCGGTGCTCTAGAGTTTGGATGTGCCTTTAGATCTCGGGGTCCCGAGTTCGATTCCGGGGTCGGGCAAGTGTCTTTGTCTAAACCAGAGGCACTTGCTCCGAGTCTGGGTGTCATTTGTGTTTGTGAATTACATTTTTTTTTATTTCCCTTAGAGGCAAACGAGCTAGCGGCCCACCTGATGGTAAGTGTAAACCGCCGCCCATGGACTTTGGCAGTGCCAGGGGCACAGCCAAGCCGTTGCCTACCGTGAAGTGAGTGCTCTTTTTAAACCTCGTTTAAAGGAGGACATGTCGTAGCGCTCGGGAAACACCGCCGCAGGTAGTTCATTCCAGAGTCTGCACGTGCGTGGTAAGAACGATCGCTGGAAGCGTACCGTGCTGGACGTTATCGTTTCCAGGTGATATGGGTATGTTTGTAAACTGCTGCGGTACAGGTTATAACCTAGTGCAGGGGTTTCGTACTAAAAAAAGAGGCTTACGACACCCTCCGGATGGAATGGGGTGGTGACACTATGTACGGACTGAAACATAATTTCATTAGCGTTCTCCCCGCGAGCTCTCGACCAGCAAAGCTGTCTGTGTATAACAACTACATATACATATATAGCGACTACTGGGTTCATTCTGAAGGCACTAGTTGCGCCATGAATGGATCCATTCAATACTGCGGCGAAGGGGGCGCATGCTCCGCATCGATCCGAGAGATGCCCGCGGGGGGAGGGGAGGTGGTTTTGCACACGGTCCATTAAGGCTGATTTCGGACTAGAAGATTTAATCACGGACTAAGTCCGGCTGTTGCCCATTAAGTGTCGTAAGAGCCGAGAGAAGGAAGTGACAAGGCCAAAAACGTAGCCGCAAGTGAAGGAAACCCTGTGCCAACTCGTCTGGCCAGCGTGGCACAGTAGGCTAGTTACCCTCCATGTAGTTGGAGGAGGCCCGAATCCACCACACATACATCCCCAAGAAACTTGAAAAATCTCAAACTTAGTACAAAGTTAGTAGGGAACTTCACTTCACTACATATTATAAAACAAAGTCGCAGTCGTCTCTCCGTCCCTATGTATGTTTAAATCTATAAAACTAATCAACAGATTTTGAAGCGTTTTTTTTTAAAAGATAGAGTCTTTCAAGAGGAAGGTTTATGTGTATAATACATCCATAATATAGTGGAGAAACACTGATAAATTTAAAGGTTCATCATTGCACCCGTGCGAAGCCGCGGCGGGTCGCTAGTAGGTAATAATTATGGGTAACATTACATCGTACAAAGTTTTTCGGAGCCAGTGCAAATGCGCCGTTCCACCGGAATGTTACGTTTCGGCAAATTATGTGTATATACATAATACGCGACCACTTAACCCTCACATAGAAATAGTATTGAGTAAATATAGAATACGCACACATACAAATCTATTTATAGGTGATTACTTATAAAGCCTTAACTTTAAAACTGGTTGGGGTAGGTCACCAGGTCTGGGAGCATGGTTCCTCAGTTGGACTGAGACCCGTGGCCCATGATCCTAGACATGGCAAAGAAAGCCGTAGGTTTCAGTGGGTAGGTTACCATCTCCTCACGTTTCCATGTCCACAATGCTAGGATCTTCCAGGCGTGGTACAGTTGGGGGATTGAGACCCGTGGCTGGGTTGGACGGCCGGGGACAAGGAACTCCAGTGGGTAGGTCTGCTTGCCTTCTCACCAATGGTACCAGAGTCCAAGATATCCCAGCTAATCCCCAACGGGCGGGTCTACGAGGATTGCCCACTTAAGACAAAAGAAAAATCAAACTTACTTATCTACCACTACTACTTCTCTGGCCATAAATGACCCACTGCTGATTCAGGCCTCCTCCAACAACATAGAGGGTAATTAGCCTACTGTGCCACGCTGGTATAGGGCCGCCAGACGGGTTGGCATAGGGTTTCGTATTATCCTGAGGAGAGGAGGAGGGCCTCCTCGTCTGCGGCGGCGTGGTTCTGCATCAGATCCCACAATGCCGCAACAGGACGCGAGTTGGAGCACCCCGGGGAGTTTTAGAGAGTCCCACACTCCCAGGAAGTCACAGGAAGTCCGTAAAGGATTTTACCCCGGGCGAAAAAAAAAAAAAAAAAAAAAAAAAGGGTTTCGTATTATCCCCTCGACCGTGCTGCCACCTTGTTGTGGTGAGGGGGCTTGCGTGTCTTTAGGATCCGTTGCGTCCATACCGGCTCAGGGTCACCCATGCCGGGCGCCCACACGGAGAGGCCAGACGAAGAGCGGCACACGGAGGTGCGATGGGTTTTGGCTCTGGAGACTCCTCTGTCCTCAGAGTTACCTCGGAAGCCTTAACCTGCCGCGACATACCGCGTGGTGAAGCAGTGGAGGGCTGCCAGGTGTTGAGGCCAGGGCTGCCGCCGCAACCGCGTGGGTCGGGCGCCAGATCATCCGGCGCCTGACGAGGGCACGTGCAATGTCTCGCACGCGCCTTGCGGTGGGTTGGGGAGCGCCCAGAGCTCCCCATCAAATGGTGGGGCCCATCAGGGTCACGGAGCATGCTCCCCCATCGGGAGGAGTGAAACCCGTGGCCCTGAATCGGGCAGCTTGAGGGACACCGTTGGTTTTAGAGGGTAGGTTGGGGCGCAACTACCATCTTTTCGCGCCCCGGAGTCCCACATAACCCAAATGACATGAGTATACACATGAGAATACACATGAGGATTTCCAACGTAAAAAAAAGGGTTTCGTATTAAGTTTTCATTCATTTTAAACTTACTTAAAGTAGTTAAGATTTTTTTTAAATTTACGCCCTTGCTTTATTATAGCCTGTATCGAACTAAGCAAGTGCTTGTGGTTACAATTACCCGACCCCGGAATTGAACTTGAGATCCCTGTGCCAAAAACGGCACACCCTCTTATGTATATAACAAAAGCTCTATAGCCACCTTGTTAAGGCCATCAACACTGAGGCATAGTTTTGCTGGCTTACATAAAAACTGCTTTCCCGACCCCGGAATCAAACTTAGAAGGTTCGGAATGTTGCTCTACTCTCTCATCTACGCAATGGATGCCATGGTCACCCATTCTACTATTGCAGAGCCAGACTGTAGATACGGCTGGCCATACGGGTTGGAACCGGGTTTCCTTTCAAGTTTTCCTTCTATTCCGGCTAGGATTTCGGCTTCCTTCTGCCACTGTCTATTATTGTAGCCCTTTTACTTAGAAGAGTAACCATGGAGATGATTGTCGGCTCTGTGGAATGGCATTCCGAACCGGTGGTAAAGACTAAATGATTAATGTTTTTTTTATTAATTTTTGTGTTATCATTTTGTTTATTTATTTCATTTATTATTTTTGTTTAATTATAGCTGCATAATTGTTCTTGTTCCGAATAAATAAAATAAAATCATTCGTAAGAATTTATTTTAAAAAACACCGTTTGGTTTTGTCATCTCTGGGTCTCACCTAGATATCCCGCATTGGCCCTCCCTAGACCAGGCTGGCTATGATCCAAAACATATTTTCCACTGCAAAAACAGAATGTAAGGACTTATTAATATCTTAGGTTTTCACGATCTTTGCAAATTGCAGGAAATAACTTCTTGACGGTTCTGATGGGTTATTTTTATTTTATTCCTTTGTTTCAGACACTGTGCAGTGTCCGTGCACGAAGTTATTTCCTGTAATGTAAGGACCTCTACCCGCGATGACGTGTCAATTTTATATGTAATCACAAATGTATTACACACACAAGAGGAATATTATATTAATTTTATAAAAAAAACAACGTTATCGATTTAGGAGTCTTTGACATTAAAATGATATATTAACCTTGAGTAACATAGGTTAATTGCGAAGCCGAGATCGGTACGGGTTTGAAACTCGCGCTCGCGGGATCGCGGCGCTAACGTTTACCACCACAAAACGTATTGTTCCCTATACTTTACTCAACAAATGCCGTTTTGAACAATATTTCAGGATTATAAGCTCACTAAAAACTAGAATTCATTATTTTAGATAATAAAAAAGAAACTAATTCTGTGTGGCAATCAATTATAATTTAGCAATTATAATTATTAATTAATTTTTTATTTAGGCAGTATTTTTTATTAAACTTAAGGACATTCATTTTATAATATGTCTTGGTGGGCGGTATGTTTAATGTCAAGTTGTAATAACTAGATGGCGCTGGCGTCAAGCTATACAATAGCTTAAAAATGCCACGTTTCTCTCAGACTATTCACACAAGACCACCAAAACACCAACGTCACGTTGTCAATCTTTCTATCAACTTATCTTACATGATGTGACGTGGAATCAAGGTCTCGATTACAAATGAAATGACAGAATCGAAGGATATTCTTGTTTATTCCTAGAAATCATGAGGTATACAATACTAAACTATATCATACGAATTTCCCAAACTGTTCCATCAGACGCTACTCACAAAAGTATTCACTAAAATTTTGCACGCACGCGTAATTTTGTGAAAAAGGACATTTAAACACTCCATTTTTATAACTGCGCAGACAAATCATTGTATTTGTAACACGAACTAAATTAAAGCTACGTATTTCTAAAATACATTAAATACGCGATTAAATTATTACGTTTGTAAGAAACAAACGTTATTTCCAAGGAAAACTTAAAAAGGAATAAAATAAAAATAAAACAGCCAATTTAAAATTAAATAACAATAAGATTTAACAAAAAATACTAGGGAATTTGAATTTATTGCGTTCGAGAAAATAGTTAGGCCGTGTACTGATTTTAAAATGTGGGCCAAGCTACGATTTCGTGCATTCCGTATTCAAACAAATTTAAAATATCCCGATTTTAGACTGTTTCAATGCCCATTCAAGGTGTTTTTGACGTAAACAAATAGTTTAATAAGATATATCTACAATATAAGATAATATCTAGATCTTTAAAAGATTCAGCAAGATAAACTCAATAAGACAAGACAAATAATTTTAATGTTCCTGAACGTCACTTATTAATCAATATTTACGCCCACCTGAAGTAAAGTAACTTAAAGCTGGAAAAAAATCTCGTAACTTGACCACAAAAGGAGATTAAACCGAAATCTTGGATTCATTGTGACTATTTTGTTATGGCACCGCCTTTAGACTAGGCACGTTATATTAAAAAATAGACACAGTCTATTATCATTGAAAGAATTCGTTATGTTACATGCAAATAATAAAATCAAAGAAAGAAAATAACATAGATAAAACATACTTTAGAATATTACAATCAATATTTTTGATTCACTGGTTTGAGTATTATTTAATTTGTCTATCATCAACGTATACTACAAATCAGATCCCACCTTTATTTGACTGTTTAATTCGAAGGTAATTATAGTAAATAAGTTTTAGATTATGAATCGAAATAAATATATAAGTTTAATGACAGATATACAGAATAGGAACAACTGGTTTAAACTACATAAAGATACACACTAGGAATAGGGTTTAAACAGTTTTGGTCACAAAAATGGCTACACCAGCCATTCTCTAAAACTAAATGGCTAAAATGGCTGCCAGGAATCAAACATCAGGAATGCAAAGGTCGGTTTTAAGGAAGGACAAAACGATATTTAATACTGAAAAAAACAGAAGTTAACAATTAAACATACGACTTAAAATGAAAATGTATGGCATTATATGGCTACCTCATGAATTGTAAACATTAGCACATTTTTCTTCACACTAATGCTCAGTGGTGTTTTTTACAATTATATTTTTTAACCAATAATTTTGTAACAATTACACTTTTTTATTAACATAATGTTTTTTTAATAATATAATCTTATCTTATTTACAAATCGTATTTTTTATAGAATTGACGAGTTTAATTAAATATGTATTTTTAATATAGCTTTTTTCTCAATTTTTATATAATACTAGTGGTTTGATATAATTTCTGATAGTTTTGGTGACAGTTAGTTTATCTGACCTATACATCTATCAGAATTTATGTCAAGTATTGTCATTATTTTATCCCTTTAGGCACAAAATGGTGTTTACAACCCAAATAACTTGCCATATTTTAATAGTTCCACGAAATACTACCTTTAATAATACTATTCGTAAAAATGTCTTTTCATGGGGGATTATTAAATATAAATATATATTTTTCATACTAATAACTAGGGTTGGTCAGGATTTAGGAAATACATTTTTTTAAATATAGCACACAGTTTTTTTTACCTACAATTTGTGTATATTTTTATAAAAAGGTGATACCGAAAAAACATTAAAAAACCTTATTATATCCATTGAATCAACCACTCATTCATCATCAGCCCACATTAGTCCACTGCTGGACAACCACTCATTAGCTTTTTTTAATTTGGTAATTATGTGACTTGGGACAGGAATTCTCAAGTATTTCTTCTAGTTTTTATAGATGTCCCCTACCCTCAATGAGGAATAAGTTGTTGCCTAAAATGTAATTTATGAAATGATCAATATCAATCACAATTTCAGGCCATAAACTTAGCCTGTGTCTGTGTCATGCAGGGAAGTCGGGCTGCAACCCCCCACAGTTGGAGGGGCCCGCCTCGGAGCATCGGGATCCACTAGCTATGTAAGAGGCAGGCCATGGTCCCCAGGTTCATGGAGCATACTCCCACCATGGGAGTGAATCCCGTGGCCCCGGAGTCCCACATAATCCGGCCAATCTCCAACTGCCGGGTATGACCGATGTAAAAAAAGATTCTTGATTGTTGAGTCGGGCTTCCTAGATAGGAAGCCCGACTCAACAATCTATCTAATATGCCAGTAACTAGAGTTACATGGAGGGTAATTGGCCTACTACTACCCGTCTGGCCGGCTTGGCACAGAGTTTCATATCAAGATTTCCTTCTCTTGCACCTAGGTTTTCGGCTGTTACAACACCCTCAGGATGGAATGGGGTGGTGACACTCTATAATACACTACACTGTGTATTTATTTAGCAGTACCCACCCAATACAAAAAAGTCCCATGAATTTACACAAATTGTAGGTAACGATCTAAACGCAACCGTCTACAAGATTATTCACAATTATTTATATTAATAAATTTTGTTCATACATTCGTACGAAAATACTCTAATTACATAAGATACTTCTCACACATATTTAATCGTTTAAATTCAACAATAACTAATAGCTATTTTGTGTTTGGCACATACATTTTGCCACTTCTTTTCGTTACGCTTGTGACTAAGGCACAATTTTGAAAGACTGTCATTTATGCAGCTTACGTAGACCTCTACCATTTTGGTAGATTTTTCGTACATCATTTATCGTCTGTCTTTAGAATGTTTGTCATCCGAAGACAAGTTAGAACTCGCTGTTAACTCTATAAATAAGTTAGCTAAGTCTGTTACAAAATCTACACACAGAAAATATTTTCTGTATTATTTGAGTCCAGTTAAAAAACGTCTTACTTAAAATCCATCTCTATTTTGGATTATATTGTCATTTTGAGCTAGGTTTCGGAAGAACCAGTCGTCGCACTACACATTTTTCAGCTTTAAATTCAGCATGTTAAAGTCCATATTCAAAAATCTCTCTCTCTCGAGCATAATTGTAATTTTTCATCACTCTATTTTACTTTTATTTCTTTCAAGATTTATTTTCTAGAATAGGCGTACTAGTCAATTGGTGCCACTAGTCGATGGTCCTAGGTTCGCTTCCTGGTGTTTGTACTTGTGTGACGTCATTTGGGAGAGACCGAGCACTGCGAAGCCACATTGTAGACAGTGGTAGTGGGTTTGCTTCTTGCTATGTATGCACTGGGGCTCGTAACCGCAACCTGGGCAAAGAAAATATTACTTTAGTTAATACATTGAAACTTGGTTTATGATACACTGTTAATATTTAAGTTATATTGTAAGGCTCCCGTGTATTGCTCAAAAATAAAATAAATACTGTTAAAATATGATTCAGTTCCAATATTGATTTTCGGCAGACAATCTCGAAGGAAATCTTGTTTACCAAACCTGACTTAACAACAGTAGGCTAGTTTCCCTCCATCAATTTGAGGAAGACCTGACTATCGTGAAACAGAGGTAGATTATATTCACATCTTTTGAAAATTACAAGAAATGACATAAAACACATAGTTGAGCAGTAAAACCCAGAAAGTCAGCCGCCCGAGAAAACATTCTTGGTGTGAAACTCTCTCTCTATGAAGTAAGCTAATTTATTCCCAGAAAAATGGCAATCGTGACTCCATATTTATGGACTGTGATAAAAAATGTCTCTATCCTACTATATTGTATGATTGTCATCAGATTGTAATTTACCTTTGCTGGGCGGGAACTTCTCGAAGCCGGCGGCCTGTATGGAGTCAAGCTTTTGATGCTGTCTCCGATGCGCCACCACCTTGTTTGTGTCAGTGCAAACGAAGTCACACTTCAGGCAATGGAAATGCGATGCCTTGTTCTGACCTGTACCTTGAACAAATATTAACTAGTTAATACGGCTGTTCTATAACTTCTACCAGAGAGGAGTGCGTATAGGGAGTCACTTAGGACCAATACTGTTTAACATGTTTTGATATTTGATCTTCTTAGAACATAACATTTTTACTACATAAAAAATAGGTACTACACAGAATTTATTAATAGCAGCGCATTATATATTAAGGTTACTTACCGAAAGTGGTTGCGTGGGGACAATCTGGCCTCTTGCAATAGACGTTGGCTCGGTACTGTTGGAAGTCACCGCCCATTAGGGTGTCCAATCTGCAGACAAAATAACTTTTGGTTAAGATGATTTTAAGATACCAAGTGTTCGTTGAAGGCTTGCATTTTTTGTTAGAACCAACTCTTATTCAATCTCGGTATAAAAGCGTCCGCGGGTCAAAACCCTGAGATCGGAATCTGATAAAATTGTGTTTAAAAATTAAAGCCTCAGAAGTGATACTTTGATTTTTTTAAATAGTGTTGACGTTATGTATGTCGGTAATCATACCAAGTACCTACCCCTATTTTCAATAAAAACAGCGTCACGATTTTATCAAGCAACATAGACTGTGTACTATGTCAAAATATATACGAGTACTTTATAAGTACCATGAATAAAATCGAATCAACATTTCATTCTCCTCCTGGCTGTGCTCCTGACAGATAATTCTCAATTTTTTTCTTTACCACTGGTTGGAAGACATTTCTCGGATAAAAGCCGGCAAGAAGCTCCGTGATTGCTCTTTTCCAAAATTACATATAAGTAGTTAGAAATATTCAAATATGATTTTGTAAACATCGAGTATTTTGAAGCCGGTGTTAACTTCTGCAGAAGAAGAGCTTGCAAGAAATATTGTAAGATTAGAGAAAACAAAGTCTTTACCTTTCGTGCCTAGCAGTGTGCTGGACAAATCTGGTCTTATCGCAAAAGGAGTAGCCGCAATCTTTTCTGGTGCAGTGGAAATGTGTCTGATGTTCTCTGTAAAAAAGTTTTTTTTATTGGACACGTGAAATACTATCTTTAAAGTGATTAATTACTAGCGGCCCGTCCCGGCTTCGCACGGTTGCGATGTTACCCGCGGGTGACGCCGCGGGTCGAAGCTAGTCAAAAAAGTACCCTTAGTTACTCCCTATATCATCAGCTACCTATCGGTGAAAGTCCCGTCAAAGTCGGTCTAGCTTTTCCAGAGATTAGCCGGAACAAACAGACAGACAGACAAAAATAAAAAAAAATGTTATTTTGGTCTATGTACTGTGTATACATACTTACGCATTTAGTAAAAAGTGGTTACTTTATTATTACAAACAGATACTCCAATTTTTTTTATTGATTATTGATTTGTATAGATTAGTAGTTAGTATATTTAAGGAACTTATTTATTTAAATTCAGCAGATGTCTATTAAAAAGTTTATTTGTTTCAGTCTCAGAAAATAGTTTCATCTACAGTTTAGATAGTGTGTTGACAATTTGTGTCCTATACAAATTAGATAGATTAGATTTTAACTTTGATATTTTGTTTACCTGTATCCGCAGTGTTGGTAAGCGCAGTCCTCGTTAAACCGGAACCGCAAATAGCCTTCCGGAATCGGTTCATCCTTCATAACGCGCATGTGAGGCCCTCTAGCCCCTACATTCCTCCTGCTGGGAAAATATTACTCGTTTCAATTTATGATCTTAACTAGCTGACCCGGCGAACTTTGTTCCGCATTATAAATATTTAAAACAAAAAGAAAGTTGGACATAGGATACCTGAGATTTTTATCCCGTCCGTATAAAACCTACTTTAACAAAACGCAACTGACAGCGAAACGTTATGTTGTCTATAGTTTAATATGGCCGAAAATTTGACAATTAGAAATTTTGAATTCGACTTGTTTATATTGTTGTAATTCACATAATATCTTTATAACTTGTAGCCTATGTGTTATTCTGATGTATAAGCTATATTATTGTAAAGTTTCATTAAAATCCATTCAGTACTTTTTACGTGAAAGAGTAACAAACATCCATCCATCCATCCATCTATCCATCCATCCATCCATCCATACTTACAAACTTTCACGTTTATAATATTAGTAAGATTAAACGGTCAAAGTCTTGAATCCCAACAAATGCAGTGAAATATGACCCAATACCGGATCAGTCCGTCAGTTGTCTGTGTGGTGACGTATTTTCAATATATAGTGTCACCACCCCGTATTCCAACCTGAGGGCGTCGTAAAAGCCGACAAAAGGAAATAAAAAGGCCGATAACCTAGCCGCAAGAGAAGGAAAACTTCATACGAAACCCTGTGCCAACCCATCTGGCCAGCGTGGCACAGTAGGCTAACTACCCTCCATTTAATTGGAGGAGGCCCAATTCAGCAGTGGGCCATGTATAGGCCGAGAAGTAGTTGGCGGAGGCCCGACTCAGCCGTGGATCTTAAACGGGTTAAGAAGTACCGGATCACGCCTGTCCACATTTCACATAAGCAAATAATTTCAAATATTGGTTGAGCGATCGACTGCTGCGCAGCATGTCGCGGGTTCCATCCCCGCACGGAAGAAATATTTGTACGACCTACAAGTATTTGTTCCGGGTCTGGGTGTTTTTCTATCTATAATATGTATGTATTTACAAAAAAAATGTATTTAAGTAGTTTATCATACATCTCGGGCCAATATTTTTTTTTTTTTGTTCGCCCGATGTTAAAATCCTTTATGGACTATCCCCGTCGGCCACGGGGATGGCCGAGGGGGGGCGTGTAGGACTCTCCCCCAGAGTGGGGGCCTACCCACTAAACATCCCCGGAGTGCTCCAACTCGCGTCTCGTTACCATAACACAAGCATTAAGTTGCTTAGCTTGGGACGAGATGGCGTTGTGTGAAATGTACAAGGTTATTTAAAAAAAAACAATTATGGGAGGAGGCCCGACTCGGCAGTGGGTCATTTTGGGGCTTAGTAGTAGTAAATATTAGCCCGGCGATTTATAAGAGTTTTGTGATGAAACCTACGTAAATAAAGTTCCTTTTGAGTTTGATATAAGGTTATTCGGTGTTTGTGTTTACTAAAAGTTAAGTTAAGTAAATGTTTACTAAAAGTGTTTTGGGTACTCACGATTTGGCTATCATTTCAGCCTCCTTATCTAGACCTGGAGGTAGTCCGTGGCCTTGCAGTAGACTTTGCTCCAGGAGCAGATCAGGTGGGTACAACATCGTAGGGTATAGTGGGAACGGCGATGCGCTGTGGACAGAAGATTTCTAACTAACTAACTAGGCGTTGGGCAGCGCGAAGATTAAGACACCTATTCCTCTTAGCTGGAAGAGGCAAATTACCAGACAATTGAAAAGTATAAGCAGGGATCCTTAATAGTCTTTCTAAATAATAAGTCTAGATTTGAAGTAGTTATTGCTACAACAGCTGTCTTAGTATCAAAAGTTAGATACAATTGAGTAATTGGCGAAATGGTATCTAAATTAATCTTTCTTGACAACCAGGATAAACTTACCCTTGAGAGAACAAAGCCACTTGAGCCAAGCCGGGCAGTCCCGCTAACGAGGCAGTGTATTGTTGCTGCATTTTCAACTGCTCTTGCAAGCTGCCCTTTCTGCCTCCTGCGAGGTACTGTTGCAGTAAGAGACTTTGAACCGCTTGTACCTGTAGATAAAATTGTACAACTATGATGAGTACAATGTTATTAACAATGTGAGAAACTCGGAGTAAATGGACTTGGAAATGCCAAAGATTAAGAAAAGAAGAGATAATTAGACGACACTCCAGGAGCTTGGAAGCTAATTCAGAAATGAAGAGTCTAAAAGATAAGATGACGATGATAGCATCACATATTGAATACACGATATCACCAACTAATTAAATCTCGAAATTCAACTGTAGGAAAAGGAAAATTTGATAGGAAACCTAGGTCAAATGATCTTTACGACGAAATTACTTACCTGATCAGCAGGATTTGGGTGTCTTTGGCTTGGTGAAGGAGCCTGACTTGTTGATGCTGATGACGCCGTGGACGGCAGTATCGATATTTCTGGATACTCTCTTTCCAACGTCTCCTGAAAGTCAGAAAATTCCTTAGAAAAATAAACCCGGTTTTCGTTAGGTCGGGCTGACAGCTGACCCCAAAGAACATCGAAAAAACAAGGTATAAAGGCTAGTAATCTACCATAAAATAAGTTCTACCTTAGTAGCAGCCAATCCAACTGGTCCAGGCTCCATAGCATTGCTATGTTTCTTCACCATGTGACTGAATAACAGCTTCAAGTCCACATAAGCCTGGCTACAATGCGGACAGTGATAATGGAGGTTCATTCCTGTAGTATTTTTGTTCAGAGGACATTGCTGATCATGGCAGGAAGGAGGTATTGTCGGTCCTGTGTGTTTTGGTGTTTCAAATTTCTTCTGATCAAAGTCTAGCCTAGGCTTCATGTCTTTAGAAGGTGAAGCATCGTAAATACTGCGCGGTGAAGGTGACGATGTGTTGCTTCTGAGGTGAGATGACGGGTAAAACGTTCCTGTCGCTTTTACTACTGAAAAGAAAGGATGTCTCAATTATTTCGTGAAGAAGTTATCAATGAAATATGGGTTTAAGTCAACAGTACATTTATTGCAAGTGCGATATATTTTTTGCTTATCTGCTTTTAGTATATTGCCGAAATATATTGTATTATAATCAAGTAAGAAGTATTGTAGCTACACGTTGCAATAAAAATATAGTTAGAAGCCTGGAATACAATTTTACTTAAATTGGCTCTTGTAGAATGCTCTTAGCACTTTAGGACAATATATTTTGTTATGAAGTAGATCTATAATTTATGGACTAAATCGATTTAAAAAAACATGAAGTCTTACTCACCAGACACATTATCTTGTTCCCTTTCAAATTCACTCTTTATCGAGAAGTTTGTAGGTGTGTATGACTCATTGGCTTCTTTCATAGAGCTGACGCTATCGACTGAAGCTCTTTCTTTCAAAGAATAATCCCTAGCTTCTTCATACTGTTTCTCTTGATCATTTTCACTCTTGATAATGGGAGTACCTCTACCATGCTTATGGGTTGCCAATGCGGAGTATTGGGTCAAGATTGCTGGACAATTGTTGCCTTGGGCACAATGGAAGTGTGCTCGTAACTGGTTTTTGAAGCAGCTTTTTCCACCACACTGGTCGAAGGATGAGAAGTAGTCGAAGCCTTCGACAAGAGGACTAATAGAGTGAACTTCTCTCATATGGGTTTCCATGATGTTGTGGGTCTCACTGGCAAAGCCACAGTTGAAGCAGTGAAGGTGAAGTCTAGCCATACGGAGCTGGCAGTTTGAGTAAGCGGAGGCACAAGTGTCCGGGTTTGTGAACACTTCAAAGTGCTGGAATTTGATGCGCTGTGAAGGAAAATGAATTATTAGAATGTTTGTCTATGATGCAGTCATGTTTGAAGTTTATACATTGGCTAGTAAGGTAAGGTTAACGGTTCATTAATATGAAGCAAGACTTACAGGAAACTCCTCGATCGTAGGAATAACAGGAGTCGGTATCACTGGAGGCAGCTGATTGCTCTTTGGCAATTTGAACGATGTAAATATAGCTTGCGGAGTGACCTGAAGTCAATAAACAAAGATGTCAAAATAACAGCCAGAAGATTTAGAAAATAATCCGAACGATTCAAATAAATGACTTGAAACTTACGTTATCAGTCCAGACCTCGACGACTCTGTTCTTCGGAGGTCTTCCTCTCTTTCTGCTGAACATCTCATCCAAGGAACTAGAAGGGTTTACTTGCTGAGGAACCACTGCTGGGTTTGGTCCAAGGCTCAATTGAGCTTGTAAGTTTGGAGTAAGCTGGGATGAGAGGCTTGGCGCCATTTGGGCCAACTGTGCCAAGTTCGGAGGTAGGCTCGGCAAATTTGGAACTTGTCCAAGTTGTGCAGCCATGTTTGGATGCAGTTGAGCAGAAAGTTGCGGCGTGAAGTTTGGTGCGAATCTCGACGCCAAGTTGGGGGACATAGGGCTTAAAATTGCATGTTGGCGGTGGTGTTCCAGACGCCTGAATGGATGCTCTTCTGATGATAGTATGACAGCGCCACAGTTTTCCTGAAAAAAATATTTTTAAATTAAATGCAAGTTCGATAAATCTCCTGAAGATCTTGCCCAAAGTTATTATTTCATAAGAGTTTAAAACTTCATGAGCCTTTTTACAGTATAATAAGGCTGAGAGACTTACGGATAAAGTTTGGATATTTTCATCCTGTAGTAGTATTATATGAAAAGGAAACTGTGTTAAGATTTTTTACAAGATAAACTAAAAAAAAATCCTCAGAACGTAGCGTATATCATCACCTCGTTCCTCTAGGACTGGGACAACACTCCTAGGGAACAATAAAATAAACTCACCCAGGTACAGTGGTAATGAGTAATGTCTCGGATGTGCTGACAGGCGGAGTTGGCGCAAGGGTTGTTCCGGGTATAGGTGACGAAGTAAGCGTCAGTCACCTGGTTCTGTTGTTCATGTTCCATGACGTGTTTCACCATGGTTGTGTGGCAGCTGATGAGAAAATGCAGTTTGTGAGGCAATTGGACGAATAACTGGTATGAGGTAATGTGTATATTAAGAACGGTCTGATACGGTTAGTTACGTTAAACGGTACACTGAAGGTTTTGTTTTGAGTATGGCTTTTTAACGGACGAAGCCTAGCTTTTTTTCTACATTAATTAACAAAAAGATCCAAACCAAAAGATGGTAAATATGGATATTTGCGTATTTATTCTAAATCCATCACCACATATACTATTAAATAAATTCGTTCTAATTTTATCAAAATCTAGCTACACTAAATTTTCTTTCAGATGTTTTTGTTGTTCAGAACCTTCGTATGCTCATGATGAAATGCATAATTTACTATTCTATAAAGAACGTTTAATAATATCTAATGGAAAATTACCTGTGGGCCATTTTGCAACCGTCAGCTAGGCAATGGTAGTGTTTATTGAAGGCACTGCACTTATTGCATTTATCTTCTGCCTCTTTACCTCCGTTGAAAGTTTCTATGTACTTCCTTGACACTTCTTCAACCAAGGAGGGGTTCTGTTCAGAAACAATTTTTAATTATTACAACGTTGAAATGCTGAAACGTCCAACCTAAGCCCTGAGGATCTGCTGGTAAGAAATACAGATTTTCACAACCGTTAAAAAATTAAGGCCAGCTTAAGCCGAGCTTAAGATAAAAATACATATTGATCGTCAGCATCAATTTTCGATCAGACAATGCGTCATTTTTAAATGTTCACTCAGCTTTTTATGCGTTTTGCTTATGCATAGCATGGAATAAATAGTTTTCAGACTCAACATTAGTTGGATATGAAATAAAGATATTCTAGTGACGACATCTAGCAGTAGTAAAAAACTGCGTTATATTTAGGAACGGATTACAAGAAAAGGCTTCGTGCGAGTAACTTATGGTAAAGTAATTCCGAAATTATTTCTACCACTTCTGAGTACTGAGACTACATAAGACTACATAATTGGGCTACGTATAACTAATATCCCGATGATAGTTCAACGACCCGCTTCTTTATAACTCTATTAAGCTCAAACAGTTCTAAGTGAGCGTAAAATTATTTGTCTTTTTAGTCCAGTCATTATAACCGTGTAATAGTCCTATTAGTGTTTACAAGGATGGAAAATTGTTGACAAGTCAATGTTTTGGATATGCGGGTACTTGTGATAATATATTACAGATCGGCTGATTATGAGAGTAACGACTATATTTTAAAATTATCAGAAGTTTTTAAACATTAGTTTTCTCTAGAAATTAATCAAAAACATTACAGATCTAGTCAAGAACATAGTTGAAATATGATCAATGTCTTCTTTAACTTAATGTGTCCCTAAATCTTCAAGATTCTGTCCATCTATTAGCATATCAATATGACTGTTATTAGAGTTATTAGAACTTATTTCTCCTATCGCACGTAAACTAGCAATATTGGCACCAAAATTACTCACGAATGGATACGAGTAGTCATCCATGGGGTTGGACATATCGTCATCTCCGTGAAGATTGCTTCCTGGGGAGTACAAACTCAAGTCTGCTCCCTGCTGTAGCAGAGCACTTTGGATCACAGACGTCGGTAAACTGTGGAGAAGACAAATCATGACAGGAACATTAATACGAAAAATATAAATAACGATAACGAGCATGTAGATATTTAATTAAGTTAAACTCTGTTAATCATTTCTAGGGGTAGAAAACTCCAATGTCAAAAGTACATTAAAAATTGTATAGAACACTTGAATAGGGAAAATGTTAGTAATGTTATTGAAGATAATCAGTTAATTGAATGTAAAATGGGAATAGAAGATGGTGGCGACTAACCCAAAACTCATTTCCTGTTCCTTCCTCTCATGTTTTCTCTTATGGGTGAAGATCTGGCTGCTGGAATGCAGCACATAGTTGCAGTGGGGTCTGATGCAGTGAATGTGATTGCAGGTCTTGCTGAACCGGCAGTCCCTGTAGGGACAGGCTTCGTTCTTCATGTACTTCTTGAAGCCATCCTTGGAAAGCGCTTCGTCTTTTATATGGTAAGTTTTGTGTTTCTCTGAAAACACATACAGGTATAAACATTTTATACAACACTAGCGACCCGCCCCGGCTTCGCACGAGTGCAATTATGCATGTATTATTCACCTATATAAACCTTCTTCTTTATTCACTCTATTTCAAAATCTGTTGCATAGTTCTAAAGATTTAAGCATATATGGGGACGGACAGACGACAGCGACTTTGTTTTTTACTATGTAGTGATGTAGTGATTATCTTATAAGGTGTTTGTAAAATTTTTAAGAGTAGGAAAGCAGTCATTGTAATTGAAAGCTTGACGCTGCTATCACAGAGAAAGTAGATTTCTTCAGCTGCCAACACAATGGGAATTTGCTTTGGTAATCTTACTCATGCGCAGGCGCAACACTATCCAAGAATGTTGTTATTTTACTGCGGTATTCTTTTAGAATTCAATCTGCGAAAGGTGGCGGGCAGCAGTTGGATGCGTCAAGCTGAAGACAGGGTACTATGGCGCTCTTTAGGGGAGGGGATGTCCAGCAGTGGGCAGATGATGATGATGATTCTTTTAGATATCCGTGTGGTGACGGATATCACCAACCACACCATCCTGAGGCTGTCGTAAGAGCCAAAGGAAACACAAAAGACAAGCCACCTAGCCGTTAATAACGAAAATTTGATACAAACCCTGTGCCAACCCAGCTAGCCATCGTGGCACAGTAGGCTAATTTCCCTCCATGAATTTAAAGGGGGCATGACTCAGTAGTAGAACATTTATGGGCTGAAATGAAGTTTTTTTTACATTGTAATACTGCTAGCCTGATGCTAAGCGGTTATCGTTGCACTTTCCTTGGACCTTTTCAATACCGTAAACCTCCTAGAACTAGAGATTTAGTAAAAATAATTACCCATGTCAGCTTTATTCTTAAAGGTGTAAGTGCAGCCAGGTCTTCTGCAGTGGAAATGCGTAGTTCTCTGGCCAGCAAAAACACAATGCGGCGCTGAACAGCTTTCAGTTGCTCTGAACCTCTGGAATCCTTCCTGGAGGATCGCTGAATCCTTGCGGTGATAGTTCGCGTGCATCTGCACGTCTGACGTCGATATATATACCTATAACAAAATAAAAACTATACACTCTAAACATATCTAAACTAGAATTCGAAAAAGTGGAAAGAAATCAAACCGGTGGTAATGTTTTTAAATTTGAAATAGAAGGACTTTATGTAGCTTACACTATCTATAGTTTATCGATGAGACCTATTGTGGAGTCTACATCAAAACAAATAGTCAATAATATTATAATAGATTTGAGCAATGATAGGTCGTAAGGTCAGGTACGCAAGGCATTGATTCGCATAAGATTGATTATAACAAACTTTGTAGTCATGTTAGATCAGATAAAAATGCTAACTTACTGATTTGTATTGTATGAATAATCTAGAAAGTAGATCAAATTGTTGGCGTTGCTTTTTAGAATTTCATTAAGACGAACATGCTACCTAAACATAATTTAGTTACGGATCAGTTGAATAATAAATATTCTGGTAATACAAACTAATAATAAGTTACATAAATCCGATGATAGTACTTCATAAGTAAAACCAAATCGAAAACTAGTTAATAATATGAAGAAGAGGAATAATGGTATGGACACCTTTCAATGGTTCATTAATATTTTACGTACCTTATCACAGCCATCTTGAATACAGTGGTAGTGCGTTTGGCTTCGGTTGTGAGGACAATCACTAAATCTCTCCGAGCAGTCATCCAGGGGTGAGTATCTCATGAAGCCATGAGCCAGAGACTCGTCACGTTTCTTGTGCCACTGTTTACATTAAATTTTTCAGTATTTCAGTAACATAACATTAAATTTTTCATCAGCATCGTGGGAGCAATTTGTAATTCGTAAGCAATGGCCAATTTTTTAATTAGGCCGTGATTAATGATAATTACAATCATACAGCCCATAAACATCTAAATTTAAACGAAGCTGGAGGTCAAGTAAGCTGTAATGATACTCACTCTGGAGCATAACAATTAAAGATAGTAAAAGTAACTTATGGTACCTTAAAGTGTCTGATCATCTCTTCTTTCTTGCAAAATACCCTAGCTGTGCAGTCCATGCAGTGGAAGTGCTCTCTGTATCCCAGGTCTTTGCAGTAAGAAGAACCACATTCCAGCGTTGAACTGTATCTGATGATTAGATTGGAAGATAATTAGACTTCAGGAATCATTTGTAGGAATACGCCTGTGAGCATAAAATGTTTTAGATTTCATTTGTTAAAGACCTTTTATTTTAAACCTACGTCTGAAAATTCTATCTATAATCCCTAAACTAAAGAAAAAAATGATAATGAAAATATCATGTCTAATGTCTTGGATAATATAGAAATGATTAAAATAAAACTTCACGCTCCAGAGCGCATAAAAAAGTGACAGGCAAATTATATAATATGGAATCAGAAGCCATTTTACCTCTTAACATATCTGGAGTAATCAACCGTAGTTTGCAGCGAATTCTTGCGTGCTTGATCCAAATGATTCAGAGCAGAGAGCAGACCTAGAAAAAACGATATATTACAAAAAATAAGAACATTGAAATTTTATTATGCTATTACTTTTATAACAAGATTAAGTTCATTGATTCCAAGATCCGTCTTATTGAACTGGCTAATACTAATGAGCAATATCAAGAACAGCCTACAAGTAATCAGGTTAATCAGGATAAAAATTTCTAAATACGAACTCATAATATGATCTCAAATCCGGTTTAAAGTATCTAATAACCAAACAGTCGTGCCATGAATGAATAATGTAAGAATTTTTGCGTTTATCTCGAACAGTTCAAACTTTTAGGCTTGATAGCACAAAAAACTATACGGTCGACTTGGCTACGTCGGACCAAAAAACAGTAATACGCCGATACAAACAACAAAAAAGAACTATATTATGCTAATACACGACGAAACAATAATAACTAACGATATATTCATCCATTCCTTTTCCGTCAAACTTATTCTTTTGTTTGGAACAGCCAAATCACCTCCATGCATCATATCCCCTCGAACAATATACTGTTTTCATCGTGTCGGAAATATTTTAAAACTACCAAGTCTTTTACTCGTATAAAGCCCGCGTTTGCGTTATAAGCTCTATAGTTAACAGTTTTTAGTTCAAAAAGAACTTAAACGTCTCGCGGTTGTGCAAGGGGCCCCTCCTCTATATCAAGTTTTGGAGTATCAAATAAATTATTATGGTAATTAATCAATGTTTTCTCCTAGTCACTCTGGAGCGGGCCATTGTGAGTGATCGTTGACTCTGGGTCTATGTACAGTGGTGCTCGAAAGTGTTTTTATGTATCAACCCGTTTTTGTACAAGATTCGAGATCTTATCTTTTAAATAGAAACCAATGTGTGAATCGAAAATCGAATTGTGTTTCAAAAATATATTGGAATTAGTATTCGGGATGTGAGCGTTTCATATCAAACACAGTAACTTTTGTATTTGAATCTAGCCCATAAATAATTTTAATGGCTCGAAATCAGGCATCTTCAATTTGGTGTAAGACCACAAAAACCGGACGACACGTTAGCACAGTTATTTTTTTATACACGATGAAATATTAGAAAGTTACATATTTGGCCAAAACGTCTTCACTTGAATATCTGTTAATTTAAGTAGTAATTTAGAGTAACAAAACAATCATATTCATAAATGTATTTGTATCGTTTATGTCGTATAACCTAACACTTGTCCGCTCAAGCCTACCAACAAAACAAGCACACGAACACATTGTATTGAAAACCCGCGTGTAAACTTCTAAAGAGAATTAAACTAGAGACTGCGATGTCGAAATACCACCGCGTCGCTTTTTTTACAAAATCGTTTTTGAAAGACGAATTAATACCTATACTTATGTAGATTAGGGACCAACAATAGATGTTAACATACGGATAGATAATTTGTATTACATAAGTCGTGCATGAATTCTCGTGATTGTAATAACAGTCGAGATTTAGAGAGCAGGTTATTATTAATGAACGAAAGATCACTTGCTTACGTGCAGGGTTGGTGAGGTCGACAAATTTGTATTTAGAAGAGAAATAGATACCCAGAAATAAAATATGACTCTAAACATTCTCATAGATAATCTAATTTTGGAAACGATAGTTATAGAATTAGCCCAGTTTGGGGAAAGAATAATCTTTAATCTTGATGAAGTATTTTTTTCTATAGCAGCCCTGAGACAATAGGATGTAGCTTACGTTAATGGCTCACGATTTGAGTGCGAATATAGAAAAACAATTGTAGCACATCTCGTTTATTACCTCTAATTTATGGAGATAAGAAATCAGGGCTCCAAAATGAAAGGTACTTAATACAAATTATAATACCGATGTAAGAATAATTGATGGCAGAATAGAGGGTACTCGTACATGATATAAAATAGCCGAGAAAGTTTCCATTGTTAACGGTAACGCGAATGGTTGTGCAAAAAAGTATTGGAGAGTTTGTAGAGCACGTAGGTAAAATAAATTTAAAGGTATGAAAATAATCATAATCATTGCTATTGAAATTTACTTAGAAGAGCACTTTTAGAAGGTAAAATTTTCTTAATTTCATCAGGATCGGCACCGGTCTAACCTGATTTGGCTAACTACCGGAATTTTCCCTGAGCGATTGCTGTCTGCACTTCGTAACCTATTGCTAACTAGATAGATCAACTAGCTATCAGTTTCCACGCTACTATGTTGTTGGTGAAGACTGCTGCAGATGGTAGAATGGCGGCAGTCACCGATGGCTTTAACTGACCGGAGGAGGTCAGGTATTGCATAAAAAAAGACTTGCTATGCATATTATACTCGTAATTGCAAACGAATACTTTAATAGTATCGGTAATAAAATACTTCAGCTAATATTTTAAAATTTACCACACAGTATCACGACATTGAATTATTATTAAACACAAACCACAATTACACGGAATTTAATGTTCCATAATAATTTCAAAGCAAAACTTGATGAAAACAAAAGAGACAATGGGCACCAAGCTTCGAATCAGATAAAGACCGACATAATAAACATTCATAATACAGACGTGGTTTTTAGGAAATTTCGTAAGATTGTGCCGGTTCATTCAGCCAAAACAATGGACCTCCTCATAATGTTCCACATAATGGGTTTTTGAACTCACCCGGCGGAACCACGAGTGATCGACGAAAGTTCTTAGTATTGGGATTTATGATACTAAGGAAATTGGGAGTGACTTCCTGTGTTATTTGATTGCAGTGAACGATGCCTATCAATGTGTATAGTTGAGCGTAGTAATCAATAACTATAAGGTTGCTATGCATGTGGAAGGAGATAACAATTTTCGGATGAATGAATTGATAATTACTGCTGATGATTGTTACGCAGCATACAAATCAGAAAATTTATATCAAATGATGAAGAGTTCACAAATAATCCAGATAAACGAATATAGGTATTATTTATTATACATGTGCAGAAAACTGACTAACAAACAGAAAATAAACGACCCATTTCTATTCTATTCTTTTCAATTTCTACCAGACAACCGCTGGATGGACTTAACTGGAACAAGAAACAGATACGAGTAGTCGCAGTGTACAACAAAATTTGGTGTAGACAATGACTTCTTCGACCAATAAATAAAAACTAGACGAACAGGCATGAGAACGGCAAAAAACGCACAAAAAGCGTCTATGATATTTCACACGTTCATTTAGCTCCGAACTTATTCAAATATACCTATTGTCGAATAAAAACAACTACTCTCAATAAATTTATCACGGAATCAGTTGAAACCTTATGACTACATCATTCTATTATTAGAAACCTTGTTAAAATTGAAATTTTAAGGCCTATAATTTTTATAATTGTGTAGGATCAAAGCCAAAGTAGTTTAGTAATAAAGCAATGAATATTACGAAAAGGCGTAGCATTTTCTCAAAGTACCTACACATTTACGTAAATCACCAACGTTTGTGAGCAGTTTCCGGAAACTGCTACATGCTCAATAACAGTTAGTATGTCATAAACTCTCCTTGAGACAGTTGAGTGAGCGTTAACACCGAACTGAGAATCCATAATCCTATCCTGGCATTTTGCTTAAGTGGAAAATTATTAAATGTCAGTGCTTTTATAGTCCTAGTACCAGCGACTCAAAAGGTAATGCCATTAGTAAAGATAACTAATAAAATATTTAGAAAACAAAGTATTATTAATCCGTTACATTCCGTGGAGGTCACTAAAGAATCCAGTTAAACAGAAAAACTCAATGTAAGAGTAGGAAATCTTTTTTGTGTCTGGAACTGATAGCGGCAGATGGCTATGCCACGCTGGCCTTTTGTCGGCTCTTACGACACCCTCAGGATTGAACGTGGTGGTGATACCATGTATTCTAAATCCGTCAGCACACGGACAAACTACTAACTCTGATTCTAATAAAATCATTTTAATACAAGCATCAATTTAAATGTAATATATTTGTGTTTATATAAATTTATGACTCGGCTAATATGCATAATAATCCTATAATATTGGTATAATAAATATATACCTATTGTTTTTCATAATATACGTTAGAAAAGTCGACATCTTCTAAACAAGCATTTGCATCTTGTATTCTTCCATGTCCATACTTTTTTTACAATACAAAAAATATATTTCTGTATATAACAATACAATGTATATGTATACAGAATTAGGTATACCTAATTGGCTTATAGCTTCAACTCTTCGACTTTATCGTTTTTCGGTTACCGTTTACCATTCTATGACTAATTGAAATTAAAATGTCACTTAAGATTTAGATAAACGGATTTGAGTGAACAAATTTTAGAAGTTGGCCTACTAAATAATTGTTTCAAAAGTAGTTCGTGTATATCAATCAAATATGGGATTTACGGTAACATTTCTGAGAACAAAATGCACTTAAAATTGTTCTGTGACAGATCTCACTCACGTCAAGACTGAACGGTAAATTCTTACTTAACAATGCCGTTCATAATTCTACTACAGCAATATATTTTATAGTTATTAAAGCGTTGTAATTTATATCGAAATTTGTTCAACCCAGCGGTATTGCCAAAACCTTGTAGTGTAATCAATCTAGTCTCAAAACTACTTTTTCCTGTTCGCCAATCACCCATCATTTTAAAAGTATCAAATTAAAAACTGATACTTTCAAAACGTATTCGATATCTCTCATTAATTATTCCATTGTCTTCACATCGACAATCAGATCATCGTGCGAGAGTTCAATAACTGCATCAATTTCTTGCATCAGTACCCGTCTTCCATCTAAATTGACATTTACTCTTGCAAGTATGTCTAAAATGTAAATGCGGTTACTACACACACCAATTCACATATCTGCTTCATTGGTCACGTCCTTAACGTCAGTTGCTTCACCATTTTCAACTTTATGGTAAATGCTTGTAAGAAAAAGCTCGATTTGTCGAGCGGCAAATACAATACATCTTCGGAAGATACGACCAATATATCCTGATATGTAATGTTGATTGCTTTATTAATGTTTTTATTGAAACCGGGGTCCAATTTAAACTGGCTGTGCCAGTCAATGTGATAGTACATTAAAGTGAGGCTGTATCGCATAGGAGGTAATGAGGCGGGGCGATGGGTGTACGTACGTACGTACAAAGATCTGACTATTGACATACGAGTACGCACGGTATTCTATGTATAAGTATCTACTTAGAATACTTAAGCTTATTAACGAGTTATGATGACGATGACTCGATGTATGACTTAAAATATTGACAACTACAAAAACACAAGGCTTACTCGGTATACATGTAGTTGTATAAAGAATGTTATTCAATACGCGACATAAATGGAAGTTCTCGCGTATCTAATTGAATAAAAATATGAATCTCACATCCCAATTTGTACTGAATCAAGATGATTCATAGTATTCCTTGTAGCGCTACGTCAATTGATGACCATTTTAAGGGGACTGTTAAAAACATCATTTACGATCAACGTCGACCTTTATGTCTAAGAATTATGATTGTAAATGGTATGTAAACTGATTTAGACGAACGCATCATAGTGTTTGTCATATTCCAAGTACTCTTTCGTTTAGAGATGTACAGATAAGTAACAAACGTATTCTAGTTTTATTCTTTTCATGGATTGCTTATGTGATTTGTACGCCAGATGGGAAATGTATTTTAGTATTTTCCTCTACAGATAGTAATTTTAACATAGTTATTTGCATGTGTATCATACCATCTTTTTGTTAAACCATAATGTCATTGCAAATTTCTAGGTTATTCATTCCTAAGCTGCGTTTTTCTTATAATTGCTTAGCATCTTTGGGCGTGCCACAAGGTACCATTTTTGGGTTCTTTCTTTTTTAGTTCAACTCTACTTGTCAATCAAAGACACGGTGAAATCAGTAAGTTGATCGAACCGCGTTATTAAGACCATCAGTTACGTTATAATTACTTCGTATTGTGTACTGTGTAGATAATTGTCCATATTAAATTTAGTAATGATCATTAATTACTTGCCAATATGATTTCAGACGTTTACACGGGGCCGGCGATCGTAAACTGTAGTCGGCGGATGAAAGAGCAAAGATAATTATGAACGTACGCACGCGTAGATCAAATCGGGATCCATCGATCGATAAGGGATCTAGATATGTTGCGCCGGCGATCACTTGTTCGTATTACGTTTGTTGATGGCAATTTTATGTGCAATGTAACGCAGGATGACGTATGCGTTTTATTGTGAAGTGTTGTGTCTTACTGTCTAGAAATGTACATGCATTTGTAATAAGCAATGATTCATGATTATGATCCTGGGTAATGAGTTACATTTTCTCGGTGGCTGAATTGTACAAAATGTATGTTACTTGGGTAAACGATAAGAATAATTTACATTTAGACCACAACATACAAGTTTTAGAAAAATAATATTGGCGTATTTTATAATTTCATCTACTACTAGTCATAGATGACTCATCTAGCAGTGATGAGTCGGAGTCCCATTTCATGGAGAGTAATTAGCTTACTTGTCCACGTTATCTGACAGGTCGGCACAGGGTTACGTATCAAGTATTCCTTCTCTTGCGGCTAGGTTTTCGGCATAATAATTTCCTTTTGTCGGCTCAATTAATTAATATATTTAATGGCTAGACTTTGAATACACTAACCCATCTAATCCACAGTAAGAGCGGACCAAAAGAAATGGCCAAGCTGATGATGCCAATATAAATTTTCTCAATATAAATAACAAAGATTGCTATGCATTTCTCCGTCTTTGTCCAACGGACCCTTCCAGCGCTTGCACATCCTCTGATTGGAGTAAATGATTCCGCTGAGTTTTGTTTTTGCCTTGTTTAATCTGTCTCAATTGATGGTTACAACGTTTTGTTTTTTAGTTTCTTCCGTCGGTAGTCAATTAGAGAGAATGTGTTTCTTGTTTTGTCAAAAGCGTTTGACACAGTTGCTTTAGTATGTAAATGAGTGTCGTGAGATGTTGGGATGGAATTAAATTGGATATTATTAATTTTATCGGAGGTTCTGTTCGTAATATCATAAAGCGAATAAGGATATTTGATTGGTTAAGAATTTAATTACACGTATTTATAATCTATCTAGTCAAGAGGCTAGATAACGATCAACTGCACCGAAATGTTGAAGATTTTTACCAATCAATACTTTTATACAGATGGCTTGTTGGGATTCATGATAGTAGTAAGATGTAGTTACTAAGTGACTATCCTAAACTTTATAAGAAAATTAAGAACACCGCACAAAGACATCGAGGGACGTTAATTGAAAATAAAATTCAGCCGAGAACATAAAGAGGGCACACAATGATAGACGAGTCGCGATCCTGCATCGACGTCTCGAATCGATTATATCGATTATGTGAATTAATGCGCCGATAGTCGATACTTTTTGTTTGTATCCGATTCGATTATTCGTTTTCATGCAGGTGATGTAGGCTGCGCCAAGATAACTTACCTCTCGTTTGTATTATCGGGTAACGTAGTTTATGAAGTTCATTATCGATTTAAACGATCAAGGTTGCAATAAATATTGTTTAATGTGAATGTTGCTTGTGTACATCCCAACTTTTGTGATGTTCTAATATTTTAAATATGGTTATACAAAATATCTCTGTCATCTTTTTTCCAATTAAATTGGTCATTACCTGTATTTACACGAACCTTCCCATCGCTCCCATCTAGTGGTAGTTATTATTAATCACCGGTAGTTATATGGTTAGACCATCTGTCAATTTATATTTTTATTTGTCTAGAGGCATTTCTATCGATCTATCTATATAAATAAAAATTAATTGCTGTTCGTTAATCTCGCTAAAACTCTAGAACGGGTGGACCAATTTGGCTAATTTGGTCTTGAAATATTCGTGGTGTAAGTCCAGGGAAGGTTTAAAAGAAATAAAATATAATAGAGAAAATATGATAAAGAAAAAATATATTTTATTTTTTATTTTTGTACCGGTCAAGTTTTGCTAATATTTTAATATTGAACATTCTGGAATTATCATTCACCTTTTTTATTTATTGATTTTGAGGCGGTACGAAGTTTGCCGGGTCAGCTAGTATCTAATAAAATATTTGGGGACCTCAAGGTCCTGAGCTCAATTCTTAGGTGACATTTATGACAGCAACCCGGATGCCGAGAAGTCTATATTAAAACGAGCTGATCAAATTTAAAATGATGAAATTTTAACAAGCGACTAACAGCTACAGGATAAATCTGTTTTAAAACTTCAGCATGTCTCGCGTATTGACAGGTCTAGGTTGTCGGTCAAATGACATTAGTCTGACGCCAATAGAATCTTTAATGAGAGTAGACCTCAATGTGATACACGAAAGGCCTAATCATTGCATTTGTGATTGTATATCTGCAACTGTGGTTGCTAAGTGTTAGGCTAAAGCAGATTGCCTTTTTGGTCTAGGGGTTGGTTGCGCCGCCTTTCGATCACGGAGTCCCGGTTACGATTCCGGGACCGGGCAAGTGTATTTGTGTACACCAGAGGCACTTGCTCTGAGTCTGGGTGTCATTTGTGTTCGTGAATTTCTAAATATCCTAAATATCCTTGGACATTTCACACAACGCCATCTCGTCCCAAGCTAAGCAACTTAATGCTTGTGTTATGGTAACGAGATGGATGATAAACTACTTATATACATTTTTTTTTTGTAAATACATGCATATTATAGATAGAAAACACCGAGACCCGGAACAAATACTTGTAGGTCGTACAAATATTTCTTCCGTGCGGGGATCGAACCCGCGACATGCACAGCAGTCGATCGCTCAACCACTGCGCCAACCGTGCCCCCGCGATACAGGCCAAAACTAGTGCAGGGGATTCGTTATAAAAAAAAGATAAAATAAATATTGTATATTTGCACCTGTGGTTGCTAACTGGTAGGCTAAGGCAGATTGCCTTGTTGGTCTAGGGATTGGATGCACCGCCTTTCGATCACGGATCCCCGGGTCGATTCCAGGGTCGCGTAACTGTCTTTGTGTAAAGAAGTTGTTCTGAGTCTGAGTTTCAGTTTTCGTGGTGATTGAATGTTTTTAAACGCAATGACGTCATTTCTCTACAAACGAACTTGATTACAGAATTACAGAGCCTAGGTAAAGAAGGTAAAGAAGGACATTGTTGCTCCCAAGGTCCCTTTTATAAACAAAAATGAGCATTAAGGCGCGTCCGGATCATATAATGCATTATAATTTTATACAAAGATACAAACTGCAAAACTCGAATGAATATGCAAGAGGCACACCGATTGAGTTATTGTGATCGCGCGCCAGTGTGCGTGCGGCCTTACGCTCAGATCGAACTTGGAGGGGCACAGTATAATATAAAGCAGAAAGTTTACTTTTACGGTCTTCTAAATTATAATTATAATTCAGTTATGTAAGTTCCATTTGGTTTGTAATTTGTCTTTGTTTGTGGTACGAAAATAAATTATTATTATCTATACTAATATATAATCTATACTAATATATAAAGCTGCAGAGTTTGTTTGTTTGTTTGTTTGTTTGAACGCGCTAATCACAGGAACTACTGGTCCGATTTCAAAAAATCTTTCAGTGTTAGATAGTCCATTTATCGAGGAAGGTTATAGGCTATATTTTATTTTCAAAAAAATTAGGGATCCGTATGAAAATTGCGATTTTGTAAACCAAGGTGTAAAATCGAAAACCTATTTATGCGTGCGCTGCAAAAACTATTGACAATAGAACAAAATGATGTACTACGGGTTTGTAGGTCTTATAAAGATCTACAAAAAAAGTCCGCGAGAGTACATATCTAACTATCATAGTTTAGTCACAATAACCGATTTTATGTTCATAAAAAATATGCACGGGTTCGAAGCCCACGCGGGAGAAGCCGCGCGCAAAAGCTAGTCATTACATATGTTTACTACCTATTACTAATTCTTCGCCCATAGATGACCCATAACTGAGTCGGCCAATGAATAACATGAAGGGTAATTATCCAACTGTGCCACGCTGGGCAGAAGAGTTTGCAAAGGGTTTTGCTTCAAGTTTACCTTCCCTTGCGGCTTTCGATGTAATATCTTTTTGGCGGCTCTTACTACACTCCTAAGATGGTGACACTATGTATTTTAAATCCGTCACCACAGGGATACTAAATATGTGTGCACTGAATAATAATGTCGTAACATTAGATTATACCAATATTCAGTGATTCACAGATAGCGGAATATGTATCTGGAATTATTTATCCCTGGCATCTATAACTAGCTACTTCACAAACATAATAGTATTGTATAATATTATCCTTAAAGGTAGTATTAATTAGTACAGTTATTATAAGTCAATCGTATCATAACGAAAAAATAAATATCACTAAAATTAAAAAGTAGGTACCATTCATAGGAGCTTATTCTTATTTCTGTTGACTTGTTTCGACATAATTCAATAAAAATATTTAAATATGGAATTACAATACACTGTTTTATAACAAAGTAAATATTACATCCAACTTAAAAACCAACTAAAATGTAACTATTTATAAATCGCTACATAGTATAAAACAAAGTCGCTGTCGTATGTCCGTCCCTATGTATGTTTAAATCTTTAAAACTACGTAACGGATTTTGAAGCGGATTTTTTTTAATAGATAGAGCGATTCAAGAGGAAGGTTTATATGTTTAATACATGCATAAATTTAGATGTTCATGATTGCTCCCGTGCGAAGCCGGGGCGGGTCGCTAGTAAATAAATAAACAAGACTTATTATACTGTCACTGCACTGTGGCAAGGATCGCCGATGTACGTGTCACAAGTCTATGTGTGAGTTGCGCATACGCACCGAAGAAATGCATATTTTATGATGTCTACTCACATTCTGCGCGGTACCACAAAGAAATTATACGCACATTAAATCCGTGGAGGTGTGATGTTTTTTTCTTTTACTCTCTCGCTTGTGACCTTTAAAAGTTTTAGATGCCTTTTTGTTTTACATATGAGAGAAGGAAATGGAATTGATATGGTCTATACTATTCCCTGTGGATTTAGCATAGTGCAACAGGCCATTTCATTCTGAGTGTGTCGTAGGAGCCGACTAAAGGTTACCTATAGTTAACCCTGTGCTAACACGTCTGGCGACTCAGTATTTCTTATTATTCTTCCAAAACTTTTTCTGATAAATAATAAAAGAATTCCCAGCCCGTACAAGATCCACTGCTGAGTCAGCTCTCCTCCAATTATAAGAGTAAAATACTAATTAAATCTGTGTGGTAGCGGAGTAAGAATACTACCACCCCATATCTTCCCGTGGGTGTCGTAGAAGGCGACTAAGGGACAACAGACGTTGGGCAGCAGCGACGCTCTGTTCAAAACACACCATCCATCACTGCGATCGCCAACCCGCCTGCCAAGCGTGGCGATTATGGCAACCCCCCCCCCATAAATGAATGGATACAAACAGAAAAACGGCCCCCAGTCCCCGGCAGCCCCACTATTCCTTCGGCCACGGTAGCAGCCAAGGTAACGGTGGGGCAGGGGGTGCGAACAATCTCCGGCAGAGATCCGGCTACCACAAAAAACGACGGCTGCACCTGGCAACATATAACACACGGACACTGCGGACTGACGAGAAGATCGTAGAACTCGAGGAAGAGTTGAGCAAGTTGCGATGGGATATAGTGGGGTTGTCTGAAGTCCGAAGAGAGGGAGAGGACACGATAACCCTCAAATCCGGCAACTTGCTCTACTTCCGGGAGGGCGACCAACAGTCCCAAGGTGGTGTTGGGTTTATCGTCCACAAGTCCCTTGTGAACAACGTTGTTAAAATCGAGAGTGTGTCGACCAGGGTGGCGTACCTTATACTCAGAATAACCAAGCGTTATTCGCTGAAGGTCATACAGGTATACGCACCGACCTCGGCACACCCCGACGAAGCGGTGGAGACAATGTATGAGGACATTTCCTCGGCCATACATGGCTCTAGAACGCACTACACCGTTGTCATGGGGGATTTTAACGCGAAACTGGGCAAGCGGAGCGGAGATGAGCTGCAAGTGGGGCAATTTGGGTTTGGACACCGGAACCAACGGGGCCAGACTTTGGCTGGTTTTCTGGAGAAGGAGGGACTCTATATGATGAATTCCTTTTACAAAAAACCAGAACAGAAGAAATGGACCTGGTTGAGTCCGGATGGCACCACAAAAAACGAGATAGACTTCATCATGTCGACGGAAAAGCACATATTCAATGATGTCTCCGTGATCAATATGGTCAAAACCGGAAGCGATCACCGCTTAGTACGAGGCACATTGAATATCGACGTTAAGCTTGAAAGGTCGCGCCTGGTGAGGTCTACGCTGCGTCCCGTGCCAGTTCAAATTCAAAACCCGGAGAGCTTTCAGCTCGAACTGCAAAACCGCTTTATAAGCCTAGGCGTTGACGTGGACGATTATAATGACGGGTTCGTGGAGACTGTCCGCAAAGTTGGGTCGAAGTTCTGTGAGACCCAACGCCTGAAAACGGCCAAAAAGCTCTCGGACCTCACCCTAAATCTCATGGACGAGCGACGGAAAATGGTTCTGCAGTCTACAGATGATGCGACGCAGCTTCGGATGCTCAATAGACAGATATCAAAGTCCCTGAAGCGTGATATACGCCGATTCAACACGAATCGTGTTGAAGAGGCTATTGAACGTAACAGGGGCTCCAAGGTTTTTGCCAGGGATCTGTCTATTGGGCAAAGCCAGCTCGTCAGGCTGAAGACTGATGACGGCAGGATCGTCACGTCGAAGTCCGAGATTTTGGGTGAGGTCGAGAGTTTCTATGGACAACTGTACAAGTCTACACAGGAACCCGTCATAAATCTAGCAGACGACCCACGAGCTAGATTAACCCGGCACTACACAGAAGACCTCCCGGACGTCAGCCTGTGTGAGATCGGGATGGCTCTCGAGCAACTTAAAAACAACAAGGCGGCGGGTGATGACGGAATTACCGCAGAACTTCTGAAGGCGGGTGGAGAACCGATCCTTAGGGCCCTTCAGAAGTTATTCAATTCCGTCATACTCGAAGGACGAACGCCAAAGGCATGGAACAGAAGTGTGGTGGTGCTGTTCTTCAAGAAGGGAGATAACACCTTATTGAAGAACTACAGACCCATCTCACTTCTGAGCCATGTCTACAAGTTGTTCTCGAGGGTCATCACAAATCGACTCGCGTGCAGGCTTGACGATTCCCAGCCTCCCGAACAAGCCGGTTTCCGAAAAGGCTTCAGTACCGTAGACCATATTTTAACGCTACGGCAGGTTATACAGAAGACCGAGGAGTATAACCTGCCACTTTGTCTGGCGTTCGTGGACTACGAGAAAGCCTTCGATTCGATCGAGACGTGGGCAGTATTGCAGGCTCTCCAGAGGTGCCAAGTCGACTATCGGTACATCGAAGTGTTGAAGTGCTTGTATGAAAACGCCACCATGTCAGTCCGACTCCAGGACCAGACCTCGAAACCGATCCAGTTGCAGCGAGGTGTTAGACAGGGAGACGTTATCTCTCCGAAACTGTTCTCCGCTGCACTGGAAGATGTTTTCAAGGTTCTGGACTGGAAAGGGCTGGGCATTAACGTGAACGGCGAGTACATCACTCACCTTCGATTCGCTGACGACATAGTCGTAATGGCTGAGACCATGGAGGGCCTCACTACGATGCTCGATGGCCTCTGTGGAGCCTCCGAACGAGTCGGCCTTAAGATGAACATGGAGAAGACGAAGATCATGTCTAATATCCATGTTCAAGCCACTCCTGTTAACATCGGAGGTTCTACCCTCGAAGTTGTTGACCATTACATTTACCTGGGACACACTGTCCAGTTAGGTAAGTCCAACTTCGAGAAAGAGGTCAATCGTCGGATCCAACTCGGCTGGGCAGCGTTCGGGAAGCTGCGAAAGATCTTCTCGTCCACAATACCGCAGTGTCTGAAGACAAAAGTCTTCAACCAATGTGTGTTGCCAGTGATGACATATGGAACAGAGACGTGGTCGCTCACTATGGGCTCCATCAGAAGGCTCAAAGTCACCCAAAGGGCAATGGAGAGGGCTATGCTCGGAGTTTCCCTGCGAGATCGAATCAGAAATGAGGAGATACGCAGGAAAACCAGGGTCACCGACATAGCCCACCGGATTGCCAAACTTAAGTGGCAGTGGGCAGGGCACATAGCTCGCAGGACCGACGCCCGATGGGGCAGAAAAGTCCTCGAGTGGCGACCGCGTTCCGGAAGGCGCAGTGCTGGTAGGCCTCCCACACGGTGGACCGACGACCTGGTTAAGATCGCCGGAAAGCAGTGGATGCGGGCGGCCCAGGACCGGCCTTTGTGGAAATCCTTGGGGGAGGCCTATGTCCAGCAGTGGACGTCCTTTGGCTGAAATGATGACTAATTAAATAATAATAATAAATATCCTTGGACGTTTCACACAACGCCATCTCGTCCCAAGCTAAGCAACTTAATGTTTGTGTTATGGTAACGATGGATGATAAACTACTTATATACATTTTTTTTTGTAAATACATACATATTATAGATAGAAATGACACCCAGACTCCGAGCCAGTGCCTCTGGTTTAGACAAAGACACTCGCCCGACCCCGGAATCGAACCCGGGACCCATTGATCCCAAGGCGGCACATCTAACCACTAGACCAACGAGACCATTAATAAACTATTGTTGATATAAGTAAACCCTTTCCAAACTAAGTAATATCAATCAACTCCAGCGCTTTCTCTGTTCGAAGTTGGAAGGATACGCGAGTGAGCGTTTAAGTTAATTAACAAAAGACTGGGATGCACCACACATGTGTTGTCAATGGGTCGACTGTTCCGTTTAACATCTTGCCGGAAGGATTAAGCGGCGATGTGTGGGAGCCTTAATATCTTTTAGTTATGAAATTAGTAGAGGTACATAGTCGCTGATAACCAAGCGGCAACGGGTATCGTATCAAGTTTTCCTTCTCTTGTGGCTAGGTTTCGGCCATGTCATTTCCTTTTGACGGCTCTTACGACACCCTCAGGCTGGAATGGGGTGGTGACACAATGTATTCTAAATCCTTTACCACACAGTCGATTCACAAGTAGATGAAACTAAATTGATAAAACAAAATTGTATATAAATTCTCCCAGGAAGAACGTTTAAATTATTACTCGGATGTACCTACCTATTATTAAAAAAAACTCAAAGGCGTATAACCGAATAATTACAAAATGATACCACGTGAATCTAGAATCGATATCTAATCGATTTACAATCCATATTATTGACTACGTTTTCCGGTTACCGGTTTGGCTACCAGACATTAAAAATCGTAACAATTATAACGAGTTTGTCAAATCGGTTTATTATATTACAATGAGAACGTTGTAAAAATCGTTCCGATGGAAATCGAATTAAGAGTACAACAACCTAATCGAGTAAATTAATCGATAATATTCGATTCGTGGCAATCTTGTGTGTCTACCAAATTAGAACATACATGGAGTTAATCACATGGTCTTTTTATGGGAACTCGTTAAGCAGAGACATGCACGCTTTGCTGTGTTCCGTAGAGTATTTAATAATAGAATGATAATCCCATACAAATATGATTTAAGAGGAACCCGAATTTCTATCAGTGTGTGAGTGAGCACCATGTAATTATTTCAGTTTACACACATTAACGCGTTAATATTACGTACTAGAATATTTTCCATTTTTTTCAGCTTTGGCTAACTACCGTGTTTTCAGGGAGCAATTGCCACCTACCCTCCAAGACTAATCTGATGGGACAACCTGTAAAATTGGTTAGACCAGTTGTTAGATTTCGTGTATCGACTTCCATAGATGAATAGCAATCGAGCTTTAAGTGCCATTCGAAGGTAGAATAATTTTGATGGTCTTTTTAATTGTTTGAATGTCTGTGTTTATACCGAAGACTTATAGAAGCAACCAGCGTGCTACATATTTTACTTCCTCCAATAAATATCCCCCATAAATGCGAGAATTACCAAAAAGTACTACACCGCGATAGCGAAGTTTACAAAGTAACATTAATAAGAAATCCCCGACTAAAGTTATCGGGGGATACCCGTCTGTTTCTGAAGTAAGCCTTAGGGCCAAGTACCTTACTAAAAAACTCACTCACTCGGCGATGGCTTCTAAGCGTAACACTTCTGTGGTAGAAGTTATGTTAATTTTATTTCTCAATTATCGACGTGGCCCGTTTGTTTCGTGGCGGTTCCGTTTGACACACGAATTAATTTGGAAGACGATATAAAGGATTTTATTACTTTCGATTAATAAAATTAAAACATTTAGTTAAGAATACTGAAGTTCAAACTATTGGTTGTTTCACTGAGATAGCTGAACTATTAAATTTGTTTTTAACACTATTATCACACATTGAAACTAAACTTTTTTTAACGGATTTAACTTGTGTATATTATTACATTTCATTTCATCTAAAAACCGCAGAAAGATCAGGGTCAGGACTGGCCTTCGTGGAAATCCTTGGGGGAGGCCTATGTCCAGCAGTGGACGTATTTTGGCTGAAATGATGATGATGAAGATCTTCGTTTATGATATCCCAAAATGGAACCCAAAATATTAACTCGATATACGTAATCCGATAAAATATTGATAAATATCCACATTCACGTCGTGAACAACAGACACATCGAAACAAAATCGATTTAATTACAGTCATTAACGAAATTTTTAGATAAATTATTGTATCTCCATCGCCTCGGGAGCGCACGGTAACACAATTTGTTCAGACAAGGACAAAAAATGTGATTGTCCAGCCATTAGACAGAGAGGACGCCGTAGAAAATGAAATAATCGATGATCATTATCAGACAATCGATCGTGTCACTTCTCGATAATTTATTTTATGGGTATCGATATAAATAAGAGTAATATGCAAAAGCACTTTCGGTTTAGACGGTTTTTTGTAATCGGTTCCATTGAGCCGGAACTAATGTTATTTCTTCATGGATTATTCGGTAGCCAATGAAGAGTTGTATAGTTACTAAAAAAACAGCCTTTCAGTAGAAGGCTTACTAGTCACACCCAAGAGGTAAAGTGTGAAAGAAATCGAAGCTCCTAAATGAATAGACGGAATTTGATGCGGTTTTCTAGGGATGTTTATAAGACATATTTTATCAAAAATGGTGAAGATTCAGAATTTTAGCTCAATTTTCCGTTTCCAATTTTGTTTATATGCGATACCCATGCATAGCTGGTGCGGATTAATACCAAACTATTCCGATTCTCATTATGTATGTAAACATCTAAAAGATAACTGTACAACATTTCTTTAAAAATGGTCTCCACAAAACAGTACATTCTTACACGAAGGCGTGAAATATGACGAGGAACTAATTTATTCAATGATTGGTTATTTTGTAGCTTAATTAAGTATTCCGACAAATATTGGTCCATGGAGTTAACTAGCTTTGAACGCACTGTAGACTCAACTGTACCGGGAAAAGAAATTTAAATTGGTAATTTTCTGTCATAAAATTGAAAAAAGCTGTGCTTGTAAAGTCTGTTTTAACAGTCTTTGGTAAAAATTTAAAAGTAAATACATATGAATATCGGACTATGTATACTATTGGGAATTACTATGAATACAATCAAAAACCCATAACATACCAACCTACTTATTAAAAAAGTAGGATTTTAAAAACAGAACTGCGTTTAATCTTAGAAAATATCCAACGCCTTCAAAAATAGAAAGAGAAATTGAAAATCGAAATGTAGGTAGGTACGTTTAGGACAGGCACAAAAACGCTCAAGAATAAAAGAAAAAATATTGTGATTTTGATTTGAAACTAGAACGACTTTTAGTGAAGGAAACATCGTACTAATAACAACGAGTATCGTACTTAAATATCGCATGTAACATATCCTATATTCAAATAACAAGCAAAACGAACCCGCTCTGTTACAAGTACTAACAGTTAAATTCATAGTAGTTTTAGGTAACAATCAGAGCGGCATCCTGAGTCCCCCACTGGTAATTGTTGGAACCTCGGCGTAATCTGCTCAATAGGAGGGAATTCACTCAATTGGAGCTGGCTGGGAGCAACGGGTGACGGTAATGGATGGACTATGTTTGTGTACCGATAGGGCTGCTATACCGTTAGTGAGAACAATACGTCTTTTGTTAATATGAAAAAATATTAAAGTTAAAGTGTGCTATTACAATATTCTATACGTGTGATAACAGTTTCAGAATACATAGTGTCGGTACCCCATTCTATCCTGAGGGTGTCGTAAGAGCCGACATAAGGAAATGACAAGGCCAATAACCTAGCCGCAAGAGAAGGAAATCTTGATACGAATGTGCCAACCCGTCTGGACAGCGTGGCACAATATGCTTATTAATTCTTTAAATTAATTAATTTCCCTCATGTAGTTCGAGGAGGCCTTTCTCAGTAATTTATGAGCTGAAACGACTGAATCGATTTCACTTGAAATAGGGAGATTAAAACAATATTAATTTATTGATAATAAAATTAATTTATTGATAATTAAATTCAAATACAAGTAGTATTTCTTCAAAAAATACTACTTGTATTTGAATTTGTTCCTAATCATTTATGCAAGTTTTATGATACGAGCTAAACTTTGGATTTGTACAACCCTATAATACATAGGATGGGAACAATGACCTCCGATTTCATAATGGTGTAGCTTTTTTAAAAAAAAAATACCTTATCAGAATTGTACCTCTTTGGTTTTAGAGGGTAGTCGAATTTTCCGCAGTCTCACAAAACCGCTGAACCCACGAAGGACAGTATGGCATTTTTATGGCAAACTTAGCTTTTCCAAATATTTGAGTGTTTTTTGCGCGAAATTAATAAGTTATCGTAAACTCTGCAAACAGAACAATAACTTTTTTTGTTAAATACCACGCGTACTAAGTCTCAAGTAACAGGTAATAAAATAACAAACAAAAGTCATTAAATCTGTCTTTCCTCATAGACTGTCACAATTTTACAGACGTATTCCCGTATTATCAAGCATTAAGTCCCCCCTCCCCTTCGGTTAGGGTTCACCGAGTAGACGCACGTTCGCATAATAGTCGCGTTTTCAGCGCGTCCGGTACCACCTAAGTGCCGTGCGAATACTCTTACACAATTGTACCAATCGGGTCACATCACTAGCAAACGGGAATTATTTTATTGGTTAGTAGATAGTTTCCTATTCTGTATGTATTTTGTCCGTGTGGTGACGGGTTTAGAATACATATAGTCACCATCCCATTACATACTGAGGGTGTTGTAAGAGCCGACAAAAGGAAATGACAAGGACATGAAGAGATGGAAAACTTGATACAAAACCCTGTGCCAACCCGTCTGGCCAACATGGCATAGTAGGCTAATTGCCCTCCATGTAATTGGAGGAGGCGCGACTCAGCAGTGGGTCATTTATGGACTCACCTATATTATATCCGGGCTATCCGGGTATATTTAATACGTCACCACACGGAATAAAACCTGGCATGCGGAGTTGTCGATTTTGGGTCTCTTTAGTGGAAGGCCTTTAATGGAAGTTAGCCACGCAATTGGTTGATGACAAACGCGAATTTTCCCCCACCACGGCACTACTGTTTCAAGATCTTTGTAAGCGAGTCTATGAATATACTTTGTAATTTGTTTTGTAGCATATTCTAATATTGCTAATTAGGTTTTGCCGTGGCGTTGCTGTTTAGCGTATGGCACTGAAATGTGACACTTTGAATGGTCTTAACCATTTTCTAAATTGCGCAAAACTGTTTTCGCTTTTCATGGAATTGCCTTTGAATTTCATATTTTTCAACTAGCTGACCCGGCTAACGTTGTTTTGCCATAATAATTAATGCCTACAACCCCCCCCCCCCCCCCCCGCAGTATTCTAGCTGACCTCTGCTCGTTGAAACAAATATTTATACCAAATTTGAAGGCTCGGGCTCCTATGGTTCCAGAGATGTTGTAATGAGTCAGTATATGAAGAAGAAATATTTTTTTAAATTAAGTAATTTTTGTCTGTATGTCCTTAATAGAATAGTAAACTATACATTACATGTGATTATCTTCAGCAAACTGTTATGCATGAGCCCAAGAAGGTTAATGAACAAAAAACAATGAATATTTGTGTAATATATTTCCTTCAAATTTATTTTAGTTATTGGAATACGTTACCACATGCGCAGGGTAGAGCTAGACTCATAAGATGAGTTGTGAAGTTGTCCATATTGTACAATTACTTATTTATTATTATTCATCATCATATTTTACCTTTCTTTTTTTAACTAATTAAAAGACATACATATATACGAAATAACCACATCCTCTATTATTGTACATAAACAGTACCTAAGTGTTATATTAATATACATTTGTTATTACATGTATGTATAGGTGTTGTAAAGCTTACCACTAGCTTGTAGTTTTCTCTCTTGCGAATCCTCCGCGTCCATCGAAGACTGTTTTTGGAAGAAACCCTATAAAGAAAAACAAAAAAAATCAAACCTCGTTAAGAACAAGCCTTAGCTTAAGCTCAACGTAGGCATAAAAGCCTAGCCAAGCTTGAGCAATGAATGACCTTGAGTGCACTAGTCGATTTTTGTATCTCAGTGGCGGTCAAGAATTTTACCGCACCAGGGCAGTTTTTGTTTGGCAGCTACTATACATATATGTATCCGAGTGGTGATGGATTTAGAATACCATTTCATCCTAAGGGTGTCGTAAGAGTCGACAATAGGAAACGATAAGGCCGAAACTAGCCGCAAGAGAAGGAAAACTTGATACTAAATCCTGTGCCAACCCGTCTGGCCAGCGTGCACAGTAGGCTAATTACTCTCCATGTATTTGGAGGAATTTACGAACACAAATGACACCCAGACTAGAAGCAAGTGCCGTTGGTTTACACAAAGACACTTGCCCGTCCTCAGAATCGAACCCTGGGCGCAGGGAACCCTAAGACCAGCAAGGGTACCGTTTCCTATTGAAGTTTGTAACACTAGAGGCCTGACTCAAGAGTCCATTCATCTTCCATTCATCTCTTTTACGTCTTCTTTGAAGAACCCCGAGTGATCTAGTACATTCCAGGTCACACATACACACCTGCATCTGAAGGTTTGCCAGGTCCTCCAAGTTTTTCCTCATAAGTAGATTTTGTTGGTCAAACTCCGTAACACTGTTGGCAGCGCTCGAGGTCGTTGATTGTTCCTTAACAAAAAACAGATGCTTATCATTCGTAAAATCTAAATTTAGTTTACATTATGAACGCATACCGATACTGATGGATTATTAGTAATTCTACGGAATGCCGAATACTTGTTTGAGGATAATTTATATGCTGGTAAACATATAAGTTATATTCAAATAAGTATAATACAGTTATGGCGCGATGCAGTGCATGTTGACAGGATCGTGAATAAAGTTAGCAAATAATCCATTGAATTAAATGATGGAACGATAGAGGGAGACAAAGACATGAACGAAGCGCCTAGCGAGGGACAGGGGTCGTAAGATGATAATGTTAACTTTAAATAAGACGATTTTTAAGAGTTTTGTGATAAAACCTACGTAAATAAAGTTCCTTTTGAATTTGAGTTTGTAGAGACAGCATGAATGAAAATGTGCTTTAATTAAGACGTTGAATGGAATTTTTATTTAAAATACCAAAGACTACATTATACATGTGAGACAACTTATTCGTAGAGAAATCTTCAGACTATTGTAAATACTGTCTAAACATGAACTGTAAGTAAGTACTGATAGTAAGCAAATATACAAGGAGCATATTAATCTTCTTAAACATGTCTATTTGTTCACAAATATTACAGTAGTACCTAAATCTCGAATTCTAAATGTCTACTAAAACTACTCACTTGGCCATCAATGTCTCTTGAGACACTGAGATCAAGAGTTTGCTCCCCATCGTCAGAACCACTTCCTTCCTCATCCTGACTTCTGTTGAACAGCCTCATTGATTGCTGGTTGATTATTTGTAATGCTCTTTGCCTGTAAGAAGAGTAATCATGACAATCTTGATTAGTTAGGGTTCCAGATACTGTTTGTTAATCAGAAGGTCAATCCAATGTAACAAGTAACCCTTTGTATAAGCCTGGGATAGTTTTAATGTGGCTGATAGTAAAACAAAGCGAGAACTGTCTGGAAAATATAGTTACTTCCAAATGTTAAAAATGCTCCTACCTCTGAGCTTCTATGTCATTATCAGGTGTTTTCGGTGGTGTAATATTAGTAGAACCTTCGTCTTCTGTGGCTGATGATGATCTTCTGATACTTCTATCAGTGCCATCTTCCATGCCGGAATCATGCCGCCTTTTCAAACTCAAAGGCAACTGCGTGAACGGTTTTCCTAAAAGCAAACATACATTTATATAGACGATATTGTAAATTAATTGACAAACGAACTGATCATAAAGCTTTACCATAGTTTTATTACTATGTGAATTATTAATTTTAATTAAGTTACCTTGTAATGCTTCTAGAGCTCTGATCTGCCCACTTATGGCGTCAGCTACTTCATTAGATGATAAGCCATAAATTCCAAGCAGTTCTTTCATAGTGTTCATTGCGTAGTCTCTCAAAATTCTATTAGTTGCATTAGAAACGTCTCCATTCTGTTGAGTTTCAGTCGTGTCCATTTGTTCTTGATTCTCTTCTAACCTTTCATTTGCATTAATGTCCTGACCTTTATCTTCGTCAGAATCAGAATCCCTTCTCCTGGGAGGTGAGTTAGTCTTTATAAGTTGCGAAATAGCAAAAGGATTTTTGGCACAGAAGGTTTTATTTTGTAAACTACTAAAATTTAGTACAGTCCGGTCACGCTCGGGCTCCGGGTTTATTTGTAAACTATGTATATACGAGTGTTGAAACGAATCTACTTTCTTATCATCGGGTAACCTATTTTGGTAATTGGAGTCTATATTTTCATTAGAGTCTGTGCTTAGTCTTCTGCTGAGATCAACTGCACCTCCTTTTAGAAGACTAAAGTTTTTGACACCAATTTTTGAGTAATTATCTCCATCTTTGTCATCATCTACACTATTATCTGGAGACGTCCTATCGTTTCCATTGATAGGCCTCTCCCCATCACCACAGTTTCCACCGTTTGAGTCATCAGAGAAGGCACTTGTGTTCGGAGCGCATCTAGGTTTGAAATTCTTTCTCTTATTCCGTTTTGGCATATTATAATATGGGGACATGTCTGCGCTGTGCTCTTCTTGATGATCCGAGTGTTCAGGCCACGACGGCGCCTCATGGTGCAGATAGATGGGTTCCTCCGGTGTTGGTTGTAGTCTCTCATGTATAGATTCTTGGTGGGCAGCCATCGCAGTAGTCATTGCAGTATTTGGACTCTTTCGAGGGCCACAACCTGAAACGAGTCCGCCCTGCGAAACAAAACATTCAGGTTTATATAAACAATCAAATTGGATTCAATACATTTTAGCGAGCAATCATAACAGTGATTCATTTTCGTTCAATTTAAATTGAAACAATGTGTTGGGAAGAAACAATAGTCTTTTGTTGACAATAAGATTAGCTGAATACTGTGGAATGTTTTGAATTTCAATTCTCTCTTCATTGTTTTGGACATAATGAAGTTTATTGGTACAATTTTATTGACGAAATCTCCAGTATATCAAATTGTATGTTTTGTGTTTGGTGTGGTAAATGATCAATCACTATGGGATCAATCAGAAATGAGGAGATACGCAGGCAAACCAGGGTGACCGACATAGCCCACAGGATTGCCAAGAGTCGTGGTCGCTCACTATGGGTTCAATCAGAAGACTCAAAGTTACCCAAAGGGCAATGGAGAGGGCTGTGCTCGGAATTTCCCTGCAAGATCGAATCCGAAATGAGGAAATACGCAGGCCAACCAGGGTCACCGATATAGCCCATAGGATTGCCAAACTTAAGTGGCAGTGGGTAGGGCACTTATAAGGGCAGAAAAGTCCATGAGTGGTGACCACGTTCCGGACAGCGCAGTGCTGTTAGGCCTTCCACACGGTGGACCGATGACCTGGTTAAGGTCGCCGGAAAACGATGGATGAGGGCGGCCCAGGATCGGCCTTTGTGGAAATCCTTGGGAGAGGCCTATGTCCAGTGAGCTGATTGAGATTATACATCGTTACCTTCTCATTCCGGCGACGGTGTTGTACGGAAATGACAAGGTACAAACCCTAGCTGCAAGGACAGGAAAACTTGTACGAAACATTGAGTCAACCCTTCTGCCACTTAGGCTTGATTTCTTTCCATATAATTGGCGGAGATTTATGTTGGAATATCCGTGTGGTGACGGATTTAGACTACTTAGAATACATTGTCACCACCCCATTCCTTCCTGAGGGTATTGTAAGAGCCAACAAAAGGAAAATGCAAGGCCGGTGACCTAGCCGCAAGAGAAGGAAAACTTGATACGAAACCCTGTGCGTGGCACAGCCTTTAATTACCCTCCATGTAAATGGAGGAGGCCCGACTCAGAAGTGGGTAGTGGGTCATCTATGGCCTGAATAGTATCTTTATAATTACTTACCTTGGAAATATCTTCATGGATCTATCATTTCTTAGTTGCAATAAATATTTTAATCAGTCTTGGACATCAGCTCATAACTGTTAAACATCTGAAACAAAAAAAAAACAAGTAAGTAAAAATATCTCGTCTATCTAACGGCGAAACGAGTTCGTTCCAAAATTGAGTAAAATTATATATTAACTATAATAAAATGCACGCTAGAACGCGCAGTCTAGTCTTTAATTCTATATTATTACCGCAAATTACTTTTATAATGAAATGGAAGTAGCAGACGCTGACATGAAACATATTATCGCAAAAAAACCTCCAATCGTAGAATTTCGCGTAAACCAATTTGCGCTGGATACAAAAAGCCATATCTACGCGAATTTACGTCATCAACACATCCTATAAAACGCGTACACAGACGCCATTGCAGAATACCCTCGCCGAGGCCCTTTCAGCCCATAAGCGTCAATACGCGTTAGGCTCAAAAGATTGATATAAATATACAGGGTGGTCAAAAAGTCGTGGATCAAACGCAACCAGCGATTAGATGGGGCCATCAGCAGCAAAAAAATTTTCTACGGGAGGTCCCTAAGGTCAACCCCTGCAGAGTTATAATTGATTTTGTGTTTTTATGAGAAATTGTCCTTTTTTTACTAAAACTTGATAAAATTCCACAAAATCTACACCCTGTATCATTTTAAAAATTTTCAATAGATTGGTACTGATGAGCCCTTTCGTTAGACATGCTATTTATGGTAGTTTATTGGGTGTGTTAAAGATAACATTAAGTTTTCCGAAAGACATAATTCTTAAATCAAAACTTGTTACTTACTTCGGACCCCACTGTGAAAAAAAAATACTCTACACAAAAGTGCCACTGTATCACAATTTTTGGCGCATTTAATAGGGATTCTAAAAAGGTATTACACATGGCTATGCGTGGCTTCGATATCTTTCAAGGACGATCTTTCGTAGCAAGGCCAGAGTTAATTCATACATAAAACTCGGTTAGGCCTACTAACCTAACCTTACCTAAGCGTGATCGTTTTCCGGACTACAGGGTCTTTATCGTCGTTTCAGCCCATAAATGATCCACTACTGAGTCGGGCCTCCTCTAAGTTCATGTTGGGAGATTAGCCTACTGTACCACGCAGCGAAGACGGGTTGACACAGGGTTTGCTTCAAGTTTTCCTTCTGTTGCGGCTAGGTGATCTGCCTAATGCGTTCTTTTAGTCGCTTCTTAAGACACCCTCAATATGGTATGGGCTGGTGACACCACACGGAAAATTTATTAGAATTGTATTCTTTATGTGCGTACATAATTCGTACATGGAGGGAGTCTTACCGGGTCAGCAAACCCTGTGCCAACCCGTTTTGCCAGCAGGGCACAGTAGGCTAATGTCCTTCCATGAATTGTGAGTAGGCCCGACACAGTAGTGGGTCATTTATGGGCGGAAACGAAGACGATAAAGAATAAACAATGTCACCAATCCATACCATATTGAAGGTGTCGTAAGAGGCGACTAAAAGAACGCATTAGGCAGATCACCTAGCCGCAACAGAAGGAAAACTTGAAGCAAACCCTGTGTCAACCCGTCTTGGCTGCGTGGCACAGTAGGCTAATCTCCCAACATGAACTTAGAGGAGGCCCGACTCAGTAGTGGGTCATTTATGGGCTGAAACGACGATAAAGACCCTGTAGTCCGGAAAACGATCACGCTTAGGTAAGGTTAGGTTAGTAGGCCTAACCGAGTTTTATGTATGAATTAACTCTGGCCTTGCTACGAAAGATCGTCCTTGAAAGATATCGAAGCCACGCATAGCCATGTGTAATACCTTTTTAGAATCCCTATTAAATGCGCCAAAAATTGTGATACAGTGGCACTTTTGTGTAGAGTATTTTTTTTTCACAGTGAGGTCCGAAGTAAGTAACAAGTTTTGATTTAAGAATTATTGCTTTCGTAAAACTTAATATTATCTTCAACACACCCAATAAACTACCATAAATAGCATGTCTAACGAAAGGACTCATCAGTACCAATCTAGTGAAAATTATAAAAAAGATACCGGGTGTAGATTTTTTCAAATTTTATCAAGTTTTAGTAAAAAAAAGACAATTTCTCATAAAAACACAAAATCTATTGTAACTCTGCAGGGGTTGACCCTAGGGACCTCCCGTAGAGCAATTTTTTGCTGCTGATGGCCCCATCTGACCGCTGGTTTCGTTTGATCCACGACTTTTTGACCACCCTGTATAAATAATAAATATCCTTGGACATTTCACACAACGCCATTTCGTCCCAAGCTAAGCAACTTAATGCTTGTGTTATGGTAACGAGATGGATGATAAACTACTTATATAGGTACATTTTTTTTGTAAATACATACATATTATAGATAGAAAACACCCAGACCCGGAACAAATACTTGTAGGTCGTACAAATATTTCTTCCGTGCGGGGATCGAACCCGCGACATGCTGCGCAGCAGTCGATCGCTCAACCACTGCGCTAACCGTATCGTCATATGTCCGGGCCATGGCTCGTACCTCCCTTCAGCTCAACCGTGCTACCCTTCCACACTTTCGAGCTGGAGAGCAAGTTGTTGTGGTAACGCTGACCATGGCCATCTGCAACTATCAGCATACTTACATTGTCTGTAGCTATGCTGATAGTTTCACTCATTCACTAGTCATAGCCTGTATCGCGGGGGCAGTTTACAAACATGTAATTCACCAATACAAATGACACCCAGACTCAGAGCAAGTGCCTCTGGTTTAGACAAAGACACTTGCCCGACCCCGGAATCGAACCCAGGACCCGTTGATCCAAAGGCGGCACATTAAACCCCTAGATGGAATGCCAAACAAAGTTTATTTTTCTAATGCTGTCTTACAACACCTTGAGGAATGGGGTAGTGCCACTGGGTTCGAAACCCGTCATCGAACGAACCAACGAATTGACGTAATACACGGTAATTTAAAAATAATTATACGAGAAAAAAACTGTAGCAAGTAACACGCATCGATCAAGTGAGTATGAAATTAATTATATTCAACATATTAGATTTATTTTTGAGAAAACGAGATTGCTCCGAGCGAGGCGGGAGAAAAAAAAAAAAAACTCGTGTTCATGTCGAAATTGGTAACGCTGCTGTACAATTACTTATTAAACTAATACATAGACCCGGCCTTCGTCCGTGGGTAACCAGACGTCTCATTCTAAACGAGACAGTCCTTTTTTTAACCCGCGACACAAAAGAGTTGTTATTCGTCGACGTGTTTGTGTATCGATTATGACGTCATTGTTAATTTAATATCAGGTTTCCAAGAGTTATCCCCAGGATCCCGGAGCATGCTCTCCTATCGGGGAGTGAATACCGAAGCCCTGGTTCGGACAGACGAGGATCGCCGTCGGTTTTAGTGGGTAGGTCGGGGCGCAATTTACCATCTATCTAAATACTACGCGCCCCGGAGTCCCACATAACTCGGCTAGTCGTAACGGCCAGGAAACCATGAGGATCTCCGACGTAAAAAATTAAAAAAAATCCAAGATTTGGTTCTTAGATATGTTTTATGTAAATCGGTTTAGGTGTTTGAAGGTCATTAAATCTTTTACAATTCACAATACATAGTGTAGTTACCCTATTCCATCCTGAGGGTGTCGAATGAGCCGACAAAAGGATATGGTAACCTAGCCGCAAGAGAATGCTTGAAACGAAACCCTGTGCCATCCCGTCTGGCCAGCGTGGCACTGTAAGCTAACTGACTCAGGAGTGGGTCATGTATGAGCTGAGTATTACTAGTAGACAGTAATGTTACTGAAATGTATAAGTTGCAAAGTATGTTTCACGTATCACTATATATTATAAAACAACTAGTGGCCCGCCCCGGCTTCGCCCGTGCGAAGCGGGTGTGGGTTATACATATAAACCTTCCTCTTGAATCACTCTATCTATTAAAAAACCGTATCGAAATCCGTTGCGTAGTTTTAAAGATTTGTGCATACATAGGGACGGACAGAAACAGCGACTTTGTTTTATACTATGTAAAAAAAAGATAAAGATAAAGAAGTCGCTGTCGTCTGTCCGTGCCTATGTATGCTTAAATCTTTAAAACTACGCAACGGATTTTGAAGCGGTATTTTTAAATAGATAGCGTGATTCAAAAGGAAGGTTTATATGTATAATACATCCATAATATAGTAGAGAAACACTGATAAATTTAAAGGTCCATCTTTGCAACCTTTCGAAGCCGGGGCGGGTCACTAGTAGAAAATAAAAAAAGTATTTACTATCGAAAGCACATATTAAGCACGCAGAAATCCTGCACTAGGCATAAACTGTATCGCGAGGGCAGTTTCATCTTCATCATTCATCACGAACACAAAAAATTACACCGAGACTCAGAGCAAGTGCCTCTGGTTTAGACAAAGACACTTGCCCGACCCCGGAATCGAACACAGGACTCCCCTAGACCAACGAGGCAGTCATATAAAAACCAATGTCCTGTTTTGAGTAAAAAAAATATGGTTACCTTACTCATTGGGCACAATAGCACGAGAGATCGACCCTACTAACGCGTCAGTCAGCCGAATCAAAATTGGATATCAACTTTATACTGTTCCGTGAGGTTAGATTACACAAACTCGTGCCACCCTGAGGGTGTGGTAAGGAACGCAAGAGGCAGTTCAACAAGCTTGATGCAAACCATGTGGCTAACCATATTGCCAGCGTGGCACGTAAGATATATAGTTATATAAACTCTTTAGTGTACACAAGAGAAATATACAGAACACACTATTTAAAGGCAACAATTTGTACAAAGGGCGCTTATCGCTTAATGCAATTTCTTACAGACAACCTTGGGATAAACATTATTATGAAGTTATGAAAGGGTAGTAAAAGGTACAATAAAACATACATCTAAGTAGGTAAGCTACGTTCCCTTCATGAATTTGGGGGAGGCCTGACTCAGTACTGGGTCATTTATGGCATATAATTATGAAGAATGCTTAGATGTGCCGCCTTTGAATCAACGGGTCCCGGGTTCGATTCCGGGGTCGGGCAAGTGTCTTTGTCTAAACCAGAGGCACTGGCTCGGAGTCTGGGTGTCATTTCTATCTATAATATGTGTGTATTTACAAAAAAAAATGTATATAAGTAGTTTATCATCCATCTCGTTACCATAACACAAGCAATAAGTTGTTTAGCTTGGGACGAGATGGCGTTGTGTGAAATGTCCAAGGATATTTATATTTATGAAGAATGCTTCATAATTAAAGTAGATTTTTGCAGTCGAAATAAGCAATTTGCCGATGCTATAATGAAATTCGGGGCAAATCTATATCAACTTTCACTATCACGAAGCAATAAATTCACATAACTAAGTGTCTCATGCGCGTGTAATTATTTCGGTCTCTATTTCATAGGTCATACGGTTTATGACAGATCTTCAATCATATTTTGTCTTAAGGCTAGATTTTTGCACAATCATCATCATCAACATCAAAATGTATATATTCGAATAAATACTTACGAATGGTTTCAAATACATTGTCATAAAGGAATATACAGAAATTAAATCATTAAAAAACAATTAAATGTTTAAACTACCGGTTCGGAATACCATTCTACAGAGAAGAGCCGGCAAGTAAGTCCATGGTTGCTTTTTTAAACAAAAGGGTTACAATTACGATACAACAGAAAACTCTCAATGGCCCTTTGGGTGGCATAGAGCCTTTTAATGGAGTATCAATATGACTACATATTATAATCATATTAAAAAACAAAGTCACTGTCGTCTGTCCGTCCTGTATGCTTAAGTCTTTAAAACTCCGCAACGGATTTTAAAGCTGTTTTTTTTTAATAGATAGAGTAATTCAAGAGGAAGGTTTTTACGTATAATACGTCCATAGTATTGTAGAGAAACACTGATAAATTTAGAGGTTCATCGTTGCACCCTTGCGAAGCTGGGGCTATATAAAAAAAACTACAGTCACGTTGGAATGTCTACGCGAAAACTCATTACCTAAATATCTACACATCTGTTCTCTATATCAAATTATATTTTCTGTAAGGATAACGACACTAGCAGATATCAACATAACAGCTTTTTGTAGACGTATTTACGTACAAATTTAACATGTGCTTTATCAATCTATCTGTACAAATAATAAGACAACTACATACTCCTTCTCAGCCCATAAATGCCCCACTACTGGGTCGGGCCTCCTCCAAATTCATGGAGGGAAATTAGCCTACTGTGCCACGGGTTGGCACAGAGTTTGTATAAAGATTTCCTTCTCTTGGGGCTGGATGAGCTGCCTCTTGCGAGACAATGGCTTTATCTCCTAAAAAACAATTTGTATTTTTATACTGCAGTAGAAATATAAATAATAATAATAATAAATATCCTTGGACATTTCACACAACGCCATCTCGTCCCAAGCTAAGCAACTTAATGCTTGTGTTATGGTAACGAGATGGATGATAAACTACTTATATACTTATTTTTTGTAAATACATACATATTATAGATAGAAAACACCCAGACCCGGAACAAATACTTGTAGGTCGTACAAATATTTCTTCCGTGCGGGGATCGAACCCGCGACATGCTGCGCAGCAGCGCCAACCGTGTCGTCGTAAATGATCGTAATCGTAATTTACTGAGCCCATAAATGACCCACTGCTGAGTCGGGCTCCTTCCATCAAAGAGAGGGTATTTAGCCTACTGTGCCACCCTGGCCAAACAGGCAGGCATAACAACTTCTGCAACTAACTTTGTTTACCTTGTCATTTCCTTTAGTCGGTTATCTTAGAACACCCTCAGCGCAGAATAGTGGCCTAATACCTTCTTAAATTATACAATTATGCATAAATAAATTTAAGTTACCGGTAAAACCTCCCAGTGGGTACGTAAATTTAAATTTATCCGTTTCCGTCGTCCATATTGGTAAGACTCCATCTTGGATGTCGATAAATATTAATAATGCGAGCTCACGCGAACAAACACCGTTTTATTGTTGTTATTGGATATTGTTCCAACCAAGGCTGTATCGAAAATGGTGCGGTTCTGCCTTTAAAGTAGCTGTTAATATTTTCAATGGCTTACTTCTGTCGTATGGAGGATAATGTAACTCTTTCAATGAACGCTTGTGTTTATTAATGAGTGACGTCATTTTTTTATTAAATTGCAATAATATATATATCTTAACTAGCGACCCGCCCCAGCTTCGCACGGGTGCCATGATGAACATCTAAATATATGCATGTATTATACTTAAAAACCTTCCTCTTGAATAGCTCTATCTATTAAAAAAACCGCTTCAACATCCGTTGCGTAGTTTTAAAGATTTAAGCATACATATGGACGGACAGACGACAGCGACTTTGTTTTATAATATGTAGTGATAGTGATGGACCACTCTTATGTCGGGTCTCCCCTAATTTCACAGAGGGATATGTAATATATTATGTACTAGGTATTACCCACAACTTCGGCCGCCTTTTAATTTATACGGGATATGTAAATTTTTGCTAATACTCGTATATCTCACTGATACAGTATTTAACACGATATAATTACAGTATCACCACCCCATTCCACCCTAAGGGTGTCGTAAGAGCCGACAAAAGGAAATTTCAAGCTAGATAAGCCGCAAGAGAAGAAAAATTTGAGACTCTGGGCTAACCCGCCTGGCTAGCGTAGTACAGTAGGCTAATTTTCTTCCAAATGACTGGAGGAGGCCCCATTCAGCTGTGGGTCTATTATAATATTAGTAGGATCGGCTTTGTCTTAAGTCCGTATGGTGACGGATTTAGAATACCTAGTTTCTCCACTCCATACCATCCTGAGGGTGTTGTAAGAGCCGACTACATAAAACAGAATAGATATGTCGGAGGTCACAAACTTAATTACGGTTTGCCTCTTTGGCCTGTCGTAAGTATCCTTATAAGTAGAATATATCATTATGATATAACGATAAGATAAGGAGATAAAATCGCCACTGAACTGACCGAATTGTAATTAGAAATACTTATTGATCACGCAAGAAACATGAACTTGAAAATCGTGGTTTTGTCATGGTTTTGTTTATTCTGAATAGTTGACTGTATTTTTTTAAGGGGCTCCCAACGGGCGAAAATAATTACATCTACGAATTCTTCCGCGTTGTATTTAATAATGTAGAAAACTCAATTATACTATCGGCTCCTGAAAATCGGAGGGAAAATTAAATCTGAAAAATTACATCCGCTATTTGTCGGTGAAAATCCCGTCAAAATTGGTCCAGCCATTCGGCTAACCTCAGCCCAAACAAATACGACGGACAGACGAAAATTAAAAAGTAAATTGTTTTGTTATCTGTAACGTGTATGAATTTATAGAAAATACTTAACAATGACGTCACGTATTAAGCTACCACCATTTCCGAATATGTTCAGCCGTTTTAGCGTATCTGCAATTAAAATCCAAACAGCCAAAATAACTTTCACATTATCAATACGATGTCAACAGTTGGCAGATTACCTTCATTTGTGAATGGCAAACATGGGTAGTACCCGATTACCCAGTAGGCAAAGGTACATAGAACCTGAAATGTGTTGATACCGGTCTAAACAATTCGGTATTAAGTACATAACAATAGTCACATTCCGATGCAGATAGTACAAGGTTTCGGTATCACGCGTTTTTATTGCCACATTCGCGGTACCGTTGGCAAAATAATCTGGTAATCGATTTGGAGAAAAATAAAAAAGACGCTATAAAAAATATTAATAGCAAGCTTAAAAAGTAACTGTCAATGAGTTCTTATGCAAAATAAAATAGAAGAATGTCAGAGAGTTCTGTGATTGAAGTTCTATTTAAAAAAAGTTTCGATTCATTTTATTGTGGATTTATTGTTTTATTTGTAACTTGATGCTAAAATAATTCATTATTATGTATTTTATGTTTATTTTAAAACAAATCAATTTACAACATTTTTAAACAACGAGTCTAATATTTATTATTAAAGCTTTACCTTTTTTTTAATACTGATAAAATATACGTGATAGTGGAATAAAAACTGTCAAAAAATGTATACAAACAAACCCATTACGTTTTGCGTGTGTGAACGTTTTGTTCGAAATGACTATAATTTGTACTCGTAACTTTTAAAGCTATGATTCAAATATTTTGACAGATTTAGAGATTAAGAATTCCGAGAAAAAACAGCGCGATGTACAACGTTTAATTAACAAAAGTTATGATGACATCACTCAATAAATCCGTTTACAGAGTGTCTGATATAGATTCTACTAGCGACCCGCCCCGGCTTCGCACGGGTGCAATGATGACCCTCCAAATTTATCAGTGTTTCTCTACAATATTATGTATGCATTATACATATAAACCTACCTCTTGAATCACCCTATCTATTAAAAGAAACCGTTTCAAAATCAGTTGCGTAGTTTTAAAGATATAAGCATACATAGGGACGGACAGAGGACAGCTACTTTCTTTTATACTATGTAGATTCTAAGCTTGAACGACAATGTCCGTGTCCATTTAAACTACCACAGGCGACACATGGAACTTAAGAGTTAGACTACCTACCTAGCCGCAAGAGAAGAAAATCTTGTTAAAAAGCATACCGTGGAACATCGCAAGTAAACCGCGCTTATAAAGATTTCTATGCCACCCAAAGGACATTAGAAAGCCCTACATTGCCCTTTGGGTGTCTTTGAGCCTTTTGACGGAGATAACAGTACAAGCATACTGCATGTTTATTTAATAACAAATCAAAAAGTTCTGAGTTTATGACCGAGAAAAAAAAATAACGAAGTATTTTATTATCTATACCTATTATACAATTTAACGCTATCTAAAGAAACTGTGATTGGTTGTATTAATAAAAGAAATTCCGAATCGACAGTTCATTCAAACCATACAACCAGCGATAATTGCGTTCAAATTCTATTAGTACAAGTTTATTTTGCCAAAGCTACTTCAGTAACTGCGATCACATTTTACTCATTAATCAAAGTTTAGTTAAACGAAAGTCGTGACCGCCATCACGCGTGGTTTGACATTAGATTAAAATGGAGATCACAGAATCCATTATTCACACGTCAAAGATATCGCACTTCCGTTGGCGTCCGATGTGAAATGGCCTTATCTGGCGAAACTTAAAAAACATATAGACTACAGCATAATGGAGTACTGTCATAAATATGTTATAAAATTGTCCATCTGAACAGTTTCGGAAAGAGCCATTGCTGAATCCGATCTCCAACGACATACAATTAAACTGCAGACGTGGCTTTTCCGGGTCACCGCCCCATTCCATCCTGAGGGTGTCGTAAGAACCGACCAAGTTTGTGGCGATCAAAGGGGGAGGTCTATGTTCAGCAGTGAACCTCTGTATCTGATAGTCAGATGACATAGGCGTTGACACGACACTATGAACCCTTCATATTTTACTTTAATTGCAATCCTGCAAATATGTCATATTTAGAAAGTACATTGTCAGAGGCTCCAGAAGCTAAACTACCTGAGTGTCATTAATCATTTTGAATTTGTAACTAGAAGTTGGACAATGCATAAGTCAAGTTATCTCAGTAGGTACGCGGTGTTTTGTATTTCAAAAATGTTCAAACTTGATGCAATCTTGAGTCATGGAAATGTCAATGTGAAACTGAATATTTTTTAAACCATTTAAAAAAGTGACCGCGATTATCTATGTTTAACGTAGGTATACTTTTTGAAATTAGAATTATACTGTTGACGTTGACGTCTTCCAGATACAAAAGAACAGTTTGTTTGAGCTATTAAATATTAACTTTATTTATATTATTAAACTAGTGGCCCTCCCCTGCTTCGCCCGTGGAAAGCAGGGGTGGGTTATACTTAAAAACCTTCCCCTTGAATCACGCTATCTATAAAAAAAAACCGCTTCAAAATCCGTTGCGTAGTTTTAAAGATTTATGCATACATAGGGACGGACAGAAGAATGCGACTTTGTTTTATACTATGTAGTGATAGTGATAGTGATAGGATGCTTCATCACTTTAAATCACTATATATTTACATAGTATAAAACAAAGTCGCTGCCGTCTCTCCGTCCCTATGTATGCATAAATCTTTAAACTACTCAACGGATTTTGAAGCGGTTTTTTAATAGATAGAGTCATTCAAGAGGAATGTTTATATGTATAATACATGCATAATTTTAGATGTTCATCACTGCACCCGTGCGAAGCCAGGCGGGTCGCTAGTTAATAGATAAAGCAAAGTTATTTAAAACAATTACCAGCTCTGAGCCGATAAAAAGAAATAACGGCTGAATCCCTAGCCAGAAGAGAAGGAAAACTTAATACGAAACCTTTTTTTGTTTTTTTGATCACCCGGGGTAGTGTTTTTTTGTTCGCCGGCCACGGGGATGGCCAGCGAAGGGAGTGTGGGACTCTCCCCCATAGTGGGGGCCTACCCACTAAACCTCCCTGGGGTGCTCCAACTCGCGTCCTGTTGCGGCATTGTGGGATCTGATGCAGAACCACGCCTAATACGAAACCCTGTGCCAACCCGTCTAGCCAACGTGGCACAGTAGGCCAATTACCCTCCGTATAGCTGGAAGGGGCCCGACTCGTCGCTTCAGCCCATAAATGACCCGCTACTGAGTCAGGCCTTCTCCATATTCATAGAATGTAATTAGCCTACAGTGCCAACGGGCAAGACGGTTTGGCACAGGGTTTGTAACAAGTTTTCCTTCTCTTACAACTGGATGATCTACCATTTGCGTTCCTTAGTCGCTTACGACACCCTCAGGATAGCATGAGTTGGTGACATTGTGTATTCTAAATCCGTCATCACACGGACTCAGCAGTGAGTAATGGGACCCGGTGATCCTCAAACTCAAAAGGAACTTTATTTACGTAGGTTTCATCACAAAACTCTTATAAATCATCATATTTATAAATACCATTAACATCTTACGGCCCCTGTCCCACACTAGGTGGTAGTCTCCACACACACCTATCAGTCGTCATACCTACATTCACACCTTCCAAAGGCGGCGCATCCCTAGACCAATAAGGCACTAAAATAGTTTGACATGTTTTTTTTTTAATTCTTTCTGCTAGCGTTACCAGAGATAATAGGATGTAAGTATTCTTAACTGAGACATTGAGAGGTTTGATTCGGCAAATGTTAAGCCGACAGCATGGCCAGTTACAAAGCTTTGATGTACTTATTAATATTCTAAGCTATTAAATTAATTAAAATATGTAGACTGTCCGTTAGTCGGGCACTACGCCACTAACTAAAATAAATTAGAAGGAAAGACATTTCACAAATTTTAATTTGTTTTTCTTCGTTCCGAAACCTTCGTGGGGTCATGCACAACGCTTAGCTGAAGATCATCTAATGCATAGTTTACGATTATATAATCCTTTATACAGTAGTAGTCGGTTCGGCCCATAAATGACCCACTAGTGAGTCGGGCCTCCTCCAAATTCATGGAGGGAAATTAGCCTACTGTGCCACGCTGGCAAGACGGCGCACAGGGTTTGTATCAACTTTTTTGTTGATGTGTGTGTTGCGTACTTTTAGTCGCCTCTTACGACACCCTAAAGACGGTATGGGTTGGTGACATTGTGTATTCTAAATCCTACAGGAGTAGTATACCTAAAATTACTCTTGCACAGCCGCGGCGTGTCTCTAACGTCGAACAAAAATAACCATAGTACCTACCCACGCTTAATGACGAAAAAATATATAATTATACGTCAAGTTAAACAAAAACGTAGCCAGAGGCGGTCTAGTATAAATTAACACAGAAAACTTGACGAATCTCAATGTTGTAGCAGAAATAAGATTTATGTCTGTCTGTCTGTTATAAATTAATTGGTATTTTCTTTGTTATTCGCCGAGTTATTTTTTGTACTTATATTTACTAATACTACTCAGTCCATAAATGACCCACTGCTGAGTCAGGCCTCCTCCAAATACATGGAGGGCAACCAGCCTACTGTGCCACTACTGGCCAGTCGTGTTGGCACGGTTGGCGCAGTGGTTGAGCGATCGAAATATTTGTACGACCTACAAGTATTTGTTCCGGGTCTGGGTGTTTTCTATCTCATCATCATCATCATCATCATCGATATCATCCTTATTGTTACCATAACACAAGCATTAAGTTGCTTAGCCTTGGACGAGATGGCGTTGTGTGAAATTTCCAAGAATATTTATTTATATTTTCATTGTCTTTGTGTCTTTGTCTAAACCAGAGGCACTGGCTCGGAGTCTGGGTGTCATTTCTATCTATAATATGTATGTATTCACAAAAAAAGTGTATATAAGTAGCTTATCATCCATCTCGTTACCATAACACAAGCATTAAGTTGCTTAGCTTGGGACGAGATGGCGTTGTGTGAAATGTCCAAGGATATTTATTTATATTTTCATTTAGTGATGTATAATATACAGTATGTATCTACAATACAATGTAATATGTGAGTATTTCTATGATGATGAAATGGTATTTTAAACATTTAATATCGCGGTTTATTTTATTTACAAGATGTACCATTCACAAAATTATTACAGCGATATAAATCTATAAAAATAAAAATGAATTGCTGTTGGTTTTTCTCGCTAAAATTCGAGAACGGCTGCACCGATTTGGCAAATTTTTCGTGGAATTTAGTATTTCGTTTAAATATTCGTGGAAGTCCAGGAAAACTATTTTTTAATACGCATCATTTTTGTTCCAGTTAAGGTTTGCACATATTTATTTCAATAAAGTTGAATTTTTCATCCTAGAATTATCAATCAGGTTTTCTATTTATTGATTCTGAAGCGATACGAAGTTTTTATTTATAATACTTCTGCATACCATGAAATGACTATTGATTTGTTCAGCCACTTTCAGATATACAAGTAAAAAATAACTTACAACATTAAAATTGGGAAAATGTCGATGCAAAATATATACAATGTATTCTTAAAAGTCACGTGACACGTTTAGTTTATGGAAACTGATAATACTAGTTACGCCTACGAGACTAGCTCGCACTAATTAAATTATAACATCGATATTATAGCGACGTAGGTGATTGGGTTTTTGGATAAGACCAACGAATTTCTTACCGCATTTTGAATATATAATTACGTATGACGAAAATATTGCTTGCGTTATAATAATAACAAGTTTGTTCTTTATTTTCCCAAATGGATTTGACCTAATATTATTTTGTATTAAAATATTTCGAGAGACTGACTCGACAGTGACTTATCTATGAGGTGATATAAAATAATACAAATAGTAGACAACGATAAATTTTAAAAAGTCTGACAAACCTGAATGTACAAAATTTGAAAACTCACACAATATCCCAATTTAAGGTCAAAGAGGGCGCGCAACAATTAAATTTACTTTTTAAAATCTCGACAAAGAATTTATTAAGTCATAAAATCAATCAAAACAAGAAACGAAAAAAGATCGTTCGACTTTTAAATCTACTACCTTTCGGAAGCCGATAACTCAAAGGCGCGTATTCTACAAGTGGTCATTATAGGCCGTAAAGTCACCAATAAAAACGATTAGCGCCGCATTTGAATATTCAAATAAATCGAATGCGGCCGCTTCCAAAATGTGAATGAAATTTGTTGCACTTGAAAATGATAGACAGTGAGTGGTTATGATAAAAATATTAAAGTTAAATCGAAACGTGTTATCTCACCTACCAAATAACTTGGCACTTGTTACTGCAGAATTGGACACTATAATCGAAATTAACTGTATTCAACTATATTTAAATACAAATATTTTTGAATTGTCCTAAGTGCAGCTACCACCGGTTTGGAATGCCGATCTACAGAGAAAAACCGGCAAGAAATACTCCCCTGTACATTAACAAACTACTTTTAAGATAACTGAAAAACATGTGGGAACTGCAGCGGTCTGTACAAACTCGTCGCATATCTCTCGGGGATAAGGTTATTAAACAGAAAGAGACAGATATTATTGTTATTATGTCGATTTGTCTATATCAATGTTAATGATCAAGTTTTTTGCATTAGATTTATGTGCCTGCAACGTTTCGAAGTGTCTACGAGATATGTAATTCTGAAGCGCGATGTCAAATTGGCAGCATTAATAATTTATGCCAACTATTTGTACACTAGTATACAACTATGTCATTATTAAATCGAATATTATTTTTCGAACATTCAAAGTTAGATAGTAATGTGCTGATTTAGATTATTAAAATTTTTCTTTAGCATTATTACCATATGGAAGACACGTCGTACAATCAATTCGATGATAATTATTTATGTAAATATATTAGCACGTAGAAAATAAAATATTTATATTATAAAAGGCACCGCTCAGCCGTATTTCGCCTCATAAATTTGTTATTACTTAAAAATGTCATGTGGCCAAGTGGTTTTATCCAAAACGTAGACAAACCTATTAATATTAGTGATGTAGACAAAAAATGATAACGGCTACTTACTCACTAATATTTTATCCACATTTTAGGAAACCGAAACACTAAAGACATTAATTAGTGGAGGCAAAGCAATTATATTGAATGTTTCTAATTGGTTATCTGTGTACCACCAACCACACGTGAGCTTTGAAAGTAAATTCGAAAGTTAAAATTTAAAACTATGCATTGTAACGTTTGAGTATTTAAAAAAAGAATGCATTGTAATATATTTGCTTCTCTTTTTTTGTATGCTTTATTGTTTCAACTGGCACTTGGATTTATACTGATACCTACTGGATGTTTCGGGATAATATAATGGCACCAACCCATTTCACCCTGAGGGTATCGTACGCAGCAACTTAACGAACTTAGATAGGCAGTGGAGGAAACCAGTAGGTAGACTAATTTCCCCCCCATATACCTACATAGATTGGAGCACTCAGTGGTACTAACTGAGAAGACTTAATGTATGAAACTTAATTAAACTGAACAGACAGACTAAAATACATTCTATAAAGACAAACATTATTTTATTGTGTTGAATAATAATTATAATGAGTAATATTGTGTATTGTAGAATAATAATGACAATTTCATGGATCAAAGAGCATTAAAGGCTCACCTTTAAGTCGATGTTTTGGCTAACGTGACTCATGGGAATGTAAGAGTACACGTGTTCAACGGTAAGTAATAATAAAAAAATACAGTAAACATTGATGGTTGTACGAAATGTAATTGCAGATTTTCTACTTTCAGAATCTTTAACCTACTAGATAGGTATGATTAAATCAACATAAGCTAATGATTTCCTCCCATCCCATTTAAGAGCCCAAATCTCAATTTTAAAAATCTTTTAAATATGTGTTCTATGTATGACATCCCTATACGGTTGCCACCCGGATCTCTGAATTGAACTAGCTTCTTAATTCAGTAAGTAAGCTACTTACATCTAATCTAAAGACTACACATAATAACTTACGTAAACATACTCCTCATGATATTATCATATAAATAAATAATATTGGAACAAGCGAACTAAATGTTAGAAAAAAGAACCCTTTCTACGCACATCCCTCAAGTCGCCTTATCCGAATCTTTATCTCATAAAACTTAGGTATGCATCAGAAACAAAATAAGTTAGAAGTCAACGTTCTAAATTTAAAAAACAGCGTTCGAATTATGATTTAAAACGTGTTCCGGTGAAACTGGCCGTCGCTCCGGTAAAAACGTATCTAGCGTTATACATGCGGGTAATGAGTGTTGGCTAAGGAGTGTTGCGGACATGTTAAATATTTAAAATGTTTAAATGAAATTGTTATATCGCATAATAAGTGGGGCAATATTTTAGATTATTAGTGTTGACAGTAGAAACTTTATTTCCAATATTTTATCAAAAGACACAAGAAAGTTAATAATCATTTCTCTTAATTTCTGTAAGTGTACCGCATTATGCATGTTTACATATCTAGAAAAAACTGCACAAAATCATGCAGAGTTTACGGTGGTGTGGTAAGGAAAATGTTTTATATTTTAAGTTTCTGTAAAATGTACAGCATTTGAAAATATAGTTTACATACTTAATCAGTATTTAGCTAAGTAGTATGTATATTCAAATAGAAATGTGCAATACAATTACATATTTAGTTCACTCAGAAGGGGATATTAAGGCATTGCATACAGGCAGAAACAACTTAATTTTCTCAGTGGGGAAAATATTAGAAGATTTGATTGATTTGATTTGCTAAAAATAGTTTAAACTGGAAAGAATGATAATATTTAACTTACAGCATAAAAACGAATGACTTTAAAAGCTTTAATGTCCGCTTCATTCCCGTGCCTAACGAAGATAGTGTACTTTATAATAATATAATGTTTCAAATATTTCAAGGCTAACCGTTCTCAGCTGTCAATCATAATAAGCTATTTGTCTCTGTCTAGCGCCAGTTTATTGGGTATTATCTGTTTCACTCATGCATACGCGGTCGATCGACCGCCGCGAGTTTATTTGAAAATTTGATTTTAAATGTTGGATGAATAAGCATTATCTTAGGGAATACAATCTTTTATTTGAATTTTTAATTTCTTTTTTTTGTTCGACTACTGGGAGTGTGATTCTTTTATTTGAATTCTGAGACTTTAATATTTCGTAGATGTGTGTTCCGACGACAAAATGGCCGCCTCAACGTTTGATATGAAAACTCGTGTTCTCATAATTAAAGGTATTTATTCTCTTTTCGATTGTATTGTTATGAGATCTATTACGAGATATTTGAGGTTCGGGCGTGTTTCTAAAAAACTTTATAATTATTCATAGTGATGTCTAAACCGGTACTATTTCTTACAATTGACATTCCGTTGACATACATGAGAGTTATTACTAAAATCTAGATGAAATAAAAAAAACTGGAACACTATAAAACTAACTAGAATGTGTCTGTGGTTTGATTACATGGCATCGTCATCATCTCATCCCTTATCTAAAGGTGCTGTACGAAATGACTCGCACTTTAAACAAAATAGTCAAAGAATCTAGCGTGCAAGCATAATTATTTGCAACTAGCGATCCGCTCCGGCTTCGCACGGGTGTAAAAATGAACCTTTAGATTTACTTATCAGTGTTTCTCTACAATATTATGGATGTAATTATACACATAAACCTTCCTCTTGAATCACTCTATCTATTAAAAGAAACCGCTTCAAAATCCGTTGCGTAGTTTTAAAGATATAAACATACATAGGGACGGACAGACGACAGTGACTTTGTTTTATACTATGTAGTGATAGTGATGATAGTGATGAAATCCTGGAACAACCAGAGGGCTATTTCCCACTAACAATTTCGGAGGAGGCTACAGCCAGCACTGGGCCATTTTGAAACGGAGATAGAGCTCCAAATGCTTCAGGTCACCCACTCCCCCTTCTCATTTTCTATACCTATGTGTTCCTCATTTTTAAGTCCCCTGTATTAGGCGTAATCTGTATAGCATCGCAGGAGTTCGTTACAAATATCATATGTACACATCAATTACAGAGACATGACACGCAGGCTCGGAGATATCTCTGGTTTACATAAAGACACCTACCCGACCCCGGAATAGAACCGGGGACAAACAAAGCTCGTATTACTGTACCATCATCGAGTACCTATGACAGTACTTACTTGTGTGATAAATACTAACTACAACTACTCAGCTCATAAATGACCCACTGCTGAGTCGGGTCTCCTTCCATAACAGGGAGGGTAATTAGCCTACTGTGCCACGCTGGCCAGACGGGTTGGCACAGGGTTTCGTATCAAGTTTTCCTTCTCTTGCGGCTAGGTTTTCAGCCTTGTCATTTCCTTGGCTCTTACGACACCCTCAGGATGGAAGGGGGTGATGACACTATGTATTCTAAATCCGTCACTACAAGGTATCTAACTAGGTAGGTAACTTAGTCTAAGGTACACAATGTAGTATTTTAAGAAAACTCGGGCGTTTGTTTATGTAATCAGACACTAAAGATTTATGCTAAGCACTAGGAATGTATCCCGGAATCTGTCGCGTTCGTATTCTGCAACGAGATTTGCTGACCCGCCGTCTGGACGACCCACGTGCCTGCGCGGATTCAATTACAGTTGCTTCTAGGACTTTTATCCTTCGGACTGGCTTAGTTGGTTTGGAATTAAGCCAATTTCCACATATAGGGAGTTAATCAGCAATTTAAGTTAGGATTGTTTTATTGATCCTCGGTTGCAAAGTTTTGGATTATCGGAGCTGACCGATAATGTTAGCACTCCATTCTATCGTGAGGGTGCAGTAAGAGACGACAAAAGAAAATGACAAGGACGGTAACCTTGCCGCAAAATCCGTCTGGCCAGCGAGGCGCGCTACCCTCCATGTAACTGGAGGAGGCCTGACTCAACAGTGTGTCATCTATGGGCTGAATAGTAGTAGAAGTTAATCCCATACATTAGCTTTTTTATGTTCCCAAAGCGTACGTTAGGAGGTCACGTGGTTAAAGGCTACGTTTTTGACATAAAAGTCTCGTCCTACAGATAAATTGTCTGAGTGCAGTAAGTTAATGAGATTTGAGACCAATTAGTCTAAAATATAATTTAAGATATCTGCTAATCATGTAAATGTTAACTAGTTTTATTCAATAGTAATTATGCCTCGCTACGTAGCAGAGAAAATGTCTCAACATTTAGTATCCAAGTAATTTTTTTTTTAATTCGGAACCCCTGTACTAGGTATAACCTTTATCGCAGGGGCGGTTTACAAACATGTAATTCACGAACACAACCGACACCCAGACTCAGAGCAAGTGCCTCTGGTTTAGACAAAGACACTTGCACGACCCCGAAATCGAACCCGGGACCCGTTAATCCAAAGGCGGCAGATCCAACCCCTAGACCAACGAGACAGTCCTAGACTAACTAACCCTAGACCATAGACATTGTAATATACTATATTTAGATAGTATTCACCTTCCGCTAAGAAAACATACATCACAAATATATTATCTCAAACTAAATCCTCCTAAGATTATACAGCGTGTAACAAAAACCCTATAGTACTAACGGAAGGATCGATAGTCCTGCTTCGTGTTGTGACGGATTTAGAATACATAGTGGCACCACCCTATTCTATACTGAGGGTGTCGTAAGAGGCAACTAGAGGAAATAACATGGCCAATTTTTTTTCTGTGAGATGAGGACAACTTCATGCGAAACCCTGTGCACAGTATGCTAGTTTCCCTCCATGAATTTGGAGGAGGCAAGACGCGAACGCTAAAACGATTGATATATGTAGATACTTGTTGCCGAAAAAAACATTTTTTTTTCTTAATTTGTTGGTCACCAGCTGGTGACAAAAGTACTATAACTAGAGATTATCAAATAAATCGTAAGGAACCTCCTGAAACTTCAATCAGAAAGCTTTTAGAATAATAAAAACGATAGATACTTGGTTGGTTTTCACTGGTACCTATGTATGGTGATAGAAATCTGATTAAAAAACATTTATACATCAACATTTTAAACATAGTACTGCTTCCATTTATCATAACGGTCGTAGGGTTTTTGTAACAGCCTGTATATACGATATATAATATCCTATAATTAATCCGATACAGACCACCTAGATGACCTACCGCGCTACTCATAACAAGACCTACGCACAAATCTGCGAATCGACCCCGTAATATAACACTTACACTTATTGCGAGACAAAAAACGTTATTGTTAACATAACACTTTAATATAAACCTTTATAACTTCTTAGAACCATTACGGATATCAAAACAACAATTACAAAATTTCATCTGTGTACGATTTAATGTAGTTTATTCGAAAATCAACTGTCTTACTATGGGTTAGAGTACAAATACGAATGTCGGGTCCGATTGGTCGTGAGGCTGTGATAGTTTAGAGTAATTTAAGTTCGAAATTTGAAATGTGTATCGAATTATTCTGAGACGTGAATCTTATGTTGTATAAAATAAGGTTGGGTTTTGCTCAGGTTTAATAGGGAGGTTTGCGTAAATTCGAATTTGAGGAAATGGCACTGAAGTATTATGGCTCCAAGTATATTGGCAAAATTTCTAGTTAGATAATGCTTAGACGGCTGGTTCGAATAAGCTTCAATTGGCTGTCAAAATTGCTACCACTACTATTTTTACATTTGGAATATTTTGGTGTCTAAGAACGGGCGCATAGAATCGATTTTTGAAACGGACTGTTTGTGTCCGTCCTCGTTGGTCGTGTGCGGCCTTTGTATCAACGTGTCCCGGGTTCGTTTTCGAGGTCGGGCAAGTGTCTTTGTCTAAACCAGAGGCTCTTGCTCTGAGTCTGGATGTCATTTGTGCTCGCGAATCACAAACTCAAACTCAAATCATTTATTTCAATTGAACCTATTTACTGGTGTTTATGAAAAGTCAAAAGTGAAGTTAGGAATCTAGTTGCATGTTCCAAAAAGTAGATCCTATGGAGAAGAACAGGCAAGAAACTCCATGGACACTCTTTTTATCATATTTTCTGTTACAAGCATCTGATTGGGTTACATTGATTTCGTGTTTATTTATAGTAAGCTAAGATGTGAGGACAATGTAACATATTTCACAACAGAAGTGTCCAGGAGATCAATATAAAGCTATGTAGGTATGTCAATAGCAGTTAAGGGATGACCGGCCCCAACTGGCGGCACCCGATCACGAGCATGACGCATGTGCCAGCCATCCCCCAGCTCAACCATATTTTAGGGAACCGAAGGACCCGACACACACGACACCACCAGCATGACCTTTAAGCGAGCATGACATACTCTCAACTGCTTGTTTATATGATAAGTTATATAAATACGGTGACTACATAGTGCTCACATTTACAATTCCAAACTTCTAAACAATTATACAAAATATCACATGTTTGTAAACTGCCCCCGCGATACAGTACAGGTATACCTAGTGCAGAGGTTTCGTTTTTATCTTTGTAGTTTTTTTTAAATCTGTGTTTTTAGTATTAAGTAATAGACTGGAAGGTTATTCATTACCCCACTATGCCACTTTGGCCAGACGGGTTGGCCAGACGGGTTGGTTTCAAGATATCCTTCCCTCGGGGCTAGGTTGTTGGCCTTGCCATTTCCTATTGTCGGATGTCACGACACCCTCAGGATGGAATGGGGTGGTGACACTATACATTCTAAACCCTTCACACTGATCTTTTCCGTAACCTAAATCTACTATCGGAATAGATTAGATGAATTAATCTCGCAGTGTTAGATTAAGTTTGCCTAGACCCATCCATTAGCAGCCCACGTACAATTAATTAATTATTTATTAATAACATAGAAATCACCTACTTATTATGTGGTTAAGTAACGATTAGCGAGAACGTACGGCTTTCGGACATGCTTTAAATATTAAAGACAGTTTTCCACCACAATCCGCCATTTTCCTGTCAATGGAGGACGTGGTGTCTGTCACATATAGTTGGGTGTAGGGATGGGAAAGATTTATCGATATTAATATTATCGATATAATATTATCGATATCGTTTTTCATTTTCAGTATTTTCCATTTAGCTTCAAAGTAGTGCGAACTTTTTCAAGAGCCCTGTCGTGTACTCACTAGTTGCTGGATTCGTTATATACCTGCAAAAAAGAACAAAATATTAAGTTAGACGTCCTACTTGTAATGTAACTCATTAAATCTAGTTGGCGCATTGTAACCCCTTTGATAACTCAAACAATTAAATTACATTTAAAATTGCAATTTAAAATTTAATATCTTCCACCGGTTCGGAATGCAGAAACTCTGCAGCTGTTAGCTCTGTAGTAGTTCCACTTGATAATACTATCGATACTTCCGTGTATCGATAAAAACCTTCGCGATCCCATCCCTATAGACACGTCGAAATGCGTTTGACTCGCGGAATGTGCATAGAATTAATAATTTCAATATTATTATGTTGATATGAAGTGCTGGTGTTCATTTTGTGTGACACGTAGCCGTTCCTACTTACCTAAACAATGCCGGCCGTATGCAGTTATCGGTAAAATAGTAATATTTTACCGGTATTCCCAATTTCACTGGGGTTGACACCAGTGTCACCTAATTTGGTTAACTACCAGAACCACGGAGTGGGTGCTGTCTGTCCTCCACATCTAGTAATTGTATGGTTGGACCCGCTCTCAGTCTAACGACTGCAAATGGTAGAATTACGGGTTTTACGTACCTTCCAAAGGACAGAGGAAGTCAGATATAACAAAATGATGGCCAGCTACCCAACATTCTGCAGAGCCAGATAAACAGCTGCTTACATACCGCGCTGATGAAATTAAAGGACAGAAAATATTGGCCCCTATGGCAGACATTTCTTCACGTCTAACTCATTTTTTAAACAATTGAAGTCACTTTGCGTAACATTAGTAGTGATACGTGATTAAGGATACAGTAAAGTTTAAAAGGTGATTCTACTCGTATTATTTGTATCGAGTACTAGACTCTAGTATTGCTTTATGTAATCGATATCATTTTACACTTCGTCTTTGACAGGTTATCGGAATTGTTTACACGAATTTGCACTTCACTTCACTAGTCCTGTTATAAATATTTGTTTCATATTTCAATGCTTTTATTTATGAAATTCATAACCGAGATGTTTATTCGTCTCAGTTACAATATTTGAATGTAAATATTGTTTGTAAGCTGAACGCTATGTTACTGATACGTTTTGTGCATTTTGTTTAAATTTATATGTTGGATTAAATGTAAGGAATGGTCATCCAGCGATGCCTGGCTGCGGCCACCGATGATTGTTGGCATAGATTTTTTATGTGAATGTTTCACTAAATTTCGATACCGAAAACATGTGTACTTGTCATTTCCCTATGACACCCTCAGAACAGCAAGCCATAAACTACATCCGTCCCTAACGGACAATATCACGAGTGCGTCATCTATAAACAAAATCTAAGAAACACGATTTATCACGGCAATCAGCTTAGCTTGTCACCCGAACAATCACTGGTTCCCAAATTTCGCCATAACACGACGTAATCTACTTAAACAACTCTTTTGAATTGGGTAATGAACGAATCGGTAACTAGTTTTTGATCGCTGCAGCAATAGATACTTAATTAACATTAGACTGCACGCGTGGATTCGGCCAGTCCAAAATTAAAGCCCAAAAGACTCGAGAACCAGGTGAAATGTAACAAGAACTTTGTTCCAGTTTTAAAACACAAATACTGTCACACAAGGGAAGTGTCACTAAAAAAAATATTGATCGAAAGTTTCCAGAGCCAAAACAAATTGAACGAGTGTTGGTGTGAGCCATTTAGAATATAATTATTTTCATCTGACGTTTCCAAAAGTAGCTATTAACTCTAGTCACAAACAACGCTAATTTCTTGTAGGACAGCATGCCTAGTTCAACATGATAAAATAATTGATAGGCTGAGGTGCCAAATAATAATTACTTATCTAGTGACCTACCCAATAGAATATCACCTATTAAATAATGTTAGTTCTATGGGGTTTCAAGCGTAAATGATAGAGGCAACATTTGGAAAGCTCCACTGCTAAACGCTACCGTTACACGCAACGCTAAATGGGATGAACTTTCAAAACGGTAAGTCAATTGACTGTAAAATATCATTAGTTATCGATCTTTTAACATCTGGTCCCAGGTTATCGGAATATACTCCACAGTCGGAAGGAGTGAGACATATGGCCTTGAATCGGGGATTAGAAAAATGCCGTGGGTTTTAGTGGGTAAGTCAGGGAGTAACTGAAATCCAGTGCCCCGGATTTCCACATTACCCGGCTAATAGCCGATGGCCGGGTATCCATGAGGATTATCATTATTTATATTCACGATCTCCTTAAAGGCTGATATAATGAAAAAGTTGAAAATCTAGATCATCATCAGATGATGTTAAATTGAACCTTGTAATTACTAATTGCTAATGTGTTCATTGCGAAAAATGTACAAGCAAATTAAAACGCTTTGTTTTAATACTAGGTCACGCGAGAGCTATAACGGTGATAGTATCCATGTAAATTCTAATTGACTATTGTAGATCGGAAACATTAGTCCATTGTTGAATGCTTTATAAACACAAACCGTGTGATGCCAATAGATAAAAAAATGCTTTAGAAATCGAATTCAAAGCTACCTAATATCAATTTATAGGAAATTAAATATGTTGAATTTTCAAATTAGGAATCTTTGATTGATTGGTTTTCTTAAATCAAAACCGATGTATCTAATGATTACTACAATTATCAAAAAAAAACCAACCCACAATAAATCTTCGTTTTCGAACTTCAACTTATTTCAAATAATTATAGAATCGACATCGTTCTAAACTTGATATTTTATATTTGGAATCCTACATCGGCATAGACTAATTTCATTTTTTAAATATGCATGTTCAAAATCTGGTATGTTTTTATTTTAATAGGTAATCAGAACCGAGCCAATTCAGCCACAGCAACAAACACCGGCAAGAGCAGCGCGCGGAACCACAATTTAAACAACAGATGAAGAAATTCCAAGCAAGTTTTAAGATTACAATTTCGAGTGGCTAGATAATTCACTATTTAGCATACAAAGGAGAATTACCGGCGCGTTGTGCGTCCGTGTGTCATACAGTTTATATATTAAGAGGCCACGCCTTGTAGCTGTCATATGTAGCCTAATTAGGCATGGCTTGTGTTGAGCAACCTTTATATTTGATTTTATTGTGAAAGTAATAATGTATCAATTTATGAAAGTAATTATTGTCATTCTAATTGAATTTTTATGCCTATTAATCGTCACTATCATCATAATAGCATAAAGACCCATTGTTGAGTCGAACCATTTCAGAATGACCGGGTTGACACAGGGTTTCAAAGACCTGGTCACGGAGCATGCTCCCGCAATGGGAGTGAACCCCGTGGCCCTGGTTTGGGCAGTCGAGGATCGCCGGCAGTTTTAGTTGGTAGGTCGAGGCACAATTCACCATCTCTACATGCCCCGGAGTCCCACATAGTCCTATAGAGGTTTTTTTTAAACGTAAAAAAAATCCTAATCTAACTAAATCTTATCCTATGATAAGACTATTACTAGAAAAGAATTAATCGCGGGGGCTTTTTACAAACACATATTTTAATTTTCAGATACAAATGAAAATCAGGCCCGGAACAAGAATCTGCTTAGTAACCCTTGACCTCCAAATTTAATAAATAAATCCTTTAATTTTAATTTAGCTGGTATAACAGTATGAACACCGAGCGGTAATGTAATAAAAATAAAATGGCTTCCATAGACTGTCAACAGTCGAGTATAGACAATAATATCATAGAGCATAGACGCGTATAGAACTTTAAGTCACCAGGAAGGCGCACCGGTTACTTCGAACTGCTATCATTAAATTCCTAACACTTTCTCATTTAAATTCATAAATATCCGGTGTAAGTGTATTGTTATTGGTACACGCGTCACGTACGACCGATTGCACACACACATACCTACAGACACACATTTCGTATAATATGCGCACTTCATAAATGTATGAAGTCGGCAATACGTAAGCAGTGAGTACGGAATACCTTAGAATCGAAGTATATTTTATCATCATCATCAGTTCATAAATGACCCACTACTGATTCGGACCTCCTCCAAATTCATGTAGGGAAATTAGCCTACTGTGTCACGCTGGCAAGACGTGTTTTCCTTTTTCATTAGTCGCCTTTTACGACACTCACAGGGCAATTGGGGTTGGTGACATTGTGTATTATAAATTTGTCACCACGCGGAATAAATATTATATTTTAGAGTAATATTTTGTACTAGTTAACCATCTAAGGCTTAGACGGTACTACAAATTATTAGCGTTAAGGGAAAAGTGATTAGGTTCTTAAATTTGTCTGTAGGTGTGGAAGTAACTGGGAATGACAGGGACATCATTTCATAGGCATCTGCATTACTGACGTAGTTACATTTCAATCTAAGCAAAACTGAACTCTACATTCAATAAGCTATACAATATGTAACAAAAAACCTTTAGCCATATCGAGCGATAATACTGGCCATTAAATGCCATCTGTATCTAAAATTAAGAAAAAATAAAGTACTATTTCCTTGAAATTTCAAAATTAGAGAATTAGAAGAATTCAAAATACCTTCAAGATAACTAATCGGTTGATTACCCAAGTTTTGTGATACAAAATTTGGTTCAGAAAAACGTCGATACCTTCCTCATACGTCAAGATAATAACTCATTTCAAATACAGAAATGATTCTTTGGATTCGCTCTATGCTCGCCGAAGTACTAATAAGTATAATTATCACTTTATTGTTTTTAACAACACTTAGCCGACACGAGTGTTATTACACGTACTACCAATTTGGTAGTATGAAACGTCATACGGTCCTTGAGCTTAAACAAAATGTTACGTAAAAATATGTGTGACAATCTAACATTTTCTAGAAACCTAACTACGAGTTATTACACAATAAATAACCGATCTATCAATACAAATGCGATTTTTTCTCAGGTAATTGACAATTTTATTACATATCCGCAAGTTGTATAAAAATTGCAAGTAGGTCATTATGCAATGTAACCACTAACTCTATCGATCTACATGCAATATTTTGTAATTCACGTCTATTAAAAATATCAGAGATCTATCTATTCAATGTTTTGCAAAACTGTTACGAACTTATGCTAACCAATTTTCAAAAGTACGCTGCATCCTTTAACGTTGTGTAAACATGAGGTCTGCGTATACTGGCTGTACGCAACGTATACTAACAATGAATTCCATTTGCCACACAATAGAGCACACACGATTCTAAATTCAAATTCATATTTTTTAAATATGACATACGGTTGAGCCAAAAATGTCCATACAGTATCCGTTGTATTCGATAACGATATTCGAATTTGGAATTTAATGCTAATCGGATTTGATGACGAACTAAAAATACCTAATAATATCACCAACCGATTCACTACAGATATTGGCGTACGAGCATAATAAAAGAACTACATTCGAAAAAAAATTGGTTATTCCCATATTTATTCCCGTATTCGTCGTTTCGGCCCTTAAATGACCGACTACTGAGTCGGGCTTCTTCTAAATTCATGGAAGGAAATTAATCTACCGTGCCACGCTGGCAAGACGGGTTGGCAGAGAGTTTGTATCAAGGATTCCTTCTCTTTCGGCTAGGTGATCTGCCTCTTGAGTTCTTTTAGTCGCCTCTTACGACACCCTCAAGACGGTATGGGTTGGTGACATTGTGTATTCTAAATCCGTATTTATAATTACGTATTTCTGTACACTAAATATGGAGGAGGTCTCAGTAGGGCTGAATTCACCGCATATTTCCGACATTTCTAATCTAAATAACATGAAACCAATTATCTAATCGACATTACTGAGTACGCGCAGTCTTATTAAAAAAAGAAAGTTGTTGATCCACTAAATAAATAAAAGTACTCCAATTAACTTGACTTTGATTATTTTATATCGACAAATTGCCTATCGCAATCGATTTGTGAATGGAATTCCGGTGCGTTGATAGTATTATCAAAATGTTATTTTAGAAAGAAAGAAAGAAATTAATTTTATTGTAGCTCACAAATGACATGAAGTTACAATCTTCTCTAAAACTAAAATATAATTAATTTTACGGATATAGCTAAGGAGGCTTTCTGGTAGTAAATTTATAGAAGAGAGGTTTTCCTGTTAAACTACTGGATGGCGTTCATCAAGAAAGGGGTGGAAAGGATTGGTGAAATATCCATAGGCGACACTGAAACGCCTTTTTCCAAGTAAAAAATGGTACATTGCAGTCTATCGCTCTTTATATGTCAGTAGACTACTATCTACGGTAAATAGACTGTTTTTTACTGTTAAGGTACCTACTCACTACACCGATCTTTCTCTTCGCTCTCCCACCTCTAAACATTCGAGGTCGTGACAATATTATAGGCCGAGAAACAAATAAGGCCGCATTATTCAAATTTCGTATTCTTAATGCGAATTCAATTATTATTTTCAATTACCGGCGTCGGTCGCGCGCGTTTCGTTCTATTGTCCTACATACTTAACTTTTTACATTTGCTTTGTACGCGTTGGCCGCAGTGAAAACTTTTACGTAGGCTTTTACATGTACTTTGTACATAATTTTATTGGTGGCGTAGGCGGTCGATGCTTATGCGAGATTACTTTGTTCTTTTGACTATTTGTCTGTGTGGAAATACTCAAAAGACTGCTTGAGTGACTTGTGAGAGCGACTAAAGGAGCTGGATTGGCAGAAATATCTAGCAGCAGATAGTAGTAGTTCCGGTGTTGACGGGTTTAAAATACAAGGTGTTAACTTGTGTGGACAACAAACACTGTTTTACTTAATAAACTTATTTATTTAAAGAGATTAGATCTCAGACATGTACAACCATCAAGCAGCGTCAGTGACAGAGAGCGAAAGACAGAAAAATGTTGATGACATACACAGCTCGCCATAGAGCATACACATTTCTATAGAAATATTGAAGGCGCAAATTTATACGTAATATTGACATATTATTTTAACACATGGTGTCGCCACCCCATTCCATCCTTATGGTGTCGTAAGTACCGACAAAGGGAACGGAAAGGTCGAACTCTTAGCCACAAGAGAAAGAAATCTTTTATTGACTGGGAAAGTAGTACTTACTAGGAGTCAAGTTTTATCATTCACCAAATGAAAGGACACAGAGACACGGTATCCTAGTACTTATATTAAAGACAAAATATTTTCGATTACTTATTTTTTTATCTAATCTTAATGACCACCTGGAGGCGTAGGTGACGTCACCGGTCCAGTTTCGACTCGAGCACACATTTTTCAAACAAACAGACAGTTTCGGATCAGCGCAAGATTAATGATCTCACTAACAGACCGAGTCAAATATCGCAACGCACAAATTACCGGTATGAACCGCTTTGGCAATAAACAATCCGTCTACCCGATTAGGTAAAAAATCGATTATAGACTTCAAAAATAAGGTTGCATCACTCCTGATACGACTAATCGATTGGGGATAATCGGTTTCGCAACGCGTCCTATCTATTCAAGTGACATTAATAACGTATTGTCTACTCTAATCTTTTAAATTAAGAACGAAATGCAAAACTAGTATATTGAATAATCGAAACGCCAATGAAAGCAGCTTAAAGAATTTATATTACAATACTTCAGGTATTGCAATATCAATACAGAAAGTTCCAAAATTATATAAATATTATGGTGTTTAGTAATATTTTTTATTTTTTTATCATTACAATCATTGTAAGTACGTAATTCACGAAGACAAATGGCATCAAGACAAAGAGTGTAAACACAGAGACACTTACCCGACCCCGGATTCGAACCGGGATCCAAACCACACCAAGACCAACCAAGTTGTCTGTTGTGTCAGATGATGTTGCATACGGAAAATGTAAGGGAACACGATTTTCTTTCATAAGTGGCGTCTTCTTCAAAATTGATTCGGGGCAGAGAAATCCACACAAAAAAACAATCTGCCGCCCTTGATTTACAAATGGCGTAACTAACACGACTTTATTTACGTATAGAGACACATATAGATAGAATATGACGTTCCTAGATTACACTGGCGTGCATTTTAAACTTAAAAAAGGAACAGCAGACACAACTTAGTAAACAGAGCTGTTATTATAACATAAGGGGAAAAAATCTACGCCGAGTTCGTCGACACGAGTGTTCCCAGCCACTCGAACGTTTTATAGTGAAAACACTTCAAAACTTATATTACTATTTCCATACTTTAATTACATACTCATACACCCACATGGAAGCCACTGCGCGCTAGAACGGAGTAATTATAAAATAAACATATGGCCTTTTAAACGAAGCAACTTTACTCACGTAAAATATTGGGCTACATTACGGCGAGTAAAAAATTATATGTACTCACAACACTCAAAAATTTCATAACTCGTTTGTACAAGTAACATTAATTAGACTAAATTAGTAACGATTATTATCATTCGATTCTATCAAACCGATTTTGTACTTTCAATACAATATTCTAAATTCTAAATCAACGAACGTCAGCACGAAAGTCAAATAGGCAATCGACAACCAATATTTATTTGTACAGACAGTAAAATAATAAATATAAAAATGTAATAAAAATAATTGTTCATTGTTACTGTGTTCATATGGAATTCTTACTAAGCCCACGGCACGCGTCACGCGTCGCAACAGGAAAAAGAACCCGTTCCAAATTCAAATTGGAATAGAATTTGAATAGTACGCGATTGTCATTGGTTGACAATCAATCATTATGGTTTTTGAAATTCCTCGACATGAGTGCGTTCGATTTGATCAGTAACCAGTAACTACTCAGAAAGCGAGTAGGTTGCCCGTATCAGATGCACATTGTTATTTTGAATCCTGCTGTCGACGATTTCTAATGTGTGTTGTAGTCATTATCTTCTGTCTTTGTTTATTACTAGTTAGCCACATCTTTCGACCGCCAGCTGTTGAACAAAATTTGATACGAATACTGGCACCATCCACTGATATGTCAGGCCTCCTCCAATTACATAGAGATTAATTAGTCTACTGTGCCACGCTGGCCAGACGGGTTTCGTACCAAGCTTTTCTTCCCTTGGCTAGGTATTGGGTTCTTACGACACCCTCAGGGTGGAATGGGCTGGTCACACCATGTATTCTAAATTCGTTACCACATTGATTTAAACGACTGATACTTAAATATTATTTTTTAAATGTGCTTTTAAAAATAAGATCAAATTTAGAATGCGCTGAACTTTAAATCGTGCACTACAATTGTTCGAATTCAAATTTGAAATATCGATTTTGATAGTTTTCTTTCTCATCCGATTAGGATACATCGCGTACCGATTTATTAATTAGTCACTCGAATGAATCAAACAGGCATATCCTAGTTGAATTGATGTGAGTACACTTTTTTATTAATAGAAGTTTCCTAGTACATTGAACCATCTCAGCGGCTGCCATACGGTAAATTATTCTTATGGCAATATTAAAACATGGCTAAACGCTGGCTTGATATATTAATCAATGCGTGAACTACGACGGAAGTGCGCTAGACGTTTAGGTCAATCAAATCTATCGTTTCGCGCAACTTGACAGCTTGGCTTGCGAGAAGTTGATCTAAAGGGGAAAGCAATGGGTTCAATTTAACTGGTAGCACGTCCATAAGGGTATTATAAGACCTGATACAAACGTATAATGGGATAATAGTGCCAAAAGACTTTCTTAAAATGTTGTATTTTTTTTTTATGTATTCATCATTTCTTCCCATAAGCGACCGACTCGGGTAAGATTGTCACAGGACTGCCTCGTTGGTCTAGTGGTTAAATGTGCCGCCTTTGAATCAACGGGTCCCGGGTTCGATTCCGGGGTCGGGCAAGTGTCTTTGTCTAAACCAGAGGCACTGGCTCGGAGTCTGGGTGTCCTTTCTATCTATAATATGTATGTATTTACAAACAAAAAAATGTATATAAGTAGTTTATCATCCATCTCGTTACCATAACACAAGCATTAAGTTGCTTAGCTTGGGACGAGATGGCGTTGTGTGAAATGTCCAAGGATATTTATTTATTATCAAGTTTTCCCTCTCTTGCGGTCAGGTAATCGGCTCCGTCATTTCCTTTTGTCGGCTCTTACAATGCCCTCCGGATGGAATGGGGTGGTGATATTGTGTAGTCTAAATCCGTCACGACACGAGTTCCCACAATGACGCAGTTTTATTTTTTATTCAAATTGGTATCCTGACTCAGAAACACTAAAAATGAAGACCTGTACTATATCCGGTTTTTAGGTTATCTAGTAGAAATATAGTGTTACTAGATACTAATAGTAGGTACTAGATAATTTCACTAAAACGCTACTGTTCACTAAATCAACAATAATTCTGTTCTCGAGACCCAAAGAAAAACAAATACGTAAGTCGAAGCGCCCTCAACAACTTTTTCCATCATCAAGTGTATTATTTATTCCGATCTCAAACCATAAGATGGCGGCAAACACTTAAACAAGATGGCCACCAAAAATCTACATTACCCGGGCAACGAGTATTTACACAAAGATTTGATAATTTCAATAGTCCTAACGCGCCAAGTGACACTCGATTGTCTATGGATATTTTTTATTTGTACATCGTGACACTGATAATCTTTGCTTGATAGGCCATGCGTTTTTACGTTGGATATACTCAAGGATACATGGCAGTTGGGGCCTGGCCGGATCATGTGGGACTCCGGGGCGCGCAGAGAGTGGTGGCTAGCCGGGCGACTATTAGATCCTACCACCAAGCATGCTGGGTATTGTTGAATTTTACAACACGCTGTATTTCCCAGCGTGCGGTGAGGAAGCGTAATATTCTGCCCCGTGTGGGGCACGGGGAAAATGTTTGTGCAATATGTCTGACCTCCTGCGTTCTTCGGGGGGCACGTAAGCCCTTTGGTCCCGGCTGCGAGCCTACCGTCTATGGAAATCGTTTGATATGGTCGCTGTGATCTCGCCTGTCTATTTAGAGCCACGATAGAGACAATTTTTGTTTCATTACTAGGTATATCCTGTGACACAGGGGCAGTTTACAAACATGAAATTAACAAACACAAATGACACCCAGAAAAAGTGCCTCTGGTTTACACAAAGACACTTGCCTGACCCCGAATCGAACTTGGGACCCGTGATCTAAGGGCGGCACAAACAACCCCTAGACCAACAAGACAGACAATGATGACTCACTGCATTCTTAACGCGATCTTCCTATACTGGGATCACCTTTGTTAGAGCAGTTATTTCTTATACGAAAAGCAATAACCAACGTAATTACCCAAAAACATTACCTACACGAAACAAACTGACTAAATAACAAGTTTCAAAGAAAAAAACCCCGTTGGCCGCCATTATTGGCTTTAATAACCGTTTTCCATCAAATAGTGAGTTTCTAATCGAAATCTGACAGTGTTGATATTTGGAGCATTGGTACCGTAATGCCTTTGGGCTACGAACAATTTGTATGTATGTGTAAATATAAGATTACACGTTGTGGTATGTACGAATCGCGTTATTTTTTTTTTAGTAACACTTAACTTACGACATCGTTTTGTGTCAAGTTTTGCTTTTTTTGCATTTCGTTTTTCTCATTCGTCATTTCGGTCCTTCCTTATATGCTACTAGACCAAATTCATTGAAGGAAATTAGCCTAAAGCTCGTTACCAGATTCCTTCTCTTACGCTTAGGTTTTCGGCCTTGTCGTTTTCTATTGTCGACTCTTACGACACCCAGTATGTAATGGGGTGGTGACACAATGTATTCTAAATCCGATCTATTTAGTTGATTTTCTGAAGGCTTATTTCTTAATAAACATATTTCTTAGAGAAACTTCCAAATCACTCATTCTGTAAAGATATAATGAAAGTTGAGAATGTTTTAAACATTTAACAGCTTCTTTTGATTAACCTATTCCCGCACTTTGGGCGGCTTTTGTAAGACCTTGTAAGATATGGATGGATTATACGAATATGGAATTGTGTATGAAAGATGTGAATGTAGATATGACGACTGATAGGCGTGTATGAAGATTACCACCTAGTGTGGGACAAGGGCCGTAAGATGATATTGGCAATTTTAAATATGGCGATTTATAAGAGATTCGCGATAAAACCTAAGTAAATAAAGTTCGTTTTGTGTTTGAGTACCTATAGGTCCCAAAAGAGATAACTAGTTTTAGTATGTAATCTCCGGATAACGGGTCGCGAAATATAAAAGAGAGACTTCAAGGTTGCACCACATGTGCTTTGTATTCCAAATTTATTATTTTACAACACTAAATGATTGGGCGCACACAAAATAATAAAAATCACTCTACAATCAAACATTTGCAAATACATAATCAAAACTTAAAGTTCATACGTCGGAGACCAGGAACCGTTTTTTTGTGATTTCACTATTTTTATTGTAACAGATCCGTTTCAATTGTAAAACAAGTTACGTGAGTAATTTAACTATTGCGAGAATATCATGGGTCGTGGCCTCAAGCCATATACCCACTGTTGAGTCGTGCCTCCTCTATTTACAGGGAGGACGATAAGGTTACGTAGGGTTTATTTCTCTAGTTACACCACTTTCGTCACCGTGATCAACATTGTAATACAAAAAGGTGCTTAGTGCTTTTTAATTTTGCAGACAGGACCACATCACTAGTAATAGATCGTATTGTTATTCTTTTGTTACATCCTGTATTCTTGAAAATTGAAATTTATACAAATACTAGCAACTCAATGATGAACCTCTAAATTTTTTCAGTGTTTCTCTACAATATTATTGATGTATTATACATATAAACCTACTCTTGAATCACTCATCTATTAAAAGAAACCGCTTCAAAATCCGTTGCGTAGTTTCAAAGATTTAAGCATACATAGGGACGGGCAGACACAGTGACTTTGTTTTATACTATGTAGTGACTATGTAGTGATGATTAATACTACTTTTATATACCCATCCTCTTAGATCACCTACTTAGAGTCAACTATTGTGAGTAGATTTCCGCGAGAAATTCAAACACTTTTTTTAATTCGTTATATAAACAATTTAAATTTTATAATACTAACTCATTTTATTGCATACCTATACTGTTTAATAAAGACAATGTCAATCGCAAAATATTTCCCACCTATGTTTTTTCAATCTTCTTCTTTCTTTTTTTTCATCCTTTCACCACCCAATGCTTAGAAGAGACCTGTCTCTTCGAATGCACGCCACTCTTCCCGGTTTTTCAATCATTATGTAGCAAAGCGTACGTTTAGTTGAATCACTTTGTGTTCCAATTTCCAAACCGTTTAACTATCATTAGGTTAAACAAATAAATGCCAAATATTATTCCCGCAAAAGCCAGAAATTGGTTTCATTCAAATAATTGTTAGAATTGTTCGCGAACACTAGCAAAACAATTTGATTGTAAGATTGTGTGATTTAATTGGCACAACTATGTAAATTTCTCGTTATTACTGTGTGTTTTGTCGTTTGTTCTATATTACGCAAATTGCATAACAAATATTACTGTTTGTGTGATTGTCCGTGTGGTCACACAACCGATACCATAGGGTCGGTGACAAAGGGTGACAAAGGGAACGCAAGAGAAGGAAAACTTGATATAAACCCTGTGCCAACCCGTCTGGCCAGCGTGGCACAGTAGGCTAATTGCCTTCCATGTTATTGGAGAAGCCATAACAGAGGGTCTTTTACGGGCAAAGTATGTAGTAGTATGAGTTCTATAAAAATTGTCACATCCGAGTGTAACTTGGATTAAAATCTGTTACTAGAAATATATTGACTACCTCGTTGGTCTAGTGGTTAGATGTGCCGCCTTTGGATCAACGGGTCCCGGGTTCGATTCCGGGTTCGGGCAAGTGTCTTTGTCTAAACCAGAGGCACTGGCTCTGGTTTAGAGTCTGGGTGTTATTTCTATCTATATTATGTATGTATTTACAAAAAAAAAAGTATATAAGTAGTTTATCATCCACCTCGTTACCATAACACAAGCATTAAGTTGCTTAACTTGGGACGAGATGGCGTTGTGTGAAATGTCCAAGTATATTTATTTATTTATTTATTTAAAACACCTACCTACCTCTTCTCTATGTACCAATGTAATAATCCCTCTGGCTATTTTCATTTCAAGGCTTTTTCAATTGGTATTTCTGACATTTGCTTGTTTGGTGTGTTTAGTTAATTATGTTTTTAAGAATAAACTCGAGAAAAAATAAGGATGTCAGAGGCTGGACTAGAGAGTGAATCAAAACAGTTGACCACGTTTTCCAGATGCCAAACATATTTTTTTTTATTAGAATTTAAGTCTTTGTGTCTCGCACAACAATTAATCCCAATAATTATTAATAGACAATAAATAAAAACATAATTTGATCGTTCGTTGTAGCCCGTAAATGAACAACTACTGCTTTGAGCCTGTATTTTTTTACGCTGTACTCCTCATGGATACCCGACAGCGAAACGCTAGCCGGGTTATAAGCCTCCTGTGCCACGTTGGCAAGACGGGTTGGCACAGGGTTTGTATCAAGTTTTCCTTCTCTTGCGTTCCCTTAGTCGCCCTCGGGATGATATAGATTGGTGACACTGTGTAACCTAAATCCGTCATCACACGGAGTGCAGCACATAATACCACAGTTGCACAACCCATCAAAACTTCGAACTTGTACAGTTTCCATCTATCACCATCCAATCGCCTAAACCGATCAGTTACGTCATGTGTACAGCCGTCATGTCAACAGACACGAGTCTTTTGATCCACGGCGCGTTTGGTTACCCAAATCCTCTATCAGTCTTGACACTGTGAAATAAATTAATGCAATACTAATGTGTAGGAATAACAGTAGGATTTGTTTGTTAACGTATATGATTGATTTTTTATCTTTATTTAATCGGGCCTCTGCTTAGCGATAAAGTACGGGAACATTTTCTTAAATTTATAAGCATGCGGAATTCTTAATTTAAATCTTTGCTAAAATTTTCAAATCAGTAAAAATATGTGTACTGGTGAGTTACGCGTTAAATTATTTGTTTTATAGGTCACTAGCGACCCGGCCCGGCTTCGCACGGTTACAATTATGCATTTATTATACTTATAAACCTTCCTCTTGAATCACTCTATCTATTAAAAAAAACCGCTTCAAAATCCGTTGCGTAGTTTTAAATATTTAAGCATACATAGGGACGGACAGGCGACAGCGACTTTGTTTTATACTATGTAGTGATTATATGTCATTATAAAATATTAGTCAGTGACTAGCTTAAAGCTCACTAGGGGGTGGATTATGTCCACCAGTTGATAACAGTGGGTTGAAGATGATGATGACACTTATAATCCAATTTGCCCATACGTGGGTCACGTATGGGCAAATTGGATTATAATTGGATTATACTGCTGAGTCGGGCTACCTCTGGGAGTTCCTTTTGTCTGCTCTTACGATACCCTCATGATGGAATGGGGTGGTAGCATTATCTATACATATTTATAGAAATGTATGTTTGTCTGTATGTCCTTTATTGAATCTTCAGTAAAGTGTTGTGCATGTGCCCACGCAGGTTTCTGACCGAAAAATAACATGAATCTTTTCTTCAAATTTACTTTAGTTATTGGCGTAACAACGCGAGCTTGATACAGCTAGTGTATTATAAATCAGGTACTGTGTTATTTCAACGTCTCTATCACCTGGATCGCGGCAATCACTTACCAAAAACCAGTAAGCACGTATCGGCAAAAATCAATGGGCTTGACGAAACCTTTGAATGTCGCCATTACTTTCTAATTCAACTCGATGTAGTGTCGACGAAAATTACTCAACGACAACTCGGAAGGCACGTGGGCGTTCATCAGATCGTGTGGTGAAAGATTAAGAATACATAGTGTCACCACCCTATTCTATCCTGAGGGTGTCGTAAGAGCAGACTAAAGGATATAGAATAATTCTGTTCTGATTTTTCTATCCTAAGGTTGCCTGGAAGAGATTGCAGTTTGCAATAAGGCCGCCCATTATACAAATACTCATATATGTTTCTTAATGATAGTGATATTTTGTTTGTCTGTGCAATAAAGTATATAAATAAATAAATAAATATTGTTAACTCATTTTAGGCAAGATTTTTTTATCATTTCCTTAAATCGACTCCCACTATACCCTCAAGTACATTGTTCTCAAGTATTCTCTATTATGGCTTATTTAGAATACGCCATGTCAACCCATTCCAAATTCTCAAATGGAACTCTTAGGCTAAGAGTACCTAAAAACATTACCTACCGTTGAAGTTGTTCTATTCCATATTACCTCGGCGTGGTGTAGATAGAAGACATGTCCACCCATTCCTTCCTAAGGGTGTCATATGAGCCGACTAATAATCTGATGTATTCTTAGCGGAGTAAGAATACTACCACCTCATATCTTCCCGTGGGTGTCGTAGAAGGCGACTAAAGGACAACAGACGAGCAACGACGTTCTGTTGAACATTTTTTGTGCAACTTTTTTTCATTATTTATTTTATTTTTAACGATTATAGCCCTTGGGAGAGGCTTATGTCCAACAGTGGACGTCCTTTGACTGAAATGATGATTCTTAATCAGTCACGACGAAAATTATTCAACGCCAATTCGGTAGCACGTGGCCCGTGGGCGAGTTGTCATACTGTTAACATTTGACTGTGGCCAGTAGCCGAGCGTTATCAGAATCGTGGATCGTTCTTAGTATTATTTTGAGAAGTAATTATTAGTAATGGCCGCCGCCGAATTTCAGGTCACAGCATTACAGTCGTAACCAACAATGGGATAATGAATAGAGAACTGGACAGACCAGGTAGCCGATATTGGTGCGAGATAAATGATGAATGCGTTTCGGTATTTTTTATTGTAATTAGCCTTCGGAATTTGGTGTGGTCTCTTCGATTGACTCTATCCAAAGGCCGTCATCATGACACGGGGTTGGAATAAAAAATGTCACCAAACCAAGTGTGGTTTAGTAAGTTAGACCCAGACGGTGTCTAAAGAGGCGACTGTGATTGTCTGGGTGTGGTAACAGATTTAGAATACATAGTGTCACCAACCCATTCCATCCTGAAGGTGTCGTAAGAGCCGACAAAAGAAAATGACAAGGCCGATAAATGATTTATTTATTTATCTTCCACCTCTACCATTACAGATCAGTGATCCAATGCGGTAGAGTGGCCTTACATGTTAAATCCTTATTCTACTTCCTATAAATTACATATTATTACTTAATTCCTAAATTTTAACCTACATCTACATAACATATTATTTACAGGCTGGTCAAAAAGTCGTGGAACAAACGCAACCAGCGGGTAGATAGGGTCTAATCTATTGAAAATTATCAAAAAGATACAGGGTGTAGATTTTGTGGAATTTTATCAAGTTTTAGTGAAAAAAGGACAATTTCTCATAAAAAAACACAAAATCAATTATAACACTGCAGGGGTTGACTTTAAGGACCTCCCGTACAACATTTTTTTGCTGATGATGACCCCATCTAACCACTGGTTGCGTTTGACCTACGACTTTTTGACCACCCTGTATAATGCAGCTTTTGCGAATTCACTCAAGTTGCACCGCAATACATCAACCCTCTCGTGAACCTCATTCATGATAAGGTACAAGAGAAGGAAAACTTGATATGAAAACCTTTTTTTTTTTGTGTCGCTCTGGAAATTTTGTGGTACTCCGAAAACTACTCGTCATAAAAGCCCAGCGGTACACGACACGCTTGGGGCGCCACAGGTTCGCGTAAACGCATTCCACTGTGACGTCCCGACGAGGGCGCATTGATACGAAACCTTGTGCCAACCCGTCTGGCCAGCATGGCATAGTAGGCTAATTGCCCTCCATGTAAATGGAGGAGGCCCGACTCAGCAGTGGGTCATGAATGGGCTGAATAGTAGTAGTAGAAGTAACGCAAAAAGCAGACAACCCAGCCGCAAGAGAAATCCTGATACAAACCCGGTGCCAACCCGTATTGCCAGCGTGACACAGTTGGCTAATTTTCCTCTATTAATATGGAGGAGGCGTCAATAGTGGGCTGAAACGAACAAATAACGAAGCTTTTTAATAATTTCATAGAGTTACTTTAATTTCATATTGATGATTGGTTTGATCATATGGTTATTTTTATTAATATTGTATAAATCCTTTATATATTTCAATTGTAAATTTGTATACATATTTTTACTATCCTCAATAACATCTCTCGGGTTTGCTGTTAGAAAACTCATCTACGAGTTAAGCTCGCCTTTGTACATGAAATCACCTATGTATATTTCTGCTCTATGCTCATTGTGTACAATAAAGAATAAAAATAAATAAAATAAATGTTTATATTATTTAAAATAAGTGTGCAACGGACTAGTAACCTGACTCCGACAAGAAATTGGCATTACTATACACCTTAACAACTAGAGGATGGAATGGGTTGGTGACGTTGCGTATTTTAAAGCCGTCACCACGAAGACGAAACTAAACATCACTTAAGACATGCCTCAAAAATTCCACCTTGTTTATCCCGAAGTCCCACAGGAAAGCTTTTTTGATTGAATCGGGTTAACGATATATTTGGAGTCAAAGTACTTAATATCATCAGCAAAAACCTGGCCACTGATTTCGCCAAAGAATCCTCGCGTTGGTCAATTCGGCAACGTAAATTTGACAAAAGAATTTTATGAACGTATAAATTCACGATGTCTGGACCCTTCATCTTTGGGTTCAATTGGTATAGCTTAGGGCAGCTACACATGTGACGATATAGCGATTTATTTTTGAGCCTTTACTTTCACAAATATAAATTAACCGCAATAGATAACAGGTAAAGTGAAGGGGTTCGTTTAAAAAAAAAGATAATGACAATCGGTTCTTACACCCTCAGGATGTAATGAGGTGGCGACACTATGTATTCTAAAGCCATCACACCAACTTAAATAAATCGATGTAACTTTATTTTTATTTAGTTTTAGAAAAATCAATAATTTTACAAAAATACTTGAGAGAATACGACTCTCTCGTATACTCTCAAGTATTTTTTTAAGGGAGAGAATTGAGAATACTGCCCACTGTTGAGTCTGGCCCCCTCCAATCAAATGGAGGGTACCGTTCCACGCTGTGTCATGAAGTTGCATTATTTTACGACACCCTCATTATGGAATGGGTGTTACACTACTTTCTTACAAAAATATTGATAGAAGATTTATACTAAACATAATATCAACAAGTTACAATAATAATTCAAAAAATCTTACAGAGGTTTTTTTTCGCTCTGGATGCGAAACATTTTTCTTTCTCCGTCTTCAATCCATCCCCGCCCTAACAGATGCATTCGCAGAAACACCAACTTTTTGCCAGTACAGATCGCAACTCGTTCAATTACCAACGAAATTAATGATTGAACACACTTTTAAATGTGTATTCATATAAACGCACACATTGATTTTAGGGATGGAGCATGATTGGAATCGGATTCGTTCAAATACTGCTGATGTCAATTGAAAGTCACGTGCCTCACGGATATGATTAATCAAATCCTTTTTTATCTTGGGTAATTTATCGTATATCTCAAATTCTCTCTCGACTGTACTGCCGCCTTGCTGTGGTGAGGCTTGCGTGCGCGGCGTAGGAGCCGTTTGGGCTTTACCGGCTCAGGGTTACCCATGGCAGCACACAGTGTTGTGGTGGGTTTTAGCTCCGGGCTCGACACATGGCGCGGTATTGGGGTGATCCAGGTATCATCTGAACACCGATGCTTCGGAGCGGCCAGGCGTGGAAGCCAGGGATTCTGCCTCTAACGGCAGTTTAGCGCTGCATGGATCAGAAGCCATTGCATCTGGCGCCTGAAGGAAGCACGCACAATGCCCAACGACGCGTCTCTGTGGGATTGGGGAATGTCCGAAGCTACCCATCAGAGCGTGGGGCACAACGCAACGCAATGTCGCCAGTTAAGAAACAGCGTTGGTTTTAGTGGATAGGTCAGAGTGCAAATTTGTCATTTGTCCACACCACGGCGTCCTACATAGCCAGGCTAACACGCGTCCGTGGGGGGATGTTATTCATGATGATTTCTTCCTAAGTGAATTAGTTCCTATTTCATAAATCCACAATAAGTAATAGTTATATTTATAAACCATAATTATAACCGTTTCAAATCAAACTGATTTGAAATATTCCAAAACATGTATATATTATGTGAACAGAAATAAAAGTCGATTCTCTACCTTGGAAAATTCAAGCTTACGAAGAGCTCTATCGGATAGATGACGTCCTCAAAATCGATATATCCAAGTATCGATTCCGATACGGTATCGCCATCCCTGGCAGTGCGCCGGCAACTTCGTACAATAGGATTACATCGCCATAAACGGAAAAGTGCAACCAGTTATGAACGCTTATGATCGTCCCTATAGTTCGCTGCTTAACATTTTTGTTGCTTTTGTCTCAAATAGAATTTGTGCTCGTGCATTTTAATTCGGAATAAGCGACGCGCATTCGAATAGAGTTTTTAAAAAGAGAATTCATTTTATAGTGCACGTGTTATGTTTGAATTTTGATTTTAGAATCAGGATGGATTATAACCATTTAAAATAGGTCCATTTAGGGATGGATATAAAAAATATATACTAATACTACTACTCAACCCATAAAGGTCCCACATCTGAGCAGGGCCTCCTCCAAACAGTGAAAGGCAATTAGCCTCCTGCGCCAAGCAGACCAGGCGGGTTGGCAAAGAGTTTCGTTTCATGTTTCCTTCTCTGGCGGCTGGGTTTTGGGCCTTGTCATGTCTTTTTGTTGGCTCTGACAGTAGCGATAGCCTGGTGGTGACACCACATATTCTAAATCCGTCACCACACGGACAAAATCTATAGGGACACTAAACTGTTTATATCCTAAGACGCGTCTATAGGATTTAGGCAGAAACATGACCAACACATTGGCGGCCGGTCTTCTGCAGTACGTTTAAGGGTTTTTATAATGATTCATGATTAAATGTCGCTAATGTTATATTAATTTATATAACACTAGCGACCCGGCCCGGCTTCGCACGGGTGCAATTATGCATGTATTAAATAAATAAAATATCCTTGGACATTTCACACAACGCCATCTCGTCCCAAGCTAAGCAACTTAATGCTTGTGTTATGGTAACGAGATGGATGATAAACTACTTATACACCTTTTTTTTTTTAAATACATACATATTATAGATAGAAATGACACCCAGACTCCGAGCCAGTGCCTCTGGTTTAGACAAAGACACTCGCCCGACCCCGGAATCCAACCCGGGACCCGTTGATCCAAAGGCGGCACATCTAACCACTAGACCAACAAGGCAGTCAAAATGTATTGTACATATAAACCTTCTATCTATTAAAAAACCGCTTCAAAATCCGTTGCGTAGTTTTAAAGATTTAAGGATACTTACATAGGGACGGACAGACGACAGCGACTTTGTTTTATACTATGTATTGATAGTGAAGACAATTTCGTTTCAGGAAGGAAAAGTCTTTAAAGAAAAAAGTCCATATTCCTACACATTGTGATTAAATATGAAACTGTAACATTACTGTTTAAACAGTAATGGAGCCCATTTTAAAATATCACGGCTGTTAAAATGTCAACGTAATACATGTAATTAAATTACTAATGATTGATTGTGCGATAAACCAACTTATTAATCATAATGACAAAATAATCCGCCACAGTAACTATGCGCAATGACAGAAAAAAACCTGGCCGGTTTCCACGCAAATTTGATTGCTATTTATTATACCTAGTAGTAGACACTATTTTAAATATTTAATTATACACAGAGTGAAACAAAATGTTTAAGTGAAGGCATAGAGCTGACCAAAAGGCCCAGTTCTATGTTTAAATATTTTTTCTAACTTGAAGTATGGGTACATGGGTACTACATGGTTTTCCAACTTACTACATGGGTTCCAAATAAACCAACTACATGTCGTTATTTTTATCATCTCAAAAGATTAGTTAACTAAGTTCAAAAATGTTTGTGTGTGCTCTATGCTTATTGATATCGTTACTGGCTGGAAAAACAGTATTTTAAGATAAGTAGGTATTTGGCTTTTTTCTGAAATTTTGTGCACAGCATGTTTATCATTAGTACTCACGATCCACTCGTTATGGCTATAAGGTTTTCGTTACATCCTGTATAAACTCTGAAATTACACGACTCATTTAAATATCAAACGGAAGCTCAATAATAGCGTGTATAAAATTAATTATAATATGCCGTGTTACATCTTTAAAAAAATGTTTCGACGTAAAAATTGGTTGGCCGGACCAATATTTCAAATTAGAACAATTCAAATCAAATCTTCGAATTCTCGTTAGAGCAGGACGCCAGTAGGGTTGATGACCTGTTGAAATGTCAGCACGTGTCTATCCCATTCTGTCATACCAATTCCACGTACATCTATCCTTCTTACACGCCGAGATGTTGATCTTGATACGTCACATTTTTAATAAACGAACTCTGTATGACATGGCGCACGGAAATTCGTTCCAATGATTAATATGGCCGCCGCATTCGTATAAGAAACTAATATAACTTTGTTTTTAAACGTTATTAGAAATATTGATAGTTCCATGTCACTGCTCGTGTCTGTGATCACCCGATAAACGTTTCGGAGATAGAAAGTATGACAGAAAGAAATTAAAGCTATTGTGGCATGGAGAACGCCTGTAGGCAAAAAACGAGCGGGATGCCGCGTCTGTTTTACGAATCTATGGTTGTTACGTTTAGATTGTTTCTAATGTATCGTATTTAAGCTATACATTGGATTTCGCATCGGTTATTAATTAGAACGGTTGTTGAGACGAATCGCCTCAATAACATAATAATGTTGTCGCCGTTGGCGTTCCTGGCGTTTGCTCGGAATCTTATTTTAATTTTGACATTAATAAGTGCGGCGGCACGTGTAACAAAACAAATGAAAAACGAGCGGCTCGTAGCGAGACAAAAAACCTCGATGCCAGTACTAGACATCACACTGGGGTTTCATTACATCTTAAATAAAAAAGTTCATATTTGACGTTTAACAAATTGTTCCTTTTTCAAATCGACCAATGAGACTATTGTGTTCGCTTCTAATGGCTGTTCTATTTCGTATGTTAGTCTTTTGAGTGACTCGCCTTTCAGTATCATTGGAATTTGGTGGGTCGGTTACATAGGTACGTTTTCCCACACGACTTTTTTTAAGTTAAATGACTTGATTAATTGGATGTTTAGTTTGGCGGTGTCTCTGTTGCTTTTCTTCACAAGTTTAATGGTTGTACGAGCGGTTAGTAGAAAGTTAAACCGCAAGTATGTGAAACGGTTTAATGACTCGAACGGCTATTTACAAAAGCGGGTATTTGTTAAGATTTTATGTGCAATTTTCTGAGCTAGATTTCTAAGCCTATTTATGTGGAGCATTGAGGTACAATAGAGATAAGTAATAGACGTTTCTTTAACGTGCAGAAACTCAAAATCAATCTAGAACAATTCAATTGACGCTTTAACTTTTAGTGATTGCAAGGCACACTGTTTTCTTGTCGTGTCTTCTCCCTGAAGTGTACGTCCAAACGATGGTACAACCATAATTATTATTATGTCAATTTGAAAGCATTTTCTGGTGGTTCTTCGAATAAAAACATTGTTGGAGTGTTTAATGTTACAACCATAAAAGTGATAAGCGCTGAACCAGATTCGTTTACGGTGATTGAAGCCATTATAAGTAATCCTTAGAAGGCTTATGTTAATTTTCTCCTATTAGTATTCGGAGAAAAGCTTCAATACTCATAGTTTGAAGTTCTAATTTAATTATGTTTAAAAAAAATATTGAATTTATTGTACAATACAATTTAATTAAAAATATAAAATATGCACAATTACAGACATACAAATACACTTTAAATAAACGTTTTAAGGTATGTGCGTGTGTAAACTAAAGTAATGATGGTCACTCACAAAATAATAGATTTTTAACTTATATGACAGTTTATAACATCTTTGTTGGTAGTCTAAGATTATTTAGTAAATTTACCTAAACACACTTAGCAATCATATATTTTCTATTCGCTTGACAGCATTGTTGTCATAAAATTGCCGGGTGGGCATAGAGTATTAAAGTTTTAATCTAAAATATGCATCGCCGAAATCCCCGAATCGCCAAATGTCGAATCTAGCGGAGCGGGAGATATTGCCAAAATGCATAGACATCAAAGGGTTTTTGTAAGTTTTAAAAAGGGCGCGTCCCCATGGCGTCCGAGATTATAATAACGATTTTTAAAGTTCCCCTCTATTTTATTTTTAGTTTTTTTTTATGTTTTTTTGGAAGGGTTGGTTAAGTGGACGCGGGGTCCGACGGAAAATTTGACACTAACACTGTTTCGAAATTGGGGTGAAAGTTTGCATGTATGAGTCTGAGTTTTCGGGAATGGCGCCATTTTTGCGATCAATATTTTAAAGCCCTTTTTGTGCATACATTGTTTCTTTTGAAGGGAGAATGATTGATCTAAAGATTAGAGGCGACACCATCACGTTGCTATTCTAAATATTTTAATGTAATTGTTTACTCTAGAAATTGGGTCCGAACGCGTGGTAAACGGACGTTATCATATTGTCTAGCGTAGTTACGTCTTAGAACTAAGATGTAAGGTTATATTGTAATGTTTTTATTGTATTCTTTTATAGATGTTTTACGTCCCAAGTCTGTTTTTTTACGGCCTCGTTGACGCTGCTTCCCTCTTCCAATTTCATGGAAGATAATAGGCCTGGTGCCGAAAAGCGGGGATGGTGGGGGACCCTGCCATAGGCGATAACATTGCGTATGGGACAATGGATTTTGGCCCTGTCCTTCCCAAGCGTCAATTCATCCTGTGCCACACAGGGCAGTTTCTCTCGGCACATTGTATTGTATCCCAATTCTGATACTTCCTTTCAGCCCATAAATGACCCACTACAGAGTCGGTCCTCCTCTAAATTAATGGAGGGAAATTAGCCTACTGTGCCACGCTGGCAAGACGGGTTGGCAGAGGGTTTGTATCAAGTTTTCTTTCTCTTACTGCTAGGTGATCTGCCTCTTGCGTTCTTTTAGTCACCTCTTACGACACCCTCAAGACGGTATCAGTTGGTGACATTGTGTATTCTAAATCCGTCACATCACGGACACACGGAATTCTGATACTTTGTATACTACTGATAGGGTCATGACATTATGTTTTACATCATTTAATATAAACAAAGTTATATAACTTTATATAAATTATGTAGGTACATAATAATATCTATAAAACCAAACATCCCAAGTACAGTAGTAACATCAATAAAAATGCTCTTACGAAATCAAACAATCGTTGGAGACAATTAGACGCTCATTGATTCTTAACCCTCCAACGCTGACGGTCCAATGCAGCCCGACCGGTCAACAAGAAAAGAATAAGACCGTGATTCGACCAATTCACGACCAAATCCGTACCAATTGTCGTCAGAGACGCTTTTATCAATAAAAATAAAAATCTTCGAGGAAGTGATCAATTTGTAGCGCTTGACGAACGGTCGTTCGTGCAATTTAGACTTTATTTTACGTGGAATAAAGATGGTTGTTTTTCTAAGCTGGCTGTGATAGATTGTGAAATCAATTAAATTAGTACTTTATTGATGAGCGCTGTTTATTGGTGGTAGTCTGTTTTTACTCGATACAGAGTTATGTTTTTATTGGTCTACTTAGTTAAAGTTGAGTCATGTTTGGTTAGGCGCGGTAGGTTTTTTTGGTGGAATTATGGTAGCTACGGTGATGGTCCAGTTGAAAGATCATAATCGTGTGTTATCTTTTTTATTCGGTAAAGAACAATGATGGTGCGTTAATGGACGTGTGAATAAATTTGCGTAATTTTATCATCAACGCCACCCATGAATGAATTCCGACTTCCTCCAGTTTGCCGAGCACAGCCGTTTTTTATGGCTTTGGACACCCTCTGGAAAGAATGAGATGTTGACAAAATGAGTATTCTAAATCGGATAACACATTAAACTCGAATACAAAAATTTAATCAATTTATGAAATAGCAATCATATGTATATTATGACATTCAGAATTCATAGTGTCACCACCCCATTAAATCATGAAGGTGTCGTAAGAGCTGACAAAAGGAAATGACAAGGCCGATAACCTAATCGTAAGAAAAGGAAAACTTGATACGAAACCCTGTGCCAAACTGTCTGACCAGTGTGGCACAGTAGGCTAATTACCCCCATGAGGCCCGACTCAGCAGTGGGTCAGGTGGGTCAGTATAGGCTGAGTAGTAGTAGTAAATATGACATTTCAATAACAGGTATGCCAACATACGCTGCTGAAAAATGCACTGAAAAAAGGACAATACAACAAATTTTCTTGATATTCCCGATCATAGTGAAGTTGAAATTTGGCATAAATAAAAAAAAAATATTACTAGAAAAAAAATTCTAGCACCAATTTATTTCGTAACTAGCAACCCGACAAGGCTTCGCACGGGTGCAATAAACCTTCCTCTTGAATTACTCTATCTATTAACAAAAACCGCTTTAAAATCCGTTGCGTAGGATTAAAGATATAAGTCGTCGTCTATCATCGAAGACTGTCGTCTGTCCGTCCCTATGTAGGGACGGACAGACGACAGCGACTTTGTTTTATAATATGTAGTGAGTAGTGATAGTGATGTAGTGATAGTGAAGAAAGTTCACGACATAAGTTTTCAGCTTCGCGCAACTACAGTTGACATAATCAAGCCTCAGGCAGGCCATCAAATTACTGACACCGGTTAATATGGTGCCAATTACGTATCAGATTCCATTGATTACCCACTTAATTACAAAATAAGTCCAACATAGGCAACACCAGCCAATTATTATTTCACACACAACCCGTAATCCTTTTAATTTGATTACTCACTTTGTATTCCGATACTGTTCATTGACGCAATAAGTACTCGACCAAATCGAGACATCAACTAAAGAAGCACTAAAATCATATTTTCCGAAACGATCATTCGATACACCGAAAACGGTTGTAGAAAGTTGAAATAACAATATATTCGGCGTATCACGGACGAATATTTTCACTGGGACGTGAGCGGGAATCGAATCTAAGGCCTGCATACTGATTGAAGTTATTGCAACTTTTCCGTAGAACGCGTTATGCCGCGTTTTCTGGAGAATCGCGCATTTTGGTGGGCGGCCATTTTGAATTTGATTGACCGATTGGAATGCAGTGCGCGATGCAGTGTTAACTGAATATTTTGAAAATGTCACAATGCATTATTTTGTGTACAATGTTGTACACATTATGGGAGATAGTGGGATTTTGTCACAAACTCAATCACTCCACAGACTGAAATAATATTATACATTATTTGAGGTTTCATCACATCGTTATATATCAATATTTTTGAAAAAAGAATCCTAAGCAATTTATTAATGTCTTCAATATTATTACATAATGTATGAATTCAATACGTCAATACAATAGTCATAAATACATTTTCGTAAAAAGAATCATCGCCTGAGAAGAATCATTCATTCCCACATAATGTTTTTATCGAATAAATAATGAAATATCGAATGTAGGCAGGCCCCGTGTGGGTTATCAAACATCCAACCAATAAATCCATTCAAGGACTTACCTTCCTTCTAGCCAGTAAATAAGAGTATGTGATCGAGTACAATAATAACCATCTTACATTCAAATAATCAATAAAGCACGCCTACATTAATTTCAATGAAAGAAAAACAGGCGTAGAGAGTAACGGACGAAACGATGCGGGTTCCGCGCCATATTTATAACTGATTAGTGTCAAGAACTTTTTAAATGATATCAGTTTCCGTCGGTTATTAATAGTATCCCCAAAATCAAACTTGTTTACACAATCAATATTGAATTTAACTCTTTGTTATTGTTTTCACTTGTCCAGTTTTCTGAACTGTTTGTAAATGGTAGATAGGCACATTTGTTGGTCCGATTACGTTGTTTATTTTGTTTACGTTGTTTTACGGCGATAAAATGCAACAGTTTCAGAACATTTAAATGGCGTTTTTCATTTACCCTAAAAATTATACAGATGCAAATAAAAAATATTGGTTTGGTAAACACTTAGCTAAGCCCCAGATATTGGCAATTTGTTACTACACTTCCAAACTCGCCATTAAAGCAAATATCCTCATGTTTACTTACATCTATGTTTTATTAACGTACGATATAAACACTTGTAGTTGGAGGAGGCCCGACTCAGCAGTGGGTCATTTATAGGATCAGAAGAAGATATAAGCACGTTTACTTTATTTAAATTGACAACTCCCCTGAAATAACAAAAAATATGACAATGAGTGTTAATTGGAATTGATTAGTTGGAAAATATTCTATGAAGGTTAACTGCAAAGAAGGTTGATGGTCGCCAACAGTCAGTTTACTTTTAACAGCTTGATTTAGTAGTTTCGTATTCAATTTTCCACTTCAACTGTATAACTCTGTATATAGAAGCTGATTGTCGCGACCATACTGCTACTTTATCCATTTTGAAACTTCAATAAGCGCATGCGCAGCCCGCATATTAAGACGTGCGAGGCTAGGGCACCAGCAAACGACTCATATGAGTGTGACTGAGATTCTAATCCTTAAAGAGTTCATGGAACAAGCCTTAAGGTTTCTGATGACAGTTTATTTCTTGTCAGTCTTTTTTAATATTGTTTCTGGCCTAAAAGATGAGTGTGATTTACATTACTCCTAAAATGTGTTGGAAAAAGCAAGTGCCAATAAAATTGCGTAGTCGACCACATTAGTAGGATGGCCAAAATCCAATCGAATATTACATAAATTTCATATTTATATTTCTGTGTGTACATAAATAAGTAAATAAAAATATAGTCGAACAATTATTTACTTCTAACTAAATGCTATTGTTTCGGTAACTCCAGTATTGTCTGTGTGACCCCTAATACCAACTATGAGCGAAAACGGGAAACAATCGGCCTTCCATATTTGAAATCGGCCGTTTGAATATGGAACTACATATTTAAAATTTCGAATCCGTTTGCGTTATCGCTGGTACGTGTCGGCGTTTTTCGATTGCTTTTTTTTTTAAGAATTTAACTAGCTTTTACCACCAAGAACGGTGTTGGGCGAGTAATGTTTAATGATTATATGAATGATTTTATGACGTTTTGGTACTACTGAATTTTACGTGACTGACGTTGATAATTTGAAATAGCTATATATTTCAATAACTTGCATTAAAAGTGTGTTAAAAGAACCATGTATGAAACTTGAAACGTATTTTCTTAGTGATAATCGTTGTCAAACCAAAATCTACTATGTGCATTTTCGAGAATTTTACTTACACACCGTAATATTGCACTTTCAACTTTAAAATATGTATGTACTAATAAGCTAACACGTCAAAGGACTGCCTAGAAGCATGTTTCATTTCAACAAAAAGACAATATTATTTGGACTTCACCTTCTTAAAATTTTATACGAAAATGGTTTTACTCATTAATTGAGTTTTTGCACATAGCAGATTTTGGTTTAACCACGACGTAATGTTTGTGTGGTTCTGAAGTCGATTTTATGTTTCTTTTTGTTGTTTAAATACTTACTAATAACAACAGAAATTGACTATGCGTATTTGCAAAAACGTCTGCCTATTTTATTATATAGATTTTAATGTATGCCATAATATCATGACAGCACTAAAAGTCCGTTTTTGTGCACGTATTACTATATCCGTTTTATTGGTAGTTTTATATGTGCGTAACGGTAGCCGTTAAATAATTCTCGACGTGTAAATAGGCAACCATATCCTGGCGGTATTGTAAAGGCTCTGGCAAAAGACAAAATGTGTTTAATAAAACTTGGGGATGTCTTACAAGTTTTAAGGTCTATTGTTTATGATTTCTACGTTTTAATTATTGAATAAGGTGTATGATTTAATGATGTCAAAACGATATTTAATAAAGGTCGACCTATTTAGGTACCAGTAGCAAAAATGGTAAAGAGATAAGGGGGTTTAGGAGCGTTTCTTAATTTGAAAAACAGAACTAATTAATAAGTTGGCTCTATGGCATAATACGTGTGCATGTCTCATAAGTAAACTACAATGATTGTTTTTAATTTACATCTACCATGATATTCTAAATTCGAATTCTTACCTCGAATTGACATTTATATATGATGTTATTAGCCAGTCCAAATCAACGGCGCACAAAATTAAAACAATTAGTTATTTTCATGAATTTTATTATTAAACATCATCCAAAACCATGTATCACAATGTGGAACAATGGCATTGTTCTAAAGTCGCACGGTGCAATCATCAAAATACGTTTGAGTATTTTTTGTAACTTTTACCAATTCAATGTTATAGTCATTATGTCGATTTTATTAAAACAATGTTACAATCTCAACCTTTTTGAAGGCAACAAGACTGTGAGGGAAAGGGAGTTGATAGTCGATAACGGTTCAATAACGAGCTGTTTAGAATCAAATAATTTTACTTAACCGACGACCTCATAAAGTTTGCTTTAAGTGGATGAACTATGTTTAAAAAGGAAAAAAAAGCAGTAGACATCAGAGTTCGACAGATACGTTGTTTATTCTTCAGCTAAGCTTTTACAATGTTTAGTCGAAAAATCTTCATACGAAACTTTGTACAAATGGGTAAAAAAGTTCGTATCAAACATTTCTCCTCTAGCGGCTAGACGACCACATAAACGACACCCTCAGGATGGAACGGCTTACTATGAATTTTAAAATTTTCACCACGTCAACGCCAATAACTTCATAATCTATAGTCCATATACATATGTATTTTTGTAAAATTCGTTTGAAAAAAATGTTACGTTTTTTCGTTACTCTCAAAATGCCATTTTAGTCGCGCACTGCCCGACATCAGAACGGAACATAAATAATGTTGATGCGGTATAAAAGGAGGTTTTTCAATGAATTTATTCCCAAAAACGGCTTTAGCGGCGAAACCCGCCCGGGAAGTATGAAGTTATCCATAAATTATTCATAACAATACAATTTCGCTTAGTCGGAGTCGCATTCCATATAATACCAAAAACAATCGCGGTACCAACAAACTTTTTAATTTTTCATCCACCACCAAATATGGCGGTCATTAGCCGAACCAGTGCCACAATCACGAAATTATGTTTCGGATTAAAATTCTCGCCGCACATTGTTGTTGCTACAATCGATATCTAATCTCAAGCGATTATTAACGACAATTACGTTCGGAAAGTTATTAATGAAAAAAAAATCAAATATCTCGTTTTGTGAATACAGATAGACAGACAAAGAGCTAGCTAAACGCAAGTCACTTCATACGAATTACCGCTGCTTTGTTTCAACGTTCGACGGACAAAAACATCATTTTTAATATCAATACGCTCGGTTCCGATTCGTTATTCGAATGTAATTATACATATTCGATTATAATTATCGATCGTATGAAGCTACGTTCTAATTAAAGTGTCGATATGTAAGAGCGGTGTTAAAAAAAACGTTCCACGTTCGGTAAATTCCGAATTCGTAAATTAAAGAGCATTTTAGCGCTTTAAATCCGTATGTTAAGTCTTTTTTAAGATTTATAACTTCGACTCAAGGCCTTACCTTTCGCTAAACCTTAAAAACAGAAAAAGAAGTTTTTATTTAAAACTAAAGCTTTATTGACTCCTTCAAAACATATTTGAACACACGTCATTGTTTTAACCCTAGGAATGCGATGCTCAGACATATTAGGCGACGGTACGTGATCTGAACGCTTTTAAAACAATACAATATAAATTTTCTCAACATTTATTTGAATCATCAACATTTTATAGAGCTGAAGGCTGGTATGATTAATAGTTATTAGCCATTGTGCTCAAAATCGACGAATGTGTATTATAGTCACCAACCCAATCCAATTTGAGTGACTAAAAGGATTTAATAAGCAGATAAGTAGTTACTTAGTTACGCAGTAGACTCATTTCCCTCCAATGAGCTAGGAGAACGACGAGTCAGTGAGTCGTTTATTGGCTAAGATGATGATGAAGATAACAGTTTTGTTTTATCATAGGTCATATTTTTGTTGAAACCAAAATTATTGTGTACATTGTCACATAACAACAATTCTCAATTTGACGAAAGACGACTCTAAATACAACGGTACTCTAATGCCCCATGCATTAGAGTACCGTTGTATTTAGAGTTATAGGCATATCAGCGTAGGTATTGCTCTTTACTTTTTCATAGCGAGAGGGTAATCTGGCCCCTTTATTACCTAGAACCCGTTTCGATAAATTAAGTGCCCTAACTGTCAGGGGGTATAACACTTTTTGGCTTTTGTCCATTCATCCTGCGGCAATGAGATTATTGGGGGTGCCCACGTCCACTGGCATCAATTATTTTTGAACGTACATCGTTCTATTTTAAAATAAAACGAAATTGCTTCGGGTAGAATACAATCAAATTAGAGAATTCAAAAAAGAACTGTCAAGACAAACACATGTGAATTGGCGACTTCCGTCCGTTAGAACCTTTGTTAATGAAGCTAAATTAATTGACCAGAATTTCTTTTTTTAAGTACTGTTTAACAATTCACTCGGATGTTGCGGAAATTCCTAAATAGTTATTCCGCGTCAATAAAAAAAGCAGCGACATCTATTTTTAAAAAAAAGCAACTAACCCATATATAAATTAGTATACGTAGTACCTACTTACCTAATACGATTCGAGCCTAATACACAATCCCAACAACATTCTTATTAGAAGTCCATTTTAACCCTTTTATGTTGTGAAATCTGTAAGGAGTTTTAATTATCCACAATTGTAAGTATGGTAAATAATTAGTTCTTAAAGTAAACTGAGGATAAACCCAATTAATAGGTAATAATTTATTTATTTGAGGTATACTTATCAATTAATATGACTCACTATTTATACAATACGTAAAAAGATACAGTTTGTTGTTGATAACATCGCTCGCCAATTTCTAACCGTGACGGACCGAAGAATACCTGGAAACAAAATTAAAACATTACAAAGTGATCTCGTTAAAATAATTGTATGCATTATACGCAGATGGTCTATTAATAACAGAAAAAATTAAGACAGCTTGCAGTAAAAACGAATGCAATTAATCGTCTCAAATATCGCGGAACGAGTCCATATATAAATTATTACGGAATTTAATCCGTCATTTGAGAATTTGTGACATCTCGATACGTTTTTAATTTTCAAATTAGCAACATTCCAGCGACAACTGCAAGTTTAAAAGTGAATGTCAAATTAATGTATGTACTTTTATTTAATTAACACAAGCACAAAACGTTTCCGTTAACTTCCAAATTTAAATTTTGGACCCCAATAAGAGATCGATCGCCTTCCAAATTTAAAATCAGATAGCCGCTGAACGCCTTCACAATGGAATGGAACGAGCATGACGATTCAAATATTTTAGAAAATGGAATATTAAGTGAAGCCATTATACGAAAGAGTGATTACTATTGGTAGGAAACGTATTATTAAAAATACTTTTAGAATAGAACGTAGGTGCATAGACACACCGCTTTCTAGTTAGAATAAAAGTGGTTTGTGTGTTTGAAAAACATAAGAGTGTCCTTGTAAGAACCTACTAGGGTATTACGATTGAGGCACATTTATAGGATTTGGGATTCAACCCAAAATTTAGCTATTACTATTTCTATGTCCGTCATCCCCACATCCTTAGTGCAATAGTTTTTTTTTTACTTTCAATAGACAGTAAAAAGTGATTTTTAAGGCACTGTAGCAATGTCTAAAATGTACTATGCAAATTCGACGGACGCGCCAAAGTTTCAAGCGATTTCCTGACACCATTATTCGATAAAAAGTATCGATTATAATATCATAATAAGAAGTCCCCATTACCGTATTGAGGTCAACGACTTGCGTATGCTGCCGGCGTGTGATGCTATGCGTCAACTGACCTCCTAATGTAACTATTGCTTACTCATATAAAGCATGCATAGACTTCAATAATGTCCTTTCTAATAATGTTTTGTGACCTATGTACAGATTCAAAGAATTCGCTATACATTGCTAGTTAGCCTTGAGCTCATAAATCCAAAGTGAACTTTTTTATATGATTTACTCACGAATCAATTGTTATAAAGCAACGTGCAATTAGTATAATATCAATAAGAATTAAGTAAATAACAAATGATGATCAGTTATTCATGATCGAAACAATAATGACCTATTAAAATAAGTAACATTATGAGCGCCATGTACACGAGTGATCGATAATGCATCTACGATGTGGTAACGTTACGGTGTCATTGAAACCGCCTATAGAAATAACGCCTACTCGTGTCGAAACAAAAACAGATCGCCGAGAGTTCCACAAAACATCATTAAATTCAATATTTCGTTTAAAAAGCACTCGACATATCTGGACCATTAATCACTAAAACTACCAAGCTTCAAGGAGAAACATCCGAATAAAATCGGCAATCGAAATAAAGCACTTAAAACGAAACGTCATTATCGCACAACATAAATAAAAAACGTTGAAATCGAACGCAAAAATTGAATATCGTGAAGTCGATTTAAAACAGAATACGAATTTTAAAAATACGAGCGCGGCCGAACGGCATTAATTAAAAATTCTCGGTAGAATATTCAAAAATAGAATTCGCATTCGGACGCTCCTTGTACGGATTCGAAGTTTGGATTTGGTGGAACAAAAGGAGAGCGCGGGAGCAACCCTTTTAGCGCTGATAATCTGTTCTCCGGCCGTGTCGCGGCTCTTTTTTTATTTGTTTGTCACTTTTTTGTCCGAACCGAGATTGTACACAACATTCTTTACTTCGAAACGGGGCTTTTTAAAACCTCGCCAAAAGATTTATTTCTTTTTTATACGCATTTAATAACGAGTCCCCGAGTCTGTAATTGACGAATGGTCACGAGCGAAATGTACGATTTTGGAGGTCAATATTAGCTTGACATTTAGCTAATGTGCATTATTAGTACACACTTACTTTTAAGCTTAGAATGCTATTCGAAGTAAAGGAAACGTTTTTATGGAAACATTACGTGGACTTGAATATAAAGCTGGCTGGTTTTACGTTTTAAATTGCTTCGAAATATAAAAAAGTATAAATAGAACGCAATCCTTCCGCCCTCGGTCGGTTAGTGCTTTACATGAAATATTATTTTATGGAATCAACATCTGCGGCGGCGGTGATGTGAATGTGTGTGTGTATTATTCCGAGCATCGGGAGGGTTTAAACACAAGTGAAATTACTTAAAAGTAACGCCTCAAGTGGATGGGAATGTTTTCAGAACTCCTTTTAATGTTTTAATTTTAGTATCACGTGTTTAGTTTCATGATTGGTATCAGTTAATATGGGTATAATATGTATTTTGTCCAAGTGATTTAATATTTCGAATTGTTTGGGACTGAAAATAAAACTATTTTTCAAAATCTTAACATTAACCGAATACAAATTTTGAACATTGCAGTAAAAATTAAAATGAATTGTAGCAATAAAATCGCTAGTTCCCTCTCGCATCATAAAATCCACTTAACAATCCTTCCCGTCCGAATCGTCAAATCACTCGTCGCGGGTTCATTTTTTAAAATTGGAACGAAAAGTGAAACCCTTCCATTTTTAAATTGGTTTCGTCATGGCGCTCCCTTTGCTTCTATTATTCGTTGCAACGACAATACGTTAAACTTTTTTATTTTTGGTGTCATTTATCAAAAAGAAATTTGAATTTCAAAAAATAGAATGTGTCTTTTCTGCTTGTGTGTGACCATTGTCCAGATATGCAGATGTATTTAGAGAACAAGATGTGCTTGCGCTATGTGTTTCCATGAAATTGTACATTACATTACTAAAATATCAACATTGAATTGGCACAAAAACTATTAATTTGCAGTCCTTAATGGTATTCAATTGGACATATTCATTAAAGCATACCCACATTATAATTACACAAAATAAAAATGCAATTAACAAAAACGCTCTTAATTTAATTTACGCAAATATGTGGAGTACTTTAATTAGTTCTGTTCTCAAAACTAGTAATTAATCCAACATGCATAGAACATCGATCTAAATTTGTTTAATAAACCATTCTACTGTAAAGGAAAACCAGTTATTGTGATCTCCTCAGCTGTGTTAGTTTTGGGATTATTTTTTGTGTACCCTCCATTTTAAATTTAACTCTTTTGACTATTTTAATATTTCTGGAACATTTTTAGCTTAGGGCGAGGGTGATGTGGGTGTTTTTTGATATAAAGGGGTATGATTGTATTTTTAGTTTCCATCAGATGCGGGCGGCGGCCGTTAGATTTAATATTTCGAATTGAATGAATGAATTGTAAATAAAAGAATGATGTTCGGTTGTGGATTTAAAACATTTGCGTTCGAAATGTTTATGGTTCTATGTTTTGTTGTGTTGAATAGAAATTGGTGCCATTTCTGAAAGCTGCGGTTTATTGATTTTGATGGCGTACGGTATACAATTTATGCGGTATTCCAGTGTTATGTTATCTAATATCACCAAAAAAAGATAGATATAATTAAAAAATCGTGCTTCACGTCACCAAATATAATAATAAGTTCGTGTATGTAATTAATAGTATATATTTATTCATATAAGCAATCAGTAAAATGTTGTATTGTAAAATAGGTTACATGTATTCAGAAACAAAAGAATTTTAATTACATATTTGTATAAAATTCAACTTCAAGAAATGTGTATAGCTTATTTGGTATATTACTATTTTAAGTTGTAACGCAACCCCCCTCTGCTGTAACAAACTTTAGCGTTCCTTAGCCATTATTTAAAAAAGAACAATTAATCTAAATGACTTGTCAACATTATTCAAAAAACGAAACCCTTACACAATTAAAATCGAATAAAAACGCGATTCGAAAAAAGAAGAGATCGATTTCGTAAAAAAGTAGGGTGAATGTCCTTGTGAAAGGGATACACGGCACACACGGCAACAACGATGTGTTCAAAATACATCGAATGCTCTGTACCGATACAGACTTATAAGTGTTTTAATCAGAGGGCAATGTACGATGAAGATGGTGGAAAATACTGAAGTTCCCAAAGGAAGTTCAGATGAACACACACGCTCGCTTCGGTTTCATAATACATTAGTCCCCTTTGTTCAGTTCAAGAAAAAATTGTGTGGTACAGATGTATTTTGTTCTGTATGACATACGGAAGAACGAATATTAATTTCAAACTTGGAATCCTTTCATACGTTTCAAATGAAGATTATAACGAAAAAGTTGACAGAACGATCACACCGTAACATGGTAAGGACACATTTAAACCGCTAATTAAAAGACCTTTGGGTTTAAGCCTTAAATAAATACTAGCGCCCCGCCCCGGCTTCGCACGGGTGCAATTATGACGTATAAACCTTCCACTTGAATCACTCTATCTATTACAAAAAACCGCTTCAAAATCCGTTGCGTAGTTTAGAAGATTTAAGCATACATAGGGACGGACAGACGACAGCGACTTTGTTTTATACTATGAGTGATGATAGTGCATACTCAAACTCAAAATGAACTTTAATTACGTGGGTTTTATCACAAATCATCATTATTTAAAATTACCATTATCATCTTACGGCCCACGCTAGTCCGGTGGTAGTCTCCATACACATCTATCAGTCGTCATACCTACATTCACACCTTTCATACACAACTCCTCATTCTTACAATCTACATCTCTTTTGATCGCCCACAACCCTTTGGTATTATCTACGCCCATGATAGACCCACTGCTGAATCAGTGTCTCTTCCAGATTAATAGATACATTGTACCATATGACAGATTTAAAATACATAGTGCCACCACCCCATTTCATCATGAGGGTGTCGTAAGAGCCGACAAAAGGAAATTCTATAGACGAAAACCAACTGTAGGTATATATTACAGATCAATTCAAAACATATATGTTGTCCTATATTATGGTGTATCGTGGCTAGGCGAATATTAACGACAGTCTTTAAGTCACCTTTTACGACACCCTCAGGTTGGAGATTTCTGCATTTCCTAAACCCTAATCCATAATCACACAATTAAACTTTATATAACCCTATTGTCAGTTGTAGCGCCTCCAAAATTCAATGAAGTTCAAAACCACATACCATAATTGTGTTATTAAAAATCTCTGATGAACCGTGTTATGACTTTTACAAAATTGCACACACTTGGGTTACCGATACTCTGCTAGACCGGTCAGATAATCCTCGTAGTTTACGAGATAAGTGTTAATAAAACAGTTGTAAACTCAACTTTATTATCGTGCCAACAATAAACATTACAATTTCCACTTTGTTACGTCTCTTCAGGTTGTGATTTGTCGAGTTGGAATAAATAAGCTCGTAATGTACACTTTAATTGAACGAAATAAGGTTAACATTGGCGTGCCGTCTTAAAACGTCGTAAGGAATACTTCTATGTAGATTTATGACGTTTAATGACAGAAATTACCTCCTAGTACGAAAGTTACCATTTAAAAGGTACAACAATACCATTTACTTGTGAATAACAGTTTCAAATTAAAAAAGAACAAATTACAACGAATAACCCGTCTTCTTTGCTGAATTATTTGAATTGTATTCCAAACTTGATTTATTTGAAAATAAAGATCAACCTAATTAATTCTTGGAATGGAATGTCATTTTATTCAAATTCTTTTTACAAATTCATACTGTCAGTATTTTGAAATATTGAGATTTTGAAAAACGGGTTTGGTTCGAAATTCAAATCAGGAAAATAATAAAACAATTAAAAATTGCATCAGACTGAGGCCAAAGTTCCAAAAGTGACCAGTTTAGAATTCAGTTTATATTCTAGAAATTCTTGTGTGTAAAAGCTCGGTTCAAATGACGCTAGCCGTATTTTATACAGCGTGTTTATTTAGTTCGTCAATAACTGCAATCGAATGCTCCGCAGACGTCTGGCTATTTGTGGAGATACTCGTAAGTTTTGTTGTTCTATATGTAACAATTCGCGAATGTTGCATGCACCGCTTTCTCAGCTAGTGTTTGTGTCAATATTTTATAATGTAACTTTGTACTGTTACTAGAGAAGAGATACATTGGTAATCCAAATTACACTCGAAAATGACAATCACTATCACTACATAGTATAAAACAAAGTCGCATTCTTCTGTCCGTCCCTATGTATGCATAAATATTTAAAACTACGCAACGGATTTTGAAGTAGTTTTTTTTAATAAATAGAGTGATTCAAGGGGAAGGTTTATATGTATAACCCACCCCCGCTTTGCACGGGCGAAGCCGGGGCGGGCCACTAGTTTCTAAATAAATCATACTACTACTACTCAACCCATAAATGACCCACTATTGAGTCGGGCCTCCTCCCATAAAAGAGAGGGTAATTAGTCTACTGTGCCACGTTGGCCAGACGGGCTGGCACAGGGTTTCAAGTTTTCCTTCTCTTGCGGCTAGGTTATAGCCCTTGTTTTTTTTTCCTTTTGCCGTCTATTACGACACCTTCAGGATGGAATGATGTGAAAATTATCTCACTTTGTACGTTTGACTTTGTACGTGTTATCTATTGTTTATAATGCATACCCAATACTTAAGTTATATCTTTATGATCTTAATGCAACTGCTGGGCTTTTAGCAAATCAGTGAAGGCTATGCAACTGGTTTTTTTATTACTTTTAAATTTCCTTCGTTATCCCATTCCTTTAGTGAATACAGGAATTTGGTAGTACTATACATTTATTACCAAAAGACTAAGCAAGTCCTGAAGGTAAATAATGACTGTAAATGCTTTTTTATTTACCTTACTAATATAATCTAAGGCATTATTGAGTAGCAATCATTGACTCTGTGGTTGTTACTTAGTGGAAAAATCATTTGTCTCAACTGTTAATAGGACTATCTAAGTCGATTCTATTTGGAAATTATTTCATCTAAGTCCTTTTTACTTATACCTATTACTTATTATAAATTGGTAATCATAGTGTTACTAAATATGAACAAATACTGAAATGATTTCATGACGAACACGATCAGAACCGTCAAGAAATCATTACTTGCAAAGCAAAGATCGTGAAAATCTAAGACATCATAACAAATACTGAGTCAGTTTTGAAACAGTAGTTCTCCAAACTTTAATTACACAAAGCGTCTCGCATACATCCAGACACATAAATTACAACAATATTTCGTCGCTCCACCAAAAATAGTTCATAATATTAATTAACCTGTGTGTCGCGTATTTCATTTTAATCGGCGTTTCGCGTTTCGCACAACGCGCGAGAATGCGCGCGCACCTGTCTTCCACTCTGTAACCATACGCACTTTGTATGCGTGCTGTGCGTTTAGAAGTTATTGTATATTTTTTTCGCGCATCAAATTTATTAGAATCGCGAGATTGACACTCCATCTTCATACACTATTTATTAAATTTCTAAATTTTTTTAGGAGTTTGTTATTGTTTTTCATAATTGTTCTAAATTAAGATAAAGATATTTCATATAAAATTGTATATAATCTGTGCTAAATATTATGGGGATTTGCCTCCCTTTAAAGAATATACATTTTTTATTCCCGTTAAAGAAACACCATAAAAACATCAAATATACTAAGTATGAATAGACTACATCGCATAAATCTCAGTGCATTTTTTCGCGAACGTATAAAATCTCAACGGACCTATTATTGTGCCCGAGCGAAACAGACCAAAATATAGTTGTCTCTATCTGACCGAATACATCTCTCTTGTTCTTTCGGTGCACGCGCCGCTATTGTGTCTGGCAAGACTTCGCGAGGCGCTCCCGTCTCTTTTTCCCGCCATACACCGGTCTCTTTCTAACGTATGTCAATGCATTTTATTGTCGACGTTAATGGCTCTGATTACAAATGTAAATTTTCAGCGCGCGACGGCGTTGGCTGGCCTTTTTCTGTTCGATTTCTCTCTATGGTATTAAATTGTAGCAGAAATTAAGAGCGTACCTTTATAGGCTTGCGCGTGTTCTTTTTTTAACTTTAAATATACTATTGTTGTACTGGTCGCACCGGTTTCATAAACTGTTCTGTACACTGCGGTTGTTGGTGTCATATAATATTTATGAACTGCCCTCTAAAGTCGTAAAAAATTACGTAAACTTGATTTAAAACATGTATACTTAGAATTTGGATGTACAACGACACGAAGCCTATGCAAGTTATAACAAAATAAAATTACTATCACACTGCTCGCCTCGAACGCACTCTGACAGACTTACCTATTATTCGCATATCAGGGCACTTTATTTATACCACGTCCAGTTCTGACTGACATATTGCCTTTGAGTTGATTTCTAACAAAAGCGGGTGGTATAGGGGCGCATCATGGTTCTCATTTAACTGGACGCTATTACAACGGTTTCCCAACCGAATACCGGTCGCAAAAGATCTCACACGGCTGCCAATTTTCAGAAAGACAGAGCTAAAATAATTGCTGCAAACGCGCCCTATTTCGAGCCGCCACTGTACAGTTTAGATAGATTTAATTCTAGTACATTATTATCCAACTGTTTGTTCATCTTGACTGGTGTTAGCAGCCGTAACGGAAATTAAGCTTTCAAAATAAATTACAGTTCCCAATTCCACATTTGAAATCAACGTCTATTACTATTTGAGTTTGGAACCGAATTGATGTGAATTCGTTCTCAACGTATTATAAAAGCAAAAGACTTCAAATTTAAAATCACTTCACCTTAATCTAAATGTTAAAAATCCTACTTACATTTTTTATACAATACATATTTATCAATATTTTAAGTACACACTCAAGTGTAAAATTCTTTGCAACGGAAAATTTTACCTAACACAACTACACCCATAGTGTGCGTAGTTTCAGTTGATGCTGTATACCTACGACATTTTATAACTATAAATGTTTTTCATCAGACTCAACAAAGCTGTGATCTGATTACGCGGAATGGCTGTCATTACAAAGCTACGTGGAATCGTATGTTTATTTAACATGGATAATTTTAATGTGCATTATGTCTGTTTCACAGTACCCAAGTGACACCGCAGATATAATAGCACTTCAGCTGAAACACTTCCTAACGTCTCATTATGACCAGTCTGCTGACATCAAAACGAGACCACATGTATTAAAGAATGCTTGTAATAATGGTGTATATAATTTTTAATTTCTGTAGCTTAAATTTAAATGTACAACACTTAATAAACGCGGATTTTTTTAAAAGATTGACGCATATTAAATGTTATATTAATGAAACTAGCGACCCGTGCAATTATGCAGCTGTATTACATTACATAAAAACCTTCCTCTTGAATTACTTTATCTATTAAAAAATCTGCTTCAAAATCCGTTACGTTATTTTAAAGATTTAAGCATACATAGGGACGGACAGACGACAGCGACTTTGTTTTATAATTTTTGTTTTATAAAATATAAAAAATAACATTTGAGCTATCGCCAGTGAAATAGATATATAAACATATCCAAACCATCTTCAAAAGATTGAGAAATTAATAATGAAAAATGGTCTATCAATTTTAAACTACAGCCTGATTATAAAAACAACGCTTTCGGTAGTTAAACAACAATTTACACACGATAAACTGTCATAAAAAAACAACCGTGGGATTAATAAAATCTACATATTTTGTTTTATTTATAGGCAATCTTGCAAGTCTATAAAGCTGAGCGCGCGACTTGAAATTTGGCAGTACGTTGCATTGGCACAAACACAATACGTTACGGGCTATGCATTTTCTGTTTACTTGCATTTCTGTTAATGGATTTGACTTTTTAAATTACAATCACTCAAAATGTTACCTAGTGCGATAAGACCGCGCACTTTAATATTTTACCTTTTAATATTGTATACACCAATAAAGTGTATAGAAAATAAAAATAATTTCTATGGTCGTCTTGTACATTGGGTAACTTTGATCACTGAAACTCACTATAAGAACTATTGCCTCCATAGACTATAATTGGAAGGTAATTAAAAAGTAGGCCATTTATAATAAAAAACGGTGACAATATTACAAAAGCTTTTAACAGATAAAATAAATATGAACATTTATTTACTTGGTGTATGTTCGTATTTGACTTTTCGGCTTACTTAGATCAATTTCTGAATAGGATCTTATTAGAACTATTGTATCTTATTTAATTATAATTAGAACAATGTTTCCTATTCGATTAGGCATTTTATTCCCTTAATTCATTAAGTACACTAAATTAGAATGTTGATAATAACCAGAAATTCAACTACTTAATCTTTACATCAATAAAATCAATGACTCTGTCATGCGTCGATTCGGTGTGACATTTCTCATTATCGTACTTGTACCTAAAATAGAGATGTTATTTCGTCGTAATTTATTCAAATAACTAGTCACGATATAGATACTAGTAACAATAGTTGTAACGATAATAGCCGGTTGATACTAAATTCGCGAATTAGTAATCTGATAGGGACAAACCAAGTATGACGTATCAATACTAGTGAAGTTTAGTTTTTTTTTATTCGTCGAGGGTTAAATGACCTTACTCTAACTTACATTGACAATTTACAGCAATAAAATTATCCATCTTTACCACTAATTTACAATAATATGCAGTCGTGTCGGCAATTACATTTGCACACAATAACACACCATTTAAAAAAAACAAAACCAATCCTATCTAAATTCGAATACAAAGCGAAACACGAAAAGGTGTCCAATCGGAGCGTATGCCAAAATGCCAATGGGTGACAAACAATCGGGAATGAACACTATTTGAAATTGGAACATAGATACGTGCCTATTATTCAAATAAACAGTTTCAGCCAGTATACGGAGAAAACTATTTTATTTGAAACTAGCTTTAGCCCATGGGTTCCCCTAACCTTTTAGTCTTTCATGTAGTTTTATAAATTTTTTACGCTATATCTGTCAATGATATTTTCAATCTTTTACTACTTTCAGACATGACAATATTTCAGGTACTTTTGAAAAAACTTAAAAAGTTTGTAATATTTAAATTATTATGAGATGTAATGTGGCCATCCATCAATGAAGAGAATATGAAAATCCATTCAATCAATTTTAAGTTTATCTCTATCAGACAAACAAACGCGGCGGAGGGTTTTTTTAAAAGTACCGATCTAGTATTTTTTGATAAATCTCACGTTTCTCCTTAAAATGGAATACAAATTCGAATAATAGCGTTGTAAAATTTTTCACATTACTATCAAATGCGCCTTCCAATTTTGAAATCTCGATTACGCGCGCAACTATTATTAATTAAATGTATAAATAAAATGGAATGACAGAATTTATTCACCGGCGTTATATATAAATTCGTTTAAATGTCACGAGAACAATGAAGTCGCCGCGTCTATTTAAGATTGATGAGCAAAAAATAATCCCTTCTTGCTGTCGGAAGGCGGAAAGTCACTTGCGTAACGCTTCCAACACTCGTATGAGAATGTCAGATTACTGGCTGGTATTATTTCGGTAAATGATACGTATCTCTGTCTGTTCAGAATCGACGTTGCGTTTAATAGTTTAAGCATAGTAAATACTCGGTCCGCTAGTCTAATCTTGACTGGCAACCGACTCAGAGGTCGGGCGGGGAAAAAATCTTTACACCATATTCTCATCTCAGTATACCCGCTGCTGAGTCGGGCCTCCTCCAAATAGACGAAGCCCACTGTCTCAGACGTGACGTGTCAGGGATTCACGTTGGATGGAATGAGATGGTGACACTGTGTATTGTAAGTCATCTCACAAACTTATATTTCCAACAAGCAAATGTTAATGAACATCGTGATTGAAACTCCAAATGGCGAATTATCGCGGACCTTTAATCGTTAAGGTCCCCTTAAAAATTCGCCGGACGCGTTCATCAAAAATAAGAAAATAATTAATACTCGGACCGAAACGAGAAACGAAACATTTAGAACGGACATAACAATAAAACAATACGCCGTCTCGCAAACCGAAACAAAACACAGAAAAATATGAATTCCGATCGGAACGGCCCGTGGAAACAAAAGATGGCGGATTTAATGAAATGAAATAAAATATAAATTCCTTTTGCAAGCGAGAATTCTTACATTTTTAATTTGGCAGCGTGGTATGAGGCTAAAAACGGTCAAATTCCAGATTCATAAGCGACTGGCCAGTGATTGAGTGTCGCCGCCCAAAATCGAATATTCATTTTGAAAATCGTTAACGGGTATCGAGTCCATATTTTTTACTACAAATTATTAATTACTTTCCCGATTTTAAATGAATTATCGAGTTTCTCACCTCACATACATATAAGGCGCGTCTAGCCGCCGAGGTAATTTAATTACGTTCGGTGTCAAAAAGATTAAAAAGCTACTGAGGAGAATTTGTAGTCGTGAACAAGTTGATATATTAGTTTGCTCATATGTAGAAACATGATAATAATAGCTTCTAAATAAATGACATAACACATAAATGACTAAGATCGTTTTAAATTATCTTAAATTTCTAGTTACTGCTTATCTGTTCTAGTATAATCAAACTAAGTTAATTTCTAACCGATTTGTTGAAGTATCTATGAATCCTCTTCACTAGGTATAGGTAGATAACCTGTATCACAGGGGTTGTTTACAAATATGTAAATCACGAACACAAATGACACCTAGACTCAGAGCAAGTGCCTCTGGCTTACACAAAGACACGTCCCGTGACTGGAATCAACCCATATAAGTCCTTGTGGTGAGCCATTGGAAAATATCACCAACCCTATGCAACCCATCTAGTCAGCTTGGCGCAAGTTAATTTCGCTCCATCCAATTAGAGAAGGCCAGACTCAAATCATTTATGAGCTGAGATGAGGAAAGCGAATTCTAAGCGACGCGAGCGAATGGTATTATCTATTGAAATATTGGAAAATGGAATACAAAAGCATTATATTGTACAATGTAGCGCATCACTACTGTCTTATTTACTAATAAAAATCATTCACTTAAAGAACATCCGTTGAATCACAATCTTCAAGGCAAGTTATTCAAAACTTGTGGTTTCCACCTCATATTTGGGTGAATATCATCACACACTTAAAAATGAAATATACATAATTTAAATACCTCTCATCACTTCTGTACTAATAAAAAAGGTTATTCAAATAATAAGTACATAGCGCCAAAATCTTGACGCTAACTTTTTTTAAACTCGGTCTGGAAACTTCACATGATATCTACACCAGATGTCTTCCCAATACTGAGCGGGAACAGACGTCGATGAGTAACTCCATCGGTTGTTTATTTATTTCAGCTTTTATGAGTAAACGTTGTCAGTTGAAAAAGTTTACGATAATGCGGGTAATATAGTTATAGCGTCTGTAAAAACTTTCTTTAAGATAAGTGGCCTAGAAATATCGGAATGGTTTTTTATAGATAGGCTATATTTATAGCTGCGCTAAGATTAAAAAAAGGAATCGTTTCCCATCTACCTACAAATACTGATCTCGTCGTTTCAGCCCATGAATGACCCACTACTGAGTCGGACCTCCTCCAAATTCATGGAGGGAATTTAGCCTACTGTGCCACGTTGGTAAGACAGGTTGGTACAGGGTTTACATCAAGTTTTCCTTCTCTTGCGGCTAGGTGACACTGTATTCTAAATCGGAGTCTAATATCTCTTATAATATCGGACGTCTAATAGTTTAAATTACATTAACTATATACGATAAATATTGCAAAAACATATTACCTACTTCCTAAAGATTAATAATCAATTTCTTAAAAAATGATAATCTGACGAAAATGATGACAGCGATAAAACGTATTTCTCATAACATTCCTTGTACAAATTTTAATCTTTTATATTTTTTTCCAAAAGAACAATCTTGATTTATGATTGCGGCCTGCATTTTTAAATAACATTCGAGATTCAAATTAATATGTGCCCTCTCTACATCATTAACAATAAATGTCTCGAAATTTGAAATTTGACATATTCCATCATTAGTTCCTATTTCATCTAATACCATATTATTTGTCATCTATTGTTTCCGGGATCCGCATTGGTTCTATAATATAGTACCCACGTATTACATCGAACGTGACGGCAGATGACAATCGAAATGTCATTTACCTATTTATGAACTGGTACGTCATATTTGAAACCCGGATTCGTGGTGCGGTTTCTCAGAATCAAACAAAATCAGTAAACAGGCGCCAAATATCACATTAACATACAATCATATACATTTCTTATTGTTAAATTTGTGCTGAAGTTCTAATACACATTTGTATTTAGTTATAATGCTGTGTTAAATATTTACTGGTATTACAAATAACAAATGTTAATGGATGTTCTATTGTAGATTATGTATATTTGTATACCTACTTATGTGGTAGTTTGACAACAAATATGTGATAGCAACTCTGTATCAACTTATTCTCTGGGGCTTTAAAATATCTAAATTTCACAATTTTCACACGGGTAAATAAAAATACGTGATTTTTATTTTAAATAAATTAAAAAACCGATTATCATGCCACATCCCTAGCAACATTTCGAATAGCGATATTCCATTAACTTTTCCTAACACTCAAAACCTATTTTTCTTTCATTCCACATTACAAAAACGTAATAATTCTCGTACATAATATTAAAAAAAATATCGATACAGTGAGCGGCAATAAAATCAATCATTTCCATTCTAACGTTGGTTGGAGATATGAGAAAAATTTTACATTTGCCCCGGCCGGTTCGGTTTTAGCTTAAAAATAGACGTTTTGAGTGGTTCGGATCGAGATAAGTTATATTGATGTGTTTCAGACGGACAGACGAATGGTAATACTTTTACAGTACCCTTCATATTTCGTGGTGTTGGTAATTGTGTTATAATCCTGCTGCGTGTTTTACAGTCAGCCATGTTCTTTATGTTGTTTAAAAAACGTTTATGAAGTGCACTTTAGAGATGCGGCACGATGCTTTTAATTTGTCTAGCTTAAACGAGTATTAAATTTCGAATACGAGCACTCGAGTTCGATTTTTGTAATTTATTAACGTAATTATGTACTGTGTAGTATTTTTAAATTGTGAAGAAGAAATCCTAGTCTCGATTTATTAACGGCTGATTGTAGTATTCGTAATTTAAAAACGAGTAATGTACTTAAGGTTATTCTTTAACGTGTTGCGTGAATTTTCCTTTCATTTAGCAAGATATCATTATTATCGTTGATCAATAAACTCCATAAGCATTTAAGTTTAACTACATGTTTATATCTTTATGAAAATAATTCAATAGGTACATATCGTTGATCAATAAAATCCTTAAGGATTTAAGTTTAACTACATGCTTATATCTTTATAAAAATAATTCTAATAAACATGTGTATGTCACTAAACTCCTCCTAAACGGCTGGACCGATTTGAATGGGATTTTTTTGTATGCGTTGGGGTGGCGGATGGTTGACAAAACGGCCCGACAGATGGCGCTGCTGTCAGTAAACGAATATCATGCAGGACAACGTTTGCCCGGTCAGCTAGTAGGTATTATTATAAAATAGATACTGTCTGCAGAATTACTGCACTCAGTTTATAAATAGAACTTAAAAAGATTATTTAGCTTTACGACTATCTTATTAAAAGTAATTCTTGTGTTAAGTGAGCTTTTTAACCCCATCAGCACTCAGAACCCTGTCACCTCAAAGTCACTGTTAAACTCCGTGTTTATCGCCACAATGGCGGGCGTGGTTCTCGAGCTAGCAGCGAATAATTACACCTCCCCCCTCCACGGGGACTAGCGCCTCCCCCTCTCGCGTTCATTGAGCATTGTCTCGAGATGTGACCTCTAGAAGACACATGGTAATGTTGCAAGATAAACCAAATTAAGTCTAATTTGTACCAGTGTTTTCAAAGAAAATATTCACAGTTTAAGAATGTCTGGTTCAACATGTTAATTATGATGGTAGTGTATCATTTCTTTTCTCTAGTCTTCTTGATACCTAATGTAATGCCTAATATGTATATTAATGCCTGTAATAATAATGTAATGTCTAAAATAATCGGTTATTTTAGACATAATTACGATTCAAAAATCGAATGATGTTTACTGGTAGGTAGGTATTTCTCTAGTGTACCGTAGATAGAGCATGATTTGGTTTTTGTTTTAAATTTATTAGAAAGAGGCGAATATTTCATTTCACCACATTCTCCAAATATATCACAGCAGCCTGCTTACCCTTTACCATCGTAATTCAGTAAATTTACTAGTAAAACCAATGTAAATATCTAGTCTATATCGTATTCTGATATTGTGTCATTTCAAAACAATGTAACTACTTATGAAAAAATCATGGCCACACTATTCAAGGAATTCCGATTTCAAATAGCAGGCGTGTCAATTCAAAAATGTTATAACCGAATAACATTAGCATATTACAATACAACTATTATTTTTGATTTAAGAATTATTAGAATCCTTAAATGTTGCCAGCCACAGAAGGTTTATTTCCGTATTATTTTAATACATTTTAGTTGTGTCCTGGATTAGTTTTTTTTATTAAATATCCATGTTACCCAATGCGGAACGCCGTGTTAACTCTGGTAAAAAAGCGAAAAAATCGTTCTAATGCTCTTATATTTTTATACGTTGAACGGGTAACAACATCTAAACGTGTCAACTTTCTCATTAGCCTGGTTATAACGCTGAGTACCTTTTCATAAAGTCGTTTAATACTAATCTTGATTTTTTGATTGGGGTCTATTTTCTTAATCTATTGTTTTTATTTTAATATCCTTAACCTGGCAACACAGGAATCGGCTGACCACCCGCTAGTGCTGTCGCACTGCGCACGCGGTCGCGTGCCGGGTCCAGGGCGCGCACAATACATCTTACGTAACAGAATACGCGCGCAGAATACGCGTATTGCGATTTCTCTATCACACCTTTCATTCCCCATACACATGACAATACAATGGCAAGACGATTTATTGGTTAGTAAAATTCGTCTAGACAAAAATATGCGAGATCCGATTTTTAAACGTTATTCAATTTTTAATAAGTCGTTATGTACCTACACATTTTTCAAATACCAGCGTAACCTTGGGGATTAATCTACATCTTATTCATAAATTATACTCATTTAGAATAGAATCTGCTGTTTATTGAATTTATTTATATAGTCAATATTATAATACAAGTAATGAATAAGTAGTTACATAGAAACCGTAGAAATCAGAACTACAACCAAATTGATCTTTAAACGTCAAAAATATAAATGAACCAATTGAAAAATGAACCGCACCAAGTTCGTATTACGGCGTTCCAAATTCGAATGTATTCAAATATCGAAAGGCTAGAGATGGATTATGACGGACGCGGAGCGCTGGAATATGTCGAGATATGATACAAATATTTCTCTCGTCTTTTTTATTTCTCGTAGACTGATATTAGACACATTGGGAGATTTTTTTCGGTAATATTTCTATTATATTGTTGTTCAAATAAGTTTAGAAAAACTGAACTATTATCGCCACATTGCATAGATAGATAATCATATGGCAGTAGAATTGTAATTGGCAAATTGATAAAAAAAATATGAACCGTGTGAAAAAATACACGTCTAAAAAGTATTCAATATTTTCTTACGCATCATAATTTGAATAGCAGATACAACAATATTAATCATTAGTCCTTTTCTAAACTCGTAAAACCACAGCGTTCCGAACCGAAACATTCAATCAACCGAAAATTTAAATAAAATATTACTCAAACTTATAAAATCATAATGTTAGACGTGGTTGGCTCGTTTCGGCGGCGATATGATCCTATTGATTGATGGGTGACCACGCTGCATGGATCTAACTCGACCAATCTAGCCATAACCGAAAAATCAAGCAACAAGTTACTATTGAAGGTTCAAAACTATTTGGTGCTTATTATCCAAGTGTGTTGACCCCAACTGTAGCGTGGACTAGTCTCCACAATGTTTTGAACTTAATTAAAAATGTATAAAGAATTTATTGCGTGTCAAGAACGCCCCCGTATTTGTCGAGAAGTTTTTTTTAATTATAATCAATTGAACGTGATGAAGGACAATTTTGCTGTCACTCCAATCGAGATTTTAAATCGAGAATGTTTTCTCGGCATTTATCTAATTTCCTGTTAGTGTTGAATGTCGAGCATCGTCAAAACGTAAAAAATAACTGACTCATATTTAGGAGAATGGCTCTGTAACGATGAAACTATTTTGTAACGTATCTAACTAAATTTAAAATGTGAACTAAAACATTGACAAGCATGTAAAACGTGTCGAATGTAATCCATTTCTTAAAAACATTTTTAAGTGACGTGTTATTAAATTGAAACGGAAATAATGTGAATGAAACTAAAAATATCGATCAATCATCAAATTACGCAATCAATATACTAGTATCAGCATCTAATATTGTATTTACGCCAGCCTAAACACGTATTTGTGTACCTCCTACGTTTTATGAGAACGCTAATGTACTTTTTTATAATCCAATTAATACATATAACAGATAATTCTTTAATCTAGATACCAATTTTAATTTCAATAAAGTTAAAATGTTATTGACCATCCCTACATTTCCAATGCATCGTAACATAAAGAATCGTTCTCGTTATATTTTCAAAACAGAAATTTGAATATGAACCGAATGTTACATTTGAAGATGGAATGCTCCCTGTGTTTGTAATTCGTCCGTTTGAAAATGGAAGTTCTTGTTCTTATTATGAATGCGTTAAGGATGCGCAAGAGCATGCGTCTTACGGTTTAGTAACTGATGCATTAATGCCTCGAATGATCTCTCTTTTTTTTTGTTCGACGCCCGGAGATTGGTCATTACACATCTGAATATGTGTTCTCCACAAAAAGTCGGATCACGATTCGGTAAAAAGTCGAAACGAGTCTTGTGATGTAAGTAGATAGCAAACGTGCTCTTTATGTTATTAGAATTTGAAGTTTCCGGATTGATTTGAAAGTTTTTAACAGGTCGAAACTATTTGGCGCTCGCAAATTGATTTTATTGTACGTCTTATCAGATGAGATTTCTCCACACTTTTGAATGAGGAATTCGCAATTTGTTTCTGTTTTTTTTTAAGAAGGAAACCGGACCTTTCGGTAATAGTTATTCAAAATATGTTGCGCCATATCGTGCTTCGGTACCATCGTCATAATTAAACTCCACATATTCCTTAAACACAAGAATTAACCCCAATTGAGGGACTGCTCTATTTAAATTACTTGTAACGTACTCGTAACGTACTATTCAGCTTTCTGGAAGCGTGTGACACGTCACTAATCTATATCGCAGCTGTTTGTCTCTGCGAGATGATACAATTTAAACATTTAGAATTGGAATTCGTAGTCCATTATCAAATATTCCAACTCGATGCCATTTCTATTCGATACGAAATAAGAACTAATTGATTCGAATATTCAATTTATATGTTCTAATTTTGATTTAAGCATTGGCTAGTGAAGTGAACTATTACAGTCAAATCAAAATATCCGAAATAAAGTATTTACCTACTTCAAATTCAAATCAAATTATTAGAAACAGTAAAACGTATTAGAAATTAATTAAACAGTATCCGTAATAAAACGTTTGAACGTTTCCGAAATCTTGGTATCAAAGTTTACTTTTTATAACCGCATAAAAATAAAATGTTCAAAGTTAGTAGGCGCGTGAGGTGAAACTATATTTTTAAAGTTTGTGTAATAAAAACGAGTTATCTAAAATGCCAATAAAATATGAATAACAAAACACAGTAGGGCTAGCGAATTATTATAGTGTTTTAAAATAACTGTTCGCATTTCAATATGAGAAGTTTAAATCGGGTTTCCTGTTTTTGAGAGACTTTGGCTATTTCTTTGTTATCAACCGGAATAACAAGATTGAGAGGCAAGAATAAAAAAAAACGCTTTAAATTGATGTCGCTATTGTCCTTTTGTGTAATATAAAATTATCATAAGCGGCACACAAGTAATAATCATATTTGAACCCGTCCCGTCCGCCATCTTTAAAAACAATGAACGTTATTGTCTCTTCTTAATTCCATTTTTGAAAAAATAATCCATTTCGCATTTCATCGCGAGTGCCTCATTGATACTATTACGCCAAGAACTATAAACTTTACGCTTCACATCTAAGGTTGATATTTCCTTGCATATTATAAGTGCAGCTGTGTTCTGCAAATACGGTCTGAATAAAAATTGTGTCTTATTGCAATGTGCAGAGGAGTAAAAATTGGTTACTAATTGGTTTACGGGAACCGCATATGAGGCGAGGGAGATGACGATATTCATAAGAAAAGGCTTAGAATGCACGATTTTGCAATGTGTCTTGTTTATTATGATAATTACGGGACGACAAAATCAAATTATTTCGATGTAGTTATGATAAGAAACTAATGTTTAGCTAGAAATATAAAGTTGCGTAGCATCATCATTTCACAATATAAATTTCCTTCTCTTTGGATAAGTTTTCGACCTTGTCATTTCGTTTTGCCGGCTCTTACGACACCTTACGGAAGGAATGGGGTTGTGACAATATGTATTCTAAATCCGTCACCAAACAGAACCGTTCTAAAAGAGGTTATCTCAAAAAATAGTGTTTTAATTTTGTATTCAATAAACACCGGACACAGTGTAATGTTTACATAATCCCGAAGCAATTAAGCCAATTGCTAATTCTTATTAATTTACTTTTGATTTTATTTAGATAATCTACTTCAATTTGCATATTTATCGGATCTTATTTCTAGTTTGCAGAATTCACACGCGAACATTCGGCCTGCTTGGTCCACATTTGACGGAATTAACATAATAATTTATTTTATTGCTAACTTATGATGTAACTAATTTTATTTGCTTATTCAGCTGTGTTTACATTTATCTATATTGTGTCTGTATTTGATGTTAAATTGTTGTTTGTTTCTCTGTTATAATAATGAAGTATTTATATACCCGTTTTTTCCCAAAACCTGATACGACCATCGAGCGACTGATACGACCATCCTTTGGGAAAATCTGCTTTCCTTTACTTCACATAACTGATTGAACGTATCGATCTCATCCGAGTGTTGACGGATTAACATTAAATATTGTCACCACCCCATTATAGCCTGAGGGTGTCGTAAGAGCTGACAAAACGAAATGGAATAGCCGAAGAGCTAGTCGCAAGAGAAGGATAACTTGAAACGAAGCCCTGTGCCAACCTGTCTAGCCAGCGTGTTTTCGTATCAAGTTTTCCTTCTCTTGTGACTGGTTTATCGACCTTGTCGGCTCTTACGACACCCTTGGGATGGAATGGGGTGGTGACACTATGTATTCTAAATCCGTCACCGCACGGACTAGACAACAAAAATGATTATTGCCATATATGTAACAAATTAAATACGATCAACAGATAAATTACCAGTTTAAAATTGCAAAACACTAATATACTCTTAAATGGGTCGTTAGTGACGTGACGGACAGGCAGATAGGCATACTTAGTACCTGATATGGACAGAAAAGTCATAGTATGATGGAAGTGGATAGTTTTTGTGAGAAAAAAGTACTGGATGGCTGTATATCTTATGGGACTTACAGCGAAATGAGTAATTTTAGTTGGTTGCGCTTCTAAGCGCAAAGGGGATGTTAGAAAAAATGTGGGTATTATTTAAAAAAAAAACTTATTTTTATATGTAGGTAGTGTTTTCGTTTTATGTCGAACTTAAAAAAAAAGGTTCAATTTTTCTTTATATCATAGAGCTACCCGCCCCGGCTTCGCACGGGTGCAATAATGATATAGATAAAAACCTTCCTCTTGAATCACTATCTATGAAAGAAAACCGCATCAAAATCCGTTGCGTAGTTTTAAAGATATAAGCATACATAGGGACGGACAGAAGAATGCGACTTTGTTTTATACTATGTAGTGACGTGATGATTTTACTCCATTTCAAAAGCCCATACATGATCTATAGCTGAGTCGGGCCCCCTCCAATTACAAGGAGGGTAATTACTAATAACCTTACTGTGGCCAGCTGGGCGGACCAACCCGTCTATCAAGGTTTTTTTCTCTTGCGATTAGGTTTTCGGCCTTGTCGTTTTCTATTGTCAGCTCTTACGACACCATCAGGATGGAATAGGCTGGTGTCACTATGTTTTCTAAATCCTTAAATGTAAAAAAAAACTAAAGCAATCTTGATTACATTCCTCCAAATTTTGTCATATGTCAACCTCATAATGTTGTACTCAAAAATAAAGTAAGTCTTAAAATCAATCAAATTCCATTATTTCTCTTAAAAGCAATTGATAAACAACTTAAGTCTCATTGTATTACTAATTTAAAACACACACTTCCGTTTAGTAACAAGCAGTGCAATAGTTACACGTTAAAGATCCAGTTAACCTAATTTTATAACCGCAATAACCATTCGCACAAATTGAAAAGTTTATAGTTTCATACAATAATACACTAAAGTAAACTTAATATACGATTAGGCTATGAAAGTTGATATAAAATTAAATTTATAACGACAATTTATAAATTCAAAAGTTTGAACTATTTCGAAAAAATATTAAGCATATATTATTCGTTCAATGTGGAAAATTTATAGTTTACTTATTTTGTGTAAAAATAATTTTATATAATAAATGTTACATACTTAATTAAAAATAAAATTAATTAAACGTAAAATACATTATCATGTAAGTAAGTTTAGAGGTTTTGTATTTTTATTTCTTGCCACAATGAAGAATATGTCTATGTCGAATTTAAAATATGTCTGGTATTGATTAATATTAATTCTTATCTAAAATTTTGATTTGTAACAAGATTTTAGTAAGGCCATCTCATTCCATCCTGAGGGTGCCATAAGAGCCAACAAATGAAAATGACAAAGCTGATCGGCGTTATATTGGTCATGAATGAGCTGAGTAGTAGTAGTAGATAATTAATTTGAAACATGTCATTCTTAATTAAGAATAATTCTTGTTAAATTAATTATTAATAAAGTTTTATTAATAACGATTATTTGGTTCTTATCGTGAATTATTAATTAATAATGGTACAAAATTACCCGAGAGTTACAAGCGCTGAATTTCAAAATGCGAACCGCGGCGATTACAAAGCGCACTTTTTCAAAATCTAAAACTGCTTAATCGAAATCATTTAAGCGTTCGATATTTGAATGAATCACGTCATGTGAGTCAATTCCATTGTTCGTACACAATACTCGGCACTTACGTCCACTCCGAGTAAATTAGGAAATGTGTTTTTTATTGGAAAGGCTCGTGGAATTACAATTGGAGGGTTACATATGACACACGTAAAGGTTTCCAGTTAACGTCGTGAGAGTATTTCAATGTTATCGATGTTACGTTGTTGCTATAGCACTGACGGCGCCTAGCATCTTAATATTAGATAGCTGCGCCAACCCGCCTGAGACACTAGGCTAACATGCGTCAATGTTTGAGAAGCACTACTCTTTGTGCCCAAATTAAGATGGTTAGCCTCGAGTTAAAACATATTATGCGCGCTTCAGCGGTGTATGCCACTGAAGTCTCGAGCGATGGTCGAAGAACTGCGATGGTGATTGGTGGAGAAGGGACGCGCTACACACTGTGGTCAAGTTCTTTGGCGCTAATTACTACTACAACGCAGCCCTAAATGACCCACTGCTGAGTCAGACTTCCTCACATAACAGGGAGGGTAATTCATTATTAATAAGGATTTCGGCCTTGTTATTTCCTTTTGTCGGCTCTTACGACACCCACAGGATGGAATGGGGTGGTGACACTATGTATTCTAAATACGTCATCAAACGGGCGTTGATTATATGTAGAGATCTAATAAATGAAGACTGGGATGTGGAACCCTTTGTCGTCAGTACGTCAGTGATGGGTAGGCAGTTTAGAAAAGTTGTAATCATTATCATGATCGCAGCCTATAAAAGACCCACTTCTGAGTCGGGCCTCCTCCAGTGGTCCTACATGGAGAATAATTAGTCTACATAGGGTTTCATTTTTTTTTCTCTTGCGGCCAGGTTTTCAGGCTTGGTATTTCCTTTAGTCGCCTCTTACCAGACCCGCAAGATGGAATGGGGTGGTCACACAATGTATTCTAAATCCGTCAACATACGGATTTAGTTGATAAGTTGTCCAAGTCTTTGTTACAAGGAAGGCATTTAATCAATACAGCATTGACACAAATTTTTGCATTGACAATCATTTCTTGTAATACGCTTTTTTAATTTAATTCTCATGATTTTTCTGGTTATTTTCAAAGGCATTCTTAAGTCCCGCTGAATTTGTTTACTTAACAAACTCAATATTTCCCGTTTCGCATTTTTTAGCATGTAAAAAAACGGTTTTATTTATATAACAATCACGTCCAAGTCGCATTGATTGTGGCTGCGTGACGTCACCTCCGCCGCCTGATAAGGGCCGCTTCCGGTCGAAATCCTGACTCTGAATGAATGAGTGACCGAATGAACGGAACGAACGACCTTATCCGACGTTTTGAGGACGATGCTGTATACGCGTTTCGAGAAGTCTTTGTAAGGGTCTACTTTGAAATTTAAAAATTATGTACATGGACAACATATGCTTGGTGTGCGTTGGTCTAGTGGTTAGATGTGCCGCCTTTGGATCAACGGGTCCCGGGTTCAATTCCCAGGTCGGGCAAGTGTCTTTGTCTAAACCAGAGGCACTGGCTCGGAGTCTGGGTGTCATTTCTATCTATAATATGTATGTATTTACAAAAAAAAATGTGTATATAAGTAGTTTATCATCCATCTCGTTACCATAACACAAGCATTAAGTTGCTTAGCTTGGGACGAGATGGCGTTGTGTGAAATGTCCAAGGATATTTATTTATTTAATTGGTCTCGCACACAATGTCACCAACTTATACCAACCTGTGGATGTCGTAAGACCAAAGGCACGCAAGAGGCAGATCACTTACCAGCAATAGTAAAAAACTTGACGCAATCCTGTGCCAACCCGTCTTCCTAAAGAGGCTTATTTCACTCCATGAAGGTGGAGCCTCTAATCAGCAGTGTTATTTTTCTATTGTAATTATTTTTAATCATATTATTCTTTATAGTATACACTGTCAATACTTAGATTGTTTGTATCTTTGATTTTAATTAGTTTGTACACTTCTAAATTGTTCTTGTTCATCTAGCCCAGGCTAGATGCTCTCTCAGCTCCACCCAATGGTGAACTGTTAGAGAATGCCCATAAGCATAAACTCCGCCAATATAACATGTTGCATGAAGAATAAAAATAAAATAATTCCTCTTTCTTCATTTATTTACAATATTTAATAGCTATCTGTTTCTTATTGTTTAAGCATTTCTTTTGAATATATATTCACAGCTATATTAAATTACTAGGTTTTGGGCGCGGCTTCGCTCGCGTGGACTTCGAACCCGTGCTTATCTCTATGCATTTTTTTTTTATGAATATAAAAGTGGTTATTGTGACTAAACTATGATAGTTAGATATGTGCTCTCGCGGACTTTTTGTAGATTTTAATAAGACCTACAAACTCGTAGTACTTCATTTTGTTCTATTGTCAATCGTTTTTGCAGCGCACGCATAAATAGGTTTTCGATTTTACACCTTGGGTTACAAAATCGCAATTTTCATACGGATCCCTAATTCTTTTGAAAATAAAATATAGCCTATAACCTTCCTCGATAAATGGACTATCTAACACTGAAAGAATTTTTGAAATCGGACCAGTAGTTCCTGAGATTAGCGCGTTCAAACAAACAAACAAACAAACAAACAAACAAACTCTGCAGCTTTATATATTAAAGTATAGATTAGTATTAACTAAATATAAGTATATAATTGATATCTAGTCAGTAATGTTATTACTCATAGACCTTCTTCCTATCTTACCTATATTATACCTCTTAATATACTCTGGCAGTAAAAATAGGCTTAAAACTGCTAAGTGAATTGTGAGATGGAAAACATAATTATGCTATTTATACCTAGATAAGTATTTTAAGAAATTAATTCTAAGAATATTTTGACATCTCACCGAGAAACAGGAGCCACAGGCGATTTATAGAAATGAGATATGTTTCTTACAAAAATAAATTTTATTCGGGTCTTAATCAATGATTTGAAATTGGTTGAAATTAGTCCTTATTGATATAATATTACTGTTTAGATTTGGTATTTAACCGTCCTTTCGACAACACGTCGCGGTCACAGCGGGCTTATTAAGTATCATTTAAAAATAAATAAAATAAACACAGAATACATTTTACAAAAACTAGCAAACCAATATACCGTTACAATAGTTTCAATTAGCGTCTAATGAGATATATGAAAAAAAAACTAGTTACAGCGGTAAATTCCTTGTTACAATGGCAACCAATTCGCGAGGTTTTTCTCAAATAATAAAACGTGTTTAATAAAAACATAACAAATACGTTACACCTTCGGATTTTCCTTATGGCGTACACGCGATATTCTGAGAAATATACCTAAAATACAATACTTTGTTTAACTAGACACTTAACGATCCTCTTGCAATTATATTGGTTCCGTCTTCGTTAGTGTATAACAGTTTATAACCAGACCATTTTTAAATCAAACTTAAAAGGAACTTTAGTTACGTAGGTTTTATCACAAAACTCTTATAAGCCGTCATATACATATTACCAATATCATCTTTCGGCCCTTAACTGGCGCTAGGTGGATGTATGTTACATTTGCATTTATTTAAAAACTAGCGACCCGCCCCGGCTTTGCACGGGTGCAATTATGTCTGAATTATACCTAAAAACCTTCCTCTTCAATCACTCTATCTATTAAAAAAAAACCGCTGCTAAAACCGTTGCCTAGTTTTATTGATCTAAGTATACATAGGGACGTACAGACTACAGCGACTTTGTTTTAAAATATGTAATGATAGTGATGTAGACGGGCCTAAGTATGAAAAGATTGTTGCTGGATAGACAATCAATTTTCCGTGTGATGACGAATTTAGAATACATAGTGTCATCACTCCATTTCAACCTGTGGATATCGTAAGAGCCGACAAAAGGTATTGACTGAAAAGGGAACTTGAGGAAACTTGATACGAAACCCTGTGCCCGTCTGGCCAGCATGGCACAGAAGGCCAAGTAATGTCACTAAAGGACGACTCCGCTGTGGGTAATCTATGGGTTGAATAGTAGCCTATCTGTGGAACGCAAGTATCTAGATAATGACTTAATTGAACCAGTACTGTATGCATTTACTATTCGTATTTTGTTCTTAAATTGTAATCCTTTTTATGTACATAATTAAGCTTTGTTTTAACATTATTTATGTTCAATTAAATCTGTAAAAATATTATATTAGTTAGCAGGAGACATTATGTGAATAAATTACATATATCAAAATTAATATACTGAACATTCATATTAATTAACATTTGCTTAATTATCTTAAAATTAATATCTAAGGTCACAAAATTAAAGATATTAAGCAAAATGCAAAGATCGCGATGTTGAAATACAATTATCGTCTAGTTATTAAGGTTTTGCATGTACTAGATACATTTTGTCGAATATTGTATTCAATATATTACATTCTAAAAGTATATGTATATGTATATTGTTCCGTTTACTTATGTGTGCCAATTAAGATAATTTAAAACTTTTAATTAACATTCTACATTTGAAAATGTAGACGGGTTCTTGAGTGGAGACCGCGAATAGGCAAGCGTAGTGTAGGACGACCCTCTGCTAGATGGAGCGACGATCTGCGAAAGGCTGCGGGCAGCGGCTGGATGCGTCAAGCCGAGGACAGGGCGCTATGGCGCTCTTTAGGGGAGGCCTATGTCCAGCAGTGGACTAATGTGGGTTGATGATGATGATGATGATGATGATTTGAAAATAATTAGGTACATTAATTTGAATAAGTTAGTTTATCTTTCACATAGATCCGGTTCAATAATCAACTTTTACCTATTTCCTAGGTAACCTAGGTCATTCGAAGTCCTTGCCTAAATTAAAAAGTTAAACAATATGCAAACTCAAACCAACCTTGTTTTTTCTCGATTAAGCAAGATCGATACGTATAGAGTGATTATTTAATTAGATATGCCTATGCGACCTTTCATGTGTATATTCCAAATAGATATGATCTAACTTGTTATTAGTTAATAAAATAAGCTGGGAATTTAAGACAGTCTTGCTCACGTCGACTTTGATTTGAAGATATATTTACGATATTTTATCTACACCTAATTTTAGTTGAAAGATATAATATTATTATTTGTTGACTGATATGCGTGTGTGGAGAGAGACTACCACCTAGTGTGGGACAGGGACCGTAAGATGATAATGGTATTAATAAATATGACGATTTTTATGAGTTTTGTGATGAACTACATAAAACTAAATAAAGTTCCTTTTGAGTTTGAGTTTGAATGATATAATGAAATGAATATGCAGTGTTGCAACTGTTATAGTCTGCTTCAACATTATTATCTAAAAACATTTGTAAAGTCATTTACGTTTCTTTTTTTAAACTTAAATTTTTGGTTAAACGTTTACTATTAAAAGTGACATAATTACAAATTATATTTATTACAGCGATACTATTAAAACTCAATTAAAAGTACTGTAGATACCATTATATTTTTTTTATAATAATGTAATGTAATGAGTATGTAGGATATACAAATAATCAAGTATCCATGACTGTGTTTTAAAATACATAAATTACATACCTCCATTATAAAAATTCAAATATATTCGATACAAAATGGGGATTGAATACTTCGCCGCGGAGCCGTCTTGATCTCCTAACCACGCGAACTTTGACCCCCAATACTAGATGTTCTGAACTTATCAGATCTAGATGTATTGAGATAATACAAAAGCACGCTTCTTACATTTCTTTTAGAAGCATTTCATACCGTTTAAGTCTGGATTTCAATCAATATTCGAAAGTTGAACGACTATGATGTTTGAGTTTGGTTTGCAAATATGACGAATATTTGAATTTTAAATCATCACTATCACTATCATCACTATCACTACATAGTATAAAACAAAGTCGCTGTCGTCTGTCCGTCCCTATGTAATGTTTTTTTGTAATAGTTAGAGTGATTCAAGAGGAAGGTTTTTCCGTATAATACATGCATAATTGTACCCGTGCGAAGCCGGGCCGGGTCGCTAGTTTACAATAAATTAGATTACCGAGTTTGTTTATTAAATATTATTAAGTTAAGTTTCTAATATTATTAGTTACTTTAAAATTTGTGTCATCATTATTATCCTATGGTTTAATTATTTTTATTTCGTAAATAGATTGACTAGTTTTAAACATAATCATGACGGTGATGAGGTCAAATATTAGTTATATTTATGGTGATAAACCTTAAATAGAATGTTTATATTATTAGTTATCGAGCGTTAGGTATTGTTTAGATTGAAATTAATCTTATACGTTCCAATAAAAAATGGAACAAATATATGGCTTTAAATTTAAGAAAAGTTAATTTACAATGTAGTAACTTAATTAAAGTTTCAGTATTGTTTAAAAGTGTTGTAAAAGTTATTCAGGTTTTGTTTTCAAGTTCATTGATATTTCATATGGTTGTATTTGGAATTACATGATAATATGAGCAATATTTTGAATTATTATTGAGGTGATATAGAGCATATTTAACAATTATTTTATTAGAAGTTTCACATTTAAGTATTTGATTAATAATTAGTGAGTTAGGAATCTTTAGCATTAGAATAGATACGAATATGAAATTAATACCTACTTATTATGAATTATTGATTATTTTAAATTATTAAAAAATCAAATTTATTTATATAACGCATTGCAATAAAATTAATATAATATAAATACGATAAGTCATATTAAGTAATAAAATATTCTTACCTTAATCTAAGACATCCAAACTCGAACAAAAGTTGCCAAAAACAAATTAAGCAGTTGTCATGCACAATGTCACTTTTGTTATCACCATAAATCCAAAATGTCACTGGCACAAAACAGTCAAACAAAACACAGTCTTACACGCTAATGTTTTTGTACTTTGTTTATATTTTTAGGCGCCTAAAAAAAAACAAATATAAACTTTCCGTATTCACGGAAACATCGAGCGTCCAGGAACACGCGGGAAAAACTCGAAACAAATTCAAAAACAGAACCGTTCGAAACACGAAAAATACAGCAGCCGCGCGCGCCTCACACACGCAACTGAAAAAAAATGCCACATCTGCGTAAGACTTGGAAACTAAATCAAAATACTCGCTAGGAGAGGGACGACTCTACCGAGGCCCCACCCTTCCCCCTCTACCGGCCGATACGCAAAAACATTCATAAAAAACACGCTCGACTCCTCCGCGAAATTATCAATTGTTTATATCACGGACAAAAATGTAAACGCGAACGGACTCATCTCGACAAAGCCCTAGAGCGGGCCAAACATTAAACAATTAAGAATCACACAATAGAATTCCGACAATGTCGAAATATTTAAAACAATACACGGTTTAATTTGTACCAATCATAATAATAAACACGGGCCGCGTTACAGTGTTATCGAAAATAATCGATTCTTCGAATTGGTTTGTGTCGATTATTTTTAAATTCGATTTTCGATCGGCCCTCGATATTTCCCGCGCTCCTGGAAATCCGAGTGTTTGAAATTACGTGATAAGGTGCGACCGCACGCAGCAGCCGCTCGGCTACGAATAAGGCGGCCCGCGAACGCGATCTCTGCCGACACTTTTTTTACGCCAAAAAACCAAGAAAGGGTCTTAAGTTTAGGGTTAACTGTTGCTTCGACAATACGGATTTCTTTTGTAATTTCAAAACTGGAGCGCATTTCAAATTGACCTTCGACCGGGGCCTACTACGTAACAGCATTGTTTTATTCGATTTTTGTATTCGAATCGATAACATCGGCTATCGATAACGCGTGCAATCGATTTCATGAACAAAGCTCAGGGTTTCGTAATTTTGACCTCTTAGTCGCTTTTATAATTATTGGGACCGATTTTTAATTACTGTTTTGGGATTTCTGCAATGTTTAGTAATCAGCTTAACGTTTGAATTAGATGTATGTACCTACGAATTCATTCGATTTATGAAATTTGTGCTACCTACTTCAAAGTTTTTTTTATAACGCACGCGTACAAGCCTTGCCGTAAAGAGATAAATAAATAAATAAATATCCTTGGACATTTCACACAACGCCATCTCGTCCCAAGCTAAGCAACTTAATGCTTGTGTTATGGTAACGAGATGGATGATAAACTTCTTATATAAATGTTTTTTTTTTGTAAATACTTACCTATTATAGATAGAAAACACCCAGACCCGGCACAAATACTTGTAGGTCGTACAAATGTTTCTTCCGTGCGGGGTTTGAACCCGCGACAAGTTTTACAATAGTTCTGGGATTATAATGCTATAACTGATGACAGGAAAATAGTAACACCAGGGATGGACAGAACCCTGGATAACATTCAGTTTAACCGAATCGCGAAAGCTTGAGTCGAACTTTGGCCGAAATTCGGTTTAAATACAGAACATTCGGCACTAGAAAAAACCGGCTTGGCACTAATTTGACTGAAATTAAAAGCATAAATTTATCTGAATCATTAATATGCAGTCAAGCTCTAATTTACGTGGAGGGAAATTAACCTATTGTTCTTTCACTTGCAGCTAGGTTTTCAGTCTGTAATTTCCTTCAGACAGCTCTAACGACTTCTTCATGATGGAATGTGTGTGGTACTGGCCGTTTATGATTTTAGAATAAAAAAGGATGTAAATAGACTTGTCAGATTAAAGATGGTTTCCAAATGCACGTATCGTATTTTATTAAAATAAATTTGATTTAACTTATTTGTATCATTTTAGTCGAAGGTTAAAGTTGTCAGACAACGATTAGTCTAGGTTCTTGAAAGAAAAAAAACACAAGTTGCTTACTATCTTTTCTTTTCTATTTTAAAAAACGAAACGCCTACCTTAAGTATAACCTGTATCGCGGGGCCAGTTTACAAACATGACATTTACGAACACAAATGACACCCTGACTCGGAGCAAGTGTCTCTGGTTTAGACAAAGACACTTGTTCGACCCCAGAATCGAACCCGGGTCCCGTTGATCCAAAGGCGGCACATATAACCCAATGAGGCAGTTTGCACTGCCGGGGACTTGCTCTGATGCCTGAATTACAAGTTTGTAAACTGCCCCCGCGATACAAGTTATACTAGTTCGTTCGTCGTTTTTTTTTTAAATTATATAATGTACGAAGAAAATATAGCCTGACCCTTTATGCTAACTTTTATTATTGGCAAGAGCAACGACAGAGTTTCCTCTCGGCTCCTCTCGTGAAATAGCTTTTCGAACTAACCGAAATATTAAAAAGGTCTTATCCGATTAATCGAAAACCTTAATAAACATCCAGATTTATTCGATAAAAATACATTTTGATGTGATTTATTTAAAACTACCACATTGTACATTGTCTTCGTATTCTTCTCCACGCGAGTTAGCGCGTACGAATGCGCGCACAAGAGCAAAAATAACCGGTGACATTTGCAAAGGAATCGAACTATTTAGTATCGCAACTAAGCCAACTATTGTGTTTTTCTTATACAGCCAACGCGGCCAGATGAATTGTTAGAATGTTAATTACGTGTAATAATTCAGAAATGTCGTGACATTTTAGAACAAAACATACATTACTCTGGCAGAAATTCTTACCAGCATTCAATATCAAGGAATGTTGGCGAATTATTAAGAGTTTGCGTGAAATTCCTAGTTGGTTCGTTAACTGTAAATTACATATAAAAAGGTGATTATTTTACTTTATTATCCATCTCTCTGATGGAGCTCACAGTAAGCGACCATCGGGCTCTATGAACAGGCTTAAAGTTGCCAAAGGGCATAAACTACGAGTAGTATGCCTGTGAGATCGAATCAGAAATGAGATACGCAAGAGAACCAGAGTTACCGACATAACCCACTGGATTACCAAACTTAAGTGGCAGTGGTCGGCGCGCAGGACCGACGCCCGATGGGGCAGGAAAGTCCTCAAATGACGTCCGCGTTTTGGAAAGCGCAGTGCTGGTAGGCCCCACACTGTGGACCGACGACCTGATTAAGGTCGCCGGAAAACGATAGATGCGGGCGGCCCAGGACCGGCCTTTGTGGAATACTTGGGGGAGGCCTATGTCCAGCAATGGACGTCGTTTGGCTGAAATGATGATGATGATGATGAAAGGGCAATACACTACGAGTAGTATGCCTGTGAGATCGAATCAGAAATGAGATACGCAAGAGAACCAGAGTTACCGACATATCCCACTGGATTACCAAACTTAAGTGGCAGTGGTCAGCGCGCAGGACCGACGCCCGATGGGGCAGGAAAGTCTTCAAATGACGTCCGCGTTTTGGAAAGCGCAGTGCTGGTAGGCCCCACACGGTGGACCGACGACCTGGATAAGGTCGCCGGGGAGCGATGGATGCGGACTGCTCAGGCCCGGCCTTCGTGGAAATCCTTGGGGGAGGCCTATGTCCGGTCGTCTTTTGTCTGAAATGATGATAATGATGAGTTGAAAGTTTTCCTGCTACTGGCTTCATGTAACGACTACCATAGATAAGATAATGGTTGCCAGGAGCGACAGCTTATCCTCCGAAGCATGGAGGAGGTCACACTCCCAACATCTGGCGTAGCCGTTGCTTGATCTGCAGACCGATTGCATTCCGCACCACTGAAGTATAAGCGACCAAGGAGAAGGTCTCTCTAAGGTATCTCTCTCTCTCTCTCTCTACTCGGCCCATAGATAACCCACTGCTGAGTCAGGCCTCCTCAAACAATATGGAGGGTAATTAGCCTACTGTGCGGCGCTGGCCAGGTTAACACAGGGTTTCGTTTTAAGTCTAAGCGAATAATTTCTAATATTTGACTATGCTACAAGTTTGTGCGTGTTATTGCGTTCACTAATCTGTCAGACTTGTTTACACCACCATCATTGTAACCCTCATAATTAAAAGAGCAACCATGGTGTTTCGTGGCGGCTCTTCTCTGTGGAATGGCATTCCGAACCGGTGGTAAAAACTAAAGTATTAATCGTCTCCGTAGAGCGAGAAATAATTAAGTCTCCCAAAATATGTAGTTAATTTTCGACCTACGGTGTCACCAACTTAGGTTGAAAATGGCCAAAAACTTTTTAAGACTTAGTTAATTCTTCCTATACAGAGACGTAATTATATTTCTTTTAAAAATAAGAATTGATGTGGTATATTTTTTGACTATTTGAAAGCATTGACAAGAATTTATTCGAATAAAAAGCTTTTAATTTTTGCCACCAGTGCCACCTATCTTGATGACGTTTACGAAGGTTCCCGCTAGTGGTTTGGCTCGATACTGGAATAATAGTGATAACCAGGGCGCACTTCACCATCGTCTTGCGACCGTGGACTCCGACATACCCCAGCCCCGTCTCGGCTGGGGTCATATTAAAGGTTTCCCCACTATAAAAAAAAAGAAAATAAAAAGGGTTTCGTATTAAGTTATGGTACATTGTAAGGGACGGTGGGACTGTCCGTTTGGTGACGGATTTAGAATACACAATGTCACCAACCCACTTTATCCCGAGGGTGTCGTAAGAGGCGACTAAAGGAGCGCAAAAGGCAGATCGCCTAGCCATATGAGAAGGAAAACTTGATGCAAACCCTTTGCCAATCCGTCTTGCCAACGTGGCACAGTTAATTTCCCTCCATGAATTTGGAGGAGGCCCGACTTAGTAGTGAGTCAGATACGGGCTGAAACAACGACGATATAAAGGAAGGTGTATTCCAAAATATGGTTTTGATCTAGTGACGTCCAGATTTAGACCAGAGTCCCGGTGTTGCCGTCCTTTCGTCTAGAAGTTGCTTTTTGTCCAACAGTGGGTTGTTTAACCCTTGGATCTTGAACTGTGCGATCTCCGGACAAGCGAGAGCGAATACCCATACCATGCACACATGAGCATTCACCATGTTCACTATAAATCATACCGCTGTATTTGTGATCGCCAAAGGGTAGTGAGGGGCTTAGGTTGGTATCGATACCAATGTATCGATAGTCTCCTAAAATTATGGTCATCCTAATTTGGGTAAAATATTTTGAAGCGAATAATAAAATCAATTAGATCGTTAGTTTAGAATATATATTATCACCACCCCATTAAATACTGACGGTGTCGTAAGAAAGAAAGGAAATTACAAAGTAGAAAACCTAGCCACTAGAAAAGCAAAACTTGAAACTAATCCCTGTGCCAACCCGTCTGGCCAGCGTGGCGCTAATTTCCCTCCTGTTATTGGACGATGCCCTCAGCAGTGGGTCTTTTACGGGTTAATTAAGTAATAAAACATTGATCATGCCTTAAGGAAATGGTTAGATTAGAGTAAGAATGTTTTAATAGTTTTAAATATTCTAGAAAATTCTAAATCAAATCTTATGAGAAGGAAACCTTCATATAAAATTGGGTATTGTATACGGTGGTCAACACCCAATTTCTTGATTTCATTTGTGATGTTGTATGAGGGTTGTAAGTCGTAAAAGAAGAAAACCTGTACGGTAATTTTCCTCTAGACATTTGGAGGAGGTCCAGCTCAGGAGTGGGTCATTTATATGCTAAGACATATCAACCTACTCGATCCAACTACATAATTACAAAAATAACTGACGGCTATTACAATTATCGATAAAATGTCCTATCCCCAATCAACAATGTGTGCATTTATAATCACACAATTTGCCCATGTGTGCGTATCGATGCATTTCTTTCTCGTATTGTAATTTATTGGTGTGTAACGAAGTTAATTATTACAATTTTTGTATTAAACGTTGGAAATTATTTTTAGTTGCCGCAGATGCAGTCTTGTGCGGAGTTTTTACTGAGAAACAACGTTGCCAACCCGTTTTTGCACTTATATTGTATTGATGGCATTACGATGTTTTGTGTGATCGAATGCAATGATTAATATTCTGCTATCGATTCAGTTTCTGTTAATAAGCACCCGTTTTAAGTAAAAACCTCTTTTGTAAAGATCTTGTATTTTAATTAGTAATCTTTGAACGGCTATAATGTTAACCCAGCGTTAACTAGATAGGTGCTATATATTTTACCTGAATGACTGTCGATCTAATTGTCGGTGACGTCATTGCTCCTAAACATTTTGAATATCAAAACTACATTTCTAGATAGAAGAATGATATTAAAAAACTTAAAAATACTAATAACTAAGAACAGACTACCTCTAAAACTTAAAAACAAAAATTTAATATTGTTATTAATCTACATAGTTTAAAACAAAGTCGCTGTCGCCTGCCCGTCCCTATGTATGCGTAAATCTTTAAAACTACAAAACGGATTTTGAAGCGGTTTTTTAAATAGATAGAGTGATATAAGAGGAAGGTTTTTATGTATAATACATGCATAATATTGTAGAGAAACTGCTAAATTTAGATGTTCATCATTGCACCTGTGCGAAGCCGGGGCGGGTCGCTAGTCTTATATATAAAAATGAACGTTTGTATTTATGTCCTACAGAGAATAGTACACTATGCATTTGATCATGTGATGATCTACAGCAAAAGTGTTTAGCACGAGCCCAAGAAGGATTTGTGGATAAAAAAAAATGAAAATGTGTGTAATGTCTTTCATGGCGTAGCAACGCGTGCAGGGTACAGCATCAACATAGGATGGGTTGGTGACAATAAATGTATTGTATATCCGTCACCACGCAGACTGGTGGATTAGGTCCAACTGCAGAAGGACCTCTGCCTTCTAGAATCATCATTTCAGCCAAAAGACGTCATCTGCTGGATAAAGGCCTTCCCCCAAGGATTCCCACAAAGGCCGGTACTGGGCCACCCGCATCCATCGTTTTCCGGCGACCTTAACCAGGTCATCGATCCTATCTTTCAAGTTAGATCAAACTGCACACGGTGTACAAATTTGATTAAAATCGGTTAAGTGGCTTAGGAGTCTATCGCTGACAAACAACGTGACGCGTCTACGTTTCAGCCCATGAGTGACCCACTACTGAGTCGGGCCTCCTCCAAATTTATGGAGGGAAATTAGCCTACTGCGCCACGCTGGCAAGGTGGGTTGGTGCAGGGTTTGTATCAAGTTTTCCTTCTCTTGTGGCTACGTGATCTGCCTCTTGCGTAACCTTAGTCGCCTCTTACGACACCCTCGGGACGGTATGGGTTGGTGACACTGTGTATTCTAAATCCATCACCACACGGACACGTGACGCGTAATTTGTATATGATATACATGTTTTTTCTATTTCGTAAGCTATTCATGTGCTTGCATTTCACATTATTCAGTTATAAACATCCATCCATTACTCGAAACCTTCACACTAGTAACTATTACTAAGATATATTACTAAGAATAAAAGTAACATGTGTGCATAAATTAAATGCTATTCTTAAACCAAGACAAATCGCAAAAAACTTACGCAGATTAACCCTGCGACGCGACCTCAGCCACCCTTCGTTTCATTTCAATTTCCCACGTTTCACCCCAATTTTAGGGTTATCTACGCGCAAGCATTAAAAAATAGATCACTTTAGAATTGCTATCATTATTCTTTTATTTTCAAAAGAAGCGTTTTTTTTTTCTTAAAAATCTGTGAAAAGTTTTGACCCCGATCTCATGATGAGGTCGACCCTGTGAACTGGGTATTTTTTATGTGTAACCTGGTGTAATTTTGAAATTCGATCTGGTTTTTTTTTAATATTGATCAGGTTAATGTTGGTGAGAATCTTAATTTATTAGGTTATTTATGGACAGATATCATCTGTTCATCAATTCATCGAAGGAACTTAGCCTATTGTGCCATACGGGTTGAGACAGGATTTGGTATCAACAACCTGGGACGGGATGCCCTCTGATAGTCGTAACCCATCAAGGCGCCACAGTAGAATGGTTTCTCGCGAACCTGTGGCATCTCAAACAAGACGTAGACCGCTGGGGTTTTAGTGGGTAGTCGAGTGACAGCGAATCCAGAAAAAAAAGGATTTCGTATAAACCCTTCGACCATGCTGTCACATTGCTTTGATGGGGTGGCTATGGTGCCTTTTGGATACCTTGGGGTCATACCGGCTCATGGTCACTCATACTGGACGGCCCACGGGCAAAGGCCAGACGACGAGTAGCACACAGAGTCTTGGTGGGTTACTCTCTGTCCTCAGAGTTGCCTTGCGAGCCCTAAACTGCTGCAGCGCTCTACAGAGTCCGCAGGAGTTGGCTGCTAAGCCGGAGGCTTGAAAGCCGTGGATTCTGCTAGGCCGCTATGTTACAGACGGAGGCGGTGGATTGGGTTGAGAAGGAGGACGCTCTGGCTGACCCGTACCTCCTACTGCTAGAGGCTGAAGGTGGGTCGGGGAATACTTACACATAAAGTTCATGTTGGCAAATAATACTACGACTACGAGTCAGCCCATAAATGACCCACTGCTGAGTCGGGCCTCCTCCCATCATAGGAAGGGTAATTAGCCTACTATGCCACCCTGGACAGACGAGCTGGCACAGGGTTTCGTATCAAGATTTCCTTCTCTTCCTAGGCTAGGTATTCGGTGGGTATTCGGCCATGTCATTTCTTTCCGTCGGCTCTTACGGCACCCTCAGGATGAAATGAGGTCGTGACACTATGTATATGTATTTATTTATTTCCACTTACATAGCAACAATTCAATAAAAAATTGAACATGTACGAGTACAATCACTACATAGTATAAAACAAAGTCGCTGTCGTCTGTCCGTCCCTATGTATGCATAAATCTTTAAAACTACGCAACGGATTTTGAAGCGGTTTTTAATAGATAGAGTGATTCAAGGGGAAGGTTTATATGTATAACCCACCCCCGCTTTGCACGGGCGAAGCCGGGGCGGGCCACTAGTAAATTAATAAAATCCAACATCCTATAGCTGCATTAATATCGTTGTGATATTTTTGTGCAACAAAATAGTAGTAAAAAAACACGTAATTTTTATCTTAACGATTTATTCATTACCAGTGGCCCGCCCCGGCTTCGCCCGTGCAAAGCGGGGGTAGGTTATACATATAAACCTTCCTCTTGATGATTCAAGAGTTACGTTTCACGAGTTACGAGTTCAAGAGAGATACGGTTTTTTTTAATAGATAGTTATCTCTACCTATTAAAAAAAACCGTATCAAAATCCGTTGCGTAGTTTAAGATTTAAGCATACATAGGGACGGACAGACGACAGCGACTTTGTTTTATAATATGTAGTGATAGTGAAGATACTGATTTCATCCACAAAACACTCGTGAGCTAAATATTCCATTTAACTTCAACATTACCTACCTTGTCAACTTTTGAAAGTGTAAAGAAATATTATCTACTATCGATATTTCTTTACACTTTATCTACTATCGATATTTCTTTACACTTTCAAAAGTTGACCCTTTCCATTATTTCTTACAAAATTATAACACCTATTGACCCTGGGTCACACAAATATCGCATTACCATTCCAAGACGCCATTTCCCGGATTTGAACCCTTAAATTCGCAAGCATATCGAATTATTCCAGTGACCTCTTTTCAGTAAAATAGGCCCACAATGACCCCGAGAATTCTTATGCAATGACTTATGACCCCAATCTTTTTTCTATTTACCTTTTTTGTCAGCAATGGTCAAAAGGGGCATCTTGGCCACGAATGTCGCGTGGACAATGGTTTCTGATTACTAAAGCAAAAAATGGCGATCGCTTAAATGGGAAGAAAAAACGTTGGATTTGTGTTTTTGTAATCAAATTTTACGGTTACATTGGTGATTTTATTGTAATTGTTATGAAGTACAAAGTGAAAACGGAAAAACAGGTCTTATTGTAATATGATTTGAAAGTACGGTTTATTTGTGATCTTATTATAAAGTTGTTATCGCTTTGGTCAAGCTGAAAAATTTATAATAAATCACTAATTAAGACATTGTTTTATTAATTCACAACACTAAATTGTATTTGATATAATATTATGAAAATAGTTTCATAATATTAGACAGGCTTAGGTAGACTAACTTAATTTTCAAAACGATTCTATTAAAATAGTAATAAAAATACAATAGTAAAAAAGGAATCTAATGACGAAGCATCTTTTATCCGAAAACCGTTAGAAAACCCACACAGAAATCGCCTACAAACTGTAAAATGTCTATAAAAATCTCAAATTACTGCAAACAGTTATAAATCAAAGTGCGAAAAATGCAAAAAAAAAACTATCTCACGCGTCCCAGCATCATCTGTTGGCAAAGGGGTTGAATTCGGTGATTTTTAAAAATCTCCACAATAGCGGTACCCTTGCTAAACAGTTGCGCGAAAAAAATGCGGAAGATATCGTCTTTCTAGCGAAAAAAAAAGATTAAAAAGCGTATCTAACTCTTTCCCATGGGTCTTAACCTTGGCGAGGGTTTTTGTCAAAAATTGAGACACCTTTGCCATCTTTACGGGGTTTTTTTGTAAGAATCTAGTTGTTTTCTGTGCTTTATAGATGAGCAAGGGTGAGGGGTCGGGCCCTCGCGGCCTCGTCTTTGTGTTCGCGTTAAGATTCAGCAGGTGGGTCAGATTGTACCCCGATGCCATTTTCGGGTTTAAATAAAGACTCTCTTTTTAATACTTCGTATAATTAAATGATGGCGCATCTTAAAATTATGATTATTACTAGACTTTAGGACTTTAGGATCATCTTTGAATTTTAGTTTTAGAGCTATGTTGTAATTACTAATAAGTACTAGGTACTACTCAGCCCATAAATGACCCACTGCTGAGACGGGCCTCCTTCCATAACAGGGAGGGTAATTAGCCAACTAGGAATTGACTGCCTCGTTGGTCTAGTGGTTAGATGTGCCGCCTTTGGATCAACGGGTCCCGGGTTCGATTCCGGGGTCGGGCAAGTGTCTTTGTCTAAACCAGAGGCACTGGCTCGGAGTCTGGGTGTCATTTCTATCTATAATATGTATGTATTTACAAAAAAAAATGTATATAAGTAGTTTATCATCCATCTCGTTACCATAACACAAGCATTAAGTTGCTTAACTTGGGACGAGATGGCGTTGTGTGAAATGTCCAAGGATATTTATTTATTTATTATAACTGTGCCACGCTGGCCAGACGGGTTGGCACAGGGTTTCGTATCGAGTTGCGTCTTGCGGCTAGGTTTTCCGCCTTGTCATTTCCTGTTGTCGGCTCTTACGACACCCTCAGAATGGAATGGGATGGTGACACTTTGTATTCTAAATCCGTCACCACTCGGACAAATGTGTTAACGTATGTAATATATGTCATGTCCAAAACTAAAAAAAACATCATAACTGCATCTTCATCATTCGTCGTTTCAGACCATAAGAGACCCACTACTGAGTCGGGCCTCTTCCAGTTTTATGGAAGGAAATGAGCCTAGTCATGGTTGCCACAGGGTTTGTATAAAATTGTTCTTTTCTTTCGACTAGGTGGTCTGCCTCTTGCGTTACTTAGACGCCTCTTACGACACTCTCAGCACAGCATGGGTTGGTGACATTATGTATTTAGAATAACCGTCATCACACGGACCGCACTATTTTAATCAAACCATAGGTACAGATTTAAGAACCAAAATGAAAATTTTATTCGAATAAATTCTTACAAATCCTTTCAAATAGTTAAAAATCTAATTTATTAACGTTTTAAAAACAAAAATAAACTAGTACTTCACATTAGTATTTCTGTATTGCCAGTAACCAAGTGATAATGTGAATTTGTAGTTTATTTTTGTTTTAAAATCGTTAATAAATTGTTTTAAAGAACACAATATCAAACAAAGGACTAGAAGCGTACGATGTAAAAAGGCATGTTATTAATTTTTGAGATTACGAACGATCCAATAATTAAAACGACGGAACGGTATTCTAATAAGCAGAGATAGCTCCCGTAAAAAAAAGAATACCAAAAAATGAATTTAAAAAAAAATCATTTATCTTTTCCACCGGTTCGGAATGCCATTTCACAGAGAAGAGCCAGCAAGAAACTGCATGGTTGCTCTTAATTGAAAGGGTTACAACCAAAGGGTACAGCAAAAGACTTTCTCTATATGATTTTTATAGATAGATAATGTATTTAGTATCCTTCCGAGTTCAGCTTGCATCCCTCACGCGCGGAGTCCCGAACGCCTCGAATTTCCGAAAACGCCCAGTTTTTTGTGGCAGCCGTCATTTTCGGAAAATTGCCCGCCACTGTAATTATACCTATTTCGATTTGAAACTTTTTCGAACATAGCGATCGGTAATCGTTGTCATTTTTTTTAAAAACTCGGTTCGTTGCATTCCAATATTCGAAATTTAATTTTGTAAATAAGAAAAATGAATGTTCTGTGACGTTTTGTTAACGTTTTTATAAAATTGTTCTTGGTTTAATTTTATTGTTTTATATATTTACTAGCAACCCGCCCCGGCTTCGCACGGGTGCAATGATGAACATCAAAATTTGCCAGTGTTTCTCTACAATATTATGCATGTATTATACATAGAAACCTTCCTCTTGAATCTATTAAAAAAACCGCTTCAAAATACGTTGCGTAGTTTTAAAGATTTAAGCATACATAGGGACGGACAGACGACAGCGACTTTATTTTATACTATGTAGTGATTTCATATAAATGGAGGCCTATGTCATAAGTAAATTTATTTGGTGTGTAAATAGAAATTCGAACCAAACAAGATTATTTGTTTATGGTCTCTAGAGAGAGTAAATTGACTTACTGTGTATGATGTGATGGGATTTAGAATTTAAAGTGTCACCACCCCATTCCATCCGGAGGGCTTCGTTTGGCATGGGAGGGTAATTAGCCTACCGCACCACGGCCACCAATTTCATAGTTTTCCGTTAAAGTCATTCTTGCACCTTTATGAATAACATTTTAATCCACATACAACCTAGCACTGGCCTGCAAATTGCAAAAAACGTAAAAAAAATTGAATTTCGCGGTCTACCCTGGAACATTCTCCTTAATCATAATAGTTTATTCATAACCGAAGTGTATTATGTATGTTCCTGTCCTTTTCGTTTCGCTATCCAATGACAAGTACAGAGATATTTTAAAACTTGGTTATGAACTATGATGACAGTGTTTATGAATAATACCGTAAGTCTTTCTAAATTTTTTTTTTAAATCCATGATTGGCACAATAGAAATTTAATCAGAATACTAACAGCTGTAACGGAATGACATTTCCAAGTAGTAAGGGCTATTTAAAACTATTATAACCCAACGAACGACACTAACTTTGCGTTTAAGCTTAAAACTCATAAGGAGTCCGATAACGATGATAGAGGCACACCTAAAGGATCAAAAGACAAACAATTTGGAAGAAAAGGAAAGTCGAACAGTCTCTAAATTTGTTTCTTCTTTTAGCAATATAAAATTCCGTCTTGCTCATTAAAAAGAAACTTCGACACCCTCTCACTCACACATCTAACAAATGTTTTTAAATATGGAACGCAAAAAACGTTTGCCGCGCAAAATGTTTGGCATAGTTGCGCAAATATGCCAGTTTTGTTTAAATTTCGAAAATTAATAACGAACCGTCTGTCGACGCATTTTTCTGTCGCGGGTACTTTAATTAGAAATATTTTTTACAATACTTTTGGCATGGCTACCGAGAAACGCTAAATTTTGGTATAACATAACGTTTTAATTTTTTACATTGGATTTTGTGGAATTATTTGCTTTGAAGGCTACTTTTAGCAATGTAAAGAAAGACACTTATGTTGAATTATGAAAATCATGGTTATTAGACTAAGTGTGTTATTTATATTTTCAAATACTGATTTTTATTGATATGTTTTAAATTAGAAATAGACCCAATATTTATTTTAAATATGGGTGTCATACAATTACTTATTCCTTCATTTAATCATTCTCATTTAACCATTTGCCTGGTACGGCTTTGTTTGAACACAGCACCCATGTGTTACAAAGGTTAGGTAATTATACCTAATCGCCTAACTTACCAGAGTATAAAATCTTAACCCGTTCAAAACGTAACAACACACATAAAATCGCACAATGGCTGACGACAAGATTGATACAACATCCCGTATCGGCACATATCTGTTTTTTAATACAATGCACAGACTTTTTCTTGACGGTTTTTATTTCTTTCCTGTCGCAACACCCGGCTGTAACGTGACTCCGCAGTTTTGTCAAAATATTACACTGTATCGACCTTTTTTGATAAAATTACCCCTTTTTACCCCCTTTTTCTTTTCGTACGGAAGGGTTGACGTTTGGCGACGAAACGTGATACGTTTTTGCGATCGAAGATAACTGTAATGATAAGTTTACTTTTTAAAATCGGTATTCGCTGCTTTATTTTGGCATTCGAATAACAAACTTTCCGAATTTGATTATTGGGAAGGCCTGTTTCGAGTTAGTTTCCCCATTAGAAAAAAAAACTTCAAACGACTACTTTATAAATTCAGCATTCCAAATACAACTTTGAGATTAGCTCATTGAAAGAAGACTCTTTGGAATGAATGGTATTATTTCAAATTGTTTTTAGAAATTAATTTTGAGTTTTATTTTTTACTCTGGTAATGCTTTAGTTCGTTTTAAAACGTAAAATATATTTCTAAGTCGGTAGAAATTGATAATTAATTTCAAATTATCGGGGGTAGGTAGTTTGTTAACAGATAGACATAGCAAAGAGTTTAACATTGTTAAAAGTGTCCGCGAGCGTACTTGTCCTCTTTCGTTTATTTAGTAGTCAGACAGTTGGTGTTTTACTTGTCGCGTTTCGTTTAAACGAAAAGACGTTATATTAGGGATACATTGGTGTCGTAGTGATAGTGATGTCGCCGCCGCGTTACCGGAGATCTTCTGAGCGGTGAGTTTTTAAATCACTATTACAGCTTATAGTTTTAAAATTTCGTTCAATAGTATACTTAAGCGAATCGAGAAGTAAGTATCCTTCTACACGGTGCAAGTAGACGCGCAGTTTACATGCATGCATCATGAAAATGGCGGGCGAGTTTCGCGACTCTACCATGAACCAGAGCTAGCCTGCGATAATTCTAGCATGTCACTTGAGCAGGTTCCAGTAGTCTCTAACCTTAACGATTTTCGGCATTTCTAAAACTTTAGCGCAGGCTCTAGACACTACGTCTATCGAAATTGAAAAAAAAATCACACTATTATCCCGCGCTTTTTCTTGCGTTACTTGCACCGTGTACAAGCACCCTAAGAGTACATTGACTTTATATTATGTCAGCTTCATAGACTGTCATTAAATTTGGGGTCTACAGTAACTGTGGAAACTATTACTTAGTTATCATTTAAATATTTAAAGTTGGTCGGGTAGATTAATTACGGGCTAGGATCGTGATGCGGTTTCTGATCGACAAGGGAATGAATGTAAGGGAAGATGGAGTTCATTGTAGGCCCACGTGGTCTGTTCACGTGACTAATGCTCACGTGGTTATGTTTGATATATTGTGAACATTGTTACAATCGATTCGGTGATCAGATTATCGATATTAATCGATAGTGTCGAGGACCCGTTAGCTATCATTCGCCCGAAACGCAGCGTAGCATACAATCAACCCTAAAATAATTTTACCTTAAAACTATAAAACCTATAACGATAACTATTTTATCTGACTGTAAGTAATAACAAATTCCGATGTTATGTTAAGATGTTATGGGATGGCGACACTATGTATTCTAAATCGGTTACTGCATGGATACTTATTTTAATATTCTAAACGGAGTCTCTCCTAACATAAACTGTACCACAAGAAGAAAAGAATCCTTTTTCCATACTTTCCGTGATCCGTTATGTTATTCTAATCCATATTTTGAACGACTTCCATATTTGAAATCATTCAAAAGAACCAAATCCCCGTACGTACGAGTCACGTTCTAAATTTAAAAAAGTTTTCGTTTTTGTCAAATATGGAAGGGTTAAGTTAAAAACGTTCTATTTTCGAATTGTTAAAAAGTCCACATTGTATGGAATACGTCAAAACTTCATACGCCGTGAGATGTATGTAGTATAGGACAAAAAATCAGATAAGTTAACTTAATAGAGAAGTCTTCCGAACTGGTGGTAGTTTCAGCATAAATGTGAGTGGACGCAGAGATTGTGAGCGGAATTGCGGACGCGGAATTGTGTATGAAAGGTGTAAATTGAATGTATGTATGACGACTGATAGGTGTTTGTGGAGACTACCACCTAGTGTGGGACAGGGGTCGTAAGATGATAATGGTATTTATAAATATGACGATATAAAAGAGTTTTGTGATGAAACCTACGTAAATAAAGTTCCTTTGAGTTTAATTCGGTTTTACTCTTAATTACTACTTGCCTTCTTCCGTGCTGTCTTGACAAGCTTTCATACATAGTTTTTTTTTTATTTGACTAGATTGACTATCTATCCACTACTACTACTAAGCCCATATATGACCCACTGTTGAGTCGTTCCTCCTCCAGCCACATGCAGGGTAATTACCCTACACGTCTAGCCAGTAGGCTAGTTATCGGCCTTGACATTTCAATTTATCGGCTCTTACGACACCCTCATGATAGAATTGGGTGGTGACACCGTATATTCTTAATTCACCATGCGGATAGTTATTATCCAATGTCTATCTAATTCTCCTTAATACTTGTCTGAATTGGATTAGTCATTCCTTTTTGCCAAGCCAAGCACTAATTCGTACGATTTTCGTTTGGTACCTATTGACAGATTTAGAATACAGTGATGCTGACCCATTCCATTCTGAGGGTGTCGTAAGAGCTGACTAAAGAAATACAAGAGTCAGACCACCTAACCCCAAGAGAAGGAAAACTTGATACAACTCCTGTGCGAAACGTGGCATAGTATGCTTATTTCCCTCCATGAATTTGGTGGAGGCCCGACTCAGTAGTGGTAGTGAAACGATGACGACGATCTAGTATGCGTGTGTATTTTTGATGTCTCGTTACTGATGCACTTACTCATCTCAATTGTCCTACTATTCATTAACCTAATGTTGGCCAGACAGTTTAGTAATCATTTGGTCAGTTCATCAGTTCATCAGTTTAGTAATCATGGTGACAACATTTTCCACAAATCCGTCACCACACTAATATTTTTGGTTTACTCTGCCAATCAACCTATACTACAACGCGTTATTCCTTTTTCGAATACGAAAGACACAGGAAGCACGAGTTTTTGTTACTTCCACGTCTCGGCTGAACCTATTCGGTATATCTATCTCTGTCTGACATCTCCATTTTAATGTGACAAGACAGAGACAGATGCCTCATTCTCAGGTGTGTTGACAACAACAGATGTACAACTGGGCGAGCATATTACACAATTACAATTCTATTTAATTATATTTTTTCTCGCGTCATTTGTAAAGAGCGTGGGTGTGCGTTAGTCAGCTTATAGATCGAGATCCCAGGGCCGTCAGCCGTTATATTATTGTACCCTGAGACGTAAAAGAGGTAGTATACGAAAGACGTCTGTCTGTGGTACCGTAGCTCATGAACGGATGAACCGATTTTGATTTTGCAAAGGTGTGTTAATAGATCGGGTTTTAAGAGAAGGGGTAAGGCTAAATTAGGTGTTTTAAAGTTCATTATTAAATTAGTTATTACTATCAACGGTGCGGTGACGGATTTAGAATACATTGTGCCACCCCATTCCACCCTGAGGGTGTCATAGGAGCCGACAAAAGGTCTTAATTATAAGGTCGAACACCACAAGAGACATGAGGTTTCGTATAAAGTTTTCCGCAGGGACCCGCAGGAGGCCCGACCCACCAGTGGGTCATTTATGGGCTGACAGTTATGATATATCTAATTATCAATTTAAAAAAAACATATTTTTGATGATAAGAAAAAATAACCATGTATAGTAGGCGCGCGAGTTCATGTCCATCCTGAGGAATGCTGTAATGCTGAGACCTAATTAGTTATAGTAATGTCGATAATAACTACCGATTTGTTCAACAGCTGTAAATTTGCTATATTGTAATCAAAGGTAATTTTGCAAATTATGTAACAAAATAATTGTGATAAGTAATTACTTATTTAGGCCCCCACGGACATGAACTCGCGCGCCTATAATAGATTATTGCTACAGCTGAACTAAAAATAGTGACGTTCGGCTTATAGAATAGAGATAGAGATGAAAATAAGAGTGAAAATTGCTCATGCTCTAAAAATATCATCGTATTATAAGTTGAATAACTTAATCCTGAAATTTAACAATAACATCTATTAATGAATCACGACCTGCGATGTCTGCAGCATGAACACTATACCGCCCTCTTAATAATGTTAAGAAAATTATGTTCTGAGCGTAACCGAATAGAAAAGTTCTAATAAAGAAGATCTAATCCCGAGTAGACGCCATATTTGTTTTTAAGAATACCAAAAGCAAGTATATAATGTCCTTTTTTAAAACTAACTATTTTCAAAAGACCTGCATATTGTTTTTCTAGAAAAAATATATCGCTTTCCTTTTTGTATCTGACTTTATATAAAAGAAATATAGTATTTTCATTTAACAAACACACATAAGCGCTTACACAGACACACACACTATGGTGCTACCATTATCTCTTTCCACCAACTTTAATGCATACTCTAGAAAATGTTTACAGAAGTAGAATACATGTCCTAGACTGTATTAAATTACGCTACGAATTGTACTAGAAAAAAAGTCTAATAAAATCCACTCGTGCAAAGCATGACCGGTTTGCTAGTTTATTAGAAACTTGTATTTAACGTAAGACTGAAATCAATGTATCACAAGGTTTTTTTTATTTGGTTGATTAAAAAAAACCGGCGGCCCTATCAACTATTAAACCTCTTAGAACAATCGACGCTTTTCGAAATGTCATGTCTGGCTAAGGCCCGTTACTCGCTGAAATTATATTTGACTTGTTAATTCAGTTTTGTAGGTGGGTTTTATTTGGTAACATTTACTGAGAAAGTTTATTGTTGGCAACTCATTAGACGTATGTTAATCTAACGCTACTGTTTCTTGGGTAATATTTAGGATTAGGCAGATATAGATAGATAGATTTTTACCCGTGTGGGGACGGGTCAGAATATAAGACATCCCCACCGCACGCTGGGAAAAAACGCGTGTTCTAAAAGTCAACAAAACCCAGCACGCTTGGTGGTAGGATCGAATGGTCCGCCCGGCTAGCTACCACCCTCACATCTAAGTCATCTAAGCCAAGCAGTTTTACTGTGTTCCGTCGTGTGTATGTGAGAGCACCGGCCCGACAGGGCATTTCCTTGAATTGCCTGCCCCATCTTAGACCATGGCGTTGCTTTCCATCACGCAAGCCTAGGTTCAAAGGCATTCAAGTAATTGGTAAAAAAAAAAATAGATACCTACTACTTAGCCTATAGATCACCCACAACTGGGTCGGACCTCCTCCTGAACATAGAGAAGAAGTTAGAATAGAAAAATAGTTTCGGAAGACGTTGCCTATTGGAGAGGCGTCAAGAAATTCTTATCCTTTGTCTTTTTAACCCCCGACGCAAAAAGAGGGGTGTTATAAGTTTCACGTGTCTGTCTGTCTGTGTGTCTGTCTGTCGGTCTGTCTGTCGGTCTGTCTGTCTGTCTGTCTGTGGCACCGTAGCTCGCGAACGGATGAAGCAATTTCAATAAAGTTTTTTTTGTATGAAAGGTGAGTTACGGGCGAGTGTTCTTAGACATGTTTGATGAAAATCGGGTGAGCCGTTTAAAAGTTATGAGGGGTGAAAGTGGGGAGGAATAACCGAATGTCTGCAAATATAATCGAGTGGGGTCTCAAATGAAAACGCATCACGTGCAATTTAACAAAATCTACATTATAATAAGTATGTACCTATAAAAAGTAAAAATAAAAATAAATACTTCGCGTTGGGGGACCAGGGGTCAGGTAATAAATAAGTGGGAGTGGTCCCCCAATGCGAAGTATTTATTTTTGTTTTTTACTTTTTAAAGGTTATTGTGTCGGGGGTTTATTTAAATTTTTAATTTAATTTTTTATACACTGTTCTTCATAACTCCGACGCTCCTCTATATCCACGTCAACGCTTTGCGTGTCTTGTCCCCAGAAGTAAGCCTTATCGCTCCGCATCTTCCCTCTTACTTTTCATCCCGCGGAATACACGTCACGTTTTTTATAAAGCGAAACCCCTGCTCTTGTATAACCCATATCGCGGGGGCAGTTTCAAACATGTAACTCACGAACACAAATTACTCCCAGATTCCCGACTCCAGAATCGAACCCCCGAACACTAAAAAGGCGGCTTAGTTGTACTTCTTAACCTTATATCATAATTTGAGTTTGAAACCCTCAGTTTGAAATGAGGTGATGATGCAATGGTTTGCAAAGTCATCAAACAGAGGCCCTTCGTACACAAGGCTAAGCAAATCGTCGATGCTCAACGATTTTAGTTTTCAAGCGACTACCGCCATACACATCCATTGAGGCTGGTACACTAGTCGCGTCGCCGACATTCGTCCCGCGACTCGCTTTGTATGGCAGTAGTCGCTTAAAGACTAAAATCGTTGAATATCGAAGATTTGCGTAGCCATGTGTACGAAGGACCTAAGAGTGGTGTAAGTACACACTTCTTTGCAAAGTTCTGTTCTCTGCTAAATCTAATTATTTTGGAACAAAAGCTTCTAACCACTAAACGCGAATCACATAAATGATTTAAACCAAACCAAAATCGGAACTTAAAAATTCAACAAAGAACCCGAAATACAATATCTCATTATAAAGCAAAAAAAAATAGTATAATGAAAATACGAGATTTGACCCAAAAAAACGCACCCTCTATCAAAGGGTTATGGAAAGAGACAGCGAATGTTTGTACGCGGATAGAAAGAGACGAAGATACCAGTCAACCCTTTCGCCGCACCTGGGCTCGCTTTTTATCGTTAACGTTTTGTGTTGAAATTTAAAAAAAGTGCAATATTTCTCTTTGTTATAGGTCAATATTGATTTTATGGGCTCAAATAGACGATAGCACAATATAGTTCGTTATGTCACATAGTTTAAATGAGGCCATTACTTTTTGACCTAAAAATAGGTTGACAGTTGTCTATGATCTTTTGTGGCAGATAAAAAATGTGTTTTATTTTTCCTAATATAGCAGATAGCGCCTGGCTCATTATTAAATAACACTCTTATTTATAAGCTTCTGCACACAGCTTTGCCTGCGTAGATTTTAATCCATGTTTTTTTTAATTTAGGACGAAGACGTTGAGGAATTCTACAAATTTATAGATCATAAAAATCGGCTATTCCTGAGTTTTATGTAGCGGAACTAACCCGAAGTTATTTGTGTAATACTAGTTTTTGCGCACGGCTTCGCCGGCCTGGGCTTCTCACCCGTGCTTATCTCGCCTTCGCATACTGAACTGATTTCCATTTATGTGGAACCAATACCAATCGAAGAAAAAATAAGAATATTTCTAATCTAAACATTTAACCGTATCAACAAACCGTCGATTGAAAATACATAGAACTGCTAGCTAGGGTTGGCTCACTCTAACGTGTCTTTGATGGATACAAGCTGTATGCTGCCTATCTACCCTCTTGAACATATAGCGACCAGAATTTTCTACATACTTTACACAATATACCCGAAACATCGTAACTATAAAGAAATATCGCCTACAATACTACATTCGGTGTCAGACCACATATTACAAATACGAGAATTACCAAAAAGTCCTACACCGCGATAGTGAAGTGTACAGAGCAATTCGCACGGTTAAGAAATCCCCGACTACAGTTATCGGGGGATAGGTGCCGCGGCCCCCTGGCATACCACCTGGTCTGGCTGGATGATCATCCCTTTGCGCCTAAAACTCTTTACAGGCGTGCCGGTCGAACATTCCGATAAAATCTCAGAAAGCAACCCAAAGCAAAGCTCACGACACAAATTGATTACGATTGTTATGAGCAAAGCAACTTTTATATATAATGTTAAAAATATAAATTAAAACGTCTCAATGGGGCAAAGATAGCCAAGTTAATGTTAAAATGGCGGCCATAAAGGTCACTGCACACTGAAGTCGTGGCCCATAAATGACCCACTACTGATTTGGGCCTCCTCTAACTCGCGCAGAGTAATTAGCCTACTATGCCACGGTAGCAAAAGGTGTTGACATTTGGGTGTCGTAAGTGCCGTATCAAGGACCGCAAGAGCCACACCGCCGCAAGAGAAAACAAACTTGATACATACTACGACCGCCTCCTTGGTCTAAGGCGCAAAATACACAGAAGCGATGAAAGATTCGGATACGATGCGGATGAGAGACGGATACGGCACCGATGCGACTTAAATTACATATAAAAGGCAAAGATCTGCTTGGTTGCTCAAACTTGTATTCGTACTGTATAACAAGCGATACGTGCTCTTCACACGGCGGTCGGTCCCAACTGCAAGCGAGGTGGCGCGGATTCTCAAGTGATAAATCCGCACCGCATCCTTTCTGTGTAGTTTACGACGCATCTCTTTCATACATTTTGTACGAATAAAATTTGAAGCGACAACAAATCCGATCCACATGCGCATCGTATCCGAATCTTTCATCGCTTCTGTGTATTTTGCGCCTAACAATGCCGCAACAGGACGCGAGTTTGAGCACCCCGGGGAAGTTTAGTGGGAGGGACAGTCCCACAATCCCCTCGCTGGCGACCCCGTGGCCGGCGAGGAAGTCCATAAAGGATTTTACCCCGGGTGAACATAAAAAAAGGGGTTATATGGGCCGCCTTTACATCAACGGGTCCCGGGTTCGATTCTAAATCAGAGGCACTCGCTCGGAGTCTGGGTGTCATTTGTGTTCGTGAATTACATGTTTGTAAACTGCCCCCGCGGTACAGGTCATACCAAGAGCCGGGTGTCGTATTTAAATAAAATACTGCCTTGTTTGTCTAGAGGTTAGATGTGCCTTTGGATTACGGGTCCCCGGTTTGATTCGGGGGTCGGGCAAGTCTTGGAGTAAACCAGACGACCAGACGCACTTACTCTGAGTCTGTGTCTAACTACAGAGTTTCTTGCCGGCTCTTCTCTGTAGAGCAGCCTTCCGAACCGGTGGTAGTTTCGGTATGAATGTGAGTGAACGCAGGGAGTGTGAGCGATCAGGGGAGATGGAGGGATTTTAGGAGTGAAGAGTTGTGTGTGAAAGGTGTAAATGTAGGTATGACGACTGATAGGTGTGTGTGGAGACTACCACCTAGTGTGGGACAGGGGCCGTAAGATGATAATGGTGTTTATAAATATGACGATTTATAAGAGTTTTGTGAAGAAACCTACGTAAATAAAGTTCCTTTTGAGTTTTGAGTTTGTCTTCGTTTATAACATGTTTGTAAACAAAAAAACCCTCGTTAAATAGGTTTTAGATAGTGCAGGGATATCGTTTAAAAACCACTCGGTGTCATCCCATTAACAAACGTGACACAGTAGGTTAATTGCCCTCTGTGAATTAAGAGGAAGCCCGAACCAGTAGTGGATCATTTGTGGGCTGATCTTCAGTATCAGTCATTTTAACATTAGTTATCTTTGTCCCGTTGAGACTTCTTAATTTATATTTTTTGGTTGGCGCAGTGGTTGAGCGATCGATTGCTGCGATCGATTGAGCGATCGATTGCTGCGATGATGTCGCGGGTTCGATTCCCGCACGGAAGAAATATTTGTACGACCTACAAGTATTTGTTCCGGGTCTGGGTGGGGTGTTTTCTATCTATAATATGAATGTATTTCCAAAAAAAAAAATTATATAAGTAGTTTATCATGCATCCCGTTACCATAACACAATCATTATGTTGCTTAGCTTGGGACGATATGGCGTTGTGTGAAATGTCCAAGGATATTATTATTACATATAAAAAATGGAAATTATTATTAAACTAGCAGACCCCGCAAACGTTGTTTTGCCATATATATATATCGCTATTAGAATTGAGGTTGATCGTAGATGGGTGAAAATGTAGGGTTGTATGTATTTTTGTATCATAAAAAAATAGAAATTAGGACCACCCTTAAATTGTTTTTAAGGGCGATGAGAAATAGGCGTTCCCAGATTCGCAGACCAAATTTTGTGTGCCTATCGGAGGCACACAAAATTTCACGAAAATCGGCCGAGTAAATTCGGAGGAGTTAAAAAACACCGTGACACGAGAATATATTAGAAGATGGTAAATTATGTGTACATAGTATCATAATTATAGTTATTACTAGCTTTTGCCCGCGACTTCGTCCGCGTGGAATAATGACTTCCGGAAAAAAACAATTTATCCCCGTTTTCTCCCCGTTGGGAGGGAATTTCCAATAATCCTCTCTTAGTGGTAGCCTACTCCTCCCAACAAACACACAGGCCAAATTTCAGCTCTCTACTGCCATTAGTTTCGGCTGTGCGTTGTCTGTCAGTCACTCAGTAACGGAAGAGTTTTATATATATAGATATAGATAGCTGTACCCGCAACTCCGTCAGTGTGTAATTCCTTGTGTATTATTAAGTTAATGTATTGGTAATATTGTTTAGATCACGTTCACATGAGGCTTAAGTACCTATACAACGAAAATACTTCAGCGCAAAGCTTCCGGGTAAACTATCCTACTTCACTTAAAACTAAATATCTATAACATAATTAATAAAACCTATAATACCTTTAATTAATAAAAGTACCTACGCTTTTACTTACTTATTATTATTATTAAAAAAAAACCGAACATAAATTAACCAAAACTTACCTACAACTAACTAACTACTACTAACCTATTACTACTTCACCTAAAAAGAAATAAAATGTTAACTATTAATAATTTGTAATTTGAACGAATATAACACGCCACCAAAATAACTAATACCTATTTTATGAAATAACAACAAAAGAAAATTAAATAAACTAAATTATTGTAAAGACTAAAAGTCGCGCTGATAAACAATATTGCCTGTCAATAAGGGCGAATACTCGGAACGTCTACTCGCATCATCAGCCAAATCCAAATATTGTATGAAGTTCGCGATGGTTTATTAGCGTATTTCATGAATAACTTTGGTGTTTCTGTACCGATTTCTATGATTCTTTTTTTATTAAATAGGTAATAATGTTAACATTTATAAATTAGGGATGATTGAGAGTGTTATAAACGTAAGAGTAGACAAATATAATCAGAAAGCTCTGAACTGCTAAGCTATCGGGAGTTACACGTGTTATTGTGAGTCAACCATAAAAGATAGACATTTGCTGTCGTTGAATATTTTATATAATTTTAAGGAGAACATTTCCGTCATACATGATTTCTGTGTAGCTTTAACTATTAAGGCAGCACACGCGACGGAAGCTTAAAAAATGGAGTAAGTTCTCCTGTTTTCCCAACATTTCCCTTCACTGCTCTGCTCCTATTGATCGTAGCGTGATGAAAAGTATACTATAACCTGCCCAGGAGTATGAAGAACAATTGTACCAAGTTTTGTTGAAATCCGTCGAGTGGTTTTTGTTTCTATAACGAACATACAGACAGACAGACAGACAGACAGACAGACAGACAAAAATTTTACTGATTGCATTTTTGGCGTCAGTATCGATCACTAATCACCCGCTGATAGTTATTTTGGAAAAATATTTCATGTACAGAATTGACCTCTCTACAGATTTATTATAAGTATAGATTACCGGCTTTCGTGGAAATCTTTGGGAGAGCCCTATGTCCAGAAGTGGACGTCTATTGGCTGAAATGATCTTTATCTGTATGAAAGAATTTCCTCCACTTCATTCGATGGAAACCTTTATCAGATGTACAAAAAGAGAATGCAATCAAATGAGCGATGTACGAAAAGGGGAATAAAAGGAGAGACAAAAGCAATATGGTGGATTGTTTTTAATTATCGAGTATCGGCATAAATCGGCGCACGTCGCCGCGGGCCCGACGATCCGTGCGCACGCGCATCCGTGGAGACTTCAAGGTTAGCAATGATTTCATTGACAATTTAACATTGAGAAATTTTAATTAATAGTTAGTTAAAGATTTGCATTTTCTAATCGCGTGAACTATTATGTATCCACAATAACTGCTTTTAACCAAACATACTTCCTTTCATCCTAACGTGTGTAAGCTAATAGGCAGACAGCTATAAAGCATATGTATATAAGTTATAATATATATTTTTAGTTACCTATGTATTTTGTAATTATTTAAGTATATAGTATGTATTATTAGTATGTAGGTCTATGTAGTATATGGTTAGAGATCATTTAATGGTAAATTACTTTTATTTTATTTGTTTTTATTTTTTAATTTGTTGTGCACTGCCCATATCCGTCTTCTACAGATCTCACTCTGCCAAAGGTTTGCTGGAAGAAAACTCATAAAGAGTTAAGCTCGCCTGTGTACATTTTGTTTCCAAATTATCATGATTTTTATTTTATGTATCTGTGTGCAATAAAGAATAAAGAAAGAATCAACGCTACGCCTCGGCCCATAAATGGCCCACTACTGAGTCGGACCTCCTCCAATTCTAAGGAAGGTAATCTAATGCCATGCCGGCAAAACGGCCAACCCGTTTTCGGGTTTCGGGTTCATCAAGGTTTCGTTTCAAGTTGTCTTTCTGTTGCGTCTAGGTTTTCGGCCTTTTTATTTCCTATTGTCGGCTCTTACGTCACCCTCAATCTGGAATGGGGTTTTTATAATTTTAAAATTAAACACTTTAACGGATTTATCGCGTGTATTTACATTATTTAATTCCCGACGTTTCGAATGCTTTGCAGCAGTCGTGGTCGCGGGAGAGACTAGATGAAAGTTGTCTTCAAAAGTACAAAGAAACAGTTAAAATCTACCGCCTATAATTTTGTTTTATTGATAACGTTCCATGTGCACGCAGAAAGTGTTTAATTTCAATGTGTAATAATCGCGAAAACCTAAGAAATCTTTATATAATTTTATTTTATTTGTTTGTTTCTCTAAAATTAATTAGAATCCGTAACTTTTTTTATTTTATGTTCGTTTGTGCCCAATGGCTGCCGCTTGGTAAAGTACCTAGTAATAAATTACAAGTATACTCACTTATTTTTGATTTAGTAAATTCTTTACGAGCGGACATTTTACATCTGAAAGGGTCGAAATAATATACTTAATATTACTACTAATAAAGACTCGTAGAGAGTAATTAGCCTAAAGTGCCACGCTGGCCAGACGGGTTGGCACCGGGTATGGTGTCAAGTTTTCCTTCTCTTGCGGCTGGGTTAGGTTAGTTGCGGCCTTGACATATCCTTCTGTCGGCTCTTACGACACCCTCAGGATGGAAAGGGCTGTTGGTACTATGTATTCTAAATCCGTTATCACACGAACAATCACTACATGGTATAAAACAAAGTCGCTTGTCGGCTGTCCGTCCCAATGTATGCTTAAATCTTTAAAACTACGCAACGGATTTTGAAGTGTTTTTTTTAAATAGATAATGATTAAAGAGGAATGTTTATATGTTTATTACAACCATAATATTATAGAGAAACACTGATAAATTTAGATGTTCATCATTGCACCCGTGCGAAGCCGGGGCGGGTCGCTAGTATAAAATATATAAATTGAAAATATAACGATCAGTGTCAAGAAAGGAAAGGAAAGAAATCTGATGAAAAAATTAAATTCTTTATGATTATTATCACAATTTTCCATCAGCAACTGTATATTCGCAACAGTATATTTAAAATAGTTAAGTCGATAATTGTGTAACAATATTTTATTTTAAGGCATGTCGTCTCCACAGTTTTCCGTGTTCTCTTTTCATAAAATCCATATGTACGGGTGAAGCAAAGGATTGCGAGGATACATTATATTTTACTTATAAATATGCACATTGTAGTTCTGTTCGAGTTCGGTCCTTGCTACAATTAACTATATTTATGCAATTCACGAATTACCTAGTGGTGACGGATTTAGAATACATAGCATTAAGTTGCTTAGCTTGGGACGTGATACTAAACGCCATCTCGTCCCAAGCTAAGCAACTTAATGCTTGTGTTATGGTAACGAGATGGATGATAAGCTACTTATATACATTTTTTTTTGTAAATACAAACCAACAGAGTTCCGATTACAAAAAACACCCAGACCCGGAACAAATACTTGTAGGTCGTACAAATATTTCTTCCGTGCGGGAATCGAACCCGCGACATGCTGCGCAGCAGTCGATCGCTCAACCATTGCGCCAACCGTGTCGTGGAATACGAGTATGACAAACCTAGTATAGTTTATAAAAAAAAATTGGACAGCTCTCTCTGCCTAGACGTCTGGACCACCACCTAACTGTGCCACGCTGGCTCTTTCAGCCAGGTTTTCAGCTTTGTAGATACTTTAGTCTCCTCTTAACTCTCATGAGTCGGCTATGTTATGGTCTAGCTCTGATCTTTCAGCCATTACACTAATGAAGTTTTGTGAACAGTATACTTATGAGTGCAGTTTCAGCACGCACTATGTAATTTGAGTAATTTCACAGATTTTTATATTGTTATTGCTTTCACAATTCTGTAAGACTTGTTTGTACCACCATCACTGTAACCTTTTTATTTAAAAGAGCAACCATGGAGTTTCTTGCCGGCTCTTCTCTATGGAATGGCATTCCGAACCGGTGGTAAAAACTAAATTATTAATTTTATTTTATTACTATTAAATTTTTCTCTTAAAATCTTTGACTATTTGAAAGCATTCGCAAGAATTTTTCGAATAAAAAAAAACTTTGATTTTGATTGAATAGGGTGGTGACACATTTATTCTAAATCCTTCACCACACAGACTAAAATTTAATCTCACGTGTTCCCAAGGAAGGAGTCGACGTACGTAAAAAAAAATACAGCATCCTTACGCTTACCCTTTTCATAGTGAACTTAATTTGGGCCGGAATTTCGTGTGTTTTTTGAGAAATGATCAATGACAACCCCACAATGACGAATATTGGAACGCGTTTCAGGGTTCCCTGTTACGGAGCCAGTGATCCCGTGTGCTGATTTAGAATACACAGTGTCGCCACCCCATTTCTTGCTGAGAGTGTCGTAAGAGCCGGCACAAGGAAATGATAACACCAAAAAACCTTGCTGCGGGTAAAAGATAACTTGACATGACAACCTTTTTTTTTTATTTCGCTGGAGAATTACTTTATGCATACCGCCGCCCCTCGGCGGGTGTGGTCGGCGATTTAAAACGTCTCGTATACCCACTAAAACCCCAGCGGTATTCCCTCACACGACACGCTTGGGGCGCCACAGGTTCGCGTAAACGCATTCCGGGCATTGCTATTACAACCTCCTCCGCCGTGCGCCAACACCCGTCCTCATGCGGCGGACCACGGGTACCGCGTACGTTGCTAACGTGGTCCGCAGGAGGCAGCCCCATCGGGCACCCTCTCCCGTGCGACACCTTCGCGGTAGGCTATACCGGCGGACGGTGTGCTATCCCCGCCCCAACCGTCCGCAGCCTCGGCTAGGGCGGCATCAGGCGCAGGTGAGCGCGCCGGCGGCGAATCGGGTCTGAAAGGATTGAATCCTCCCGGGCCCTCTCCGCCGCCTCCTTCTGCGAAATGACGTCCTCGCAGAAGGTGGCGACCGCGGTCCAGGCCCTGTCTCCGCCGACCATCACTCGCGCAACGGCCGGCAGCGACAGGTCCATTCCAATGACTGCAGCGAGTTCCCGGCGCTGTTCAGCCCTGGTCGATTGATATGCCAACCATTCTGGCCATCGTAGGTTAATTTCATTTCATGAATTTGGAGGGGGCCCAACTTAGTAGTGGTTAATTAATAGGGACAACAAGATTATAGGGATTATTCGCATTTTCTATGTAGTTTGTCTGAGTTGGGCCTTCTCCAACTTTTTGGAGGCATGTATTTAGGGGAGGCCTATGTCTAGCAGTGGACTAATGTGGGATGATGATGATGATGATGATGATTTATGGGTTGAGAAGGAGTAAATGTAGTATTACGGAGTGACCCGCCTCGGAACATAAGGTTCCATTAGCAACGGGAGCAACTACAGATTTTCTTGCCAGCTCTTCTCTGTAGCGCTGTTTTCAATTTTGTCTTGTCAAAAACTTGTCAAAATAGCTTTAATGAGCTTGGAGTTTGGATGCGGTCATATAATAAATAAATAAATATCCTTGGACATTTCACACAACGCCATCTCGTCCCAAGTTAAGCAACTTAATGCTTGTGTTATGGTAACGAGATGGATGATAAACTACTTATATACATTTTTTTTTGTAAATACATACATATTATAGATAGAAATGACACCCAGACTCCGAGCCAGTGCCTCTGGTTTAGACAAAGACACTGGCCCGACCCCGGAATCGAACCCGGGACCCGTTGATCCAAAGGCGGCACATCTGACAACTAGACCAACGAGTCAATTACATTGACCACTAATTCCAATTGAAATATAACAAATCTATAAAAATAAATAAAATTGGAGTGTCTGTTTGTAATAGTAAAATAACCACTTTTTACTAAATGCGTAAGTATGTATACACAGTACATAGAACAAAATAACATTGTTTTTTTTTATTTTTGTCTGTCTGTCTGTTTGTTCCGGTTAATCTCTGGAACGGCTGGACCGATTTTGACGGGACTTTCACTGATAGGTAGCTGATATAAAGAGTAACTTAGGCTACTTATTTTACTAGCTTCACCCCGCGGCGTCAATACCTTAAATTATAGACCATTTCATAAGTTACCAGCATGCGGAACCGCTTAATATACTTACGTTGCAATCTTGTCTAATGTTTTATAACACAACTGCCCTTTTTCGAAACGCCCCTCCCCGCCCTGGTACAATAGGTGAGGGCAACGACCTTGGATAAAAAAAACTAATACTTCGTTGAAACTTAAGATATTGTGGTTTCTCGACGATCAAGGGCAATATCAAAGCTCCGTAGATAATTATAATATACAACATATTATATTGAGACTGTTTGTACGCGTTTATCTTAAGAACTATGGCCTGATTTGAAAGATTTTCGTATAAAAACAAATTATATCTGTACCTATTTTTATTTTTAAATTGTTTAATAGGCTACATGATTACGCGTGTTATTGCTTTCACAAATCTGTAAGACTTGTTTGTACTACCATCATTGTAACCCTTTTATTTAAAAGAGCAACCACAGAGTTTATTGCCGGCTCTTCTCTGTGGAATGGCATTCCGAACCGGTAGTAAAAACTAAATGATTCGTTATTTTTATATTTCTTTTAAATTTAATACATTTTTTTTTCTAATTGAAAGCAGTCGCAGGAATTTAATCGAATAAAAAACATTTTGATTTTACAAAACTTTTTTATACCATCTAGCACAACTGGCAGGCCACGCGTTACTGTGGCTCTATTCCCTTTGTTATACATATATTACATTTAACAATAACGTACCTACATTAATTTAACTTTTAACAACCCTATTCGTATGTTTCATATGTTTTATTTATTAAAAAAGAAGTCTATTATTTTTGGATGTGTACGAATTTTGTGTTACCTATGGTATCTTTTGATAAGTAATATTTCATATATTTTGTTAATTTTTATTTTTCTAAACTGGTTTTCCATCCGCTCGGCATTTAGAGGTCTGGTTGAAAACCAGCGCCAGGCACCCCGTCTGGCTTATGCTGAACCAGCGCCGTTTCAGCGCAATTTATATTAGAGTTTAAGTAATTATATAGTTAGTATTTAAAATTGCGCCGAATAAATTATTTTTCTTTCTTTCTTTATTTCTTTCATTTACTGAATATTTACTCAATCCAGTCAACAGATATCGCCATCTGTTAAAATTTTTTGGAGCTAACATATAATAGTGACTGTCCGCAGCTACCCAACCATAAATGACCCACTGCTGGGTCAGGCGTTCTCCCATCACAGAGAAGGTAGTTAGCCTGTGCCACGCGTCCAGACGGGTAAACACAGGGTTTTGTTTCAAGTTTTCCTTCTCCTACAGCTAGCTTATCGGCCATGTTATTTCTTTTTGTCGGCTCTTAAGACAGCCTCAGCATGGAATGGGGTGGTGACACTATGTATTCTAAATCCGTTACCACACGGCTATATATGCTATTATATTGAAATTACAGCAGTATCGAGGGTACAACGCTATGACGGGGAATCGAACTGAAGACACATAAGTTTTAAATCAGTACGAGCCGATCGCGCAAATAAACGATACGCCGACGACGTTATAAAGTATTGTAAGTGCAAGCACAGAAACAGGCGTAGAGTCGCTCGAGAACGTTTTATTTTAATTGATTTTTAATATATTAAATGCTAGCGACCCGCCCGAGCTTTGCACGGGTGCAACGATAAACCTCTAAATTGTAGTGATTATTAATGGTGTACTGGAATGTTCACGTGGTATATAGAATACACAAATGTCAACAAACCCTTACCATCTTGAGGGAGTTTTAAGAGGCGACTAAATGAGCGCAAGAGACGGGCCATCTCCAACTACGTGAATGGCAATTAGCCTACTTTGCTGGCCAGACGGTTTGGCTGGTTGTCTTTGCCTTGCTTTAGTGCTTCAGCCAACAGTATGCTAATTTCCCACCCTGAATTTGGAGGAGTATGGTATTCTACTACTCAGCCCATAAATGACCCACTACTGAGTCAAGCCTCCTCCCATCGCAGGGTAATTAGCCTACTGTGCCACGCTGGCCAGACGGGTTGGCACAAGGGTCCGTTTCAAGTTTTCGGCCTTGTCATTTGCTTTTGTCCGTTTCAGGTTTTCGGCCTTGTCATTTACTTTTGTCGGCTCTTACGGCACCCTCAGGATGGAATGGAGTGGTGACTCGGCATTACTTATAACTCAGCAATGAGTCATTTTTGCGCTGAATTGATGATGATGAATATATATAAAATATATAATATGGCGACTCCATTACAATTCTGTGCGGACTCCAAGAATCGAATAAGATATGGGAAACGGGTGTGCGGCGTGCGCCTTCGGCGGCTCAGCGGGTTCCGTCCATTCATTAATTTTTATATCTTGTTACTGGCCATTATGTCACCTTACGTTAGACCTTGTGGTTATTAGATTAAATAATGAAACAATCGGCTATTGACGCAGTAGTTTAGAGAACTTCTTTTTTTATATGAGTCCCCTGCACTAGGTGCAACCTGTATTGCAAGGCAGTTTGTAATAATAACTAGCGACCCACCCCAGCTTCACAAGGGTGCAATGATGAACCTCTAAATTTATCAGTGTTTCTTTACAATATTATGGATGTTATATACATATAAACCTACCTCTTGAATCACTCTATCTATTAAAAGAAACCGCTTCAAAATCCGTTGCGTAGTTTTGACGATTTAAGCATACATAGGGACGGACAGACGACAGCAACTTTGTTTTATATTATGTAGTGATAGTGATAGTGATGATAATACTACTACTTAAATTACCCACTGCTGAGTCGGGTCTCCTCCCATTACAAAGAGGGTGTGCCTCGCTGGCCAGACGGGTTGACACAGGGTTTTGTTTCAAAAGAAGGAAGAGGCGGAAAGGGATAGGGAGAGGGCGCCCGAAGCGCACCCGATGCGGCGCGCTCGCGCGGGGCCTCCGTAACCGGGGCCTCCGGGTGGGGGCACAGTGGATCGCCCCCCACCCAATGGAGATCAGGTCCCGAGGAGACGCCGTCCACGCACACGGCGAAACATAAGAGATCCCGGGGCGGGGTACGGGGATGCCTCGCCCCACACGGGATCTGAGGGGAAGCGAGACGTCCTGCCGGGTGCGGACGGAGGAGAGGAGGAGGGCCTCCTCGTCTGCGGCGGCTTGGTTCTGCATCAGATCCCACAATGCCGCAACAGGACGCGAGTTGGAGCACCCCGGGGAGGTTTAGTGGGTAGGCCCCCACTATGGGGGAGAGTCCCACACTCCCCTCGCTAGCCATCCCCGTGGCCGGCGAGGAAGTCCATAACGGATTTTACCCCGGGTGAATAAAAAATAAATAAAAAAGGGTGTCGTTTCAAGTTTTCCTTCTCTGGCGGCTAGGTTTATGGCCTTGACATTTCCTCTTGTCGGCTCTTACGACACCCTCGGGATGGAATGGGGTGGTGAATCTATGTATTCTAAATAGCCCTTAAATAACGGGTATACATAATATATTAACGATATACAAGTTATATGAAATTTATATAAATTTGTATAGATCTCACGGACCCCTAAGACCGAGAAATGATTTGAACTTACAGAAATGAGTTAAAACTCACAAAGAGGATTCCTCGACATTGCGGATTGCGACTTTTTGTGCTCGCCCCGCTTTCGTGGTCTCGGGTTCGATTACCGGGACGCAAAAAGTAATAAATACGCCGTTCGAGGCGATTATATTAATTACTTTTGCTGGCATATAAATAATATTAGTATCGAAGACGCGAATACCTTAAATGATGGTTCAAGTTATTTTACGCTAAACTTAACTTTTTAACCAGTTGTTTATGACGCGTTTCCCATGTCATCTATGTTGTACGGCGTAGTTTCAGAATGAATGTGAGTGGACTCAAGGGTTGTGGGAGATCAAAAGAGATAGATGGATTGTAAGAATGAGGAATTGTGTATGAAAGGTGTGACTGTAGATATGACGACTGATGGGTGTGTATGGAGACTACCACCTAGTGTGGGACAGGGGCCGTAAGATGATACTGTTAATTTTAAATATGGCGATTAATAATAGTTTTGTGATGAAACGAACGTAAATAAAGTTTCTTTTGAGTTTGTTTCTGATCCAACTTTTATTCACAAAGCGTGTGTTACGTTGGACATTACACTAGATACTTGATCTCTTCTGTTCTATAAGGTTTCTTTAGGTTTCCTCCGACTATCGTCTAAATCTAAATTAATACAAAGCATTTTCAGTTGGTGACCAAAACAGGAAAGAATACAGATGATATTTTTTCACTGAAAAATCGTACGTAGTATATATGTATAGTAAGTAGGTACCTATACTACTAGTATTACCGAGTGGTGACGGATTAATAATACACAGTGTCGCCACCCCATTTCATCCTGAGGGTGTCAAAAAACCTAGCCGCAAGAGAAGGAAAACTTGAAACGGAACCCGGTGTCTGGCCAGCGTGGCACAGTAGGCTAATTGAAGGAGGATCATTTGCTTTTGTCGGCTCTTATGACACCCTCAAGATGGAATGGGATGGCGACACTATGCATGTAAATTGGTTTGAATATATTACAAATATATTCATCCCAATTTTCGTACTCATATAACCTATAAACGTAAAACCAAGTATCAACATGATAAAAATCTTAAACGATATTACCATTCAAACATTCATCGCATAAATACTTCCCAAATTAAACTTTCGTTACGATATCCAGTCGACAGAGCAATAAAATTTGTGTATCACACGTTGGCCATAATAGTCAAATTAATAGTCGATAAAACGGTAGCGGCCGAACTGCAGGATCCAGCCATTAGCCCGTGTTCCGACGCTATTAGTGTAGAAAAAAAACTAAAGCGACGCGCCGATAAAAAAAAACAAATCTCCATTCCATATTTCAAAATTTATCACAGGATCGTTCGTTTTTCGAACAAAATTCGAAAAGGTTCTTTGTGCGTTTGTATGTGCGCGTGTATTTTTTTTTACTCTGTTGTTGAATTCTTATTATAAATGAGCGCGGTTGGACGGTCACTTTTTTGTTTAAAAAAAATAAAATTCATTCGGTTTGGGAATTTCTTACGGAACGGGTTGAAAGTTGATAGTTCAGGAGCCGATATAAAATAAAGGATCGTATTCGGTGTCAGACCACATATGTGGAGTGTGTGATTCATGTGGTAAGTTTCCGGTGATTCTAGAGGGTTCGGTGACGATTATTAGAGGGTTGGCAGAATTACTGTTGCGTCGAAACCCAAGGCAAGTGTGGTTGTTATCCTGCTCGTGGTTGCCGCCTGCTTTTGGTCTGGCCCTTCTGGACAGACGTAGCCGAAACAGCCATGCGCCTTCCCGTATAATTCTCCCGTCCCTCCTTTCCCTTTACCCCTTTCTCCTGTCTTTCCCATTTCCTACACAGTGTCGCGGTTGTTCGGCTCCGGGTCTTCTCTGTTTTCAGAGTTGACTTCGGATGTCGCACCGTCGTGGCACACCATAGGGTCCTCGGATTGGCGCTCAACACTGGTTGGCCGTCAAACCGAGCCCCTACCTAATTCATTTCAATTCTGTCTATTGGTTTGTTTTGTTGCTTATACTTCTTTTGGTTTGTTATTCTTTTGGTTGTTGTTTGTCTTGGGTTTCTTTTATTCTATCCTTTATTTCGGTTTCTTTCCTTTTCTCTTGTAGTTTCTGGGGTGCGGCTCTCGGGGCTTCCCGGGGGTCCGCTGGGAGGGGTGCATAGGGCGACGTTTATGGTAGGAGACACACAAAAATGGATAAGCACCTAAATAAAAATACTCCCCCGGAATCCCGCACCGCCTCTTCCTCAGGGGGGGGTGGTCTGCCCCAAGTATACGGGGGGGGCAATTTGGGAGTTCCGTCCGTTGTTACGAAGAAGACGATGGGTACATTGGACGATGTAAAGGAGTTGTGGAGAGCAATGGCGCGTAAGCGCAAGACGGAGGAGGATGCCATGGAAGAAGGAGCGAGGGAAGCAAAACGGCTCAGCAGTCCGCTCCCCAGCCATAGCGGCCAAGGGTCGAGCAATGCGAGCATCGCTTCGCATAGCCGGGATGGTTCACCGGGACGGGAGGGAGACGGGTCTGAGTCTTGCGACTCGATTTACCCGCCCGGAGAACGGAAACCGGCTTACGTGAAGCGCGCAAAGGAGGGCAGGGCACGCCGGTCGCAGACCCCTCTCACCAGCGAGTGGGAGTGGGAGTCGCCGGGCCCGGAGGATATAATGGTAGATGCGGTGACGGACAGTGGCCTGTATCACGAGACCTCCCGCTTCATATACAGGACGTACTGTAAGCTCCGGGACGACCCTGATTCCTTCGAGCAGCTGGTGGATCGGACGCCGGATCCACCACAGGGTGCCAAATTCAAGGCGGTTGCGCGGGCAGCGAATGCGAAGGCCAAACTTGCCGAAATTATCGCCAAGGTGGTGGCGAGTAGGGAGAAGATGCCTCCAGGGGAGCCAAGTGCCAAAGTTCTTGGCGCCGTCATACAGGATGACTTGGCCATTCTCCTGGAGACCACCAAGAGATTCGGGCGGCCCAAAGGGTATTTTTACAAGGCCATCCAGACGGCGACTGCCTCGCTCCTGAATGCCACCAACGACTTGGTGTCAAGGGCGGCGAAAACGGACGAGCTGGCGGAGCAGGTCGAGACGATGAGGGCGGAGTTAAAGCAGCTGCGGGCTGACATGGAGAGCCGGCCCCCTCACGTCTCCCAGGCCGTACAGGAGGAGCCCCCACTGACCATGAGGGCAATAGGCGCCATGATGGACGCGAAACTCGCGGGCATCGCGGACCGTCTGCTGCCGGAGAAGCGGCTTCGCCCGCCTCTGGAGGCAGACAAGTCTGCTGCCCGCGGGGTCCACATGGCGCAGAGGGTGAGGGAGAGGCGGGCTGAGAGCGATGGGTCTCCCCGGCCTCCCCGGAAACCTAAGCGGAACAGGCGGAAGAGGGCGGCGGCTGTGCCACCAGTCGCGGACCTCCCTGCGGTTCCTTCGTCTGTGATGCCCAGTGTGGCTCCAGCGAGGGAGCCCAGGAAAGACACATGGGCGACGGTGGCGGCCAGGAAGGCCCCGCCGAAGAAGAAGGTCGAGCCGAGGAGCCGTCCCTCCCCCCCTTCGCCACGCAAGGCGAGGAAGGGCAGAGGGGCGAAATACCGGCGGAGAAGGGAAAGGGCGAAGACGGAGGCAGTGTCCCTTACACTGCCCGAAGAGTCGCAGCGTACATACGCTGAGGTTATAGCGACCGCCAAGGGGGCGATAGACCTGGGAGAGCTCGGGATCGCCCCCGAGGACATGCGGCCGCGAAGGGCGAGGACGGGGGGGATGCTCTACGAGCTGTCCGGCCCCGGTTGCGGAGAAAAGGCGGACAGGCTCGCAGAGAGGCTTGGAGCATCCCTCGGTGCTCTGGGGGTCCGAGTCCTGCGCCCCATGAGGTCCAGAGACATTAAGGTCCTGGACCTGGATGATGCGACGGAGGCCGCTGACGTGGCTGGGGCAGTCGCCGCAGCCGGGGGGTGCGCGGCGGAGGCTGTCAGGGTTGGCAGTATCCGTCGTGCGCCCGGTTACCTGGGCGTGGCCAGTGTGCGCTGCCCGCTAGCCACTGCGCAGCGGCTTCTGTCGACCGGCCGCCTTGTGGTGGGCTGGTCAAGGGCGAGGGTGGTGGCACTCGAGGCCAGAGCGGAATTCTGTTTCCGCTGCCTCGAGTGCGGCCACGTGGGGGCCCAGTGCCCCAACAGGGAGGCAACAGGGCGCGGAGCTCGCTGCTATAAATGCAGCGAGCTGGGCCATCGGGCAAGAGAGTGCCAGGCCCGGGACAGGCGCTGCCCGCTGTGTGCGGATATGGGTTTGCCCCATACGCACCGGCTGGGCAGCGGATCATGCGCTCAGGCGAAGGCGAAGGGGGGCCGTAACAGGTCTCCCAGGCGCCGCGGGGGGGTCCAGGGTGCTGCCGCTGTTGCGGCGGCGCCCATGGAGACCGATGCCTCGCAGCCTGGGCGGGCGGTGCGCGCGAGCTCGACTAGCCGAGCCGCCACCGCCGGGACGTAGGCCGTAGTGACGGCTACGGATCTCGGGGCAGGGCGCGGGGAAGCCCTGCCCCACATGGGATCGTTGGGTGCCCTGTCATGTGTACTGGCAGGGCACCACGGAGTTCATCTCCAGCGTCGGGTTGCTCCAGTCGGAGCTGGGACTGGTCGGGGGTGAGCGCGTTCTTGGCTCGTGGTGCAGTTTCTGGGCCCACGAGGCAGGTCTTGCGCGGGATTGTACACCCCGGGGATGTTTTAGTGGGTATGCCCCCACTCTGGGGGAGATTCCCACACACCCCTCGTCGGTCCGACGGGGATAGTCCATAAAGGATTTTTCACCCGGGCACAAAAAAAAAAAAAAAAAAGCAGAATTGTATAAGCATCGCCCCAACACTTAATTTGTCTCAAACGAAAAAGTTACTTTATTTATCCCTCCCAAAGGCCAACCCCACGTCCGTGCAGAACATCTTAGCCACGTGGGAGGGGGACATTCAAAATGAAATTACTTATGAGTGGCTAACAGGGAAATGGCAAACCCATGAAGAAATATACAATTGAAATTGAAATGATACAAAGTGACTTGACATTGGCTAAACACAAACCGTGAGAGCCACAAGAATTTAAAAAACTTTATTTATTTACTACTACTAGCCAGCATTTACTCAGCATAGAAATGTGTATTCTAAATCCGTCACCACACGGACAGTTTTAATTTAATTATCAGTAACTAATGATTTCTTAGATTTTCGCGATTGTTACAAATTGAAATGAAACACTTTTTAACGGATCTATCGCGTGTATATTACCTATATTATTTAATTCCCGACGTTTCGAATACTTTGCAGCAGTCGTGGTCGCGGGAGAGACTAGATGACAGTTGTGAAATAAACTTTTGTAAACTAAGAGAACGAATTGAGAAGACATTGTACCACCCCATTTCATCCTGAGGGTGTCGTACGTGCCGACAGAAGGAAATGACAAGGCCGATAACCTAGCCGAATGGTAAAAGGAAAACTTGAAAGGAAACCCTGTGCCAGACCTTCTGGCCAGCGTGGCACATTATGCTAATTACCCTCCATGTGATGGGAGGATCCAACAAATTCATTAGTTAAGAACTTTTTAATGTATCCAAATAAATAAATTCATGTATTCGTTATTGCACTTAGTTGTACAATGTGGACCACAATGACAGAGTGGGCTGGTGACATTTTGAAATTGTAATCGGTCAAACATTCTTAAATTTATCAAGTTTATTTATACTATGTTAAGTGTGGTGACGGATTTAGAACACACAATGTCACCAACCCAAATCATCCTGTGGTTTGGTGGGTGGTGACTAAAGGAACGCAAGAGGTAGATCACCTAGCCGCAATAGAAGGAAAACTTGATTCAAAGCCTGTACCAATCCGTCTCGCCAACTTGGCACAGTAGGCTAATTTCCCTCCATGAATATGGAGGAGGTCCGACTCAGTAGTGGGACATTTATGGGCTGTTGATATACGTAAAGCAAAAACTTTGTAGGTACCCCTTTTTACGATTCTTGAGCTTGAGGAGTATGAAATTTTCAAACACTTATTATATAGTCATGTTTTTTTAAAAAAATTCACAAAATTACAATATATAAATAAAAATACATACTCACTATCGTGTATTTGACACTCTCGCATGTAGGTAAACTCTTTTGTGTATTGTTATCTGTGGTCAAATTGAGAATAAATCTATAAAGTTCTATTTTTAGAAAAATAATAACGTACATTATATAATGATGTCTGTAACGTTGGGAATAAAAATAAAATAAAACGATCATAACCGTGAAGCCATCATTTCCTGCGATACATAATATAATAATATAAACAATAATATAAATATTGAGAGAACTGTGACTTAAATTTGCAAGAACGAGAAATTGTGTATGAAAGTTGTGAATGTACCTAAGACGACTGATAGGTGTGTATGGAGACTACCACCTAGCGTGGACAGGGGCCGTAATAAGATATTGGTAATTTTAATTAGGATGGTTTATGAGTTTTGTGATAAAACCTACACGTAAATAAAGTTCCTTCTGAGTTTGATGATTAATTTCGACCACTAAATGACCATAAATGTATCAATACGTACAGCATTAATACATTTCAAACCCCACGATCCTCTAAGAATCTTTAAGATCCTGCTCCAATAAGGGCAGAAAAACAATACAGGATTGCTCCATCACACGCTTTACATAATAAAGAGAAGTACGCAACATGCTTCGTCACCCCGGCTGCGTATCTCACAATAAAATTGAGAAAAAAAACCATATAACTATACCTACTTATCATGGCGTCCACGCTGGGGTAAAGGTAGGGTTGGTATGTTTGAACCTAAGGAAATATTGCTCTAGTTTATCTGCAACAATGCTTTGTCTATGGCTAGTATTTCTGTATATTCTTGAAAGGAATGTCAACAATAACTCGTGAATACCCCACCGTTGAGTCATATTTGGCCGATATTAACCTATAACACAGGATTTCTTAGATTTTTTAGAATACTGATACACGGCTAACGAAATTTAAATTCAAGGCTATACAAAAACTATATTTTGTATTAGGGTTAAAACAATAAAAATAAGAAAGGAATTTGTTGAAGGAAAAAATGTTGTAATTTAACATAGCATAAATTAAGAAATAGTATTGAAAAAAAAACACCAGGACCATCTCTTACGCTTTTAGGTTATGTAATACACATCCCTGCAATGAACGCGCCTAGATAACGATGTCCGCTTATAACTCGTTCTCGAGGATTTCATATTTTAAAATAAGATTTTGTGTTTGAATATACGCGGTTGTGCCAAGTCACGTCCAGCATTGGAACAACCATTTTTAATAGTTCTGTATTATGATTTTAGGGATCGCTAAACGTTTAAGGAAATCCTGTCCTATTGCTATTAGTAGACGTATGAAAGACGCGTTAGTCAGAGTGCAAGTGATCGATATCAGAGGATTGTGCAGTTCCTCCAAAGGTGGCTGGGTGGTTGTGGACGAACCTCTAAAAGCCGCTCGGAGGTAGTAGATGAGATCTGCGCAAGCCTTTGTTGTAACCAGTATCGCGTGGGCAGTTTACAAACATAAAATTCATGAATACAAATAACACCCAGACCTATCAAGTGCCTCTGGTTTACACAAATACACTTGCCCGGCCCCGGAATCAAACCCAGGACCCCGTGATCCAAGGGCGGCAAAGTAGGCGGAAGCAAGGGTTGTGGGAGATCAAAAGATCTTTTGTTGGATCAAAAGGTTGGATGGATTGTAGGAATGAGGAATTGTGTATGAAAGGTGTGAATGTAGATATGACGACTGATATGTGTGTATGGAGGGTACCACCTAGCATGGGACAAGAGCCTTAAGGTGATGTTGGTAATTTTAAATATGACGATTTAGTATAATATTGGTAGGATGAAATTTCCCACTCACTCATAGTTTTTAAAGAGAAGCAGTGCAGAATGCTAATAATTTTTAAATGTGCGCCTGTGTGCAAGTCTGGTTCAATTGAGAATAGAACTTTAATATAAATTAATTATGGTCGATTTTTTACCGCTAGACGACCACTGATAAGGAATACTTTTAAGAAATCATTTGAACTACGGAACCATCTCGCATTATATCGGCGTGTGCTGGATTGAATTTAAATAGTTACGTATTATGTTTTTTTGGTTTTGCTGGATTTTGTATCATTTGTAGTCATCGGATTTCGGTTAGATCAGTTTTGAGAATCTAGATAATTATTGGTTTGCTATGAAAGACTACATTGTAATTCGTTACAAATTTTACGCTTTGAATTGTATTGATACCTTTAAAATGGTATCTTGTGATCAAAATACGCCATCTAACAAGTCTGGTCAGTACATGTTCACTTCAGGATTTAGGAAATTGTCGAATAATATTCTCATTAAGTACGAAACAGTCATGACTAATTGAGGATTTTTAGGGTATTAAATTTTACTTGATACTCTCTAATCTGTATTTTAGCCTCCATCTTACTGATGAAGCCATTAGTCTAAAGTATGCAGTGATGATAATGATAGTGATTTTATTAAAATGTACAAATATGTACACAAGTTTCATGATGATCGGTTAAGTAGTTTTCGCGTGAAGGCATATCAAACAAACATAAACACACATTTATAATATTAGTCATCATCATCATCATTTCAGCCAAAAGACGTCCACTGCTGGACATAGGCCTCCCCCAAGGATTTCCACAAAGGCCGGTAATATTAGTAGGGATAGGCATTGTCCTCTCTTGCAAGTAAAGTACGGTTGTGTTATTGACTCGGGGTCAGCAAATAAAACAAGATTCATTAATTTTTAAGTAGGTATACATATTTATTTATAAATTACGCGGTCACATGATATAAATTAAATTATGTACAATTAAATAATACAGTTAAATTTATATAAAAATAATTATACAGATTTTGGTCGGCGTTCCGGGGCCAGCCGTGGTGGCGTACGGCAGGCCTCGGGTCGCACTCCGAATCTATATGCCAACGTAATATTAACTCAAGCTTTAAAAAAGAAGCTGCAATATCTGTTAGGAGGACGATAAATAAACAAAAATGTAACAGCGGATAATAATCGACAAATAAATAACATACAACGTTAACAGTGACTAGAGACGAGGATTCGTTTTTCCATGCGGCATCTCATAGGCGTTCGACAGGTTGTAACACTTAATATAAGTTTTTTATTAATAAATAATTTACGATATAAAAAAACTGATTTACACACTTAGACTCCGAATTGTATAAAAAAAGTCGTAATTCATACTCAATGCTCAATATTATCAGTAATCGTTCCAGTTTGTGGGGTGCCCCAAGGTGGTGTCTTGGGTCCCAAACTGTTTGTCAGTCCATAAATTAGTCGACGACGTTCAAGTAGAAGGCCGCGAATGAGTCGCCCTTGGAGCCGACGGCCTTGGCCTGGTATTGACCTGCGTCGTCGGGCGTGGCCTTGACGATCTCCAACCTGTACCGGGAGGTTCCCTCCATCATGAACTTATATCTAGCCGATGTCTCGTCTATCGGTTTGCCGTCCTTCAGCCATTGGAGTTGAAGTGGTGGCTGCGGACAAAACAAACATGATTAGGTAAATTTATATTTAAATTTTCCACGCAGGCAAATTATGTATTTACGAATTTTTCGTAGGGCATAGTTTCTGAGATATCGCGAAAAAGATCGTGTATGCACCCCTTTTTCCAAGATGGCGGGCGGCAACTCCAAAAACTTGGGGAAAAGCTTCTATTGACCCCCATACACATGTCCAAAAATAAAATTGCGTCTTCTAACAAATGCAAAGCTCATGTAACTTTTCAATGGACTATAAGGTAAAAATAGTTTGTGCCAGTCCTGTATTTCAGAAAGATAATATTAAAGTTGCTAACAGTCTCCGAGACAACAGAAAAGTTTATTGTTGGAAAAAATAAGCAATAGTGTACATTGATATATTAAAGCGACGATTTATAGCCGGCTCCGTTACCGACTCCTAGTAACAACACTATGCTGATCTAATCGTTGATTCACTTCGCTATTCGTGTATTTGCGATTTGAAATTTTATACATTATGCACTTTATGGAATACTAGCGACCCGCCCCGGCTACGCACGGGTGCAATGATGAACATATAAATTTATACATACATACATACATATAATCACGCCTCTTTCCCGTAGGGGTAGGCAGAGACCACTTCTTTCCACTTGCTACGATCCATACATACTTGTTTCGCTTCGTCCACTTTCATTATTCCCTTCATACATGCTCTTCGGTTTAGGGTACTCTTGACCTGGCCTTTTTTCAAGACGTCCCTGATTTGGTCTTGAAACGTCCGCCTAGGTCTTCCCCTTCCAACACTTTCATTCACACTCGCCTTATACACTTTTTTCGTCAATCGTTCTTCATTCATTCTCTCGACATGGCCAAACCATCTCAGCATACCTTTCTCAATTTTTGTCACTACATCTTCTTTCAGACCACAACGCTTCCTTATCTCACTATTTCTTATCCTGTCACTCAGTTTAACTCCTATCATACTTCTTAACGCTCTCATCTCAACTGCATTTATTCTGCTTTCATGTTTCTTCTGCCATACCCAACTTTCACTTCCATACATGAGTGTCGGAACCAACACTCCCTCATGCACAGCCAAACGAGCCTTGTTAGACACCTTCCGACTGCTCATAAAGGAGTGCAAAGCTCCGTTCACCATGTTCCCTGCATTCACTCTTCTTTCGATATCACTCTCACACTTTCCATCTCTTGTAAACTTTGAACCCAGATACACAAACTCATTCACCTGTTCAACTTGTTCATCTCCAATCACGATATTGCAGACTGTCACTGCCTCATCTCTTTCAAACACCATCACTTTCGTCTTCTTAACATTAATCTTCATTCCCTTTCTAGCAAAAGCTCCACTCATAGCAGTTACCATCTCCTGCAACTCCTCGGCCGAAGACGCAAGTAATACTTGGTCATCAGCATAGAGAAAACATTTGACGAGTAACTCATTCATTCTCAACCCACTTTCATTCTCTTTTAAATCTGTCAAGCAACTGTTCATGAACAGATTAAACAGCCACGGTGACGCTACACATCCCTGTCTAACACCCTTTTCGATATTAAACAATTCAGTGTATGCCCCGTTTATCCTTACACAAGCACTGGAGTCCCTATAAAGAGATTGCAATGCTCGTATAAGGATACTGCTCACACCGTTCACGGACAATGCTGACCACAATTCATTCCGCACCACTCTATCATAGGCCTTTTCTAGATCCACGAACGCGCAATAGACCTTCTTGGTTTTAGCCAAACACTTTTCGGCTATGCACCGCAAGGAAAAGACCTGATCCGTACATCCCATTCCCTTTCTAAATCCCGCTTGTGCATCCCACACTTTTTCATCTGTTTCATTCACAACCCTTTCAATTAACACTTTCGCGTACAATTTACCGACGACGCTGAGAAGGCTTATACCGCGGTAATTTATGCACTCTTGCCGTGACCCTTTTCCCTTATATAATGGCACTATTACGGCTTTGCACCAGTCTCCCGGTACTTGCCCATTTCGCCAGCACAAATTGAAAAGGCGGTACAGCTGGCTAGCCACTATGCCCTGTCCAGCCCTCAGCATCTCGACGGTAATCCTGTCATACCCTGCAGCCTTGCCTAATCTCATACTTTTCAACGCTTTCACTATTTCATCCATGCTTATCTCTCTTTCATCACCATTTATACTAGTTTCCATGGAAGGTGCCGGATGTTGTACCTGCACTTCCTCTCTTTCAAACAAACTTTCAAAATACTCTTTCCATCTCTTTAGCACACATTCTTCTCCTTTTATAATGCTCCCATCTAGACTCCTGATTGTACTCAGCTCCGAGGTAGATGTTTTTCCTCTTACTGCTTTGATGGATTTCCAGAAAAACTTGATATTTGACTGGAAATCTTCAGTGAGCCTCCTATCAAAATCATCCTTTCGTTCTTCTTTCTTTCTAGACACAACTTCTTTCGCTGCTAATTTCAATCTTTTATACTTCGTTCTTGCTTCCTTGACCTCGTCATCCGTCGCCTTTTGAGCTTTTTGGTTAGCTTTTGTAGCTAACCAATCTAACCACGCTTTCTTCTTTTCTTGCACCGCCCTTTGTGCATCATTATCCATCCACACATCATAGTTCTTTCTTCCTTTCCTTCTTTTAGCTACCCCGCATACGTCAATAGCAACATTCACGACCCCTTTCTTAAATTTCTTCCAAAAATCTTCAATCACACCTATCTCTTCTATGCCTTTAACACTTTCTTTCAGTTTCTCTACATACTCGTCTTTCTTTTCTTGCAGATTTTCCACTTTTACTCTGTCCAAAACACTCGTAGGCTCGGCCCCTCGGTGTCGCCACCGTTTAAAGAGGCCACGCATTCGGGCTATCACCAGGAAGTGGTCTGTGTCGAGGCCTACACCGCGGTATGCCCGAGTGTCTAGCACTTTCTTCCTCAGTCTTTCATCCACAATTACAAAATCAATCATACTTCTCGACTCACCTTCATCTCTTGTATACAAATGGATCTTTTTGTGGTCAAACATTGTGTTGGCCACGCAAAGATTCCATTCCAAGCATACTTCAAGCAGGCTTCTCCCATTTTCATTCACTCTCTCGTCCCCAAACGTACCCAGAACTCCTTCATACCCATCACGCTTCACTCCAACCCACCCATTAAAGTCCCCTAACATCACGATCCGTTCATTTTCTCCGCATTTATTCAAGACCTCTCTCATGCTATCCCAAAATTCCTCTCTCTCTTGTCGGGCTTTTAAGGACCCACCTCCGCGCAGATCCGTCGGTGCATAGACCCCAAGGATAAACAAGCGAGTGAGTCCGACTTTTAACCTAATCCAGAGGAGTCTTGGGCTTACACATTCATGCTCCATCACACATTCAACTATTCGAGAGGAAAGAATCACACCAACTCCCTGACAGCCTCGGCTGGTTTGGGGGACTCCCGACCAGTATGCCGTGTAGGAACCATGAACCGTGGTGTCACATCCTTTCCTCTTGGTTTCGTTCACGCACAAAATATCTATGCATCGCTCATCCATCATCTGACATACTTCATCTACCTTACCATCCATTCCTCCTCTCACATTCAACGTAGCGAAGCGGCTCTCCATGGGCCGCTTTTCGCCCCCGCGAGAAACGAGACGTGATGGGTGGCGAACCACATCGCCGCCATTTTGGTTAATTAAATTAAATATATTATTAGCCATAGCGTTCCCACGAATAGCAAGGAAAAGGTTTGTCCACCCCAGCAGAGCCCCGCATGCCAGGGTAAGGCTAGCCTAATTCTGGGTCGCCCGGTCCCAGGGCAGTGTGGCACGCTAACGACTAAGCTTGCCCCTAGCCATGCATCCATCCGCGCGGCAGACGTTGGATTGGCGGAGATGGTAGGGATAGGGAAAGAGAAGGATAGGTGGTGTGAAAGGGAAGACTGGTAAGTTAGAGTGGGGAATAGGAAATGTAGGATATTACCGCCCAGGAGGGCAAGGGATAGGACAGTAATAGCTAAGGTAGCCGGGGCCGCATACCCGTATACTATACCACAACTACCGGACAGGTAAGTTGGGATGAGTATCCTCTGACTAATAAATTATTAATTTAATTAAAATTATTAATTAAAATAAATTTATGCATGTATTATACTTATAAACCTTCCTCTTGAATCACTTTATCTATTTAAAAAAACAGCTTCAAAATCCGTTGCGTAGTTTTAAAGATATAAGCATACATAGGGACGGACAGCGACAGCGACTTTGTTTTATAATATGTAGTGATTTGTCAAAACCGTATAGAACTTAAAAAAAACATAAAACCGTGCCCTCATATCACAAGCACCGAGACTAACATCTGTACGTACTGATAAAATAAAGTATCTGTATATTTATGCGTGACAGTCGCCTCAATTTTTTTTTAAATTTTGCGATTTTTTATTCTTCGACTATGATTAGTAATTAATTGTTGAGCATCAGATAATTAATTATGGATTGGTTAGTTCTACGGTCTACCTAAATGATTCTCGTTCTCTGAAGACAAAACAAAACTAATATGTTATCCAAATTAAATTTATTCTCTAATTCCATTCCACTAGTCTAGTCTAATATAATAACAATATTTGGGATGTATAAAGTGTAGCGAGACGAGACGGCAGATGAGATGGACAATAAATTTCATTTCATTTCAATATTCATATATTTAATAAGGGGGGGACGGCGCGTACGCAGTCCCCACTACCAAAAATTACGCGTCCGAGTTATCCACATTAGGGATAATCGCAGGGGTCAACCCAACCGCAGTGCAATGGTTGGACCTCGCCCTGGGGGAACCGCCTTCTTGATCACGGTAGCCCCTACGCCAGGTAAGTATGATTTCACAACAGTGACGCGATGGGGTCGTCTAACGCGGGACATTTTTAACAGCGACGTCTAAGTCGACGCCAGTGACATCTAGTTACAAACCGGGAAACTTTGATAAAGCTCGTACATATTTAGTTCACGAATGTCGTATTGCTCATATGAATTTAGACTTTATTACTTTAGTGTGTAAGTCGATAATCGCTAGTCACGGAATGGATATAATGTCGAAACAAAAATAAGTTCTATCAGAAAACTTATCAGTTTGATGGAGAGATTTGCTATAAATGTCAAGCTGTCGCTTTAAAGCCTCTCTATGTGACCCACAGAATGGATCGATCTCCACACAAGAACTCGTCTACCGCAGCAGATATGGCCAGCCCTTCACTGCTCCACAAAACCGTCTGACACTCACCTTATCGAGCTCGGTGGTGAAGATCGCTGGCTCGGCAATGGCAAGCGTAGTAGAGGCTGGGAAGGCGGCGAATTGAGGCGCGGTCGGCACTTCACCCGGCACACGGACTACCAGCGAGCAAGACGAGAAGGATTCCCCGGCGTCGTTGAACGCCTCGCACGTGTACATGCCTAGATTAAAAAAGTCATGTAAGTACTTTGAAGAACCACTGCCCATGCAGGCCTCCTCCATTAGCATGGAGAGGTGTTCATAGATTTGTCGGTCATAACTAATACTGATTAGCACATTCCATTAAGTGTGTCGTAAGATAAAAGGAAATGACAAGGCCGATAACATAGCTGCAAGAGAAGGTTTTTTTTATGAAACCCGGTGCCAGCCCTTCTGGCCAGCGTGGCCGAGTAGTAATAGTTGTTACAAGCTGTAAATACTTCTACTTTTTAAAAATGGCTACGAAATATTACCCCACTGCAACCATTCCAATCACTTCATTACGTTGTACGTTGAACACAATGGACCCCGAATGTGATTTGGAAGATTTCACCGGCCATTCATTCAATTACCGCGAACATTTTTCGTCTTAAAATAGCCACTGAATTGGTTCGGCCGCAATCAGTGTAAATTCATTCATTATTTACTATTAGACCATCCTTCTGGCCTCAATGTTGGTATAAATTGGATACGGCGCCATCTATCGAGTTAACATAGTACTTTTACCATTGTGGTAAAGATGTGAGCGCGAGTATTAACTCTGTAGAGGGCACTGTAGCTTAATAGCTACATATTTTGTGAACTATGTAGTATTAATGCCCGAAAATGTAAGCTGTAGAGACCAAAATCAGCAAGTTCTTTATCCCTAGCTGGTAAAAAGACAGTTAATAATAAAAACTTATTAACAATAAAAAATTGTATATGAAGTTACGTTACGTTAATTACAACACCTTTCAAAGTGTTAAACTTATGTGTATTGGACAAAAGACTATAAAGAAATATATTTATTACAGCGCCTACATAAACTAACGCGAGATTACACTGTTGGTTGAAACTGGCGCCATCTAGTTGTCAAGGTATGTATACCGCACAAATTGTTTAGCAACGCCATCTATTCAAATAAGTGTTATATCTTTTCGTCTTAACGCTTGTAGGCGAAGTACGCAGTACGCGATACAATAAACAGAATCGACACTACTAAAAAATTCACACATGTTGGGGACCATTTATCGAATTCATAAAAAATCTCTACAAAATCTCCGCTTAGGTGTCAAATCACACCGTATAGAGGCTGCGGAGCATAGACGGGAAGGTGGAGAGGCTGGCCATCAGCCAGGTGAGTACCACTGCTAGGAAACAGCTCCTGGCAGACCCTGACACGGACCACAGAACTCGCAGTAGGTGTCACTGTTCTGGAGCGTGCTGCAGACCCTCCTAGAGTGGGGGTGGAGCTGAGATGGGGCTCGGGACGACGTTGGCCCCATACGGGCCAAGAACACGGACCCGGTTCCGATGGTGTTAGCGGTCGTACGGTCGACCGTAGTATTGTCGGTGGATGGCCTTCCTTTTGAAATTCTTTCTGTTTACCGCCACCGCCGCGGGTGGGATCGGCGATTATGTGGAACTCCAGAAACGACCCTCGCACGAAACGCTTGGGGCGCTACGGGTTCACGTAAACGCATTCCGCTGTAATGCCCCGCTATAAGCTACGCGGGCAAGCGGCTATCGGAGGGCGTCCCGGGCAACTGGGACGCCTTCAGTCAGTGAGGCTTTTGTCGGTGGCGGGTCCCCCGACCCACCACCAGCGTCTAAGGGTAGAAGGGGGGCGTAACGACACATGCCCATACCCCCAGTCCGCGGCGCGGGTGAGCTGGAGCTCCCTCTTCTGTGAACCGCCCCGTCACCCCTTTTTTTGCGCCATAACGACCTCGCAGATGGAAGCCACGCCAGGCCACGGCTTAGCAACCAACAAGGTTGACCGCCATCCGAGGACACTAGTGCACCGAAACGGTTTAGGGCCCGCAGGGCAACTCTGCTCACGGCCGTGATCACGTATCATGCGACAAAGAGGGATGAGAGGGTGCTACCCCTCGTCTTCGAGAGGTAAGACTGATCAGAAACAGGAGTCAAGATTCCTTGATACACCGATAGGACTTACCGCCATACGCCCGACTTGGATCGTCGGCTACGAGTATTAAGAGGACTGCCATCCGACCAGAGGAGCGTTAGAGAAATTTTGCAACTAACGCTTAAAAGGGATTCTCTTACAAAGACTAAGTAGTGCTGGTAAGTACATACCGGCATCCTCGGGGAAGATCTCGGCGATGGTAAGCTTGTGAATGTTGGCCTCGCTGGAGTACTGGAAGTCCTTCGAGGGTTTAATCTCCTTGTTGTTGTGCAGCCAGACGACGTCGAAACGCTCCGCGCCCACAATCCTGTTTGGAAATGGCCATTTTAACTTCAGACATATAAAAATCTACTTCTAATGTGACTCCCATCTGAGAGAGGAATACATAAAGTCTCAGAACAGATCCTAAAGACAAACTTAAAGAGAAGTGAGAAGTTGTCTGGAAGAAATCGCCTAGTGCGATAAGACCGCCCATTGTACATTTCTTTGTTGATTGATGCTATGTTAACCTTTTATATTATTGGTGTACAATAAAGAATACTCTAACTTCTACGTACACGTAGCCGAGAATAGCCGATCCTGTCTACGTAGACTGTAGTGACACATTAGCTAGACATAGACATAGACATAGACATAATCTTTATTGTGGCAAGAAAAATACAAAGTAATAAAACTAGGCACTAAACTAATTCTAGGAAAGCCTTCCTGCCACAACCCGTCCCAAACTCAGCACGATGCTGGTTGCAAGCAACCAACGCTGGTCTTCCGTTAGGGGCGGCGGGTGACGTCACACATGGAAATAAGTTTATGTAACAAATTTACCTACGCAATGATATATACAAACTATTTCTACTACAAACTATTAATGATTTATAACAAAAGAAAATTAAAAAAAATACTTATACATTAATTCGTTTTAACTTAATATATAAAAATAAAAAATTAAATATAAATTAAATTAAATAGGGGGTGGCAGCCTCTTTGTTTGTTTATATTATTTATATTAGTCTTTTTATATTATTTATATTAGTATTTATTAGTCTCGCTGATGTGTACACGTCGTAGATTGCCCCATGACAGTCGCTCTTCGTAATTTTAATCTATCGTGGAGGAGGCGCTTAAGTGTGGCACTAGATATATTTTGGTTATGCAGATGACTGTTTTGAATCTTATTGTCTGACGATTTGGCAGTTCTTCTTTTCGGTCCCTAAATAACCCACTGTTGAGTCAGACCTCCTCCAACTACAAGGGTAATTAGCCTACTGCGCCACCCTGGCCACACGACCACAGAAGGAAATGATAAGGACGAGTGTTCGACCTTATCATTTCCTTCTGTCAGCTCTTACGACATCCTCGATCGAATGGTATGGTTTTGGTGACATAATGTATTATAAATCCGTCACCAAACAGTGATTTAGTTATCCAATACCATTTACATGGAGCGATTAACGTCTGCACTCCGGTACCTAACGGTTAATAATAGCACAAGTAGTTTGGAGTTACCGGGGCCACTCACATGCGCGCAAACATTCGTACATTGTACGAATGTTTGCGCGAATGTGAAGGGCCGTCACATTCATTCGCAAACTTAGCGGCTATGCGAATGGGTTCGCATATGCATTTGCGAATGGGTTCGCAAACCTGTTTGCGCTTCCTCCTGCACATGTTTACGAATGTCTAAATATTTTTCTAAATATTTAATTATCTAAATATTTTATAAATATTTTATGAACAGATATGACTAGAAGGGCTATTTTGATAATATCCTGAAAAGCACCCCACACTTTTTTTACAATAAAATCTTTTTTTTTGACATTATTTATAATTAAAATGTATTAAAATTTATTTTCTATTTTTTAGTTTGATTTTCTATAAAAGCGTATTTTTTTAAACTATTTTTTTTTCGTCAATAAAAACATTGAAGAAATGAAGAATTTTAATTTAATGTGCAGGAGTTAAAAAAAAATTTCAATGAACTCCATCATCTTGGTGTTATTCCAATCCATTATGAAGGTACGCTAAACAAGAGTCGCCACGAACTATCAAAATAGCGTCACGTCCGTTCCCTTCGCAATCGTGGGCACAACTGGTCACACGAATGTGTGGGAGACTACGCGAAGGTTCGCGGTTCGCGCGCTTTGATGTGCGTTAAAAAACCGACACCGCTTGGAAAAGCACGAATGCAGCAAAAACTTCGCAAACCCATTCGCGAATGTCGTCCTACACTTGTGGGTTCGCGTATTCGTGCGAATGTGAGTGACCGGCCTTAGAATAGAATAGAAAAATGCTTTATTGTATAAACCAATTCTGGCGTTCACAATCGTCAACGGATATATAAGTTTTAGAACACTACTACCAGGTCGGAACGCGGCACCAACCGAGAAGACCTGGCGGAAGAAACTCGGAGGGCTTGTCTTTTTTTTAAACGCCATATTTCAATGGCCTTGTACATAAAACTAACTAGTGTCGTTCGGTTCCGAAAGGCGCTCAACTGAAATATGAATTTTATAATAAGAAAAAATATAAATAGAATTTATAGAATAATAAAAAACTGATATTACAAGTCTTGAATCCAGTGAGCCGACCAACCTCAAACAGCGGCACCTGTTCACAAGCATAACGCGTGTGGCAGCCATCGATCTCCTCAACCATATCAAAGGGAAGTGGTCGACCCGCCAGATCGTTATACAGATTCTGTCTACGGCAAATGACTTGAGCACAAAGTACTGTAGTGGGGAAAGGTTCGCTCATGTCATCAACCAATCATACGTGCGTTACGCATTCCTTCGCCACCAATCACCGGCGACACATAATCGTCTTTTACCCTTAGCTCAAGGATCTCCATGGAGGAGTCTTGTTAAGACCGTACCTGCAGGATAGGGTAACGGCGTCTCCGTCGTTGACGATCTGCGACAGCGCGTGGTCTACTATCCTGGGAGGCTTGTCGCCTGTCTTGGCTGCTGCACTGGCAGCACTTGCGTCCATGGCTGTCACAAATTGAAAAAAAGTTGTCAACTTGTTGTTGGCTACGTTCAATTCGGATGCTGTCCCTGGTTCGATTCCGTGGAACTAGAGATACTCGCACTGCCTTAAGTGAGAAATTTTTGAGAATTTTTCGATTACCAGAGATGTTACCACGGGTACATTTCGTAAGATTTTCCTGCCCCTCCCTTAATTTCACACAAGTTTCTTCAAAATTTATGTTTTGGCTGTAAATGTATTGGGTTAGTGACAAAAAGGGGGGGGGTCTTTTTCTCAATAACACAGCCCTTAGTGAGATGTAGAAAGCTTTAATAATAATAATAGTTTATTTCAGATTTATCATCCATATTTTTTTAGAAAAATATTTTTATAACTTGACCCTTTAGTGCCCCGGCAGAGCAGATGCTTTATTGGACCAGCATCGCAGACGGATGCCGTGAGGAGGCGACGCTACGACTACCACCAGCCCCATGCTACAGAAGCCAGGGGGGTGGGGGGACACAAGTACTGGCAAATTTAACAGATTCGCCTCTGATGGTCACGTCGATGGAAAAAAGCAAGTCCGTACCAGCCGTGTCATGCTTTCTTTCTATCAGGTTTCCCGACACAGACGTGAGACCTCCAGTGTTCCAAACGTCCATGGGCGACGGTAGCCACTTACCATCAGCTATATGAACCTTAAGCTCGCACTACGGTGGTATAAAATACTTGGAGAAACTCACGTTTGACGGTAACGTTGCACTTGGTCTCCACCTCGCCCTGGCTGTTGGTGGCCTTGAGGGAATACACGCCCTCGTCTTCGGGGAACACCTCGTTGATGGCGAGGGAGGCAACTCCGTTCTTGTACTTCAGGTCCACTACCTGCGTTGGATAAGAGAAATACTAATCAGTGCTGTGTATCTACGCCAAACAACTTGAACGGGGGAAGTTCACGTGCGTTGACTTGACAAAAATTGGCTTCTACGCATTGCTCAAGAAATTTGGCGTAGACTAAATTATGTATACTGTATTGTGCGCAAGTATTATATCTATAAATTAGATGTGCCGCCTTTGGATCAACAGGTCCCGGGTTCGATTCCGGGGTCGGGCATGTGGGTTTGTCTAAACCGGAGCCATTTATTTACGCGTTACGCGCTCCTTCTTCACCAATCACCACACACACGCCACACGCGACACAAAACTTGACTTCCACGCATTGCTCAAGTAATTTTACGTAGGCCGTATTAAGTATAATATAATATAAATATCGTTGGACATTTCACACAACGCCATCTCGTCCCAAGCTAAGCAACTTAATGCTTGTGTTAAGGTAACGAGATGGATGATAAACTACATATATACATTTTTTTTGTAAATAGTACATACATATTATAGATAGAAATGACACCCAGACTCCGAGCCAGTGCCTCTGGTTTAGACAAAGACACTTGCCCGACCCCGGAAGCGAACCCGGGACCCGTTGATCCAAAGGCGGCACATCTAATATGCCTTTGTTAAAAATATGTATCAATTTGGTTCATAATCATCATTGTGACAGGTCATACAAGACCCACAGCCCAGCTGGTCATCCTCCAAGTACGTGGAGGGAAATAAGCCTGCTGTGCCACACTGGCCAGATTGGCAAAAGGTTTGTATAACGTTCGAAATACTTCGTGACGTCACCAAGTACGTCCTTTGAACGTTTCGTTTGTGACGTCACTAAGCACATTAATTGCAGTATTTGACTATGGTAAATTATGGAGCATTAAATTGTTATCATAATGACCTGTTTAAGCAAAAAACAACTTGAGGTCTTACCTCCGAAGAGTTCAGCGGCTGTCCGTTCTTGAACCAGCTGACCCTGGGGTCAGGGTCTCCTCGCACGGCCGCCGACAGCAGCAGGGGCGCACCGTCTCTCGCTTGGAGGGCATCCGGTAATGCACGGGCGAACGACGGTCGGCACATTGACGAGTCCGACGCCGGTACTGGGGGTGAAAGGTCAGTTAGAATAGAATAGAAAAATGCTTTATTGTATAAACCAGTTATGGCGTTCACAATCGTCAACGGATACATCATTCTTATATTACTACTACCAGGTCGAAACGCGGCACCAACGGAGATGAGCTGGCGGAAAAAACTCGGTGGACTTGTCTCTTTTTTTTAGTTAGAAAAATATTCCTATATTTTGTTACACTGGGGAATTAATTGCAGATAAATTATTTCACCCATGGGTCGTGTTCATGTGGTGACGGATTTAGAATACATAGTGTCACCACCCCATTCCACCCTGAGAGTGTCTTAAGAGCCAACTTAAAGAAATGACAAGGCCGATATCCTAGCCTTAGGTTATCGGCCTAAGGCTAGGCTAGCTAAGCTTAAGTTGGCTCAAAGTCGTCAAGTTGGCCGTCAGAGATGGAAAACTTGATACGAAACTCGTCTGGCCAGCGTGACACAGTAGACAAATTACCCCCCATGTAAGTGGAGGAGGCCCGACTCAGCAGTGGGTCATATATGGGCTGAATAAGTAGTAGATAGTTAATTGAGTATTTGACCAAAAACACCACGGCTGATTAAATATTGTTATCGCTTTTATAGTATACTAGCGGCCCGGCTACGCATGGGTGCGATGTTACACGCGGGTGACGCCGCGGGGCGAAGCTAGTAAAAAAGTAGCCTAAGTTACTCCTTATATCATCAGTCCCGTCAAAGTCGGTCCAGCCGTTCCAGAGATTAGCCGAAACAAACAAACAGACAAAAATTAAAATTATTTTGGTCTATGTACTGTGTATACATACTAACGCATTTAGTAAAAAGTGGTTATTATTAAAGACAAACACTCCAATTTTATTTATTTGTATGTATAGTTTTTTTTTATCAGTGACTTGAATGCCTTTGACCCTAGGCTTGCGTGATGGAAAGCTACGCCAGGGTCTAAGATGGAGCAGGCAATTCAAGGAATTGCCCTGCTCGGGCACCGGCTCCCACATACACACGACGGAACACGGTAAAACTGCTTGGCGTCGGACTTAAATGTGAGGGTGGTAGCCAGCCGGGCGGACCCTACCACCAAGCGTGCTGGGTTCTGTTGACTTTTACAACACGCATTATTTCCCAGCGTGCGGTGGGGAAGTTATTATATTACACGGGATATAGTAGAGTCAGGGTTTTTTTTACTCACAGACTAACTCCTTGGTTGCGCTTCGGGACCTAGACGAGGCATCAGAGTCGAGTCTGGCTCCGTACTTCTTCTTGCCCGCCTCCAAAGAGCTCTGTGGGGAGTACTTGGGTCGAGGACCTGCCTTGGTGGGTGGGTCGATGGTCACCTGATGGATAAAAACAGCTTAATGTAGACTGCAAATGCAGAAGCTTGGAAGGAGCCTGTTTGTTGAAGGTTATATGCTTTTTATCCGTGTTATGACCGATTAAGAATAAATTGTCACCACAACACTATCCTAACGGCCGAAAGAAAGGAGCGACAAGGCCGAAAGCCCAGCCGCAAGAGAGGGAAAACTTGATACGAAATCCTGTGCTAACCCGTCTGGCCAGCGTGGACACTGCTAGAGCAATCATGTCACGCTGCCAACCCCAATATAAATGTAAGGTAAAACAAGCTTCAACCGACACCATCTTGAGGGTGTCGTCAAAAGCGCCTAAAATAACACAAGAGGCAGTCTATCTAGCGGCAAAAGAAAGTATTTGTTCCGGGTCTGGGTGTTTTCTATCTATAATATGTATGTATTTACAAAAAACAAATGTATATAAGTAGTTGATCATCCATCTCGTTACCATAACACAAGCATTAAGTTGCTTAGCTTGGGACGAGATGGTGTTGTGTGAAATGTCCAAGGATATTTATTTATTTATTTTATTAATTAATGGCATACATTTCCTCCATCATTTTGGAGGAGGCCCGACTCAGTAGTGGGTCCCATAAAGGCAGAAAAGGCGAAAAATATACCTTTGTCTTGGTGATGATCGGCGGCGGCGCAGGTTTGATGGGTTTCTCGATGTACCTCCTGTCCCCGGAGTGCAGGAAGTTGTGGATCATCTGAGCTTGCTCCGGTGACGTCACCTCGCCTGCACAAAGCAATAGACTTGACACATGTCTTCTAACCTCAAGTACATCTTCATCATCATTTCAGCCAAAAGACGTCCACTGCTGGACATAGGCCTCCCCCAAGGATTTCCACAAAGGCCGGTCCTGGGCCGCCCGCATCCACTGCTTTCCGGCGACCTTAACCAGGTCGTCGGTCCACCGTGTGGGAGACCTACCAGCACTGCGCCGTCCGGAACGCGGTCGCCACTCTAGGACTTTTCTGCCCCATCGGGCGTCGGTCCTGCGAGCTATGTGCCCTGCCCACTGCCACTTAAGTTTGGCAATCCGGTGGGCTATGTCGGTGACCCTGGTTTTCCTGCGTATCTCCTCATTTCTGATTCGATCTCGCAGGGAAACATCTTAGAGTACATATTCCGTGTGGTGACAGATTTAGAATCCAATAAATTCACCACCCCATTCCATCCTGACGGTGTCGCAAGAGCCGACGAAAGGAAATGGATAGCCTGAAAACCTAGCCGCAAGAGAAGGAAAACTTGAAACGAAACCCATCTGGCTGGCGTGGACACAGTTGCAGTCGAGAGCTACAAGGCAGGCGGCGCGGGGTAAAACTGTTTATATACTTGTTTTTTTCTCTTATTATTTACTTGAATGCCTTTGATCCTAGGTTTGCTTGGTGGAAAGTGGGTCTAAGATGGAGCAGACAATTCAAGGAAATGCCGTGTCAGGCACCAGCTCTCACATACACACGACGAAACCCAGTAAAACCGGCGCTGGACTTCGTTGCGAGGATGTTAGCTAGCCGGGCGGACCATTAGATCCTACCACCAAGCGTGCCGGGTTTTTCCCAGCGTGCGTTGGGGAAGTGTAATATTCTGACCGGAGTCCCAAACACCCCACACTGGCCTTACCCCATGCCGGTGTGAATAGTCCACAAAGGATTTTATCACCCGCAAAATAGGCTAATTACCCTCCAACATCCAGCGAGTAGATGTGGAGGGCAAAGAAGAAGTAATAACTTGTTGGCGCAGTGGTTGAGTGATCGACTGCTGCGCAGCATGTCGCGGGTTCGATCCCCGCACGGAAGAAATATTTGTACGACCTACAAGTATTTGTTTCGGGTCTGGGTGTTTTCTATCTATAATATGTATGTATTTACAATTAAAAAAGTATCTAAGTAGTTTATCATCCATCTCGTTACCATAACACAAGCATTAAGTTGCTTAGCTTGGGACGAGATGGCGTTGTGTGAAATGTCCAAGGATATTTATTTACTTACCTTCAACAATGACGACGCAGGAGGTCTCGTCAGTGCCGTGCACGTTGGTGGCAACGCACGTGTACTTGCCGCTGTCCTCTGGCCGGCAGTCGATGATCTCCATAGTCACCACTCCGTCGGAGTGGGTCATCGCGTAATCATATTTCGATAGCTCGCGCTTATCTTTGTACCTGTCATGACAACGTTGGGTTACATTATGATTTATAGAATACATAATGTCTCTACCCCATTCCATCCCGAGGGTGTCGGTAAGAGCCGACGAAAACTCAAACTCAAAATGAACTTTATTTACGTAGGTTTTATCACAAAACTCTTATAAATCGTCATATTTACAGTTACCATTATCATCATCTTACGACCCCTGTCCCACGCTAGGTGGTAGTCTCCATACACACCTATCAGTCGTCATATCTACAGTCACACCTTTCATACACAATTTCTCAGTCTTACAATCCATCCATCTCTCTTGATCTCCCACAACCCTTACGTCCACCCACATTCATGCTGAAACTACCAAAGGAAATGACAAAGCCGATAACCTAACCACAATGGAAGGAAAACTTGATACGAAACGTGGCTCAGTAGGATAATTACCCTCCATGTAAATGGAGGGGGCCCGAATGAGTAGTGGATCTATAGGCTGAGTAAGTAGGCAAAACAACGGGGTAGTTAGAAGGCGGCCGGTGAACCCCCAAACTGCCCCCTGCCTCCAGGTGCTGGTGCTCCAGATCTCCACATCGAGAGATGGGGCGAGTAACCGAGCTTAGGACCCCGGCCTAACGCCTGGCGACTGGCGGTCTTAAGCTTGTATAATTTTAAATGTGTGTGTAGGTAGTTTATTGATGGCCAAAGATCTTCAGCAATGCGCAATAGTCGATATATGTGTCGCTTTGACGAAACAGACAAGCGCAACCCCCCATCACTGCACTTTATGGTCAAGTTCCTTGGCCATCATCATATCTGTAGTATGCGAATGTTGGTCACCATTTGACGGTGGGCGTGGGCTTCCCGCTGAGGCAGCATAGCAGCTTGCAGGTGTCGCGCGCCTGCATGACACGCGGCCGCAGCTGGAAGGTGAAGGCGGGCGCCGTCTCGCTGGACTCCTGCCAGAACGTGTAGGGGAGGGCCTCGCGGCGACGGGGCGCCTCGGGCAAGTGCTGTCTCTGGACCTTGGGGACCGCTGCAAGTAGAAACAGACCTTAGGAATCATGAACCGATAGGTTGGGGATTAAGTGTACGCCTTGCCTGGTGTTAAGACGTTTGTAACACCAGGAACCATGTGTCACCGGCATTGTACAACATTTTTTTTATTTTATAACTATCTGTAGGAAAGACAAAATTCAATATTTTTGGTTCCGAAACCTTCCTAGCCATTCTACTGTGGCTCCCCGACGGGTTTCAACTATCGGAGGCTACAACCAGACACCTCCAGGGTAACTGGGACGCCATCAGTGAATGAGGCTTGTCAGCAGTGTAGGTATTTATTACACCCCTCGCATAAGACCCTATAAGTAACGCCACTTATACTTCAAGACATTACACATATCTTTCAATGACATTGGCCGTATCTGATCATTATTTAAAAAAAAACTACACAACCAACTTCAGTCATATAAAAAGAACTATAATTATTTAACACGTACTCAACAACCGATTGCTATGAAGAACATTTTGAAAATCAATGAAAATTCGACAAAACTATACAAGAATACAGTCGCACAACTTCGCAAATCGACTGAAGATCCAAAATCAGGCGAACCAAATATAAATAAATTCTTTACCTGAGCTATCACTCAAAGGGAATCGATTATATTTAGCAACTACTTAGCAAAATTGTTATATTATCGTAAAACTCTCCACAAATGATTAGTGCTAACTCGATATGCCTCGAACGTCTGTCGTCGCGATGAACAATTTAATTCGAGTGACGTTCCAATCGAGTCAGGAAGGTAATTATAGACCTGACCCAGTTTAGGTGTTGTCAATTATAATGTTCCTAAAGCTTATTGTTGCCAAGATTTGTCAGTTAAAATTATTACGATCTTTGAGTTCGAAATTAATGATTAGTTATTCTGAGCAGCAAAAACTAATCATTGTAACTTGATATGAAAATGGTATGCTGGGCTACATTTCAATACTTTGGCGTATGTTTTTATATAAAATAAATTATATTTATAAAATTTATTTAGGCGTCGCTAAGAGTAGCCTTAATAACGACTTGTTACATCAGCTATCTACGAGTGGAAGACGCGTCAAAATCGGTCTAGCCATTTCAAAGATCAGCCCAAACAGACAGACAAACATTGTAAAAAATGTTATTTTGGTATATGTAACGTGCATACATCCAAATTATGGCCAAAAATACCCCAAAGTTACCTTCCAACAAATAACATACATTCAGCTTGATTTCTTAGGTTTTGGCGATTATTACACATTGAAATTAAACACTTTTTAACGGATTTATCGCGTGTATATATATACATTACTAGCTGACCCGACAGACGTTGTCCTGTCTGAACTATGAATTCGAATTGGAGTAATTAATTGTAAATTAATATACCGCCTTTTCTTATCGATTCCAATCCCTTATTTAATGTAATTAAAAAAGAAAAAAAGTAATTATGCCAAAAATAGCGAACCGGCGTCGGGACGAACGCCAAATGTTTGACAGGTAACAGTTTGTATGGGAAAATAAAATTGTTGTTTTTATAATTTTACTTACAATATCAATTTTTTCTCTAGATTCTTAAACCTTCCCTGGACTCACACGAATATTTCAAGACCAAAATTAGCCAAATCGCTCCAGCCGTTTTCGAGTTTTAGCGAGACTAACGAACAGCTATTCATTTTTATATATAGAGATTTAATTCCCGACGTTTCGAATGGTTTGCAGCAGTCGTGGAAGCGGGAGAGCCTAGATGACAGTTAAATAATATAATATACGCGATAAATCCGTTAAGTGTTTAATTTCAATATACATTCACCTCTTTTAAGTTTTATAGCAAACGAGTAAATAAATTTCATAAAAAAAATTATAGGAGTAGAATACCAAATAAAAAAAGGAATGATCCAAAACCTACTAGGCCGGTTTCTAAAATTCTTTTCTCATTAGAATGATACATATTCCCTGAGTAACATAAGATATGAACGAAGCCGATATAGGCACGGATTTGAGGCTTCTCTTCTTCTATCTTTCGATCTTCTTCTAATATATAAAAATGAATGTTTGTCTGCATGTCCTTTAAAGAATAGTAAACTATGCATTTGATCATGTGACGACCTTCAGCAACGTGTTGTGCATGAGCATACGAAAGTTTCTAAACAAAAAAAAAATTGTTTGTGGTTTAGCAACGAGCGCAGGGTTGAGCTAGTTGTTTATAAAAAACCACTAGCTCAGAAAAAAAAACGAAAGCAGCTTACTGTCTCATGAGCTCCTCCTTATAAAGTCTGTTAAAGTCTGCGTGAATACTCACGTTGTACGTTTAAGAAGACAACTTCCTCTCTGAAGCCGTAGTGGTTCTCTGCCCTGATGATGTACTCTCCGCGGTCTTCTAACTTGGCACGGTTGATGATGAAGTAGTAATCATCGCCCGCGTACCTGGTGATAAAATTGGTGATAAGCATTTCGTCGTGATAGAATCAGAAATGAGGAAATCCGTAGAAGAAACAAAGCGACCGATATAGCTAGAAGGATTGCACAGTTGAAGTGGTAATGGGCAGGACACGTAGCCCTAAGAACGGATGGCCGTTGGGTCATAATAGTCTTGGAGTGGTGTCCACGTATGGGAAAGTGAAGCGTGGGAATACCCCGACTAGGTGGACGGACGACTTGGCAAGGTCGCTGGGAGTCGGTGGACGCAGTCTGCACGAGATCGTGCGTTGTGAAATTCTGTGGGGGAGGCCTATGTTCTTTTCCTATGTTCTTACCTGTATAGCGGGGGCAGTTTACAAACATGTATGACACGAACACAAATGACACCCAGAACAAGTGCCTCTGGTTTAGACAAAGGTACTTGCCCTATCGCGGAATCGAATCCGAGACCCGTGGCTCCAAAGGCGACACATCTAACCCCTAGACCAACGAGGCAGTTCCGCAGTGGACTTCTATAGCTGATAGATAGACAGCTTTCAACTATCTGTGTGGTTGTGGCGTTTGTATTTCCGTTTCTAACCTCAAAATACTTCTTAGGAAAGAAAGCTTACCGTTTCATGAACTTGACAGACTGTCTCAGCTCGTGGTTGTTTCGCGACCACGTGACGGTGGGCGTGGCGCATGCGATCACACGGCAGTACAACTTCACGGACTGGCCCTCGTAGCAGAAGGCGGATTGCGGCTTGATCACGAACCGTGGCGCCGCCTGTCTGCGATCTGGGGAAACAAAGGTAATGAATACAGTTCTAAACTTTTACGGTACCACACTCGCCGGCACTTATGGCCGCTCCGAACAGTATCAGTAAAATACAGAATCAGGTATCAGCGGGACGTACGGGGGGCAGGGAGGCAAGGCACGCCCCTGTCTTCCACCCGCGAGCATCATCGCCTCGTGCACGTGGCGTGTGAGTGTGCTACGTTCGTATTGGTTATGAAATGTACGATGCGCAAACTCGCACCGACGGCTACATTCAGAGCGGCCATATAGATTGGCGAGGACTGTACACAAGAGAACAGTAAAATAAATCGTACTGATTTTCACTTAGGTAGACCTCAAATGCTTCCCAAGGATAATCATTACATTGCAAGAATTATCCGTGAGGCTGTAGAGTTTAAAAAACATCCTAATCCTGCTTGGGATCCAGTCATAAAAATAAATTCGTGGGGCGTATAAGCCTCTGGTCCGCAATTTGGCAATGTGAAGGGCGTTTTGTTCGCTTACTATCATAAAGGTTGTGTAGTTAATAGATCTTTAGTATTTAATTACTTCATTATATTCCCCCCTCTTTCTCGCTCCGTCGCTCTCACTCTCTGTCTCTCACTCTCTACTAAAGTAAACTACTTACCGAACTGTCCATCGTAGATCTTCCATTTCTCGATGAGCAGTTTCCGCAGCGAGCTGTACTCGCTGAGGCGGCCAATAGGCAGTCTGAATGATGACCAGTTCTGGGCAAAGAAAATTACATTTTAAAACGTATTCGGCATAATTTCCTAGAAACGTCTTTATCGAAGAAAAAAGGGCGAAAAACGAAGAAGCCGACTGGACACAGTCGAACTGCAGGTTAAGCAACTTTTGGCTGAGGTGGATTTTTTTCATGATTAAAAAAGAAGACCCCCTCTATCGCGGTTGCAGTTTACGAACAGAAATGACACCCAGGCTCGGAGAAAGTGCCTCTGGTTTACACGACACTTGCCCGACCCCGGAATCGAACCGGGAACCCGTGATCTAAAGTCGGCACATCCAACCAGACGAGGTGGTATGTCTGGCAGGGGTCCGCGGCGCCTATTCCCGAATAGTTATATAGTCGGGGAATTCTTAGCTGCGCGAATTGCTATTGAAACTTCGCTATCGCGGTGTAGGACGTTTTTGGTCATTCTCGCATTTGTAAGCGATATTTGTTTATGTTTTTAGTTCAGAATTTTCGGGTAAATTGTGTAGCATACTGGTCCATAAGGATCCTTACCTCATATCGTTCACGGAGGCGGTTGCGCATAGCCTCGTATCTTCTCGCTTCGATGGTGGCGGTGCGAGCAGCAGCAGCGTCTCCTGCCAACCAGCGGTGCACCAGGCACTCGTGCGCCGTCAGACGCTTCCTAAGAAACATAATGTAAATCGATCAGATATCATCATAACCATTCGATACTATTTGCTTAGATAGATAGATTCTTGTCGAGGCCATGTCGAGAGAATGAATGAAGAACGATTGACGAAAAAAGTGTATATGGCGAGTGTTTTAAGATCAAATAAGGGACGTCTTGAAAAAAGGCCAGGTCAAGAGTACCCTAAACCAAAGAGCATGTATGAAGGGAATAATGAAAGTGGACGAAGCGATACAAGTATGTAAGGATCCTACGGGAAAGAGGCGTGATTATATTGTTAGATATAGACATAGATTCTTGCCAGCGTGGCACAGTAAGCTAACTTCCCACCATGAATTTGGAGGAAGCCCGACCCAGTAGTGGGTCATTTATGGGCTGTAACGACGACGATTCGATACCATGCCAGCATGCAGGATATATCATCATCAACACTTTCGTTTGCAGCGAAAACTTTAGAAATCATAACAAACAAAAAAAAATATTTCAGTTGGCTGATCCTCCTAGATACCAGGTAGTCCCACTACATCGCCCTTGCAAGCGGTGGCTGGACGTCGTCAAGTCTGACATGAGAGCCAATGGCCTGACTGAAAAGGATGTAGAAGATCGGGCAAAGTGTAGGAAGCTCAGTCGGAAGGCGGACCCTGGCAATAGCCGAGATTAACGCCACGTAGAAGAAGAAGAAACGCAAATGAATTTGGGATAAGAATGGGTAGAAGGGGATAGGACATATATAATCGTGTACTTACTCTTTGTTCTTAACAAGTAGTCTCCTGATGAAGTCCTTGGCGTCTTCCGAGACATGCTGGAAGGCCTCCTCGTCGAACTCCCAATCGCAGGCCTTGACGTTCTTCAGGGTTTCTATGTCGTTGTTGCCAGCGAACGGCGATAGGCCGGACAGTCTGCGGAGAAGATGCCATTGAGTATAAGAGATCATATACCATGTGGTGACGGATTTAGAATACATCGTATCACCACCTCATGCCATCCTGAGGGTATTGTAAGAACCGACAAAAGGAAATTAAAAGGCGGAAAACCTAGCCGCTAGAGAAAGAAAACTTGATTCGAAACCCTGTGCCAACCCGTCTGGCCAGCGCGGCACAGTAGGCTAATTTCCCTCCACGAATTTGGAGGAGGCTCGACTCAGTAGTGGGTAATTTATGGGTTGAGTAGTTTATGGTATAATGAAGCATTCTAATGGTAAAATAATTGTTATAATGCAGCCAATGTGTGACGGATTTAGAATACATGGTGTAAATACAGAAATGACAAGGATGTAAATCTAACCGCAAGAGAAGGAAAACTGGATTCGAAACCCTTTTTGGTTTGGCGGGAAAAAATGCCTGACCGCACATCCCGCGTCCGGGGAGACTACGGGGTAGTGTGGGGCCCTCACCCACTAAAACAACCCGCCGTGCGCCGACACCCGCCCTCACGGCGGACCACGGGTACCGCGTACGTTGCTACCGTGGTCCGCAGGTGGCAGCCCCATCGGGCACCCTCTCCCGTGCGACGCCCCGCGCACTTGGGCGTCACACCTTCGTGGTAGGCTATACCGGCGGACGGTGGGCTATCAGGATTGGAAACCCTTTTTTTTTTTTTTTTTTTGCCCTGGGTAAAATCCTTTTTCGACTTGAGTGTGTGTTGGAGTGTGGGACTCTCCCCCATAGTGGGGGCCTACCCACTAAACCTCCCCGGGGTGCTCCAACTCGCGTCCTGTTGCGGCATTGTGGGATCTGATGCAGAACCACGCCGCCGCAGACGAGGATTCGAAACCCTACGCCAACCCATCTGGCCAGCGTGGCGCAGTAGCCTAATTCCCTCCATGTAACTGGAGGAGGCCCGGTTCAGCAGTGGGTCATATATGAGCTGAGTAGTTGTTGACCTGACTCAGCAGTGGGTCATTTGATGCGTTCCAGTCAGTTCACCGTCAGTTCACCGGATGGCAAGTAAATCCACATGATGGGAAGGTAAGGTGGAATACTCACAGCACGTAAGCGAGCACGCCCACGGCCCACATGTCGGTGTAGAAGCCAACCGGTTCGCGTTCCACGATTTCGGGGGCCGCAAACTCGGCTGTGCCTGTTGAGATCTTGACCACCTCGTTGGGGTCCAATTTGGTGGCCAGGCCGAAGTCGATGATCTGTGGGAATGGTAATCGTATTGAATGAACTGTGCTATTATAGAAAAAAATCTTCCTTGTGGAGCGCTACTGATTACACATTCGAATGGTAAAAGACTACATACTGAAGTACAGTCCACGCCAATGTTTATGGCAGCTCTGAATGTAGCCGAATTACGCTGCGCACAACATAAAAACAGGTATCAGCGGGAAGTACGTGGGGCGGGGAGGCAGGGCACGCCCCCTCTGTCTTCCACCCGCGCACGTCCTCGCCTCCCGCGCGTGTGAGTGAGCTATCTTCGTATTGGTTATGAAATGTACGATGCGCAAGTTCGTACCCACGGCTACATTCAGACCGGCCATAAAGATTGGCGCGGACTGTACATTACATCATTTTGAGCTCTATTTGCAAGTTGTAATACCGATATTACTCACCTTCACATCAGTGCCAGTTCTTGTTTGACACATAACATTCTCAGGCTTCAGATCCAAGTGGATAATGTTCTGCTCGTGCATATGTCTCACTCCCTCGCAGATCTGTCTCATGTAGTGAGCAGCTTCGGCCTCGCTCATGTTGTAGCCAGGCTCAGTGATGCGCTCGAACAATTCGCCGCCAGAGAGGCTGTGACCAAAAAAAGATGGATGTTATGGAAGAATCTAGAAGTTTATGTAAAGGTATGGTTTTTGTGTATGAAGACTTTCTAACTATTTACTAGCTTCTAGAAGCATCCCTTGTACAATAAGCCAAGGATCAGCCAAATCAGGGTAACGATCCCAATGAAATTGGAAAAAAAGTGAGGAAGATATATACATGGTGATTTTTTGACCTGGTGATTAAATTTAAATAGGTGGTTCAGACCATGAAAGTAAACTACTTTCTCAAAAAAATAAATCGACCCTCCCATAGCTAACTGCTCGGTCACGTAGAAGATTTCGTAGTAGTAGATTTCACTTTTCGACCTGTGTTTCTTTGGGAAAGTTGTTTGTGTTAACCAGACTTGTTCAGACACTGGGTGTCATTTATATCGCGATACAGGTCGTACCTCATGCAGTGGGTAGGATGGATAGTTTAAAAAACACACTGTTTGTTACTATGGAAATAAACGAAGCATAGGCCTCAGTTCAGCTAAAAAATACTTACAACTCGAAAATGAGGACCATTTCATCGTCATCTTCAAATGCGTCGTGCAGATTGATGAGTTTCCTGTGGTGTAGCTGGTTCATGATGTCTATCTCCTTCTTAATGAGTTCCTTCTCCATAGCTCCGGCGACGGGAATGAATTTGGCCGCGAAAATGTTGCCAGTGGCACGCTCGCGACATCTGTGGACCACTCCGAACGCGCCTGTGCCTACAACAGTTCGTTTTACCTCATTCCTCTGTTCCTGATAATCTTGGCAAATAATAATGGAGTTGCCAATTTGATTTGAATTCCAGTCAATTTGCGTGTGTTATAGTGTGTAAAAAAGTTTAAAAACATAACGTGTACTGTAAAACAAAAGAATTTTGAGCTGATAGTTTGTTCTCTTAAAGGTGTGTTCATGTCGACAATTTAATGGAAAAAAACACATGATGTCTTTGAGATTATTACTTTTTGTCCTATTTAATACCAATGCTCTGATTCTAGTTGTCTGTCTTTAAAAGTACACTAAATCACATAAAGGTTGATACTATTAGTGTTGAAAACAGCACTATATATCGCAACAGTTCATGTATACAAAGCTAATAATGATATTATACATAAATTATAAATTCACTTATACCGTGCTAAATAGTATGGCCAATTTCTACAGTGCTTAGCGAATAGTATAAAATAAAATATCGCATAAAATAAAATAAAATATCGCATAAAATAAAATAAATATAATAAAATTTGAATATGAAGCGAAAACCGTGCATCTACTAGTATAAATAAAATTGTATAATAATAAAACCATCTAGGGTTGCTGGAAACTCAATTTAATCGGAAAATACGTAGTTTTTTTTATTTTGTTTGCTTTATTTAGTCTGTGTATGTGTCTGTAATGTGTATGTTTTGCTTTTCCATTCAACCCTACTAATAATCATGCTATTGTAAAATAAAATACTTTTTCGATACAAAGTATGCGTGTGAGACAGAAAGATGCAGAGAAAGACAGCACTACATCGATCTCATTCGCACACAGACCTCTGGCTCGCGACTTCCTAGACGAGGCCCTCACGAAGTCACCTGTGAATTCACCACTCTATGTATATTGGGGTAGGGTTCAAATTTACGCGCAGTTAGTATCTCTATGTTAATCGAAACGTCTAGAAAAATCCAGCTGGCATCCCCACAAGCAACTTCATGAGTGTTTAGTGTCTAATTTTTGCTAATCATGCTTCGGTTGTTCTTTTGTTGTATTAAATATAAAATTTGCTTTAAGGTGTATAAAACAGGTGACAGGTGTATAAAATATATTATCTAAGCTTAAATTTAATTTATAGTATATTTCTCTTGCGATTAAAATCTTACGTTAATTATATTGGAACCTACGTAGCCAAACGAATTCCCGGCAGGCATTTAATAAAATAAATATTATGTTGAGTATGCCGTTTACAAGCTATTTCTTTATAAAATGTGAGGTGTATTCTTGTAATGCAAAGTAGACCTTAGTAGTTCTAAGCTTAAGCTTTTTATTGCGTAAATATGAAAACAAAAAGCCAAGTATTAATGCGCTACTAGACATTATGCTCTAAATATAACTGGTAACATTTCGTTTGAAACTACACAAATGAAAACATTGTATTGTTGAGATCCTTCGAAAATAATGAAGACACTATTTTCTGATGTTAGTACTGTGTGTAACTGTGTATTACTAGTGCAGCCGTCATTATTGTACCTATAAATGAGTTATGTACAAGACCTCTATTTTAACTACTAACTAATGTTACTAAAAGCCTAATGCCAGACTGAATGCACTACTCATACAACTTATAACTAATTACAGAACGTACAATGCTTATAAAAATGAAATATAACAAAACACACGATAAGAAACTTGGTTTCGCTTTTTTCTAAATATAATGCTTCCTGAAGGTGTAGACAGAGGCGACACAATTAAACGATAAGGCCGAAATCTAGCCGGAAGAGCAGGAAAACTTGATACGGAACCCTGTGCCAACCCGGTCGTCATGCCACAGATGGGTGGGTCATAGTATACGACCGCACCATCAATAAAGGCATCTATTACAATCACGTAGCGTATAAACTGCGAGATGTTCTAACCAAGAGATTACATTTACTTCAAAGTGTAGTGACAATACTAAGTTCTGATTTTATTTTCGTTCAATTTCGTACAGTCTTGTGCGAACGTAGCAGCATAGATGTCCATTACACTTTTTATGCAGGTGTAAAATTGTTTATGGACTATTCAACCGGGCCTGGGGAAGGTAAGTGTGGGGTGTGTGGGACTCTGGTCTACCAATCAGCAATATGAACGACGTCCCTATACCCACTAAACCAACGGTGTCTCCATGGGAGATTTCCAATGCACCTGGGCCTGCTACTTGGTTGTCATTGCACTGCGATCCAGGGCCGAACTAAATTGGTTAGAATAAGCAGTCATGGTGCCCAGCCCCACACCTTTGGGCACACCTTTATTCGCGGGAAATCAATCAATTACCGTTGGGGACTCCAGGGTGCAATAAGTTTTTTTTTCTTTTTATTAGTATCTTGAATGCCTTTGACCCTAGGCTTGCGTGATGGAAAGCAACGCCATGCTCTAAGATGGAGCAGGCAATTCAAGAAAAGGCCTGTCGGGTACCGGCTCTCACATATACACGACGGAACACAGTAAAACTGCGTGGACTTAGATGTGAGGGTGTTAGCCAGACACGTCTACGTGTAGTCTGAGGCAGGTTGTTGGTAGTATTACCTAACTAAAAGGAATACTACGATCCAAAATTGTCGTAGTCGTTTGCAACTTACCAATCTCCTCGAGAATGTCGTATTTGTCGTACACGGAACAGGTGCTGATGTCCACGGGCTGTGGCACGTACTTGCTGTAGATGTCGAACACGTAGCTGTCGTAGTCCTTGACCGGGCCGTGATCGGCGTTGGTTCGGATGCGCTTGCCCGTTTCGTCCACTGCGGAGAGAGATAAATAAATATAATAAATATCCTTGGACATTTCACACAACGCCATCTCGTCCCAAGCTAAGCAACTTAATGCTTGTGTTATGGTAACGAGATGGATGATAAACTACTTATATACATTTTTTTTTTGTAAATACATACATATTATAGATAGAAATGACACCCAGACTCCGAGCCAGTGCCTCTGGTTTAGACAAAGACACTTGCCCGACCCCGGAATCGAACCCGGGACCCGTTGATAAATAATAAATAAATAAATATCCTTGGACATTTCACACAACGCCATCTCGTCCCAAGTTAAGCAACTTAATGCTTGTGTTATGGTAACGAGATGGATGATAAACTACTTATATACATTTTTTTTTTTGTAAATACATACATATTATAGATAGAAATGACACCCAGACTCCGAGCCAGTGCCTCTGGTTTAGACAAAGACACTGGCCCGACCCCGGAATCGAACCCGGGACCCGTTGATCCAAAGGCGGCACATCTAACCACTTGATAACATGCTATGATATATTATCCCTGCTTCGCATATATTACTGAGGGGTAATATAGCATACCAATGGCGAAATAATACTTGAAATTGGTCTTATAATCTTCGTGTGTATTCGTTACAGACAAAAACACATATATTTCCTCTTTATTTATATTATTATATTTCAGACCAATTACATAATGTGCTGTATTGAACTGGAAAAACGCGGAATACGATCCTACTGTAATACAGTTTTAATAGTACACAGGGGAGTGTAACTCTTGGAATGGGTCCATCTGAACTTGTAAGTATCACGAAATGTAAGATGTACAATATTGTTTGTTTTTCTTTTCTTTTTGTAATAATAAATAAACTGTGCCTAGGTAATTGTTTTGTAATAAACGAAACTCCTGTATCGAGAGGGCAGTTTACAAACATGATATTCACGAACACAAATGACGCCCAGACGGAGCATGTGGCTCTGGCTTACACAAAGACATTTGCCCGACCCAGGAGTCAAACCGGGGATCCGTGATCCAAAGGCGGCATATCTAACCCCTAGATCCACAGGGCAGGCTACGCTGAAGAACTGATAAGTAGCCCTGTATTAGTGTACCACCCGCGTGTTAGTGTGAGTGAGCTACGTTCGTATTGGTTATGAAAATGTACGATACGCAAGTTCGGCTACATTCAGACCGGCCATAAAGATTGGCGCGGCCTGTAATTTGGTTACAAATAACAGTTGGTTAAAATTTAAGAACAGGTTATATTGGCTCAAGTGATGATAATGATGATAGATAGCTTCATATTTACCTGGGTATTCCTTCTTCTTGAACTCCTTCTTGATGATAGCCTTGGTCTGGACGAGTGTAGTGGGGTCGCTAGGCTCCGACCTGCCGTAAATGTTCTCGGCGTATACCCTGAACTCGTACTGTTTGCCTGGCACTAGACCAGTGATCGCCATTGTCGTAAACCTGGCACAAAAACATGAGGTTTAGTAATTCTGTGAAAATTAGCATCCGTGTGGTGACGGATTTTGAATACAGTCACCACCCCATTCCATCTGCCTCAGGATGGAATGGTCGTAAGGGGCCATCCATAAATTACGTCACACGAATTTTGGGACTTTTGAGCCCCTTCCGCCGTCCTTGTCACAGGTTGTCACCTTTTTATAACCCCCCCCCCCATAATTTAATAATAATCGAGAGAAAACGCTGTTTTCATTTTTTATTTATTTATATTAAACAATCTAATAAAATCAAGATAAGTATTTTAAATTTTAACATGTGACGTCACACAATTATTGACCGGCCGAAAACCTAGCCAAAAGAGAAGGAAAACTTGATTCGAAACCCTGTGCTGACGCGTCTGTCAAGCGTAGCACAGTAGGCCAATGCCCTTCCCTGTGATAGGAGGAGGCCCGACTCAGCAGTGGGTCATTTATGGGCTCAGTAGTAGTATCTATAATATAAAAATGAATCGCAAAATGTGTTGGTAAGCGCATAACTCAACAACGCCTGGACCAATTTGGCCAATTCTTTTTTGAAATGTTCGTTGAAGTTCAAGGATGGTTTTTACGGCTAATAATTGCCGGAAAACCCCAAAAACTGCTTTTTTCTTTTTCCCATACAAACGTTTTCTAACTAAAACGTAAGACAATTTGAGCTTTATTGCTATTGTATAAAGTTCATATTAAATTACAACCACTCACTGTTATCTACGCAATGTAGGTGTGTTCCTAACGGCAGAGTCAATTTTTTTGGCAGGACGAAGTCTGTCGGTTCCGCTAGTTAGTAATAGATGTAAGTATGACAGCCAGGACCAACGGTGAGTGTTCTCCGAAGCACGGAGGTCAAGTATTGCAAACAAATGATGGACACCCCTCTAACATGCTGCAGTGCGTATGAGGGTAGTAAATGACCATACCTGGTGTTGCCAACTCGTATCCAGCTGGTCATCGGATGCTCTCGCTTTTCTACCAGGTAGTTGGTGATGTCGGAACCGCCGTCCCAGACAGGCGCCTTCCAGCTCAGTGCGAGTGAGTCCACTCCAATGTTGTCTACTGCTGGGAATCGCGGCGGGTCGGGGCGGTCTGGGAATAAGATAGATAAACAATTAATAATCCATGTGGTGACGGATTTAGAATACATTGTGTCACCACCCTGAGGGTGTCGTAAGATCCGACAAAAGGAGATGACAAGGCCGATAACCTAGCCGCAAGAGAAGGAAAACTTGACACAAACCCCGTGCCAACCCGTCTGGCCATAGTGGCAGACTAGGCCAATTACGCTCTATGTAGTTGGTTTTATTTTTAAAAAGTCGACTGGTCTCTGAACAGCTCCTTGAGACAAACCTGAGTGTAGGACTAAATATATTTTGGTAATACCGTTGACTGTTTTGAATCTTATTGACTAACGCTTTGCCTTAGCACTTAGGTTATGTCAAAATGGTTTTTCATCAACTACACCTAGATCTAGAGCATGCATTATTCCAAGTTATGCCCAGAAGGAGAAACATGATCCAAAGAGTTTGAGATACTCTTAGACGAACTTTGGAACAACAAGACATTACTTTTTACGTCTAAATACTGGTAGGGATTATATTTGTGATATTTTGCTTACCGCTGATTTCAATGTTAATAATGGCTGAGTCTTGTCCAAGCTCATTTTCAGCAGTTATCCTGTATGGTCCCGAGTCGATCTTGCTGGCGTCTCTGATCGTTAGAATCGCGTGGCGTTCTGAAAATAAGTGGAAATTTAAAAGTGTGATTATGATGAATATCAGAATAAATACACCGAATATTATTTGTTTAATCACAATTGACACCATCTATAAAAATAAAAATCATTTGCTGTTCGTTAGTCTCACTAAAACTGGAGAATGGATGGACTGATTTGGCTAACTTTCAACGTCCAAATATTTGTGGAAATCCAGGGAAGGTTTAAAAGGTGGCAAAATATGAAAAAAAAATCTGAGGCGGTGCGAAGTTTGCCGGGTCACCTAGATGCAAATAAATATAATTTATATCCATTAGTTCATTCTTAAAACAGGTCTCTTTACTATCCTATTGGGGCCGCAAATGGCGCCGCTGTAGCGTGTATTGATCATGAGGATTTCCAACGAAAAGAACTACAGGTAGAATATTTAAGCTATTTATAAAAATTGGGTCACATATTTACCTTTCCTCTCAACATGGTAATGGTGTCCAGATTCGATGGTCTCTCCTTCCCTGACCCAAGTGATCTTAGGCACTGGGTGACCGGTGAACGGAATCTTGATGACGACGTTCTCGCCCTTATCGAAGTAGGCCGTCACGCGGAATCGTGGTGGCACATTCAATTTGGGTGCGGCTGGAGGCGAATATTTTTATATATGAAATAAAGTGGCAGTGGGCAGGGCACATAGCTCGCAGGACCGACGCCCGATGAGGCAGAAAAATCCTCGAGTGGCGACCGCGTTCCGGACCTGCATAAGGTCGCCGGAAAACGATGGATGCGGGCGGCCCAGGACCAGCCTTTGTGGTGATCCCTGGGGGAGGCCTATGTCCAGCAGTGGCCAACTTTTGGTTACAATGATGATGATAATGATGAAAAAAAAAACTACTCGGCGTGTTTGCTTATAGTTAATGAATTAATATGAAACCCTGGTACATGTTATTGCATTATAACAAACGAGGTATTTTAAATAAGGTTTTCATTTAAACTCTGCGCAGACTGAAAGCTACAGAAAATCTTGAGACGGTTATTGTTTTTTTAATAGCACCGGAGAGTACCTAGTTTCCGTATGGTGGCGGATTTAGAATACACAGTCTCGCCACACCATTGCATCCTAAGGGCCCTCGCGCATTTAGGTGGCCAGGCCGCGCGGCCAGTCGCGCGGCCTAGCCGCATAATGCGCGGATTGGTCGCAGCGGCCAATACGCCGCGTATGTGACGCGATGTTTTCCGTTGGCCGCGCGACCAAAACTTGGCCACGCGGCCTGGCCGCGTAATGCGCGCAGCTATATACATTGTAGAAGAATTAGTTGGCCGCGGCGACTTGGCCTGGCCGCATAATGCGCGGAGGTCCCTAAGGGTGTGTAAGAGGCGAGAAAAAGAAAATATGATAAGGCTGGAAGCCTAGCCGCAAGATAAGGAAAACTTGATGCGAAACTCTATACCAATCCAGAGGAATTAGCCTACTGGCCAGCGTGACACAGTAGGCTAATTACTCTGCATGTAGCTGGAGGAAGCAAATCAAGCCGAATCAGCAGTGTCAGCAGTAAAAATAAAATCAAAATGTTTTTTCGCCGATATCAAATCGGTCTTTAAGATTACATTATAGACACTAATACCATAATGCCAAATAGCAATGAGCAGACAGATCCCATACTTACTCATGATAAGCAGTTCCGCTCTGGTACTTTTGACACCAGCGCTGTTCACAGCACGGCACACGTACTCGTCGGCGTCTTCGCCGAAGACATCGTTGACTGTCAGGAAATAGTTGTCACCCTCGCTCCAGATGTGGTGGCGAGGACCGTTTGTGATCTCACGAGCACCTGCAGACATTAAGACCATAACGTCAAATGTGGATATCATGAACAGTTCAGTTCATCATATATAAGCCCAAATATTCTCCATTATTGACTTGGAACTCCTCAACCTCTCCCTCTCCTGATCTCACATCCTGAGCGTGTCGTAAGAGCCGACAGAAGGAAATAACAAGAGGAAGAGGCCCAGACCAGCAATGGTTCATATTCAGATAGTCAGATTTTGATGAAAACTAAAACTGCACAAACCATTATTCCTAGTCAAGACACGAACACCATGCTCTTGACATAAAACGGTCTCACTTTTTGTTTATTTAAAAAAAGCCCTTTATTGAACACAAAAGAAGATACAGGAATAAACATATTGAATAATACAAATATAGTGTACATTATTGTACTTCCAGGCCACCTCAAAATCTATATAGATATATATAAGTTAATGTTTGTGTACATGTCCATTATAGAAACTGCGTTTAATCGTGTGATGATCTTCAGCAAAGAGTTGTGCATGAAGGTTTCTAAGCAAATAAAAAAGAAAATTGATATTGTCTTTATTCAAATTTACTTTAGTTATTATAGGCGCGCGAGTTCATATCCATCGGGGCCTAAATAAGTAATTACTTAACAAATTTATTTTATTTCATAATTTGTAAAATTACCTTAGCATACAATAAACCAAATTGACAGCTGTTGTACTAAATCGGTAGTTACTAGCGACATTACTATATCTAATTAGGTAACAGCATTACAGCATTTCTCAGGATGGACATGAACTCGCGCGCCTATAATAGTTGCGTAGCAACGCGCGTAGGGTACACCTAGTATGTTGATATATGATAAAATCATTTTGTCCGTATGACCTTACCTTTGTACCATGTAATGGTGGGCTTGGGCGAACCAGTGATGGTACACTGGAACTTGGCGTTGTGGTACTGGATGCAATTGGCGTTCTTCAACGGCTTCACGATCTCTGGCGGAGTGGCCGCTGCAACAATACATTAGGTAAGTTGTAGTCATCCTTTAAAGTACTTGTTTGCAGGGGTAAAAGGCTAAGATATCATAGGTTTTCACGTATTGAACATTGCAGGAAATGATTTCATGACGGTCCTGATCGTGTTATTTTATTTTATTCCTAATTCCCACGTGACCAGCAGCGTGGCTACGTGAACGACCACATGACTCACGTGCGTCATAATGCGCCCACCAATGGGATGAGAGCTCATTTGTTACGTCGGTACATAAATGCTCGCAGCGACAACCGCCATCCAGCGTGGTGTCTGAATACTTGGGAATAAAATTACACGATCAGAACCGTCAAGAAATTATTTCCTGCAATGTAAAAGGTTAAGGTCAGTGTGGAGCGTGTTGGACTCAGGACCCCCTGCATGTGCTGAAGGGGAGTCCTTAACGGCACTTCTCCCGGTGTACCATCGCGCGCGGACTTTTCCGCGGATCCTAAATGTATCACCACGGGGACCCCATTAAAATATCTGCTAACTAATTATAACCGATGCTTAAAAGCTCAAACTTAGATTCAAAACAATTTACACTTGGAATTCGCAGTAAAAAATACTTTAAACTGAATTGAGGATTTTCTGAAAAGAACTAAATAGAATAGAATCGAATGGAATAGAAAATATGCTTTATTGCTAAACCAATCATGGCTTTCACTATCGTTAATGGATACATCATTTTTATAACACTCCTACCAGGTCGGAACGCGTTACCAACCGAGAAGACCTGGCCGAAGAAATTATTATTTTACAATGTCCGAGTGCGTATAACTAACTAGTTTCGATTGGTTACTTACCTTTAGGATCAACGACCTTAACTTGCTGACTGGCCGAGCTAGGCGGCGACAGACCAGCTTCGTTTTGGGCCGTGATCCTGAACTCGTACTGTCTGCCTTCGATGAGGTTGGAGCAGTTCCATTGGTTGGGCAAGCACAGCGTTGGGTTCACGCGCTGCCAGGTCGAAGCGCCCACTTCGCGTTTGTCGATCCAGTAGCCTGGGAAGCGAGTTATACATTAGGAAATATACCGGTGGGGAAATGAACGATATGGGAGTTCACTCAGTGTCACTACATTGCCTCTCATCCCTATAATCATCATAGTTAAAGGATAACTGACCTCCAGTTTAATAAACGACCCCCACAGTGGTCGTAACATCTGGTATAGGGTTTCATAGTATGTTATGTCATCCACACCCTGAAGGATGTCATCAATTATGAGTGATTTTGTCTTTTTAATGCATTAATAGAACATCAGCGATGTATCGCCATTTAAACATCAAACACGGGGCTTGAAACTTGATAATAAATAGAATGACGATCACGTTTCTTTTTCAAAGATTCAAATATATTAGAAGCGTTCGCTTTAAAATATTTACTTTGATTAACTGTTTTGAGATTGATTACACTTGCAGTTATATAAATTGACAAAACAGCCTCGAATATAAACAAAAAAAGCCTTTTCATGTATTTAGCTATATATTAACAATATTGTGCACTAGCTGCCCGATTTAACAAAAAATAAAGAAAAATCTTATTGTTACACATATCTTTACTGCTTTAGATATATATTTTCTCAAAAGATTTACACATTCACTTACAGTGTAATATAGTAAGATGCAAATTATTCATTTACATATTTCGGGAAATCTTTGTGGAAAACTAGTAGTCTTAAGTATCTTTGTGATTGTCAATGATATGTATTTAAACAACCCGAGTTTTACAAGTCATAATATAAGTGCAGAACAAAAAAGAACTCACCCTGTACTCTCGAACCACCGTCGCTTTCAGGTTTGTCCCATTCCAGATGCACAAAGTCACCTCCGATCTCCAGAATCTTCGGTACACCAGGAGCTGAAGGTGGATCGAACGGAGCCTTTGCCTTAATCGGGTTGGCACCCTCCAAAGCGGGTCCAATTCCATTCTCATTAGCAGCGTGTATCCTAAAGTTATACTCCTGTCCTTCAGTCAATCCTTGAACCGTAAACTTAGTATCCCGAACTGACGAAGCAATTGTTATCCAAGCTGTTCCTGACGTGTCATTCCTTTCAATCACGTAGTGGGTAATTGGTAGACCGCCGTCGTAAGTGGGAGGTTTCCAGGCCAGCGTGCAATAGTGTTTGGAGATGTCGGTAGTCTCCAGAGGACCTTGCGGCGGTCCGGGAAGACCGGTAACTGTGACCGAGAACGAGTCCGAAGTCTCGCCCGAGTTGTTCTTTATCGTGATCTTGTAGATTCCTGTGGGTATGAATTGTGAGTCAAAAAAGCACAAGGATTGATAAAAGTTTTTTTAGCGCAATATTTACTACCACACTGATTTTTATGAAAACTTGTAACACAACACTGTGTCAACCCGTATAACCAGCGTGACACAGTAGGCTAATTACCCTCAAATGGAGGAGGTCCATACTCTGCAGTGGGTTATCGTCTATGGGCTGAGTAGTTTTTTTTTTATTGGCTGAATAGTACTAGTAGGATAGGTCGTAGGATTTAATGGTCCACCCGGCTAGCTACCATTCACATCAAAGGCGCCAAGCAGTTTTGCTGTATTTCGTATGAGAGCCGGCGCCGGACAGGGCATTTCCTTGAATTGTCTGCTTGACAATTGCCTCCTGAATGTGACGTTATACTTTTTAAAACCCTTATTGATTCTTGTACATTCACAACAATGCCTACTTCCCTTTACCAGTTCAGCAGTATAGCTCAAAGAGAGGTAGAAAGGCGAATTATGTGCCTAAAATACCGGACATTTATCATCTATCCAAATCCTATAATGACCCATATCAGGATAACTTATCGGCAATGTTTTTGCACCAAATACAGTTTTTAGAACGTACCCATATCGTCCTTGCTAATATCCTTGATGAAGATGAGTATGTAGTCATCAAACACGGTGAACTTGAGGTGCGGGGACTCAGAGACTTTGTGGCCATCCTTGGTAAGCGTGACGTCAGCGGGCTGGTCGCCAGTGTACAGGATCTTGATCTTGGTGTTGTCGTGCTCTGGCAGGTGGAGGTCGCCTGGCATGCGAGTGATGCGAGGCGGGTCTGGAGACGATTAGGGGTTGCGATATTGTGAAAAGAGTCCACAAAGGAAGAGTCGTTATTAAAGGCCATAATCGACTGCACCAAGACTAGACAATACATATATTAGAACCAATATATTGTGGACTACATTTAGTCCAAGAGAATTTGTTGATTTGATGCTAAGTGACGGATTTAGAATACATTGTGTCACTACCCTATTTCATTCTAAGGGTGTCGTAAGAACCGACAAAAGTTAATGACAAAGCCGAGAACCTAGCCGCAAAAGAAGTAAAACTTGATACTTAAACCTGTGCCAACCCGTCTGGCCAGCGTGGCACAGTAGGCTAATTACCTTCCATGTAGTTGGAAGAGGCCCAACTCAGCAGTGGGTAATTAATGGGCAGAGATGTATGTAGTAGTAAGTAAAATCTACTTTAAATCTACAAACATACTGTACCTTCAGTGTATTTTACTTCCAAATGCCACAAAATGTACACACATTTGTTGTATATGACATCTAACAGAGCTATGTCGGACATTCGAATCAATTTCAACTAATACTAGTACCACAAAAATGTACGAGATGGCGCAATATGAAAACATCGTTATGGGCCATATTTTGTGGAATAAAATGTTTAATCAGTAAAGTTGTTGAACTTCTCAAGATACTCACTTCCAATCTTCAGGTGCCCGGTGCAGTATATGAAGCCAATGTTATTGACAGCCTCGCAAGTGTAATCTCCTTCATCGGCGTCGGTCGCTTCCAAGATGTTCAGTTTAAGCGTGCCCTCGCGAGATTCAGAAATGAACCTTAAAAAGACAGGTTTTTATGGTTAGTGATTCATTTGATAGATACAGTAAAGTATATACCCACGGGAAAAAAGCCGAAAAGACTAAAATAACTTAATAAACATTTAATTTAATACATCTCATAAACAAACCTAATATTTTTTTATTTTCTACTTATAAGTGTCTGTAATAGGTTGTTCTGTAAACTACCGAAGTATTTTTCTAGATTACACCCGGTAGATTATAACATACTAAAAATACATCGTGCACGTAAACAAAAATGTTCATAAAATCAAAACAACTGGGCCAAACTATATAAAATTTTTATGGAACCTAATGGCAACCATTCCGCATCAAACTAAATCACGTAAATCGGATCACTAAAACTCAGCGTTACCGGTAGCCACTTTTTGAAATTGGTTACTAAAATTGGTAGATCATACAATGTGTGCTATATATTCGTAATCACAAGAACAAGTAAACACCCACAATCTATTCGGTTCACATCTGGCGGAAAATGCATCGCGTAACGCCAAAAGAGACAAATGTATGACAAAACATTCAACCTTTCACACCTAACCGATGATGCGTTAGTGCGTCGAGCGTACAGCGTCTGTTCCGTTTCCGTCAACACATTGTCGGTTGACGTAAGAACGGCAAATTTTGTATCATTTTTAGTTATGTAACATTTCATAATCGTAAGGAGTTCATCAAAATATTCTACGGACCTACGGTAAAACTGATTAAATTTCGTTGGATACTCTTAAAGTTGCATATAGGCAATGAAATTGGCCACTTGATAATACTTTTAGTATTTATAGGATGTCCAACCCATGTTCAAAAGCCTCCCATGTTCATAGCGATTATTTCGATGGGCTTCATTTTAAAATTCAATATCACACAACACAAGCGCTCTGTAGATGTTGAACGCAACTGACTAGACGCGTAATGTGAAAGGTCTAATTCTACCGAATAGACGCGACCGATGATATGCTCGACGCATATTCCGTCAGATGTGAACCGACCCTTAGACGCATTTTATAGCGACATATTTATTCATATACCTGGTGCCAATTACGATCTCTCTGCCGTTCTTCAACCAGCGGCCAGTTGGCACTGGGTTGCCAGTCGCCACACACTCCAACGTGAACGGCCTGCCAAGAGGCGCGCACAGGATGGCCGGCAGCTGCTTGAGCCACTCGGGCTTCGTTCCTCCGATCTCCTCACCAGTTCTGACTGGAGTTGAGCAGCTTGACGGTTCAGATTTGCCTGGAAAGACAAGGAAACATCTCAGAAGGTATATTTTTGGAGATCCCTGGCGATGTGTGTTACTCGACGTGAGCAGTCATTTTTGGCTGAGATAATGTTAATGGTATTGTAAGTGAACACGGCTATACTTCATCAATACTAGTACTTAGCCCAAATACGACGCACTGCTGAGTCAGACTTCCCCCAGTTGAATGGAGGGTAATTAACCTATTATGCCACCTTGGCACAGGGTTTCGTTTCAAGTTTTACTTCGCTCGCGGCTAGGATTTCGGCCTTGTCATTTCCTTTTGACTGGTATTATGACAGTTTCAGGATGGAAAAGGGGTGGTGAAACTATGTATTCTAAATCCAGTGGAACTGCATGACTGGGAAAAGACCTCCACCTTATAGGATACCGCAGCCAAGAAACAGCATCCTTTGGTGTTGTGCTTCTGCTCAGTTGTATCGTTACCAAAAGTCAGTTAGCGCCGAGCGCTCGTTACGATCGGTCACCACGCAGGGACTGTATGAGTCATCTTGTTTACCTCGCGTCATACCTGTGAGTGTTGATAACGTGTTGAACCGTATGCCGTTGAGAATAAAGTTGTTTTCTGCCTGAACATAAACTTGATTTTCCCACTATGAAGTGCACTAAATGCGGTGATACTACTACTGATGCTGTAACATGTGGGCTATGTCAAGCCATATTGCATTTCGGTTGTGCTGGAGTTACCGAAAAAACATACAGTAGGATGGGATCGGAAAAGAAACAGGCGTGGCGGTGCTTGCAGTGCCGCGGCGGAAATGTTTTGACGCCTACCGCCGCCGCCGGAGCGGCTGCTGAACCAACTTTATTAGATGTATTTCGAGAAATTAAAGCATTTAGGTCTGAATTCTCCTCAATGCAAGATAGCCTCAACGCAGTGAAATGTGATGTTCACAATACTTCTCAAGCAGTCATCGGGATCACTTCCAAGATTGAATCCATCGAAAACCAAATTTCGTCCTTACCCGCAATGCAAGATGAATTAAATCTAGTCCAACAAGATTTACTTGATGCAAATAAAGTGATTACAGAACTAAAAGATGATAACAATGCTCGTGAGCAATTTTCGAGATTGAACAACATTGAAATATCGGGAGTACCCGTCACGAAGAGCGAAAATTTGAACAATATTCTCCAAAATATTTGTATCAAGGTCGGATTTAATTTGATGAATACAGACGTTGATACCATCCATCGGGTTCGTCGCTTTAATGTCACTACGTCAAAGGATAAAGGCACGGGAGATGCTCGCCCGCCGGCCATAATCGTGCGTTTCACCCAACGGCGTCGCAAAGATGAGCTACTAGCCAAGGCGCGCGTACGCAAGTCCTTATCTACGAGCGACATAGAAATCGGCGGCGGCGAGCCAGCCCCGCTATACCTAAACGACCACCTAACTCCAGCGAACAAGATGCTTCTTAGGCGCGCCCGGGAAGCGAAATTACAATTTAATTACTCATACTTATGGGTTAGGGATTGTAAAATAATGATGAGGAAAAATGACACGTCTAAATTCATACATATTGCTAAAGAATCAGATCTATGCAAAATCAAATGACTACTTGCTTATTCTTTATTTTTATTGTTTCAATTTATTATTATCGTAAACTCGACTATCATTAGCGGTCAGCTACTCCTGACAAGTTTTTTGTCAATACAAACAGCCGGTTACTTTATTGTTACAATTGTGATTGCGCTTGCTTTCTACTTAACATATAAACATACGTTATCTTGCTATTTATTAAACGTATATTTAATATATTGTTGGTACTTTCTATTACTACTGAGGTACCTTATGGTCCTTGACAGTCTACCCACCCCTGACGGGGAATATGGGCGCAATTATAAATATAGTATTATTTTCATTTTATTTATTTTACTTAATAATGGCTAATAACAAAGTACTAAATGTTTACTATCAGAACGTGAGAGGATTACGAACTAAATCTCATTCTTTTTTATCTAGTGTCGTGAGGTCTAATTATGATTTGATTTGTTTGACGGAGACTTGGTTGACAGCTGATTTTAGTGGCAGTGAATATTTCTATAAGGACTATGTAGTGTTTAGAAGGGATCGTCCAATAAATAGGTCGTCGAGGGGCGGGGGGGTATTGATGGCGGTGCGTAGCGGACTGGCCGCGCGGTGTCGGCCCGAGTGGAGCTCAGGGCCGGACTCGGAGGAGCTGTGGGTGACGCTGGAGCTGCCTGCGCCCCGCTCGCTGCGCCCGCGCACGCCCCGCGCTGCCCGCGACGACGCTGTCCACGCATCTACTAGCGGTTTTCGTAATTTGCACATCGCCTGTGCTTATTTTCCACATAACTATAACCACTTTGAAAACTTGAATTCATTTTTTGACAATAGTTCTGATCTCATTATGAACAATCCTGATGATTTCTTTCTGTTTGTTGGTGATTTTAATATTACTCAAGCTTCTTGGATATTAGAACAAGGTTTAAATAGACTAGCCATAAATGAGAGCAGTGATAATAAAGTATTTCTAGTCAGAGATTTTTTGAATTACACTGACTTCGTACAATATAATTGGTGCAAAAATACCTTTGGTAAAATTTTAGATTTAGTTTTAAGTAATACCAACTGCTCTGTTTCAAATTGTGCTGACCCCCTGACCCCTGAAGATTCGCACCATAAATCGTTGGAAATATGTGTGGGTCTGCCGCAGTTCATATCTCATAAGGAAAAAAATCGCAGAGTACGCAATTTTCATAAGGCTAATTACTCTCAAATTTGTGAAAAATTAAATGAAATATATTGGAGTATTATGTTAACCATGAACACCGAACATGCAACCAAATTCTTTTATTCTAAAATAAATGACATCATAGACACACACGTGCCCGTTATCGTCATGAACTGCAACAAAAATCACCCCCCTTGGTATACGAAAGCTTTGATAAAAATAGGAAAAGAGAAGCTCAAATATCATAAGCGGTGGAAGACCTATAACAATAGTTTAGATCGTGTTACTTTTAAAATGTTAAGAGATCGGGAAGAGAAGGTTGAAGATATTTGTTACAAGTCTTATATCTCTCAATCGGAAAACAAGATTAAAGACGCACCAAAATATTTTTGGACCTTTATAAAGTCAAAATCTCCTTCAAATGTAATTCCCGACAGAATGTTTTACAATAATAATACAACTACTGATTGTGAGTTAATTTGTAATTATTTTAATGATTATTTTCATTCTGTTTTTGTGGACCCATCTTCAAATAATATTTTTGATATTGATAATAGTACTTCAAATAGTCTTGTCAACATTTCATTTATTAATATAACTCAGGAGCAAATACTTAAGGCACTAAAAAGAATTGACATTAACAAGGGGTCCGGAAACGATAAAATTCATCCATTATTCATAAAGTCATGTGCTGAAGAGCTGGCCCTACCGCTGTTTTATATTTTTCAGTTGTCCTTAAAAGAAGGTTGCTTCCCAGATATTTGGAAACGAGCCTTAATAACACCTATTCACAAAAGTGGCTGCAAAAACGATGTTACCTTATACAGGCCCATTTCAAAATTGTGCGTCTTTGGAAAACTATTTGAAAAACTAGTTACTGTTGAACTTACTTATCTTTTTTCTCGGCACATATCTCAGCAACAACATGGTTTTTTCCGTGGACGCAGTGTCGATACCAATCTTGCGACCTATACTGATTTTATTACTGATGCTCTCGATGCTGGTCACCAGGTGGACGCCGTGTATACCGACTTTTCTAAAGCTTTCGATAAAATAAATCATAATATTCTCATAAATAAGTTAGAAAAGGTCGGTATACATGGCGATCTCCTTAGATGGATCAAGTCCTATATCAGTAATAGAAGTCAGGCAGTTTGTTTAAAGGGATATACGTCAAAGTTTCTTCCAGTGCCCTCAGGAGTGCCCCAAGGGTCTCATTTAGGCCCTTTTCTTTTTACTTTGTACGTAAACGACATGTGTGCATCATTTCAATATTCATCACAACTATTGTATGCGGATGACACTAAAATTTTCAAAATTATTACTTCTCAACATGACTGTGAGGAATTGCAAGCAGACTTGGATACTTTTTCTACTTATTGTAAAGATAATCTCCTAAATCTTAATGTAGACAAATGTCACATAATTACTTTTACAAGAAAGCACAATACAATTAATTTCAATTACAAACTTTCTGGTAAATTACTAAATAGAGTTCAGGAAGTTAGGGACCTGGGTGTTACTCTTGACTGTAAGCTTCATTATAATATTCACATTAACAATATTATCGAAAAATCATTAAAACAATTGGGCCTTATACTTAGATTATCTAGACCTTTTAAGCAAGCCGCAACTTATAAAATCTTGTTCAATGCTTTTGTTCGCAGTCATCTGGAATTTGCAAGCATAATTTGGAACCCACAATATGCAGTGCACATCAATCGCATTGAAAAGATTCAGAATAAATTTCTTAAATCTCTAGATTACCGCACTGGAAATTATTTTCAAGACTATCTGGACTCAAGGAAACGACATCGAATTGCCTCCCTTGAACAAAGAAGAACTTACTTAGATTTGTTATTCCTATACAAATTAATTAATAATCACATAGATTCTACTTCACTCTTACATAAAGTTAATTTTAAACTGAACCGTATCTCATCACGTTCAAAACCTACTTTTTGTACCACCTCTTGTCGCACAAATTATGCAAGAAATTCATATTTCAGACGTGCAATGCGCAATCACAATGAATTAGTCAACGATATAGATATCTTTGGCTCCACTTTATCGACATATAAAAAACAGGTAGCTGACAGATTATTTGTACATAAAGAAATTAAAAAATGAATATATTTAAAAACCCTGCATGTATACGTACTGGTTTTTTACGAGAGCTTATCATGTATATGGTTAATTATTGTAATTAAGGAAACTATAGGTTTATATGTGTACATTTTAAGATATATATATATAGAAATAACTGTATGTTTTCTAAATAAAATTAAAAAAAAAAAAAAAAAAAAAAAAAAAAAAAAAAAACTTTCGCGAAAAGCTAGAAGATTCCAGTTGGCGCTTAGGAATAGTAATGGGAATGGTGACAAGGGAATTCTTACACCACTTACCAGCACTATTGACAGCAATCACCCTGAACTCGTAGTCCGCCTTCTCATTGAGGTTCATGGCAGTGAACGTGGTGTCTTGCACGTTGTAGTCATTGCACTTGACCCATACGGAGCTGCCGACGTCACGGCGCTCGATGATGTAGCCGGTCACGCGGGAACCTGGGAATGAAGGACATAAATAAATGCCGAACCTTGAAGACTATGCGCTCCATCAAAAGGTTCAAAGTCACCCAAAGGGCAATGGAGAGGGTTATGCTCGGAATTTGCCTGCGAGATCGAATCAGAAATAAGGAGATACGCAGGCAAACCAGGGTCACCGACATAGCCTACAGGATTGCCAAACTTAAGTGGAAAAGGGCAGGGCACATAGCTCGCAGGACAGACGCCCGATAGGGCAGAAAAGTACACGAGTGGCGACCGCGTTCCGGAAAGCGCAGTACGCCTCCCACACGGTGGACCGAAAGCGATGGATGCGATGCCTATCCAGCCAGCAGTGGACGTATTTTGGCTGAAATGATGATGATGATGATGAACCTTGGAGAAGAGATTTCTAGATCCTCTATACACCCAGTATACATCACCATTGAAGGCGTCTCACTAACTAGGATGAGTGTTCTTTTTAAAGTATGAGGTAATTGCTGGTGTATGATTGTTGATATATTGACGTATATAAGTTTGTGGCAAGGATTTCAAGTTATTTGCCAAGGAGTTGCATATGAAGTACGAGTTCTATACTTCCTTTTTAAAGCGATCGCGTTTTATATACCTATAGTCGAGTAATCTTTGCTGGTAATAATTTTTAAGGGTCTGTCGGGTTCCAGTATTAACTTATTTATTCAAATTCAAATCATTTATTTTGTGTGGGTCACGATGGACACTTACAAATAGTCAACACATTGTCATATTATACAATAAAAAAATCGACCGTCTACCACCAGTTCGGAACGCGACCACTGCTGAGAAGAACTGGCAAGAAACTCAGAGGGCTTGTCATTTTTTTTTTTTTCATTGCGGTCCTATTTGACTAGTAACATAAATAAAGAACATAAAAAATACACTGACACTGAACAGCCTAGTCCCAAGCAGCTGGGTCGTTTAAATAATCAGCAATGCGGTAATATGCTTTTTTGAAAAGTTTTGTCTTAACAGTCTTTTTAAAGGCATTGCGAGGCAATTCTCTAAGTTGCATGGGCAATTTGTTATAAAAGTGTATACATTGACCCATGAATGAGTTACTTATTCTGCGGAGACGAGTACAATGGATAGCAAGATTATTCTTGTTTCGTGTATTAATATTATGTATATCACAGTTTTTTCCAAAGTTATTAATATTTTTATGTACATACATCAAATTTTCAAATATATATTGAGATGGCACAGTTAGAATATTTATTTCCTTGAATGTATCTCTGAGAGAAGTTCTAGGAGCAAGGTTGTATACACCGTGAAATGGAAATGGTTGTTTTCCCGCAGGGAAATGATTTCCTCCCGGTAGTACAAACGATTTATAACAAAAAATAATTTAATTATTAATAAATGTCGGATTTACAATTGTGAAAAACAAAACTCGAAAGCGACGTCCTACCAATAGTGAGGGCAGCGCGCGGCGGGCGCGGCGCGAGCGACGCGCGGATCATTGCGCTATCAGCTGATACTTAATACCTTAATAGTCATAAGCTGTAGCACGAGGGCTTGTGTTAACGAAACACAAAACATAATTACCTAAAAGTTTTGCAATTTTTCCTTCATACTTTAACGGGCTTAGGACCGTCATAAATACTTCATTACCACACAATCTTTCACACGCTAATCAGCCGGTGAAATGTAAAAAACATCATAAAAATAAACACCTACAATAGGTGTCGGCATTTTAACAGACGCTATTGTTACAACAACACAAAAGGATCTAACGTGGGAAACAAAAGCCTTTGTTTACTCGCCAGTACTTTTGGGAACTGGAATGCGATTCTTGAATGCACTCATTAGCGGCGTAACAATACTTTTTACCTTCAACTAACTAAATACGAAACTACTAACCAGTTTAATATCATACAAAAATTATTTGTATTATTGAAGTATTTACGGCTTATTAAAAAAAATGGAATCAACATATTTACAATGATTTTGATTAACTACGTCCTATGATGTTTTTGCTATTTACAAAGTAATTAATTACACTCACCGGTACCGAAGTAATTGTTCGAAGTGCAACCCATTTCGTTGAATGCACAATTGAGCACGTTTCATTTGATTGTCTTTCATTTTCACTAGAGTGTCTCTGTCACTTCTTACGATATTAAAAGCGTCCACTATCGCAGTTATCAACGCGTTGCGCGTTTCGTGTTCTTCCCGATACACTAGTCGCTTGAGCTTTAACCACAAATAAAAGTCCAACGGCGTCATGAGTCCTTCACAGTTCAGCACGTTCCAAATGTAATATTGGCTTACGTTAAACCTAGCCGCAGCCATACGCGTACTCCGTCGAGGAACCCGTTCGAAGAATTCGATAATTTGTTCATCGAGCTCTGGCAAATAAACGGCCAATCGACCTCTGCCCTGTGCATGCGCTGGTGTCTTAAACTGTCCATGATCGAGTAGTCGCTGTGTTGCCGCTACGATTGTCCGGGCCTGTGGGACTTGGAGGTTCAAAATCCCGCGAAGACGGAGCGACTCCAAGTGTTGCGGCTCCGCATAAAGCCGCTGGGCAGCGTGGGAGTCATAATCAGCCCGAGCGTACAGTTGCACCATAGCGACGTACTCTAAGTTAGAATATTTGTAGTGCCGATTCATTTTTGCACTCAAACGCCACTACACGAAAACACACAACGCGCGTGCGACGACAGTCGCCAATTCGCCACTAACTGAGGCGGCGCGGTTATAGCGGGTATAGGGGGTGGCGAGGGAGGGGAGGCTTTCACCGTGGTCGGCGGCGGTATCTCGTATGTAGATACCTACTTTAATATTATGTTTGGTGAATTACTATTGCTGCTCACGCTTTCGAGTTGATGTAATATATTTTTTTGATATTTGAAAAAAAAACCTTTTATTTTTTTAATTTATCGCTATCAATCGATAGTACTACTAATAGCAAATCGATCTGCCGCGGGAAAACAATGGGAAAAAAATCACCGTGTATAGCCCTTACAGCCCTTTTCTGTAATATAAATATGCTATTAAGGTCTGCACCGCATCCCCAGAGAAGTATCCCGTAAGTCATGATACTGTGGAAGTAACTGAAATAAACTATTCTAGCCGTATCAACATCTGTCAAAAGTCTAATTTTTTTTAACAGCAAAAGCCGCCGAGCTAAGTCTATTACATAGCTTTTCTATATGTGAGCCCCATTGTAGTTTATTATCAATGGTTATACCTAAAAATACGGTTGACTCAATCGGTTCCAAAATTGTTCCATTCAGTTGTACATTGGTCGGATTCTGAACAACATTGGGCAGTGAAAATTTGATGCATTTAGTTTTCTTTTCATTTAAAAGCAAGTTATTCATACTAAACCAATGGACAACCGAAGAAAGTGCATTGTTCACTTCGTCAAATTTTTGTAGCTGTCGTTTAATTTTAAACAACAAAGAAGTATCATCCGCGAACAGTACAATACCGTGGTTATTTTTCACATAATAAGGTAGGTCATTAATGTAAACGAGGAACAAAAAAGGACCAAGAATCGAACCTTGGGGCACACCAATAGTGACCATGGATCCTTGTGATTGTATGCCATTGACATCAACCCTCTGAATTCTATTACTAAGGTATGATTTCAGTAGGCTGAGGGCTTGTTTGCGGATACCGTAATGGTGTAACTTCCTGATGAGGATTTCATGATGAACACAATCGAAAGCTTTAGACAAATCACAAAATACGCCGAGTGCATCATGTGAATCCTCCCAAGCCTCAAATACGTACTTCAATAGTTGAATTCCAGCGTCAGTAGTAGAACAATTTCTCGTAAAACCGAACTGGTTGGGATGTAACAAATTGCAACTATTGAAGTGCGTTAGTAGTTGTAATAAAACAATTTTTTCAAAAATTTTGCTAAGCGATGGTAGTACTGAGATAGGTCGAAAATTAGCGGGATCTGAAGTACTACCTGATTTAAATAAGGCTACTATTTTACTGTGCTTCATGAGATCAGGAAATTTACCATGTGCGACACAATCATTGAAAATACCTGCTAAGGCCGGTGCGATTACCTTAATTACAGGTGAAATGGTTTTAACGGACATTCCCCACAGGTCTGCAGTACTTTTCATGTTAAGAGTATTAAAAGCGCTAATAATATCTTTGTTGTTGATCCGAGTAAATTCAAAGATTGTGTTACACTTATTGAGACTGTTTTTCAATAGTAACTCAGCGGATGAAGGAGAGGACTGTAGCGATTCTGTAGTTTTAATGGGAATGTTTGTGAAGAACTGTTCAAATTCAGTCGCAACTTCTAAATCCGCTTTAATGTCCCGATTATCAACCTTTAGGTGATAATCAATATGATGATTCGTATTTTTACCGCTTAAAACTTATTGCCTTTATTTTTCTTTTGACGAAAGAGATTATCCTACGATGCAATCAATAGCCAGAGGTGGTATTAAAACTTACCTCCATCATGCGATGGTGGATCCCAGCTGAGGTCCACGTAGTTCCTGCCAACGCGCACGACTCTGGGTGCATGCGGAGGGCCAGGCGGTCCGCAGCGAGGTTTGACCTTGAACCGCTGCGAGCTGGCCGAGTATTTGCTGAATCCGGCGGCGTTCTTTGCACGTACGCGGAATTCATACTCGTGACCAGGTTCCAAGTTGTATGCCTGAACCAACGAACGAATGAAATGAATATCAGTTATAATGGGTGCTCAAACCATAGACAAGGAATATCCGCAAAAGAAAACAATAACCGATGTAGCTGAAAAGTACATAATATGTCTTTTGGGGGCGCAAAGTCCTTAATTGGTGTTCAAAAGCTCATTAACAGAGTAGCAGTTTCAAAGGAAGATATTTAATGTACCTGGTAGTTGCAGTCCTTGACAAGGTAGTCCGAGCTAGCCCAGATGCCGTCTTGCACGTCTCTGAACTCGATCTTGTATCCCTGGATGCGCGCTCCTCCATCCGAACGAGGTCTGTCCCATACAACGGTGGCCGTGGAGCCATCCCAATCGGTGACGCGAGGAACTCCCGGAGCGTCCGGAATCGTGAATGGGAACTGTATGAACACAATCGGGAATATTCAGACGTCGACGAGTACAAATTATCTTCTGAGGAGATTTTCTCCAGAAATAACTAAGAACACTCTGAATTTGTATGTTTTAAACAAAAGCCCTACTCTACTTATAACCTGTATCGCGGGGGCAGTTTACAATAATGAAATTCACGAACACAAATGACACCCAGACTCTGAGCAAGTGTGCCTCTTGGTTTAAACAAAGACACTTGCCCGACCCCGGAATCGAACCTAGGACCCGTTGATCCAAAGAAGGCATTAATGCATCTTATGAACAAACAAAAAGTAAATCGGTTGGTCTTTTCCGCCGCTTTTTATACCCTCTGTTGCTCAGAAGTACTCTACAGAAACTCAATACCAACCTTGGCCGTGACGTAGTCATCCATTGTCAATGGTTCGGACACGCCATACTGGTTCTCGGCGCGCACGCGGAATGTGTACTTGTGGTTGGGCTCCAGGCCCATCACATTGTAATGGCAGTTACGAACGAACGAAGAGATCTTCGTCCAAATCTGAAAGAGTAAATTACCAATAGTAAAATATCCACTATAGAATTATCCGTCAAAGATCTCCGCAATACTATCTTGTTTTCGTATAGAAAGAGAACCAACGGATTTCTGTGTCCTTCAGACTGCAGCTCATAACTTAAAAAAAAACTTAAAAGTGCATTTGGATGAGCATTTGGAGGACACGGTATATATGTATACCAAAACATCACTTTTTACAATTTTCGGGCTAATCTCTGAAATGGCTAGACCAATTTTGAGGGGACTTTCGCTGGCAGATAGCTGATGTCAGAAGGATTAACTTACTTTTATTGACACCCCCCGCCGCGTTTCTGGAGCCTATAGCTACAATGTTTAGCACGCTAGTGCACAAATAAAGTTAAGAGCAGAGAGCCACTTACGCCATTGTTGTCCATCTTCTCAACGACGTAGTTGGTAATGGGCGAGCCACCATCGTCTAGCGGCGGTTTCCATGACAACGTGCACGTGTCAGGCGTGATGTCGGAGGCATCCAAGGGTCCAACTGGTGGGGACGGCTTGTCTACTACCAGCACCTAAAGGGAGAATCACCGTGAGCATTTAGATTCCAACATTTTTGCGGGGAGATTTCGCTATGCTGCAGCCAAATGTTGGAACAATATACCTCCACCGATCAATGATGCATGCATCCTCACAACTTTTAAATCACGGTTGCGTCAGTATTTGGTTGAGGCACAGCGAAAACCTTTTTTAAACTCGACATGTAATATTATCTATAATTTATCATAATTTGGATTTTAAAATTATTTTAATTGGCCTACGTGCCCTGTAACACCCCGTGACAATATTCAATTCAATACTATCCAATAATCAATTAATTATTTATTATTCACATTTTTACTCCTTTCAGCCATAATATTATTCACAATCCTTATTTAGTTATGTTAATTAATTATCACTATAATACTCAATGATTTATATTTTAATAATGTTAATTCCTCATCTGTCATTGACTATACTCTCTGTAACATAGATATTTGTTTGATCTGTTTTTATCATTACGCCTTCAATTGAGAAATGTTTTAATAATTTAAACTTTATAAACTCTGTTTAGCTTTATAATTTGTTTAGTTTCTGGTTTCCGGGCTGGTGCTGAAAATCAGTGCTGCAGAAACCTGCAGTGTATGCTGAGCTCCTGCCTTTTGGACACTATAATGTGACCTAAATTGTTTTTACTATCTGTATGTGTGTGTGTGTCTAATTAAAGTTTTTTCTTTCTTTCTTTCAGAATACACTTTATCATAACACCCTGACGATATCGGGTGAATGACACACTGCTGTGTCAGCCCTCTTATAATTACTTGGAGGATAATAAGCCTACTCTGGCCCGAACGGTTGGCACAGGGTTTCGTATCAACTTTTCCTTCTCCTGTGGCTAGGTATTCGGCCTCGTAATGTCCTTTTGTCGGTTCTTACGACACCCTTAGGATGAAATGGGGTGGATACTCTAAGTCTGTTACCACACGGACCGGTCCAGTCTAGACAATAATTACTAACAAAAAGTACTTTACTCACTCTGCAAGTGCCACTGTCAGATCCTTCGCTGTTCAGCAGCTGTACGGTATACGATCCGGTATCGGACCTCTTCGCAGACGTGTTAAAGAACACAGTGTCGATGTCGGACGTGACGAATCGGATGCGGTTGTCGGGGTACACTTCCTCGTTATTGATGATCCAAGACACCTGAGGGAAAACACAAGGTGTTTACAGAGATAAACTCAAACTCTCACAAATCTCATCAAACAAATCAAAATCGCAAAACTCTTATAAATCGTCATATTATTATATAAAATTACCATTAGCATCTTACGGGCCCTGGCCCACACTAGGTGGTAGTCTCTATACACACCTTTCAGTCATTATATCTACTTAGAAAAAAAAGTCGTCTATCTGTGGCATGCGTCTGACAGAAAGACTGGCCTGGCTATAGAATCCAAACGGGGTCCATAATTCAAAAACATAGTATGCAACATCAACACCGATAAAGATCAAGTCTGTGTTCTACTGTGTATTTTTTCAAATGTCTACAGTTCTACAGCAGAAACTTAAAAAATCTGAAAAACTGTAAAAATAACTAACTCACCTTAGGCCTAGGGTTGCCAGTGAAAGGAACAGTAATCTTGATCTCCTCTCCGGCAATGACAGTAATATCCCTAAGGCTGAGGTCACTGGTGATCTTCGGGCAGTTGGGCGGAGCACAGGCCCTGATAGCGTCAGAACTGCCGGAGTAAGGACCCTGGCCAGCTGCGTTCACTGCGGACACCCTGAATTCGTACTCATGGTTCTCAATGAGACCCATAACCTTGTAAGTGGTGTCAGGAATGTGTGCATGAGATGCTTTAGTCCATTTGTCTTCGGTGATCAGTCGTTTTTCCACGATGTACCCTGTTATTGGCGATCCACCGTCATGACGCGGCTTTGTCCAGGTGATCGTGATGGAAGACTCCGTGGTTTCCACGGCACGTGGCACTCCCGGTGCACCTGGTGGGTCGAATGGATGTCTAGCCTTGATTGGCTCTGTAGTCTGAGCAGGGTCAGACTGTCCATATTGGTTCTCAGCCATTACTCTGAACTCGTAGTCTCTTCCAACTGTCAGGTTCTTTACGCGCAAGAACGGAGTCGTGACGTAGCCTGACACCTTCGTCCAGTTCGGTGATCTGGCTTCGCGTTTCTCAACGACGTAGTTCGTGATTTCTCCGCCACCATTGTCCTTGGGCGGGTTCCAGTATAATGTGAGGGCTTCTCCTTCGAATTCGTCGGCACGAAGGTTCTCCGGCTTGCTGGGCCTGTCCAGAACGCGAACGTTGATCGTTGCCGTATCGTATCCTGAAGGATTACGCAACTGTAAACGGTATTGTCCACCGTCAGATCGCTTGGCGTTCTTAACAACCAGGGACGCGGAATCTGGTGTAATCTTCTGGAATATTCTCGAATCTCTCTCCACATCCAACAGATTGTCATCAGCGAACCATGACGCTGTTGGTTGCGGGAAACCAGTGTAAGGCACGTGAATGGAGAAATCTTCTCCAGCGCGTACTGTGATATCTCTGACACCACCAAGATCCATGCAGGGTTTGTCTGGTTGTTCAGCAATCGTAATGTCACTTGTTGGTTTGCTCGGGTCTGACCTACCCACGTCGTTAACAGCAATAACCCTGAACTGGTATTCTCCACCTTCCTTGAGGTTAGGTACCGTGTGAACGAGACTTGGTACAGGATCTGTGTTGACATCCTTCCAGTCTTTGTCGCCTTTGCCCTTCTGTTGTACAATGTAGCCCTTGATTTTCGCACCGCCATCGCTCTTTGGTGGCCTCCAAGAGAGGGTAACAGAGTCCTTTGTAATTCTGTCTGGCTTGGGTGCTTCTGGTGTGCTCGGCTTGAGACGTTGTGTCTGAGCAGTGATGGGTTCCGTGGGCTTGCTAGGTTTGCCTGGGCCAGCCTCGTTCACTGCAATAACGCGGAATTCGTATTTGTTTCCTTCGCGTAAGTCAGACACGGTGTAGCAAGTGTTGGGTGTGGGATAGTTGTTGACCTTTACCCAGTCACCGCCACGTTCTCTCTTCTCAACATAGTATCCAGTAATGGGCTTGCCTCCACAGTTCGCAGGCGGGTGCCATTCCAGGGAACAGCTGTTTGCGCTGTACCCAGTGATATTTGGGGTCTCCGGCGCATCTGGTGGGTCAAATGGCGATTTGGCAATGGTAGGTTTGCTTTCCAAGGGGTCGGAAACTCCGTATAAGTTTTCGGCGCGCACCCTGAAGACGTATTTCTTGCCTTCGGTCAAGTTCTTAACAGTGAATGAGCATTTCGGGCAGAATCCGGCGACGGTACGCCAGTCGTTGATGCCAAATTCGGCGACCTCCACCACGTATCCAGTGATTTCACTGCCGCCGTCGTCAGTCGGTGGGAACCAAGTCAAGCTAATGGTATCATGGGTAGCCGGAGTAGCGACCAAAGGTCCTTTAGGCACTCCAGGTTTGTCGACAACGATGACTTCGATATCAGCGGAGTCTGTTCCATGCGCATTGGATGCGGTAATAGTGTATTTTCCAGCATCGTCTCTGGTAGACTTTTCAATGCTAAATTTAGTTTCGTCATTCTTGGTTTCAGCGGATAATCTGTGGGATGGTACCAATGGTACGGTTCCCTTTTTCCATGAAATGGTAGGCGTGGGCGCACCAGTGATTGGAATGTTGATATTGATTGGTTCGCCCGCACGGACCTTGATTTTTCTGCCAATGAGGTGATCCAAGAACAGTTTCGGTTTCTCCTTCATAGGCTTGGCAATGAAGACGTTTGATGGGTCCGAAGGTTGACCAGGTCCGGCTGCGTTAACAGCCGATACTCTGTATTCATACTGGTGACCTTCTTGTACTCTGTCATCGTTATATTCGTTATTCCTGATAGGATCTTTGTTCAATTTGATCCAGCGACCAGTAGCTTTGTCTCTCCTTTCAACGTCGTAGCCAATAATGTTAGATCCTCCGTTGGAAATAGGTTGAGACCATTTGATCTTGATGTGATCTTTATCCGCAGACACCAACTCTGGTTTGCCAGGCTTACCAGGTGTTGTGTACTGGTTCTTAGCAACGATGGCTCTGTCAGTGACTAGCGGCTCTGACCTTCCTTGCAAGTTCTCAGCGAATACTCTGAATTCATATTTAGTGCCTTCAGAAAGACGCGGTACTGTCGCGTGCGTGTTCTTAGGGCTGACGTAAGTCACAGCTGGTACCCAGCCACCACCGTGTGTCAGATCACGTTTCTCAATGACGTACGCAGTCAATTCACTGCCGCCATTGTCCTTAGGTGGTTTCCAGGACAATGTAACAGATTGTGCGGTGATTTCTTCATATTCGAACAGTGGTTGAGGAGCTCCAGGTACATCCAAGACGATAAGTTCGAAGCTGCCTTCGTCAGTACCCGAATCGTTCTTCAGTTTCAAGTTATATTTGCCAGCGTCGGAACGCTTGCAGTTGACAGTGTGAACAATCGTGTGATGGCCTACAGACGTGACTGTAGTCCTCTCGTTAGCAACAACAGGCTTTCCATCGCAAGTCCATGTTACCTCAGGCGTAGGTTCTCCAATGAAGTTCACGTCCAAGTGGAAGATAAGACCAGCCTTAATGCGTACTTCTTTCAGCGGTGTTAAGATCTTAGGAGCAACGAACCTGTCCTTCGCGGTGATGACGTCAGAAGGCTCAGAGGGTTCAGACTGTCCAGCTTGGTTGACGGCAATCACTCTGAATTCGTAATCTTGGCCTTCGATCAGGTCAGGTACAGTTGCCTTATTCTTACCGGGAGGCACATGAACGGCATTAACCCAGTAAGGACTGCCTTTCTCCTTCTTCTGAATGATGTAACCAGTAATAGGTGATCCACCGTCGGATTTCGGTGGAGTCCATTGTAAGTCAACATGGTCCTTGCTCCAGTCTGTGGCTTCAGGTTTGCCAGGAGCAGATGGCTCATCGAATTCGTTCTTCGCAACGATAGCGCGGTCTAACTCTAGTGGTTCCGATTGACCGATGGCGTTGACAGCGCTCACTCTGAATAGATATTCTTTCATGTGAATGAGCCTGGTGACTTGGTGCGACAAGAACGTGCTCATGCCAGCGTCCGACCAGGTGCCACGGGTCAGGTCCATCTTTTCAATGACGTAGTGCAGTATTGGAGACCCACCGTCATCAAGAGGTACCTTCCAGGACAGCGAGCATGAGTCCTTTGTAACGTCCGATACAACCAGAGGCTTCTCGGGCCTTGAAGGTTTGTCCAGTACTGTGACTTGAGCCGAAGCAGAACAGATTCCTAGGTCGTTCTTCAGGGTCAGCTTGTAAACTCCTCCATCAGCTCTGACAGAGAATGGAATGTCTAATATAACCCTGTTGTGCAAAATTTGAATGTCAATTCTATCCGAAGGATGTACGACCTTCCCGTTGATCTGCCATTCCACTGTTGGTTTAGGGGATGCTTCAATCGGAATCTCGTATTGTATGCGCTGTCCTGCCTTGACTGTTTTGTCAGCAAGGAGCATTTTGTCGAAGGTAGGTGCACAGAACCTGGCCTTAGCCACCTGTGGCGTGGAAGCGTCACTAGGTTCTCCATTTCCTGCCTTGTTGACAGCAATGACTCTGAATTCGTACTCTTCTCCTTCCTGTAATCCTGGTACCGTTGCCGTAGTTTGGTTTCCAGGCACGGTGGCCGCTACTTCCCATGGTCCGTATTTCTTCTTGGCTTCAATGACGTAGCCAGTGATAGGTGATCCACCATCTTTCTTTGGTGGAACCCATTCAATATCCATGTGATCCTTGTCCCAGTCTTTGACGACCGGAGTTCCAGGTTTGTCTGGGGTACCGTAAGGATCTTTAGCGGTGACAGGCTCGCGTCCGGTAAGAGGTTGAGATTCACCGTGCTTGTTAACGGCACGCACTCTGAAGTTGTACTCGTGGCCCTCGATAAGATGGTCGATTCGGATACTGCAGCCTTGGACTTCTCCAGCCGGGATCCACCGCAAGTTCTCTTGGTCCATCTTCTCTACAACGTAGTGAGAAATCTCGCAACCGCCATCGTCTTTAGGTGGCCTCCAGCGGAGTGTGCAACCAGACTTGGTGATGTCATCAGCGCGTAAGGGTCCTTCTGGTGGTGAAGGCACGTCCATGACCAATATCTTGACTGTGGCTGTGTCAGTTCCATTGATGTTCCTAGCCTTCAGTGTGTAAGTTCCAGTGTCTTGTCTCTTCGCATCAATAACGCGAATCTTCGTGGTGTGTGCGTCACTGACGACCTTGATCCTGTCCGTGTTCATAATAAGGTTATCACCGTTGAACCATTCCTTAGTTGGCGTGGGTTCACCCGCGACTGGTACGTCCATGTCGAAGTTCTGTCCCACTTTGACCTTGACGTCGAACATGAAGTTCCTGTCGATCTTGGGTGGCAGGTTCTTGGGGCGAGCGAGGTGAGGTGCAGTTCCGTCGCTGGGTTCGCCTTTGCCGGCCTTGTTGACAGCGCGGACGCGGAACTCGTACGTGTTGCCTTCAATGAGATCTGGCACCTTTCCTGACGTGACATCGCCTTCAATCTGTGAATGAGTACAATTACATTATTTAGCTAGTTTTTAAATTGAACTGGGTCAATATGATTTTGTAAAAGTGAGAAATCCTTTTAATGATTTTTAGTCAGAATAGGAGTTGGACGCGTCGCCTTTAGATCACGGGTCGGGCATATATATATATATACATATATATATATACTGTGTATTACCTGAGCGCATTCCTCCCAATCAGGAGCAAAGCGATCTTTCTTCTCGATGACGTAGCCAGTAATGGGCGCTCCGCCATCCTTTTCGGGCCTGGTCCATTCCAGTTCCACAAAGTCTTTGTCGAAGTCCTTGATTTTCGGAGTTCCAGGCTTGCCCGCAACGTCGAACGGATTCTTGGCTTCCGTGGCGTGGGGTGTAGTAAGGGGCTCGGATTTGCCTTGTCTGGAAATAAATTTATTTTTTAAACTTACTCTTATAAACAAGTTATAGATAAACTACACTACTAATACTACTATGCAGCCCATACATTTCCCACTGCTGAGCCGGGCCTCCTCCAACTACATGGAGGGTGATTAGCCTACTGTGCCGCGCTGGCCAGGCGGATTGGCACAGGCTTTCCTGTCAAGTTCTCTTCTGGCTAGGTTATCGGCCTTGCCATTTCCTTTTGTCGGCTCTTACGACACCCTCAGGATAAATAAATATAAATATCCTTGGACATTTCACACAACGCCATCTCGTCCCAAGCTAAGCAACTTAATGCTTGTGTTATGGTAACGAGATGGATGATAAACAACTTATATACATTTTTTTTATTGTAAATACATACATATTATAGATAGAAAACACCTAGACCCGGAACAAATACTTGTAGGTCGTACAAATATTTATTCCGTGCGGGGATCGAACCCGCGACATGCTGCGCAGCAGTCGAACACTCAACCACTGCGCCTGCGTATTCCAAAGCCGTCATCACACTGTCTATAGACTCTAAAACGATTGGGACAATTGTGATGTTATTGAGTCAAGGACACTTACACAAGGAAGCGATAACCAACATTATTCTTTATAGTAATTACGTGAAGGGGAATAAAAAAAGAATCGAAGACCTAACAGAGAACACAGAACTTCGAGAAGACAGTATATTAATTACCTGTTAACAGCCCTAACGCGGAACTTGTATTTATGTCCGGGCTGCAGACCGTCTACAGCGAGACTTGTCTGTGGTCCCTCAGTCTCTCCAGCATTGACCCATCTTCCGGTGGCCTCGTCCATACGTTCCACCACGTACTTCTCGATGGGCTGACCGCCATCGTCTGAGGGCGGGTTCCACGATAGCTTGGCTCCGTTCGCGTGAACGTCCGAAACCTGCAACGTACATTTTTAGGGTCAGCTCAACATTTGAAAGTCGTCCTAGCAACGTTGGATTCGGGCGGCTCAGAATCGACCGTGGAAATCCGTGGGGGAGGCCTATGTCCAGCAATGGATGTCTTTTGGCTGAAATGACGATGATGATAGTTTTTTTATCTGTATATACCTGTATATATATAGCTCACGCACCATTAAAGAAGGTCACGAAGCAGTATATGCCATGTCCGTAAGTCGGCGCCGTTAACCAGATCGTCAATCCACCATGTGAGATGCCTACCAGTGCCCTTTCCGGAACCTTCTCCATCGAGCATCAGTCCTGCTGTGCCCTGCCTATTGCCACTTAAGTTTGGCAATCCTGTGGGCTATGTCCACAACTCTGGTGACTAGTAGTAGTAGTAGTAGATATACAAACCTTGAGCGGTCCACCAGGCGGGCTAGGCACATCTAGAACGATGACCTCCACCTCAGCGACGTCTTTGCCGTTGACGTTTTCGGCCGTGATAGTGTATCTGCCACTGTCGCCGCGGCGTGCGGCCTTGCAGTTGATCTTAGTGTTGTAATCTGTGTGCTGGACCTTCACGTCACCAGAGGATTTGACCTCCTTCTTGGCTAAGAACCACTTGGTCTCCGGCATAGGTTCACCGGATACCTGGGGAGAAACCGTTTAAACGTTAGATTCGGGAGTGTTCAATATCGAGAACAAAACAGCAAGTATAAAAGATTATGGTTAGAACTGTTTTGTTTATTGATTACTAGCTTTTACCCGGGGCTTCGCACGCATTTAAACCATAAATATTTTGTATTATTACGAAGTATCCTTAGTTACTTCCGTGTTAAAAGTATATGTGTATGTATATCTCCAAGAATAGGTGACAAAGTTAATTCATAATCTGTTAGGTAGTTTTCGCGTGAAAGCGTAACAAACATACACCCATATACATTAATTGTATATGGGTGTATGTTTGTTACGCTTTCACGCGAAAACTACCTAACAGATTATCGAGGGAAAAAAAGATGTTAATATATATATAAATTTATATAAATAAATGTTATAACCTACTAATATTATAAATTTTATAATATTAGTAAGTTATAACATTTATTTATAACATCTTTTTTTCCCTCTTCATTTTGATTCAAGAAGTTATAAAAATAACAGTAATACTTCCGCACGATTTTCTAATCATATTGTAGCGACCAGCATGCTACCTGCTTTGCACAAAATCTAAAAAACTAATAACATCAAGAAATATCGCCTACAAATGCGAAATTTACAGAGCTATTCGCACGGTTAAGAATCCCCGTTATCTACATTTATCGGGGGATAGGCGCCTCGGCCCCCTGCCAGACATACCACCTCGTCTGGCTGGATGATCATCCCTTTCGCCTTCGCCTAAACTATTAACATACTTAGTAACACGTACAAATTTCGAGCAACGTACCTTAACGTCGAATCCGAACTTCTGTCCGACCTTGATCTTGATGTCGATGAGGTTCGTCCTATCGATCTTCGGCGCTAAGTTTCTGGGCTTAGCCACAATCGGGTGTGTGCTGTCACTGGGCACTCCAGGGCCAGCCTTGTTTACCGCACGTACCCTATAGATAAAGGACATTTTATGAGAGATGGAATTTGCTAGTGATGTAATTTGTTATTTCCTCAGCTTAATGTTATATTTTTTACATTATGATTTATAAGAGATTTGTGATAAAACCTATATGAATAAAGTTTACGTTTGGATTATTACTATAACTTTATGAATAAAGTTACTTTTTAATTTGAATGCTAGTAATTTGGGACCTAAATTGAATACGTTGAACAAAGTTCTCAGTGTTTGGTCATAGACAGAGATTGCATATACATTTAAGGCCCTTCGCACACAAGGCTACGCAAATCTTCGATACTCAACGATTTTAGTCTCCAAGCGACTACGAATGTCGGCGACGCGGACGCGACTCGTGTACGAAGCTCGATGGATTTGTGTGGCGAAGATTCGCGTAGCCCTTTGTACGAAGGGCCTAAGGGACATTTGCAATATTGTTAAATGTTGTAACTATGAATTAACTTATTCTTTCTTTCAGTAACCATGTCTACAGCATAAATTGATAAGGAATTACTGTTGATAGACTTACCTGAACTCATAAGTCTGTCCTTCGATCAGATCAGGTACGGTACAATTAGTTTTGTCTGCAGGCACTTCGAGCGCCTTCTCCCAGTTGCCAAACTTATCCTTCTTCTCCACAATGTATCCCTCAATCGGAGCTCCACCATCTTCACGCGGTGGAGTCCATTTGAGGTCCACATGGTCCTTGTCCCAATCAGTCACGGTTGGCGTTCCAGGCGCGCCTAGAATAATATATTAAGGTTATGTAAACTTACTAAATTATCAGCCCGTAAATGACCCACTGCTGGTGCCTCCTCTAACAACATGGAGGGTAATTAGCCTAATGTGCTACGCTCGCCAGACGGGTTGGCAGTATTTCGAATCAAGTTTTCCTTCTATTGCGGCTAGGCTTTCGGCCTAATCATTTCTTTTTTTCTTTTGACTGCCTCGTTGGTCTAGTGGTTAGATGTGCCGCCTTCGGATCAACGGGTCCCGGGTTCGATTCCGGGGTCGGGCAAGTGTCTTTGTCTAAACCAGAGGCACTGGCTCGGAGTCTGGGTGTCATTTCTTTCTATAATATGTATGTATTTACAAACAAACAAAAAATGTATATAAGTAGTTTATCATCCACCTCGTTACCATAACACAAGCATTAAGTTGCTTAGCTTGGGACAAGATGGCGTTGTGTGAAATGTCCAAGGATATTTATTTATTTATTTTTATTTATTTTTGTCGACACCCTCAGGACGAAATGGGGTCGCGACTTTTTAATTACCATCTTTCCGCACCCCGGATTCTCACATACCCAGGCTAGTTTCCGACGGCACGGTATCCACGAGGATTTCCAACGACAAAAAAAAATGTGACGGTAGAAGTGAAAACTTGAACCATAACGTCAGGCTTTTTTCAATACATAATTTTATTTATTTATTTTAATAAGGATCTCCAACAAAATATATACACAATACATGATTCATTGTTATATGGCAACATCAGGTATTAAATAGTGTACTCCTTAGCCTAACTAAGCCAAAAGTTATATCATTAATAATAAGTAAAATTTGGAAAATAAAATAATTAGGAAAATATAACATTTAGATATAGGTACTTAAATTAAATTACGTTAAATCTGAACAACACTTTTTTATATTTGGACAGAGACTCACAGATGTCCAAGTTCGTAGTTTTTGCTAACATAATATTATTATGCCTACAAAGTCTTGGTACAGCGGCGTAATGACCGAGGTTCGTTTTGGAATGGTTAGGGAATAAATTCCCACAAATGCTTTATTTATAAGTATAAAAGTGATTGCGCAATCGTACACAATAATGAGAAATTTATATTATATAAATTTACTGATACGACACCGTGGCGTTCTACTATCCCTCCGTCTTACGAATTATCGATCAGGTCACGTGTCCCGACGCGAGTTTGACATTTTAGACCCATCTCAAAAAAGTGCTCAACGCCGCCAAAGAAGTATTCACTTTAATATTCTGTATGACTCACCAGGTTCGTCGAATGGATTCTTCGCAACAATCGACTGTTCAGATACGAGAGGCTCAGACTCTCCTTCAGAGTTGACTGCGGACACGCGGAACTTGTACTCCTTGCCAGGAGTCAAGCCGGTCACGTCGCATTCTGGGAACAACACAATGCTGTTGTAAACCTGTACTGTGCGTTTACCGAAATAAGTTAAACCAAACAAAAAACTTAACAAACAAACACTTCACTTTTAAATTCAAACATAATACTTCTCAGCCTATAAATGACCAACTGCCGAGGCGGGCCTCCTCTAACTACAAGGAGGGCTAAATCTATTTAAGTTTTCCTTCTCTTGCGGCTAGGTCACAGCTCTAACGACACCCTCAGAATAAAAAAATGGACTGTAAGATAATCGTTCCAGCCCGTGCACGACCCACTACCAAGTCAAGCCTCTTCCAATTTCATGGAGGGAAATAGCCTACTGTGCCACGCTGGCAAGGCGGGTTGGCACAGGGTTTGTATCAAGTTTTCCTTCTCTTGCGGCCAGGTGATCTGCCTCTTACGACACCCTCGGGATAGAATGGGTTGGTGACAATGTGTATTCTAAATCCGTCCTTCCGCGTGGTGGGAGATAATAGTGAACTATAATTAACTTGAACATACTAGGCTCATCGGAACGTGCGCACGGCACCCAGCATCCGGTCTCCGTGTCCAGTTTGTCGATCTGGTAGTACTCGATCGGGGCACCTCCGTCGTCTTTGGGCCGTTTCCACTTGAGTGTGGCACCGTCTTTGTGGACATCCGAGATCTATATAAAAAAAGAAATTGTTACTAAATAAATAAATATCCTTGGACATTTCACACAACGCCATCTCGTCCCAAGCTAAGCAACTTAATGCTTGTGTTATGGTAACGAGATGGATGATAAACTACTTATATACATTTTTTTTTGTAAATACATACATATTATAGATAGAAATGACACCCAGACTCCGAACCAGTACCTTTGGTTTAGACAAAGACAACACAAATGGTGATAAACCATCTTTGTAACTTTTTACTCCTCAGCCAATAAATGACCCACTGCTGAGTCGGGCCTCCTCCAACTACATGGAGGGTAAGTCTACTGTGCCACGTCTGTCAGGCGGGTTGGCACAGGGTTTAGTATGAAGTCTCCCTTATCTTGCGGCTAGGTTATAGTCCTTGTCATTTGATTTGTCGGCTCTTACGACACCCGGAGAATGGAATGGGGTGGTATCAAGCTTTCCTCCTCTTGTGGATAGGTTTCCGGCCTTGTAATTTCCTTCTGTCAGCTCCAGGATGGATATGACACATTGAAATTAGGGTATTGCCTACCTGAATAGGTCCTTCAGGTTTGGTGGGCTTGTCGGTGACTAGCACGTTGATAGTGACGGTGTCTTTGCCACTCGAGTTGACAGCCGTGACGGTGTACTCGCCAGAGTCGTCGCGACGCACTGGACGCACCACCAGCTTGGTGAAGTACTCTGGGTTGTCGATGGTCACCGCCTTGGATGGGCGCAACGGCATGTTCTGGTATCTGGAGATAAAGAACCTTCCGTGTCATATCTGCCAATATTTATTTTTCAACGAACTAGTAATGCGGTTTTCTTTATTCATCTAAATCAGGTACGTGATTTGAGGGATTTTTGAAACTCCTTAGTGTAGCTAAGGAGTTACAAATGTTTTCATATTTTGCCAATATGCAAACATTTGTTAATTTAACCCTGTATACAGGGTGAATGTGTGTAAAATCGAAGTCAATTACTACTGCATCTTTTTTTGTATTTCATTAAAAACTAGCGGCCCGTCTATTTTTTTCTTGCATATAACTAGCCTATATTAATCAGTAATAATGTAGCATTCAAATGGAGAAATAATTTTTAAAATCGGTTTAGTACTTATTAAGCCAATTCGTTACAAACATACATACAAATCTTTTCTCTTTATAATATTAGTAGAGATGAGCGTTTTCGTCTATTAGGAATACGACATCCATAATTGCATTTATTATATACTAGCGACCCGCCCGGCTACGCACGGGTGCAATTACATTATACCTCTTGAATTACTCTATCTAATAAAAAACCCCCTTCAAAATCCGTTGCGTAGTTTTAAAGATTTATGCATACATAGGGACGGACAGAAGAATGCGACTTTGTTTTATACTATGTAGTGATGATTATAGTTTTCATTAAAATTGGACATGAGTCTGCTTCCAGGATTTTTCAATATTTCATCAAAATCAAATGTTGGCCTTCCAGACACCTAAGAAAAAATCACACTGTATAATTTATTTGTGTCACAATTTTATTACTTTATTACATTTTAAAAACATAAAAAAACACTGAACTAAATGACTAGAATAAATTTTAAATAGTCACTGTAGTCTTAATTGAAACAACCTTCGTATTGAGGTAAACTCATTCAAAACACGTTGTTCGGGCGCCAGCAATGTCCCGAACATTCTACTATGAATATAAAATAATATGACCTGCTTATAGAGAGGCCTCACTTCGGAAGTTTATGTTGTAGCATATTTATGATAAACTGTTAATACCTCCATTCAACAGCAGGCGCTGGTTCTCCAGTGATAGCAGCTTCCAACTTGAGCGTAGATCCAGCCGACAAGGTGACATCTCTGAGATGTCTCCTGTCGATCTTGGGCGCCAGGAAGCGTGGTTTCGCCAGGAAGTTCTTGCTGGCTTCCGAGGGCTTGCTCTGACCGGCCTTGTTCAAAGCGATCACACGGAACTGGTATTCGTTGCCTTCGATCAAGCTGAGGACAAAGCATACGGTTTAGTTTCTAGTATCATTGGGATAGATTGGGGAGCAGTGCTGGTAGGCCTCCCACACGGTGGACTTACGACCTGGTTAAGGTCACTGGAAAACGAGCGATGGCGGGCGAGCCAGGACCGGCCTTTGTGGAGGTCCTTGGGGGTGGCCTATGTCCAGCAGTGGGCATCTATTGGGAATACTAAACAAGCATTAAGTTGCTTAGCTTGGGACGAGATGGCGTTGTGTGAAATGTCCAAGGATATTTATTTATTTATTTATATATATATATATATATAGATATTTATATATATATATATATATAGAGTAGCTTCGTCATAAAACATAAGAATTTGAATTTTACGGTCTAAGATCATTCCTTACCCATTGACGGTAGCCGTTGGAGTGGGCGAGTGTGTTTCCACCGCCTTCTCCCATAGCGGGCTGTACTTGTCCTTCTTCTCGATGATGTAGCCAATGATGGGAGATCCTCCGTCGGAGATAGGAGGCTCCCACTTGAGGTCCACATGGTTCGCGGACCAGTCGTCTGGCACCGGCGCAGAGGGCGCGTCTGGGGTCGCTGTTGGCAAGAGAAAGAGTTATACGGGATGGACCAAAAAGGCTACACAATTAATATAACAGCATGTTAGCTACAATGGCTGAATATAGGTTTAAATTTGAGAGAGAGAGAGAGAGAGAGAGAGAGAGAGAGAGAGTGAGAGAGAGAGAGACTGTATTCTCGATTACTTTACTACTAGTAATTAGCCCATAAATTACCCACTGCTGAGTCGGGCCTCCTCCAATTGTATGCTGGTTTCCTATCAGTTTTTACTTCTCTTATGGCTAGGCTTATTTTCCTTGTTATTTACTTTTTTCGGCTCTTACAACACCCTCAGGGTAGAATGGGGTGGTGACACTGTGTATTCCTGCCTCGTTGGTCTAGTGGTTAGATGTGCCGCCTTTGGATCAACGGGTCCCGGGTTCGATTCCGGGGTCGGGCAAGTGTCTTTGTCTACACCAGAGGCACTGGCTCGGAGTCTGGGTGTCATTTCTATGTATAATATGTATGTATTTACAAAAAAAAATGTTAATAAGTAGTTTATCATCCATCTCGTTACCATAACACAAGCATTAAGTTGCTTAGCTTGGGACGAGATGGCGTTGTGTGAAATGTCCAAGGATATTTATTCTAAATCCATCAACACACAGGCAATGGACATAGGACTCCCCTAATAGTGACCTGCCTTCGCCTTGACCCCTCCAGCTTCTGCAACCATTTAGCACAGGAGCGTCCAACGTTACGCTTGCTCAGTCTCGGTCTTATCTGAAGAACTAGACTCGGGTGTTATGAAATCTAGTTTGGATACTTACTAAACGGATCCTTAGCGACAATGGCGCCGAAGGTCTCCAAAGGCTCCGACTCGCCTTCCTTGTTCAAAGCCTTTACGCGGAACTTGTATTCGTGACCTGGGGTCAAGCCATCGACCTGCAAGAAATTAAATAGTTATAAAAAAATATACTTTTTACTTTATTATTTTATTACTTTATTATATGGTATTTTTGTATTTGTGTTTATGTATTTTTACTTTATTTTTTGCATTTAGCAGATTACAAATTCACATGCTAACTATTGCACTGGGTCGTGGAGCTTCGAAATGAGTTAGCAGACATGTGGCCCAGATGGACGCCATATTGTGGGTCTGAAATGTAAAGTGTTTTGAACTTTGTACTTATGTAATCATCATTTCAGCCAAATGACGTCCACTTCTAGGCATAAGTCTCCCCCAAGGATTTCCACAAAAGCCGACCCGGAGCCGCCTTTTCCGGCGACCTTAACCAGGTCATCGGTCCACCGCGTGGGAGGCCTACCAGCACTACGCTTTCCGGAAAGCGGTCGCCACTCGAGGAATTTTCTGCACCATCCTGCGAGCTATGTGCCCTGCCCACTCCTGTGGGCTATGTCGGTAACTGGTTAAACTTACGTAGGTAATATAAATATAATTTACTACCTTACAATAATTTAGTTTCTAAAGATACCAAGAATTTGACGTGATCGACTGTGCACTGTTCTGAAAATACCTTCATTCATTTGTTCATCAGTCTCACCTCCATTTCAGGCACGTTGCCGTGTGTCTTGCCAACGGGCAGCCATGTCCCAGTCTCGGTGTCGTACTTCTCCACCAGATACGCCTCGATGGGCTCTCCACCATCGTCCTTGGGCCTCTTCCATTTGAGCGTGCAGCCGTCTTTGTGCACGTCCGATACTTCCAACGGTCCTTCTGGTTTGTCGGGTTTCGCTGTGGGAAAAGTTCGAAGTTCGAATGTAGATGTAGAAAATATTTGCTAAATGTCTGGTGGCCATGCAATATCAGCAATGTGTTTAAATAATAAATCTATATAGGAAGCCTCCGGAGCCATATTTGTCCCGTTAACGACCCTTTTCTGCGTAAAAGGGCTAGAGATTGAGCCATGTCTTGAAAACTTAAAACTGCGTAGTCTTTGCTTGTGAATGATATCAGTTTCTGCTCAAATAGGGGCGAGCCATAGAGCTTTTGGCGACTATATCATATAAAAAGATATCATATAATACGTTAATAATATTTAAGGTTCAATTTGTAGGTTCTATTGGTACTTAACAGAAAGCAATTTTACTACAATTTTATGGTTACTAATTATATGTTATGAACATAGGCAATAATAATTTTGTATAACATATGTATTCTATCTCCACTCCGTTCTTTTCCTTTCAACAATTTTATGCAGATCTATAATTGAAATGGAAACATTCGCCCTGGATGTCAGGAAATTAATTTTAATGCCAACGTTACTACTTACATGTGACAATAATCTCGAGCTCAGCCGTATCGGAACCGTACTTGTTAACGGCCTGGATCTTGTACGTGCCAGAGTCCTTGCGACGTGGGGTTGCGTGCTGGTACTTGCTCAAGTACGGCACATTAACCACTGTAGAAAAAAACATCACGTTTATGGGAGTCCAATAGAAGTTTACAATAATATAGCTTCATACATCAGAGCCATATATGTTAATAGCACATATTATGCTACATATTATAAAACAAAGTCGCTGTCGTCTGTCCGTCCCTATGTATGCTTAAATCTTTAAAACTACGCAACGGGTTTTGGACCTTTTTTTTAATAGATAGAGTGATTCAAGAGGAAGGTTTTAAAGTATAATACATCCATAATATTGTAGAGAAACACTAATAAATTTAGAGGTTCATCATTGCACCCGTGCGAAGCCGGGGCGGGTCGCTAGTTATGCTATAAACTTAATTTGTTTTTTTTTAACGAAACCCCTGCACTAGGCAGTTCACAAGCATGTAATTCACGAGCACAAATGACACGCAAGTACCTCTGGTTTAGACAAAGACACTTGCCTGACCCCGGAATCGAACCCGGGACCCGTTGATCCAAAGGCGGCACATCTAACCCCTAGACCAACGAGGCAGTCAATTTTCGAGTTATTGTTAGAATTAGTTGGCTAATTCAGTCGCGGGAAAAATTTTAGTTAGCCCGCGCCAGGTGGTTTGAGTTTTTATATTATCGTGACTTGAATGCCTTTGATCCTAGGCTTGCGTGATGGAAAGCAACGCCAGGGTCTAAGATGGAGCAGACAATTCAAGAAAATGGCCACCAGCTCTCACATATACACGACGAAACACAGTAAAATTGCTTAGCGCCGGACTTACTTGTGAGGGTGGCACCTAGCCGGGCGGACCACGCCACCAAGTGTTTAGCTTTACACTATAGCAATCTAGTTTTTTTATACGTGTACTTACATTTCAATCCGTTTCCGCTGGTAACGGACTTTCCGTTCAAAGTCCATGTGACGTCAGGCGCGGGCTCTCCGCTGACCTTGACGTCGAGCGAGATCGGCTCTCCTTCGTGCACCTTGATCGTGCGCAAGTTGCGACGGTCGATCTTGGGCGCGACTGTGGGGTAAAAAGAATTTATAGGATTACCAGCTGACCCGGCAAATACTGTTCTACCACATAAAATAATTACCGAAGACCTATTTTCAGGCCTACCAAATAATAAACACAAAATATTTCATAAGAGTCGGTCAAAAAATGACCCACTAATGCCAAACTCATTGTCCGTGTGGTGATGGATTTAAAATACATAGTGTCACCATCCCATTTCATCCTGAGGGTGTCGTAAGAGCCGACAAAAGGAAATGACAAGGCCGAAAACAAGCAAGAGATGGAAAGCTTGAAACTAAACTCTATACAGTAAGCTAAGTACCCTCTATGAAGTCAAAGGATAGTCTATACCCGAAGGATTGCTAAACTTAAGTGGCAGTGGGCAGGGCACATAGCGCGCAGGATCTTGCCCGATGGGGCAGTAAATGTCGTCGAGTGGCGACCGCGTTCCCAGTGCTGGTAGGCCTCCCACACGGTTCGTGGAAATCCTTGGGGGAGGCCTATGTCTAGCAATGGTGGTCTTTTGGCTGAAATGATGATGATATCGAAGTCACATTGAATTAAACTCACGTCTCCTAGGCTTGCATGTGACGGATTTGCTGGCGTCGCTCGGTTCTCCCGGGCCAGCCTCGTTGATCGCCTTCACTCTGAACTCGTACTCCACACCCTCGTCGAGGTGCGGCACTGTTGCCTTCTCGTTGTCATTGGGGCCGACCTGGAAAAACACGTTCCCGTTACAATAGTCCAGTAACAATCCCTATTGTTGGTTCTGACGGGCGGAAGGCTTAATTTTTGACAGACTCCATTAAAGTAGGAGGTTCTCATTTTGTGTGTGTAACGGCGTAACTCCGTAAGTGAACGATACCTCAAACTTAAAAGGAACTTTATTTACGTAGGTTTTATCAAAAAACTCTTATAAATCGTCATATTGAAAATTACCATTATCATCTTACGGCCCCTGTTCCACGCTAGGTGTTAGTCATACCTATATTCACACCTTTCATACACAATTCCTCATTCTTACAATCTAGCCATCTCTTTTGATCGCGCAAACTCCTTGCGTCCACCCACATTCATGCTGAAACTACGACTTTTTTGAAAGGCAAATTTGGGTATTAAAAACTTAAACCAACTTAATTTGGTAAAATAAAAACTTAAACCAACTAAATAAGCAACCATTTGAAGCCAGTGCTAGCTAAAATTTGCACCAACGTTATTAAGGATATATTTATTTATTTATTTATTTATTATTACGTAAATAACACCTTTACAGCTATAGCGCCAATGCGATGTTAATACTAGAATACAAAAAATTAATACAATACAAATTAAAAAACACAATTAAAAATGAGTAGATTTGAATTACCTAAAATTAAAAAGACCTATGTACAATTAAAAATAAAAGATTCATTCCAGTCTTTCAATGCACTTCAGTGCTACTCCTGTGAACTTTATCAGGCTACAGTGAAATATATCAACCTCCTCTGAAATAATATTTAGCAGTCTTATGGCACGTGACAAGGGGGCAAACTTGTTAAGGTTGGTCCTAGAGTATGGCTCCAGTAGCGTGGGCGTGGGGCGGCGCGCCCACCCCCAGCTCCGCTAACAGATGCGGGTGGTGTAGCCAGCCGCGCAGCCCAAGAAACCGACTTGATTATTAAGGGGGCGTGGCAAGACCGGAAGTCAATGATGAGTCACTGCATTCTTAACGCAAACGAAGTATAGTACGTTATACATCCTTTTTTCATTGGTGCTCTGTTATATCTATAGTAATGGTACTTTCCGTCAACTCACCTCACATGCCTTCACCCACTTGGGTGAGCCGACCTCTCTCTTCTCGATGATGTAGCCAGTGATAGGAGCTCCGCCGTCCTTGAGCGGCTTCTCCCACTTGAGGTCCACGTGGTCTTTGTCCCAGTCCACCACTTCGGGCGTGCCAGGCTTGCCAGGCTCGTCTAAATAATGATAACCAATGAAATCTTGCACACAACTAGGAATTTCGAGGGTAAGCTCTGGATGAAAACATAACGCCTCTTTGAGACACGAATGTTCCGAAAAATAAGGACCTATCTGCAATACTGCTTTGAAACCATTTTGAACTCTATTATTCATATATATAATATGAAGTTTAAAATGGTCTCAAAGCATTATTGCAGGTAGGTCTTTATTCTTCGGAACAGTCGACTGTAACACACTTAAAAAACCCGGATCACTTGTCTCTTTCACACATATTTTGTAAAATTGGTGCACAAACTAGAACTTACCGAAGGGATTCTTCGCAATGATAGAGTGGTCAGCTTCCAAAGGTTCAGACACACCCTCGTTGTTGACAGCGGAAACTCTGAACTTGTATTCGTGTCCAGGCACAAGGTTTTCGATCTCCGCTTTGGGATCCTTGGTCTTGAGAGCAGGCATCCATCTGCCGGTCTCGGTGTCGAGTTTCTCTACGAGGTAATGGTCGATGGGGGCGCCACCGTCGTCTAGCGGTGGGTTCCATTTCAGCGTGCATCCTTCCTTGTGGACGTCCGAGATCTAAAGAGGACATTCTATCTTAGAAGGAATAATAACGTTTCCTACTAATATTATAATCCTAATAATATTTAATGAAACTTTACAATAATATAGCTTAGGGTCAGCGCCGACCTACGGAGTGGCGGCGAAGAGACTAATTCAGTAACAATTTAAATTCAACCTAAAACGCTTCAGAATACAACTTTATTTAGTACAACGAAATACAATGACGACGAGAGACATAAAGTGCGGCGAACGTATTCTAAATACATCTAAGTATTCTAAAACGTTTTAGGTTGAATTTAAATTGTTACTGAATTAGTCTCTTTGCCGCCACTCCGTAGGTCGGCGCTGACCCTTATATATCAAAATAACACATAGTCTACAATTTATAAAGATATTGTGTGAATGGTCCAAAATATAACAGTAAGTGTCAAGTAAGTAGAAAAAAAAACTGACGAAAAATAATCTGATCCAGACGAATTTGGATTATATCTACATCGTAGATTCCAGATACAACTAGGAAAGAGCGGAGAGACTTTGTAATGGCTAAAAAAATTTCAACCACCACTTAAAACCAGCTTTCAAATAAAAACAAAATCATTATAGGTACATTAGGCGACAAACGTCAAACTTATAAAACCACTGTTTAAGGGGGGGTTAAAAAATATGTTAGTCGGTTTTCCGTACCTTCAAAGGTCCCTCAGGTTTGGCAGGCACATCTAGGACCATGATCTGAATGGTGGCCTCATCCTTGCCGCTGCTGTTCTCAGCCTTGAGCACGTACGTGCCGCTGTGTTTGCGCGATGCAATGACGACAGACAGCTTAGTCTTGTAGTCTTCCACATCCACTGTGAGATCATCTCTGGTTGAGAGACGCTCCTTGTTGTGGAACCTGAGATATGAATAAACATTACACGTCAGCTTCAGACCCATTTCTAAGTCAGGCCTCCTCCAATTATAGGAGGACTGTGCCACGCTTGCCAGACGCGTTAGCACAGGGTTTTGTTTCAAGTTTTCCTTCTCTTGTACTAGGTTTTCGGCCTTGTCATTTCCTGCTGGCGGCTATTACGACACCCTCAGAATGGAAAGGGGTACAGTGACGACATTTATTCTTAATCCATTACCACATGGAGATACTCTAAACCTTTGATCATCATCACTACATAGTATAAAACAAAGTCGCTGTCATCTGTCCGTCCATATGTATGCTTAAATCTTTTGTCGGATCAACGGATTTTGAAGCGGGTTTTTTTAATAGATAGAGTGATTCAAGAGGAAGGTTCTTAGGTATAACCCATGCATAATTGCCCCCTTCCGAAGCCAGGGCGGGACGCTAGTTAACTAATATGTCGAATGAGTCTAACAGCGATGGTAGAAAAAATACTTTGGCTTACCCCAGGTTAATGTTTTTAGTCCACTATTCTTCATATGGAGCAATAGTGATCGAAGTTATAGATATGCTGGTGTTTCGACATAGAATGAAGCTTAATACTCACCAAGTCTTGGTTGGTGGCGGTTCACCACTGACTTTTACGTCTAGCCTGATGTGCTGTCCAGCCTTAAGTGTGAGATCGCGCATGTTCGTGCGATCGATCTTTGGTGGGGCTGTTACAAAAAGATTATGTTAGCTTCTGTGCTTTAAATGAAATAAGAGAAAAGTCAAGTCAAGAAAAGACAATCAAGTCTTTGTAAATAATTCACATGACCTTCCTTATGTGCTGTACAAGCTTCACAGATTATAAGATACAGATAAAGTTTGTTGGACAACTAGACATAAGATATATCGCTAAGGTTTTTTATAAAGTACAAACAGTGGTTTTTAGGTCACACTGTAAATCTGACAGATTTTATATCTATTCCAGAATAGACGAAGAAATAGATAATAAAACGAGGCAGGAGGCCAAAAGCGTATCTTGTTGGGTCTGACTAATCAACGCATTATGATAAACGTACGTACACAACAAAGTATTATGATAAATATGTTTTCTAGTAAAAATACTTACCGAATCTGTCTTTGGCCAGTAGATTGTCGGTGGCCGTCGAAGGTTTGCCGGGGCCAGCCTTGTTGACAGCCTTGACGCGGAACTGGTATGTCTTGCCTTCGATAAGATCTGGTACACGAGCTTCGGTCTTATTTCCGGGTACCTAAGGCACAACATTTCGATCAGAATTCACAATGTCATCAACGCTTCCATGCTTAGTGTTTTGGAAGCGGCTTAGGAAACTGTTTTATACAGATAGGTATATAGATTATCACCACACAGATTAACTATCTATATTAAGACCATGCCATTCCATCCTAAGGGTGTACAAACGACGGCTGATAACCTAGTCGCTAGAGAAGGAAAACTTGAAACAAACTCTGTGCTAACCCAAGTTGCCAGCGTGGCACAGTATGCCAATCACCCTCCATGTTACTGGTGGAGGCCCGACTCGGCAGCGGGTCATATATGGGCTGATTATTAGAAGATGGTAGTAGTAGATTGATAGATAGAAACTCATATTTATGATACTAAAAAAGTACACGTGATAAAAAATATATTGTGTTAGAGCATCCAAATTCTAAATTGGAGGACGTTTAGGTGACCAATCATATTATAGACTTCTAGTTTGGTTTTGAAAAGGGTATCATAAGATATATCTTATGATTATACCCTTTTCACTCGTTTAATCCTCCACTGAACACATCAAGACGGCAGAAAGATGTGGGAAAATAGGTCTTATATAAAAGTACTTAAGGTTGTCTCACCTCAGCAGCCTTGACCCATTTGCCGGTGTCTCTGTCTTTCTTCTCGACGATGTAGGCGGTGATGGGGGCGCCACCGTCGTTCTTCGGCGCCTCCCATTTGAGGTCCACGTGGTCCGCGCTCCAGTCCTTGAACTCTGGTTTGCCGGGTGGATCGGGTTCACCTAAAATGAACAATACTATTTCAGTATGGAATATTTAACCATGGAGTTTCTTGCCGGCTCTTCTCTCTTTTATATTCTGCCCCGTCCCCGCATGGGGATAAATCTTCTGACAGTTAGGAAAACAATTGTGAATGCGAAACTTGGAATCAAATTTCTTTTTACCCAATAATGTTAGAACTTCTTGGATAACACAAACATTGACTCCTAAAACTCACCGTAGGGATTCTTAGCAGTGGTTGCAGTCTCTGTGACCAAAGGTTCACTCTCTCCTTCGGGGTTAACAGCCTTAACCCTGAACAGATAGTCCTTGCCCTCGTTCAGGCCAGTGACGTCAGCTTCCGGAGTCTTGGTCGTGCAAACTGGCACCCATCTTCCGGACTCCGTGTCCATACGCTCGACGACGTAGCTCTCCACTGGTTCGCCACCATCGTCTTCTGGTGGCTCCCATTTGAGCTTGCAACCGTCAGCCTTCACGTCTGATACCTGGAGATTGAGGAATGATCGAGTAAATTATCTCTTGCTACATATTTTAATGCTGTAGGTTTTGTAATCGCCATTTAACTTATATTTAAAAAAAATACTTAAATTTTTACGCCATAATAAACCAATTATGGCTTTCACATTGTCAACGGATCCATCAGTTTTATATGACTACCACCAGGTCGGAACGTAGCAACCGAAAACTGAGAAGCCCTGGCGAAAGAAACTCGGCGGGCTTGTCTTTTAAAACCCCTTGACCCCCTAAAACCTATTTGAAAGTATCCAGACTTACCTTCAAAGGTCCCTTTGGCTTAGATGGCTTGCTGACAACCTCAACTTCAATCTCCACGCTGTCAGTACCAGAGTCGTTTTTAGCTGTAACAGTGTATTTGCCAGCATCTTCCCTTGTCGTCTTCTGCAGGACAAAGGATGTGTGGTAGTCCTTGTTCTCGATCTTCAGCCTCTCCTGAGTCTTGAGGGGGGTGCCGTTGAAGGCCCACGTGATGGTGGGCTCTGGCTCACCCTTGACATCAGCCTCGAATTTGAGGAACTGGCCAACCTTGATCTTCTGTTTCTGGAGGTTCTTGCGGTCGATGCGTGGTGCCACTGTGAAGGTATAATTTAGGTGAAGGTATATCTAGGTTTATTATCTGAAAAAAATACTATTAAGGTGATTATTCCGACCTATCGTCCATACATTTACACATTTATTACTTTTTTATATGGTTCAGGTTTACACTTTGAATATACAATTGACGAAAGACATAGATGACACGTAAAATAGTACATCAATAAAAAAAATTGTTATATACGTTATATGTTATACCTACAGCACCTTCTAAATAAATTGCGAGGTTCTAGATTCGGAAAAAAAAGAGTATCACGGGCAAAAATACGCCATAAATGCTCTTATTTATCAGTATTACAAATGCATTAGTGTATTCTTGATAAAAGAAGTCCAGACATAATTGGTACTTACAGAATCTAGGCTTGGCAATGACGGATTTGCTGGCATCCGAAGGTTCTCCGGGACCAGCCTTGTTCACGGCGATCACCCTGAACTCGTATTCGTGGCCTTCCTCCACGTCTGTTACACGGCCAGTGGGCCTGTCCCCTGTGGTCTTAAGGCAGTCTTGCCAGGACCTACGAAGTGCGGAAAATAAAGCGTTAGTGTACTCCTAAAGTGACTAACTAAATCGGCGCCCAGGTACTTCGTGCACAGGTCGTTCGCGGTGGCTGTTTCCGACCATGTAAATGCCTCTGACTTACACAAACACCCCGGAATCTAAACGAGGACCTGTGTTCTAAAGGTGGCACATCTACCCCCTGGACGAACAAGTCATGGGATAAAGAAATATAAATAAATAAATAAATATCCTTGGACATTTCACACAACGCCATCTCGTCCCAAGCTAAGCAACTTAATGCTTGTGTTATGGTAACGAGATGGATGATAAACTACTTATATACATTTTTTTTGTAAATACATACATATTATAGATAGAAAACACCCAGAACCGGAACAAATACTTGTAGTTCGTACAAATAATTCTTCCGTGCGGGGATCGAACTCGCGATATGCTACTTGTATAACTGTTCTGATGGGATTTCAGAGACACCATGTTACCAAACCACTTTCCTGATAGTGTCATAAGAGGCGTCTAAACGAATGCAAGAGGCAGATACACGAAATTTTTTTTTTGTTTCGCCCGGGGTAAAATTCTTTATGGACTATCCCCGTCGGCCATGGGGATGGCCGAGGGGGGGGGCGTGTGGGACTCTCCCCCAGAGTGGGGGCCTACCCACTAAACATCCCCGGGTTGCTCCAACTCGCGTCCTGTTGCGGCATTGTGGGATCTGTACACAGTACCACGCCGCCGCAGACAGATACACGAAACCCTGTGCCAACCCGTCTGGCCAGCGTGACACAGTAGCCAAAATCTCTTTTGGCTAAACCTTCTATGTAATTGGTGGAAGCCCGACACGGCCGTGGGTTATGTATGACCTGAATAGTAGTAGATAGCCAGGTCATCATCATCATCAGCCCTCTCTAGTCCACTGATGGATGTAGGCCTCCCCTAAAGAGCGCCATAGCGCCCTCTTCAGCTTGACGCATCCAGCTGCTGCCCGCAACCTTTCGCAGATCGTCATTCCATCTAGCAGTTGGCAGTCCTACACTACGCTTGCCGAATCGCGGTCTCCACTCAAGAACTTTTCTACCACAGCGCTTGTCGGTTCTTCTACAGATAGACAGGTTCTGACCGCAATAAATGAAATGGAAAATACGAGAAAGGAATATTATAATAAAGAGTATTCTAGGGCTGCACATTAGATGTTGCTGGTAAAATGCCTACCTTCCACCCTTCTCTCTCTTCTGGACGATGTATCCGGTAATCGGTGCACCACCGTCATCCTTGGGCGCGGTCCATTCCAGTTCCACAAAGTCCTTGTCCCAATTGCGTGGCTCTGGCCTTCCGGGTTTGCCAGGCTCGTCTGTAAAAATATTTGCGATAAGATCATCAACCCGTACCAATCTGAGGGTGTCGCATGAGCAGCAACAAAAGGAATCTTGACACGAAACCCTGTGCTAACCAGTCTGTCTAGCGAGGCACAATAAGCTAACTGCCCTCCATGTAATTGGAGGAGGCCCAACTCGAGAGTGGGGCACAGTTTGAAAGCATTCGCAAGAATTTATTCGAATAAAAAACATTTTGATTTGGATTTTTAGTAGGCTAATTTTTCTTCTACGTATTTGGAGGACGCCCGTCTCAGTAGTGGGGTTTTACTTAGAGTCTATTTTATTTTTCAAGGTATATTTTTTTTCAAGGTATCACTTTTTCATGTCTAGTTACACTTTTGCCATACCTATCTAAATCAGAGCTGGCATACATCTAGATGTTTTAGTTCTTTATTGGTTGTTTCTCGCGAATTCACTGGGGTTTTTATGGTTTTTGAAGAAGGTTTACCCTTTGTTTATAAAAAAAATGTGCATAGTCGTCCAGAAATACCCAAACTTTCCTTACGATAAATTGTTTTCATATTTCAAATAGGTTTATACAGGGCGGAATTGAGCCTTCCTCCTCGTCGATTCCGACGTAGACATCAACTCCTTAATTATATTTCCGCTCAATAGAATCGACTACTACAAACTAATGTATTGTATTATTTTAACTTTTAACAATTCATGGTGACCAGAGTTCTTGTACCCAACACTAGTAGACTATTGACAAGGCTAGGTCCCGACCTGTTAAACTTCAAGAGAACTCACCGAAAGGATTCTTGGCGATGATCGGCTTCTCGGTCTCAAGTTCTTCAGACTCGCCCTCCTTGTTGACAGCCTTCACACGGAACTTGTAGGGCTTGCCTTCCGACAGACCAGCGACATTCGCCTTGCAGTCCTTTGAGGTACCACATGGTATCCATTGACCTGAATAAAACATAATTGAGATTACAAATTCGCTTTCATTTTCACTTGCTCTCACTATGCTGTTTAGTGCTTTTTCTATAGTTGCTATTTCGAACCGTGGTAGTTTCAGCATGGATGTGGCTGGACGCAAGGGTTGTGAGAAATCAAAACAGATGGATGGATTATAAGAATGAGGAATTGTGTATGAAAGGTGGGAAAGTAGGTATGACGGCTGATAGGTGTGTATGGGCCGTAAGATGATAATGGTAATTTTAAATATGACGATTTATAAGAGTTTTGTGATAAAACCTACGTAAATAAAGTTCCTTTTGAGTTTGAGAATTACAAATATCATCATCATCATTTCAGCTAGAAGACAACCACTGCTGGACATAGGTCTCCTCAAGGATTTCCACGACGGCCATTCCTGAGCCACCTCAAATGTTTTCCGACGATCTTAATCAGGAAGTCGATCCACCGCGTGGGAGGCCTATGAGCACTGTAATTTCCGGAACTCGATCTCCACTCGGACGCCAGCAGGACTGACACCTTCAGCCTCCACAAGTTTGACAATCCTCGCGTTCCTTTAGTCGCCTCATACGGCACCCTCAGTATGGTATGGGTTGGTATCAACACTTATGTATCCATGTGACTGCTAGATTGTAATTTTTCTTCTGTCGTCTGTACTGTGTTCTTGTAACTGTATGTCATGAGTGTATTTGTACGACCTACAAGTATTTGTTTCGGGTCTGGGTGTTTTCTATCTATAATATGTATGTATTTACAAAAAAAATAATTATATAAGTAGTTTATCATCCATCTCGTTACCATAAACACAAGCATTAAGTTGCTTAGCTTGGGACGAGATGGCGTTGTGTGAAATGTCCTAGGATATTTATTTATTTTTCTATTCTTTTAGTATATTATTATTAATAATTGGACAAATACCTGTCAACGGGTCAAGCTTCTCGATTTCGTAGTACTCAATGGGCGAGCCGCCATCGTCTTCCGGCTTCTGCCATTTCAGTGTGCAGCTGTTCTTTGTGACGTCATCCACTTCCAAAGGTCCTTTGGGCTTGGATGGCTTGCCTGCGAATAAAAGCGTAGAGTTCATTGTGGAGACTATACGTGGACCGCAATGGATACAGAATAAGATAATGAAAGTAAAGTAAAGCTACGAATTTCGTAGCTTAGCGAAAAGGAAGGAACGCATCTCTAGGTTAAGCAACGTCTGAATAACTCCGTTTAAAAGTATTTAATTTCAATGTTTATGTTAAACACATGCGATTTTATCTCAAAAATGTCTGTCAAAAATTCCGACTTCGGAGGCGGGCTAGTGTATTTATGTAAACCAGAGGCATTTGCTCTGAGTCTGGGTGTCATTTGGGTTCGTGAAATGCATGTTTGTAAACTGCCCCGCGATACAGGTATACCTAGTATGAGGGTAAATTAAAAAAAAAAATATTTAGATATCTAATAGATAGGCTAATGTGTCACGCTGGCCAGACGGTTTGGCACATGGTATCGTAACAATCGTCTACCACAGCGCTTGTGTTTTTTCCTCTTGTCTGTCGTCTCAACAAGTTTTCCTTCTCTTGCGTCCAAGTTATTGGCCTTGTCATTTCCTTTTGTCGGCTCTTACGACACACTCAGGATGGAATGGTTTGGTGACTCATTCCATCCTTGGTGGGGTTGGTAAATCGGGTCACCTAACGCAAAAAAAGCGGAACAAATGAGTTAAAAAAGGTCTCACCTAGAATAGTGATCTCCACCTCAGCTTCATCCTCACCAACTTCGTTCTTGGCCTTGATTATGTATTTGCCAGTATTAGCCCTTTTGCTCTTAGTCATCAAGAACTTAGTGTTGTAGTCCACGTTGATGATCTCCAGGTTCTCCCTGGTCTTCAGCTCCTCGCCCTTGAAGTACCAGGTGACGGTCGCTGGAGGTTCTCCGAAGACTTTGACGTCCAGGGAAACGGGCAGACCAGCCTTCACTGAGAGCGGGTTCAGGTTTGTGCGGTCGATCCTTGGTTTCACTGTAAGACAAAGAAGCTGTGAGAAAGGGACGGAAGATGAAGAACGAAGAAGAAAGAAATAAACTGCACTGGTGAACAAACGAGAACACAAACGTTCTAGAAGTTTCCAGAATTCTCCGGTGGTATATGTACTCGTAAGATACTTGGTGTCAGTGCATAAATTACATTTTTATATAGAGACCCAGGTATTTTTGGATACTTAGTATGGAAATGTATATTACTTACCACGTTAGGAATACCTAAATGCATAAAATATCCTCATCATTTCAGGCTAAAGATGTCCACTGCTGGATATAGGACTCCCCCAAGGACTTCTACAACGACCGATCCTGAGCCGTTCTACTACCACTCAGCCAGCTGCCGACTGACCCACTGCTGAGTCGGGCCTCCTCCCATCACAGGGAGGGTAATTAGCCTGCTGTGCCACGCTGGCCAGACGGGTTGGCACAGGGTTACCTTTCAAGTTTTCCTTGTCTTGCGGCCGGCTTTCAGCTCTTATGACACCCTCTGCTTGGGGTAGTGACACTATGTATTCTAAACCCGTCACCACGCAGACAATGAGCCTGAGCCGTTCGCATATCTATAACCTTAACCAGCTGCAGTCGGATACCTTAAAATGTACTGCACAAAACTAGCTATAACATTGTAATTACTATTTAACTGTCACTATTTATTTAAATGTCCAATATATTGAATTTTTCTTTTATTTTGTTTATATTGTTTATATTAGTATATTAAACAAACTATATAAGTATTATATTTGGTATTTGTATATCTATATCAGTGTTAACGTCTTGAGCAAACTTTGACCGCCAGTTCTAAATTGCCTACTTTATTCATACAAAGTTTGCCTGGAAGAGATCGCGGTATGCGATAAGGCCGCCCAATGTACACTTTACCATAAGCATATTTTATTTTCTGTATCTTTTTATTTTTGTGTGCAATAAAGAGTTCATAAATAAAATAAATAAATAATTGCGCTTACAGAATCGTGGTTTAGCCGTATGCCACGTGGTGTTCTCCGAAGGTTCAGATACACCAGCCTTGTTGATGGCACGCACACGGAACTGGTACTGGTTGCCCTCCTCCAGCTTCGGAACGGTGCCCTGGCAGACGTTGCCTTGGATCTCTACGGCCTGGAAGCAAGTACCGTTATTGGCATTCGTTCATCGGTAATCAATCGTTTTATCAGCTCTACAAAGGAACATGGCCAGTGTTAAAGGACAATAAACTTGAACGCACGCTGCAAGGTGTCTGAAACGTCAGGAATTAAATAAAATGACACGATCAGAACCGTCCAGAAATCATTTCCTGCAATGTGCAAGGATCGTGAACACCTAAGTCATCATTAATTTGGTCAAGATAAAAATAAGACAGACGTCCTCAAATTCACGGTCCCTTTATCTACAGTCCGCGCTAATCTTTATGGCCGCTCTGAATGTAGCCTTGCGCATCGTACATTTAACCAATACGAACGTAGCTGACACACTAACGCGCCGGATGCGAGGGCGCTAGCGGGGGTGGAGGCAGGGCCTCCACGCCCTGCGTTAAGCCTGCTGATACCTGATTTTGTGTTCTGCGCAGCGTAATGCGGCTACATTCAGAGCGGTCATAAAGATTGGCGCGGACTGTTCCTAGGGCCCTTGCCCCTCATAAGATAGATGTCTAAGTTCTGATATGTCTATTCTGATGCCTGTATTCTGGTGGACTAAGTCTAAGACTAAGACTAAGCTATATAAAATACTAACCTTAACGAACTCTCCTCTGTCTCTGTCCATGAGTTCGATGACGTATCCAGTGATAGGAGCACCATTGTCCCTGATCGGTGGCTCCCATTTCAGCTTAACTGACTTCTCGTCCCAATCCACGATGTCCGGAAGGCCAGGTGGCGCTGGCACGTCATAGGGGTTCTTGGCCAGTATACCGTGGTCGGTTTCCAGGGGTTCAGACTCGCCTTCCTCGTTCAGAGCCTTTACGCGGAACTGGTATGTGCGACCGGGTTCCAAGCCTGTTGGATTGGGTAATCATTTGTTACTTTTTTTATTTTAATAGTGACTTGAATGCCTTTGACCCTAGGCTTGAGTGCTGGAAAGCCACGCCAGGGTCTAAGGTGGAGCAGGCAATGCAAGGAAGTGCCCTGTCGGGTACCGGCTCTCGCATACACACGACGAAACACAGTAAAACTGCTTAGATGTGAGGCTGGTAGCTAGCCGGGCGGACTATTAGATCCCACCACCAAGCGTGCTGGGTTTTATTGACTTTTACAACACGCGTTATTTCCCAGCGTGTAGTGGGGAAGTGTAATACTCTGTAATATTCCCACGGGTAAAACTGTTGAACTTTATGAAGGCTTACCAGTAACAGTGGCTTCTGTGGTGTCCGGGTCGATGGTACCAGCCGGCACCCACTTGCCAGTGAGGGTGTCCATCTTCTCAACGACGTACGCGCTGAGTGGCAACCCGCCGGTGTGCTTGGGCTTGTTCCATTTCAGCTTCACATGCTCCGCGTGGACGTCCGACACTTCTAACGGGCCTTCGGGCTTGCCTGGTTTGTCTGTGGATTTTGAGAGATTGACGATGTAGTAATTTGTTGTCAATGTAGTGACGGATTAAGAATACACAGCGTCACCACCCCATTCCATCCTGAAGGTATCTTAAGAGCCGACAGAAGGAAATGACAAGGTAGAAAACCTAGCTGCAAGAGAAGGAAAACTTGATATGAAACTCCGTGCCAACCCATCTGGCCAGTGTGGCACAGTAGGCTAATGGCCCTCCCTGTAATGGGAGGAGGCCCTACTCAACAGTGGATAATCTATGTGCTGAGCGGTAGTGAATAGACGGAAAGTCCATGTGGTAAGGATTTAAAAATAATTAGATCACACTGTCGTACCTTATTTGTGTTATCGTCAAAAATAGCATTATCAACCGTGAACGCAAAAAGCGATTGATTTAAATAATGTTTTGTTGAAGTGAAAACTTCTGTAGCGGCGTTGAGCATTTTTTTGGGATTGGTATAAAATGTCAAACTCGCGTCGGGACACGTGACCTGATCGAAAATTCGTAAGACGGAGGGAGAGTTGACCGCCAGCGCGGCGTAGTATTAGTTTTTTTTAAGACGATATATACTTAAGGAAACCCACTATATTCAATAACTAATTTGATATCGACAAACGCCAGTTCAAGTTGTCCTAATTATTTGACGTACAAATAATCAAACGTATAAAAACGTAAAAAAAAAGAAACGTGTATAAACTCAGCCCACAAACGAGCCACCGCTGAGTCGAACCTCCTCCCATTACAGGGAGGGAGACTAGCCTACTGTGCCAAGCTGGCCAGACGGGTAGGCACAGCGTTTCAATTCAAGTTTTCCTTCACTTACGGCTAGGTTTTCAACCTTGTGATTTCCTTACGACACCCTCATGATGTAATGGGGTGGTGACGCCATCTATTCTTAATCCGCCACCACACAGACTGAGTGCAATAAAGTGGACTCGTAATGGTAACCTCATAGGGGGCTGTCCATTAATCACGTGAGATCCGAAAGGGGGGGTCGGCAAAAATCACGAAATATCACAAGGGGTGAGGGGGGGTATAGTAAAATATCACGTGTATTTATTTTTTCGTCAAACACGTGATTTCTAAACCGAAAAGCGGCGTGTAGTGTATCATTTGAGAAGAAAGAAGAGATACAAAGAAGATACTTTGTACGAGTAGGTACTAAAAACAACGTGATTTTTAATAGGGGGTGGGGGGTAGTCTTAAACCATAAATCAGCAAGGGGGAGGGAGGGGTTAAAACAAATGTTAAAAACACATCACGTGATTAATGAACAGTCCCTAGGTGTAGAAGAAAATACACATGCACTGACCCAGTACTGTGATCTCAACAGTGGCCTCGTCGACGCCGGAGTCGTTTTCAGCCTTCAGCGTGTATATGCCAGAATTCTGCCATGTGGGCTCGAAGATCTGCAACTTGGTGTTGTAGTCTTCGTTCTCCAGCTTGACGCCGGGTCCGGTCTCCAAGACCTGGGGACACGAATGCCAGGTAAATAATTTATATTAGGAGTCAGTTTTGCCAAGTGACATAGATGAATGTGTGTGACGTAGCCCCTGCTCTGGGCATGAAATTCACGAACTGAAATGACACCCAAACTCAGAGCAAGTGCCGCTGGTTTAGACAAAGACACTTGCCCGATCCCGGAATCGAACCCGGGACCCGTTGATCCAAAGGCGGCACATCCAACCCCTACACCAACGATACATTCGATTTCTGGTATTCTGCACACAAAATCAGCAGTAGGTACTATCGATGCTTCCGGTATGGCTTGAGGGCATATCAATCTGGCCTCGTTGGTTTAGGGCTGGATGTGCCCCTCTCAGTGTACCGGGACGCCCTCTCTGACAGTCGCTTGCCCGTTGCGGGCACCACGCCGGGGCGTCACAGTAGAATGCGTTTACGCGAACTTGTGGCGCCCCAAGCGCACCGTGTGAGGGTATACCGCTGGGGTTTTAGTGGGTAGACGACTCTTGGGTAGACGACCCTTATCGGAGTCCCACATAATCACCGACCTCTCCCCCGGGGGGCGGTGGTATGCATAAAGCATTTCCCCAGCGACAAAAAAAAAGGGCTGCATGTGCCGCTTTTGCATCAACGGGTCTCGGGTTCCGTTCCGGGGTCGGGCAAGTGTCTTTGTAACCAGAGGCACTTGCTCTGCGTCTGGGTGTCATTGGTACCTAGTGCAGGGGTTTTAAGAAAAATATCAACATACCTTCTTGGCAAAGGTCCAGGTCTTGGTCGGTGGAGGTTCACCCTTGATGTCGACGTCCAGCCGAATCGTTGTTCCAGCGCGAACGCGGATGGCATGCATCTTGTCGCGGTTGATGTGAGGCTTCACTGTAATCGGACACGTTAATTAGTTACGTGTTCTAAAAAATCTGCCTGCCCAGCGTCGAACTGTAGGCTAATTTCGCTCCATGTTCATCATCATCATCATTACAGCCAAAAGACTGCTAGACATAGGCCGCTTGTTCTCTCCATGTTACTCAAATTATTTATTTTGTATAGGACACAATGGACACTTAAAAATTGTCAACACTACTACTACTCAGCACATAAATGACCCACTGCTGAGTCCGGTCTCCTCCCATCACAGGGAGGGTAATTAGCCTACTGTGCCACGCTGGCCAGACGGGTTGTCAAAGGGTTTTGTTTCAAGTGTTCTTTCTCTTGCGGCTAGCTTTTCGGCCTTGTCATTTCCTTATGTCGGCTCTTACGACACCCACAGGATGGAATGGGGTGGTGACACTATATACTCTAAATCCGTCACCAACACATTGATCAATTGCAACACATCGTCAACACATTGATATAAAATATACAATGCAAAGTAATATAGTTTACCACCAGTTCGGAACGCAACCACTGCTGAGATGAACTGGCAAGAATCTCAGGGGGCTTGTCAGAGGGTGACTCAGCACTACATCGTTTAAGGGCTGATACGTGATGAGAGTTCAGATGTAACACTATATTGGTTTTAGAGAACAATTTGAAGAATGGCAAATCCAACACAGTAAAAGTAGTTTCCATATGAAGAATTCGCACGCCAAGCGCCCGAAGCGTAGTTAGGTTTCCTGTAATGCTACACTCGGGTGAGAAGAAAGAAGGAAGAAGGCCCCGGAAGATTCCGCTAAATGGAAAAGGCTAAGGTCTAACTATGTTATGGCGAATACTCCCGGAACCAGTATAACCAAAGGACAAGTCACAGAATCTCTGACCTACAAGTCTCTTCACTCCTGTTCTGATTCTGAACCCCATAGAACACTATAAAGCAGGACCTTAATTATGTCCTCTATCAATCTCGTCAGTGTTCTGAATGCGAAAACCTAACGTGCAAGGACCTTGTATCAGAGAGCGTAAAGTGAATAGATATACACTTACAGAATCTGGCTTTCGCAGTGTGGGGTTGAGTGGCGTCCCCTGGTTCTCCAGGGCCGGCCTTGTTGACGGCGCGCACCCTGAATTGGTACTGGTTGCCCTCCTTCAGATCGGGCACACGGGCCTTGCATTCTGGAGTCTGTGGGGAAATTGGGAACTAGTTAAAACATGGGATATAGGATTATTAAATAAATTCCAGAGGATTTAGTATGCGGGTATTCCCCAGTGTGGGGAACGGGGCAGAATATTGCACATCCCCACGCTCTGTAAAAGTAAAAAAAACCCAGCACGCTTGGTGGTACGATCTAATGGTCCGCCCGGCTAGCTACCACATTCAGGTCGGTGATAAAAATAATATGCGGTGACGAACCCTCGCTTTTCACTATCTAAGTTACACTTAGACATATATCATCTATACTATTTGCGCTGTAGCATGGTGCGGGTGACAGTTGCCTGTGCGACGTTACTAGGGATGTGACGTTATGCTATTCATTTTTATCGCTAATGATACTCGCAGCCTCAATCTAGTTATCTTTAATATTGTTATGAAAATGTGTGTGTTATTCAGCTGTCTAGTGTAACTACGTGTATAAACTTGTCTATATAAATGTTTTATGATGTTTGTTCTTATATAAAATAATCAAAATCGGGTTAACGTTTTTTTTCTTAGTAGGGCTTTTAAGCAGCACTAGCCTATAAATGTTCTGTTGTATAAATATAGACAAATTTTAACAATAAAAATTTACCTACGCGCAATATAGGTTTCATAATAAGAAAAATATCGACTATCCATCGTACCAGTACATCCCATCACTCAAGACGTCTATGGCGTTACGATATACGCATTTTTTTCGCATCACTTTGCTTAATTTTTCATCCAATTTGATTATATTTGTAAACAAGAATATTCTAGTTGGTTTAATTTAATTTACTACAGTTATTAATGATTTAATATATTACTAATGTGGTACAGCTGAAATACTAAGTCATAATTTAAAACGCGGCAACTTTCAAGAGTGAAACGAAATGTTACAGAAACTGTCACCCGCACCATGCTACAATGCACATAGTGTAAGTTACGCTTAAACATAAATATATGAGAATCTATTGATAAATCACGTGATTCATAGATTGTATGATGGCTGTATTTCCTAACTTACTGTGCACAAAAATTTGATACATCCTATTGTGTATTAACGAAGCTCTTATAAATCTTTGTTTCGATAAATAAGTTTGAACAATATCATCATCATCATCATAATATCAACCAAAAGACGTCCACTGCTGGACATAGGCCTCCCTCAAAGATCTCCACAAAGACCGTTCCTGTCCTACTACTATTCGACAACAAGGACTGGCAATAACTTACCGTAGTGACGAGCGCTTCTTGCCACTGTCCATACTTCTCCTTCTTCTCAATGACGTAGCCCGTGATGGGCGCGCCTCCGTTGTTCTTGGGCGCCTCCCACTTAAGGTCCACGCGATCCACGTCCCAGTCCTCCAGTGTTGGCACTGAAGGCTTGCCGGGAATGTCTAAAAAAGGGACGTTGAGGATATTTGGTGCGGAAACGAGCAATTACTCGATTCCCTCAATTCTAGATTGTTACAGTCCTCGCCAAACTTTATGGCCGCTCCGAACCTAGCCGCATTACGCTGCGCAGAACACAAAATGAGGTATCAGCGGGACGTACGCGGGGCGAGGAGGCAGGACACGCCCCCCCTGTCTTCCACCCGCAAGTGACCTCGCTCCCGCGCGTTATTCTAAGTGTGCTACGTTCGTATTGGTTATGAAATGTATGATGCGGAAGCTCGCACCGACAGCTACATTCAGAGCGGCCATAAAGATTGGCGAGAACTGTACAATTAAGTGTCTTGTCTCAATAATATTTGTTATCTATCGAAGTATCAGCCAGCATTGCCTGCTGAAGACAAGCTATATGTTTGAATCCTCCTGTCCTGAATATTTATATATGAATATCCGAAGTCCTGAATATTTCAGCTACGTTTGCGAGTTGATTCTTCCATCTAGTCAGCTAAGTAGGAATTTTATCTCGCATTTTTGTTAAAATCGGATCAGCCCCTAGTTTTTTTCTCTTTAAATTACGTAACCCCAGCGCTAGGTATAACCTGTATCTCGGGGGCAGTTTACAAACATAAAATTCACGAAAACAAAAACTAGCCCGAACTCGGAATCGAACCGAGAAACCGTGATACAAATACGCTTATCATAGCTCTTATCTAGTATCGGGGATCCCATAATTTTTAATCGTGGTTATTGACGAAACCGATTCCAACCCAAGATATTTAGGGACATATTTATGTATTTATAAGTTTTGATCGACATTGCACTTTACTACTACTACTAAAAGCCCACTGCTGGATCTATCCTCCTCCTACTCTAAGGAGAGTAATTGGCCTACTGTGGCACGCTGGCCAGACGAGTTGTCACAGGGTTTCCTTTCAAGTTTTCCTTCTCTTGCACCCAAGACTCTTACAACGGGTCCCGGGGTCGATTCCGGGGTCAGGCAAGTGTCTTTGTCTAAACCAGAGGCACGTGCTCGGAGTCTGGGTGTTATTTCTATCTATATTAGGTATGTATTTACAAAAAAAAATGTATATAAGTAGTTTATCATCCATCTCGTTACCATAACACATGCATTAAGTTGCTTAGCTTGGGACGAGATGGCGTTGTGTGAAATTTCCAAGGATATTTATATTTATTTCCTAGTGCAGGGGTTTCGTTTTTTAAGGAAAAAAAAACAATATTCCAAATCATTCACCACACGGACACACGTCCATTTCACTCACCATAAGGATTCTTAGCGACAATCGAGTGGTCAGTCTTCAACGGTTCCGATTCCCCTTCGTCGTTGACAGCCCTGACTCTGAACTCGTACTCCTCTCCCTCTTGCAAGCCCTTGATCTCCATTTCGGTGTCATCGGTCTTGCCAACCGGCACCCACCGGCCTGTCGCCTTATTGAGCTTCTCGACCACATATCCGGTGACCGGTTTACCTGGAAACCAGAATAATCTTTATACATGTAATGAAATGACATTTCATTAAATTGAATTTGGCGCGCTTCGCGCGTGTATTAAGTTGTCTGTGGAAGTGAGTAGATGGCGCATCGGAGTGACGCGCATTTCAATGGCGAATAATGTTCAGATCATTTTGTAATAATATTGTTATAAATAACTTATAGAAAGATAAATGAAAGGATATAATTGAGGAGGCGATATTAGTGAACTTTAAATGTCGTTTCTTTGTATTTTCAGGTGAGATAAAAGTGTAATTTTCATAGACTTTTGTAATATTGTTTAAGTAAAAGTGTGCTAAATAAAACTTTGTATTTTCAGAGAAACAATTTGTGTTTATTAGTGAAAGTCCTCAATAACATATCTTATAAAACGACATTTAAAGTTCACTAATATCGCCTGAAAGAAGCTGTTAAATACTGGCAACACTGGCTCATTGGAAAACAATTCACTATCTACTCCGACCACAAACCTCTAGAGAATATGAACATTAAAAGCAGGACAGATGAAGAATTGGGTGATCTCACATATTACCTGTCTCAATATGACTTTACAGTAAAATATATACCTGGTAAAGAGAATGTAGAAGCAGACTGTTTGAGCCGAAATCCTGTATTAGAATCAAAAGATAATAAGGAGGAACTATTGAAAATAGTTAATTTAATACAAATAAAAGATATAGTTGAAGACCAAGAGAAAAATGAAACAATAAAAGAAAAGAAACCAAATCTTATACACAAAAATAGAATTTATTATAAAAAAATAAAGAAACATGAAAAGATTATCCTCTCAGAAGAATTTAGTAAAGGATTCATAAAAAAAGTGCATGAAGATTTATGCCATATTGGGATCAGACAATTGCAGAAAAAAATAAGTCCAATATATACAGCTAAAAACATAACAAAAAACATTATAAATATTTGTAAGACATGTGAAATATGCATAAAAAATAAATCAAGATGCCAAGGAAAATTTGGATTGATGTCACAACTGGGACCAGCAACAAAACCATTTGAGATTATGTCAATGGACACCATCGGTGGCTTTGGAGGGTCTAGGTCAACAAAAAAATACCTACACCTTTTAGTAGACCACTACACAAGATATGCATTTATTGCAACTTCAAAAACACAGAATGCAAGTGACTTTATAAAACTAACAAAGAATGTACTAGAGACAGATGAGATTGGAATAATTTTGACAGATCAATATCCGGGCATCAATTCAAGAGAATTTAAGCAACATTTGCAAAATAATAATATTAAACTAATTTTTACAGCTGTGAACACACCATTCTCCAACGGTTTAAACGAAAGATTAAATCAAACAGTAGTAAATAAAATAAGGTGTAAAATAAATGAGAAACATAATAAGAGAACATGGACAACAGTGGCAAGAGAATGTATACAAAAATATAATGAAACAGAACACTCCGTTACAGGCTTTGCACCAAAATATTTACTGGATGGCACAAATGTCAGTATTCTACCAAATGAATTAAAAGGGACAGAAAGGGAAGACAAGTGGATGGCTGATAGAAGATTGGCCTTAGAGAATACAATAAAATCCCACAAGTACAACGAGAAAATATTTAATAGAAATAGGAAAATGCACGAGTTTAATATTGGAGACAGTGTATATGTAGAAAATGGAAATAGATTGAATAGAAAGAAATTAGACGAATTAAAAATAGGTCCTTTCAAGATAGTAGAGAAAATATCGAACTCCATCTATAGGATTGACACTGGCAACAGAAAAACAGAATCAACTTTATTCCACATAACCAAATTACAACCTGTCACAACAGAAGCTGAAGCAAAAGAAAACGAATATAAAGATAGCATATAAGTACATTGTTAGGATATGTTGTTTAGAATTTTCGCTCTTAGGGGGGGAGATGTAATGAAATGACATTTCATTAAATTGAATTTGGCGCGCTTCGCGCGTGTATTAAGTTGTCTGTGGAAGTGAGTAGATGGCGCATCGGAGTGACGCGCATTTCAATGGCGAATAATGTTCAGATCATTTTGTAATAATATTGTTATAAATAACTTATAGAAAGATAAATGAAAGGATATAATTGAGGAGGCGATATTAGTGAACTTTAAATGTCGTTTCTTTGTATTTTCAGGTGAGATAAAAGTGTAATTTTCATAGACTTTTGTAATATTGTTTAAGTAAAAGTGTGCTAAATAAAACTTTGTATTTTCAGAGAAACAATTTGTGTTTATTAGTGAAAGTCCTCAATAACATATCTTATATACATATAATTCAACTGTACGTTTGTATGTCACTGAACTCCTCCTAAACGGCTGGACTGATTTGAATGATTTTTTTGTATGCGTTTGGGTGGCACCGAGGATGGTTTAGATTCACAAATCCGCCCGACAGATGACGCTGCAGTCGGTCAACGAATATCATGCAGGACAACGTATGCACGATCCGCTAGTCTATTAAATAAAATTCTCGTCTCACGGTGTTTCTAATTTGAAGTGCTCCGAAATGGCTCGACCTATTTTCGTGACATTTTGTGTGCATATCGGTTAGGTCTGCGAATCGGATAAAATCTATTTGTCATACCCTTAAATGTTAAGGGGGTTATTGATTTCATAGACATTTTTTGTTTTTATTTGTTTTATGATACAGCATTCAAAATTACATACAACCCTAAATGTTCACTTAATTTTCCGCTCTACGATCAACCCTTATCTAATTACATGTCAAAACAACGTTAGCCGGGTCAGCTAGTTATTATAAAAAAAAACATAGTCATGGTAGAGGCAAAGTACAAGAGACACTTACCGCCATCGTCTTCGGGCTTCTTCCAAGCCAGCTTGCAGCCTTGTTTGGTGACATCCGTGACCTTGAGTGGACCTCCAGGCTTGCCTGGAGCGGACAGCACGGTGATCTCCACCTCGGCTTCATCAGTTCCATGTTCGTTGGTGGCCAGGATACGGTAGGTGCCAGTCATGGCGCGAACGGAATCCTTGATGTCCAGTTTGGTGTTGTAGTCAACGTTTATTACGCCGGTTGTTACCTGTAGAAAGTATATTTGGTTAATTACTACTACTCAGCTCAAAAATAACCCACTACTGAGTCGGGCCTCCTCCAATTACATGGAGGGTAACTAGCCTACTGTGCCACGCTAGATGGGTACTCCACTAGGGGAAAGAGAAGGAAGAGGAGTCTAGAGCCTCTGTCTGCGGCAGCAAGGAATAGTACACGTACCCATGCTGCTGCAAACAAAGACACGACGAAAGGAGCACTCCGGAGATGTTTAGTAGGTATGCCTCTACGGAGGAGTCACACACACCCCCTGCCTGCCATCCCCTGGCTTGCGGGGATAGTCCACAAATGATTTTACCCCGGGTTAAAAAAAAAAAGTTTGCGTTTCCAGTTGTCCTTCTCTTGCGGCTAGCTCTTCGGCCTTGTCATGCCATTTTATCGGCTCTTACAGCACCCTCAGGCTGGAATGGGGTGGTGACAATATGAAATTCTAAATCCTTCACCACACGGACTCGTGTTAAACTGGTGCCAACCCCAATGCAGTTGGCAGAAAGGTGGGGAAGAAGAGACAAATAGCTTCGTATCTTACCTCCTTCTCTTCGTTCTTCCATTTCTGGAACCATTGCACCTTGGGCGCTGGTTCACCCTTGACGTTGACGTCGAAGAAGATCGGCTTGCCGGCGCGCACGGCCAGAGACTTGAGGTTCGTGCGGTCGATGCGCGGCTTCACTGTTAACGGCATAGAAATAAGGTTCAGTATTGCGTACTTCAATATGATAGTTAAAGTGCACTTCGGACATATTTTTGGAGCTTCCCTGCTGTAATTAGAGGAGGCTCGCATTTAACGGCTGAAATGAACATTCTGCAGGTCATTGGAAACTTTTGAAAATATTTTTCTTCGCTATAGCATTTGATGTCAGAAACAGACGTCCACTGTTGAACATAAGCCTCTCCCATAAATCCCCCACAGACATCGTGGAGACTGCACCCACTGACACCCAGCTACATACACAAGGTCATCCGACGACCTAGTCAGCGAATGTACCACACTTCGTTTTCCCAAACACCACCGTGGAGATTTTTGCCCCAATAGCTATCCGTTCTTCTGGCGACCTACCACTTTATATGTGCAATCCTTTAGGTTACGTTTTGTACCTTCTGCAGATCCTGATATCGTATTTAGCATTTGATGTAATAAGTCAAAATATTCCACGCGCTCTTTTTCACTTAATCATCGTCATCATCAGTTCAGCTAAAAGCAATCTGCTGATAGACATTGACTTCCGTAGGATTTCGGTGACCTTACCAGGTCGTCGCTCCGTTATGTAGAAACCCAAAAAAAAGTGAAAAAAGGACCTTTTTCACTTTTTTTAGCAGTCACTTCAATGCTTTTGACCTAGGGTCATAGGCTTGCGTGATAGAAAGCAACGCCAGGGCCTAAGATGGAGCAGGCATTTCAAGGAAATGCCCTGTAGGGCACCGGCTCTCACTTATTACTTGCAGGGATACTTACGCGCTTTGTGTCTGATGGTAGTCATCTTGGTTGGCTCCGAAGGATCGGAAGGTCCAGCCTTGTTGACGGCGACCACACGGAACTCGTACTCACTGCCTTCGGGCAGGCCGTCCACCTTGCCTGAGGTCTGGTCTCCAGGTACCTGAAGAACAGTGTTTAATTACCGTTACAACATTACAATGCACCATTTAAGACGTTTATTTTGGAAGTTAATATATCAAAACAACATTTATGGCAATATTTAGTGGGACATATTGAATAATTATTAGTTTTATTTACCAGCGGATCGAACGCTGTTCGGCAGATATTTTTAAATAATTTTAGACATTTTTTTTTTAAATTCCTACTTTGATATTATCAAATGATTGTCGTCTGCAAAAACTAATAACGATTATGTACAAACTAATTTGGTATTCTTTTGCGTTGGGTTTTTTTTTTATTCCGTTGGTTATGTACCTCACAGACAAACAATTAAAACGAGATTTATTTATAAGAACTATAGGTGAACACACAATTTCGCATTTCCATATATTATATGACAGTAGGTCAAGATTTGTGAGAATTAAAGAGGTTTCTGCAAACCCCTCTATTTATAAGCTACTTACTCCGTTCGCGCTAAGAATTAAGTGAGTTATCATTGAACGCCGCCTAACGACGCCCCGTAACCAACGAGTCATTCCTTCCTTCCTAATTAGAAAGTCAAGTTCAAAGTAACCAGGGGCCTTACTCTTGAATCCAATAACAATTTTAATCCAATGTCAATTCCGATCCAATACATAACCAATCCTGTAAAATTATCGTACTCCTGAAAACAATTCTGACAACATTGGATTGAAATCGGAATTGCTCTAGTATAGGCTAGCGAATGTGTCATAATACATGAAGTTGGCGTTTGAGAAATGCCCACGTTAGTCGAAAACCGGTATAGCAATAATAATTACTTTTTAAAATGAATATTGGATTGAATCCAATAGTGTTTAGTTCATCCAATATCCACACAATATTGAAACTAGTTGGCGCTAGCGTCGCGTTCAAGTGTGCTCAAGAGTATGAAACGTCACAATTCCAATTCCGATCGATCGGAATCGCGTTCGAGAGTAAGGCCCCAGTTAAGGTATACTTTCGAACGTAACTACGATATCCTGTATTTTGCGTCTTTTAACCTCAACGCGAACGAACTATAGTTGCTGCAATACAGATTTTAGCTCATTACCTCTGTAGCGGTCTCCCAGTCACCACCCTTGGGCCTCTTCTGAATAATGTACTTGAGCACGGGGGCGCCACCGTCGTTCTTGGGCGGGTCCCATTTGATTTCAGCGCTCTTGTTGTCGTGGTCAGCCACCACAACGTTGCCAGGTTTGTCTGCCACATCTGTGCCAAGGTACACCATCAATTGGAAGTTCGAGGTTTTATGACAATTTGGTTTTAACTGGTTGAAATGAGCTAACATTGGCAGCGCGGCGACTGTTGTAAATTCCAGTATAAAATGCACCAAATTTGTAGAAGGATTGTAGATTTTAAATTCAGGGAAATTATTAATGAGTAATTAAAATACAGTACAATATATATTTGCACACCCCGAAAAAATATATGAACAATATTGCTTAATTTCGCGCGGCAGTATGCTCGCGCTCCGTGGAGGTTTTAAGCACGCAGACTACATGGTAAACTACTATTACTCAACCCATAGACGACCCACTGTTGAGTCAGGCTTTCCAGATAGTCAGCCCTCACTGCCGGTCCCTAGCCCTTAAATGATCTTACCGAAAGGATTCTTAGCAAGGATGGCGCGTTCGGTCTCCAAAGGCTCAGAGTCTCCCTCATCGTTGACAGCCGTCACGCGGAACTTGTATTGATGACCTGGCTCCAGGCCTGTGATGTCCATCTCCAGGGGTTTCTTGTCGCCGGCGACTCTGTAATGCATCATTATTGTTAATATTTTATGGTGACGGATTAATCAGATTTGGCCTTCTACGCTTCACGACCTATTTAGGGACCATCGGTATTTAGGGAACCCCTGCTCTCCGTATAATACCCTATGCACCTGCATCGCGGGGCCGTTTACAAACATGTAATTCACAAACACAAACGACATCCAGACTCAGAGCAAGTGGCTCTGGTTTAGACAACACAGACACTTGCCCGGCCCCGGAATCGAACCCGGGACTCCGTGATCCGAAGGCGGCACATCCGACCCATAGACCCAGATAAGGGGTTTCGTTTTAAAAAAAAAATAGTGCACACCCATCGAGTATCCAGCACAGCCAGACGTTGCTCAACCTGCAGATCAGATCGCCATTATATTCTGTAGTATAATATAAAAATACTGACCTGCCAACCCGGACCCACTTGCCGGTGGCCAGGTCCATCTTCTCGATTTCGTACTCCTTGACCGGAGAGCCACCATCGTCTTCTGGCTTCTCCCACTTCACTTTGCAGCCCTCCGCGTTGATGTCTGTCACTTCCAACGGTCCTATAAAGAAATTCCGAAAGGATAAAAACATTTCATTTCACTTCGCCATCCGTATTTGCATTTTTGTCTTTATTTTTGTACAACAAGGGTCGCGCCACCTAGCCGCAAGAGAAGGAAAACTTGATACAAATCCTTTTTTTATAGTGAGGGAACCTTTCTACATATAACCGGGAGATGAGGCTGGGGTATGTCGGAGTCTCGAGCGAGAGAAGATGGTGAAGTTCGCCCGGGTTATCTACAAAACTATTGTTCCAGTCAAATCACCTGCAGGAAACTTCATCAAGATAGGTGGTGGCTTAATACAAACCCTGTGCCAACCCATCTTGGCCAAGTAGGCTAGTTTCCCTTTAGAGATGGCCCGACTCATCAGTGGGTCATTTATAGGCTAAAATGATAATGAAATGGCGGGTTTCTTTCGCTGCTAACTTTTCTTGAAAGTCTATCTGTATAGGGCGCTACCGGTTTGATGGGGTTGTAAAAGTGTACCGACAACAGTATTTTATGTGGCCGATAGATGGCGTTCTATATTATTATAATCTAGATCATGTCAACACCAATAGGTGGCGTTATTAGATATATATTTTTATACAGCTGTACAGGGTGTAATAAAAATTGCATAACGACAGGTTACACAGTGTGCAACATTTCAAGAAAATATAATTATATTTTTCTTTAAAATATGGCCTAAATAAGCACAAGAACTCTATAAACCTTGTGTATCTCAGATTACTAAACTCATAGAACAATAATAACTATATCTAATAGGTTAGTAATTGTCACTGGAACCCATGTTTTGTGATTAAAAACACACAAAAAATCTGACGCATACTAATACTACTCAGCCCATAAATTTCCCACTGCTGAGTCGACCCTCCTCTCATCACAGGGATTAGCCTACTGACGCATACTTCTAGACAGAAAAAGATTTTAAACACAACACTGCTTCTAATCTTTAGGCCTTCACTCTGGATGGCTGTTACTACTTCTCAGCCCATAAATGACCCACCACTGAGTCGGGCCTCCTTCAGTTACACGGAGGGTACAAGCCTACTGTGCCACGCTGGCCAAATGGGTTGACCCAGGGTTTGTATCAAGTTTTCCTTCTCTTGCGGCTAAGTTTTCGGCCGTGTCATTTCCTTCTGTCGGTTCTTACGACACCATGTATTCTAAATCCATACACCGTCTTATCATCAGCAATGTACCTTTAGGCGAGCTAGGCTTGCTGAGGACAGTCAGCTCAACAGTCTCCTCGTCAAATCCGTTGCAGTTCTCAGCTCGCAGCGTGTACTTTCCAGTGTCGCGGCGGACTGCGTTCACAATTGTGAAGTCAGTGTGGTACTCTTTGTTCTCGATCTTAATGCGTTCTGTGTTCACCAGCTTGATATTGTCTCGCCACGACCTGTTAACACAAATTGATAATGATGGGTGAAAAAAAAAAGAATACAACCATTTATTTTGTTTTTCTTCTGATTTTGAATTTCTGTTGGTACCGGGTGCGTACAGTTACAACTATTGATCACATTTTGCTTTTTAGTATATTACCGGATATTAACTAATACACACGTCATCTACTTCAAATAAGGGGGGGGACGGCGCGTACGCAGTCCCCACTATCAAAAATTACGCGTCCGAGTTATCCACATTAGGGATAATCGCAGGGGTCAACCCAACCGCAGTGCAATGGTTGGACCTCGCCCTGGGGGAACCGCCATCTTGATCACGGTAGCCCCTACGCCAGGTAAGTATGATTTCATTACGGTGACGCAAGGGGGTCGTGAAACATATGAACATTTTTATATCGACGTGCAAAACGGCGGTGGCGACATCTCGTTTAAGATTGGGAAATATAATTAAATTGTATTTTTGTACTCTTGTTACTGGATTTAAACAGTAATATTAATGTTATAACAACCGGTGGTAATGATCATTTATATTTTAAATGTGTGTTATTTATTTTAATATATGGCTATTTGAAAGTATTCTAAAGAATTTATTCCAATAAAACACATTTTGATTTTCCAAATTCACATGACTGTTAGCTGTCATTCCATAAATTTTACTGTTCCATATATACCCTTAGAGATGTTAACTTTCAATATATTACTGAAATGAAATAATATTACAAACCCGTACATAATGTTAAAAGGAATACTACAAAACAAACCAATATTTAACAACTTCCACTACAAAAAATTGCCTTACTTTACCCTTACAACAATTTTTTTTATACGTTAAGATTGTGCCTTGACTTGACTGAAATTTTAAAGTTATATCTTTACAAAGAACTTAGTAAACAAGATTATTGGTACATTCGCTTGAAATGTTGACTATTTGTAAGTGTCTATCGTAACACAAACAAAATAAATGCTTTGAATTTGACTAGAGCTACGCTACAGTATAATAGTAAAAAGGGGGGGATAGAATAATTCACCCTGAGCCGAGTCCAGTTTAAATAAATGCCTATGTCTATGCCTAATAAGTGGCGGACGCAACCTCCACTACCAAACATTACGTTTTACGTTAAAATATTAGTCGATCTACAGGATATGATGAATAAATCGGAGAAAAAAGGACTGCTTTCCCCATCGCACTCTGGTTGGGTTGGGTACTAAATATGAATTATCAGATAATAGACTCCACTCAACATTGATTTATAATCCTGAGACATTACTTGGTAACCGAATAATAACTGTCACATCTACTTTTAATCAGGGGGGGGGACGGCGCGTACGCAGTCCCCACTACCAAAAATTACGCGTCCGAGTTATCCACATTAGGGATAATCGCAGGGGTCAACCCAACCGCAGTGCAATGGTTGGACCTCGCCCTGGGGGAACCGCCATCTTGATCACGGTAGCCCCTACGCCAGGTAAGTATGATTTCACTACGGTGACGCGAGGGGCTCGTCTAACGCGGGACATTTTTAACAGCGACGTGCAAAACGGCGGTGGCGACATCTCGTTTAGAATTGGGAAAAACAATTTGATGTATTTTGGAAACATAATACAAGATTTAAACATTATTTTATCCCGTAAATTACCTACTGTTGTGGAGCCTATTCCAAATTGTCCATGTGATGGCAGATATAGAATACATAGTATCACCACCCTATTGTATCGTGTGGGTGTCGTAAGAAGTAACAAAATGAAATAAGAAGTCCAATTAATTAGCTGCAAGATAAGAAACTCTGTGACAACCCTCCGGCCAGCGTGACACAAGGATTCTTACCCTCCATATAACTGGAGGACGTTTGAGGTAATCAACCTCTGGTAATTAACCTACGGGATGAGTTAGTGACATCATTAATATGATAATAGTTAGCTAATTTATTGCGTAGAAACATGTTACAATGCCAGATTCTAAACGCAACCAGTTTTAACATTCATAATCATTTTGTTAATTCATTATGAATCAAGTTCCATAATATTCAAAGTCATAAATAACGTTAACAAGAGCATGAGTCATGACATAAGCAGCCAATATTTAACAATATACCAGAGAAATAAGGCTTTCTTTAAACCTATAATACTAAGTACAAATTTTTTGTTACCTAGGGAAAAAATTGAAGAAATCTGTATCCTATAACAATATTATCGGTACATTCAATAGAATTGACATTAATTAAACAAATAAGTTAGGAATTCGGATAGAGAAAATGACAAACCTACTATTAAATCTTCTATTATGGGGGGACGGCGCGTACGCAGTCCCCACTACCAAAAATTACGCGTCCGAGTTATCCACATTAGGGATAATCGCAGGGGTCAACCCAACCGCAGTGCAATGGTTGGACCTCGCCCTGGGGGAACCGCCATCTTGATCACGGTAGCCCCTACGCCAGGTAAGTATGATTTCACAACGGTGACGCGAGGGGCTCGTCTAACGCGGGACATTTTTAACAGCGACGTGCAAAACGGCGGTGGCGGCATCTCGTTTAGAATGGGGAAAAATAACTCGATGTATTTTTAACACATAATTGACACAAATATTAATGTTTCAACAACCGGTGGTAATGGTCATTTATATTTTAAATGTGTGTTATTTCTTTTGTTATATGTATAGCTTTTGTTATACACCCTGTATATAATATTGAAAGCATTCTAAAGAATTTATTCGAATAAAACATTTTGATTTTTCCATACATTTTACTGTTGCTTAAACCCGTAGCGATGTAAACTTGCATTAAATTGCTGAACTGAAATTATTACAAACTCATACCTAATTTAAAAAATATTACTACGACTAAACCAGTATTTAACAATTACCACTACAGAAAATAGCCTTACTTTATACTAAGTTCTATTTCTATGAAGATTGTACCGTGACCTTAAAAAAAGAATCTTTAGAAAGAATCTAGTTAAAAATATTATTTGTGTACCCCGCTGAGTCCCATAAACATATTACTTGCAGACCCGACCACGCGTTGCTGTGGCTAAGGTTTTTGTTATATGTATTACATTTAACATTAACATACATTAATTTAACTTTTAAGATGGCGCCATCTATTGATTACTTACTCAATCTAGTAAACAGATATCGCCATCTGTTATAATCATTTGGAGCTATAATTGTAAACAATGTAAGAATCATTGAGTTAAATGTACTTCGTACTAGAGGAGACACCTCAACTAGATTGTTTGTAACACGCGTTGGAGCGCGCGCACTCCAACTCATTTAGTCTGTGACAAGCGCTTGCTGCAACATCACACGTTTGAGTGTTGTTTTGTTTTTTAAACTATGCCTTCGTGTGTATTGATATACTGTTCAAACAATTCGAGAAATACAAGTAAAAGTCAAGGAGTAACTTTCAAATTATTATCTTTAAGACACGCTTAATTTAGTCATATTTTATCAATTTATTGTAACTCTTGACGACGCCTCACTGCGGCGGCCATGTTTATGTGAATATCAAAGAGTAAGCGCAGAGAATGCGCATTTGAATGCGCAGAGTTGACACTATCGACGTTAAATAATTAAGGACACTAAATAATAATAGGATTTACTGCGAAAACCAGCTAAGTGCAGTCAAGTTAGTTTTGAGATATTGCGTTTTAAAACTTTTAAAGTATAAGACTAATACAATGAGTTTTGAAATATTGCGTTTTTTAAAGATTATTTAAAATACAAATGCTATAGTTTTAGTAGGCCTTGTATCCAGTATACAGTAGGTATATTTTAGTAGTTAGGGTATTATGTAAAATAAAGATTTTATGTTTGTTTGTTTTTATCATTATTTATCTCGTAAACCACACCATAAATTTTGTGTTGAACTAAAGATTTTCATTTTTCAAGTAGTTCGGTTTTGCTCAAAATAAGTCAGTAAATTAGTCAGTTGTCGCAGTAAACTCTCGATATTATCACGTTATGAATAGTTCATCCATATTAAAATAAATTAAATTATTGATTGGATTTTAGATTTACAGATTTACATTTACAGTACACACAGTAACTAGTAGGCAGAATAATAAAATAAAGTCGCGTCTGTCGCGTCTGCGCGTTTTGATTTTATCTATGAAAACATCACACCCCCGCTTGCCCCGCTGTCTTCAAGTTACGCGATACTTTTTGTTTGAAATAGCTTCTCTATATATTTAACTCAATGGTAAGAATATAATAGAATAGAAAAAGGATTTAATTGTGACAAATACACCCATGACATAGTTACAAAAACACAGTAAACGAAATATAGTTTTATATTAAGCTATAAATGTGTGCAATAGAATAATATTGCGACTATCAAATTGAGATGCAAGCTATCCTATCTTTCAAGTTGGTGCAAACTGCACACGCTGTGGAAATTTGATTAAAATCGGTTTAGTGGTTTATGAGTCCATCGCGGACAAACAACGTGACGGTCGCGTCATTTTGTTTTTAAATTGAGATTTAATAGATTAGATTATAATTAATCAAAGCTAAGCCTAATAAGACAATATGCATTTTGTTTTAATACAATATTCATTATTTCCTATAATACGGGACGACGCGACGAGTCGATCTACAGAATATGATGAGATGAGGAAATCGGGAAAAAAAGGACTGCTACATTACACCCACTGTACTGAGAGTGAGTTGGGTACTAGTTCTCTCTCAGTTATTAGACGCAACATTATTCTATGATTTCTATGATCTTGAGACATACCTTTGTACCCGAACCGAAAGACGACGACTGTGACAACTCACATTTACTTTTAATAATGGGGGGGACGGCGCGTACGCAGTCCCCACTACCAAAAATTACGCGTCCGAGTTATCCACATTAGGGATAATCGCAGGGGTCAACCCAACCGCAGTGCAATGGTTGGACCTCGCCCTGGGGGAACCGCCATCTTGATCACGGTAGCCCCTACGCCAGGTAAGTATGATTTCACTACGGTGACGCGAGGGGGTCGTCTAACGCGGGATATTTATAACAGCGACGTCTAACTCGACGCCAGCGACATCTAGGTCGCGAAGCATATACTATTATCAGTCAGGGTACTCAGGGTTGACTGCTGCTAAAATAAATTATATTTTATGTAGTAATCTCTTTTTCTTTTTACAAGTTTGTCATTGATATTTAAATATAATATAGCTAGTTATTTCTAAGTGATCTCATTTATGTGCGCCATTATTATTTCCAATTTATGTTTGAGCTCATTTTCACATTGCAGTTAACTTAAATTATTTAACAAAGTATGTACTTAGTAGTAAAGACACCTGACTCAGTAGTCATTTACGAAGCTGAGGAGTATTTATTTAACAAAGAGACAGTATGGGACATGGGATAATTGAATTTGATTACTATATGCCTTTCTATGAAAATACAATTTCAGTGACAATACATTGTTATGGCAACACCTTTGCTGGCCTTGACTGACTCTAGACATTTCACAATCTCTAGATAGTTTTGTTTACAAAATTATTAGCACTCACTTACTCACTTTAGGATTTATCTTCATTTCTCTTTATTATTATAGCCACTGTGTTTCCAAATGAGAAAATCACAAAACGATCGCATTTTTTTTAATTATTATTTTCTCTTACTTGTGTACTGATTCACTTGGTACTTTAATGAAACTTAGATGCTCAAAGGTATTGTTCAAAGTGCATAAAGTAATTGTAATCCTGGAGTAAATTATTTGATTTAAAAGACAAGCCCTTGTTTGTCTACTCCTCTTATAGGTTTTAATAGGTTTCAATATTCAATACAACATATTATACACAATGTTATTCTACAGAAGCAATGATGATAATAATTATTCTATAATTATTATAGTAACTCACCAAGTCAATTCTGGTGCAGGCTCTCCAGTCACATCCACAGACCATTTGTGAGTACGGCCCGCCTTGATGATGATCGACTTGAATGTACTTCTTTCAATGCGAGGTTTCACTGTGAAATATTAATTTTAAGTATAATAATGTACATAAAGTGTAACAAAAACGGAGTTAACAAAGTTTTATATGTAATTTTTTTCAGACCATATCTATATCTATACTAATATATAAAGCTGCAGAGTTTGTTTGTTTGTTTATTTGTTTGTTTGTTTGTTTGAACGCGCTAATCTCAGGAACTACTGGTCCGATTTTAAAAAATCTTTCAGTATTAGATAGTCCATTTATCGAGGAAGGTTATAGGCTATATTTTATTTTCAAAAGTATTAGGGATCCGTATGAAAATAGCGATTTTGTAAACCAAGGTGTAAAATCGAAAACATATTTATGCGTGCGCTGCAAAAACTATTGACAATAGAACAAAATGATGTACTACGGATTTGTAGGTCTTATAAAGATCTACAAAAAAGTCCGCGAGAGCACATATCTAAGTATCATAGTTTAGGCACAATAACCGATTTTATGTTCATAAAAAATATGCACGGGTTCAAAGCCCACGCGGGCGAAGCCGCGCGCAAAAGCTAGTTTATAATAAAATTATAATTTACTAGTGGCCCGCCCCGGCTTCGCCCGTGCAAAGCGGGGGTGGGTTATACTTAAAAACCTTCCCCATGAATCACGCTAAAAATAAAAAATCCGTTGCGTAGTTTTAAAGATTTATGCATACATAGGGACGGACAGAAGAATGCAACTTTGTTTTATACTATGTAGTGATTTATTTGTCAGACCTATTCGCATAAAATGTTGCAGAATAGGTGAGTCAAGCTTGTTTGATAACATCCTCAGAATGCTAATTTGTCTACAAAGGATTGTAGTGTGCAGCTATTTCTGTAATTTAAGTGTTTTCTTTTTGTCTTGTTGGATTGGTGATATTACTCAATGTTCAAATTTTGTTTTCAGGTAAATATTGCCATAGCTGCCAACATCAACCCAAGGGGCAGCAGTTTGCATTAAGAATAATCCTAGCTCATGACACCCAGACACAGACCAAGTGCCTATGGTTTATCCAAAGTTAACATTTGCCCAACCCCATAATTGCACTGGGGACTTAAGAATTAACCAACCCCCTTTTTTTTTTGGTTACCCCTAGACCAACAAAGCTTATATTTATCTTGAAAACTATGATGTTAAAGCTGTTTGTTAACTGCCAAATTGATTGTATGTCAAAAAATTATGAATACAGGCGGCCCAGGACAGGCCTGCATGGAGATCCTTGGGAGGAGGCCTGTGTCTAGCAGTGGATGTCTTTGGGCTAAAATGATGATGATGGTGATGAAGAATAAATTATGTACAGTCAGATATAATTTTAGACCTAACAACATTAAAGCATTGACAGGAACTTAAAGAAAAATACATACAGTTCTTATGCTTGCAGAGATGGTTATCTGTTGGCTCTGAAGCATCACCAACTCCAGCCTTGTTGTAAGCCTTCACACGGAACTGGTACACCATCTTCTCCTTGAGACCCTCAACCTTGTATTCTGTCTTTGTGTCATTTGTCTTGGTTACCTATTGAATATCAAAAGGTATCATATACAAGAAGTAACATAAGGTTTAAAGTTTAGATGGATGGATGTTACTCGATGATACTGATACAAAAACATTTTTGGATGAAATTTGAGCCTGAGATAGCTCTTTGTCTGGCGTAATCTATGTGCTACTTCCATACCAGTAAAAATGTATACTACTACTACTCAGCCCATAAATGACCCACTGCTGAGACGGGCCTCCTCCCATCACAGGGAGGGCAATTAGCCTACTGTGCCATGCTGGCAAGACGGCTTGGAACAGGATATCGTTTCAAGTTATCCTTCTCTTGCGGCTCTTCGGCACTGTCATTTCCTTTTAGTGGCTCTTAGGACACCCTCAGGCTGGAATGGGGTGGTGACAATATCTACGTAAAGCTCCATATAATATTTAGTGCACTGACCTCAATCCAGTCTGGAGAGAACTTGTCTTTCATCTCCACGACGTATCCAAGAACTGGTCTGCCACCATTGTCCGTAGGTGGCTCCCATTGTAAAGTCACAGACATGTTGTCGTAATCGTTGATCTTGGGCTTGCCTGGGGCCTTCGGAGGGTCTAAAGAAATAAAAAGTCACGTTTAGAATTACATTACACATTTCATTACTATCCTAGTAATGAAATATGACCATCCTAAGAGTAGTATTATCCATGTGTATAATTAGAACATGGTAATTTTTTAATAAAATCTCTATTTTTCTTTAGTTTACCGGAGCGGATAATTTCATTTTATTTTAATTACAACTTCTGAAAAGTTCTGTAACGTCCGAAAGCCGAGCAATGTCATTTTCAAATTACGCGCTTCTAGGCACAGGGCTACCAGCTGTCAAAAATGTTTACCCCTACATTAAAAAAAAAACCCTATAAATTCCTGTAATGTAAAGTAAAATATTTTACCATGATATTTTTTTAATCAAAGTTTATTTGGAGTTGACTTTCGTCTAGTTTTAACTTTAACTTTTCGAAGCTGTAGAAATTGTCAATAAGTAAACATAGAATACTCAAAATAAATACGTCTGTCTACGTGTCTCTCTACGAAAATGTAAAAAAGTGTAAATCCCATAATACCCACTTATTTATCCCCCATAATGAGAACGCTGCTCGCAGGACTTAATTTTTGACAGGTGCATTTCGTTTGTTACAACTGAAAAGGCTTACTTTATTAAATTTTCACGTACCATATGGATTCTTAGCAACTATGAAGCCGTCAGTCTCCAGAGGCTCTGATTCGCCCTCCTTGTTGACAGCACGGACCCTAAACTTGTACTTGTGGTTGGGGGTCAAGCCCTTGACCGTGAATTCGGTAGGTTCTGGACCAGTCTCGCCACATGGTACCCAGTTTCCAGTATCCTAGGAAAAAAACAAGCATGTACTGACATAGTTCTCTTTACTTAATTATTATATACACTTATGTTTACTTTTGGTAACTACCGATCTTTTGTGCTTTTAGAGATTACCAGAAATAAGAATAGCAAAAAATATTCATCTAACCAGCAGGCCTTATGGTCTAAGAGCTAGCAACGTTTTAGAGAGACGATTTCAGGCCTGTTTTTAGATATGTTATAGCTCTCACTCTCCTGGACGTCATACGGGCCATCTGGCTGGTGGTAGTGGTTGCGTTCATCAGTGCGCATCGAACCTATTCAGGTAAAAAATCAAATTTTCAAATCATTTTAAGAAGGTTCTTTCTTTTTTTATTACTTTTATTGAACTTTTTGCAACCAATATATCTCCGGTTTTTGAGACACAAATATGGAAAAATATATTTTTTGTTTATTTTCATAATCGAGATTGATCATTATCTTAATTTTGTACAACAATAAATAATTAGTTTGATATCACTACATAGTATAAAACAAAGTCGCCGTCGTCTGTCGGTCCCTATGTATGCATATATCTTTAAACTACGCAACGGATTTTGATGCGGTTTTTTTTAAATAAAATGGTTTGATTCAAGAAGAAGGTTTTTAAGTATAAAACATGCGTAATATAGAGAAACACTGATAAATTTAAATGTTCATAATTGCACCCGTGCAAAGCCGGGGCGGGTCGCTAGTAATATATATATGGTATTTTAAATGAATCCACACATTAATTAAAAAGTTTTCAATTCTTTTTCTGTAATTTATTCACCAACTATTTCTTGACCAAGCAAAATACCACATAATTTACCACTTTTAAATCGGTCTGGCAGAAGGTTTACAACTGAGTTACTGCCTGGCAAATTAAGTTTAGGTTTTAAGATACTTAAATAACATTATATTAAAATTTCAGCCATACTGAAATACTTTGAAAAAAAAAATATTTTTATTCCAAAATTATGATCTGGCACATGTTAAACAACAATAAAAGTATCTGGCAATAATAGATTCATGTTGCAAAAAGTTCAATAAAAATAATAAAAAAAGAAAGAACCTTCTTAAAATGATTTGAAAATTTTGAGTTTTTTTACCTGAATAGGTTCGATGCGCACTGATGAACGCAACCACTACCACCAGCCAGATGGCCCGTATGACGTCCGGGAGAGTGAGAGCTATAACATATCTAAAAACAGGCCTTACTGAAATGCTTTTTTTCCCGACGTTGCTAGCTCTCGTACCATTATGCCTCATTCCAGTTCCATAGACAAAAACACTATATCTTACCAATCCTTGTTGTCTGAGTAAGGTGGTACAGAAGGCTAAATTCCCCTTTAGCTAATGGGAGACTGTGATTCATAGAGGTTGTGCCAATGATGATAACAATTCTTACCATGTCCATCTTTTCGAGTGTGTAGCCAGTGACGTCGGAGCCTTTCCAATCGTCGGGTTTCTGCCATTTGACTGTAGCCTTCTCGGCACGAATGTCAACCACCTCAATAGGCCCGTTGGGACGGTTTGGTTTGTCTGTAATGTTATTTAATTATATGTTTATAAGGATTCATTGGTTACTTTAGAATTATTGGTTGAACAACAGTTCTATATACATATACGGCACAGCGTATCTATAACATAAAGTCGTTCTTTACCAGGCTTTTTTTCTTTGTAAATCTGTACTAACTACTATTATGAAAGCGTGTGCCTGGATTAAGTTATGTCTGTCATTAAATCACGCCAATAATGCTGAACGGATCTGGGTGAAATTTGACACAGATTATAGTCTGGTCTGGTTTTAAATTCCACTCGAGTGGTACCAGTGGTACCGAGTGGTACCACTCGAGTGGTACCATACCGGTACCAGTCAAATAATTTTGTTTTTACCAGAGCCCAGAGCAAGATCACTATACCAAAATAGCATTATCCCAAAAACTACACCAACGGAATCCTAATCAACTATAAAACAACATTTTTTTTCGGACATTACCTACGGTTGCCGCCAAATGGTATAAAAGGTTATTTGGCGCCGATACCCGTAAATTCCGATATCCGTATGTCCGTGTGGTCACCTCACGGACACACGGGATTTAGAATACACAATATCACCAACCCATACCGTTTTTATGCAGTCGTAAGAGGCGACTAAAAGAACGCAAGAGGCAGAGCCCCAAGAGAAGGAAATCTTGATACAAACCCTGTGACAACCCGTCTTCCCAGCGTGGTACAATAGACTAATTTCCCTCCATGAGTTTGGAGGAGGCCCGACCTATTAAGGGTCATCATTTATGGGCTGTAACGACCGTATATTTATTTATATTTTTAATAACATTAGCAATATACACAGATATAATCAACTCACCAAGAACAACCACATCGGCAATACTTTCGCATGTGCCAGATGAGTTGGTCAGAATCAACTTGTATTTTCCGCTGTCAGGTCTTGTAGTTCTCCTCACAGTCAAAACGGTGTTCCTCTCATACTTGTCAATGGTGATACGATCGCCATCGTCACGGATTTCCTAAATTCATATGGAGAAGTGAGGGAAGTGTTGGAGGAAGGGGATCGCGTCTGATAGTGCTTCTGAATGTGATAGAATAGTTGAGAAGAAAAAGCGTGCTCCGTGGGTTAGTGACGAAGTGATATTGTTTGTATGATGTATGTCAATTAGAGTGTGATGCATGTCAGAAAATAGTAGGTATATATTTAAAACCTACTACTTAAATTTTCTTGATGTGAGTCAAGAGCTTTTCATATTAACTATGCAAATAAGACGATTTATATTTTTTTATCGGACATTTGTTGCCTGTGAGGATATTCAAGATCAAATATTTTTTCCCATCATTAAATAGGACAGACAACTAATATAAGCGCAAATAAACAATTAATACATAAGTTTGTCTAGACTGCAACATTGCTCAAAGTTGTTATCAAGTCAGCGGGATGAAAAAATAAACAAATCTTTGATATAGATTAAAGTGTATTTGTATGGCATGATGAAACCTAATAAATGTAATGGTTTGTGGATGACTATAGTGCAATATGCCAGACGCAATCCCTCAATAATTTTAACATCTAAAAAAGAGTGGAGTCAGTAGTTTGGTGTTAGAATGTTATGAATTGCCAATATGAATCAGTGTTTCCACACTGGCAATCCAATAGTGTTACCACAATAGCAACGAAAAATTGGCCAATAAACATTATTGGACACAATTTACGGTTGTTTCAAGAAAATAAATTTAGACTTCATAGTGTCGATTTTGTAGCACATTTTAAAAAAGGAACTTTATTGACTCTCAAACAGACAATTTCGAATCCTTTTTACTGAAAAATACGTGTTACGCAATGGACACTATCGTGGAGTCATAAATTAGGTAGAGTAATATAGAGTTACAACATCGAAAGCTTACGTTTTAACGTAAAATTGATATTTGGTGTTGTTTGCAGTGGTATGGAATACAGTCAATTAAAGAGTCTACAATTAGGGTATTGTATATTCCATAAGATGTGTCTACACCTGTCTACCTGTTATGGATGAAATATACACTACGAAATATTGTATAGATAGTATCATATTTTTTTTACAAAACTGTTTAATCATTATTATTCGGTACCAATATATTAGAAGCCTTGAACTTAGTGTGGTTATTTTTGGTCGTTATGTAGGTAAATTCTGCCAATAACTTTGATTAAAAACTGCTACGGTTGACAGTTCCGCCATATTGGGGTCGGTTACATTCAAATACTACGCCATTTTCAATATCGGAATTCCATACCACGCTCGTTTTTTGTTTTGCGTAGTCGTGTTAGCATATTTTGCATGTTTAGAACATAAAGTGTAAAACAACATTTAGATCCAACCATCTGACCTTCTCCGTGTACGCCTTGCCACGTTTCTTTTTTGGGAAAAATAAAAAATACCAATTAAAATGTTGAACATTTGTGAAATCGAATATAGGAAAATGCTATTTTCTTATTCGTTTTTTTAATCTTACCGTACTAATTTTAAAAAAGTAATTCCGAGGAGAATGTTTTTATAGTCGATGAAATAATGAAAGTCTAAAAGAGCTGCTATCTAGAAGAGCATGAAATTTAATTCAAGGACTTGGGGATAAGTGTTAACAAACTATAATACCTTTTCATTACATAATTAAATAATAAAGGCCGTAATTCCTAAAATAATAATGCATTAAACCTAAACCGAATTACCCTAAGAATTTACGTCATAAATTGTTCTGGAATAAATTCAGCCCAAGCTGTTATATTCAAAGACTATATGGCTACTCGCCGCTCGATCCCGTGATAAAACCTTTTCTACAGCTAATGAAATAAGAAAATAAAAAATAAATTCTGGCTATATTTACCTCTTCACCGATCATCCATTTAACCTCGGGTTCAGGCTCACCACCGTACTTGATGTCGAAGCTGATAACCTGTCCCTTCTTGATGATCATGTTCTGGAGACCATCGCCCTTGATGTATGGCTTGACTGTAAGGAAAAGAAGACAGTTAACCGTTAGGAGCCGAAAATATTACAAAAAAAGTAATCAACACGAAGTGCATAGGTTAATTTAATAAATATTTGATTTTGATTTAACCTAGTAATTCCAAATTGAAACACGTACAAAATTGTTATGCTATTCGCATGTGAAAGTTTTTAACTGGTAACAGAAGTCAGAATTATTAGAATTTTAAGAATAAGCCACTGAAATTTATTATACCATTGCTACAAACCCTACAGTAATACGAAATTAAGACGCTGATATGATACTTACCAAATCTGCACTTAGCAATAATAGGCTTAGTGCTGTCGCTAGGTTCGCCAGGGCCTGCCTTGTTAATGGCACGTACCCTGAACTCGTAAGTGCCACCCTCTTTAAGTCCATCTTGAGTGGCCGAGAATACATCTCCGGACACTTCTTTGCCTGTAACCCAGTCTTTGCCGAATTTCTCCTGCGAAGTGTGAAATATTCGCTATATTTTCAAGTTTATTAAAGACCAATTATCGAATTGCAGTGATTTTTTATATTCCTTGAGTGCAGTGCAGCCAGTTATTTGTTTCAGTACCTTGTATTCAATGACGTAGCCAGTGATTGGTGCTCCGCCATCATTGTCGGGCTTCTGCCACTTGAGGTCTGCGTGGTCCTTGTCCCAATCTGTGATTTCCACGCTTTTGGGTTTCGATGGTTCGTCTAGATAAGGAAAAAAAGGGCAATTAGTATACCAGTACAGGCCCAGGACCTTTGATATCAGTGAAGTGAGCTTACACAGATAAGTTTTTTCATAGCAGAACTTACCCCATGGGTCTTTAGCGAGAACAGGCTTGGCGAAGAGACCAGGTTCACTGGAACCGATCTTGTTGACAGCGCGAATCCTGAACTTGTAAGTCTTCTTCGCCACTAAATCTTCTACCTTGTATTTCAAGGGTTGACCTAATGGTACTTCTGCTACGTTATCCCAGCCTGCCTTAAGGGACATGTCCTAGAAAAAAAATTAAGAATCGTCGAGTCTCGGACGAAAACAAATCAAACGTAGAATCATGTCTAGATTATTCCGAGCAATATGACTCAATAAAAATATTGGCGTCTTATAACGCCTGGATGATTTTCGGCTTGTTTCATACCTGTCTTTCGATGATGTATTTAACCAGAGGAGATCCACCATCGTCCTGTGGTGCCTTCCATGCCACAACGCAAGAAGTTTGGAACACCTCAGAGACTTGCACATCTTGAGGCGCCGTAGGCACGCTCTGCATAACAATGCTAACATCCTTGGAGTCATCGCCTTGGGCGTTGGCAAGTTTGATCTGGTACTTGCCAGAACCTTCTCTTGTTGGCTTCTTGATCTTGAATAGAACTTTTTCTTGTTCAACTACTACCTCGACTTCCTTTGCAGGAAGCGCTTTACCGTCTTTCCAGAGCTTGGCTTCGATAGGTGTTTGGCGGGTGCCAGTAACTAAAAATTCATATTACTGTTACTACCTAGTTTCACTAGCAATATGGATATTACCACTTTTTACATTATACAAGGATGGCAGAAGCTTTCGTAATTCATCTATATCTTTTTTCATAGGTTCTTGCTACATAATTCATTGCTACTCTTCTGCAAGAAGCCACTTTTCAAAAATGAAAACAAGGTATAAAATAAAATTAACTATTGTTTGGAGATGACTCGTTGCCTTTGCAACAAACGTTACAAAGTCGCTAGTATACATAGTCTTTCTTACCTTTATAAGGCACCTCAATCACGAAAGGTTGTCCAGCTGGTCCGTTGAATTCATTTGGACAGTCGATAGTAGGCTTGGATTCGCCCTTCTTGACAGTAAGCTTACAGGATGAGCTAAGCTTGCCAGATTCGCAGAGAATCTCACCATCGTCCTCCATCTCCAATTTGTTGAAGATGAGCTGGTGCTTTCCACCGCCCAAGTTTTTGATTTCAATTCTGTAACAAGAATTCGTTGATATCAGTGTAATAGGTTATGTAGATGAGTTTTCATAAGTTACATCTAATTCTGAAGAATGCGTCAACCAGTTTTATCTTTGAGAATTTAAAAATATATACTACAGACTTTTATCAAGCTTTCTCGCTAAACTACTCCTTAAGATAATATGTTTCAACCAAAAGACGTCCTCGGCTGGTCATAAGCCTCGCTCAAAGATTTCCTCGAAGGCCGGGCCTTCATTTTCCGGCGACCTTAAAGGACCTTTCTGCCATCGCATGTCAGGCCTGCAAGCTTTGCTTTGCTTTGTGCTGTGCCCACTTCCACTTAAGTTTAGAAATGCTGTGAGCTATGTCGGTAACTCTGAGCTGCATATCTTGCTGGGAAATTCCGAGAATAGCTCTCTCCATTGCCCCTTGGGTGAGTTTGAGCTTTCTGACGAAGCTCATAGTGCATTATAGTGCACCATAGAACATGTGCATACGGAACAACTTTTGATTTTAGTAGATTACGGATAGCAATTGTATCGTGTCGTTTGGGTACTTATATAGAAAATAGATATCTGATATATATACACTGTATGTGAGTGCATTTTTAGCACGCACAATATTGTACGATTTGTACCAGCACCATTGTAACCCTTTCATTTAAAACAGTAACCATGGAGGTTCTTGCTGGCTCTTCTTCGGTATTCCGAACTAGTGGCAAAGCTAAATTAGGCTAAATTACATTTTATTTTTGTAAATTTTGTTTTTATTATTTGCAATTTGACTATTTGAAAGCATGCTATTGGAATAAAAAACATTTTATTTTTTTGTTTCATTTATGTTTTACCTTTCATTAGGAACAATTGGTTGCCCGTTGAATGACCATACAGCCTCAGCGGTCTGATCCTGGAGTTCCACTTCCAGAACCACCTTGTCCCTCTCAATTGCTTCTGTGTCCTTCAACTTCTTGTTGAAGCGATTCGAGTCTGAAAAACAGAAACAATGTTCTTATGTTTTGTATTTTTGTTTTTTGATAACAGCTAGGTTTAAGGAATCCGGCCCGAAGAGGCCGGAACTGAGCCCAAAATTTTAAATATTCACACATCTAAAGTCCATTGTTGAGGCGATAAAATCGATGTAAAAACGTATTCTTAATCGAATGCCTTTAATTATTTCATAATTCCAATATTAAGGAATTCGAAGGGAATGTAAGATTTGTAAGACTTATCGCTATGTATGTTTTGAAAATTTCGCCATTTTCAAATTTCAGTGGTCACGATAGTGTAATCTAGTCGAAAAGTACGAAGGTAAATCCTGTACTATTTATTCTTCTCAAAAAACATAGTGGTATGTTTGGTCATATGGCAGAATATTATTTCCAGCTAAATGGTGGACTTACAATTGACGATCAATTCGCAAGCAGTTTCATCAGCATTGCTGACGCACTTGAACATGCCAGCGTCCGTGACTTTAGCGTCCTTGATCACAACCTTGCGCTTACGACCTTCCTTCACAACCGAGATACGTTTATCTGTCTTTAGTGGCTCATCGTTCTTAAACCTGGTGCAATAAAAATGTATGTTAAATATGTCCAGTTTTTTCACGGAGTTCTTTGAAGGTTTTGATTGGCTGTACTACCGAGCGCGTTGATACGCCACTAAATAAAATAAATTTGAAGGAAAGACATTACAGAAACTTTTCTTATTTGTTCAGATACCTTCGTGGGCTCATGCACTACACTTTGCTGAAGATCATCAAATGCATATTTTATTCTTTAAAGGACATACAGACAAACATTAATTTTCATATAATATAAGAAGAAGAAAAAATGAGAGTGCATTCTCGTGACATGGTGAGTCAACTTTAAACCTAGTTCTATAAAAGTTACGTACCATTTCACATCACCAAGTGCATCGTCGAGCTCACAGAGTAGCGTTATGGTATCTTTCTCAATCGCCTGTTGCGACTTTAGCACCTTTGTAAACTTGTAAGGGTATTCTGAAAATAAAAGTAATGGATTCCATTAACATAGGTCCCAAATCATATTACATCTTTTGGTGATTAGATCTTGTAGGACTTGTTTACCTGTAATCTTGACTTCCGATTCAGTCTTGTCAGGTTGCTTCTCGATTTTACAAGCATATTTGCCCGCGTCATCAAGTTTAGCATTCTTGATAACAAGTCTGCATACACCAGATAGATCCTTGGATATTTGGAATATATCTCCATCCTCAAGTTTCTGGTCTCCCTTCCACCAGGAGACGGTGGCAAGACTGTTGGATACCGTGCACTCGAGTATGACTTCGTGTTTCGTGTATCCACTAGTAGTCTTCTTCAAAGGTTTCGTGAAGGAATAAGTTGGATCTGGTTCGTCAACTTGTAAGAAGGCACTGCATGTGGTGCCACCGATTTCAATTGTAATTTTACCCGTGTCTTCCACTTTGGGATTCATAATTATAAGCTTGTACGAGTCTTGTTCCGCCGTCATCTTGTATTTAGATCCGGGGAAGCATTCCTACAAAATCATCTAAATAAGTATTTGTTCTGAGGTAGCATTAATTGATAAAGTAAAAATAATATGACTTACGTCCTTACGGAAGAACCATTTCGGCTTGGCATTAGGCTTAGTAAAGATAGCTTCGAATGTCACCTTCTTATCCTTGCCTTCTTTGGCGAATTGATCTACGAGGGGCTTCAAGAAAGAGTCTTGTTTCTGGAAACGAAATCCGTGAGCATTAATATATCTGTTTTGTTTTAAGCGGAAGGGTGCAGTAACAAAAATGTGCTCTTCATACAAAAGCTTTGGGTGCTGACCATCAATGTCCCTCTCACCATTGTCAACGTCACGTGAACAGTGAACAGTGCAAAAACTCAACGAAAACATTTGAAATCTGTAGTATCCGAGGCGTTAGGTTCGTCAGCCATTCTTTCATTAACCGTTACCCACACATTGTGAACGCCATGCTATCGTACAGAAATTGGAATTTCCATTATTTTTCTTTAACATGTGTGATTGTGGGCTTATTATAAAATGTACATATTTTATTATAATAACATTATGGCTGGAGAAAAATGATGAATTTTGGTATTCAATATATATTTTGTATTGAATCAAATTCATCACTTTTTAAACATAATCGTATTATTACCTAAAACATTGAAACTCAATGTGCAGAAAATGCTTAACCTGAACACGGTGTGCGGTGCTACTAGTAAAATATCGACGAAAATGTGCACATAAGAATTTGCTTTCGAAGAGAACAGAAGGATAGTTTCATAGATGTGCTGAACTGAATATTCAGTGACTATAGTGCCGCAAGTCAAGTGTTGACGAAATCAACGCAAATAAGTCTTGAAATAATATCTCCAAAGCTCTTTCAAATATTTAATAAAAACACAAACAATTGGTTTATTTATAGGAGTTTATAGGATTTATTTGAAAGTCTGGGAGATATTATCATAAGAGTTACTTGATTCAGTCAAGACACATGACCTCAGATGTTCGTGTAACAGATCACAGTGCAACAAATAATTTGCAGTTTGTGGTGTTACAAAATGCATTGTGTCTTTAGACGCTATCAAACCTCGTCTCTTTTGAACGAGTGTAGCACCGGCCAATCCGGGATCAGTTCAGCCAGTGAAGTTCTTCTATTTTGGGATCTCTACAAAATATCCATTCACTCTTAGTGGAGCCATTTTAAAAGTACAGCGTCGAAAAGGGAACACACTAAGCCATCAAACGGAGAATATCTATTGTAACATGAGCGCACTACAGTAAAAAGCAAATAACATTTTGATTACACAAATTTTGAGTATATACATTATTGCAATCAACAAACATATAAAAAATTCCAACATCTGCGTGAGACTAGATGCATCAGCTCAAGTGGTTGATGAAGAAAATTATGAAGGAGATAAATTATTGTATAGAAATGACGTGACAGAAGCTCTTCAATCCGACGTCACTGTAAACCTGTAAATCAATTTACGGACACCAATCCAAGTACTAATAGTCATCAAATTCATTCCACTTACATTCCCTGAAAGTCATAAGTTAAGGAAAGAAAAGGTAGTAAGTAAAGAAAACAGTTTGTTAATTTTAGTATCTTGTTTTAACGCATTTGTTTATTTAAATCGCAATAAAATGTTGGACTTCAACAGTTTAGAAACTTTTATTTGTTGGATTGTGTTTTATCTATTGGAATTTATTACATATAATAATGGTGGATTTAAAGTATAAACAAAGGTCTGGTGTTTCTGTTGAAGTCTACCAATTTATTGGTATCGTTTTATTTAGTTATTATATCAATCATTTTTTACACTCATTCATTATTTAGAAGTATGTTCAGTCCATTTGAAGCGCATTTTTACATTGAATTGGTTTTATTTCAAATCATCCTTTACAAAAATAGTCAGTAAAAAGCGTTTCAAATGGGCGTAACCACTTTAACTTTTACTTTTATCTTTTACTTTTATCTTTTCTTTTAATCGAACCTTTATTTTGACAGCCTCCATCAATTCGGGCCAATCAGGTATTATTTCAGGCAGAGACATTCGTCTCCTTATTTCATACACTCCCTAAAATTCAAAGCCATGTTACCAATAGGTAGCAGAATTACGTTAAACAGTGATTTAAGCTGTGTTAATTATAAGCAAAATGAACAAAATGGTAGTGTGGTTGTACTGGTTGTAATGGTAAATGTACTAACACGGAAGAAGTTGGTAAGCTTCCTGAATGACCAACCGGCCATCATTTCACACTTATGATTAAAGCGCCTATTCTTCAAATTAATCGCTACAATTATTTTGTAAACAATCTTGGACGGTGACGTCTATTTGACAAGTCGGTGTTATTTTTTTATTTAGTCTTTTTTATCTTTAGAATCATGCACAGGATTTATTTAGGAACTTTTATTCTTTAAATATTATTTAAGACGGTGTTTATTGGATTAGTACTTTTAACATCGTTGCAAAGTATCTGTGGAAGTGTAAGATGGAATGAACGATGAAACTATTTAAAATACTGATGACCTTAACCCAGGACCAATTTAATGAGTGTCTCCTTCCCGCTGGAAATCTACCCATCTCGACACCTTCAGAAACGACCACAACGTAGCCGTCCTCTTCGAAATATCCAGTTTCTAAGCCCTAAGAAGCAAATTGCATGCAAAGTCATTAAGAACATCATGATTACTGGGTATTAGAACATGAACCTTCCTACAGGTGAACCTATGTTAGACGTAAGAGTAGTAATTAAGCTTTGACCTATTTATATTACAGTTACCGAAATACTGTGAAGGTGTTATTTAAAACATTGGAATTGAACATTCATTGACCCGCGCAGTTCTTTTAGTTTACAGACGCGAGTGTATTTCCACTTTAACTCATTACTCAAGTGATTAATTTCTAAATATGTATGTCATATTTCTTATATATCATGTAAATCTATTGTTAAAACTTATAACCATGATATGAATCATAACAAAAATTACCTTACCAATATTTTTCAAACAACACCTGTACGAAAAGCTCCTAATTTTATTTGCATGCTTCTAAATTTTACGCATAAAACAGATTCCTAAGTGAGTAACAAAAAATCTATATTTAGTTATTTACAAGATAATGAATTAAATATGGCGGCAAATTGAAATTCAACCTTGCCTAGTATAATTAGCCCGATGGAGCTGTCGATTTATTTATAGGTATCTTTAAATAGACTACAAAACAATGTAGAGACCATTCGTCATATCAGTTTCAAGTACTTTAAAAGCCGTAAATTAAATCTCTAAATTATCTTGCACTACATTTTTATAATTTACATTTTAATTATTAGCAGTACATTTATATAGTTTAAGGTTAGATTTTTTGTATCATTATAATTATAATCGTTCCTACCTTTTCGACTTTCTTTAGAGGTGGGATTTGTTTTTCAGTTTCTTTTAGATCTCCCCAGTCGGGATCATCTTTCTTCTCTCCCCATTTAGCGTACTTCCTTTTCTTGAGCATAGCTCGGAAGTCCATTCCACTTGAGTCTAAATTATACAGAAAATGTTTTAAATTTCGTAATAAACAATTATAATATTAAAACCAGTAATTTATACTGGTTTTAATACGCCCAGCGCCCATAGACATGATGCTAATTGTGCTAGTAAATTATACCTACATTGACAACATAAAATATTCTTTATATGGACAATCATACTTCATTGTGCATGTTGCGACAGATATAGAATATATAGCAGTACTAGTTCATTCCTTTCGGAAGGTGATCTACCTGCAAGAGAAGGAAAACTTGTAACGAAACCCTGTGCCAGCTTGTCTAGCCAGCGCGTGGTCCACTAGGCAAATTTCCCTCCATATTATTGTGGAAGGTGCTTTTCGGTAGAGGAGATAATGTTGGCTTCGCAACAGCCTATAAACACTTTAGAACACAAGCAATATTAAGATCATCTAGGAATACTTACCCGACACGTATAGTTGCGTTTCAGCCGTGTCCTCGCCGTGGATGTTGCTGACAATCACCTTGTATTTGCCTTCATCAATAGGTTTCACCTTTCTCATACATAGAGTAATGAGGCCAGTTTCACCATCTGTGATGAACTTAAAGCGGCCACCCTCGAGAATTTCGGTAACACCCTTGTAGAATTTGAATGTCGGTGGTGGGTTACCCTCCACTTGTACTGTTATGTATCCAGTTTGATCTAGAGAGGAATAAAATAGTGGATATATTTAAATCTCTTAAATTAAATTGAGGTATTTAATTGGAATCTTCTACGACTGGGAATGATTTCAAAAATATGTGTGATAAGAATTATCATAAAGGCATACTCGCCAATAGCCGCAATGATAAGGAAGCGTTGCGTATTTAAACTTAATTAAAATACTAGGGGTATTTTAAGCAAGCCTCATTTTCCGCATAGACTGAACACAGAAAATGTAGAATGTTTTCTGCATGTTTTACTAAAAAAAGCAATTTTTATACATCATCTATGAAAATTGATGTTTGTTCCCGAATAATTATTGAAGATTCACAGAACACAATGTACAAATTCTAACCTTCGATCGCCGAGTAGGTTTCTTGTATATCCACAATAACTGGTGGTCCCCCATTTCCAATAGGTTTGAGGGGTATCGACGGCTTATTAATGAGGTCCTCAAGATCTTGGATTGATGGTCTTCTGGCATCACCGGACTTTCGTCTCTACATTATTGCAATAGCGTTAGTTATACCTTTCTCATAAATTTTTAAATAGATTCGGTTAATCACGAGGCAATTCGAATACTTTGTAAACGGTAAACGGATTTAAAAACCATATGAAAATATTAAATTGTAATAAAATATAGTCAGCTGGTAATCCGTTTACGATATACAAAATAAAACATTAACAAACTATTAAGACAGGAAAACGTTTCTCTTATTTAACAAAAGATACACAGACGAGTAAATGAAATGAATTAAATACATCTCATTCCAATTAAATGGATGCTAAATGGATAAATTGACAGACTCTAAAAGTCAGGAATTGACATAACATTGAATAAGCTTTACACAAATGCATATTAAAATAAGATTTACGATTATTCGGCCAAATTTCAAAAAATCTTAGATCTCTAGATATCATCAATAACCGGCTGGCTATTGAGTGAGAAATAACATAGTTAAGACAGATGCGGTTGAGCATGACAACTCGCCAAGTGCACTTATATCTAATGTTGTCTTCCTGATTTATGTAGCACAAGTGTAGAAAGATAAATTAATGCCTTTAGTTCCATGTACATTTACAATATGGAACGAAGAGGCAACTCCTATAAGTCCTATATCTTTATTGAAATTAAAAAAATCTTTGTTAATTATATTAGAATTATAGTCAACAATGAACGAATTGTTTTCTATATTCTTTAAATTTGAAGTTCAACTGAATTTACGCTTAGAACTTAGGTTATCGCGATTATTAAAATTGAAATTAAACACTACTTATCGGATATAGCATATGTCGCTTTGTAGAAAATTCGAATTAACTAGTTTTTATAAATTTAACAGTAATCTTGTAAATAAATTTATTTTATTATGATAATGTTTTGAACTTTGGCCAATTATATTTTCAAATTGTCTAAATAAGTAAGTTTTATACTTACCGGGTCCTCTTTGGGTTTAGGTAAAGCGGCCACTGGTTTTTTAGCAACCGCAGCCATTGTACAGTTAGCACACACAGTCAATAAGATGCCACAAAATGTTTAAATAACTTATTGTTTCTCCTTAAAAACCCGTTCTTTTAATTGCATTACACTTATCACAGCATTATTATTTACTTAGATTATTTTATTTTATTCGTACAGCCATTCGGGGAACCAGTTGTTCTACAACTTTTATTATATCAGGTAGATCATTCATATTTCCTAATTCGAATTTATGATTAAATGCTTCAAAATCTTTTTCAAAATTGAATTGCTACAAATTAATTTGTTTTTAATGGTAGATTAATATAGAAGTCGTTAATAAATTTTCGATTTGGGACAGTTCGTATTTCGTTTCATGTAAAAATGGGCGCGAATGTCAAAAGACTGAGGGGTCGCGAGACATGGCCGCCTTGCCATCTAGTGGAGCGGGGAGCGCGGGCGTCTATTTGTGCTCAACACAAATCAGCAGACCAATACAATTAATTATCAGATTATGGTGAGCCATCCGTATAGTATGTTCATGAACGTCGCGTCCAATATACGCGTGAAGTTGTCGCTGGAAGAGATTCTCAGCGCTCTGGCAAACCTTGGCTTTGAAGCTCTCGATTTCAGCTGTAACTATTAATTAGGTCCATCCGTAAAATCGACAGGTAATATCGAGGCCAATGAGTTTGAAATTGGCTTACTGCATTCAGATTGCCTTGGCTACAATAGTTTTATTGATAATCTGTATGACGTTTGTCATGAGAACGATTGATCAAGTAACTCAGCCAAAAAGATGCTATTAAGATAGAGTACCGTTGTCTGGATTAATTAATTATGTTAAGATAGAGGGGTTGCGCAAGATGATCGAAAGATTGATTGGCAGCATAATATTTATTCGCAACAGTCGGATGGCTGCCATTGCTGGCAGTACCACCCGCGCAACGGATACCGGCATTGTTGCCGAGCCGACAAATTGTGAACATCAACGCGTTTTGGTATTGGGAGATTTGAAGCGCTTATAATATCGGATCTTCAGCGTTAATATCTACAGATATAATCAAACTACTCATAAATACTCTAACTCATACGTCATATATTTTAAATTAATTGTTCTTCACCTTTACAATATGAAGGATATTGAAAACGCTCATAATTTTGCACGAGCGATTGGATTTGAAAACTTGACATTACATAGTGTCACCAAATTCAATTAGTCTGAAAATGTCGTTGGAATGGAACAAAGCAAAATTATGTCTGCAATACAATTTTCCTTTAACATATTTCAGGAGATCTGTCCAAATATGGGTCACCTAAGAGATGCGGAAATGAGTTATTTAGAAAAGTAGAAGTTATTTAGAAAAGTAGAAGTATTATTTAGAAAAGTCTTTTACAATTTTTGATGTAGTTTCAATAAGTGCATTACTTATGAGGTACTTTTAAAATTATTAACCTAACATTCTTATTCTTCAACAATTTAATATTATTCTCTACTGGGTAAAGGTTTCCCTAGCTATTCTCCGTTAAGGGCCAGCGCATCTCATCAGTAATCTCTTTAATTATTTTCAAGTTCAAGAAACAACAGTAATCCTAGAATATAATGCAAGCTTTCTATAACTTTAACCCTCATACCATTTCTCAAGTTTTGTAGTTGGAAACTCTGCCAATAAATTGTCGATCAGGGTGACACGGCCCGCCTACCGTAAACCCACGCATTTTAAAGGTATTTCCTGCCGGGCACTATATCAATCAATGTTCTATTTAGATTCTATTTGCGTATCGTCCTTGTCTTTAATTATATCAGTTTTCTTTTGATAGTTGACATTGAAATGTATTTTCATTATTTTGGTTGCCATGCACTTAAACTTTATAAGGGCCTTTATATTATTTCTGCAGATCATTAGGCTTCAAGTATAGTGTTTTTTCAATATTTCATTGACATATGCAGTTTTTCACTTCCGATCGATTTATATTTAGAACTAGTTATAAAAATAGTCGTTGCTGTTTACGTAATAATAGAAGTTACTTAATTGTTTTATACATTTTCTCATTGTTGTTCTTTAGATTCCTTATCGACAATTGGATCTACCTGTGAATAGTTTTTAGCGACAATGTATTCTTCAATTTTAAATTGGGACGCGCTGGCAACTTGAACTGTTAGGGGTGAGAACATTTCAAGATCATGATCTTGGCCTGATTGCAACAGCCATATTCATACAAATAATCATCAATCATAAAACCGTCGTGAGCATTTTCCTGGCGCAGAAATAATTGTGGTTACTTTGGTTCATTTTACAACTGGCGTCATCGGCTTCAGTATTAGATGTAACAGGTGCGATTTCGTTATTAATTGCATCATCCTTCTGGAATGTATATGCACATTTGGGTTTATTATTAGCAGATGTTTCTATTAGATTATTGATTTAACACATTTCGTGTGCTGTAGTTTTCATAATTGATGTATCTAATGTATATTTGTGCCTCATGATGCGTGTTTGCAACACCAAAATACAATTTCAATGGCATTATGAAATTTAAATCTTTTGTGGCATTTTTGTAGGCGGTAATATCTTTGACGTTATCTAGAAATTAGAAAAATACTTCCAAAACACAATGAGAACTTAAACCGTCAAAGCCATTATAGCCATATTTTTAACGGATAGGTATTTATAGTGCTTTCACTACATTTTAGGCATGCAAGTTACAATAATTTTGTTCAGTTACCCATAATACAGTAATACAAAGGAATATTTAAAATAAAAAAACGGATAATTGAAAATAATTATTGAATTACATATATGTACTAGTAAACGTTTGTTTTTGTACATAATTAGGATGTTATAAAAGAAGACATATTGAATAAAGCTACAGTAACTTCATATGTCAACTTTCTGCTTTAGATATAGTTTAACTTTGACATTTAATAGGATCCATGCGTAATATTTTAATGCACATTTTCTATTAATGTTGACAATTAATAGTTTATGGTTAGAATGACAAGGTGTTAGTAGCATAATTAATGTTTTATTAAACAGATAAAAGATAATACCGTCGACGAAACTTAGGATAATGAAATCTTGGTATCATTTCGTATACGAGTAATCGTCACGCATAATATTTCCTTCCATTAACACTGAAATTATTCACTTCAAGAATTAATCACTTTGGAAAATTCTATGTTAGCCACGTATCTAATGATATTCCTCTATGACATATAATAATCTAAACATATAGATTTCCACACATTGTAATACCTCGTCGTCGATTTCGCCGGGCCTTGGACCGCGTTTCTTTTTTGGAAAAAAATACGAGTTTTAGTAAAACATTCCCTGTTAAATTGTGCCCTTAAATATATACCTCTGTACAATATAAATACGGTGCATTCGATTACTTAGAAAATAATAGTGTAGTAGTGTTGTCATGTATGTGTGTATTATTTTATGAAATTATTTGAAATTATATAGAATTTACAATGTGTATAAATTCATATAGTTGGTGTAAGTCAATCCATGGTGTATTTTAAAGATAGGTGTTAGTAGAAAAATAAACACGTTATTTTGGAAATATCTATAAGCAATTCTAGTAGAACTAAAAAGCATTGTTGATGAGGGAACCTTTACTAAAAATGAAATCAAGTAATGCTTAATTAAGATGATAGCAATTATACTTAAATATACAATAAAAACAAGACTAACTTGAATACTGTTTCATTTTTAATAATATTCACTGATAGAGGAATCAGAAAATAACAAAGTTATAGTCACTTCACTTCAACATATTGAAGTTCCCACATCAACAATCAAATCAAACTCAGCGATGCTTGGTCAAAATATAAACCCGCTGGTCGGCAAAGCGGTGTCTAAATCTAGTTCTAAAGAATATCTATAGGAAACAGTAAATAAAATTGGGAGTGACGAGATTTTGTATAGTTAGCAGCTAGAAGGGAAAAAAATAGCACTGTCTGACATTGAATTTAATAATAATGTCATTTGTTTGTCAAATATCACAGTGTGTGTCTCTAAACTAAAAGAAAGAGGAAATGCATTTGGGATAATGTTGTTGTATGCATGTTTGTCTAATTACTGTATGATTGATCGTCAATAAACACCTTTACGGTATCGATTCATGTCGTCTGTGTACAAAGAAGAAAAGTAAAATAATAAAATATTAAAGACAAAACATTATGCTTTGCAAAAGCGAGCAGCGTCCACCTAAAACTGACCAGATCCAATCGGTCTCACCTTTTTCTCGTCTAAAACTTCTCCAGGACGTAATTTGGTGACCTGTTGTTAAAAAATATGGATAATGCCTTATGAAACATCTAGCCGTACCTAAATCTCCGCTGCCGAACCTGGGTTCCCTACCGTGCCTGACTTTAGTTCATTATTTAGTGCAATAACTTGGCGGGCGTGTGCAGAAGTTATTACGTTACGTATTGCGTCACCTGTGTGTTAATCGTTTATGTTAGTGCCCGTTTCATCGCTGTGATGTGTAAGAAAAGCTTTCTTGGACACACCATTCCTGCAAAAGTTCTCTTGACGACACGACTCCTTAACCGTTATTTGGTGTAACGTGCTTACAAGCTGTGCAAGTTTATCTGTGTGCGCGTACTCCACAAATGTGTGCAATTTAGAGTTGTGCTCTCGACGACAAAATGTTTCTTAGACAATATTATACATGGACAATCACATAAACCAAACAATTTTTAATTTCAACTTTTAGCGATGTGATTATCCAGCGGTACGTGAATACAATGGTTTAAACCGCGTCGGATGCAAACGCGTTAATATAATTTCGTATAAAGATAAAGTTAAGAATTGATCACGGCAATAATAACATTCATATTTAAAGATTCTTAGCGTTTTATCTTTTACCTTCTTTTCTTCGATCACCTCACCGGGTCTTAGTTTTCTATTCTCCTGTGGATTACGTTTTGCACGATCTTAATATCTCCACATAACGATCTAACATCAGTCTTGTCATAAACATTCTCTTAATAATCGCTACAATTTAGGCGATCTACACACAAGCATGGATTGAAGGGATCTAAGCTGAACTGCATTTTAGAAATACTTGTCTCGCTAAAGCATTCGTGTTGGTAGGTAAGCATCATCGTTCTATAGATGATTGTGGCTATGTCTTAAATCGGGGTGTATGCAGTCTAGTGTTATGGGTTCGGCTTGAGAGAATAGGGTGTCTATACTACTTGGGGGTCTTAAACTAAACAGTGGTAAACGCCAACATCTGTGCATCACTCGTTGATAGTGTCAGTGAAAGGTGATCATATTTCAATAGAAATGTGTGTAACTAATTTAAAAAATGAGAGTTATTCATTCTGCAAGCCATATCGGTGACTCTCAATAAAAAAATAACACGAAAATCAGAAGATGACATATTTATACTAAAATATCAGCTTACACTGGTTAAGTTATTCTACCAGTGTTGCGGCACATTAAAAGTGTCCAATAAGTGATTCTGATGCCAGCGTTTATCGTACATAGCAATATTTTAGAATCTAAATAATAAAGATATCTACAAACTCATACCTTAACTGAAATTGAAATAACTCATTTCCAATCAGGTAATTAAGATATTTTTGACAATAACACTATATCTATGAAAATCTTACATACCTCATCGCTGATGATTAAAGAAGGACGCCTGCCCATTTCCTCCGGAGGAGGAATGAGGGAGCCACGTCTGCCCACTGGCGCTCCAGGTACCAAAGAGGGTTTCCTAGGCATTTCTGGTTTTGGTGATTTCTCACGAATGACTTCGATCTTCGGTGCAGCGGGTTTCTCTTCTGGTGCCTTTATTTCAGGTACCACAGGAGCCGGCTGAGTATAAAATTAAACGTTTTAATGAACATTCACAGAAATATACTTTCCAATTTAAATTCCAATTGTAACTTAATTCCAGTGTGATTTTATAATATTTAGCTTATTTTATTTAGCTAATTTCCCATGTATTTTAGTCACCTTTTCTTTGTCTTTAGTTGTAGGTGTTGGTGAAATCTTTTCATATTTCTCTAAATCAGGTCTATCATAATCAGCGATCTGTGGCAAATCTTCAGCCTTCTTCTTGACAGACGTCACCTTAGCTTTCTTTGCTTCTTCCTCCACCTTCTCTTCTTTAACAGCAACTTTCTGTAAATCGATTTAGTGTTTAACATATTTCTTCTGGCTTAGTATTTACTTTGGCATGACTTTAGTGTTGTACCGTATTGCATGTATAAATTCTCGAATTAATCAGTATTTTTTTCACATTGCCGTTTGCAATTGATTTTATCTTCTTTTCAAAATACGAATTTTTAAAGAAGTTAATTTACATTAGTCAAATATTATAATGTAGACACGTACAGAAATTATAGAAAAATCTATTCTATGACCACGAGTGATGAAGTTTCTCTTTAATATTTAATTTCTGAAATGCTGAAGATACTAAATTGGTTTATAATTTATTTATTATTATTGAAACTTAGAAAACAATACTTACTCATATACTTACCATTTAAACTGTAAAGGAAAACATCAGAAATTCGCAATGACCATTACTTAAGTACTGGTACTGATAACATAGTTAATCCGTAGGTTAACAAGCAAAGCGGTAGCAGGAATGTGAGAAAATAAATCACAAATAGGTGCGATCAAGAAGTTAAATAGTTAAATAACATTAGTATTTGCAGACATTGATCGACAAAACGTTAGTCTACAAAAGAAAATACATTATGTTGTAAAAGTTGTATAATTGCAATTGATATTTGAGTGCTAGGGCTACAGAAGACTATTCATCATTTCTATTGAAAGAAAGGTTGTAACAGAGAACGGTGCAACGTTATCTAATAGTGCCTGTGCAAGTGCTGGTGCAAAAATGACACTTAGTGACATATCTCCAGTGCGGTGTGCTATAAATCCTGCTGAAATAAATCCGGGTGCGAATGTATACCTCTTCAGACGTTTGAGGTCTGCTGAAAGCGGGCTGTGGAAGCTCTAAGGTAGCTGGTTTACGATCATCTTTGCCTTCAGTTGTGTCAGCCTATAGAGTAATTTTTTTATTGGCGACCATACGATGTGTGTTTGTAAATATTTTAAGACTAATTTCATTAAATATTTCTTGACGGCCTTTTTCCAACGGGCAGTATTCGTACAAACATTTTCACTTGACTTCTATAAGATTTTTCGTTACAGAATGCCGTCAATTGTTTCCAAAAATTTGTATGGCCAATCAATTGTGCAAGTGTTCATGAGTGCGTGTGTGTGTTCAAGCAATGAATGTGGGATGATGAAAAATGTGAGTGTGTGTACCTGAGGTGACTTAGCCCTTCTCCAAGGGACTGTTGGTTCTGGTGTGTCAAGTAATGTGGGTTGGAATTTGTCCTCTAATTCTGGTGTCTGTTCCGCCTGAGCATTAAATATTTTATTGTAGCGTAAATATTTAGGTATTTATCGACTAATAATTTATTTATTAGATTTGTTTCTACCTGTGGTATTTCTGGAATGACTTGCCAAGAGAATGGAACTACTGGTGTTTCGTTTTTGGTTGCGGGTTCTGGTTCTGTTACGGTTGGTACCTGAATTTGTAGAAATAATGTTGAAATATGTATGCCTAGTCTGTCTGCCTGTCGGATACATGTTAGTATGTATTTTGTAGTTGTGTGCATGTGAGTGTATATATTTCTGTATTATGTATATTAGTGTACCTCTAAGTGTTGTTGACGCCATGGGTATAGTATATTCTGTGTATCTACTTTTTCGTCTGTTAGAGATTTCTCTTGATCCTATTATGAAGTTAATAAAACCATTAGAACCAGTATCTCAAAGTAAACAACTCTTAACTACGTAATTGAGTTAAATAACGTTACGCTATCTATGAAAAATTACCTCAAGTGGTTTGGTAATATTATTGATTGCCGCTTGAGTAGACTTAGGAGGTTCTTTGGTTTGATCAATAGGGCTCACAATGGTTTCCACAAACGATTCTTTGGCTCCATTAGACACCTTCAAAAAGGATAATAGTAAAGTATACATGAAAAATTTACAATAATGCATTTTAATGTTATAAGTATAGTGAATAAAAGTACCTTCGATATTTTAACCTCATCATTGTCTTTTTCCAAGTCTGGTTTCGAAGATTTCTTTAAGAATGATGCAGGTTCCTAAAATAACAGTCCAATTGTGTAAGGATGTGGTGTTGTGTAACGTGTCTGTGTGTCTATGATGCAAGTGAAGTGTCAACCTACCTCTGTGTTTGATTTCCTTCTCATGTAAAATGGTGTTTGTGTGGGTTTCAGCTTGTCAGTTTTTTGTGTATCACCTTGTTTTTCCTAATAAGGTAATGTATAAAAGTTTAGTACTTCGTCGCTTTATCTAAAATATTTTATAGCTCAAAGCTCTACCAACCTCTGTAGGTGTCTGTTTCCTATCGTCAACAGGCTTTGTCACCGATTTATCAGATACATTTTCGGATTTGACTTGTTCTTTCGGTTCCTAACGACATAAAACGATGATTAATAAGAACATTCACTTATTAGATAATACCTAATGCAGCAAAATCGGTGTAACTAACTACCTCTGGTTTACTTGGGCAATGCCATGGATATTCGGATTGTTTAGTTTCCACTGGTGTATCGATAGCCTTATCAGGTTCGGTAATGTATTTTTTAACCTGTTCAAAATGTAGACAATTGATATAATTGTCATTATTAATTTTTTGAACTTAGATATCAAATTAAACTAGTACTTCTTATGAGTTAATTTATTACTGAAGAGTTTTTTTCCAGAAGATCTGTATTTAATATGCGAAGAGTATCCGTTGCGTGCATTAAATACAATATTAATATTTGTGTATGACAAGTACATTTATATTACGGACATTAATATTTTTATGTTTTTTATATTAGTTACCTCTTCCACTATGCTTGGTATGCGCCAAGGATAAGGGTTTATGCAAAGTATATAAATGAATGTGAAAGTTGCTACTTAGTGTATATAGTAGCAACCAATGAGTAAGGATCATATTGTACTGAGGTTGGAAATACTAACATAACAAAGATGCGACGGTCCTCGCTATAAAGTAAGTTTTGATTAATATAAAATGTTTGACTAATTATGTTTACCTCATTATCTTTGCTTTGGCGACTCCAAGGAGAAAATGGTTCTTTATCTATAGATTGCTTCTTATTATCGTGTAAAGACTTTATCTCAGAATCATTCTGTTTGAAATGTAGACTGATTTAGTACCATATAATAATAAAGAAACAATATAATTTTCATAAAATATAATATTTTACTACACTGACTCAATGCAAGTAAATAATACCTCATTGATTTCGCTAGGTTTACGCTTAGGTTCCGTAGGTTTATCAATGGATGCCTTTCTTTTGAACTGGTTGTCAGTAATATCCTCCTCAAATATGTTTTCTTTGTCCTGTGACAAATAATTCCGTAAAAAAGACATTCAAACCCTTAAACTTAGTCACTTTCAACATTTAAATAATCTTTAAATTATGATCTAACCTCGTCATCTTTTTTACTTGGCCGCCTTCTAGGCTCTGCAGGCTTATCAGATACTAAATAAATATCCTTGGACATTTCACACAACGCCATCTCGTCCCAAGCTAAGCAACTTAATGCTTGTGTTATGGTAGGTAACGAGATGGATGATAAACTACTTAAATAATTTTTTTTTGTAAATACATACGTATTATAGATAGAAAACACCCAGACCCGGAACAAATTACTTGTAGGTCGTACAAATATTTCTTTCGACACGTCTATTATAGTTTTACCATCATTTATTATCAACATTTTCCTTATCCTGGTAAAATTAATAGCACAATATACTTTAATAAGATTTCTACAGAGAGAATTCTTGAGGAATTTTATGATTAAAAACTTGTATCCTAGTATACCCTTGTAGTACATAATATAAATGAACATCTCATACCTCAGTTTTACTAAGACGGCGTGGTGATGTTGTAGAATCACTTGGTCGATCTAAACTATTCTTACGTTTGGTTTCCACATTTCGATCAGGTTTAGCCTGAGGCTCTTTGGGTTTACTAACTGAAGATTTACTTTTTGTCTCGCTAGTTTCTTCAATGACTTCAGTATCCTGAATGAAAACTTTTTCTTAAGTACCAACAAAACCTACTACCATGATTGTTATTGATTACAACATAAATTAACTTAATACCTCAGTTTTGCTTTCTCTACGACTCTGTTCTTTTTTATTCAATTGTCGAGTCAAGCTCTCTTTACGTTTGGTATCTACTTCCGCTTTGGGTTTAGGCTTAGAATCTTTGAGTTTATCGATTGATGCCTTACGCTTTATATCCTTAGTTTCATCTACGTCTTCAGTATCCTAAACGACATTTTTTTATAAGGGTAATAAAACGAAAATGGTTAAAATCAATTCATACTCTACATCTTGCGTTTTGTGAGTGCAATATACTAGCTAAAAATTACATAGTAATAGTCGTTTATACCTCTGTTTCGCTTTCACGACGCGTTGGTACCTTAGTATCCGACAGTCGTGTTAAGCTGTCTTTACGTCTATTATCCTCAACGGAAGTAGGCTTAGACTGATATTTTTCGAGTTTATCAACTGACATCTTACGTTTATTGTCACTAGTTTCATCTACTTCTTAATTGTACTGAATAAATACTCTTGGATATGCATTACTAAGTCCTACTGTTACTAAAATAACATCACAAAGATATTGAAAAATAATACCTCAATATCACTTCCACGACGCGTCGGTATCTTAGCATCCGATGGTCGAGTTAAGCTATCTTTACGTTTAGTATCTACATCGGAAGTAGGTTTAGACTGAAGTTCTTTGGATTTATCAACAGATATCTTGCGTTTATTGTCTCTAGTCTCGTCTATTTCTTCAGTATCCTGAATGAAAGCTCTTTAATTAATAAACTACCAACTGTGCTTAATATATGTTACCTAACTAGGTTATGGACATGAGGCTTCTCCACGCGGGCATAAAACCCGTGATTATCCGTGCCTTTAAGTAATGTAGCTTAAATAATAATTTGACTCCAGTTCCTTTGATTTATCAACAGAAGCCTTTAACTTTTATCCCTGCTGTCTTTTATTACTTGAATATCCTGAACGAAAATACTCAACACCTATCCTAGTATCTTTTATTTTGAAAGAAGATAGTTAAAAGTATGCTTTTATTCTCGCTACGTGGTCCTTGCGATGGGAGATTATGATAGTTTTGCGGTTGGATCCGTATTTGATACTTATTAAATAAAGTTTATAATAATATCCAGAATCATACTGATATATTTGGTGCAATTTATGAATGTGTGTGTGTGATGTGTATATACCTGTGTATTTGGTTTCGTAGGTCGCCAAGGAACTTTTTTATCTGAAGGCTTATCTGTTGTTACTGATTCTTCGATCATCTCACTGTCGTCCTATTTACAAAAATAAACCTTTCAATTTCCGTACCTGTTCAGTAATTTGACGTTCCTTTGTAGAATTATAACATTGATTGTTATGTACAAAGTTATTTACCAAGCATTAAAATTTAAAACAATAGTCATCGTTGTTTGAACCATTGAAAAATAAATAGAATTGTATTTACAGAAAAAGTAACATCTAGAAAAAAATTACACTTGAACATTTTTGAAGACCGTATAGAAAGCATGCATTCTTTTTTTTATATGATCGCACTTACCTTTAGTTTGACTTTGTCCACTTCGCTGGCCTGTGCCTCTTTTATTGATGTCTAAAATACCAAGTTAATACAAGTATGAGAAAGCGTAAATTTGGGTGCTTCTACTGTCACAAAGCTAAGGACATATAGTTGACCGAAGTTAAATTCCGGTGACGCTATGTTAATGGTTTAAACAGCTACATGTTGATTGTACAAGATTGGTAATAAATTCTCAGAAATGAGTAACAAATTTATTAGAATATTTATGTCTCAACTCTAACTACATAAGCTTTTGGAGGTACGCATGGAGATCCTTCTCTAGGGTCTATATATGCATAGGTTCCAGGCGTGATTCTTAAGTCTTAACAGGCTTTTGTGATAGCTTTGTCATAAATAAATGGAATTGCTTTAATTAATTGCAAGGGGAGCAAACCAGTGACGATGCAAGTTGCAAAATAAATGCTTATCGTACAATAACTTAACACTTACTTCCCATATCCTAGTAAACTTTAAATAAATGGAATTGCTTTAATTAATTGCAAGGGGAGCAAACCAGTGACGATGCAAGTTGCAAAATAAAGGCTTATCGTTCTCGTATAATATCTTAACACTTACTTCCCTTAACTTAGTAAACGTTTGAACCGTTGAACAACTTACCTTTTGAGCAGTCTTTTTCAACGCAGTGACTTCTTGTTGCTCAGCAATTGAGGAAACCGACGATTTTCTGCTCTCAGCAGATTCCTTAGTGAGCTAAATAAACATTAAATCTAGTTTTAAATCTATTAAAATAGATTTTTTTTTCCATGGGGGGAATTTGCCCTAATCGCCACGCTGGGCAGGCGGGTTGGCGATCGCAGTATTAAGATGACTTTGTATCAGAGCGTTGCTGCTGCCCAACGTCTGTTATCCCTAAGTCGCCTTTTACGACACCCACGGGAAGATGTGGGGTGGTGATATTCTTACTCCGTCACCACACGGACAGTCAGAACAGATGGCCGCTGGGGCATAAAAGTCTTGGAGTGGCGTCCACGTACGGGAAAGAGAAGCGTGGGAAGACCCCCGACTAGGTGGACGGACGACCTTGTGAAGGTCGCTGGGAGTCGGTGGATGCGGTCTGCACGAGATCGTGCATTGTGGAAATCTATGGGGCAGGCCTATGTTCAGCAGTGGACTTCAGAAAATATATATATATATATATATATATACAGCGTCTAACCAAAGTTGACTGCCTCGTTGGTCTGGTTTGGATGTGTCACCTTCGGATCAACCGATCCCGGGTTCGATTCCGGGGTCAGGCAAGTGTTTTTGTCTAAACCAGAGGCACTTGCTCTGAGTCTGGGTATCATTTGCATTCGTGGATCACATGTTTTTTCATATAGTACTACGTAATGAAACAAAATGAAGGTCTAATCATGTTATAACAGACGATGATCCCACCAGATGAGTTGTAGCAGACGGCTCTCAGACGGAAATCATTTTCGATGTTTTTATTATCGTGCGGATGACAAGGTATTACAATAAATTTCCCTTCATAAAATTGGAAGCCCGATATAGTAATGGGTCATTTATTCGATGAAATTATGAAAAAAAGCCCTTACAAAAATCTCTTCGCTATCAATCGAAAGTTTAAAAACAATATTTAACTCTTACCTTAACAGCTTTGTTTTCTATAACAGAGCTTCGTCGACTCTCAGTCTTAACTTCTTCTTTGACCTGTTGGGGAATTAATATTTTAGACAATATATTTACGATTTATACTTAATTACAGCTACAGCAAATCCAAACGATTAACAGAAAATTACAAAAAGCGTATGAGATTCTTATATTTCACCAACCTCACTTTGAACAGATGTTCGTCTGCTTTCAGTCTATAAGAAACAAAATGGTGTACAAGATTAGCACAGAGATCAAGGACACTATTGACAAAATGGGATAATATACAAGTTGCCGGATTGCTATAAACAAAACCATTTTCTAACCCATCATTATTTACATATTGGAATGTTAGTCATGTTTATTCTGTAAAATAATGGCATAATCTAAGAACAATAATCCATCCATTAATTAATTGTGCATTTGTTTACAATGAAATTGTATATCTGTAATATTTTACGTAATCACTCGATGCTCTTATATATGACCTCATTTTTTAATGTACGAAAATTACAAAAACTCATAACATTTTTGTTGAATCGTTTTTTTTTATTCTTTTTAGTTACTTTCAAATATTTTCGGGAAGAATAACTTTTTGAGTAGAAGAATGTGCTAAACAATACCTACAATCGGTTGTAATTTAAATTGTGCGATCAACTATCTTATATATATTTCTTGTGTAATATGCATGTGGTCTATGTGTGTATCTACAACCATTAGTTAAAGGGAATCATGCACAATTCCTTTTTTTTCTAATATACCTTCTTTTCAACAAGCTGACCCTTTCTTTGTACCGTCATTGACACCTGTATTCATAAAAATATTTAATGTGTTATTATACGACAGTTTCTTCTACTTAACTACAATATTCTGTACTGCAGTGGAAAGTAGTGGCTTTCCTACAATACCGCGGTATTTTATCTGTGAGTGAATCCTAAAACCTTCTCTCTCCCTCTCCTTAATTTAATTTATTTATAATGTGACGGTATATTTTTCAATTCAACTCTGACTATTTAAAATAAAAAGATTAATATTAATCTATTAGGAATATTTACCTGCTCCTTCTCTTTCTTCTCTCGCACAGTGGGGGTAGGTGTTATCTTTTCGTATTTCTCTAGTACAGGTCTCTCATAATCGTCAACGAAATCAAGTTCCATCTGTAAATTGATAATCAGTATGAATTTCATGCCTATTTTGCCAAATAATATATTGATGATATATTGATGAAGTTTTATATAAAAGAATACTTGGTCTGCATACAACGTTTTTTCCAATTCAAAGAATAAAACGCTTGAGAAAGTCATAATACTTATTATTTGTTGGCAAACAACTTATTGAGGTCGTGCACGTGGACACTCAGATGATCTGAAAGAAGGACACAGAAAGCATAACACAAGCAACATGCGACTTTCAACCCATCACCTGTGAAACAACTCAGAATACAAAATCTTCCAAATTAACTATAATCAGGGTGTAGTAAGGTATGTGCCAGCATAACTAGATTCGTGATTATTCTTAAAAACAATTGCGGGTAGTGCTTAAAGACTGTACAAAAGATGTGACAATACAGACATGTAGAGAAAGAGAGAAGAGATAGTGGACGTCACTAAAGTGTAATATTTGAAACAGTTTTTACCCCGACGTCATTATCTTTGCCACCAGCTTTGGCTTTTTTTGCCGGGTCTGTTGTCTTCTTAACAGCTTTCTTCAGCTGGGGCCTTTCAAATTTACCACCTTGTACTACGATTGGCTCCTAAAGAATCAACGAAAGCTTTAGTTTTATCGTCGATATTATTAGTGCAATTTTCATGTGCGGGTGGGTAGTTCCGGTGCATTAGTGATTGTGCTTTTCTCAAAAGTGAAAGTGTGCTCATGCATCAGTGGACCGTCTCTTAATTATCTAGTGATCAGATCTGACATTATTTTAAAAGGAATTTTGTTGTAATTGAAATATATATATATATATATGTCGTGGATAACGATATCGTTTTATTAAGTTTCTCAATTGATTGTTAACACAGTAGTGCGGCAAACGCGGTGACGTCAGTTGTTTTGCAATGGCGGCACGTGGACAGAGTCGTAATGGAAAGTGAGGTTGGCTCGATCAGTCAGTCGACGTTGGGACACCGACCGAGACACTTCTCCGTTGCGAACCTGTCGGTTTGTCTATCTAAGTGTGTTAACTGAACATTGTTATTTATACTGTGGTTAATATTGTGAATTATAAAGTTACAAGTAATAAACCTCGTACCAAGTCAAGATGATGACGACTCTATCGCTCAGCCGTCGCTATCTCCGACATCAGAAGTGGTATGTAACTCAGTCAGCCCACGTGGAGAAAACAGTGTAGTGATAATGTGTGTACTTCTGTACGCGATGGAAATAACCGATAATGGCGATTCATTGTCACTATAAAGGAGACATTAAGCTACATGAAGATTGTTCTGAACTGAAGATCACAAGCGGCAGTCATAGTGCGGCGATTAACCAAGTGGGGATCACTTGCTTTCATTGTGATGGACAAGGACACTACGCGTCTAACTGCCCTGAGCGGAGCAGCAGGAAGGCGAGCAACAGTACTGTGGTCAGCCAGGTCAAAGAATAGTGAGTGGATCTGTAGTAAGCGCACCAGCTGCAATTTTACGTCACTCCGGTGAGCAGTTTCCATTTTATTACTCGGGTATATTGTATGGTATACGAATTTACGATAGTGTGATTTTGACCGGTGTAAGAAAATATTATTTGAGGTTCTTTTGCGTGTTTACCTGTTAATTACTTGCGATACGAAGTTTAGATTGCTGTGCTTGTTTAGCTTGACGGTTCATCGGTCTGGCGTCGTATTTTCGCCAGTTTATAGCAAAGTTTTCCAAGATTATGGAGCCATTGTATGCCTTGATTTGCATCGGTAAGGTAGCCTAAACGTGAGGCGATAGGACAGCAGATCCAGATTTCAAGCGATCGGGTTTTCGGTCGGCAACTGTGGAATGTCACAGCTGCGGTGGAATGGGTCACCCAGCATCAAATTGGCGGTGAAAGGCAAGGCAGCTAGTGCTGCCACTGCACACTTCAGCGTCAGGCTCTGCGGGGCCGCGGCCGCGGTCGGACTTAGTCTGTTTCAGGTGCGGCAGCGCCGGACATTTGGCAGCGAGATGTCCACGTGGCAACAACGTGGCAACAGCGGAGGAGCTGGCGCGGCGGTAGGCGCAGGCGGTTCGGAGCGGCGCCTGCGGCGGCGGCGAGTAACGAGAGGCATGTGGAAGCTTGCTATGTTAGCAATCCCAGCGGTGCGCTGATGAACGCTTGTGAGTCGTATCCATTTTATTCTGATTCTGGTGCAGAGTGCTCTCTCATCAAACATTGTGTTGCGCCGAAGCCAAGTGGAAAGAGTTATGAGCACCCTCAAAAATATGTTGACTGTTGTAGAAGTTAGTCCAAATATACAGTCAAGGGCGAGGTGGCTCTATGAACTATAAAGGGCGAGGTGGCCAAATATACAGTCAAGGGCGAGGTGGCTCTGTGAACTATAAAGGGCGAGGTGGCCAAATATACAGGGTTGATCACTATTGGTTCGAGCACATGGCTAAGTGCGTTCGTAAGTTTGTCTATGGTTGTATTACTTGTAAACTATCTCAATCGCAATCAGGTCGCCCACAAGCGGGACTTCATCCAATTCCTAGGATTAGTATCCCGTGGCATACTGTGCACGTTGACTTAACTGGCAAATTAAGTGGAAAAGCGATTGCAAGGAGTACGTCATAGTTTTAATTGATGCGGTCACAAAATTTGTTCCCTTGTATCATACCCTGAGAATAGATTTGGCTAGAACAATTAAATCCCTTAAATCAAGCGTCTTTAGTTGGAGCTCCAGTTAGTTATTGCAGATCTGGGACGATGCTTTGCCAACAAAGAATTTAAAGTTTTTTTGTCAGTTTCACAGTGTTTCTTTACGTTTCATAGCTACGGGTTCAAGTCGCGCTAATTGCCAAGTAGAAAGAACAATGAGCGCGTTAAAAAGTATGCTGACCGCGGTAGAAGCGTCTGATAGGTCCCGGCATTAAGCGTTGGAAGACGTGCAATTAGTTTTGAATTCCTTTGTCCACCGTGTAATACAAGCGAGTCCACTCGAGTTTCTGATAGGACGTTTAGCTAGATCATTTAACCTATTAACTTTGAATGATTCCGGACCGGCAGTAGACATATTAGTAAGAGAGCAAGCGGCCACATACATAGAAAATAGTGCCAGTTACGAAAAAGTAAAATTTGATAAAACTACAAGTTAAAGTGGTAAAGTTTGATGTTGGTAATTTAGTTTAAATTCAGAACGAAGAGAAACCAAACTAAATTAGACGCGAAATACAAGGGACCGTTAAAAATTGTGGAGTTACTTGATGGTGATCGTTATTTGCTGAAATCTTTGACCGGTAATAGAACATAAAAATACGCTCACGACTGTATAAGGAGATTCCACTAAGCAGTGTGCCCGTTGAGTTAAATTTGTCTGATGAAGATGGTGAGGAGGTTGCCTCCAACAGTAAAAAATAACACCTACCTTGGCTAGGTCGCACTACACGCACTAGTCTGTAGTCGTAACTGCAACTCTGGGAGTTGTACAGAGCGCGATGGGCAGCTAGTGGTGTGGCGGGGACCCGGGTCTCGAGAGAGACTATTTTATATGGTCCTGTGTACTGGGAGTCGTGAACTCTAGTTAAAGTGTTGGTCGTATCGCTTGGAGCGATGACGATATGGGTGACATGTGAATTGTCACTAGCTGCTGGGACAGCTGGGCCATGTGTTGTGTAATTATTACTTTAAACCTACTGTTTTAAAGTATCAGTATTGAGATTTAAAGATTATGGGCTTAGAGGAACCTTTCGTGTTAAAGTTGTTAAAATTATTTGTATGCTAACGTGATCTCTGTTAACTTGATTCTTAAGATACGATTACGGAACATTACCGTCAGGTTGGCCGAACGTGAAAATGTGCCTCAGTTGGTTATTTTGTTACAAGTACACACGAGGACGTGTGCTTCGTCAGAATGGCCGTGTCGTGGATAACGATATCGTTTTATTAAGTTTCTCAATTGATTGTTAACACAGTAGTGCGGCAAACGCGGTGACGTCAGTTGTTTTGCAATGGCGGCACGTGGACAGAGTCGTAATGGAAAGTGAGGTTGGCTCGATCAGTCAGTCGACGTTGGGACACCGACCGAGACACTTCTCCGTTGCGAACCTGTCGGTTTGTCTATCTAAGTGTGTTAACTGAACATTGTTATTTATACTGTGGTTAATATTGTGAATTATAAAGTTACAAGTAATAAACCTCGTACCAAGTCAAGATGATGACGACTCTATCGCTCAGCCGTCGCTATCTCCGACATATATATATATATATATATCGCAATGACAACGAAAAACTGATTACATATATTTATCCATTACTACACTGTTTTGTGATGCATTGTATTATTTTTTGCTTTTTGAAATAATATTCGGGATTAACCAAAAGAAAGTCCACTGCGTATGATTAGATCTAACTACTAAACCCTTTCGTTATTGTTTTCTAACTATCTCAGCGTTGCCATTTAAAACTCCCACTACTAGCTTGTTTATCCAGCTAGTTTATGTGGACTGCGTTGCAGTGTTTAAGCGTTTCGATTGTCTACCTGATCCTCATCTTCTTTTTTAACTACTGCTGGTTTTTTGACTTTCAGTTGTGCTGCCTCAGAGCCCTCCTATGAAATGTGATTTGAAAGAAGTGTAAATTTTATTTCAATCACACCAAATCTATAGATAACACATGTAAAAAAAAGTTTCGCATTTAAAAGTCAAATATTTATATCTGAAATGATTGTATATCATAAACTAATTATCGTAAATAAAATAATCATTTGAACTAGAACAATTAGAAATAGACCTTTAATTTAATTGGCTTGAATCATAAGAGACCTTCTACAGAAATAATATAGATGTGAGCTGAGGTAGTTAAAAAATAAACTAAACGTGACTGTACCGTGAGCTTTTTCTTAGCAGGTGTCTTTTGTGTAAGCTCTGCCTCTTCTGGGGCAGTTGTGCTTGTCTTAGTACGAGGCTTGGTTAGGCTGACTGCCTCCTCAGTATCCTCACCCTAGCCCCAAACAGACCAGTATTAAAAAAGGTAAACAGAGTGAGAAGGAGAATTTGAACTGATTCTACCATTACCAAAAGATTGCTCAACCGTTCTGTAACGATACCACATTTTTTTCTTTGAGATCTCATGTTAAAGTAAAATCAATTCAAGAAAATCTAGAAAACGTTCGGCATTTTCACAATGCTTTCTATAGGTGAATAAATAGACAGTGTCGTGTGTATCTGCTAAGCTAAACTAAGTCAACCGAACAAACTGTGTTTGAAAAGTGCTTCTTATTTTATTGTCTACATTAGGCATTATTTTGATACCTTTACAAGTATTAATATTCTCTTTAAAAATGCCTGTGCTGACAGTGGTAGGGTATTAGTGTTGGTTGCCTTCAATCTTGTCTGTGAATTTAAATATAACCCGTCCAGTAGTAATACTCATTAAAAATATATTTGTATTAGAATAACATTGAATTATTTTTTATGAAGAATAAACATTTTGTATACCTTCTTATCTTGGTCTTTAGGTGAAGGTCGTTTGAGTGTTTTCTCTTCAACAATTTCGGGTTTTTTAACATTGAGTTTAGCTTCAGCTTCGCCCTCCTAGATATAAAAATATTTTTGTAATAAATAAACATTAATTTGCATAATATGTAATTTGAAAAAGTCACTTATCATCAAAACAGAACGCACCGTAGGTTTAATTTCAGCCGGTGTCTTATGTGTCAGTGACACATCCTCAGGTTCTTGGCTAGGTTTGCCTGGTGTCTTCGGTTTGGACAAACTGACGCTTTCGTCAACATCCATTGGCTAAACAAATATTTAAGATTTAGTCGATTGATTTCCTATTGATTAATTATAGTAATATTTTTGTTCATAATTGACAGAATGTCCTACCTCTGGTTTATCTTTATCTTTAACAGAGCGCCTTCTGGCAGTGGCTGTCGCGGATGGAGTTTCGTCTTCCGGTTTTTTGTCATCCTAAACATATTATTTATTTAAGAGCTTATTTGTCATAATTGATAAGCAACGTGTAAGCAGAGTTAAGAGTGAAATGTGTGTACCTTCTTCTTTTTCTCTAATGGTGTCGGTGTTATTTTCTCGTATTTTTCTAGAACTGGTCTTTCGTAATCGTCGATAAACTCTTCTTCCACGACCTTGAACATAGTTAGGCATGAGTGTAATGTAAAAAATAATTATTCATAAACAAGAGACACCAAAAGTATTGTGTGGTTCAACCAACACTCCCTTTTGTCTCGAAGCCAAATTGAATGCAATTCCGATTCTTTACTAATTAATAAATATTTTTTCATATTTCACGTTGAATATGCTGAAATAGTTTTAAAATACAATTTGAAAACATTGAAAGCGAAGCGTTTCACAATTTTTGCCATGCAAGCCAAAGCTACTTACTGCTGTTACGTTTATGAGCTGCAAGTGCTGAAAATAGAATTTCGTCGCGATAGAGAATTACAGCATGAATACCAAAGAATCCTGCATTGTGTGAAATTTAGTGTGATGTTATGTTTTAAAAAGATTTTGGCGATAAAACTTATTACCCTGCACTACCAAACTGTTATGTGTGAGTGATGAATACTATATCTGTGTGTACCTCTTTTTCTTTAAGAGATGGTCGTTTTTTAGCGTCCGGTTCGTCTTTTTTCTTTGGTTTGGTTTTTGGTTTAACCTCCGGTTGTTTTTCTTCCTCCTACATTTAGAATACACAATTATATAAGGACTCAATCTCCCGGTTTGTGATTTTATCAAGTAAAATAACAAGTATTTATACCTTGTCTTTTGTGACAGACCGTTTGCGAAGGGTAGGAACTTCAGGTTCAGCTTCGTTGTTTTTAGGTTTAATTTTTCCTTTCATCACATCAACGTCGTCCTAATAAAAATATTTCATCAAGTAAGTTTTGTGGTCTGGTAAAATATTGTGATTTAGCTATTTCTACTAAGAGTTAGTTCATAAATGTTTTACCTGTGTTTCACTAGCACGTCGCTTGTCTTTAGGCGTAGGCGAAACTTTTTCGTATATTTCAAGTTGTGGTTTTTCGTAATCGTCAATGAATTCTGGCGCAGCCTATAAGATTTTAATTATTATTTAGGATATCTTTTATTATTAGTTCCGCAACGTTAATTATCATTTGATATTATGGTTACCTCATCAACTCCATTTTGTTTTTTGGTCTTAACGTTAGGAGTTGGTGTTAATTTATCGTATTTTTCAAGGTCCGGCCTTTCGTAGTCATCAACGAATTCTTCAATATCTTCCGGCTTTAAAAATAAATGTTTATTCAATTTTTTAAATAAACGTATGTAAAAAAGACAAATAGTTTTCCAAATATATTGGAGAAGAAGGGTTACCTTTTTGATTGGTTTTTTAGTTTTTGCAACTTGCGATTCCTCGAGTTTCGTTTCTTCCGGTTTAGCAGACTTTGACAGTTTAACTTTAGAAAGTTCTTCTACTGGTTCCTCAGGTTGAGGTACACCCTTTTTGATGCTAGGCCTTCTGGATTCAGTCTTTTCATCCTCAACCTATTTCATGAATTATTTACGTTAAAATCTTGAAAATAGTATACATAAAAATAGTTTATTATTTATAATATTTTAATTATTATATTAAAATACCTTTTTAGGTTCTACTTTAGGTTTCTTATCCGGGACTGGCGTAGCAACAGAGGGTTCTTCTTCACTGTCTTGTTCACTTTTAACGCTTTCGGCAATAGACGCCCTTTTACCCTAAATATGATGTTTATCATTATTATTATTTGCTATCTCCAAATGCAAATCCATTATTTAAACAACGCAAGGTGTGTCAATGTATAGTGTAATGTGTGTTTACCTTTGGTGTCTGATCTTCCTTAGATTTTTTAGTGAGCGGTGTCGGTGTAATCTTTTCGTACTTCTCCAAAACGGGTCTTTCGTAATCATCGACGAACTCGATTTCATCCTATATTTAAATACAGTTTAGCACATAAAGTTAACACAACACACACAATAGCTATCACATCATGGTTACCACAGTCCATTATAGTTGCTTTACTTTTGTATAAAAGTTTGCCTACCGTTATTACTATACATTTTCTACAGACTATTACTACAATGAAACACAATTTCCAGCCATAATAATGTTGTCTACTAAAAGACGTCGAAAATATTTGGAAAAATTGACCATTATAACAAACTCAAAGTTACTCTTCTGCAACGAAATTGTATTGCTTCTGTTTTCTATGTTCCAGCTTTGTACATAGCAGTGCAAAAAGAAACACTCGGTACTTACCTCATCTTTTTTGGCAACAACCTTCTTTTTGACAACCTTTTTCTTTACTTCTGTGGTCTTTTTGCTATCTTCCTTTTTCTCTTCAACTGGTTCTTCTTTCGGTTTGACAGATTTGAGCTTCGGAAGGCCTTCAATCTTTTTCTCTGGTTCAGCTTCAGGTTTTTTCTTCTGTTCAAGTTTCTCCAGAAGTGCCTTCTTTTCTTCTTCAGTTTTAGCCGTTTTCTTTTCGAGTATCTTTTTAGTTTCTTCAGCTTCTAGTTCAGCTTTTTTTATTTCTGCCTTAGTTTCAATTTTTTTAGCGTCAACCTTCGATTCGGTTTTGCTAGCCTCAATCGTGACTTCATTATTTTGTTCAATCCTTATCTCCTCCTTCTTTGACATTCTTCTGGTAGTTTTCTTAGATTGTTCTAGTTTTTGTTCATCTTCTTTCTTTTTAATCTCTTCCTGCTGTTTACAATAAGAAAGGTTTAAAATATAGAACTTAAGAGTTTTCTACAAATATAGAAAACATTTTAGGTAATGAAATTGAGTTTTTAATCCAGCTTCAACACGTAACAATATGTGGAACAATACATAACAATGTCTGTTAAAAGTTCGTAGAATCATGGACCACACTTATTATAATTTTATGTTGTTGTTTTAAAATAACTAACTTACCTTCTTTCTTTCATCTACGTGGTTCTCTTCAATCACGGATTTTTCTTCAACGATTGACATTTCTTCTTCGGATTCTTCCATGACAGTTGTTTCTTCATCCTCCTCCTCTTTCTTCTTTTTCTAAATAAATTCGAGTAAATAATATTTAAATCATTTCAATGTTATCCCGTCCAGTGATAAGAGCATATAATGTCAAGGAAATAATTCTTATGTATTGTTGCTGGTTGGATTATTGGGATTCACTTTTACTGTTACAATTTCAGATATTACGAATATCAAGACAATGTTTCGAAAAATAAATTCTAAACCTTATATTGTCTATGGCGGCGTGAAATAGCCTGTGCAATCAAATTTATAACAGTACAATACGATAGGATTATTTTCTTAACTCGTTAATTTTTCTAAATTCTTATTTACCTTTTCCTCAACTAATGTCAAGTCTGCGCTAGACTCATCTTCACCAAATTCATTCTTGATTACGACCCTGTAGTTAGCGACGTACTTTGATGTCACTTTTCTGATAATCAGCCTAGCATTTGTCCCGTCAAACGAAGTGTTCACCTCTGACGAATCTCTTATTACTGTCGAGTTCTTATACCACGTACATCTACATGATTGGTCTGATGTTTTGAGAACAGCTAAAAATTCAGCCTCCTCGTTTTCTTTCCTAGCCTGTGAATAGATAAATATTTTGTCAAAGTTCATGATTGTTAACTTATCACTAGATTGTTAGCATCCTTTGTCGCAAATTCTAAAAAAAACAAATCAGTACTATCTCCTTACCACACTTCTAAAGTGCTTGATGATTTGTGGTTTTTCTCCTTTTTCTTCTGGTATTTCCGTGATTTCTACCTGTTGTGAAGTGGCCTCACCTTTCTCGTTCTTGGCCACGAGTTTATATGAACCCTTGTCATGTTGTGAAACATTTGATATTTCCAATTTAACTGTGAATTCTCCCTGGTGAACAAGAGTAATAACAAATATTATGTAACATGTTGCCATTAAAATAATAATTATGCGATTCCAATAAGACTAATTATAAATGTAAACTTACTTCTCTAAGAGGCTCAATAAGCACAGTATGCCTGGAGTCCTCTTTGACAGCGCTGGCCTCCTTGAACCAAGTGCACTGGGGTGCAAATTTACTTAATACTTTACATTCAACAATAACAGTCTTCTTCTTTACTATCTTAATGATCTTTGGTTTTTCTTTGATAACTGGAATGACTGTAAACAGAAATAGTTTTGTTAGCACGAAATTTTGAAGTATCTTAATTATTTGTTTTCTTTTGTCAGATCTGACGGCCCCCTCAGGACGAAATGGGGTGGACGAAACTATGTATTCTAAATCATTCACCACACGAAAAATGGAAATGATAAGGCCGAAAACCCGGCCGCAAGAGAAGGAAAACTTGGCGCAAAACCCTATTCCAACCCATCTGGCCAGCGTGGCATAGTTGGCTAATTACACTCCATGTAGTTGGAGGAGGCCCGACTCAGCAGTAAGTCATTTATGGGCTGAGAAGAAGAAGAAGAATTAAATTATTAATTGACTGACATAATATCGGAAGAGCAACATTATAGTCTCTTTAATGAAATCATAACTAAACTTACTTTCAATATTGAGCGTAAGATTTGCATTGAGCTCTCCAAGTTCATTTTTAATATTGCATTTATATAATCCGGAGTCTTCGATACCAGGATCGATAAGTTCTAATATGATGGTGTAAATGTCCTCCTTAACTTCGATTCTGGTCTTGATTTTCGACGAGTCCCTGATTTCTTTACCTTCATGGTACCACACGATTGTCGGTCTTGGGCTAGCTTTTACTTTGCATCCCATTGTAACTAGTTTACCATTATCCTTTGACTGAATTGTGGGCTTTTCAACAAATGTTGGACCTTCACCTTCTGGCTCCGGTTCAGCCTCAATATTCAGATTCAAATTAGCATTGCTTTCACCAAATTCGTTTTTGACGTGACAGCGGTAAGCGCCACCATCCGCTGCCGTCGGGTTTGTCAAAAGCAATGACAACTCATAAACATCTTCACCCATTTCGGATGATTTAATTTCAATTTTACTGCTAGCTTTGATGACCGTCGTGCCTCTGTACCATGTGACTTCGGCCGCCGGTTTCGCTTTGCAGACACAACGCATTGTAATGAGTGTGCCATCTTCGTTGGGAATGATTCGAGGTTTCTCAATAAATGACGGGGCGAAACCATTCTCGTCATCCCCACCTGAAGTTCAGATAGGTTTTATTACAACACTTACGAGCTTTTAACATAGTTTCATGCAAAAAAGCTTGAAGCTTTAACATGCTGATGCTACTGTATGCGTACATGATTAAATTTTAAAGTATGATATATATGATCCGGTTTTACCTTGGAAATTGAGAGCAATATTGGCATTGCTCTCACCAAACAAGTTGAAGGCGTTACACCTATAATTTCCACCGTCTTCCCTTGTCGGGCCTAAAATTTCTAACGTTAAATTAAATGTATCTTTTCCAGTAGCTTTTCTGGACATCTTCATTTTAGCACCGTCCCTAATTTCTTTGTCACCGTGAAACCAAGTAATATCTGGAACTGGGTACGCTTCTAGTATACATTCCATAATGAGTACCTCTCCCTCCTGTCTAATAGTTGGCTTTTTAGGGAATCTAGGTGCTTTACCGTCGGGTATTCTGTTTAAAAAATAAAACGTTTAAATTTAACCTCAAACCAATAAGTATGTTATCAAAAGTAAATTTTGAGTTCATTCTTACTTAGGCTTGTCTCCTCCTTCGAAGTTAAGATTAATTTTCGCTACGCCTTCACCATGTTTGTTTTTCGCTACTGCCCTATATTCTCCTTTGTCCGAATTCTCTACGCCTAAAATTTCGAGTCGCGCCATGTGGTATAGTGTTTGGTCCTCGTCCAGCGTGATTTTGTATCGACTACTTTCTTTTATCATCTTTTTTCCATGGTACCTGGCATCGAGTTCGAGGGTTAATTTATTGTTCACGTTAAAAAAATAAACTGACTTTTGTTTTGCATCTTACCATGTGATGCTTGGTTTCGGTTTGCCAACGCATCGACATTCGAATGTAATTTTGGTACCATCATCCGATTGCCTGATGACTGGTCGCTCCGTAAATGTCGGTTTGATAAAGTCTTCAGGCACGGGCGCTTCGTCGCCTAATTTAGCATCAATTCATACATTATTATGAGTAATAGTAACTTTTGTGTACGAAGAGTTGCAGCTCTCTTGTCGATTTCACATATCAAATTTAAGATGTTTTCTTGTGATGTATTACGCAGCCAAGTTCAGTAGTTAATCGAGGTATGTATAAGGAAATAGATAATGGTAATTGAATAGAATACATAAATAAAATTTTAAATATACTTGTATACGTTTTGTTGTTCATTCTAGTTCAGTTCTAACAAACGGTACGCATGACAGTTGCTGTGTTATTATGTTAATTGTGCAATTGCTAAAGCAGAGAATTGCTGTAACTAACTACAAAAATAAAATCGGGAAAATATTAATAATGTTAATAGAAGCACATTTGGCGTAATATGTGAGATAATATGACAGTGGTATAGATAAACATATGAAAGACTCGAAAATTGTTAGGTTAATGGTAATTGAAGGTAGTTATAGTAAATTCTGTTGAGTGTATTATGTTTAGTGTAAGAATTATGTTAGTGATGTGTGTAGTATTGTAGGTGTATTGTGTAAGAAGGAAAAACATGAAGGTAATTAAGAAAACATCTTAAACTGTAATATATACTGAACTTTTATAACATCTAGTGTATTATGTAAAGTAACTGACATCCTGAGGGAATTAGTTGATGATTACACAAGCTTTGCTGCAATATCTACGTTTACAATGAAACACATATATCTATTACAATTAAAGGATTAGATACACACGATAAAACATCTAAGGTTAAAACTTGAAGCGTACTTATAACAATAGGTATATCTCTTTTAATTTGTTCGTTTATTTTGTTTTTTATTCTTCATAGTCTCTCTTCATTTATTTGTTTTAACGTTGTCTTTTATCTTATCTTTATTAGAATAAAAATGAAATTTTACTTACTGTCGAAGTTCAAACTGATTGTGGCGTTACTTTCGCCGAGTTCATTCTTAGCCGTTACCCTGTATTTTCCAGCGTCTTCTACAGTAACATTATTAATTTCCAAGGAAGCATAATACGACTTTGCTTCCTTGCTTACTGTGAGCTGTAAAAACAAAACAAGTACCATTAATATTATGACACACATCTCTGCAGTTCAAAACGTTGGATATACAATGATAATGATTATAACCACGATGCACGTAATGTTTTTAATTTCAAGAAAAACTCTACAGGTAAAAATCGTAGATTGAAGTTAAGCTAGAGATTTGTAACGATCCTTATGAATAGTTAAAAAATAAGAAGATAATTAAGTTTACGACACAAATGGATACGAATGTCACTCATGTGAACCCACGAATTATTGATAGTTAGTATGAAAATATTTTATTGATAATCGTTTAGAGAAGTCAATTAAAAAAAACCGGGAATGTTATAATCTTTCTAAGATATGAGGTGTCTGAAAGTAAACAGTATTAATTTTAGCAGACTCGGAGAGAATTGATACTCTAATTATGATTCACTGCCTACCTTGAACATAATTTGTCGTGAATGTATGTTGTAGATATTTCTAAAAGTACTCCATCTTGACAGTAATATTAAGCTTGGTCAAAATTAAATTTAGAAATAACAGTATTTCTTTCTCTAATCAAAAAGATACAACTCTCTATAACTGTAGACGCTGTTATTAATAAATGTATATGGGACAAAAGGTCATCGTGCGGGACAGTCTTCACCTGGTGGCGTCAGTAGCCAAATGGAACGAGGTCAAGGTCACTTCTAAGTACTACTAAAATTGGGTCACATACGCTAATGACTTTTATTTTTGCTTTCACCTCCACAATGTCATTTGTCTAAATTTGTTGTGTGTCATTGCTACATTCTTTACTGTGCTAAGTTTCAGTATCATCACATCAATCATTTCATCCCAATGTCAGTCAACATGAGTCAATTTTGAATACGTTCTGGGTTTCTGACATGACTGCAGGCGTACGACATTCGGAACATTTTTCGGAGGTGACCTAAGATTTGCTTCAACTACTCTCTACGTCCCTATTTTTAAGGAATCCCTAACTAGTACAGTGGCTATCCTCTAGCATTACTATTATTTTCTTCTATATGTTTATTATCTTTACCGGTAATATTTGGGAGTAGATTATTCTTATATCTCAGTAACCAAGAAATACATATCCTAGATTTAAGGAACAGACGCTTTAGGGAGAAATTGTATTTTTTCTGAACCAACTTTTAGGCGCCGTCCTATTGCCATCGCTCGTGCGATGTCGCGATGCGTTTTTATCGTGCGATGAAACCGATTGCGCGATGAGAAAACTTTTGTCCTATTACGGTCGTGCGATGGTAAATAATAATTTTGTAAGTTTTATCAATCAATAATAATATTGTAAGTCCTGTTTTTATGGTCTTCACTCCATTTATTCCAAACAATGGGACGAGCACGCATTTTATTAATTAAGTTCTCTTCAAATATCATCTTACGAATCCATGGAATAGAACCATATGATATTTAGTGGATATCAGAGTATTTGAACACACGATCGTCCGATTAATACGATGCGTTTAAACAATTTGGTCGCATCGCATTTTCGCACGACCTTCAATAGGACATTCAGTAGAAATCAGTATGTTTGATCGCACGGTCGCACGATAATTTTTGTCGGACGGACGCATCAACGCGCGAGCTATGGCAAGAGGACGGCGCCTTAATAACTAAATATGAACTTAACTAAAAACCAACAAATTCGCTGGCGTTATTATTTTCTTATAGTTCAAGAAAGTAATCCCAGTTATACACTATTTATACTAGTTATAACTATTAGGGCACGTTTAGGTCGAAATAAATAAAAATAGTGTTGTTTCTTCTCCTCATTATTTTAAATAGATTCCCTAAATTAAATTTTTGTTAATTCCTGTATATTTCTGTGTGCTTTTTCTTAACTGCTACTACTAAATATACTTCAACACGTGTATAGAGCTAAGATATATTTTGCAATCTCCGTTCTTTCCACCGTTCCTTGACTACCAACCTTATGTCTGGATCCCGGCTTAACTTCCACACCGCTGTGGAACCAGGTGACGCTGGGCAGGGGCTCAGCTTCAATGCGGCACTCGAATATGAGCCGCTTGCCATCATCCTCCTGCCTGATGGCTGGCTTGCGCGCGAACGTTGGCGCTTTACCGTCCACTTGTCTGAAAAGAACACTTATAATCAGTGGTTTTCTGTTTATACTACAAGAAAATAGAACAAACTTTTTTTTATCAGGGATTTGAATGCCTTTGACTCTAGGCTTCTGTGATGGAAAGCAACGCCAGGGTCTAAGATGGAGCAAGCAATTCAAGGAAATGCCCTGTCAGGCACCGGCTCACACTTACGCACCACGAAATACAGTAAAACTGCTTGGTGCCGGACTCAGATGTGAATGTGGTAGCTAGCCGGGCGACCAATAAATCCTACCACATTTTGACGACAAATGTAAATAAGAAAGGATTTTGAATTACGTATGAAGGGCTGTGTGTGTTATTGTATGTATGTAGGAATAAGAACCTAAACTACTAGATGCACGGTTTAGTTATAATAGGCCTAATAAACAATCATCAATATGACCATTCGCTTTTACTGATTTGGTTTGTTGTTTGGCATGGACTATAATTTACGAACTCAAAAATATAAACAGACGTTATATAATTTCGATGGGCACAAGAATGTGATAAATTAACAACGATTTGAAGTGCCTGTATCTTAGTTATAGTCGGTTTTTTTAACGCAAATGAGGGCACGCTTTGTAAAGGACTAGATTAACAAAAACGTCAACCACATATAGGTATGTTGAATACGTCAAGATTTCTGTCAAACAACTAAACCGATTACGATAATTTTTAAGGGACCAATCTAGAGGCAATAACATCGACTAAAAAGCCACTAGAGAATACGATTCTGTTAATAAATCACCGAGCTATGCGGTAACAAATATTTAAAAAAAACACAACCGATTTGAGAAATAAAAATATACTCACTTCTGTTTTTCTTCATCGGCGGCTGAAAAATAAAAATAACATATTAGATTGTACAACTTAATTTTTATGTCGTAGCAAAAATAGTATGAGCAGCCCCCAGTATACCCAGCAAACAGCTGACGTCAGTGGTCGGGGTCCAACAATTTTTGTTTACGTTGGTTGCAAACTTATGGTAAAATCATCATCATCAGCCAAAAGACGACTGCTGGATTTAAGCCTCCCTTAAGTATTTACCTGACCACGTTCGGCTCATCTATATTAACAATAGAAGCATTCAGTTGAGCGATCGACTGCTGCGCAGCATGTCGCGGGTTCTGGGTCTGGGTGTTTTCATTCTATAACATGTATGTATTTACAAAAAAATGTATATAAGTAGTTTATCATCCATCTCGTTACTGTAACACGAGCATTAAGTTGCTTAGCTTGGGACGAGATGGCGTTGTGTGAAATGTCCAAGGATATTTTATTTGCGATATTGTATAAAACTAAAACGCGGTGTTAAAATTTACAGATGACTGTAACTTAACAAAACGTCAATGTCATCATCATTTAAAAACCCAAACTTATTACTCCTATCAAAAATATTAGTTATAATAATTGTAGTTGCAGTTTCACGACTGACGTGTACAGATACCGAAATGTAAATGCAATGGGTTGTATTTAGCATTTAGCACATCGGCCATTTTCCTATTACTTTAACACCAACCAGACATAAACAAACACGACTGAAATTAAATAAACGTGGCTATTACTAAATTTAGCTTGAATAGGTATCATTGAAATGAAACCATAGACCAGAAGTCTCTCGGTAATAGATGAGATATTGCCATTAAAATCGACGTTTGTGATGTTATTGACCCTATTAAGTCTATCCGCTGCTGAGTCGTGCCTCCTCCAATTACATGGAGGGTTCGGTATGAAGTTTACATTCTTTTGCTACTAGGTTTGTGCCTTTGTCATTTCCTTTTGTCGGTTTTACGACACCCTCAGGATGGAACTGGTCTGTGAGACATGGCTCATTCTGTTAATATTTAGATCAAACTAGAACTGTCCGGAGGGTAAGCGATTTAAACCGCTGTTTGTTTAAACACAAATTAACAGAACGTAATGTTTATCAGTATTAAACAAACAAAAGTCACTCAAAATGTATAAAAATAAAGTTGGAAATTGATTGAGATGTTGTTATAAACAGCTAAGGACTTTCTGAGAAGTCTATGCTGTGTTGCGTTAAGTTGGTCATCATTATCATCACCACTTCGACAAAAGACGTCCACTGCTGGACAAAGGCTTCCAACAAGGATCACCACGTAGGCTGGTCTTTTTTTCTTTTTGTTTTCGCTGGGGAAATGCTTTAAGCATACCAAAGCCCCCCGGGGGAGAGGTCGGTCATTATTTGGGACTCCGGCAAGGGTCGTCTACCCAAGAGTCGTCTACCCACTAAAACCCCAGCGGTATATCCTCACACGGCGTGCTTGGGGCGCCACGGGTTCGCGCAAGCGCAGTCAACAGTGACGCCCCGGCGTGGTGCCGCAACGCGGGCAAGCGACTATCAGAGAGGGCATCCCGGGGAACTGGGACCGAGGCCCTCTCAGTCAACGAGGCCTTTGTTGGTGGCGGGAGGCACTCAAGCCCCCTCACCACGACAAGGTGGCAGCACAGTCGAGGGGGACGTAGGCCGGTCTTTTTTTTTCTTTTTGTTTTCGCTGGGGAAAATCTTTATGCATACCACCGCCCCCCGGGGGAGAGGTCGGTGATTATGTGGGACTCCCGGGACAGAACCCGTTTACCCACTAAAACCCCAGCGGTATACCCTCACACGGCGTGCTTGGGGCGCCACAGGTTCGCGCAAGCGCAGTCAACAGTGACGCCCCGGCGTGGTGCCCGCTGGGACCCCCTCTCAGTCAACGAGGCCTTTGCCGGTGGCGGGAGGCACTCAAGCCCCCTCACCACGACAAGGTGGCAGCACAGTCGAGGGGGACGTAGGCCGGCCTTGAGCCAGCCACATTCATCGTTTTCCAGCACTGCGCCTTTAACCTAGTAATATTGGCAAATCGCATTTCGTTGGCTTAAAACCGTTTCCAACGTTTTACCAAACATTGGGTTTATTGGCGTGCAGACTGTAGACGACGAATATTCCTGTCCATGACTAATGCTCCTATTTACGTGGATATTTTTATTGGCTCAGTATTGAGTTACCGATATTGTAGACAAATGTTGGGGATGTTACGTGTTTTCTACGTCAGACGCTAACATTGATCACGGATATTATTAAGCTTTGCGTAGTATAGAATAAAATGTATTAGAGCTTTCCGTGTGGCGACGGATTAAGAATACATAGTGTCGCCATCCCTTTCCATCCTGAGGGTGTCGACAAGGTGTTGACGACAGCAGCTGACAAAAGGATATTATAAGGCTGATAACCTAGGCGCAAGAGAAGGAAAATTTGATACGAAACCCTGTGCAAATCCGCCTGGTCAGCGAGGCACAGTTGACTAATTACCCTCCTTGTAGTTGGAGGAGACCCGCCCCAGCTGTGGGTCATTTATGGGCTGAGAAGAAGTAGATTATTAAGCTTAGCTTTTGCATTTTAGCCGTACCTATAGAATAAAATGCAGCGATATCCATTTGATATTCCTTATAGTTTTAGTTATGCACGCCACGCAAATTGAAAATAAACACTTATTTTACATTATTTGGGCCTCCTCTAAATACATGGAGGGTAATTAGCCTACTATGCCAAGCTGGCCAGATTGGTTGGCACAAAGTTTCGTATCAAGTTTTCTTTCTCTTGCAGCTAGGTTATCGGCCTTGTTATTTCCTTTTGTAGCTATTACGACACCCTCTGGATGGAATGGGGTGGTGACACTATGTATTCTAAATCTGTTAATCAGTTAATCTAAATCCTGTTTAACAAACACAAAATTCACGGACACAAAGACACCCAAACTCAAAGCAAGTGCCACTGGTTTACACAAACACACTTGCACGTCCCCCCGTGACCCAAAAGCGGCACTTCCAACCCCTTTTTTGACCCGGGGTAAAATCCTTTAAGGAGTATCCCCGCCAACCTGGGGATGGCCAACAGGGGGTGTGTGGGAGTCCCCTCCGCCTCAGTGACGAGACGGAGGTATACCCACTAAACGTCCCCGGGGCGTACCGTCCCACGCGTGTTACCCCGTGGGCCCGGTCCCGGGTTCTATTCCGGGGTCGGGCAAGTGTCTTTGTCTAAACCAGAGGCACATGCTCCGAGTCTGGGTGTCATTTGTGTTCGTGAATTACATGTTTGTAAACTGCTCCAGCAACACAGGTTCTATACCTAGTGAAGGGGTTTCGTTTAATGTAAAGAAAAAAGTCACAAATTATGTAATGTTGGGCGGTGTCAAGCAGTACTTACGGCTGAAGTTAAGATTGATGGACGCGGCCACCTCGCCCATCTTGTTCTTGGCCTTAACTTTGTACAGCCCCGCGTCAGTTTCTATTACGTCGTCCAGTTCAAGCACCACCAGGAATTTGTTGGTGGCGATGCTTTGGATCCTGAAACAATAATTGAGGTTCTGAGAAGATCGACATATGACTTACTTATCTGTAACCTAGTCTACAGATTGGCGGCCTGAAGGAAACATAGGAAACAAACCCATAGTCGCCTCTTACGACACCCTCAAGATAGTGTGGGTTAGTGACAATGTGTATACCAAATCAATCACCACACAGAAATTAAAATATTTAATTTTTTCAACAACACTTTTTAACATTTCTTGCTACGTGGCTACGAGATTCCTACGTGACAATGGCTCACTCGTAGCAATATGGCGTTGACTTACGCGCGTTTGCTACAAAAGAGCGTTTTTACGTTTGTTTGGACCCTTCTTATAATTTGAGCAGGCGCTAATATGCAGGAGGTCATCCTATAGACTGAGTAGTAGTATAATAGTATATACTAGTGGCCCGCCCCGGCTTCGCCCGTGCAAAGCGGGGGTGGGTTATACATATAAACCTTCCCCTTGAATCACTATCTATTATAAAAAACCGCTTCAAAATCCGTTGCGTAGTTTTAAAGATTTATGCATACATAGGGACGGACAGAAGAATGCGACTTTGTTTTATACTATGTAGTGATAGTGATAGTGATTATTACTTAAAAAAATCCTACTAATGTTATAAACCCCAAAGTTTGTAGGTATGGATGGATGGACGGCCTTACATCTATAGGTGGGATTATCTACCTATGTACGTATGGAACACTTTCCAAAAGCAGCAAACATTATAGTGAGCGTGAGAGTTATGTGCCATAAACACCCAAGTCACAATTGTATTGTAACCAATTTTTGGTTTGTTCTGTGTTTTTCTGATTAAATGTGTTTTCTTTCTTTCTTTCTTTCTGTTACTCTTTCACGTAAATACTACTGAATGGATTTTAATGAACCTTTACAATAATATAACTTGTACATCAGAATAATACATAGAGCTATAATTAGCAGCACAGAGGCTATAAATTATAAATATATATTGTGAATTATCCAATTTAAAACAATACTAGCGACCCGCCCGGCTTCGCACGGGTGCAATGAAGAATCTCTACATTTATTAGTGTTTCTCTACAATATTATGGATGTATTATATTATAAACCTTCCTCTTGAATCTCTCTATCTATTAAAAAAACTGCTTCAAAATCCGTCGCGTAGTTTTAAAGATTTAAGCATGCATTGGGACGGACAGACGACAGCGACTTTGTTTTATAATATGTAGTGATGATGATAGTGAAGTGTCAAATAATCGCGGGTGAAACCGTGGAGCGCAGCTAATAGTCTTATAGTTTGGCGGTGAGTGAGGGATTTAGGGCCTCCGCGCATTATGCGGCCAGGCCGCACGGCCAAGTCGCTGCGGCCAACTAATTCTTCTACGATGTATATAGCTGCGCGCAAACGCGGCCAGGCCGCGCGGCCAAGTTTTGGTCGCACGGCCAACGAAAAACATCGCCTCACATACGCGGCCTATTGGCCGCCGCGACCAATCCGCGCATTATGCGGCCAGGCCGCCTAAATGCGCGGGGGCCCTTAGAATACTAAATATAAAGACACCACGCTGTTCTTGTGGGTATCGTAAAAGGTGCTAATAAAAACTAGATATACATAAAAACGCCTCTCTGTACAGTAGTACAATACAATGACTTGGGGTTTCTCAAAGTCGCCTTGTTGGTAAATGGTTGGTAAATTTTGGGTCGGAAAGTATCTTTGTGTAAGGCAGAGGCACTTGCTCCAGATCTATTACGACTACTACAACTCAGTTCATAAATGACCCGACTGCTGAATCAGCCGTCCGGCAACTACATTATAATAAATATAAATATCCTTGGACATTTCACACAACGCCATCTCAATTCGCGTCCCAAGCTAAGCAACTTAATGCTTGTGTTATGGTAACGAGATGGATGATAAAAGTCTAGTGGTTAGATGTGCCGCCTTTGGATCAACGGGTCCCGGGTTCGATTCCGGGGTCGGGCAAGTGTCTTTGTCTAAACCAGAGGCACTGGCTCGGAGTCTGGGTGTCATTTCTATCTATAATATGTATGTATTTACAAAAAAAAATGTATATAAGTAGTTTATCATCCATCTCGTTACCATAACACAAGCATTAAGTTGCTTAACTTGGGACGAGATGGCGTTGTGTGAAATGTCCAATGATATTTATTTATTTATTATTTATTTATATATATATATTGTTGTAAATACATACATATTATAGATAGAAAACACCCAGACACGGAACAAATACTTGTAGGTTGTATTAATGTAGGTATTTGCGGGAATCGAACCCGCGAATATTACTACTCAGTCCATAAAGCTCAGTCTGGGTGTCTTTTGTGTTTGTGACTTTCATGTTTGTTAATTCCGCGATACTGGTTATACCCAGAGCAGAAGTTCCGAAAAGGAAAAGAAAGAAATGACCCACTGCTGAGTCGGGCCACCTCCAATCACACGTGGGCACAGGGTTTCGTTTCAAGTTTTCCTTCTCTTACCGTTAGGTTCTCGGCCTTCTCATTTCCTTTTGTCGGCTCTTACGACACCCTCAGGATAGACTCGGGTGGTGACACTGTGTGTTCTTAATCCGTCACCACACGGAATACATAATAAAGTTCAGTTTAATTAACAAGACAAATAAACCAGTTTTTTTCATTCTTTTCTTTTTATTCTTTTAAATTCAAACTCAAACTCAAAATGAACTTTATTTACGTAGGTTTTATCACAAAACTCTTATATATCGTCATATTTACAGTTACCATTATCATCATCTTACGACCCCTGTCCCACGCTAGATGGTAGTCTCCATACACACCTATCAGTCGTCATATCTACAGTCACACCTTTCATACACAATTTCTCATGCTTACAAATCCCTCCATCTCTCTTGATCTTCCACAACCCTTACGTCCATCCACATTCATGCTGAAACTACCACCGGTTCGGAATACTGCTCTACAGAGAAAACGAAACCTCTGCACTATGTATAACCTGTGTCGCAGGGGCAGTTTACAAACATGTAATTCACGAACACAAATGACACCGAGACTCACAGCAAGTGCCTCTGGTTTAGACAAAGACACTGGCCCGACCCCGGAATCAAACCTCGGACCCGTTGATCCAAAGGCGGCACACCTAAACCCTAGACCAACGAGGCAGTCAGTAAATAACATTAGTGTGATAGTTTAAAAACCGTCAGTTAACACTAATTCCCAGTTATAAGGTCAGTGACTAAAATAACCACGACTGGCCGAGATACACTGAAGCAGACTATCCAGCTGACGGGATTTCACTGGTTCAATCTCTTTCACTGTATCGCAACAATATAAATTATTGTTTTTAATTAAAATGGATTTAATTAAAAACAATCATTTAAAGTAATTGAAATTAAATCGCGTGTATATTACATATTTTGCATTATTCAATTCCCAACGTTTCGAATGCTTTTCAGCAGTCGTGGTCATAGGAGAGACTAGATGACAGTATTTAAAAGCACAGAGAAACAGTTAAATCTACCGTCTATAATTTTGTTTTATTGATAACGTTCCCTGTGCACGCACAAATCGCTCATGGTGTTTAGAGGTCTTGCAGATGAGTGTTGACTTAGATTTGATTAATTTTATGACTGCATCCCAAGCAGGTGGTACCTGTCAACCATAATCTCTATTGAAATTTGGTTGCTTTTTAATCCGAATAGCCTGGCGGATCATTCTTGGAATGTTATGATTTTCCTTGGCAAGGATTTGAGGCCTATCAAAGTGAACAAGACCAACCACTTCGGTTGGTCTTGTTGAATGTGTGCTCACAAACTGCAGACTTGGTCGAGCGTCTGATTTCATGTCAGCTAGTTATATGTTCTTTTATGGGGATACCGACTTCTCTTTGTTTGCATAATTTACGATAATCCCCACTCACAGTCAAGTTACACACCGGGGTGGGGGTTGCGCGGTGTGGGGGTTGCGCGGGGTGGGGGTTGCGCGGGGTGGGGGTTGCGCGGGGTGGGCGTTGCGCGGGGAAGGGGGTTGCGCGGGGGATGGTTAATTATTTCGCAAAACAACGTTTGTCGGGACAGCTAGTTTAATATATAAATGAAACCAGTATTTATAGGTGTTTCCAGAAATATAGTATTGAAAGTATTAAACTAATCAGATTATTTAGTTTAACTGTCCCTGTCTAACCTTCACCTCTTGTTTATTCAGTCCAGGGCCAGCAATTTAGTAAAGGTATGCCAAGACTGACCGCTGTTTATGTAAACGTGGTTCTGTTTATTTTATTTCTAGGGAATCATGTTGGCACAAGGTTATTTCTGATGGAACATGCTAAGTGATTGCTTTGCGGTTAATATTCGGGTTTAAAAGTAAACTCTGTGCTATTTGTGAAGTTACTTTATATCACGTAGATAGTAGTGTTTGTTATAAACCACCGGCTTACTACTACTCAGCCCATAAATGACCCACTGCTGAGTCGGGCCTCCTCCTATCACAGGGAGGGACATTAGCCTACTGTGCCACGATGGCGTCTAGACATCGTGGCACAGGTAGGCACAGGGTTTCCTGCAAGTTTTCCCGCTCTTGCGGCTAGTTTCAGCCTTATCACTTCCTTTCGTCGGCTCTTTTTTTTTTTTACACACAACGCCGTCTCGTCCCAAGCTTACTTAATGCTTGTGTTATGGTAACGAGATGGATGATAAACTACTCGTATACATTTTTTTCATAGATAGAAAACACCCAGACCCGGAACAAAGACTTGTAGGTCGTACAAATATTTCTTCCGTGCGGGAATCGAACCCGCGACATGCTGCGCAGCAGTCGATCGCTCAACCAGTGCGCCAACCGTGTCGTCGAACCACGCCTAAATCAATATATAACCAATTTTACATTCTATTTAATTCGATACCACGAATGCCGCCGTCTCCAATCAAAATCATTAAGTTTCAGCAAACTCAATTGGCTACCTTCCTGGTCTTAACACTAAGCAAGCGTAGCTACGTAGTGTACTCGTAAGCCAGAAAAAATATTTACTGAGTGATCCATATTAAAGTGCATTTAAATTAATAGTATAATAATAAATAACCGACTCAGTCATTTCTTTCTAGAAAAATATTTAGATCTGACCTGAAAATAGACGCATAACTGTCCGACTTCAAAGCTGACAAAGAAGCGTATCTCTCATTTTTATAGCCGACAATATTGTTTTAAATCTTCAAACGTTTGATGACATCATCAGCTTGACCCATAAATGACCCACTGTTGAGTCAGGCATCCAATTTAGGGGCCAATTAGCCTATCGTACCACGCTGGCCAGACTATCTGGTGTGGGGTGTGGAATTAAAAGGGAGATATGGGGATACTCCATGTGTTAGAATACTTAGTTTCGCTACCCTAATTCGTCCTGCGGTGGTGGTAAGAGCCGACAAAGGGCCGAAATCATAGCCGCAAGAGAAGAAAAAGTCGATACGAAACTCTATGCCAACCCGTCTAACTAGCGCGGTACCAAAGGCTAATTTTAAAATATAAAATAACTAGCTGACCCGGCGAACTTTGTTCCGCATTATAAATATTTAAAACAAAAAGAGAGTTGGACATAGGATACCTGAGTTTTTTATCCCGTCCGTATAAAACCTACTTTAACAAAACGCAACTGACAGCGAAACGTTATGTTGTCTATAGTTTAATATGGCCGAAAATTTGACAATTAGAAATTTTGAATTCAACTTGTTTATATTGTTGTAATTCACATAATATCTTTATAACTTCTAGCCTATGTGTTATTCTGATGTATAAGCTATATTATTGTAAAGTTTCATTAAAATCCATTCAGTAGTTTTTACGTGAAAGAGTAACAAACATCCATCCATCCATCCATCCATCCATCCATACTTACAAACTTTCACGTTTATAGTATTAAGTAAGAAATATCCTTGGACATTTCACACAACGCCATCTCGTCCCAAGCTAAGCAACTTAATGCTTGTGTTATGGTAACGAGATGGATGATAAACTACCAATATTTTTTATTTTGTAAATACATACATATTATACATAGAAATGACACCCACACTCCGAGCCAGTGCCTCTGGTTTAGACAAAGACACTTGCCCGACCCCGGACCGAACCCGGGACCCGTTGATCCGGCACATCTAACCACTAGACCAACGAGGCACTTCCCTGTGAATGGAGGACTAGGCAGTTGGTCTTTTATGGGCTTCGAAATATCTCGCTTCCAATTCTATTTTACCCTAAATTTCAGTCGATAGAAAAATTCAACCATCGGTAAACGGCCTGAAGAGTTTTAAACGTTATCTTGAAAGTTTTTAAAGGACTTGATTAAAAAAGCCGTTCTTCTGGAGACTACTGCGCAGCCTATAGTTTACCCTCTGGGAAGTCGGCCTTCCTTCAGGTAGATGGAGGGTAATTAGCCTACTGTGCTACTTAGGCTAGACAGGATTCCTGCCTGTAGATTCGAAATCGCAGCTTCTTATAAAAACATGTTTGGGTCTAAACACAAATAAAATTTCTTATCTTATTAAAAACGTCATCTCAACAACTTCATGCTAAATTCCATTGATATTTATATATCTCAAAACTGTCATTTTACATTTAGTACCTTCAGGCCAATTAGTATTTATTTTACAGATTCTATCCATTTTAAACTTGCTCATGACACACTTCACTACATAGTATAAAACAAAGTCGCTATCGTCTGTCCGTCCCTATGTATGCTTAAATCTTTAAAACTACGCAACGGATTTTGAAGCGGTTTTGTTTAATAGATAGAGTGATTCAAGAGGAAGGTTTATATGTATAATACATGCATAATATTGCAGAGAAACACTGATAAATGTAGATGTTCGTCATTGCACCCGTGCGAAGCTGGGGCGGGTCGCCAGTATTATATAAATAAGAATCGCGCCAATGGTTACTCTTAAATTTTATTAAAAACTATACAACAACATTCACTATAGGTATTTCAGAGCCATGGTTTCACAAACAAACAGAGGCACACCAATCTTATAACACTAGTCTTTTTTGTCGGGGCTTAAGACCGGGTTGTCCGTGTGTCACCCCTTTTCATCCTGAGGGTGTCGTAAGAGGCGACAAAAGGAAATGATAAGGACGAAAACCTAGCCGCAATAGAAGGAAAACTGGATACGAAACCCTGTGACCACCCGCCTGGCCGGCCAGCGTGGCTAAGTAGGCTAATTACCCTCCATGCAGTTGGAGGAGGCCCAACAGGCTCCTCCAACTGCCAAAGGCCTCCAACTGCCAAAGGCCAAAGGGCTGAGAAGTAAGTAAGTGAGACCGGGTCTGAAACCCACTTCACTCGAAGACTTTTATTTGCTTCGAAGTGACACTATAGACATTGATTGTGATGTATTGAATGATTGTAAACTAGAGCCAAGTGTTCCGATGGACGTGTCGGTTAAGATCAAAGGGAAGGCGGGACAAACGACGGCCGAGATCATTGACCCAATACTTTCTCGATGTCTGTGATAGATGACGTGACGATTCTCGTTTTTTTTAAAAGAGCTTGTGGAAAGCTGATTTTAAATAGTAATGGATAGGTTTCGTAGTTAAAAGGACGGAAACAGGACGGTTAGCAAATACATTGTCACTAAGTTATTACAGTCCTAACTACACGGAACGGCAATCTGAAGATTTTATAATTACTAGACATTATTAACAATATTGCCAAAACGGTCATATCGCTTTTATCTAGTTCGTTTATCTACCAAAACTGAAAATGACTTTTGCATCTGTTTACCTCGTCATAAATTTTATCTTTATTACTGCATAACTACACACATACGAATCTGAAGAACTACATATATACATAAATTACGAAACAGCGCGGTTAAATTATCTGAACTTTAACCATTGGGATAAAATTATAATTCAAATTTAGCATCAGAACAAGATAGATAATAAAGTTAGTTGTAAGGAAGAAACAATGTTCTTCGATTAAATTCAACGAACACTCCATTTAACAGTAGCATATATTTAGGCTTAGATAGTAAAACAGAAGTGGAACCAAAATAATACTCACTTAAACTTGGTCCTGTTGTCTTCTTTGAGCAGTTCATCGCTTCTGTACCAGCAGATTTCCGGCTTAGGCGAGGCCACGAGTTGGCACTCGAAGACGAGTTTGTTGCCGTCATCCTCTTGGCGGAGCTGTGGTTTCTGTGTGAAGCTTGGGGCTAAATCGTCGGACACCCCCATCGTGCTAACTGTGGGTCATTACGGTCGGGGAAGAGATGGCGCTGCCGCTGGGAAGACCTCTCTTCCACCTGTAGATGGAAATGATATTGAATTAGTAGTAGAATAAGCAAGAGCAAATTCCCAAGTCCAGGATTGGATAATATTTTCTTCTCTAAGAATATTATAAAACATAAACTATTTATTTATGGATTTATAATAATGTAGTTGTCCATGGTTTAATAGAACTTGAAAACAAATCTATACACAAGGTTAGTTATTCAATAAAGCTTGATGTTATAGGGTATATTTGTTAAATTGTACTGTTCAGTAAATAGGCTTTTGCTATGTTTTAAAGATTAGGCTTAGGTTATCGATTATCTCGGATCCACATTGACACTGTATTCTTAGATTGGGGCTGTTACTCTCTTAAGGTGAAGTCCTAAGTCCTATCTAACGATTAAATAAGGTATGTAGTTTGCAATTTCAACTTTTATACTGAAATCAGCTCATCACATTTTATATCCATTAAAAATGAAAATAAAACGATAATTTAATTACCGGTTTTTAGCAAAACGTAGATAAAGTAAAGTTGTAGGATGTCTAAGAGTTGCTATAATATCTTAATAATTTACTGAGATTGATGCTAAATATTGGATATAAAGACATTGAGAATGATGACGTTGACTTATTACCCAAGGATATACTAAAGATAAATATATTAAGCTTGTGGTTTTAAATGTTACAATTAGAAACGGCAATATCCGTAGCAGAATCCACATGACCTACATAGCAAAATATAGAATTTGAATATTTAAATACGTAATGATAATCAGGTTAAACTTATATTAACATATATTTAAGATTAATTGTATACCAGCATGACCAGCAATAACATTGCCAAACGGCAACATTGATTGTTACCTTGAAATAAATGACTTAGTAATGAACCGTCGACATATCAAAAGGATTTATTAAATGCTGTCAGCTATAATTTCAAATGAATACAAGCCAAGTACATTTAAACTATAAAATTACAGCTGCAGAACATCAATAATCTGTGGCCTAAAAGTAATGAAATATTGGCTGTAACAATAATGTTAGAGAGGTTGACTCTCAAATTGCGTGAGTCATGCGGTCAGCGCCATCTCCACAGGCAAGGTGAAGTGTAACTGGGTGGGTGTCCAGTGTTAAAATTTTCACTAGTGTGAACGAAACGAACGAGTGTCTCGTTCTATTTTCGTAACAGTCGAAGGCCTCCGAAAACTCTCGCGGCAAACGCGAAAGAAATTTTATAACTTTCGACTGTAACTTCCTTCGATTACCTAACATATTTCGTAGATTTTCTTTGAATATTGGTCGTGCAATTGTAATTTTAGTTAATATTTAAAGTATTAGACATTCGTTTTTAAATCACAAATATATTGCAACAGTATTACCATGAATCTGATGTGGGGTGCCACAAGGTAAAATCTTGTCGCCTATGCTAATGTCCTAATCCTAATGTCTCCTCATTAATGATTATTAATTAAATGCATACTAGTTAATACTGAAATTATACATACCCACAGCAAAAAAATAATCCAATGGTATCAACACACTAAGTCAATCACAATCACAAGGATTTACGAAAATGAGGTAAATCGACGTTCGAGAACTTGACAAAAGTCAAAGAAACTGGATTCGTCAGAGAAATCGGGCGGTTCAGCAACCGGCGGCGGGACGCGTCGGGTCGTTTTCGAAATCGTAACTAAACTATGAAAATTTTGGCGGTCGGCCGAGGCGGGCGGGACGGAATGCGCGTGGGCGGCTGCAAGCTCCGTTCGTTGGATAACTGACTCGTCACTTATGACGCGCACGGTGCAGAGGTGTTTTCCGCTGAAGATAGAAACTGATCTAATGGAGCTAAGGATATTGCAGATATTGAGATAGGGTGCGCAATGCATTTGGATGCTGATAGTGAAAGTATGAATTTAATGGATAGTGACGAGGGACTTAGCATGTTTCAAGATTACACTTACTCAATATCCTCATAATGTAAACATGACTACGGATGTACCGGCTTATGAAACCATCATGGTCATTTCTGCACAAAAATCGTAATGCTTGAGAACAATAAACTTTAAAAGTAATATTAATTTCAGAATACATAATTATATAGGAAACTAAAAAAAATAGAGATGATTAACATGACTTTTGAAACATTAAAATCACTATACAATATTCACTGTACAGCTGATTGCATTCATTCATACAGTATAGTAGTAATATGTCAAACAGTCGTGTTTTGAATAAATAGATCTGATTTCGAATTCATCTACTTTAACACATTCAAGTTAATATTTGAATACTAACTATCGAAAGTTCTGGAACTTTCTGTCCCATAAATCAGATAGTGCTGTAAATTTTTCTTCAACGTCCTCCTCGTCCGCTTGGCAACTGAGACGGTCAGGTGACCTATAAATCACCAGGTGAATGCTGTCATCGTGTTGAATTGTGGACGGTCGGCCCGTCCACAATTCATTTCATTCGATTTAAACAGAGAGCTTTGATTTCGGAACATGAATTTCATTCCCAGTGAGATACTGTAGATAAGTATCGTCTAAAGATTACGTTATTAGCGTTAATTCTACTTCTTAGCTCATAAAATACGTACTGTTGAGTCGGGCCTTCTCCAAGTACATGGAGGGTAATTAGCCTACTGTGCCACGCTGGCCCGACGGGTTGGCAAAGGGTTTAGAATCAAGTTTTCCTTCTTTTGCAGTGAGGCTTTCAGCCCTGTCATTTCCTATTGTGGACACTTACGACACCCTTAGTACGAAAAGTGTTAATAGTTGGTCTAGTGGTTAGATGTACCGCCTTTGCATCAACGGGTCGGGCAATTGGCTTTGTCTAAACCAGAGGCACTGGCTCGGAGTCTGGGTGTCATTTGTGCTCGTGAATTACATGTTTGTAAACTGCCCCCGCAACACAGGTTATACTAGGAGCAGGCTTTCTTTTTTAAAAGAAGAAAAACAAAAGAAGTTATATCTAATATATAAAATTCACGTGTCACAGTTTTAGATGCCAAACTCCTCCGAAACGGCTTGACCGATTTTGATGAAATTTTGTGAGCATATTGGGTAGGTATGAGAATAGGACAACATCTATTTTTCATGCCCCTAAATTTTAAGGGGGGTGTCAAAAAAAAAAGGCTCGGTATCTGTGATTTTTTGTGTATATTATATGTACACAGTGTTTCATTCAGATTGATGCGACCAAATGTAGTTTGTTTTGGTTTTGGCTACACGAAAACATTAATTTTCTCAGTGTGACGGATTGCGAGAACAAGTGTCTGTGACCATAATTTAAACGATTAAAAAAAACAACAGCCTCCTATTCCACGTTGTAAAGCAGGTTTCCAAACTAGTGTTAGCTTCGCACTCGACGATTTGAAAGTAGTATTTGTATTCAAATCTGAACTTAAAGAGTGAATTATGGTTTGATGCGTGTCCATAAAAATATGTACGTGTACGCTGGAGAAGGTTGCAGCCAAGCGGAACGTGCGGAACGCATTCTATCTGCAAATACGTACGTACTGCAGCAGAACGTCTGGCTCTGCTGAATCTGTATTAACAGCTAGTCTAATTCGTAGTCTCATGAATAAAAGGAAATAATAAGGTTAAACTTGAAACCAAACCGTATAGCAGACCATCTGGCCAGAGTACCCTCAATATAGCTGGAGGAAGCTTCACTCAGAAATGCGTCATGGGTAGAAAGTAGAAGGGTAGAAGTAGTCATAGAATAGAAATTACTTGTTAGGCTGGTGCCGATACCAATGAGATTGGAAAACACGAACTAGATGAGGTAAGTATATAAACAAAATCTCTATTTTTGGAACGCGTATCACTATTGTACTTTGCCATATCGTCAACAGAATGCCAATTGAAATAGTATCACAATGATGATTGTATATAAGTATATTCAGGACTAATAATAAATGTTTATTTGTAATGTAGAGTCATGTTTGGATCTAAGCTTGAAATCTTAGCTCTAAAGCTTTGAAATATTATTAATGTTATTGCTAAGGACCTACCTTAAATATGTGCATTTAAATATGTATTGTAACAATGCAAACAATATAATTTATAATCAAAATAATTGTATTGTGAATTAAAATTTAATTGACATACAACTTTACGTTTATTTCGTAAACTCCACTGTAACTTTTGTCGCTTGAAAGTGTCTATCGTTTAACTTGCATAGTTCTGGGCATGACAAATTTGGGCTTATGTTCTTAATTCCTTTGGGTTTCATCTATTAACTCGACAAAATTATGAAGCTATTTGCTATCAGAGTATTTTCTTATGTTCCTGTCTATCGAAAGTCTTTTCTTGAGATTTACTTTCTTTCCTTATTTGTACTTCGTTGTTTACATTAATGTCACATGATACTCAAACATGAACTAAATGGTCTTTGTGAAAATCAAGCTGTAAAATGTCTTTCGAAATATTGCCAATCTTCATATGAATGCAAACATAGGAAATGATAACAATTTACATGTATCAAAGCGGGAGTTTCGCTGAAACATTGCGATAATTGGCGCTTCTACTATACCGTTTCTAGGAACATGAATGGTTAGATCAGAGAAAATTATTTCGAACATAATCTGAGAAAACAAACAGTCGTACTGCCCACATGACGGATATTTTGGGGCGGTGGACATAACATCCTCTTGGGCGCGAGATACTCTGGTTTATAAGTCATAGAAACGGTTCTCTAGCGTAGGTAGATGTTTAAATTCTTATAATTTATTGTTTCATCTGAACGGCGTCGAAAATTTATCTTTTGCATTGCAGATTTCAATACGGCCAAGGAATAATAATTTTTAACCCGTCTTATTTGAACTGGTTCAGAGTCATTCAACGTAAAATAGACTCACGTTTTAGATATGGTTGTTGAGGCAAAACTATTCTGGTCTTTTCAGGTATCATGTTTATAGGTGTATAAGTGTTGTGGGGTAAATATAGGATAGTGATAATACTAATCACTTAGCCCCCTTACGCACTAGCGGTTGAACCACGGAGGCGGCTAACCGCGCGGCCTGCCGCTTTTCCAGTGTAATATGCAACCGCTGATGATTGTACGCACTTGCGGTTGAAATTTTGTGGCGGTTTAGGCCGCTTCCGCGTAAGTGGGCTTAAAGCTGTTAAGCAAAGTTCGGTTAAAAGATTTGTTGAAAGTTTAGTTCTTTGACTTCTAGTGGTATTCAATATCTGTTTTGTATGATTATGATTCTTGATTAATTTAACAGAAAAACAGTGTTAGTTAGTTGCTAATCATTTAAATGTACATTGAACTTTGGATGTTTAAAAAATGTTTTCAATTGCTTCAGTTATTTTAATAGGTTGAAATTAAAAACTTTTTAATGGATTTATCGCGTGCATTACCTACATTTATTACGTTATTTAATTCCCGACGTTTCGAAGCGCGGCTGTTGTGGTCACGAGAGAAACTAGATGGTGCTTAAGAGTGTTGAGCTTGAGAACTGATCAATTTAATGACTGGATACCAAGCAGGTGGTACCTGCCACCCGTTCTCTCTATTGAAATTAGGATGTTTTTAATCTTAATAGCCTCGCGGATCATTCTTGGAATGTAATGATTTTCCTTGGCAAGGATTTGAGGTCTATCAAAGTGAATGGAGTTGTTGGTCTTGTTGAATGTGTGCTCACAAACTGCAGACTTGGTCGAGCGTTTGTTTTTCATATTACCTACATATTTTAATAGGTTATAATACACTGACCTGCAATACTAAGTACTACACTTTTAATATTATCTATTTTTTCTAAACTATAGAAGTTAGAGATTTAAAATAAAAAAACGTTTTATAGCAAATGTTATCAGCTTTCTATGTAACTATAGCAGACTCTACAAACTTTTTTTTTTTTCTAATCCTTTTTATTTCGAAAGTATTTCTTGTATACTTAAAAAGTTATTGCAATTTTAAAAGTGTGTTACTTAGTTGTGCAGCCCAGTGTATATACTTAGATTTGCTAGGATGTTACACTCAGATAACAAAATTATCTGTTGAATAATTCTTAATTCACTACTCTGAGTGTTTGACCTTATCTGAAAGCAAGTGTATGAATCATCATTCCCAGTATAGAAGTGTTACGTGAGGTGTGCACGTAGCCATGCCAAATCATGCGCACAGTTACCGATTGATCACTTGTTTACGTGTTGGGGGGTTGGAACCAACATTTGGCTCTTGGTCCGGGTAGATCAATGAAGAAACTGTTTTTTTTTATCCAAACTTGTAAGTTACTAACTTTCAAAATAAAATTTGCTTAGACAACTTTAGCCGCAAAAATAAGTTTTTTTTTCTGAAATTTAACACAGCATATTTATCAGTAGTACTATAAAACGTTGATTATTTTTTTAATATAAACTTGACCCCTGCAGTAGGTACCTGTGTCGCGGGGGCAGTTTACAAACGTGAAATTTACAAATGACAGCCAGACTCAGAGCAAGTGCCTGTGGTTTACACTAAGACTGGTTTATTATTTCACAGAAGACCGGGCACAAAAATATTTACATAAAAACCAGTACTCGACATCCTTGTGGTGACGGATTAAGAATACACAATGTCACCACCCCGTTCTATCGTAAGGTGGTCGCAAGAGCCTACAAACGGAAACGACAAGGCCAAAAACCTAGCTGTAAGAGAAGGAAAACTTAATACGATACCCTGTGCCAACCCATCTGGCCAGCGTGGCAGAATAATTTGCCTATTGTGTTACCCTCCATGTAATGGGAGGAGGCCAGAATGCAACAGTGGGTCATCTATGGGCTGACTAGTAGTAGTAGTCGACATGAGGTTCAATTTTCCAAAATAATCACATTGTATCTTTTGGAAGAGCGTAGAATGAACAGATTTATAGTGACGGTGATGAAGTGTGACTCTTCTATAAAGACACAAAAATCTACGGAGAAGACTCGGCAGGGAACTCTGTAGATCACGCCGGGGAATCACAGTAGACTGCGTTTACGCGAACTTGGGTCGCCCCAAGCGCGTCGTGTGAGGGTATACCGCTGGGGTTTTAGTGGGTAGACGACCCTTGTCGGAGTCCCACATAATCACCGACCTCTCCCCCGGGGGGCGGTGGTATGCCTAAAGCATTTACCCAGCGAAAACAAAAAAAAAGTGAACTCTGTAGTTGCCATTTCATAAATCACCACACGTTTACGTAAACAGATTTGTGATAGCAAGCTCACTCAATAGTCACAAATGGCTAAACACACATAAGCGCCTCGTCCACGATATATTAAAATTACGGAGAATTACTCTAATAGAGCAATCTACGACGTGTACACATTAGCGAGACTACCCTAGCTAATGTGTCACTACAGTCTACGTAGACAGGCTCGGTTACTCTAGGAAGGTGTCGTGGCCCCCTCGACTGTGCTGCCACCTTGCTGTGGTGAGGGGGCTTGAGTGCCTCAATGATCCGTGGGGCCATACCGGCCAGGGCCTCCCATGCCGGGCGGGCCCACGGGGAGAGGTGAGACGAAGAGCGGCACCCAGCGTCGTGGCGGGTTGCGGCTCCGGGGACTCCTCTGTCCTCAGAGCTGCCTTGGGAGTCGTAAACCGCTGCGGCGCACCATGAGGTCCTCGGGTTGGCGCTCAACTTAGTTGGCCGTCAAACCGAGTCCTCACTCAACGTCCTCGGGTTGGCGCCGGCCGAGGGCTGACGCACCTCCTCTGCGGGGCCGTATGCCGCAGAAGGGGGCTGCGGGACGGATCGCCGGTGCGCTGCGGTAGATTGGGGCTGCGGGGACTTGGGTGGATGGGGACCCTGTCCCCAGTGTCTCGCTGCGAGCCCTGGACGGGGGCTCCGGGGACCTGGGTAGACGGTGGACCCTGTTCTAAGGGTTTCCCTGCGGGCCCTGGACGGCTGCGGTGCGCCGGTGTCCTCTGGTTGGCGCCGGCCCGAGGGCTGACGGGCCTCCTTCTGCGGGGCCGATGTCGCAGAAGGGGGCAGCGGGGCGGGTCGCAAGGGAGGGAGCTCCGGGTGACCCGCGCCGCGGACGGAGGCGGGGGTGGAGGGGGGTTCGTGACGATGCGGGCCCCTTCTGCCCTCGCCTAGGAGGCCGGTGGTGGTTCGGGGGAGCCACCACCGACGAAAGCCTCGATGACTGAGGGCGTCCCAGTATACCGGGACGCCCTCTCTGATAGTCGCTTGCCCGCGTTGCGGGCACCACGCCGGGGCGTCACAGTAGAATGCGTTTACGCGAACTTGTGGCGCCCCAAGCGCGTCGTGTGAGGGTATGCCGCTGGGGTTTTAGTGGGTAAACGACTCTTGGGTAGACGACCCTTGTCGGAGTCCCACATAATCACCGACCTTTCCCCCGGGGTGCGGTGGTATGCATAAAGCATTTCCCCAGCGAAACCAAAAAAAAAAAAAAAAAAAAAAAAAAAAAAAAAAAAAAAAAAAGGAAGGTGTCGTGGACGCAGGTACGAGAGCGAGACAAGCGGTACAAATAGAGAGCTCTCTATTTATCCACATGCCATAGATTATTTTATTTATTAAATTATTTTTCTTTCTTTCTTTACATTAGTTTAGCTATAATCCTATTTTTTATTAGACGTAGTCAACTGACGTTTACTGTTTATAAATGAACTAGTATTCCTCTTGAATCACTCTATCTATTAAAAAAACCGCTTCAAAATCCATTGCGTAGTTTTAAAGATTTAAGCATACATAGGGACGGACAGAAGACAGCGACTTTGTTTTATACTATGTAGTGATATCTAGTCTACGAGTAGTGTAGTGTACGCAGGCCAAAATGTCACTATGGTAGAGCTAACCTACTATAGGGCAAATAACGGCAACAGGGCGCCCTATTGATCTCTACGTGTACCTACGTAAAAATTAGAGTATAGAATAGATTAGTTGTCAAGCTGTCTAGCTCTATTCTCTCTCCGTAGACGACGCGCTTTATGTGGAACCGGAATATATCTCGACAACTAAACGCCTATTAGTCGCTATTAGCCTACCGGGCTGAGAAAAAATCTAGAACAATATTATTGCGCTCTCTTATTGTAGTAATGGTTGGACATGTCATGCAATTAGCTAAGCGATGGGTGACCGAGTCTATTTCTATCTCAAGTGCACGTGTGGGACGTTAACGCCGGAGAGCAATTAGTTGTTTGTTACCAAATTATCTTTAAACAAGTAAATACAATTGGAGTGTCTCTTTCTTATTTAAAAACACTTTTTTTACAAAGTAAATATAAAATAAATAAATACTAATTAAATATCCTTGGACATTTCACACAACGCCATCTCGTCCCAAGCTAAGCAACTTAATGCTTGTGTTATGGTAACGAGATGGATGATATTATAGATAGAAATGACACCCAGACTCCGAGCCAGTGCCTCTGGTTTAGACAAAGACACTTGCCCGACCCCGGAATCGAACCCGAGACCCGTTGATCCAAAGGCGGCACATCTAACTACTCAGCCCATATATGACCCACTGCTGAGTCCGCATGTAGGGTAATTAAATCCACCCTCAGGATGGAATGGGATGGTGACACTATGTATTGTAAATCCGTCAGCACACGGACAACCAAATTGAGTACCTCTTCGTTTTTGAAGTCGGTTGAAAAGATGAGCGTTGACAAACACATATCTCCTCACTAAGATAATCGAATATTAGTCCTGGAATGGCGACCGCGTTCCGGAAAGCGCAGTGCTGGTAGGCCTCCCACACGGTGCACCGATGACCTGATTAAGGTCGCCGGAAAACGATGGATGTGGGCGGCCCAGGACCGGCCTTTGTGGAAATCTTTGGGGAAGGCCTATGTCCAGCAGTGGACATCTTTTGGCTGAAATGATGATGATGATGATGATAATAATCGAACTAAATTTAGCCGTAATTATGAACATGTAATACATCGCCAGAACAAGCGTCGTATTTATAGATGGGTATCATTTAGAACAGGTGGGATCAGAAATAGAGCCAATCACGCCCACGGCATTGCTGCCTCGGCGAACGACCAAGAAGGTCACCTGATGGCAAGTGCTTACCGTCGCCCATGTACACCTGCAACACCAGAGATGCAAGTGCGTTGCCTGGCTTTAAAAATGAATAGACATCTTGGCCTTCCATCAAGCGAAATTGAGATGGCGTGGCTTACGGGTGTAGTAACATTCAGAGCAAGTGCCTCTAGCTTACAAATGACACTTGCCCGACTCCGAAATCTTAAAGGATCTTTAATGAAAGCCTATGTACAGTATGATCAGACTTCCGTGTGACCGATTTAGAATACATAGTGTCACCATGCCATTCCATCCTGAGGGCATTAAAAATTAGCCGCTAATTAAGCCGCAAGAGAAGGAAAACTTGATACGAAACCCCATCTGGCCACCGTTGCACAGTAGGCTAATATTTCATGCCTCATCATTTCCTGTAGTTGTTACATATACCGCAAAGCCCCGGCGCACATGCTCATACTCGCATTGGATGTCACGCGCCGCGTGCGAGGCGCAGTACCAAACTCCGCATGTACGCATATGCGTCGAGAGCAAATGCGGAGCTTGGTACTGCGCCATAGGTTTTAAATACTGCCACTCGCACGTGGCTCGTGACAGCCAATGCGAGTGTGAGCATGTGCGGCGGGGCAAAGGATTAGGAACATATCTATACACTCCAGAAGAGACAACGAGGTCGCAATTTTAAAACATATTTTTAATAGCCCTAGTGCAGATACCAGTCTAACACAAAAGTTCTTAAGTTAAGAGAGTCTAGAACCTTCACTTTGTAAACTTTAGTGGAAGAGAAATTAAATGTCTTATTATTATTATGTTAGAAAAATGCGTGTGAGCGGCGAACAGCAATTCTCCCACAATTAAAACTAAGATTTGCAAGTAAATATTGACTCTAGAAAAGAATGTAAACAAATTGAACACACGGAATGCAGACACAATTTATATATTTCAATTGAAAGAATCGACTAATCAATAACAGTTAACATAATCTGCACATTTTTTGGGATCGACGCCAATATATATACGAACTAGGTGATGTAATTGGACCAGCGCTTTTTCTTTCGTTTGTTTTCTTCTTTTGATATCTTTATCGTCATCATTTCAGCCAAAAGACGTCCACTGCTGGAAAAAGGATTTCCGCGAAATACTACTAACTACTTTTAAGGCAGTTAAACTGAGTGACAGGATAAGAAATAGTGAGATAAGGAAGCGTTGTGGTCTGAAAGAAGATGTAGTGACAAAAATTGAGAAAGGTATGCTGAGATGGTTTGGCCATGTCGAGAGAATGAATGAAGAACGATTGACGAAAAACGTGTATAAGGCGAGTGTGAATGAAAGTGTTGGAAGGGGAAGACCTAGGCGGACGTTTCAAGACCAAATCAGGGACGTCTTGAAAAAAGGCCAGGTCAAGAGTACCCTAAACCGAAGAGCATGTATGGAGGGAATAATGAAAGTGAACGAAGCGAAACAAGCATGTAAGGATCGTAGCAAGTGGAAAGAAGTGGTCTCTGCCTACCCCTACGGGAAAGAGGCGTGATCATATGTATGTATATGGCGTCTGGCCAGCGTGGTGCAGTATGCTCATCCTCCATGTAGTTGGAGGTGGTATGACGCAGAAGTAGAAGTAAGTAGATGTTCACTACTACTTCTCAGCCCACACTTCACCCACTACTGAGTCGGGCCTCCTCCAACTACATGGAGGGTACTTAGCCTACCGTGCCCGTGTTGGCGTAACGTTTCGTATCAAGTTTTCCTTCTCTTGCGGCTAGGTTATCGGCCTTGACATTTCCTATTGTCGGCTCTTACGACATGCTCAGGATGAAATGGGGTGATGACAGTATGTATTCTAAATTCCTCAACACGCGAATACTAACATCTTCGACAGGCGAAACATGAGCGCGGTACTAACAGCTGGTTTAACCATGTGTTTAAATAATACTTCCTACTACATCAGGCAAAGCAAAATACCAGAACGTTGTTGGCGAAACAGTTTCACATTTCCTGTCATAATGCGGTTTCTGAGAATTCTAGCGAGTCTAGAACTATTTTGGGGCGTTAGTTAGCTACGCTACAAGAAATGGAAGCCGATATGTTCATAGAATCCAGTTGCTTCATATTATGCAAGTATATTTTAGTTCGAAAGGTTATATGCCTTTCAAACAAACTTTGGTTAACTAACAATAACTTTCAGGAAACGGCCGTTGACCTGCGAGACAACTGACAACACGGAATGGTTTAGATAGACCAGATGTCAGTATTCGCGATACTGGCTTCATTTATCGGATGTCTTAGATGTGCCAACGACGGCTGAGACAGCCGGTTTTAGGTGCTCTCCGAAGTATAACAAAACAGTTGGATATTATTGTGCATTGAAATTAAGCACTGTTTAACGGATTTATCCCGTATAATTTACATTATTTAATTCCTAGATGTTTCGAAAGCTTTGCAGCAGTCGTGGTTACGGAAGAGACTAGATGGTAGTTGTCTTTTTATGAAAAACTAGCGACCCGCCCCGGCTTCGCACGGGTGCAATGATGAACCTCTAAATTTATCAGTGTTTCTCTACAATATAATGCATTTATTAAATACGAAACGAAATGACGTAAATACACGCGATAAATCCGTTAAGTGTTTAATTTATATGTAAAATGATTGCCAAATTCTAAGACATTGTATTATTATGGTATAATGATTTCCAAAGATCGTCAGCTCGTAGTCGACGCATTTTACCAATAACCCGCGCTGATTCGTCTTCCCCCTTTCCCCCGAATAACGGCCACTGTGACAGAAAAATCGATTACTGTGCATTGATTAAGTTTTTTTGACACAACATAATACTTATTCGGTAATTTTTATTTATTTAATTCAATTACTTGCTCAATGAACCCACAGTGAACGCGCGCGGTCATTTTTCATAATTAGATTTTATATTTCGTAACTACTTTGACGGCCGGTTGGCTACCGGCCATCGGGAAAGAGATAGAGAGCACGTTTCCGCTTGAGTGCGAAAAGGACAGGTGATAGATAATCTTGTGTGAAAAATATTTGTGCTAAGGCCTTCTGTCGCTAAGAATCTGTCTATGAATAGTCTGCACAGTTCACTCGTATGGTATTTCTGTCTCATGATGTGAAGGTTAGACTACAGGTTTAATTTTACTGGGTAACTTTAATGCCCTACATGTTACTTGGGACTAAGCTGTTCAGTGTCAGTATTTTTATGTTACTCAATTATGTTATTGTTTAATTACATAAGAGATAGGACCGCAAAGCAAAAAAAAAAAATGACAAGCCCTCTGAGTTTCTTGCCAGTTCTTCTCAGCAGTGGTCGCGTTCCGAACTGGTGGTAGATGGTAGACCATTTGTATTATATAGACTCATTATGAATATTGTGTTGACTTTTTGTAAGTGTCCATCGTGACCCAAGCAAAATAAATGATTTGAATTTGAATTAACTAGAGGCCTGATTCAGTAGTGGGTCATCTATGGGCTTAGAAGTACCTATTAGTTTTTGAACACACACAACATTGAATCTTTCAAGCGACCTTCTATAATCAAAACCGCAAACTAGACAATCGGTAATATTCTTCGACCAGTTGAGCAGCAATCACGAGTAAGTCACCTGTCAAAAAAAAAAACTACTACTACTCAACCTATAAATGACCCACTACTGAGTCCGGCCTCCTCTCATTACATGGTGGGTAATTAGCCTACCGTGCCACGCTGGCCTGACGGGTGGGCACAGGGTTTCGTTTTTCATTTCCTTCTGTCGAAACCATGTATCCTTAATCTGTTACCACAAGGACTCTTTGTTCATCTATACATACATACATACTACATACATACTACATACATACTACATACATACTACATACATACTACATACATACTACATACATACTACATACATACTACATACATACTACATACATACTACATACTACATACACACTACATACATACTACATACAAATAAATAAAATTGGAGTATCTGTTTGTAATAATAAAATAACCACTTTTTACTAAATGCGTCAGTATGTATACACAGCACATAGAACAAAACAACATTTAAAAAAGAAACTGTCTGTCTGTTTTTTCCGGCTAATCTCTGGAACGACTGGACCGATTTTGATGGGACTTTCACTGATAGGTAGCTGATGATATAAGGAGTAACTTAGATTACTTTTTTTGACTAGCTTCGCCCCACGGCGTCACCCGCGGGTAACATCGCACCAGGGCGAAGCCGGGCGGGCCGCTAGTCTTAAATATAAAAAAATAATGTTTGTCTGTATGTCCTTTACATACTCGTAAACTATTCATTTCATTATGTAATCATCTTCAGCAAAAGTGTTGTGTATGAGTCCAGGACAAAAAAAAGAAAATTTGTGTAATGTCTTCCGTGGCCCAGTAACGCGCGCAGGGTAAAGCTAGTAAGTTTTATGTGATTACGTAAATCAAAGACTTTGTTGCCCGCATTACGAAAATCATATGGATGTAGGTAGCCGTGTGATTGTTGACACAGTTAAAGCGTATGTGGAGAAGAAGTGGAGAAAAATAATATTTTTATTATATGCGTTACTTAAACAATTTATTATTAAAAAATGTTGCAGACGCATACATTAAATACCATGTGTCGCAGCCAGCGACAACGCTACGACTTGTTCACCCAATAACAAGGCTCCCCTCCGGACAAGATGGTGACATTCAAGCGAACAACGGGAATAATTATCTTAGAAAAAAAGAATTAAATCAATTGCGTTGTATTAAGTAACTATTATGTTTTACATGAGTTTGTAAAACCAACGAGGCAGATTCGTTTGTTTGAGGTGCCTTATTTGTGTATCACTACATAGTATAAAACAAAGTCGCATTCTTCTGTCCGTCCCTATGTATGCATAAATCTTTAAAACTACGCAACGGATTTTGAAGCGGTTTTTTTTAATAGATAGAGTGATTCAAGGGGAAGGTTTATATGTATAACCCACCCCCGCTTTGCACGGGCGAAGCCGGGGCGGGCCACTAGTTCTTCTATAAAACATGAGTCGAACACATGGAACTATAGGACACGCACACAAAGGCACAGCTTATTTCTAATGAAAGCTCTTTGTTAGATTCTGCTCAGCCGTTCGGAAACATTATATCCAACTACATATATATTTTATTTAATTAAAAAGCGAAACTCCTTTTTTTGTTTTTTTTTTGCCCGGGGTAAAATCCTTTATCGACTATCCCTGTCAGCCTGGAGATGCAAACACGGCACATCGAACCCCTAGAGCAAAAAGGCTTGTATTCTATTAGTGTTCTTAAAAAGACAATTTAAAAAAAGTTTGGCTAATTTCAATCAAATCGCATTATTGTTTGTTTTTTAAACCAACATCCAAACATTTGCACGTCGTTACCAATAAAACATTAGTTAAACATCGTCAATCAAAACGCCTGTCAAACAGTGCGTACTAAAACATTTTTTTATAGTAAAATAAACTAGTTGAACAAATTAAATTCATGCCTGACATTTGAACTAAAACTACAAATTGACACGTAGAGAAAATATTTTTTTTTACGTAATATCTACTATTTAGCCCATACATGACCCACTGCTGAGTCGGGCCTCCTCCAGTTACATGGAAGGGAATTAGCCTACTGTATCACACTGGCCAGACGGGTTGGCAGTTCCGTATCAAGTTTTCCTTCTCTTGTCGCTAGGTTATCGGCCTTATCAATTCCTTCGTCGGTCTTTGCGACACCCTCAGGATGGAATGGGGTGGTGACACTGCGTATTCTAAATCCGTCACCACACGGAATACGGGTACGTTTGAACTCAATCTCGCTTGATGGAAGGTGAAGCTGACGCACGTTTGCCTAGAAGATGTCTGTTCCTTTGCGTTTTTAAAGCCAAGTTTAAGTTTAATGTGAGTGCAGTTTCATCACGCACTATGTAATTTGAGTAATTTCACAGATTTTTGTAACTATTAAGTATTCTAATTTTTGACTATGCTACATGTTTATGCGAGTTAGTGCTTTCACTAATCTGTCAGACTTGTTTGTACCACCATCATTGTAACCCTTTTATTTAAAAGAGCAACCATGGAGTTTCTCGCCGGCTCTTCTCTGTGGAATGGCATTCCGAACCGGTGGTAAAAGCTAAATGATTAATTAAGGTAAATTTTTATTTTTAAATTGTTCTCTTATAATCTTTGACTATTTGAAAGCATTTGCAAGACTTTATTCGATTAAAAAACATTTTGATTTATATTTTAAGTGCTGCAGTTGTACATGGGCAGTGGTGATCACTTGCCATCAGGAGGTTTCCGTCTCTTACAGCTAGGTCATCAGCGTAAGGATACCTTAGTACTCAGCGCTACGCTAAATTATGTATCTGAAATTTATTAGCCGTTTGACAAAATATTTGTTTGTTCATCCGTTCTGGCTGAATTATTTGACGGTTAGTGTTGCGGGCTGCAACGCGAATCTGTGTCAGTTATTCCAATCCCCGAGGTTGCTGGAATCTGAAGGTCCCCAGCGCAGCAAAAGAGTACGTATGATTCAGAGGTATTATTTACATTATCGATGGTTTGAATGAAGATGTAGTGACTACATACGTAACGTAAGTCATATCGTAAACGTCATATCGAGGATTAGTGAAAGTAGACTTACAAAAGAAATATATAGCGGGAGAGTGAATGAGACGGGGCAGGCGCAGAAGGAAATTCCATGACCAAATAGGTGATGTTTTAAAGAAAGGTTAGGTTAGAAGCAACCGACGAGCATGCATGAAGAGGTTGATGAAAGTGGAAGAATCGAAAGTTGTGAGCCAGGATCGTAGCAAGTGGAAGGATGTGATCTCTGCCTACCCTTGTGGGAAAAAGGCGTGACTATATGTATGTATTACCCACATCTCCAGTCTTTAACAAATACAGGGCTACTTTATATAGTTTGATCCTAAGTAATCTTACTCATAGTACATACTTATAATGTCAAAAAATATTAATTCTTGAAATTATTATTAAAAAAGATGGCTAAATATTAAGTCCAACAGGCGGTCTGGTTTTCTCATCCTCATCATGATTACCAATTTGTTGTTTAGTTCAAATTTCAGGGATATTGTTAAAATGATTAACTTAAAAGTTATGAATAATGACGTAGTTAAGTCTTAAACATTTTCTGTACATTTAGAATCGTTAACGCTTTTAATCTATGAGAGAAAAACATTACTACACTCGAGAGCAATGAATCCGGGTCACTTAAAGAATCCTAAAAATCTCGGAAACTAAAAATGCTAGGTTAATGCAATAAATCGTATTTAATAGACAATGTAATACTCCTTAAATGAAGGTATTAAAACTTCTTAGTTATTGTAAAGTTATATCATAAAAAAATAAAACTTGAAAAAGGGCCACTTTCGAAGATGGAACTACGAAATTACAGCATTTGGTTTTGCTTTTGTTTGTAATCTGTCATTTATGTGGGTACATAAACCATGTTGATAGTGCTCTATATTCATTATTCAAGCTGAAATTATGTCGCTTACGCCTGAAGAATGCACCAGAATACTTACAATGCTGGAAACCGGCCGGAGTCAGCGCGATACAGCTAGGACTGTCGGTGTGTCGCTGTCAACAGTACAAAGAGTTCTCCGACGTTACGAAGAAACTGGTTCTAACCTACGCAGACCAGGAACGGGCAGAACCAGGTGTACCACAGCACGAGAAGACCGATACTTGGTGAACACCTTGCTTCGAAATCGCTTTCTCACAGGAACTGAACTCACAAATCAGTTTCGACGCCTCGGAGGAAGTAACCCAAGTGCATGGACAGTAAGACGTCGGCTTGCTGAATCTAACTTAAAACCCCTTAGACCTGCAAACGGCCCTAAACTGGAGCGTGGGCATCGTATTTCAAGACTAAGATATGCCCAGAGCCACGTAAATTGGAGTATTGAAGATTGGTCAAAAGTTATGTTCTCCGACGAATCAAAATTTATGCTCTACAAGCACGATGGAAGACACAGAGTGTATCGAAGACCAGGGGAAAGATTCAAGCAAGCATGCATCGAAGAAAAAGTAGCCTACGGTGGTGGGTCTGTACTTGTGTGGGCCGGAATTTCTTCTGAAAGTCGCACAGAGCTGGTGATCATAGAAAACGGCTCTTTAACTAGCGTAAGATATGTGGAAGAAATCCTCAATGATCACGTTGGTCCATTTATGGTCAATTTAGGTGAGGATGCTATATTTATGCATGACAATGCCCGACCTCATACAGGTAGGATTGTGAATGACTACCTTCAAGAGATGAACATTACTCGTATGGAGTGGCCAGCGCGCAGCCCGGATATCAACCCGATCGAGCTTGCTTGGGACGAGCGAGGCAGATGCGTAAAACAACGAAACCCTCCCCCAATCACGCTTCGTGAGCTCAAAATTGCTCTCACAGAGGAATGGGAGAATATTCCCCAAAATCGTATAAGGAACTTGGTGTACAGCATGCCAAACCGCGTAAACGCAGTAATGGAAGCACGAGGAGGCAATACGAAGTATTAAAATTCAAGAAAATCGTAATAAAGTTCAAAAATTTCATGTTTCCTATTTTTGTCTTAAGGAGAGATCAGCAGTTTTTTTCTTTATGTAATTTTGTGTTAATAAAATGTATGGTGACTCATATTTTTTTTACTTTCATTTAAGGAGTATTACATTGTCTATTAAATACAATTTATTGCATTAACCTATCATTTTTAGTTTCCGAGATTTTTAACATTCTTTAAGTGACCCGGATTCATTGCTCTCGAGTGTATTTTATTTGCACAAAACCACTTAAACGCTTGTAAAATAAATTTCAGTACAACAATAGAATTTACTATATTCGCAATTTTTATTGGTTTTATTCTTTATGAAACGATTTCTACAAAAAATATTTGGAGTTTGGCAGTATTTTTGGTATTGATGCGTTGTGCCAACCGAATCTTTTCTTTTTAGGGAAGTCCTGAGGAAATCACACAGTATTCTAAAAAAAAACCATCATTTCAGCCCATAAATGAACGACTAGTAAATCGGGACTCCTACAAATTCATGGAGGGAAATAAGTCTACTGAACCACGGTACAAGACGAGTTGGCACAGAGTTTGTATTAAATTTCCCTTCTCTTTCGGCTAGGTTGTCTTGCGTTCTTTTAGTCACCTATTACGACACCCCCAGGTTAATGTAGATGACATTGTATATTGTAATTCCATCATCACGCAGACACATAGGCTAATTTCACTAACCAGCCCATACAGAGCCTCCACCAATTACATAAAGTAATTAGCCTACCATACCACACTGGTTAGAAGGGTTGGTACAGGGTTTTGTATAGGCGTGGTACTGTGTACAGATCCCACAATGCCGCAACAGGACGCGAGTTGGAGCACCCCGGGGAGGCTTAGTGGGTAGGCGTCCACTATGGGGGAGAATCCCACACGCCCCCCCTCGGCCATCCCCGTGGCCGACGGGGATAGTCCATAAAGGATGTAACCACGGGCAAAAAAAAAAAAAAAAGAAAAAGAGTTTTCCTCTTGTGGCTAGGTTTTCGGCCTCGTCATTTCCTTTTGTCAACTCTTACGAGTCACCCTTAGAATGCTGAATGCCCTTAGAATGAATTAATTTTGAGCTTTTTGTAAACAAGACCAAGAATAAAAAAAAGAAAGTAAAAAAAAACCAACTACACAGTTTCTTGCCGGCTCTTCTCTGTAGAGCAGCCTTCCGTATCGATGGTGGTTTCGGCATGAATGTGAGTGAACGCAGGGATTGATTAATCAGGGGAGATGGAGGGATTGTAAGAGTGACGAGTTGTGTGTGAAAGGTGTGAATGTAGGTATGACGACTGATAGGTATGTGTGCAGACTACCACCTAGTGTGGGACAGGGGCCGTAAGAATGGTGTTTATAAATATGACGATTTATAAGAGTTTTGTGATGAAGCCTACGTAAATAAAGTTCCTTTTGAGTTTTAATTTGAATGGAATGGGGTGGTGGCACAATGTATTCTAAATCCGGACTTGGGTAATTGACTTCTACGTAATGGGAGAACGCATGATTTAGCATTGATTTTGATTTGATTAACTGACTTGAATACGACCTACAAGTATTTATTCCGAGTCTGGGTGTTTTCTATAAATAATAAATAAATAAATATCCTTGGACATTTCACACAACGTCATCTCGTCCCAAGCTAAGCAACTTAATGCTTGTGTTATGGTAACGAGATGGATGATAAACTACTTATATACATTTTTTTTTGTAAATACATACTTAATATAGATAGAAATGACACCCAGACTCCGAGCCAGTGCCTCTGGTTTAGACAAAGACACTTGCCCGACCCCGGAATCGAACCCGGGACCCGTTGATCCAAAGGCGGCACATCTAACCTAATCTATAATATGTATGTATTTACAAAAAAATAATGTATATAAGTAGTTTATCATCCATCTCGTTACCATAACACAAACATTAAGTTGCTTAGCTTGGGACGAGATGGCGTTGTGTGAAATGTCCAAGGATAGTTATTTATATTTATTTATTTATATCACTAAGGAGGCTAAGGTTAGAAAACGAAAGGGGAAAATCTAATCTCTTGGCACGTCTAGGTAATTATTTGCCTGCATTTATTGCACAGAAGTTCTTCGTACAAATGACTCGGCCTAATCTGATCTGGCATTTTACCAGGTACAGGTTGGTCATTATTTCGATATAGATGGGAGATCTCATGGCCGGCAGCTCTTAGTTTCTGAGTGAAGAAATATCTCTATATTAATACGAGAATCAAAAACTTTGTACCCCATTTTACGAACATTGCGCAGAAGAAGGAGTATGAAATTTCCCACACTTATGGTGTATAAAGAGGAGTACAGAAAGCTAATATATTTTTTTTAAATTATCCTTAACTAGCGACCCGCCCCGGCTTCGCACGGGTGCAATTGAGCGATCGACTGCTGCGTAGCATGTCGCGGGTTCGATCCCCGCATGGAAGAAATATTTGTACGACCTACAAGTATTTGTTCCGGGTCTGGGTGTTTTCTATCTATAATATGTATGTATTAACAAAAAAAAATGTATATAAGTAGTTTATCATCCATCTCGTTACCATAACACAAGCATTAAGTTGCTTAGCTTGGGACGAGATGACGTTGTGTGAAATGTCCAAGGATGTTTATTTATTTATCTGAATTAATATTAGCACTGATAAATTTAGATTAAAACATATAGTTAAACCTTCCCCTTGAATCACTATGTATTAAAAAACCGCTTCAAAATCCGTTGCGTAGTTTTAAAGATTTAAGCATACTTAGGGACGGACAGACGACAGCAACTTTGTTTTATACTATGTAGTGTTAGTGATAATTCAGTAAGTCAATAAAAAATATTACACACATAGCCATGTATTTGAGACACATGTGCATTAATACACTTTTGTTGTGTCTTAGAATACACAGTGTCACCACCCCATTCTATCACGAGGGTGCCGTAAGAGCTGACAAGAGAAGAAACACTTATATGAAACCCTGTAACGTCTGACTAGCGTGGCACAGTATGCTAACCCTTCATGTAACTGGAGGAGTGCTGGTAGGCCTCCCACACGGTGGACCGACGACCTCGTTAAGGTCGCCGGAAAGCAGTGGATGCGGGTGGCCCAGGACCGGCCTGTGTGGAGATCCTTGGGGGAGGCCTATGTCCAGCAGTGGACGTCTTTTGGCTGAAATGATGATGATGATGATGATGATGAACTGGAGGAGGCCGGATTCAACAGTGGGTAGTAGTCTCTATCTAGTTTACATTCGTAGTAAGCACGATGCTGTATTTCATTGCATGGATAAACAAATCTTGGTTTAGGCAACACTATTAATATTAAGTAGGTAATATTGTAGGAAACTCTTTGTTATCAATAAATAAATAGTGTCATCAAAGGTACTAGGTACGTAGGTATAGATTTGTTTCAAAACAACCAGGAAATTAAGTAATAAGCGACAGATAACAAACAACCATTTGGAGCTTGTCCATTGAAGTTGAGATCAGCTTACTATGCCATCCCACGCCATAACAAGCCTAGTGGTCTAGTGGTTAGACATGCCGCCTTTGGATCAACGGGTCCCGGGTTCGATTCCGGGGTCGGGCAAGTGTCTTTGTCTAAACCAGAGGCACTGGCTCGGAGTCTGGGTGTCATTTCTATCTATAATATGTATGTATTTACAAAAAAAAGGTATATAAGTAGTATATCATCCATCTCGTTACCATAACACAAGCATTAAGTTGCTTAGCTTGGGACGAGATGGCGTTGTGTGAAATGTCCAAGGATATTTACTGTGCCACGCTGGCCAGTCAGGTTGGCACAGGATGTCGTTTCAAGTTTTCCTTCTCTTGCAGCTAACTTTTCGGCCTAATACTTTCCTTCAGTCAGGGATAAAATGGGGAGGTAGCAATTTGTATTCTAAATCCATCAACACACAGATGAAAATAATATTAGCTAGCTGTAATAGTTCTAAACATCTGGTTAATTACTGGCTTGCAAGACTTTAATGATAAACGAATAAATGAGTAATACGCAGTTTTGCGTCAGACATTAAAATGGCGGCTAAAAATTTGGCAACAGATGAATATTTTATTAGTTACCACGAAACACGGATTAATTAAACTATCAAACTTCTAACAGGACATCTTTTTATTACTTTAGGTAATGTATGATATCTCCACTTGAAAATTTTATGTATGTACACAATAATATTAATAACTTTGGAAAAATCTGTGAAAGAAGAATAATCTTGCCGTCCATTTTACTAGTTTCCACAGAATAAGTAGCTCTTTCAAGGGTCAATGTATACGCTTTTACAACAAACTGCTTACGCAGCATAGATAAGTGTCTCGCAATGCCTTTAAAAATCGGTCACGACAAAACTTTACAAAAAACCCGTAAGTATTACCGCATTGCCGATTATGTAAACGCTGCTTGGGATTAAGCTGTTCAGTGTCAATATTCTAGGTTCTTTGTTTATGTTATTGTACATGTATGAAATAGAACCGCAAGGAAAAAGAATGACAACCCCTCCAAGTTTCTTGCCAGTTGTTCTCAGCAGTGGTCGCGCTCCGAACTGGTGGTAGACGGTCGAATGTTTTATTGTATAACTAGCGACCCGCCCCGGCTTCGCACGGGTGCAACGATGAACCTCAAAATTTATCAGAGTTTCTCTACAATAGTATGCATGTATCACTACATAGTATAAAACAAAGTCGCATTCTTCTGTCCGTCCCTATGTATGCATAAATCTTTAAAACTACGCAACGGATTTTGAAGCGGTTTTTGTTAATAGATAGAGTGATTCAAGAGGAAGGTTTATATGTATAACACACCCCCGCTTTGCACGGGCGAAGCCGGGGCGGGCCACTAGTTATACATATAAACCTTCCTCTGGAATCAAACTATCTTTTAAAAAACCGCTTCAAAATCCGTTGCGTAGTTTTAAAGATTTAAGCATACATAGGGACATAGGGAATACATCCATATTATAGTCGAGAAACACTGATAAATTTAGAGGTTCATCATTGTACCCGTGCGAAGCCGGGGCAGGTCGCTAGCTATATATATATATATATAGAAGAAGATAGTCAATCTTATTGCAAAACAAGTTCAATCACTCGCCAAAATTTGCGGTTGAAATAATTTGCGTTGACAGTGAGCTGAAGTCTTCACGGAATTCTTATGAGACAGACAGACAAGCATGCGCGTATATAGGGCGATGACCAGTACAACGAGAAATGTTAGTGTGACATACAATGTATATAGAGACTTCTTAGCAAAGTGAATATCTTTTAACAGACGAGAGACTGCTACAAATTAATGGTGGAAAAACGGCGTACAATAACACGGTGTTTTTTTTAACGCCCCGCTGAAATAGCGGTGGTATAAGTTTGACATATGTGGTATCTATTTACTTTTTTTAACGCAACCTTTGCTCTAGGTGACGACACCGAATAAATACCTCTAGTATAGATAGATAACTGTTTAATGTAGTATGTGAAAATAATTTATATTAAATACACACAATTGGCGGCTGATTTTCGCTAAACAGGGGCGTAGCTACCGCCGTATCTGCCGTATCAATTATACGGGGCCCACGGGCCAAGGGGGCGGGGCGACGTTCGTAAGCAAACATTAATAAAAACTTCCTAATTTTTTTATTATTTCAGAAATTACAAACGTAAAAAAAGTATTTTTTTTTCTCGCGTGCAGCGTGCGTCCGAAAGTTGGCAGCACCCTACATCTCAATTTGTCAATTTCACAATCTCAATTTTTTTACACACATTTTTTTCTTTATTTAGAAATCTTTACCCTTCTTAAACGGCCCGCAAATATTTTTTATACGGGGCTCCACCAAGGCGCGCTACGGCCCTGTCGCTAAAAAGCTATCTTTTCTTGGCAACCAACAGATAATTTCCAGAAGGGTTAGAGCAAACACTATTGGGATCGTTTTAAAGTCAGCATTAATATAATTTAAATACTACACAACGGGTCCCGAGTTCGATTCCGGGGTCGGGGAAGTGTCTTTGTCAAAAACCAGGGCACTTGCTCCGAGTCTGGGTGTCATTTGTGTTCGTGAATTACATGTTTGTAAACTGCCCCCGCGATTTACAGGTTATACCTAGTGCACGGGTTTCGTTTAAAAAAAAGAAAAAAAAAAGAGTATATTACTACTAGCAGACCCTAAGGTTTTTGTTGTATTACATTTAACATTAACATACGTTAATTTAACTTTTGACATAGCGCCATCTATTGAATATTTACTCCGTCCAGTCAACAGATATAGCCGTCTGCTAGAATCGCTTGGAGATAACATTGTGACTGTCAAATAATACAAAAACAATTGGCAATACAATAATATTGCGACTATAAATTGAGATGTAAGCTATCTTTCAAGTTAGATCAATCTGCACACCGTGTGCAAATTTGATTAAATTCGGTTAAATAGTTTATGATCCATTGCGACAAAGAACGTGACATGTAATTCAAAATATACTCACAAAAAACTCTCATGTAAGATTCGGTTTATGCAGCATATACCGAATCTTACATGAGCGGTTTTAATTTGTGACCATACGTCCCGCTTTGGGCAGGATTGTCCCGCTTTCAGGCTGTCCGTCTCGCTGTCCCCAACGAGAACAAAAATGTCCCGCTTTACGAATAAACCTCTATATCCTTTGCACTTAAATATGATATCTTACGTACACCAACGTACTCTATATATGTATATATATTTATTTATTTATACAAAAGTCAGTAGGCGTCCCGCTCAAACACGAAAATAAAATGGTCACGTTATTATGCTACAACTTAAGTAACTTCAACCTTAGAACTATCGAATTGTTTCTGTGTTAGTATTCACTTATACACTTCCCCGACCCCGAAATCGAACCATTGCCCGTGATTCAAAAGCGGCACATCCAACAAAGCAACAAAATTATATCATTCTAAAATTGCTGCGGTCCTTAGCAACTATGGCTACGCAGAGGTCTACGCGCTACGACACGACATTTTGCTACGACACACCGTAGTAGCCTACAGAATTAAAATAAATGCTTTTTAATCGTAGAAGACGTACATCATGTCTTGATGGAATATGAGTGAAATGAAAGTCACAGGGGGTATTTCATATTCATCATTTCAGCCAAAAGACGACCACTGCTGGACATAGGCCTCTCCCAAGGATTGCCACAAAGGCCGGTCCTGGGCCGACCGCATCCATCGTTTTCCGGCGACCGTAACCAGGATATCGGTCCACCGTGTGGGACGCCTACCAGCACAGGGCTTTCCAGAACGCGGTCGCCACTCGAGGATTTTTCTCCCTGTCCTCTGCCACTTAAGTTTGGCAATCCTGTGGACCATGTCCTGTGGGCTATATGTTTGTGGGTGGATTTTATATTGCAAATATTGTGAAGTTTGATATCGGGTGGTGTAAGTAGCATAATTACCTCATGCCACTGAAGGAGGCCGACTCAGTAGAGAGTCACCTATGGGCAGAGTAATATAGTAGATGACTAGTGGCTCGCCCCGGCTTCGCCCTTGCAAAGCGGGGGTGGGTTCTACTTAAAAACCTTCCTCTTGAATCACTCTATCTATTAAAAAAGACGCTTCAATAACCGTTGCGTAGTTTTGAAGATTTAAGCATACATAGGGACGGACAGACGACAGTGACTTTGTTTTATACTATGTAGTGATAGTGATAAGCATTTATTCGACACTGGAGGTCAAACGCTTTCACAAAACGAAATTCATTTTGTATAGCTGTCACAATTTCACAAAATGTTTAAAGATATATTTAGCTACATCTTACAAAAAAGATTCTTTTTTTATTTTCTTTTAGAAACGAAACCCCTGTACTAGCTTATAACCTGTATCGCGGGGGCAGTTTACAAAAATGTAATTCACAAACACAAATGACACCCAGACTCAGAGCAAGTGCCTCTGGCTTAGACAAAGACACTTGCCCGACCCCGGAATCGAACCCGGTACCCCGTGATCCAAAGGCGGCACATCCAACCCCTAGACCACCGAGCCAGTCAGTATAATAAAAATAGGAGCTTTAATCGCACAAAAGGACGTGTTGCTTAAATGAAAGTTAATGCAATTAAAGATTTGTCGTGAGTATGCGCTTTTTTATGAAACTACCCATGCAACTTAGGGAATCGTCTCGCAATTCTTTTAAACCTGTCAAGGAGCTTTACAAAAAAGTTTATTAGGGTCGCTTCAGCCCATAAATGACCCACTACTGAGTAAGGCCTCCTCCAAATTCATAGAGGGAAATTAGCCTACTATGCCACGCAGGCAAGATTAGTTGGCACAGGGCTTGTATCAAGTTTTCCGTCTCTTGTGATCTGCCTCCTGCGTTCTTTTAGTCGCCTCCTACGACACCCTCACCCTCAAGATAGTAGGGGTTTTTAGCAATTTTTTAATGAATTTACCGTTCAATATGCTAAATAATGTCGACTGCCTCGTTGGTCTAGTGGTTAGATGTGCCGCCTTTGGATCAACGGGTCCCGGGTTCGATTCCGGGGTCGAGCAAGTGTCTTTGTCTAAACCAGAGGCACTGGCTCGGAGTCTGGGTGTCATTTCTATCTATAATATGTACGAGTATGTATTTACAAAAAATAAATGTATATAAGTAGTTTATCATCCATCTCGTTACCATAACACAAGCATTAAGTTGCTTAGCTTGGGACGAGATGGCGTTGTGTGTCCAAGGATATTTATTTATTATTTATTTATTTATTATAATTCAATTAAGGTTGATTTATTTACGGAAATAAAGCACTGAAAAATTCTGAGAACATTTTCGTTACAATGAATTCACAACAAATTGTTAATATAATACTTATTGCATGCAATTTTGATTTCAACAATCTTCGCTAAAGCATCATGCAAGGCTATAATCCAGTGACACAACATATAAATCTGAAGATATTGTTATAGCTTACGCTTTATTATAAGGGGGAGAGTGGGGCTTAATGTGAGACTGTAAATACAGAGTACCAGCCACGGGCTTCGGAAATTCCTACTACCTTTGGCTACACTTAACCAAGGGTCTGATAGGAGCAAAGGAATGTCCTGGGATTTTCAGTGGCTATGGTGGCATTAATTTTTGCCCCTGGAACTCATAAAACCTCATAAGCCCCATGAAGCCGCGAAAAATTTCATTTAAAAGTTTCATTTAAATATGATTTTTTTGCCTTTAATAATATGAGCAATGGAGTTGTGATCATTTGAAAATGCAAATTCGATTTAGTCCAATGATAGTCATTGTGAAGTTCTAGATTTTTCTAGGTTCCTTGAAACGTGACTGAAAAGTTAGTTACAATCTCCCGATAGATGGGATAGCACGAAATTACTTTTTATCCGTCAGTTATTATTAAAAACCGACGCCACAAACCCTCAATGTTTTAGCCAACATTCGTAAGATATATTTTCCTATTTTCTCACTACATCTGCCTATATTTTACTCTCATAAAATTAGAAATGATTCATATGGATACTACTCAGTCCATTGCTAAACCATTGCTGGGTCGGGCCACTTCTGATCACAGGGAGGGTAATTAGCCTACTGTGCCACGCTGGCCAGATGGGTCAGCACAAGGTTTCTTTTAAAGTTTTCCTTCTCTTGTGGCTACGTTTTCCGTCTTGTCATTTCCTTCTGTTGGCTCTTACGACCCCCTCAGGGTGAAATATGTTGGTGACATTATGTATTCTAAATCCATCACCACGCGTAATAATTGAGAATTAATTCATACGTATGTTTTCAGGTAACACATTGTTTTTAAGCAATTTTTGTCACTCAATTCGTGTATGACTCTAATTTCATGGTACACTTAAAAAAAATAAGCTTTTCAAATATACCATGAAATCAGAGTAGTATTTTCTTAATTGAAAGTGTTCAGTTCGAATGGGAGACGCGCGCGCCGCGCACCCGCATCAAGCACAGTGGCGAAAATACCCCGCCCGCGTTCAAAAATAGTCGGGAATCGTGCGCGGACGCCGGCGCGCTGCATACAAAAGTGGTCTGCCTCCACCAACACCTTATCAAATTTCGCTGCCCACTCTCTACCCACTCAGCCCATGCGTTAGTGTGTTAGCACAGCCCAGTTAGACCTCACTTAAACCTGCCGCCACTTAAGCACTGACCGAAGCATTAATCTATTACGGCACACTTCACTTACACGATAGTCGCTTACAAGCACTGCTCACTTTAGACTCTACACACGTAGCGTGGTACGGTACGCTTGTTCGCTCGCTTGCCACCGGCGGACTGGTCGAGCGGGTCCCTCCCGACTGACCGACGTTCTTAAAATACTTATCCGTCATTGTGTACACATCAAATATAATACCTAGGTTTCGGGTATAAATCTCTTGTGTAAAAATAGCGCGCATTAAAAGTATAGTTAATGCCGAGCGTCAATTAACCTGGATTGCTGGATAAATATTGGAGCGGGTTTTTATGGGATCGGGCCTTTTTCCGGTGTCCTAAATATTACAACGTTGCCTAAGCCCGATAGTGTGGGAGGCCTCCTCCAATTAATTTACCTGTTATCATACATTTACCAATAGAAAAAAACATCCGTTCGGTTTGAGCTGTAGACTGTGTAATCGGCAATACGGAAAATGACAATATCACTATCACTACATAGTATAAAACAAAGTCGCTGTCGTCTGTCCGTCCCTATGTATGCTTAAATCTTTAAAACTACGCAACGGATTGTGAAGCGGTTTTCTTTAAAAGATAGAGTGATTCAAGATGACGGTTTATATGTATAATACATGCATTATTGCACCCGTGCGAAGCCGGGGCGGGTCACTAGTGTAATATAGATTCATTAATATGTTCGTTTGTATGCTAACTATTGAAAGAATATTGGAATTTGTATGAGTTTTAGTGCAAAATGATTTGAATACGTGATTTTGACACCTAAGTAAGCAATTATTATAATGACTACTAGCGACCCGCCCCGGCTTATGGATTTAGATTTAAGCCGGGGCGGGTCGCTAGTAGTCATTATAATAATTGCTTACTTAGGTGTCAGAATCACGTATTCAAATCATTTTGCACTAAAACTCAACTCAACATCTAAATTAATCAGTGTTTCTCTACAATATTATCCATTTATTATACATATAAACCTTCCTCTTGAATCACTCTATCAATTAAACAAAACCGCTTCAAAATCCGTTGCGTAGTTTTAAAGATTTAAGCATACATAGGGACGGACAGACGACAGCGACTTTGTTTTATACTATGTAGTGAAGTGATAATGACTGATCGGTACTTAAGCCACGGAACATGCGGACTGGGCGCGTCGGTAGAAAATATACAAAAAGTTTGGGGGCACAGTTTGTGTAGCGCTTGTATTCGCTATGTATGTTTTCCTTCTATTGCGGCTAGGTTTTAAGCCTGGTCATTTCCTTCTGTCGGCTCTTACGACACCCGCAGGATGGAATGGGATGGTGACACTATGTATTTTAAATCCGTCACCACACGGCGTAGTTTCTATAGTGCTTGTTAAACATACATACATACATATAATCACGCCTCTTTCCCGTAGGGGTAGGCAGAGACCACTTCTTTCCACTTGCTACGATCCATACATATTTGTTTCGCTTCGTCCACTTTCATTATTCCCTTCATACATGCTCTTCGGTTTAGGGTACTCTTGACCTGGCCTTTTTTCAAGACTACATATTATAAATCACTACATATTATAAAACAAAGTCGGTGTCGTCTGTCCGTCCCTATGTATGCTTAAATCTTCAAAACTACGCAACGGATTTTGAAGCGGTTTTTTTTATTTCAGATAGAGTAATTCAAGAGGAAGGTTTATATGTATAATCCATCCATAATATTGTAGAGAAACACTGATAAATTTAGAGGTTTATAATTGCACCCGTGCGAAACCGAAGCGGGTCGCTAGTTAAAAATAAATTGTTCACTATGTTTATAGGCAAAGCAAGATAATTAAAACGTGTACTACTGCTACTTAGCCCATAAATGACCCACTGCTGAGTCGGACCTCTTCCCATCACAGTGAGGGTAATTAATCTACTATGCTACGCTGGCAAGACCGGCTGGTCGTGCGTTTCGTATCAAGTTTTATTTATATTAATTTTAATATAATATAACAAAAACCTTAGCCACAGCAACGCGTGGCCGGGTTGGCTAGAAAATTTTCCGTGTGGTGACAGATTTAGAATACATAGTCTCACCACCCCATTTCATCCTGAGGGTGTCGTAAACCTGCATGAGAAGAATAACTTGGTCCAAACCCGTCTGGCCAGCGTAGCACAGTAGGCTAATTATCCTCCATGTAAAATAGTTGGAAGGGCCTGAATCAGCGGCGGGTCATTTATGTGCCGAGAAGTAGGTATGTTAAGGCCCCTGTCCCACACTATGGTATGTGGTATACATTTTCACTATCACTACATAGTATAAAACAAAGTCGCTGTCGTCTGTCCGTCCCTATGTATGCTTAGAAAAGTACGCAACGGATTTTAAAGCGATTTTTTTGTAATAGATAGAGTGATTCAAGAGGAAGGTTTATATGTATAATATTGCATAGAAACACTGAATTTAAATTTTCATCATTGCATACGTGCGAAGCCGGGGTGGGTCGCTAGTAAGCTATAAAACAAATTTCACACCAATCAATGTCATGGTTTTAACACTACTGGTAACAAACATACAAACCTTCATATATTAAGATAAGATGTATAAAATTCTAAGAAACAACATGTAGGTACAATTTCATAAAGACACCACTAGGTTGTCATATTAAAAATCATTGCGCAATATTCTCCAAATCTTGTTTCCAAGCGCGCGATTCTACCGCCGCGGCCGGCCGCGACTCATAAATTATACCGAAAAATTCTAGCCCATCATCGCATTTTCATATGTATACTTGGCAGGTTTTTAATACAATTTTAAATGTTCTCCTATAGAGCGTCGTATGGTGTATTACAATTCATAGTCACCAACAAAGTAGAATCTTGGTAGGCAGAAATATTAGAGTGAAATTGGCATGAACATGAAATTGGAGACCAGTTGACAAAAAAAAGTTTGAGGTTTTCCTATTCGGTTTTCTGCCTTGTATTTTTTATTTCCAAATTAACTTTCGCTTTTAGGCTACAGAAAAGGACTCACCCTACACTACTACAACTACTATTTACTCTTACTGTGCCATGCTGGCCAGACGTGTTGGCACAAGGTTTCTTATCAAGTTTTCCTTCTCTTACTATTTAGTAATTTAGGCTAGTTTATCGGCCTTGTCATTTACTTTTGGCGGCTTTTTCGTCACCGTCAGTATGGAATGGACTGTTGACTATTCTAAATCCGTTACCATACGGAAAGACCACACACCCTTTCTAATTCTTAAAATTTCAATTTCACCTATTTTCTTCTTATGTTTGTGGCAAGGGTTTGTCACCGATTTTCACTACATATTTAAGTACGGGTTTACTTTTCATCGGCAAAATGACTCTACTTGTTCAATGATGTTTTAAGCAAATTTTCATAAAACATAACTAAAACACTAGATATTAAAAAAAATACTGTAAATATGCCACATACTGACTGACAGACAGACTGCCAAACTGGTAATAAGGATCTTTGTGAACGGTTAAAAATAAATCAACACACACGACCGACCACAAACCTCTACCAATAATGTGTTAACAGCCCTAATTTTAAATACGGCTGTAAACTTGTAACACGTTTGTCAATTATAATCTTGGTGTTATTCCAAACGGTTAACGAGCGCCATTTTAACTGCCAGTTTTACATTGAAGTGCCTATAATTATTAATAGTAAACACCAATAAATACTGAGGTGATAACAAATCCAATGTCGGAGAGGAGTTGTGTTATTCATGTGATATTTTTCCTTTAAAAAATATTACTAATGTTGTTGCCTCTTCTTTTTTTTCGTCGGAAATCCGCATGGATACCCGTTGGGGATTGGCTGGGTTATCGATTACTTCGGGGTGAGTGGAGTTGGTAAGATGCACCCTGACCCCCCCACGGCAATCCTCGACTGCCAGACTCCAGGGCTACGGCACTTCTCCCCATCGGGGGAGTATGCTCCGCAACCCTGGTGGGTCACCACACGAAACAGTTGGCTAGAACAGGTTTAAGTAGCGCAGACGTTACTCAAATTGGGCCAATAGTCCTACTAACTACGTGACGGATTTAGATACAGCTTGTGTCACCCAATTCCATCCTCAGGGCAGTGTAAGAACCGATAATAGGAAATGACAACCTATCTGCAAGAGAAGGAATACTTTTACTAAAAAGGAACTAACCAATTTAAAAGTCTTGTAACATAGCTTGTAGAATAAAAGAAGGTTACAATTATTCTCTAGAGAGCTCGCTGGTATTTTTTTCTTCACAACTGTCAAACCAGAAGACTTAACAAACCTGTCAAATGTAAATAAAAATCTTGCCAATGGTCTATTTTCGGAACAAAAATCTTCGGAGCGTATACAAAATGTAAACCGGCATGTTATTATGATAAGTGTCAGAGGTCTGGCCTTGGTGATGTTAAAAAGCGCGTTCGTCGTCGCTTTCCTAAGCATCCCAAACCCTGTTGTCGCGTTCACAGGCATCAAGAACTGGTCAAGGAAGACACTTTACCACAAGGTTGACCTCTGCACCCAAGCTTGCTACAGCCAGATCATTCCTGGACTATACCTTAGCAACGCCAGAGCCGCTGCCGACAAAAATGTGCTCCGACGACTCAACATCACCCACATCCTTACTATCGAAGCCCACAGACTGCCCAAGTCAACATTTGAGGACACCAACATCAGTACTCTATTCATCAGGGCCTATGATACTCCACAGACAAACATTCTGCCTTACTTCCCAATGGCTAACGCGTTTATTGAGGAGGGTATCCAGAAAGGCAACGTTCTGGTGCACTGCCATTTCGGGGTATCCAGGTCTGCGACGATTGTCATTGCGTATATCATGGAGAAGTACAAATTGACCTACGAGCAGGCCTTCGTTTACGTGCAGCAGCGGAGGAAGTTCATCAACCCGAACCCAGGGTTTGTAAACCAGCTGAAAGAGTACTATCGGTGTAACTATGATGTCAACGGGTTCCAGAGGCTTGAAGCCTATATGAACGTGAATGCTCGGAAACACAAATATAAGATTGCTTCCATGGCTGCAGTGGTGGTGGGGATAATAGTTCCCCTTGCTGTCCTGGTGGGTTAATACGTTGAAGTAACAAATTTTGCAGTGAGCGTTTTTGTTGAACCAAATAAAGTTTTAATGACAACCTATGCGCTCTCAATGGCTCTTTTCTTTTCAGATTATCTACAAAATACGTGTTTAGAGTTCGACAGTGACGACGAATTACAGTTCTCTTAAATCAGATTTCAGTTCAATGTCCGTAGATTTATTGTACGAGAAATTTAATGACCAAGTTACTAATAAAGTGTATGGATAATAGCATTCCATTGGCAAAGCGGTGTTTTAATATTTCGCCATGTGTGGCAAATTCAACACACTTATTAATTCCGGGGCATTTATTAATAATTTTATGGAACTTTCCCCTCTGTAAACTCTGAAGGTGACTGAACAGCTTTAAAATCTTTTCTTTTTTTATCTACGACTTGAATGCAATTGACCCTAGGCTTGCGTGATGGAAAGCAACGCCAGGGTCTAAGATGGAGCATTCAAGGAAATACCCAGTCGGGCACCGGACAGTAAAAGTAACCTTTAGATCCTACCATCAAGCGTGCTGGGTTGACTTTTACAACATGCGTTTTTTCCCAGCGTGCGGTGGGGATGTGTAATATTCTACTTTATGCAACTAAAAAAAAATGTTGCATTATTACTCGGCCCATAGAAGAACCACTACTGAGTCGGGCCTCCACTTACACACAGGCTATAGTACGAATAGTGAACACAAATGGTCATGTGCAGGCTTATTCCCACTTTAAGGAACTACAGCCCAAAGTAAAAATAATAAAAATAAATATCCTTGGACATTTCACACAACGTCATCTCGTCCCAAGCTAAGCAACTTAATGCTTGTGTTATGGTAACGAGATGGATGATAAATTACTTATATACATTTTTTTTTGTAAATACATACATATTATAGATAGAAATGACACCCAGACTCCGAGCCAGTGCCTCTGGTTTAGACAAAGACACTTGCCCGACCCGGGAATCGAACCCGGGACCCGTTGATCCAAAGGCGGCACATCTAACCACTAGACCAACGAGGCAGTCAAAAAATAGTTTCTGACAAAACATCCCGTTTGTCTCACGCACGCGGGGTCAATGCAGAAAGTAGAAACACGTTTTGGCTTTGTAAAATGGACACTTCTTTCAACGTGACATCGAGAGTCCGAGAATATCTTTGCCACAGAAAATAAATAACTCAAAGCAGTATCACCACTGGGGTTTTGTGATGTGTGACATGTCCACAGCCCATTAATGACTCACTACTGAGCTGACTCGCTACTGGGCTCCTCCAAATTAATTAAAATTTGCCTACTGAGCCACGCTGGGAAGACGGGTTGAGACAGGGTATTATCAAGTTTTCCTTCTCTTGCAGCTAGTTTATCAGCCTTGTCATTTCCTATTGTCAACTCTTACAACACCCTCAGGATGGAAAGGGATGGTGAAATCCTCCAATTACATGGACCAGCAAAGTCAGGATGTAACTCAGTAAAACTATAAATGCGAAAGTTGTGTGTTAATGGATATATGGACGAATGTTTGTTCATCGGTCATTACTCATTACAGACTGACTGTCCGTATCGGGTTAAAATCTGGCACAAAGATAGGGTTTCCGCTGTACTGACTCATAACCTGTCTCGCTGGGACACTCTGTATAAATTGTTCATGACTAATTTTGACCTCCAGACCCCGAGCAAGTGTGGTACGTGTCTTACAACACTGTAGACACTTGCTCGACCCCAGAATCGAACATGAATCGAACAATAGAGCAAGAAGGCGTTTAAGGTGATTGCTCCAGGGTAGCCCGCGAAATTAAAATTTTCTTACGTTTTTTGCAATTTGCAGGCCAGTTCTAGGTTGTATGATGATGAACATTTGATTCGCGGCTGTAAGACGTATACTACATACAGAGTTATAAACGTAAGAAAATTTGAATTTCGCGGGCTACCCTGGGGCAATCACCTTAAGTTACAAAGTTAGCACATTTATGGGCGAACCGTGAATTTGGCTGAAACAATTTAGAGGCCTACCAAATTACTAAAAAACTTTTGTCAAAAAATCTGTTTTCGATAGTGATGTAGCTAGGTTAAATGTATCTTTAAAGAAGAAATAGGACAGTAAAATAATTTGATTTATTTGGTGGTTAAGTTAAAAAATATCTTTAAGACTAGTTTTTGCGCGCGGCTTCGCCCGCGTGGGCTTTGAACCCGTGCTTATCTCTATGCATATTTTTTATGACCATAAAATCGGTTATTGTGACTAAACTATGATAGTTAGATATGTGCTCTCGCGGACTTTTTTGTAGATTTTTATAAGACCTACAAACCCGTAGTACATCATTTTGTTCTATTGCCAATAGTTTTTGCAGCGCACGCATAAATACGTTCTCGATTTTACACCTTGGTTTACATAATCGCAATTTTCATACGGATCCCTAATTTTTTCGAAAATAAATTGCCTATAACCTTCCTCGATAAATGGACTATCTAAAACTGAAAGATTTTTTGAAATTGGTCCAGTAGTTCCTGAGATTAGCGCGTTCAAACAAACAAACAAACAAACAAACAAATAAACAAACAAACAAACTCTGCAGCTTTATATATTAGTATAGATGGTATAGCTATTTCGGAAAACATCAACTAGGGGCTGGGACCCTTTCTATCCAGAGGCCCTGGGCTATAGCCCAAAAAGCCTTTAGGTAGATCCGCTTAAGCACATTGGCTATTCATCAAAAAATGAAGAAAGAAAACACGTTTATTCGACACACGTAGCATAAAATACAGACACAAATTTACAAAAGCAACACATCTTATAAGGGTTACCGGTAGGTTTTCAATTTTACTACTACTCCTATTCTGCCCTTAGTTGACCCACGACTGAGTCGGGCCTCCTCCAATTACATGGAGGGTAATTAACCTACTGTCCCACGCTGGTCAAACAGTGCACAGGTTTTGGTAACAAGTTTCCCTTCTCTTGTGGCTAGGTTATCATTTCCTTTTGTCAGCTCTTCACAATCTCAGGATGGAATAGAGTGGTGTTACTATGTATTCTAAATCGGTGACAATTTTCATTTTTAATTGAGCTCAAAACATGTGGTGACAAATTTAGATTACACAATGTCACCAACCCATACTATCTTTAGGGTGTCGTAAGAGGCGGCTAAAAGACCGCAAGAGGCAAATAACCTAGCCTCAAGCTAAGGAAAATTTGATACAAAACCCTGTGCCAACTCGTTTTGCCAGCGTGGCACGGTAGACCCATTAGTGGGTCATTTATGGGCTGTAGCGACGACTGAGCTCATAATCTGAGCGAGCGAAGTTGCATGTTGTAGCTATTCCAAGTTCCATCAGACAAAAATAGTGTTTATGCAATATTCGCGGGGAAATGCAGTAGGTACTACAACTAGGTATGTATCACAAATTGAGCGGCAAATCACATCCTGTGTAATCTTTTGACAAATAAATTTTGCTCCAAATATCTTTTTACGTTGGCAGAATATAATATTTTCTTTATAACTGAATAACGATTTCCTTCTGCCGTGCGTTGCGAAACAGTTTGTGAATTTGATGATTTATATTCAAACTATGGAAGGAGTGTTGCACAATATATACATAAGAGTGCAGAAGTTTTACATACATACATATAATCACGCCTCTTTCCCGTAGGGGTAGGCAGAGACCACTTCTTTCCACTTGCTACGATCCATACATACTTGTTTCGCTTCGTCCACTTTCATTATTCCCTTCATACATGATCTTCGGTTTAGGGTACTCTTGACCTGGCCTTTTTTCAAGACGTCCCTGATTTGGTCTTGAAACGTCCGCCTAGGTCTTCCCCTTCCAACACTTTCATTCACACTCGCCTTATACACTTTTTTCGTCAATCGTTCTTCATTCATTCTCTCGACATGGCCAAACCATCTCAGCATACCTTTCTCAATTTTTGTCACTACATCTTCTTTCAGACCACTACGCTTCCTTATCTCACTATTTCTTATCCTGTCACTCAGTTTTTTAATTTACACTCAGAAGTTTTAATATATATAAACTACTTAAATAGATACCTACGGTACATACGGCGGTAAGAATTGTAAAAACTTAACAAATTGTAAACCGTCAACAAAATAGACTGACAAATAAACAAATAAACAACAAACTGACAAATAAACAGTCTTACACATACGTATTTGCGAAACCTATTTAAAATCGGGGTCAATTTATGATAGCTCCGAAATAAAAAAATATCTTTTGAAGTATTAAACAACTTTTATAAATATTTTTGAACCGTTTAATATAAAAAAGATATACAACCAAAGTGAGAACCTCTCTTATTATGTAAAGGCATAAATTGCACGTCACGTTGTTTGTCCGCGATGGACTCCTAAAATACTTATCCGATTTTCATCACGTCATTTGCACACTTTGCGTACATCTTAATTTAAAGTCGCAATATTATTTTATTGCAAATTATTTGTCTATCATTTGACAATCACAATTATCTGATAACTCCAAACGATTCTAACAGATGGTGATAACTGTTGACTGCATTGTGTAAATATTCAATAGATGGCGCTACGTTAAAAGTTAAGTTAATGTTAAATGTAACATATCAAAATCCTTAGCTACAGCAACGCGTGGCCGGGTCTGGTAGTTAAATAATATTATCACAGTCACCTTCTGTACGTTCTTCTATGCCAACGTAAAATGAATAGTCTTCAATAATATGTTGTAGTTAGCATCTAGTGCCAAGTGGTAAGTATTAATCGCTTAATATTTATTTGTCACCAGGCATATTTGCTTTTAGTATGGTTGGTAGAGTTTCGGAATAGATTTTGTCATCTGTGGCCGATTAAGTGACGTTTAGTCCTACTAATAATATAAACGCGAAAGTTATGGATGTTTGTTTCTCTTTCACGTAAAAACTACTGAATGGATTTTAATGAAACTACAATATAGTTAGCTCATACATCAGAATACCACATAGACTACATATAAAAAGACACTAGCGGCCGATACCGGCTTCGCACGGGTGGACGTTTTAGTAAAATTTTCTATATTAATCAGTAATGTAGTATTCAAATAGTGAAAGAAATTTGAAATAGGTCCATTACTTTTGAGCCAATTCGTTTTATACATACACTAGTGGCCCGCCCCGGCTTCGCCCGTGCAAAGCGGGGGTGGGGTATACATATAAGCCTTCCCCTTGAATCACTCTATCTATTAAAAAAACCGCTTCAAAATCCGTTGCGTAGTTTTAAAGATTTATGCATACATAGGGACGGAGAGAAGAATGCGACTTTGTTTTATACTATGTAGTAATACATACATACAAATCTTTCCTCTTTAAAATATTATTGTAGAATGTGTGAATTGTGCAAAATATAACAAGTGTCAAGTAAGTAGAAAAACATCTGCCGAAACAATAAATTCCGTCACTACGTGTATAATGGGGGGGGGGGCGCAGCTAGTAGAATAATATTGTAAACAAAATAATGTGTAGTGATTTTTTAGGACTCCGGGGCGCGGATAAATGGCTCATCGCTCCAATCTACCCACTAAAACCAGCAAAGTTCCGCAACTGCCCGGTTCAGGGTCGCGGGTTGCGCTTCTAATGAGGAAACATGCTAAACCACCTTGGGGCGCACCTTAAGTACTCTCTTACAAGACTCAATACTGGGTAAACGACCCACTACTGAGTCGGACCTCCTCCAAAATCAGGTAGGGCAATGGGCACGCTAACAAAACGGATTGACACAGGGTTTGCATTAAGTTTTCGGACACTTGCCGTTAGGTGATTTTCCTTTAGTTGGCTCTCACGACACCCTCAGGATAGAATGGGTTGGTGATGTTAAATATTCTAAATCCCTCATCACCTCCGTGCCAGCTCAACCAGCTCCGAGGTGGGCTCCTCCATTTACACGGGGATACCGTGCGACTCCTAGACCTAGGGATATTTTTACCATGATACAGACTTCTAGCCCAGGAGTTGGATGTGTGGTCTTTGGATCACGGGTCTCCGGGTCAATTCCGGGTGGGGCAAGTATCTTTGTGCAAACCAGATCGTGTCCGGGTTCGTAAAAATACAACTTAAAATACAAGGAAAGATTATATTATTTTACATACCCTCATTTGTCCTGTAATCTGTTGATGTGTACCAATTCCACCGTGGTTCCTGATTCTGCGCCAACCCCTTACTTATACGCCACAATGTTTATTTATTTATTATTTTTTGTGATAAAACTTAAGTAAATAAAGTTCATTTGGAGTTTGAGTTTATTACTATTAGTAGATTTGGATGGGTGTCCGTAACTTGTAATATGTGACCTTCACCATGCTTCGGAGAGCAAATAAAGTCATCAGGTAATGTTTCACACATTTCACATTATTTTAATTTCTAGAAGAACATACTTTAAAGACACTGTGAACGAATTTTTTAGGCGGTAGTTTTAACTGTTTCTTTGTCATTTTAGAAGACAAAATGACTCACGCGCGACCATTTTTTTAAATAAAATGTTTAGCGGTTTGAGGTTTTCTCCATTCAGCCTTCAATAAGAATTCTAAAAGAAGGGATTGTTTATTACTACTTAATTCCTATAATTATTAGCCGATTTAAAAAAATCTTCTATTTCCTTCTATCGATTTAAATTATCGAAATCGATAGGTTTCGAATACAATTTATAACGAGTTTTGTGTATTTTGACGATTTTGTGGCAATTTGACTCTATTACAAAACATACATTTATCTGCATTAAATATCGGAAATATAAACCTACTTCAAAAATGGCATTTATTAAGTAAGATGTGTAGCAACAAAACCGCAACCCCTCTGCCGGTTCTGGGTTCAAGAAAGTCTCTTTTAAGCCCCTGTACGCACTAGCGGTTAAACCGCCTAGGCGGCTAGCCGCGCGGCCTACTAAACCGCCACAACATTTAACCGCCAGTGCGTACAGACATAAGCGGTTGCATATTAAATTAGAAAACCGCTAGTGCGTACAGGGGCTTAGTCTTTCAAGTTCAAGAGGACCTTCGAAAAGACGTCATCAGCTGTCCAGCTGACATATTAGAAATATTTTTTTAAACTGAGATGATGCATCTTAGTAACTGGCGCAATTTTCCGTGTCTAAATTTATCGTAGTAAGCGCAGGTGCTAGTGGGCAAAAAACGTTTTGTTGTAAGCTTGGCTCAGAATGAAAGGTCACGTGAAAATGTTTGAATACGCAATTACCGCAATGTTTTAAGGAAATCGCACATTTAATTAACTTTGTTCACTGATGTGAACATTATTCATGGTGTCAGTCTATCCTTTTTGTCGTGAGATATTTTATTTTAAACGAAACCCCTGAACTAATTATAAGGTGCATGGCGGGGACAGTTTACAGACATTTAATCCACGAACACAAATGACAATGACCCAGACTCAGAGCAAGTGCCCGACCCCGGAATCGAACCCGGGACTAAAGCCAAGGAAAGGCAAATAATCATCAGCTGACCTTCCACTAGTCGAGGTGGTATGTCTGGTCGCATCTACTTATCCGGGTGATTAATTATCCGTGCAAATTATTTTGTAAACTTCGCTATCGCGATGTAGGACTTTTTGGTAATTTTCGCATTTATTGGCGGCTAGCGGTCCGCCCCGGCTTCGCACAGGTATTTACCATAATACAATCCTATCATAACAATTCACACTATATCTTTATAAAATATAGCCTATGTGTTATTCTGATGTTTAAGCTACACTTCTCATCAGAAAAATCGAAACACCTTGCAAGTTTATGTTTTGTGAGCATTAGAAAAATCTATTTATTTAGGAATACACATATTATGTCAAATGTCATTTATTAATGAACAATAAAAAGTTTTCAAATCCTAATGTTAATGTTCTAAATTGAAATTAAACTTTCATAAGTTTCTTATTTTGTTTAACAATCATAAAAAGAGAAGTTTTTTTTATTTTTTGCGTGAAAGAGTAACAAACGCGTTTATTATATCAATAGGAAGGATAATTTATGTAAAGTATGTGACATACTGGTTGCTACATTCAAGAAATGAATCGCCTTTGTTCATGCCGAAATTTGGCTGAAACCTGAATCAGTTGTGCTATCGACACTTAAGTAACTATAATGTAGAGTTTATGTTTCTGTATATTTATGGTGGCACAGTGCTCGTGAGACAATAAACCCGCGTAGGTTAAGAGCCGGGACGTCCGCCAACGTTTCCAAGAGCCGTAACTAATTGGGAAATTGTGCAACCTACGTCTTAGTCGGGAACAATTATAGTTATCACATATTCAACACTAATTATATGTCTGCAGTATACTGGCTGTGTGGTGACGGATATAGAATACATAGTGTCACCACCCCATTCCATCATGAGGATGTAAGAGTTGATGAAAGGAAATACAAGGCCGAAAATCTAACCGCAAGAGAGGGGAAACTTGATACGAAACCCTTTTTTTTTTTGTTGTTGCTGGGGAAATGCTTTAGCATACCACCGCCCCCCGGGGGCGGGTCGGTGTTTATGTGGGACTCCGACAAGGGTCGTCTACCCAAGAGTCGTCTACCCACTAAAACCCCAGCGGTATACCCTCACACGGCGTGCTTGGGGCGCCACAAGTTCGCGTAAACGCATTCTACTGTGACACCACAACTCTGAGGTCAGAGGAGTCCCTGGAGCCCCATTCCACTGCGGCGCTGGGTGCCGCTCTTCGTCTCACCTCTCCCCGTGGGTCCGCCTGGCATGGGAGGCCCTGGCCGGTATGGCCCCACGGATCATTGAGGCACTTAAGCCCCCTCATCACGACAAGGTGGCAGCACAGTCGAGGGGGTTGATACAAAACCCTGTGCCAACCCATCTAACCAGCGTGGCACAGTATAATGACCCTCCCTGTCATGGGAGGAGGCCCGACTCATCAGTGGGTCATTTATAGGCTGAGTAGTAGTAGTATACTGCCGACTCTGAAGATAACGTGATTATAACTAAAACTAGCGAGCAATGATGAACCACTACATTTTTAAGTGCTTCTCTTCAGTATTATCATCATCATCATCATCATCAGCCCACATTAGTCCACTGCTGGACATAGGCCTCCCCTAAAGAGCGCCATAGCGCCCTGTCTTCAGCTTGACGCATCCAGCTGCTGCCCGCAACCTTTCGCAGATCGTCGCTCCATCTAGCAGAGGGCCGTCCCACACTACGCTTGCCGATTCGCGGTCTCCACTCAAGAACTCGTTTACCCCAGCGGTTGTCGGTTCTTCTACAGATATGACCAGCCCACTGCCACTTCAGTCTGCTAATTCTCTGAGCTATGTCGGTATTATGTATTATGCATGTATAATATTATACATATATACCTTCCTCTTGAATCGCACTATTTATTAAAAACCAACCGCTTTAAAATCCGTTGCGTAGTTTAAAAGATTTAAGCATACGTACTCGTATATAGGGACGGACAGACGACAGCGACTTTGTTTTATACTATGTAATAATGTAATATATTAAATAATAATGTAATTTATAATAAACTAGCGACCCGCCCCGGCTTCGCACGGTGCAATTATATTATATTTATAAACCTTCCTCTTGAATTACTCTATCTATTAAAAAAAACCGCTTCACAATCCGTTGCGTAGTTATAAAGATTTATGCATACATAGGGACGGACAGAAGAATGCGACTTTGTTTTATACTATGTAGTGATAGTGATAATGATACTGATGATTGCAAATGATAATACATATTGTTGGATAGGTCCTTAGTAGAGTTTGGCTAGTTTCCGCAGCGCACATAAGGGAAATTTAGGTCACCAGTCTCCTCATAACGGAGGGGAGTGCCTCGGTTTTGATAATTATTTATTTATTTGCATTAAAGTTGGTAAAGAGATATTAGAATACATATGTTCTTAATTTCAACAATGTTAAAATACTGGCTGCTGAGTCGCGACTCCTACAATAAGAGAAACGACATGTGACTACTGTGCTGCACTGGCCAGACGTGTTGGCACAAGATTTGTTTCAAGATTTCCTTCACTTGCGGCTATACATCCTCAGGATGGAATGGGGTCGTGACACTGTGTATTCTAAATACGTCACCAAACAGAGCTGAATAGAAAAATATCCTTGGACATTTCACACAACGCCATCTCGTCCCAAGCTAAGCAACTTAATGCTTGTGTTATGGTAACGATATGGATGATAAACTACTTAAATATTATTTTTTTTGTAAATACATACGTATTAAAGATAGAAAACACCCAGACCCGGAACAAATACTTGTAGGTCGTACAAATATTTCTTCCGTGCGGGAATCGAACCCGCGACATGCTGCGCAGCAGTCGATCGCTCAACCTCATAAAACCTCGGCAGAAGATCTGCTACCCAAAAATACTATCATGAGTTTCATACAGCCATTTTATTGATGTGTCTGCTGGCAACGAATTCCAAAATAATACTGTCTATTTTAGAGCGTGCACATGACGTAATCTGGTGGAATGTTAACTCTATTTTGGATCAGTCTATACTGAACGCCGATAGCCATGTTCCGACTCCTAGTATTGTCTCTATTACTTATTCTAGCGTAGTGTGGGACGGCCCTCTGCTAGATGGAGCGATGATCTGCGAAAGGCTGCGGGCAGCAGCTGGATGCGTCAAGCTGAAGACAGGGCGCTATGGCGCTCTTTAGGAGAGGCCTATATCCAGCAGTGGACTAATGTCGGCTGATGGTGATGATGACTTAGCTGAAATCCTCTGCTTAGCTCGCATGGACTCACATCTAGGTATATATTAGGGTTCGGTGTGGTGACGGATTTAGAATACATATTGTCACCACCCAATTCCAGCCTGAGGGTGTCGTAAGAGCCCCCAGAAGAGTGTGACAAGGCCAAACTCTGCTAGGTGGAGCGACGATCTGCGAAAGGCTGCGGGCAGCAGCTGGATGCGTCAAGCTGAAGACAGGACGCTATGGCGCTCTTTAGGGGAGGCCTATGTCCAGCAGTGGACTAATGTGGGCTGATGATGATGATGATGACTTAGCTGAAATCCTCTGCTTAGCTCGCATGGACTCACATCTAGGTATATATTAGGGTTCCGCGTGGTGGATTTAGAATACATACACCACCCAATTCCAGCCTGAGGGTGTCGTAAGAGCCCACAGAAGAGAGTGACAAGGCCAAAGTAGGCTAATTACCCTCCACATAATTGGATAAGGCCTGTGACTCAGTAATGTGCTGAGCGGTAGCCGTAAAAGAAGGAAAACTTGATACGACACTTTGTTCCAACCCGTTTGGCGAGCGTGGCACAGTAGCCACGGGTTTTATAATTACCCTCCATGTAACTGGAGGAGGCCTGACTCAGCAGTGGGTTACCTCTTGGCTGAGAAGTAGTAGTAGGTTTTCTGTCGGGGATTTATGGGGTCAGTTGATTTTTTCGCATGATACTCGCTACTTGTAAAAGACTTGAGCCCCCTTCATTAGTACCATCTCAAAAGCCAGGTCTGAGGCGTGTGGTGGTTTATCTAGAATCAGGGGCATAGCGTGCCTTGGTGGAGGAACCCCGTATAAAAAAATATTTGCGGGCCCTTACGAAGGGTAAACATTTCTCACAAAAGAATTTTTTTTCAAACTACATATTTATATTACATATACACTCTCCTTGCCTTTTTTCGGAAAACTGATTGATTAAATGATGACTTTAGTTTTTCTAAAGTTTGTGCCTCTGAAATAGTAAAAAAATTGGGAAGTTTTTATTAATTTTGCCTACGCACGGCAGGGCCCCCATGGCCCGGGGGCCCCGTATAATTGATACGGCTGATACGGCGGTAGCTACGCCCCTGTCTAGAATGCATAGTGTCACCATCTTATTTCATCCTGAAGGTGTCCTATGAGTCTACTCTCAGTCTACTAAAGGAAATATCTAGCTGTAAGAGAAGGAAATCTTGACACGAATGCCAACACGTCTGGCCAGCATAGCACAGTAGGTTAATGATGTTTGTCTATTTGGAGGAGACCATACGGGCTGCGAAGAGAAGAGAGAGAAAACGTTGTTGAAATTATGAACATATGTATTCTAATTCCGTGTGGTGACGGATTTAGAATTCATATTGTCACCACCCAATTCCAGCCTGAGGGTGTCGTAAGAGCCGACAGAAGAAAGTGACAAGGCCGAGGTAGGCTAATCACCCTCCACGTAATTGGATAAGGCCCGACTCAGTAGTGGTGATGGATTTAGAATATTTTATAGCGTCACTACTCCATTCCGTCCTAAGGGTGTCGTAAGATAAAAGGAAATGACTAGGCTGATAACCTCGCCGCAGGGTAAGGAAAAGTTGATACGAACCGTGTGCTATCCCGTCTGGCCACCGGCTTTCATCGGTGGCCAGACGACATACGTCCTAAATTGACATCAAAACTGTGACAATCCACAATCAATTGCACGTTAATTGTCGATTTTGAGTCTATTCAATTAGCAAGTTTGGTGCCTAGTAGACCAGCTCCAGTCTTTCAAACTATCACAACTAAAATTAAGGGCTCTTTAAAGCTTTTTTTCTCTATGGACACAAGAGACACGCAATTACATTTCTTTTAAACCAAGATACTTTTATTCAATTAAAATATTGTCACAGATGATCGGTTTGTTCACAAACGTACAACAAATAATTTATTACATTACACTTTTGACCATTAACTTGTGCGTTCATTTATTGTTTTTAAATAAAAAAAATAACAAAGTCACTTAATACTAATAATCTCATTAAAATAAACTAGGGAGATTCTAAGTGTTTAAACAAAGATCTACAATATTTCCTTAGGGGCTAAGTTATAACAAAAGTTTTACACTTCAACAACGCTGTAAAAATCCTAGAAAACATCTGTTTTGTACAATTTCGTTTTATCTATCTAATAATCTCAAAAGTCACATAGACTATAGATAATTCAGACCTGACGTAAATAAAAAATATTGTATTTGAACTAAAGATCAAGCTACGCGACTGTGTAAAAATAAAACTCTTTAGTCGGATACTTTTTTATTATATTGTTGGGTCCTAGTTTAATCATAATATTTTAACTCACGATTGTCTCTACCACCCTCAAGTCTGTATTATAACATTATTACAATTACTTGCAGTTTGGCTTTATAATAAAGATATATAGATTGAGCCGACTAAATAAAAGCGTAGTTTCATTTTAAATATAATTATGGCGCAGTCGGTATAATATTAATCTAAACTTCCAAAGGGAATAGTTTAATACCAATTCAGCGATGGATGTTAAACCCATATTAGCACAACTTTCCAGTCTATTTATTTATAGTTATGCATCTTGCTTTTTAGTGTAACAAAATTTAGTTCAACCATTTGCTAAATTTGACAAACCCCTTTCATCAAATTTCTTAATAGTATAGAAAAAGGTCCTATCTAAGGCACCGTTGTTTTTGTTGATTTATGTACAACATTATGTACATTTAAGGCACATTCTACCACATACAATTAAACATGTAAATACCATAAAAACTACACTTTAACATTAACTGGAAGACATTATCTAAGATATGTACACTTGCATACAAAACCATGTCTTTTTAACGTAACTATTTTATAGCTAAACAATTTAAAAGTAACACTAAACTATTTTGTTACAATATAATTGGATCCATAATTGCATTGTTTACAATTTTACTTGCTACGGTTGAAACCAGCACGCAATTGTAGAAGTTAAAACAAAATGAAAGATAGCTTGACATATTCAATTAAGCATAGTGAATTATGGATATAGACTAACACTTGATTATTCTATTACTTTTGACTTTTACTGGCTCTACATTATAAGCCCTCTATAGCGGCGGAAGAAGTAAACATTTCTGTATTCATTTATTTATTTAGAATTTGCGGAGTCAAATAAAACTTTTCAATAAAAAATGCGTGCTAGTTATCAACCAGCTAGTTAATGTACGTATTGTAGACCTAAAATAAATATAAACATAATCAGTCTCGGACAGAGAACACCATACTTTTACAACCTTTCGTTTCAACATGCACCTTTGACAATTGTTTGGTTTATAATCTAAGACAGAGTCTACATGTGCTTTACCGTAACGAGAGCCGTGAATGGATTCACGCCGTATATGTTCACGTGATAGCTATCGCACGCTCTATCTCTTTCTCTCGGTACATATTATTGTTGTTCGTTTAGTTACTAGATACGAAAGTAAAAATGGTACGGTAGCGTAGATTAGTGATCTCACAACAACAAAATTGTTCTTCTGGACTTAGCCTTAGACATACAAAAAGCGTATTTTATCAGCTTTAGTTATATATATATATCAGATTATCGCTGGTACTATAGTTGTGGTCTGGAGTAGCAGTAAGTATTTATTTACCAACTCCGTACAACCTTACCTGTATACTACAACATTACTGTTCATTCATAGATACAGTAATGTTGTCGACTCAATATAATTATTTATCTCTCCTTACTTTTGCCATTAATTTACAATATTTGTCTTCAAAGTGACATTTATTTAAGAGCAATTAGTTTCATGTCCATTTTAATGTATCGATTAATTTTTTAATTGATCAAATAACCTCTTGTAATTTTGGGATCGCCTACTGTATCATTTGAAGGTACTGGTTCTCTTCATAAAACGAAGAGAGCGATGTCTGCAGATCATTCACCACCATATTGTCTCCAGCTTGCAGCGGGTGAGTGCTACTTGACACCATCTCAGAACTCTTCCAGTTCTCACAGCTCTCCACGTACTCCAGCGTCCTCTGATATGTGTCTTGTCGCATCGTGCTATTTTGATTCTTCTTTCTTCCATTCGTCGCTTCTATTTGAGATTGGGAGATATCCCAGACCTGCACATCGCTTGGCTGGTTTGGACTCCTCAAGCTGTTCATGCTACAATCTGTCTGTTGTTCAGGGTTCTTCATCTGATTCATCGACACCCTTGTACCGTTATTTTTCTGGCTCCCCGTTGACATGTTCACCGAGTTCTGGGCTGATTTCTGTGGCATGTTGTGTTTGTTAAACTGGTTGCCAGGGTAGTCCCATTGGTTGTAAGGTCTTTGATGATTGTAGTACTGGTTGTTGTTCATCATCGTTTGGTTGTATTGATGATTGTTTTTCGGTGGTGGCGGTCCCATTACATTTGCAGCGTTAACTACGGCGTTGTACGGAGGTGGTTGTGGGTAATTTTGGTTGTATTGGGCATTTTGCATGGGACCATTTTGCTCGCAATAGTTGTTCATCGTTCCTCTGGTCATGTTTCCGCTGTTATCCACACTCATGACGGAGGAGCGCGACATTTGCAGCGGATGCATCTGGTTGCTTTGGTTCGGGTAATTTACCGGTTGATAGTTCATCTGGTTATTGTAAACCATGTTCTGGTTGTTCATCTGATGCATAGGCATTTGATTGTATTGTTGCATCATCTGGTATTGCTGCATGTTCTGGCTCCTCATCACGTTCTGATTTTGCACCGGATAAGCCGGAGGCTGGTTGTAATTCTGGTTAGGATTCTGATAGCTCATGTTATTTCTATTCGGTATTTTCACGTTAGGATTCCTGTTGTTAATATAATTTTGAGGAACACCCATAGGTGCTTGGTTTACGTTCATATTTATCATTTGATTTTGATTTGGGACCTGTCCATTCATTGTCATGTTAGGCATATTTTGCACCATAGGGCTAGTCATACCCTGTGCCATTGGGCTTTGAAGTCCAGGATGCATCGGACTAGGCATCCCGTGACTTAAAGGACTGGGCATATTTTGTGTCATAGGGCTCGGCATGTTGACCATAGGACTGGCCATGTTTTGTGACATTGGGCTCCCAATATTATTGTGCCTTGGACTCATCATCATTTGGTTCGACATTTGAGGGCTCATCAGGCTTTGCATGCTTTGGGGACTCATAGCGTTATGTTGAGGTGACATTACGCTCATAACACTTTGTGGACTCATAACATTGTAAACACTTGGTGGACTCATGACATTATGAGGTAAATTGTGAGGACTCATAACACTTTGAGGGCTCATTGCACTGTGAGGTAGACTTTGAGGACTAAGCATGCCGTGCGGTAGATTCTGCGGACTCAAAACATTTTGATTCATCACGACAGTTTTGGGACTTGCAGCGTTTTGTTTCTGTGGCATCTGATTCACTCTTATTCTACTCGACTGCTCAGTTTGGTTAGCCGTCATACTCTGCAATGACTGCAAGGGATTTGAAGAAGCGTTAGTTACTGGCTTCGTAAATTCCTTTTCACTATTCTCTTTTGTTGTTTCTGGAATAACTTGGTCCTGTAGCGGAGTTTTATCGTCAGGTGTTTTGGAATTAAGTAAAGAACCACTGTTCCCGGACATACTAACGTCTAAAGACCTTAAATCGACTGGAATATCACTTATGTTGAGATCACTTCCTATGGCACCTAGGTTTTTGAGTAGGGAATCGTCACTGTTGGTTACATCACTGATTTTGTCACTGGTATTGATTGTGTCACCATTTGCAGTGTCTTTGGTCTCCTTGTCACTGTTTGTTTCTGGTTCGGCAGGGTTACTGGTTTCAGGGTTAGCTGCTGTTATGGTTTCGGTTGCCAATATTGATTGGTTAAGATATTGCATCATTTCGTCTGGTATTACCAGCTTGTTCTCCACCATTTCGCCTTCAGCAACCTGGAAAGAATAGATAAGATAATATATCTGCACTGCCACTTAAGTTTGGCAATCCTGTGGGCTATGTCGGTGACCCTGGTTTGCCTGCGTATCTCCTCATTTTTGTTTCCATCTCGCATTTCAATGAAAGTTAATATCAGTAAAACCGACAAAGAGAGGTCTGTATTCTTAAAAGGAATTAAACTTTCTGTCGCCGGTTAACTGCTGCTCTTATCCAAATTTCAATAGAGAGGATGGTTGGCAAGTACCACCTGCCTGGGATCCAGTCATTAAATTGATCAAATCTCAAGCAAAATACTCATCTGCAAGACCTCTGGACACCGTGAGCGATTCTGCGTGCACATGGAACGTTATCAATAAAACAAAATTATAGGCGGTAGATTTTAACTGTTTCTTTGTACGTTTAAAGACAACTGTCATCTAGTCTCTCCCGCGACCACGACTGCTGCAAAGCATTCGAAACGTCGGGAATTAAATAATGTAATATACACGCGATAAATCCGTTAAAAAAGTGTTTAATCACTTGTATGATGTTTTTGTTTTAGCTAACAAAATGTAATATCCTCACCTGTTCCAGATTGACCTCTTGGTTAGGATGGTGAACCTGAGCCGTGGTGACTACTGTGTTGGTGGAGTTGGATCGTGACTCCTTGTACGTCACCGACTCCTGGTCCACCTCGGTCTTGAAGGAGAACGAGCCTTCACCCTGGAATACGTAACATTAAATTGGTTTAAAAATAGTTTTTGTCGTAGATGATAGTTAGGATATAAAATACCCAACTAGTTTAGTAGTCTCGCTAAAACTCGAGAACGGCTGGACCGATTTGGCTAATTTTGGTCTTTAAATATTCGTGGAAGTCCAGGGAAGGTTTGAGAAAAATGAAAAATATTTTTTTTACCCACTATTTTTGTTCCATTTAAGGTTTGCACATATTTTAATAAAGTTGAAACATTCTGGAATTATCATTCAAGTTTTTTATTTATTGATTCTGAGGCGGTACGAAGTTTGCCGGCTAGTTGACTATATTTTAGGAAAGATGACAGTTAAAGTGTTTGGGGCGGTCAAACAGCTAATACAGTCAAAGTAGATTTATCAGAAGAAAAAGTAATAGACAAAGAAAATCTTGCCTAAATATGTCGATCGAAAGTGTTTTTGTTTAAGAACTATAGATCATAAGTTGGCAGTGGTTGGGAGAAACATTTTTTTACACGAATCATAAGTATTACGTAGTAAACTGAAGAAGAGTAAAATACTGACTGGTTAAAAGATTTAAGTACAATAAAATATTCTATCTTCTTCAATCATAAAGCAACAGCATTTCTCACCCCATCATCAGGACCGCAGGGATACTGGTACGACTGGGCTTGGTCGCTAAGGTTCGACTGCTCGGAGAGCCGTCTGGCTTCCTCTTTCACCGTCACATTGGGATCCAACTCCAGAGCCAACTCCTCGGCCCTCACTTCCGAACAGGTCACACCACGGAGCAAAACAGCCTGAAAGTAAAATTGACATTAATATCGCACGTGCAGAAGTGGTGACGGATTTACAATAGTGTCACAGCCCCATTCCACCCTGAGGGTGTCGTCTAAAAAAGGAAATGACAAGGCCGATACCCTAGCCGCAAGAGAAGGAAAACTTGATGCGAATGCCAGGACATCTGCCTCCAAATTGGCCTCCTCCAAATTTATGGAGGGAAATTAGCCTACTCTGCCACGCTGGCAAAACGGGTAGGCACAGGGTTTATATCAAGTTTTACTTCTCTTGCGGTTCTTTAGTCTCCCTTATTATGTCTGATATAAACCAAAGACACTTACCCGGTCGAGCCGGCCCATTCATGCTGCGTTTAAAAAACACCTCCTTACCTGATTTCCCTGTGACGTCCTCACGGCTTGTACTGCAGCTAGGGCCGAGGATGGCGCCGGAGCATATCCCACGCAAGAAACTTGACTAGATCTGTAATAAAGCCAAACATATAAATGCTTCTTCAACATACCTATGGCAATCTGCCGGAATCACGGGCAATTTTAGCCAGATTAGTTTTTTTTCTATGGCAATCTCGGTGTGTTCGGCAATTTTTGACAGCGTCGCGTGATAGCCGTTCATGTGTTTTATGTAGAGTTAACTCATTTTGAATTTCCATTAGTAAGTGGGAGATACTTTTGGTGCTGAGACCAATAGAGAATCTGTTTTTCCAAGGCTACAAAGATTTATATGTACATGAAACGACATCATGAGTGATAGTCAATCTCAGCTTGTGAACAACTGATGTGACAGACCTAATTCAATTTGAATGACCCACACTAGGCAGATTGTTTTCAAATGGAAATTGTTCCGTTGTGACGGTGTGGTGAATGATCCAAAGGACTACTACTTGCCAAAAATCCTCTTAATTAAAATTTAGATGCTAATCTCAAAAGCATCGCGGATATTTTTTGTGGATCACCTTAGCAAGGATTTGAGGTTTGTTGACTTGTTTGAGCGTCTGTTTGTCATATCAGCATCTTTATTAAATAAATAAAAATGAATTTCTGTTCGTTAGTCTCGCTAAAACTCCTGAACGGCTGGGCCGATTAGGCTAATTTTGGTCTTGAAATATTCGTGGAAGTCCAAGGAAGGTTTAAAAGAAAATATGAAGAAAGAAAAAATAACGCATAATTTTTGTTCCAGTTAAGTTTGCAAATATTTTAGTAATTAACATTCTGGTAATCATTCAGCTTTCTTATTTATTAATTTTGAGGCGGTACGAAGTTTAACGGGTCAGCTAGTTAAATAATATAAAATATACGCGATATATCCCGTTAAAAAGAGGTTAATTAGATTTTTTTTGTTTACCTTCTACTACTGTCCGGCGAGAGCTGGTCATAGACTGCAGTATGCTGTGACACAAGGCGTTGTGCCCCGGCACTGCCTACCGTTGTGGCCACTGCACCAGACACGACCGACGCCTGACTGCTCTTCCGAGATATATCTGACGACCTTTGAAACAACAACACCAATAAATAATCTATAATAGTCCTCTCCAGTCATCCAGGTGGTGATGGACTTAGTATAGAGTCACCACCTCATTCTATCCTGAGGGTGTCGTAAGAGCCGAAAAGGAAATTACAAGTGCGAAAATTTGCCGCAAGAGAAGGAAATCTTGAAATTAAACCTTGTGCCATCATGTCTGGCCAGCGTGGCACAGTAGATCACCCTCCATGTGATGGGAGGAGGCCCGACTCAGCAGTGAATCATATATGGGTTAAGTAGTAGAATTTTTTTAAATGTTTTAAAATCGCAAGTACATACTCAAAACTGTATCCGACAAAAAAGACGTGTTGGCACAGAGTTTCATACCGAGTTTTCCTTCTTTTACTGCTTGATTTTCAGCCATTAAATTTCCTATTGTCGGCTTTTACGACACTCTCAGGATGGAATGGGGCGGTAGACACTTTGTATTCTAAATTCGTCATCATCATCAGCCCACATTAGCCCACTGCTGGACATAGGCCTCCCCTAAAGAGCGCCATAGCACCCTGTCTTCAGCTTGACGCATCCAGCTGCTGCCCGCAACCTTTCGCAGATCGTCGCTCCATCTAGCAGAGGGCCGTCCCACACTACGCTTGCCATTTCGCGGTCTCAAGAACTCGTCTACCCCAGCGGTTGTCGGTTCTTTTACAGATATGACGAGCCCACTGCCACTTCAGTCTGATAATTCTCTGAGCTATGTCGGTGACTTTGGTTCTCTGTCGGATAACGAGATTACGGAGCCTATCCTTCAGAGAAACTCCAAGCATAGCTCGCTCCATAGCACGCTGAGCGACTTTAAACTGGTGGACTAGTTTAACCGTGAGTGTCCACGTCTCGGCGCCGTAGGTCATGAATATTACTAAAACTAAAAGCTAAATCCGACACCACACGAATAAAAATCTAGAGGGTCTGAAAATATGTGTCATACCTGGCACTATACAGACTGCTGCCCGAAGAGATGCCTGAATCCCGCCTGGTGTTGGGAAGTGCTGTCTTGAGTTCCACCACGTTGGTGCTGCCCAAATCCGTTCTCCCTTGTACGCCACCTACGAAAGGTGAGATTACAATGTTTCAACACATTAAATTGTTTTAATCCTACTAAAATTATAAACGTAAAAGTTTGTAAGAATGTAAATTTGCAAATGTATGTTTGTTACTCTTTCACACAATAACTAATGAATGGATTTTGATGAAATTTTACAATAATATACATCAGTATGTCATACATATCATCACTACATATTATAAAACAAAGTCGCTGCCGCCGTCCGTCCCTATGTATGCTTAAATCTTTAAAACTACGCAACGGATTTTGAAGCGGTTTTTTTATGGATAGAGTAGAGAAGATTTTTATGTATAATAAATGCATTATATTGTAGAGAAACATTGATAAATTTAGAGGTTAATTTTTGCACCCGTGCGAATCCAGGGCGGGTCACTAGTATCTTTATAAATTACTAGCGACCTAGCCCGGCTTCGCACCGGTGCAATTATGCATGTATTATACTTATAAACCCTCCTCTTGAATCACTCTATCTATTAAAAACCGCTTCAAAATCCGTTGCGTAGTTTTAAAGATTTAAGCATACATAGGGACGGACAGACGGCAGCGACTTTGTTTTTATGTAGTGATAGCCTAACTATAACAGATTTTAGTATTTTTTGTTAAATACCCGAGCGAAGCTGGGATGTGCCGCTAGTAAATATGTAAAAAAGGTTATATTGCGCATAGTTTCAGCCCAATAATGACCGACTACCAAACGGAGAATATCTTTTTAAATATTTGAATTTCGCGCGGCAAAACGCCTGCGCGTCGCAGAGGTTTTATGCACGCAGCCTACAGCTCCTAAATTATATTTTAAAGACAGCTTACCTCCGCCGAGATCAGCAGCATGGCTGGGCGGCATAAGTCTACCGATCCCCATCTTGCTACCGAAGCGTGGTGTGTGGTGATGTGCTCGTGGTTCCCCAATAGCAACCATCGCTCGCAGCATCAGTGGCAACTGGCCGACCTCGCCAACCACTTCTTGTTCAACCTAAAATAATAACACAATTATAAGCAGTTGTATTGGAACATTGTCCGTGTGGTGACGGATTTAGAATACAAAGTGTCACCACCTAATTTCATACTGAGGGTGTCGCCGAAAACTTAGCCGGAAGAGAAGGAAAACTTGATACGAAACCCGAAAAAATATCTTGTATTTTTTTACCGACGGCATAAAAGGAGGTTGTTTACAATATGTTTGTATTTGTTTTTGTATGTGTGTTTCCGCATAACTCCATCTTCTATTTAGCGATTTATTAAATTCATTTTTATTATATTAGTATTGCCTTCGGGTTTCGGGGCTATTTGAAAGCATTCGCAAGAATTTATTCGAATAAAAAACATTTTGATTTTGGTTGGTCCCTTAGAAATTGTATCTAAATTGTATCTAAATCTAAATCTAATAAATAGTTTGCTATAAAACTCAAAATAAGTGAAGAAAACCATTTGTCTCAAGGCAAATTTGTGTATTTTTAGGCGACTTTATAATTATCTGTTACATGTTCTATGTACTAATTTTTTTTAACCTAAAACGTATAATATGTAAATATCCCTGGGCTGAAGCTAGCTATAAAGTATCTCACCTCTCCATCAAGCCTGAAGTACGGGCCGCCAGTGTCGTCTCCAAACCCTCCAAGACCTGAACCACCAAAGTCCAGTTCTCCACCACACTGCGCCGATAGCTGTAACAAATCAATATTTTTAACCTCCGACGCAAAAAGAGGGGTGTTATAAGTTTCACGTGTCTGTCTGTCTGTCGGTCTGTCTGTCTGTCTGTGGCACCGTAGCTCTCAAACGGATGAAGCGATTTCAATAAAGTTTTTTTTGTATGAAAGGTGAGTTACGGGCGAGTGTTCTTAGATATGTTTGATGAAAATCGGGTGAGCCGTTTAAAAGTTATGAGGGGTGAAAGTGGGGAAGAATCGAGTGGGGTCTCAAATGAAAGCGCATCACGTGCAATTTAACAAAATCTACATTATAATATTACCTATAAAAAGTATAAAATAAAAATTAAATTAAAATTTTAAATAAATAAATAAATTTTAAATAAATTTATATATATATATATATAGAAATAACTGTATGTTTTCTAAATAAAAAAAAAAAAAAAAAAAAAAAAAAAAATAAACCCCCGACACAATAACCTTTAAAAAGTAAAAAATAAAAATAAATAAACAATTGGGGGACCAGGGGTCAGGTAATAAATAAGTGGGAGTGGTCCCCCAACGCGAAGTATTTATTTTTTCCTTTTAGCATAAGCCACGCCTAGGGTGTAATAATTACCGTCGCCTACATACGTTTGTAAAAATGAAGGCGTCAGTAACACGAGCTCATCGCTTAGAGCAGGGATTCCCAAACTTGTTTGAACTGTGACGCCCTTGGGAAGTTGCCATATTTTTGACACGCCCTGACCTTTTTACCTTAAATGTACTTACTGGTTGTAATTCCACTCAATAATTCAACAATTTGTCAGATATACTCCAAATATCGTAAAAAATATATTGACTATACTATAAATATACTCTCTCCCAGTCTTCATTTTTGTCTGTATCTGAAAAACAGGGAGGATGAAAGTCTTTATATTTCTTACCTGATGCGCAGGTGTATGTAGACCGTGCGGTAAGGGAGATGCTGGACTCTCACTCTTGACTGATGCTGAGGAAGTGTGGCCTCGCACACCCATGGGGACTCCACCCTCCTCGGACCTTGGTGAAGATCCCGCTCCACCGCCTCCGGACTCCGCTGAATCGTCGCCACGACTGCAGCCTAAATGGTAATGTTTCCTCAATTATTTGAACAGGTATCTTCCTCTTCTTCTTAACTACCCATTGTTGAATCGGCTTTATATAGGAGAGGTATTCGCCCACTGTGCCATGCTGGCCAGACGGGTTGGCACAGGGTTTTGTATCAGGTTAACTTCTCTTCTAACTGCCCGAAATTTGTTCTCAAAGAACTGTTTGTTACGAAGTATGATTTAGCGGTGCAGTCTTTGGCGGTTAAGTTGGTTTTTGCTAATTCAGAATAAACTACTTTTGACTTAAGATTTTTGCTTCACAATCATTTCAGCTCTTAGATGACTGCTCTGCAGGCCTCCTCCAAGTTTCCGGGATCGATTCCGGGGCCGGGCAAATGCCTTTGTGTAAACCAGAGGCATTTGATCTGGGTGTCATTTGTGTTCGTGAATTTCGTGTTTGTAAACTTCTCCCACGTTACCGTTAATAAACTTCCGATTATTCTCGTATTCATGTAACCTACATAATTGTTGTATTGTATTGATAGCGCAAATTTTACCTTTGTGTTTCTTACTGGCATAGAACTCGGCACCGTGGACGGTCTTAACGTGTTTTCTGAGAGACGATGGATCGGTGTACCTTTTCGTGCATCCAGGAGCTTTGCAGACATAAGGTTTCTGAAACAAAACAAAAGTTATTGATCAGGGAATTGTTATCTATACTAATATATAAAGCTGCAGAGTTTGTTTGTCTGAACGCGCTAATCTCAGGAACTACTGGACCGATTTCAAAAAATCTTTCAGTGTTAGATAGTCCATTTATCGAGGAAGGTATAGGCTATATTTTATTTTCAAAAGAATTAGGGATCCGTATGAAAATTGCGATTTTGTAAACCAAGGTGTAAAATCGAAAATCTATTTATGCGTGCGCTGCAAAAACTATTGACAATAAAACAAAATGATGTACTACGGGTTTGTAGGTCTTATAAAGATCTACAAAAAAGTCGAGAGCACATATCTAACTATCATAGTTTAGTCACAATAACCGATTTTATGTTCATAAAAAATATGCACGTTTTCGAAGCCCACGCGGGCGAAGCCGCGCGCAAAAGCTAGTAAAATATACAATGAACCTTAAGTCTAATATTGCTGTCCGATATTTGGCTCCGGTAGATTTGGAACGCGTACCGACAGATTTAGAATACATACACCACCCCATTCTAACCTGAGGGTGTCGTAAGAGCTGATAAAAGGAGATGGCCAAACCGAACCGTGTCCCAACCTGTCAGCGTGGAACAGTAGGCTAAGAAACTCTCCCTTTGATATGGGAGGAGGTACGACTCAGCAGTGGGTGGGCTGATGATGATGATGAAATATACACATATAAATATGTACCGTTATATCTTAATATATATATTTCTTGTGTGCGTGTGTATGTGACTGAACTCCTCCTAAACGGCTGAACCGATTTGAATGAAATTTTTTGTATGCGTTTGGGTGGCACCGAGGATGGTTTAGATTCACAAATCAGCCCGACAGATGGCGCTGCAGTCGGTAAACAAATATCATGCAGGACAACGTCTGCCCGGTCAGCTAGTAGATATATAAATACCTCGTTACTATGAGTCCTGTTCTGATGTTTGGCTCGGTCACTGGCGTTGGAGAAAGCCTTGGCGCAGCCAGGGTACTCGCAGGTGTAGGGTTTTTCTCCTGTGTGGCTCCGAAGGTGAGTCTTCAGGTTTTCCAGTCTCGAGTACGCTTTACAGCATCCTTCGAACTGAAAAAGACAAATACATTGCTGATTATACTTAGTAAGTACAGTCCTCGCCAAACTTTATGGCCGCTTTGAATGTAGCCGCATTACGCTGCGCAGAACGCAAAATGAGGTATCAGGGGGGCTTACGAGGGGGGTGGAGGCAGAGGGGTCTTCCTCCCGCAAGCGTCCTTGCTCCCGTGCGTTAGTGTGAGTGTGCTACGTTCGTATTGGTTATGAAATGTACGATGCGCAAATTCACACCGACGGCTAGATTCAGAGTAAGCAAATTCGCACCGACGGCTACATTCAGAGAGGCCATATAGGTTGGCGAGGACTGTATCTGCCCTGCGTTTTCCCAAGGGTCTAACTTGATTTGGCCAGTATGTTCACGGAGCCTTCGCAAAACCTCCAGCGGGACCACTGGTAATTATATGGTTATACCAGCTGTCAGTCAGCCGTAACGCCGCTGGCTATATGTAACGACTGCTATAGATGGTAGCACGCAAAGGATGAACATGAATCCATGTGGTGACGGAGTTAGTTCAGGTTAGAGGTTAGTGTAGTATTGTCTCGTCATTTCAGCCCATGAATGACCCAGTACTGAGTCAGGCCTCCTCCAAATTCATGGAGGGAATTTAGCCTACTGTGCCACACTGGAAAGACTGGTTGGTACAGGGTTTGTATCAAGTTTCCCTTCTCTTGCGGCTAGGTGATTTGCCTCTTGCGTTCCCTTAGTCGCCTCTTACGACACCCTCGGGATGGTAAGGGTTGGTGACAATATTCTAAATCCGTCACCACACGGAGTAGTATAAGTAAATAAATAAATATCCTTGGACATTTCACACAACGCCATCTCGTCCCAAGCTAAGCAACTTAATGCTTGTGTTATGGTAACGAGATGGATGATACACTACTTATATACTTTTTTTTTTGTAAATACATACATATTATAGATAGAAATGACACCCAGACTCCGAGCCAGTGCCTCTGGTTTAGACAAAGACACTCGCTCGACCCCGGAATCGAACCCGGGACCCGTTGATCCAAAGGCGGCACATCTAACCACTAGACCAACGAGGCAGTCAAGTATTGTCTACAAGGTTAGATAGCTGAAAAGAAAGAAAAAAAAATCAGCCCTAAAATAAGTTTTTAGCCTTGTCATTTCCTTTCTTCGGCTCTGACGACACAATCAGGGTGGAATGGGGTGGTGACACGATGTATTGTAAATCCGTCACCACACGGATAAACTGCATAGACCAATAACAAATACTTACGGTGCATTTATGAGGTTTTTCGCCGGTATGTCTTCTCATATGTACGACCAGCATATACTGAGCTTTGAACGGCTTTTCATCTCGGGAACAGCCCACCCATCGGCAGACGAACGCCTTTTTGCTAGCGTGGATGTGATCAGTGTTGATATGCTTCACTAGATCATCTTGTGTGGGGAACTCCAGTTTGCAGTCCACCTGAACCAATTAATAAAGTCATGTAGTATTTACTATTTACGAGTATGTATTGTATGCTTGTGTAATGAAACGGTAACATAGCAAACTATAGTACTACTAGCTGACCCCGCAAACATTGTTTTGCCATATACATGTCGGTATTAAAAATAAGGGCCGACAGGGCATTTCTTGTCGTTGCTTTCCATCACACAAACCTAGGGTCAAAGACTTTCAAGACACTGATAAAAATTAAAGGTCCTTTTTCCAGTCGGGCACCAGACGTCCACCTTGCTGCACACCTCTTCAATTGCTCCAGGCTCCGGGGTCTATGTGATCATTTCCATCTCAGCCCATACTTGACTCACTGATGAGGTGAGCCTCCTCCAAATTGATGAAGGAATATTTGTGAAGAATTTTGATTCTAGGAAAATATACATCTTGAGAACAGTCTAATGCTTATTTCTAGCTACTTACCCAGTGACAGTTGGTCTCAATGAAGTCTCCTGGTTCGTCCTTGGAGTCCAGACCATCATGGACCGTACTCTCTGCGGCTGCTGAGAGAGGCTTGTTGTTTTCTCGATGGGACATGTGACTTGGGGGAGATTTACGCTGGATCATACCAGAAGCGCTGAAACAAGAAATATACATGCACATTTGAGTTATCGTATAAATAATTAAATATCCTTGGACATTTCCCACAACGCCATCTTGTCTCAAGCTAAGCAACTTAATGCTTGTGTTATGGTAACGAGATTGATGATAAACTACTTATATTTTTTTTTTGTAAATACATACATATTATAGATAGAAAACACCCAGACCCGGAAATAAATACTTGTAGGTCGTACAAATATTTCTTCCGTGCGGGATCGAACCTGCGACATGCTGCGCAGCAGTCGATAGCCCAACCACTGCGCCAACCTTGTCGTCATCGTAGTTTAATATAGGATGTAAGAAAGAAAGAAAGAAAGAAAAATATATTTATTCCCACAGGACACACAAAAAGACAATACGAATATAACAATTATAAAAGATTTAGTATTTCTGCATGTCCTGACATTATTTTTTCTAAATCCACGCGCATGGGACAAGCAGTTTGCCTCGCCTTTAGATCAAAATCTAAAGGCTACTTTACACCCCGGTTCGATTCCGGAGTTTTGCACGTGTTTTTGTGTAAACCAGAGGCACTTTCTCTGAGCCTGGGTGTCATTTGTGTTCGTGAATTAAATGTTTGTAAACTGCTCCCTGACTGAATGCTTGTAAATTAGCCAACTGTGTCACGCTGACCAGACGGGGCGGCACAGAATTTCGTTACAAGTTTTCCTTCTCTTGCCGCTAGGTTTTTTGGTTTTTCATTTCCTTTCGTTGAAAGTGGCCCTGGGGCTCTTACGACAGCCCCAGGATGAAATGGGGTGGTGACAGTATGTGTGCTAAACGGAAAAGGAGATCTCAAAAAAGGAGATAGCCAACTCTCAGTAGGATATGGCATTAAGCAGTTCTTCTTTAGGAAATTGAGACCGAAGACTCACCTATCTGCCTCCATGACGCTGGTAATCTCCGGCTGTTGGGGAGGCTGCTGCAGATGCTGTGGCGGCGTGCCATCTAAGCCCAGCCCAGGTCGCACCTCCACTGGCCCCATTAAAAGTTGCGTTGGGGATGATATGTGAGATCTAGTAGGAAAACAATATGTATTTGGTGAAAAATTAAGGTAAGTGTCTGAAACGTTGGGAATTAAATAAAATTACACTATCAGAACCGTCAAGAAATCATTTCCTGCAATGTGCAAAGATCGTGAATACTTAAGACTTCATTAGGGAGAAAACAGAAAAGTATTTTTTAAATATAAAGTATTTCAATATTATTATTGGAACATAAAATGGTGTCGCATAACATAAAATGCAGATCATCTCAGGAGTATAATGGGAAATGTTATCTATATTGTTATTATTAATTGCCTATTTCTGAAATTACTATTTCGCTAGAAAGCTTCCTCATAAATCTGTTCTGTATTAAAATCTTCTCTGTAGCCAGTTTCGAATCAGCGGTGAGAGAGTAGATTCAGCCCATAAATTTCCCACTGCTGAGTCGGGCCCCCTCCAATTACAAGGAGATTAATTAGCCTACTGTGCCACGCTGGCCAGACGGGTTGGCACATAGTTTCCTATCAAGTTTTCCTTCTCTTGTGGCTAGGTTATCGGCGTTGTTATTTTCGTTTGTCGGCTCTTACAACACCCTCAGGATGGAAGTGGTGACACTAAGTATTTTAAATCCGACACCACACAGTCTTGTACCTGTGAATGCCTGCAACTAAATGAGCATGAGCAGCGTGATGTGCTGCCGCGGCCGCTGCCTGTTGGTGAGCGGGGTCCATTAGGACCCCTCCAGCTAGGACCCCGCTGCCCCCCACAACGCCTCCTCGCGCCAGTAGCTGCTGCGCCAGAGACGCGTGCGAAAGGGATAGTGCAGGGGAAATTGCTCCTGAAAAAAAGTATATATTAAATCAAGTGGCTTTGTATAAACCAGTGATAGTTTTTCAATCTATGTGTCTTTGTGCTCATGATTTATGTTTTTAAGTAGCGCCCGCGATGCAAGAAACCTTAGAGCACTAAGTCAATATTTTACAAAATAAAAGTTACCAAAAGATACACACCATTTGTTGATGGAGTGTGTACGGTATCGAGAACCACGATTGCAAATTGTCCTAACTCTAGGTTTAAATCTTTCACAATTAGGTATTTATCAAGATATACCTATTGTCAAATCCCAGCAGTAGTGAGGCATGTCAAATATATAAAATGTTCAGTAATATTTAGATAAAAGCGTAGGTGTAAATCATAGAAATAGGTAGAAAGAAACAATAGGACGCATGTATAAAAGTCCTTTAAACAATTAAAGATCTAAAAAAACAAATAAAAAGTTACCAAGAAGTTTGTGTCTTCGTTCCATTTTGCGAATTATTGCGAATTACAGGTTGTAACAAAATACCTTTTAGCCATAAAAGGCATAGCTGCTACTGAAATAGATACTGTGTGAAAGATATCAGCTTTTAGCTGATATATTTCTTACAAACACCGATTTTTCCGAGAAATTTGGTCAGGTGCCGAAGTGCTTTAACTAGGGATGGTGAAATAGTATTCACGAACGAAGCGGAAGACAGGGCGCTATGGCGCTCTTTAGGGGAGGCCTATGTCCAGCAGTGGACTAATGTGGGCTGATGATGATGATTCACGAACTATACTACTACACTCAGTAACTAGCCTACTATGCCAAGCTGGACAGACGGGTTGGCACAGGGTTACGTATCAAGTTTTCAAGCGGCTAGTTCCTTTTGTCGAGTCTTACGATACCTTCAGGACGGAATGGGGTGGTGATACCGTGTATTCTAAATCAATCAACTCACGGACACAGCGAAAGCTAGACGGGTGATGAAATTATACACAGAACTGCTCATTTTGGTAGCATATAGAGATTTTGTTACACGCTGTATACAACGAAAAGATTTCTTACCAGCACTAAGATGACCATAGCTGCCGGTAGACGCTGCAGAAGGTGCCCTAACAGCCAGGCTAGCTGGAGAAGCCCTAATGACCGCTGCCAAGTCTAAAGACTCGGCGGAATATGGACTCCAGGAAACTGCCCTCTTCCGATTAGCTGAAGCACCTATGGCACCACCAGAGAGCCTTAACCTTGTCGGTGACGCTATTCTTGATCCTGAAAGGAATTATTATAATTTATGTTGAACCCTGACATAAATAGGAACGATATAAGTTAGACGTGTCTTTGGTGGGGTGACATTTGCGTTAGCTCCAACACGCGGCCAAACAAATTAAGACAACGTTTCTAACAATGGATATCACATTGTTCATCTTCATCATTTCAACCAAAAGACGTCTACTGCTGGACGTAGGCCTCCCCCGAAGAAGTCCACAAAGGCCGGTCATGGGCCGCCCGCATCCATTGTTTTTCCAGCGACCAAAACCAGGTCATCGGTCCACCGTGTGGGGAGGCCTCCACTCACGGTCACCACTCGAAGACTTTTCTGCCCCATCGAGCGTCGGTCCTGTGCGCTAAGTGCCCTGGCAGGGCACATAGCGCACACGTAAGTTTGGCAATCCTGTGGGCTATGTCGGTGACCCTGGTTTGCCTGCGTATCTCCTTTTTCTGATTCGTCACATTGTTCGTTAACATTTAAACTAGGTGTTAAAATTTACAAATGACTGATGAACAAATGACTGTATCAAAATCTTTAATCCTACCGTCTATCAGGTTAAAAATTAAACCTTCATCAATGTCACGGAGTATCGGATCATAGGTCACCTTAATATTACCTTCCTCTTTCGACAAGAAATCTAAATGAAATGAACCTTAACAATAATTTTATGACAGACATACTACAACTTTTTGTACTATCATAATGTAGCACTCGTATTTTTATATAATACTTCTATTATCACAGCAATCTGATCTATTTAATTTACATATAAATAAAACAAGAACCGGTGTACCGTTTAAATTAAATTAGTAATTTAATAAGTTTGAGTAAGAATATTCGTTTTCTATATTAAATAGTAGAGTGGCCATATTCGCTTTAAAAAAGGGGAAAACATGAAGGATTTTCCTTGATATTTCCTAAAAAGGAAAAAACTTAATTAAAGGTAGACTTAAAATAAATTTTAAGCTGGATTTCTTGGCGGAAAATTGACCTCCTACACCATATTGGCACAGGGCAGCGTATAACGATTTACATCTCTTGCAGACTGATATTTAGTTTCTTCAATAGCAGTCTACGGCAATGATGAAATTCAAACGTTCGCTAAGTCCGGAACTACGAAAACTACAAAGCAATTGTACGAGTATAATACTTCATAACTTTTGTGAAAAGGGGATGATTCTAAACAGAAATGTTCTATACAATGCGTTACTATTGCATTCATATAAAGTGAAATTAAAAATTATTTGCCGTTAGTTGAAATAAAAATTTCGTAGCGTACTGACCATCTAAACTAAGCTGGAACTCCTGGCTGGCCAGCGTACTGCCAGCGTGGAGTTCTGGGTGAAGACTCCTAGCCGCACTTAAGTACTCCAGTCCTGTAACAAGAAAAAGAGGAAATTAGATAAAAGAGATTGTAAGTTTCCGACCGAAGGAATATCTTCCAACCAATATTGAATCTTTAAATACTATAACCATCTACCTACCCCAGACAATTGTAATTATATTTTAAAACTGTTTAATTTTTTATTATTACTAACATAAATATGTACTATAGATGTCTGTAACTAAACTAAATAACTATTAAACTAAAATATACATAATTTATAAAAAGTTCAGTTGTGCCCAATCGCCACCACTTGGCAAAGTGCCCAGAAGACTAGCAGCGTTCCCGCGCTGGATAGCTATACTAATCCTTTGCGCGAGATACGTGCCAGCCCTCTGGTCACCAGAAGTATCGACCAACCTACGCGACAGGTCTCTGAACAGTTTAATTTTTATGTTCTCATGTAAGTGAGTTGTGTCATAATGAGAATATGTAAAAATCATTGATACAACATCTTTATAATGCTATTGTATCTAATGATACGATGATGTATGCTTGTATGGTTATTTAATACTAGCTTTTGCATATCTTGGCTTTGCATAGGGAATGAATTTCCATCTACTAGTTCATATTACGTGCTAGAACATGCAATAAAACTTAGGCTAGCTCCTCGTAACACTTTATATCTATAACGGGCATAGATATAGTTAATATATTCTGCTTAATTTATAGCAATTTCTTCGGATAAAACATAAATATAAATTTATAGTAGTGCATTACTATTTTTTCTTAATAACTAAGTAAAGACGCGTAAGTGAAGTGTTAGGAGTCATTTATATCAGAATCAAAATTATACCCGTGGGAAGTTGTATGGAATTTTATAGACACACTTTGAATCAGCAGAATATTCAATTTGACTCATGAACTCGTGACTCATTATCAACGACTACTACTCATCGCATGTATGACCCACTGCTGAGTCGGGCCACACTGGCCAGTCGGGTTGGCACAGGGTTTTGAATAGAGTTTTCCATCTTTTGCGGCTAGGTCATCGACCTTGTCATTTCCTTTTACCGGCTCTTACACCCTCAGGATGGAATGGGGTGGTGACACTCTGTGTTCTTAATCCGTCACCACACGGACACATTAGGCCATGATCATGTTTAATTTTAATTCCAAAAGCGTTACTCAAAAATATTATCGAAACTATCCCAAATCATCCTATTAACATAATTTAAACGGCATTATAATAACATCAGACCATGTAGGTAAACTTTAAACGGGAAAAGAAACCACAGCTTACATTTTAAATTCAAATTAAGTGTTGTAACATTTTTTATCAATAACCATAAAAATATAATGTCTTAATAGTCAACAAATCAGGCGTAGTGTGGTCACACTAGAAGTAATAACCTTAGATTGAGTTGTCACTGCGCAGCGACTGTTTTGAATATAAACTGCCTGCTTAGCGTGTGTGATTAATAATCCGACGGATATATTTTACGAGCTATTTCGCTAGTCCTCCGAATTGGGAATGTCCTAATATGTCGTGACTAATTAGGTATCCTACACTGTGTCATTTTGGACTTCTGCATAGTGGGAGGAATGTGTTTAGTTTTAAATATACATACATTAATCTATGAAAAACTTGCATAATAATTGTGGTAAAAAGTTTTTACAATAAGTTATTAATAACACAATACAACAAAATCCAATGATATTGCTAATAATACGATGCTTATATTTTTCGTTTTAATTAAATATGCAAATATGATACTCAATAAATTTTACCCATAATTGATTAGCAAATATTATTAATCAATAGATACTTGAATTAATTATACACTCTTGCCTACTTCATAAATAAAAATAGCCAAGGCATACTACTTAATATCGCGGTATTTATACGGGGAGGTAAAAACTATAAAATAAATCATGCACAACGATTCTCCACATATGGTTACAAAGTTTACAAATGCTTAGGCATCTTAATTAAAATCTATGTTTCATCAAGGAGGCGTCGTTTAGGCAACAAATTCTCACAATAATCACGTCTCATACGTACGAAAACAAACACGCCGCAGGTCGAAAAAAAGATACAACGAAGTTTGATTTGTTGATCGCGCTCGCCAAAAAGCGACGAGGCGGGCGGCGCACCCAAGATAATAGGTTGATGCAAAAGGCGTCAGCGACCACCAATTTGGCGAGCTCACAAACAAGAACAGTCAAAAATCCCACGAATATAACGTATGTGGTCGCCGTTTGACGCGCCGCTTTACCTAAATTTTTATGTCTTCATCATGAGAACCGGTGGAAATATTCGTGTCTCGATATAAATAAAACAACACCAAAATCGAGACCGATCGGGACTCGGAATTCCGTCGCTATGGTCACCCTAACGACATTGGCGTAACCGCAAGCAAAAAGTTCACTCGAATATGTCTTTATTGTTTTTTTAGAGTCTAAAATCGAATGATTGGAATGGACGTGTGTTTAGAGTTGCATAACGAAATGCAGGAAACTAATATGGAGTATTATTATAGACTAGACTTGTCTAATTATTATTATAGCAGCGTTTGCTGATATTGGTAGTAGGATTTGGTTTTAAGGTTATCAAGATTTTGTTTTGGGGTCACAAAGAACCTTTATTGAAAATCTGTCTGAAATATTATGTACTTATTTAAAAAAAAAAAACGGCATTTTTTATTTTGAATGCACACTATTTGTCTATGTCTATACATTTTCCTTCTGCAGTGTTTCAAAAGTCACCATAGTTGCTACCCGCGACTTCGTCCGGGTGGTATTTAACAAAGTGGAAAATTCAGTAGCTATGTGCTCTTGAAAAGCGAGGGAGTGTCAATAAAAGTAGCCTATCTATCCAGCTATTTGCCAGTCCCGTAAACGAAATTAGTGGAAACAAACAGACAGACAGACAAAAATGTAAAAAAACGTTGCTTTGGTATGTGTACATCCAAATGTATACATCCAAATGCACTTAATAAAAAGCGGTTATTTTAAAATTACAAACACACACTCTAATGTTCTTTATGTGCGTACTAAAGAAATATAGATAAAGAATACGGAACCCTGATACACTCGCCAGAAACACTCAACCCTTTTTTCTGGGTATCGATTCCAAACCAGTCGATTTACTGATGTATTAATTTTTATAGAAATCGACTGGGCGTAAAATTACTATCATATGCCTCGATATCTGGCGGTCCCTAGTCACGTTTAGCGTTAATATATGAATGTCAATGGCTTTGTTGGGCGGCGTCTTTGCCGGTGCGCCTGCGCACATCATGTCACGTCTAGTGATGTGCCTTATGGTCGAATTTGGAAGGGATTAAAAGTTTTCTCGTGTCTTTTGCGTTACCGTCCATGTAATTGGAGGAGTTCTGGCTCAGCAGTGGGTCATTTATGGGCTGATTAGTAGTAGTAATCTTATTTGGAAGTACACGGTAAGTTCTATAGTGGGCCGCTATAAATTTACAAAAATGAACCCGGTGAAATCAAAATAACTTATTTTAACTTATCGAGAATTTTGAATAAAGAAACGGTATTATAAATGCATGATTTAAGGGCCTTCATAGTTGTAAAGTATCCGGATTCATGGAATAATAACGATCAAACCAAAAACATGGGATATTTTTGTATATCTATACAAATAAATAAAATTGGAGTGTCTGTTTGTAATAATAAAATAACCACTTTTTACTAAATGCGTAAGTATGTATACACAGTACATAGTAGATCAATATAACATTTTTTTTGTCTGTCTGTTTGTTCCGGCTAATCTCTGGAATGGCTGGAACGATTTTGACGGGACTTTCACTGATAGGTAGCCGATGATATAAGAAGTAACTTATTTTTTACCGCGGGTAACATCAGACACGTGCGAAGACGGGACGGGTTGCTAGTTAAAAATAAGACAATAAAACAATGGATCCGGTTTCGGACGGATATAGAATGGGTGTCACATCCCTAGACCTATCGTATACTAATGAGCCTCGCTGTAAATTATGAGTTTGGTTGTTATTCGAGACCGCGGCGAGATGAAGGCGTTACGTTGTGAATTTGTAATGACGATATAATATATTTTTTATTGCCTCACCATTTTGAATATTCACAAATTTATATAAATAGAGGGATATTTTTAGGGCTTGATTGTAGGTGTCCTGCGCAATTGGTTTTTCATTGTTATAATACTACATACTACTAGCCCATAAATGACGCACCGCTGAGTCGGGAATCCTCTCATTAAATGGAGGGTAATAAGCCTACTGTGCCACGCTGGCCAGACGGGTTGGTACAGGGTTTCGTATCAAGTTTGCCTTCTTTTATGGCTAGGTTTTTGGCCTTATCATTTTCTTTTGTCGGCTCTTACGACACCCTCAGGATAGAATGGGGTGGTGACACAATGTATTCTACACCCGTCACCACACAGATTATAATATAAACTATATAATACAGGCAGCAAATACTTTATAGTTCAAATGCAATGATGAACCTCTAAATTTATCACTGTTTCTCTACTAAATTATGGATGTTTTATACATATAATCCTTCCTCTTGAATCACTATATATATTTAAAAAACCGCTTCAAAGTCGTTGCGTGGTTTTCAAGATTTAAGCATACATATATGTAATAGGGACGGACAGACGACAACGACTTTGTTTTATAATATGTATTGATAGTGATGATTGCATAACGCCATCCAGACGGGTTAACTGGAAGCGTCTCAAGTTTTCCTTCTCTTGCGGCTAGGTATTCGGCCTTATCACTTCCTTAAGACACCCTCAGGAAGAATTGGGGACCGACAGTTTAATAAAATTGAAATAAGAATGATTACCGCAATGAATAAAAGGCCAGAGATAAAATAGTATAACGCTTAAAACCACACCCATCGGCATCTACCGACAAAAGTAGCTCTCATTAAATCGTCAAAGTTGTAAAGCGATTAGTGTGCCCATTTGTTAGTACAATGAAAAACACACAGGCAGCCCTAACGAGGTTTTTATTTGCTGTCAAAGCGGTTCTCAAACTTCACTTTGGTGCCACCATTTAGTGATTCTTTTGATTTGGGGTGGGCTCGCCTATACTTTCAGTACGCTATTTGGAATGAAAGGGTAAAAACTACTAATATACGCAAGTTTAACTATGAATGCTTGCAATTTTCACCCCATCCGATAGCCCCAGGCTGAAAACTTCGCCGCAAGAGAAGGAAAACTTGAAACGAAATCCTGTGCCACCCGTCTGGTCAGCGTGTCAGCAGGTTAGTTACCCTCCTTAATATTGGAGGAGGCCCGACTCAGTAGTGGGTCATTTATGGGCTAAAATGATGATTAATGATAATGATTATGATTTTAATACCCTGTTACAATGTCTTTATAACAAACATTAACTGCAGGATTCCATAAAAAAATATAAAATAGTCAAATTGACTGCTGAGGTTTTGCTTGTATCTACGACATAATCACAACAGAATATTACAGAGTTTCTTGCCGGCACCTCTAAAGCAATATTCGGGACCCATATAATTGCAGCTGTTTTTGGGTTTGATTAAATCAAAACTTTGGGAAGCACTGCCGTAATCAAAGGTGATATTGGAGTGTGATCAGGTAGTCGGTGCGATGTAGATGAACGTGGGTTCTCAGAAACTCAAAAAAAAACCTGATAAAGATATACCCGCCATTTAATTTCTGATGGAACCTGTCCTGATTGAAAGATGTTAAATTGTATAAAAAAAGATGCATTAAGTGGCTACAAAAAGTCCTTGCCTAATCCCTATCAACGTGCTATTAAGTTTGATGGGATAGTTTTAGAATATTAATACTGGTATAATGTATAACTTTATAACTGTTTGATATAAGGGATAGCAGTTTTAGGGAAGTAGGCTAATGAACCTCCCTGTAATGGGAGGAGGCCCAACTCAACTGTGGGTCGTTTATGGGTTGAGTAGTAGTAGTTTTAGATAAGTCATTACTGTAGTATTGGGGAAGTCATATTACGTCATACTACGGTTAAAATATACAGGATGATTTTTCCAAATATACATGTACACCTATAATCATAACTACAAGGAAAATAGATAGCTGAAAAGAGTCACGAACGTGATTGCAATTTTTTTTGGAATTTTTGAAACATTTTTTTTTTTTTTTAATTTGGTCTAGTTTGTAACATTATTTGTTTTTGTATTGTATTTGTTCTTTATTAGGGACTCTAACTTCCTACTAAGATCATAAACGCGAAAGTTTGTAAGTATGGATGTTTGTTACTGTTTCACGTAAAAACTACAGAATGGATTTTAAAGAAATTTTCCAATAATATAAGCTTAAACATCAGAATAACACATAGGCTATTATAAAGATTGCTATATAAGAGTAGACTATATAAGGCAATTTATAAAGATATCGTGTGTATTGTCCAAAATATAACAAAAAGTGTCAAGTAAGTAGAAAAAAAAACTGACCAATAAATTAATTCCATCATCACGCGGGTAAACCGCGGGACGCAGCTAGTATGGTATAATACAAGGTGCGATGAAGAAATTTGTTGCTAATTAATCCAAGTAAGCAACCTACATAAATGTACCTTGACAATAGGAGGTACTGTAACGAACCGTATTAGAAATAACACTTCATAATTGTTGCCATTCGGATATTTTGTTAAAAACGGAAAGACGATAATGTGACGCACACATCGCTTTAATAACACGAAATTATGTTTTTAACAGCATAATTATAGGCCAAGGGATCTATTTATAGCCATCCTTGTCGGTCAATCCTCGGTTCTATATCTGCGTCCCTGTCCCCCAAAGAGTTTGGCGAGACTGATGATTTATTCATAATGGTTTCTCGTTTATTCTTCTTCTTTTTGCTCCAGAGGTGGTTGAGAACTGTGATTTGAGGGACTACTACTGGTTTTAAAAATGTTATTATCAAAATTATTATAAACGGTTGTTGAATTGGTTACGGGTAGATTTTTGGTGAGTTGGAATTGGAAATATCTTTGTGGGATATTTAAGCTACTACTCATCCCACCAACTGCTGATTCGGGCCCCCTTCAGTTACATGGAGGGTAATTGGCCTAGAGTGCCACGCTGGCCAGACGGGTTGGCACAAGGTTTCGTATCAAGTTTTCCTTCTCTTGCGGATAGGTTATCAGCCGTCATTTCCTTTTGTCGGCTGATAACCTAACCACAAGAGAAGGAAAACTTGTTATGAGACCCTGTGCCAAACAGTATTGGCTGATTACCTGCCATGTAATTGAAAGAGTACTATAAGAGTATATTCTAAGTAATAGTAGGGTTTCGTATTAAGTTTTCTTATCTTGCGGTTAGGTTTCGGCCTTGACATTTCTTTCTGTCGGCTCTTACGACAAGCGCAGGATGGAATGGGCTAGTGAAATCATATATTCTAAATCCATCACCACACGGACACTACCAGTACTGTCTTCCTTCCTGGACCTATCTAGAGGGACTGCTATTTGAGTTAGAACAGGCAATTAACACAAGCATTAAGTTGCTTAGCTTGGGACAAGATGGCGTTGTGTGAAATGTCCAAGGATATTTATTTATTTATAATTTTCTGCTTACTTAAAACAAACTTAGCTGCAAAGAATAGAAACTGGAGCCAAAGGCTACGTGCCTAAGCTCAGAAACGAAGAAAAAGTTGACTAATGTGTAAATAATATAATAATTTTTATATTATACTAGCGGACCCGACAGACTTCGTCCTGCAAATTGACTCTTTGACATTAGGAACACACCTACATTGCTTAGACAACAGTGAGTGGTTGTAAATATGGACTTTATACAATAGCAAGAAAGCTCAAATTGTCTCTACGTTTTAGTTAGGAAACGTTTGTATGGGAAAAAGAAAAAGGCTGTTTTTAGGGGATTTTTCTCGCCGTAAAAACCATCCTTGAACTTCAACGAACATTTAAAAAAAAGAATTGGCCAAATTGGTCCAGAAGTGGTTGAGTTATGCAGTTACCAACACATTTTGCGATTCATTTTTATATTACAGATTAGTTTAATATAGTTTAACAATATACATCGCGTTAAAATGCGATATCTTTTTACAAAAAAAAAGCTAACCCAATTTAAAGTCAACGCAGATAAAAACAGCTAGTAAATTTTAATAACGACTGATAGTGGCAACACTGTCTTAATTAACAACCCGCTAATTACCTCCAAAACACGAAAATGGTTGTACCAATATTGACACAAAATAATTAAGGAAATCTCTACCACATGTTGACATTTAACACTCACAATTTGAACCTAACTTAGAGAGAAAAGGAAAGCGGACTCTAGTGCGAGAAAAGGACGAAAGACGTAACACAATACTTGCAAGCTGTGCGCATGCGCCGGTACTTCCGGTTCGGTTTCACTTAATTAGTTGTTAGGGTCCTGTTTTAATTGCTGCAACTAGAATAGAATTGTTATTGGCTATTTTTGGTAGCAGACATCTTAAGAATCACCATCATATCTGCCATTAAATGACCCACCACTAAATCCTCCTTCAGTATTATGGAAGGATTTTACCCTACTGTGCCAATTCTTAAAGCTACGAATTGGGACACCCTCAGCTGACGGCTAAAGGAATTATATCAACAACATAAGCTGCTGCAGAAAAGACAAGCTTGAACTTGTACCCTGTGCCAACTTGTCTGGCCAGCCTGGTACAGAATATTTCCACGATTTCGTCAAGATTTACCTCGAGGAAATCCGACGCATAGAACATTGTAGTAAATCTAAACAAGATAATGTAAATAGTTCAAAATTTATTCATTCTAATAGTACAAAGAAACAGTTAAAATCTACCGCCTATAATTTTGTTTTATTGATAACGTTCCATGTGCACGCAGAAATCGCTCACGGTTTCCAGAGGTCTTGCAGATGAATATTTTACCGATTACCAAAAACACAATCAAATGATATTTGACATAAAATTTAACAGGCCATTGAGAATTACAATGACACAACAAATATTTCTTCCACACACATAAAAATCCGCGATGTTAATCAGTAAACAATATTGCACGATAAAGACATAACTCCTCAAAAATACACAGAAAGAACAGTATCCCGTTTCGGTTGGTCACCCAAATAAATCTTATACGTTTACCAGCGGGAAACTCGGTACCATAAATTGTATCAAGAAAGTGTCACTGAGAATTTATATGCTGTTAGCTAATGAGTGAAAAGGATGCAATATATTCGCATCTCGATCCTTTAATTAGATTTAGGAGCAATTTGCAAGTTTGCTGTTATCTCTACATTATGTAGACTGGTTATTAACGTGAGTTACGGCCAGGAAACTTAACTAATTGGTATAGGTCCGTATGGTGACGGATTTAGAATACATACTGTCACCACCCAATTCCATCCTGAGGATATTGTAGGAGCCGATAAAAGAAACTGACAAGGCCGAAAACCTAGCCGTAAGAGAAGGAAAACTTGATACAAAACCCTGTGCCAACTGTCTGGCCAGCGTGGCACAGCAGGCTCATTGCCCTCCATGTAAAGGGAGGAGGCCCGACTCAGTTGTGGGTGATGTATGGGCTGTAGTAGCATAGGTCAGTTATGTTGTTAAACTTAAACTGTTAAGGTGAATGTTCCAGGGTAGCCCGCGAAATTCAAATTTTCTTACGTTTTTTGCAATTTGCAGGTCATGACTTTGAGCTTGAAAATGTTTTTCTTGCACCTTTATGAGTTTGAAGGGTTGTATTGATGATTTTGATGATTATAATTATATAACTACATACGTCTTACAGCCGCGAATAAAATTTTAATCAACATACAACTTAGCACTGACCTGCAAATTACAAAAAACGTACGAAAATTTGAATTTCGCGGGCTACCCTGGAACATTCACCTTAAATCTTATTTAATATGACGAATGTGATGGGTCATCTTGGCAGTGACAAATTAAGTAGTTAGCTTAACTAAGCTGGTATATTTTGAGCTTGTTCTAGGCTAGTACTCATGGTATGGGTTGGTATCGTTTTGTATACTAGACTCTGCAGTCCCACTTAAGCCGGCCAGCCCCAACGGCCGGGAATCCATGAGGATCTCAGAAGTAAAAAAGTCGATTTTAATATCGTATATACTCTATAACATATATATGACTAAAGAATTATACTTAGAATCTGCATATTACAAGTGAATGCCAATAAAATTCAAATAGTCATAAATATGTTAATAAAGTTCAAAGTTACGCAGATGTGTGCTGACATGTTTACAATCTCATAAAAAAATGCAAATGCGATAGTAAACAAGTGGCTCTACACGTTGTTGGGCTCGTAAAATTGTTGAAAAGAAATACATTGTAATTGCTATCAATACAGGTAGGCATCAGATACTAGTAAACAGGAATGCTTTGTAATATTCCGATGTTTTTTTATCTGTGCCCATGTGTGGCTGGCGGGGCATCGTGGGCTAATTTCCCTCCTTGTTATGGGAGGAGGTTTAATTTAACAGTGGATATTTATGAGTCAATAATATGAAAATAACAAGATGCGCCCCGTGTGGAATATATTTTTTCGTCAGATTTTTTTTCTACTTATTTGACACTTATTGTTAATATTTAGGCAATTCACACAATCACTGATAACGAATAAAGATCATTCATTCATTCTAATCACTACCTACACATTATAAAACAAAGTCGCTGTCGTCTGTATGTCCTTATGTATGCTTAAATATTTAAAACTACGCAACGGTTTTTGAAGCGGTTTTTATAGATAGAGTGATTCAAGAGGAAGCTTTTTAAGTATAATACATCCATAATATAGTTGAGAAACACTGATAAATTTAGAGGTTCATCATTGCACCCGTGCGAAGCCAGGGCGGGTCGCTAGTATCTTTATAAATTATAGCCTATGTTTTATTCTGATGTAGTAGCTTTTACGTGAAAGAGTAACAAACATCCATCCATACTTACGAACTTTCGCGACTATTTATTAGTAGGAAAATAGTAGGATAATACACATAGCTTTGTGAGTGTGAAATAGGTAAGAATTTATACATTTCATCATCATTTAACATTGCGAGGTCGAAATTCGAATCGAATTTCCATATGCAAAGCCATTGGCGGAAGATAGTGCAGTAATATTAGATGTTTGATTAGGATTTTAGACTTAGCAGTTTGAATAATTTAAACTAAACAGAAAATACTTGTCCAAATAATAAAGCATTATTAACTAACGGTAATAATACTAACGACTATAATTTAAACAGGTAGTTATACAGATAATGTTTGTTGAGGCCAGCTGTTAGAGATTCCACAATATGCCTGGCCCTAACCACATGACTAAAATTCGCTTCATTTGACAAAAACACGTGTTAACTTGTTAATTAACTTTCTAGGAACTGACGCGGACAGGCGTTTCGAAATATTGTTGGGGTGGGTTTTGATTTATGTTTCCCTCAAGTTATTCTGATTCCGGTTTAGATTTTTTTTTGATGTTATATGAGATTCTTATACGTACACACACTAATACACAATATCACCAACCCATACCATCTTGATGGTGTCGTAAGAGGCGACTATAAGAACGCAAGAGGCAGATCACTTAGCCGCAAGAGAAGGAAGACTTGTGACAAACCCTGTGCCAACCCATCTTGCCAGCGTGGCACAGTAGGCTAATTTCCCTCCATGGATTTGAAGGAGGCCCGACTCAGTAGTGGGTCATTTATGGGCTGAAACGACGGAACGACGAACTCAGTTGTAAGGTCTGTGCGTAAATTTATTTTCCACGAAAGTCATCACCTAAGTATTGAAGATTTTTTTAAGCCACTGCCTCGAGGAAGCACTTGGATAAGAACCAAGATACCTGTGATCCATGCACGGAAAGTTCTAAAGGATAGGTGCTTTAACCACATCTGTTTTATGGATACAACTAAAATATCAAACCAAAGAAAGTCATCAATTTTTGGTCTACAAATAAAGTAGCCAAGAAAGTTGCTTTTTGAGTAAAATACCTACGAGTTCCACATGGACATTATTGTAAATCAGTGTACAACAACTCTGTACTTTATTATTTAAGTAATAAAATTTAAAATGGTTGAGACTACAGGGATGTTGCATTACCTGTTTGTTGATAGATTTATTCATCATAGTAAAATCATTACAAACACGTTCCAGCAAATACCCTCGCCAATTACTATGGCATAACACGTTAGGTGCACGGTTACCCTTATCGAGATGTGATTAAAACTCGCTTCGGAGTGTTCTGGGAACAATAATGCATGAGACGCGGATAGGGTAGAGCGGGCTAAGTTATAAGCTGAAGCGGGAATGGCGAGTTTTTTGGTTTATGGTAGTCTCCTTTTTAGAAGACAACGGACTGCTCGTCTAATGGAAATACCACTCGTTCACGTTCCTCTCACTCTGAAGAAGAAGAAGAAATTACCACCGTTGGATGGTGTTAGGTTCCCTCACGTAAGGTCACGACTCACGAGAGCGCTCTCAGTGGAAGCGTCCCACGAAGCAGAAGGCACGGGACGATACATCATGGGATGTTAGGTGTGCCCTAACCATCTTAACCTACCCCTTGCCTCATTGAGGAGGGCAGCGCTTGGGACTGAAGCTGGCCGTTCGCGCATCGTTATGTTTTCTTATGCTTTTGCTTTTGTATGCGCTCAATACTTTTTCATTTCATTAAATGGGTCGCGGAGTTTTTGCAAAGATGAAATGACGCTGGGCAGGTCGTGAACACCGAAGAACAAATGCCGTCGTGGATAAAATATCCTGTAGTGGGTCGACCCCCGACTAGGTTAACGGACAACCTTATAAATGTCGTCGGGTGTCGTTAGTTGCGATCTACACAACATCGTAATTTGTGCCAATCTACTAATAGAAAGAAACACAGATTTTTAGCAAAATCGGGTTGGAAGAGAGAAGTGAAGATATATAATATTTTTACCACCTGAATGGTGAGAAACCCCCGCTATATCGTATACCTTGGGACACACGCCACTCGCAGGGAACACGTTCCAAGATGTCTTAATCTCTACAGACCGGATCAATTGAGCGACCCACGGGTTTTTTCATCGATCATCGATTGAACTGGTTCGTGGTTAAGATTCGAAAAAAAATATAGTATACTCCGGTACACCCCCGGCTGCAATTGATAGATGACTTAATGATTATTATTAGGAATCAAAATCATATTGAAATATGAGCGGTGAGAGTATGGGAGAAGAAAGATAGTTAATGTTTGTATTGGGTAATAATGTTATGTATTTTTCCGTGTGGTGACGGATTAAAAATACACAACGTCACCACCTCATTCCATCATAAGAGTGCCGCAAGAGCCGACAAAAGGAAAAGTCAAGGCCGAAATCCTAGCCGCTGAGAAGAACTTGATAAGAAACCCAGTGCCTATCGGTTTAGCCAGCGTGGCACAGTAGGCTAATTACCCTACATAACATACCTACTCGTAGATAGGAGATCTGCCTCATACACTTTTACTAATATTATGCATGTCTATTATTATTTTACTTTATATGAAGTATAGGTCTCCCCCAAGGATTTCCACAAAGGCCGGTCCTGGGCCGCCCGCATCCATCGCTTTCCGGCGACCTTAACCAGGTCATCGGTCCACCGTGTGGGAGGCCTACCAGCAATCCTTGGGGGAGGCCTATATCCAGCAGTGGACGTATTTTGGCTGAAATGATGATATGAAGTATGTTATATCAAAACTGTTACGAGTATTCTTCATAAGGTGGATGCTCCAGGGTAGCCGTTTTTTGCAATTTGCAGGTCAGTGCTAGGTTGTATGTTGATTAAAATGTTATTCATCATCATCAATACAACCCTCCAAGCTCATAAAGGTGCAAGAATGACTTTGACGTTGAAAGTTTTTCTTGCACCTTTATGAGCTTGGAGGGTTGTATTGATGATTTTGATGATTATAATTCTATAACTACATACGTGTTACAGCCGCGAATCAAATATTCATCATCATACAACCTAGCACTGCCCTGCAAATTGCAAAAAACGTAAGAAAATTTGAATTTCGCGGGCTACCCGGGAGCATCCACCTTAAGATTGTACTAAGACAATAAACGTAAAGTTTGTCTTCCCGACTGTACCCCGAGCTAAAGAATGTTTATAGAACAAAATTATCGCCATTAGCGTGGGCAAGGGAGATATTTATTAAACCGTTGGCGATGCTGTTCTGCTCAGCGGGTAGGGCTGGCGATGCATCATAGATCGTACGGCAAGTCGACCTCGTCAATCATTCCGCGGTGAACACGACTTCAACAGTCGGAGGCATGCTCACTTAAAAAGAAAGCAACAAATACTATACAGGGAGAAAGGTTCTGTACACACTTTTAGGTTTGATATTTTTTTATTCCGGTCCGTGTGGTGACGGATTTAGAATACATAGAGTCACCACCCCATTTCATTTTGAGGGTGACGTAAAAGCTACTGTGTCATGCTGGCAAGACGGGTTGGCACAGGGTTTGTATCAACGTCTGCGGCGGCGTGGTTCTGCATCAGATCCCACAATGCCGCAACAGGACGCGAGTTGGAGCACCCCGGGGAGGTTTAGTGGGTAGGCGCCCACTATGGGGGAGTCCCACACTCCCTGGCCATCCCCGTGGCAGGCGACGAAGTCCATAAAGGATTTTACCCCGGGCGAAAAAAAAGGGTTTGTATCAAGTTTTCCTTCTCTTGCGGCTAGGTGATCTGGCGTGCCTTAGGGCCAGTCAACACGGCGCGTTGCGTCGACGCCGCGGTGCGTTTTCCATACTTATAATCATAGTGTTCACACGGAACGCTGCGTCGACGCAACGCACACACGACGGAACTGCAGCCCCCGAGACGAAGCGGGCGGGGGTGTACACATTGTGACGACGCAGCGCTCAGTTGCTTGTGCGTTATTTCTTGATGAAATTAAGAGACAGATCTAATACCGTTTGTGATTTTGCGTTGATTTCGGCGGTGACATAGTAATAGGAGTAATGCCAGACGTCTTTTCCGAATATTTCCGATCAATACTTTCTATATATTGATGCGATGTTTTTTTTAAAATGCTTGCGTAACTGTGCGTCGCCGCTACGACGTCGGAACGTTATTACTGCGTCGTAGTAACGCTGCGGTGACGCAGCGCCTGTGTGGCCGGCTTTGCGTCAAAAATTTTCGCACCGTGTGGACTGGCCCTTAGTCGCTTCTTACGACACCCTCAGGATGGCATGGGTTGGTGACCTTGTGTACACTAAATCCCCACGGATATTAAAACTGTACGGATATACAACGAAAACATTCCGTTCTGGCAACGCGTTTAAGGAACCCAAAAGTCTGAGTGATAAATAGATTATAAATTGTAATTTATATTTCTATAGCTTCTCATATCAATTACTTTGTCACTGTTCGATTTCTTAAGTATATTGAGGCGGCAGAAGCAGCTTTGATGTAGCTTTGGTATTAATATGTTACATACGTATAAGGTTCACACTATGCATATAATTCAATCAAACCTTCAGTCACTTCATCATCAGCATTTCGGCGCATAAATCACCCACAGCTGAGTCGGACCTCCTCCAAAGCCACGCTGGTAAGATGTGTTGGCACAGGGTTTGTAGTGTTGCAACAGGACGCGAGTTGGAGCACCCCGGGGAGGTTTAGTGGGTAGGCCCCCGCTATGGGGGAGAGTCCCACACTCCCCTCGCTGGCCATCCCCGTGGCGGGCGAGGAAGTCCATAAAGGATTTGACCCCGGGCGAACAAAAAAAAAAGTACTACTTATTTGAATGCTTTTGACCCTTACTTGCGTGATGGAAAGTAACGCCAGGGTCAATTCAAGGAAATGCCCTGTCGGACACCGGCTCTCACATACACACGACGGAACACAGTAAAACTGCTGGCAGGAAATTTGATGTGAGGTAGCTAGCCGGGCGGACCATTCGATCCTACCACCAAGTGTGCTGGGTTTTGTTGACATTTACAGCACGCGTTTATTCCCAGTGTGCGTGGGGGGAGTTTTATATTAATTGGCTCTAACGACACCCTCAGGACATTGAGTCGTATCGATAAATAAACTGTTCTACTTAAAACATCGTTGAACTAACTTGTACCTATAAAATATTCTGAGTTATGAATATGCAAACCTATGTCTTATAGTTGATCAGTACGCGTACCTTTGAGCACCATTAAAGTTTGAATTTATTCGCGCTTATAAATTAAACACAGGTCTTTGTGACCGTACTATATTTTTTTTTATTTTTTATTTAAGTTCAAAAAACATATCGCAAAGTTTATTCGATCATATAAAACTAGAACCAAAGAAGCCTTTGATGGCTTATATATGGCTAGTGAGTTCGGAAATTTTATGTTTCTATTTTAATACTAAGAAGCAATTAGGCCACCTATTCATAAAACTTAAAAGACGCTATTTTAGTGAAGGAAAAAAATCGACTTTATATTAAAATATTAATTTGTACTATATAATATGACGTTATAAATGTCTTTTAACTTTATATGAATAATATTCGATTCCAGGCTTCAGGCTATACCGACCAACCCATACCATACCACTAGTCAGCCCATAAATGACCCACTGTTGTGTCAGGTCTCGTACAGATGGAGAGTAATTAGCCTACTGTGCCACGCTGGCCAGACGGGTTGGCACTGGGTTTCGTATCTAGTTTTCCTTCACTTGCGGCTGGGTCACCTTCATGACCCAGTCGCAAGTGCCGCAATATCCATTATTGGCTCTTCCGACACCCTTAAGCTGGAATGGGGTGGTGACACTATGTGTTCTAAATCCGTCACCACACGGACGCTCAGGTACAGTTTGTACATACAGACTTATTGATAATATGTATTATGTTGATTTTATATAAACGTAACAACTTCTGGATGTTCTAAATAAATAAAATACCATCCTAAGGGTGTCGTAAGAGGGGACTAAAGGAACGCTAGACGCAGACGCAGATCAGATAGCCACAAGAGAAGGAATTACCTAGACTGGGTAGTAGTTAAATTTTGTGTCAAATTCTCGGTCATTGTCGGAGAAGGTAAGCAAAACCCACGGGATTCGTTGATGACATGCACAAACTTTTCCCCACTACGAAACTATTTGCTCAAGAAGTTTGCCGGTATCAGTAAAGATACACTTAACCCTTGTTTCCATAAGTAGGAGTCTACGTGGTATTAAACCCGTAAAATATTTCAAAAAAAGTTATCTAAATCCAACAAAAAATCTCAATTAAGGTATCCGACCTCAAAATTAAGCCTTCTTCGTTTAAAATGCATTAATCCGGTCGCCTGTCATGTGCGGGCGTTTCAACTCGCTTTGGAACCCGTTCCGGTTCGACCTCGATTGTGTGGACAGCTCAAAATACAAAACACCCTTAAATTATAAGATAATTTTCCTACTGATACTTTTTTTATTAATCTAACATAATTATAAATTCAAATAAATGGCCTGTACTACATAATATGTACTTCTGTAATGTACGTATATATATTTATTTGTGTAAAAGTAATCACTATCACTACATCACTATCACTACATATTATAAAACAAAGTCGCAGTCGTCTGTCCGTCCCTATGTATGCGTAAATCTTTAAAACTACGCAACGGATTTTGAAGCGGTTTTTTTTAATAGATAGAGTGATTCAAGAGGAAGGTTTATAGGTATAATACATGCACCCGCGTGAAGCCAGACCGGGTCGCTAGTAATAAATAAACGAATGATTATTTGGAGATATGTTCGTATTAAATCATTCAAAGCATATTCCGCCATTATCCCCATTATATACAAGGAGTTCCTGGGTGGCAGTATGGTCGGGATAGCTTAAACTGAGGAAGCATGGCTGGCAGTGGAAGGAACGGTCTCTTCTGCTGTCAGTATATTGCAAAATTTTTAATTATTTTTTTTGAATCAACAAAGCCCTGCACTACGTATGGGTACGTAACCTGTACCGCAATGGCAGTTTACAAACGTGAAGTTCCCGAACACAGATGACACCCAGACTCAGAGAAAGTGCCTGTGATTTACACAAAGACACTTGCCCGGCCCCGGAATCAAACCGGGGACCCGTGATCCAATCCCCAAGCTAACTAGCCGGTCGTAGTCACTTTTCATTTTTCAAAGGACGGCACCGCAATCGCTGCTCTACTGGTGTTGCAGATGTACATTTGGGCTGGTGATCACTCACCATTAGATGACTTACTTGCTGATTTGCCCGTCCCTATTGTATTAAAAAAAACAGTTAAGCATTAAAGTAAATAAAAACTCTTTAAAAAAATACCAAAACGGTGTAAAATTATAACATTTTAACGAGTAGATTTAGCGATAGCCCTAATAGTCCAATATATTATGTGCCACAAGGCAGGGAAAATTTCTAAGCTGGCAACATCCTCATTGACCAAGATCAAGTCACTGTTTGCCAAAAGCCCAAACAAAAAAGCGACGTGTCAACCGCACTCGTGACATTTTGTAAATTGGAATTTGCAGCAAAAGGCGAAAAAAGACGATCAATCTACTGCTGCTCGGTTTTTATAATAAATTCGTTTTTTCTTTAAGTCTAAGTTCATTGGCATCGTGTATCATTATTAATCTCATTTAAATTACTTCCTGCGTTTCCTCTTTGTACCGTAGTTAGAGAATTCACTCTGGTTTTTGTTTTCCGTGGTATCAGATAGTGGCTCTATATTGTCATCATCATCATCATCTTAGTCTTTAAATTATTTACTTCTAAGGACTCTTCTGAGTCACAGAGATGTATAAGTTTGCCTGGTGATACATTTATGTTTTCTGACCGCATAGATCGGTTAGTCGGCTCGTACACTCTCAGCACAGGGTAAGTGAGTATAAAAGGGAAGGATTGATGTAAGTATAAAATCTAAATCCGTTGCTTTATACTATTTCGAGTAGCGTGTCTCCTGTACGAAGAGTAAAATATGTAGTACGTATCTTCTTTATTCCTCGATTCTTCTAAGTCTGAGCTTCCAATATATGCTAAATATTATTGCCAATCACATACATAATAAATATATATTTCCTTATTTCAAGTCTTGTCTGTATAAAACCTACAGTTACTGGGTACATGAATACAGTGTAATAATAGTTTGATTTCTTAGGTTTTCGCGATTATTAAACATTGAAATTAAACACTTTTTAACGGATTTATCGCGTGTATATTACATTATTTAATTCCCGACGTTTCGAATGCTTTGCAGCAGTCGTGGTCGCGGGAGAGACTAGATGACAGTTGTCTTCAAAAGTACAAAGAAACAGTTAAAATCTACCGCCTATAATTTTGTTTTATTGATAACGTTCCATGTGCACGCAGAAATCGCTCACGGTGTCCAGAGGTCTTGCAGATGAGTATTTTGCTTGAGATTTGATCAATTTAATGACTGGATCCCAGGCAGGTGGTACTTGCCAACCATCCTCTCTATTGAAATTTGGATGTTTTTTAATCTCAATAGCCTCGCGGATCATTCTTGGAATGTAATGATTTTCCTTGGCAAGGATTTGAGGTCTATCAAAGTGAATGTAGTGGTTGGTCTTGTTGAATGTGTGCTCACAAACTGCAGACTTGGTCGAGCGTCTGTTTTTCATGTCAGCTATATGTTCTTTTATGCGGATACCGACACTTCTCTTTGTTTGCCCAATGTATGATAATCCACACTCACAGTCAAGTTTTTAGGATGCTTAACGCTTAGTGTAAATGAAACCACTACGTGGTTTTTCTCTACGCCACAATATCCTGAACCACAACCAATCCTAATTCAAAAATATAATCCTGAGTATCCGAGTATCGTTATTTCCGAAAATACTAACAAGAACTGTTCCAAAGTCCTTGACATTTTTACCTTTTTCATTTTGTAGTAACATGAACTCTCCATCTCGAGCTCACAGTTTTTACACTCCGTTAAACTAAAGGGACTTAATTTATGGTTATCGATAAATAAAGACTTATGTGGCTCGAATTTAGCAATAATAATTATTATTAATATATTACTTGTTAAACAAACATTTATTATAAGACTTTTGCCTTTTAAATACATCAGATAACGCTTTACGATCGAAAAACATGCGCGAATCATTTCCAGCAAAATTTACGGGTAATAGCATGATTTTATTTAAGCCATTAATTTTTGCGATTGAATTTTTTATACGTAATTCCCCGTCGGTTTAAACATGATTCTGATTGGCAGCTGTATCATTAGCAGCTTTATTAAAACGTTTCATAAAATTCTTGGCTGCAAAAAGTTTGGACAAGTAAATGTGGTGATTAACATTTTGGGCAGAAAAACCACTGAATAATGAAGGGTATCGGTGTGAACAACTTTATTTAAAAGGCAAACACGAGAAGTCAATCGTTCGCGCATGTTACCCTTGACTGTACTCTCTACGGCTTTTTCATAATTGTTCAATACCATTGAATCTTTGCCTTGGGAAACATCACCATTTTCAACTTTATCGTTGTAAAGAAATATATACTGATTGAGTGTAAATCTGTCTTTTGGATCGTTTGCTATAAACGTCTCTGGAACACGATTCTCGTTTACATTATCATCCACGGACTCATTTTATGGTTCTGGATCGTTCCGTTCCGATTCTTCAGTCAAAGATTTTACGGTTTAATTTACTTTGCTGTCATCTACACCCTTATTTCTTTCTTCATCGTTGTCTCCAAATGGGAATAGTGTAGCAGGACCACTTAATTTTGAAACTACAACTGTATTACTGCACATTTAAAGTTTTCTGTCGAATGCATCTCGGAAGTTTGTGATCTTCATGTGATATGGAACTCTTTATTGTTTACTTAAACTTTATTTTCGCATGACGTTTCTCTGTCGAATGAGCGGTTATTTGTTTTAAGGGGGTAAAGCAGCACGTAGACTCGATTTGAATAAAAATACAATTTGTATGTGTCGGACAGTTCGGTAAGGCAGTATAGGGTTACGGAGCCGGTTGGACGACTCGGCTCCCAATTTGCTGGTGCATTTCTGAGTAAGTTATTAAGTTTCGTCTTGTCACTTTGGTTGCGAAATTTTGCAGTCGACTGACGACAGTGCATCGTGTTCCGTTTAAATTTACAGTTGATTGGACTTTAAATAGGTATTTTGCATTTGGGACAAAATGATTATATCTTGGATCATATCAGCCTATAAAATACCCATTGCTGGGTTGGTCGGTCCAATTCCATGAAGGGCTAGCCGGTTACAAGAGTGTTTCTTCTCTTGCTAGGTATTCTGCCTTGTCATTTCTTTTAGTAAGCTCTTATTACACCCTCAGGATAGAATAGCGTGGTGACACTGTGTATTCTAAATCTTCACAGGACAGTATTTAATTATACTAAGGTGTGTTATAGTTATCGAATAGTTATCTAAGCTGACTAGGCATATTGGCTCTGTGTTTGAATCTACTTTAAAACGATGGAGGTTTTCATTTGGGCTGTATCTTATATCTTTAAATGAGCAATTCTTGTATATATATAATTGGAATCTCGGAATCGGCTCCAACGATTTTCATGAAATTTAGTATATAGGGGGTTTCGGGGGCGAAAAATCGATCAAGCTAGGAATCATTTTTAGAAAATGTCATTTTATTCGGGTTTCGGGGGCGATAAATGGATCTAGCTAGGAATCCTGACATCTATTGGCGAATAATGGCAACAGCAGATGGCGTTGTTAATTAACACGAAGTCAATGAGTGTTTGCTTTGAGGTTAGACTTAATTCTTGACATCTATTGGCGAATAATAGTACTACTTTTTTGTGAGCACAACAGCCGATGGCGTTGTTAAGTAACACGAAGTCAATGAGTGTTTGCGTAATTCGTACTTAAATAATAATTTCCAAAAAACACAATTTATAAAAAAAAAGGTCAACCAGATATTGCTTTTTAAAAGCGTTTTTTTTTAAATATTCGATTAGTATTGGTGTCCGATTGGTTCCATGGAAGGTCCCATTGTGGTAAGTACTTCGCCTTTAACCCAACAGATTGGAATATGTCGGTACTGTGTATTATAAATCCGTTACCACAACACTGACTTAATTATGTCATCATTAATTTAATCTTTTATCAAATGGTTCTTTTAAAAACTTCTGTCACCGTAGTTTAGTCACCTTATTAGGGTAATTAACGCTCTTACAAACAGGTCTGATGCTATCCAAAGGTCTTTTTATGTAATGTCATAACTTTTAAGAGTTTATCATTATGACTAACGGAGGATTTAGATTATATTTCTCTTATTCATTATTCAGAGTTTGTGTGGTGACGGATTCAGAATATGAAGTGTCACCACCCTATTCCGTCCTGAGGGTTTCCTTCGTAACCAAGCCGCAACTCATCAGCAAGACTCAGCAGTGGGTCATGCTGAGGTGTAATAGTAGTTATAAATATGTATATTTAAATACATAGTATTACTTTTTACATTCCAAAGACTAGCTTCAGTCCTATATGTAGCGGTCTCAAGATTCGTTGGTCATATTTAGACCACAAACCCAAGGTCGGACATGGTTAAATGGGTCGGTGGAACTGGCGCAGTAGACGAAACCTGACCCTTTTGATATCGCCGCTTCCAGTTAACCCGTCTGGATGGCATTATGCTAGATACGGTCATTTTAACTATATAGTATTTTCTGCCTGTATTGTTTTTTTTATATTTTATTCCGTGTGGTGACGGATGTAGAATACATTGTGTCACGACCCCATTTTATCCTGAAGGTTTCGTAAGAGTTGACAATAGGAAATTAAAAGGCCGAAAATCTTGCCGCAAGCAAAGGAAAACTTGATACGGAACCCTGTGCTAACGCGTCTGGTCAGCGTGGCACAGAAGGTCAATTACCCTCCATGTAACTGTGGGAGGCCGGACTCAGCAGTGGGTCATATTTGGGCTATTTAGTAGTAGTAGTAGACAATATGAAAGGAACAGGCCGAAAAGTTTCAGACACTTTGCCGTGTCCGCGGTATGACTGGATAACTAGTTAGTCATCCAACTACCGAAACTCTTCTTACATAAGAAATCCCGGTAGTTCATTTCCAGTTTTAAATTAGATAGGGAATAAAGAAAAATAAGTTGTTTGTTCGTTCACAAGCATTGATGCCAGAAACAGACACTTCACTCTCCCTTTGGCCGTGGGTTAAAAAACGAATATATTTGACTTCACAATTTTATAACCACGATAAGGATTAATAAACTTTTAGTTATTATTTTAATCATTTGCCGAACGTCGTAAAATGTGTTTCTTATTAAATTGTACATTAAGAAACTGCAAATTGGTCCTACTTCAGACATACACGTACTACAATAAAATGTTGGCAATGAAATGTTATATCTGAAATTGCACAGATGCCGATCAGTTTGAGGTAGATACTACATACTTAAGTGTAAAGATATTAAATACATCCATACAAATAAATAGAGTGTTTTTTTAATATATAACCGCTTTTTACTGAGTGCATTTGAATTTATGCACGGTACACATATTATACCAAAACAACACTATTTTCCAATTTTTGTCTGTCTTTTTTTTTACGGCTAAGCTCTGAAATGGCGGGACCGATTTCGACGGGACTATCCCTGGCAGATAGCTGAAGTAGCAAGGAGTCATTTAGGCTTGCTTTTACAGGAGCCCATAATATCATTTTTGTTAAATACCACCCTAACTAATTATTATTAGTTCCTTTCATATTTGTATTATAATTCAGGTGCTTAACAATTTCATACCTTAGCTATCTTTGGTGTAGACCAGGACTCAAAGCCTTTTGTAGTTTCATACTTGGCAATTCAAAAGTATATTGACAAACATTACATGTTCCGTCTGCAAATTCACATATAGGTCAGCAGACTTCAAAATTTGAAGTCAAAAAACCGAAGGGTTCCACAATAAAGTCATTACGTCCGGAGAATTCGATTCTTGCATAAAATTATGGTCGAATTGGATTCTTGAGTCAATTTTACGCGATCGACACAACTTTGTTGCGTTGATTGGCGTGATTTGAGTTTTTTGCTCCTGTCGTCGGCATTTCAAAGGATAATGGATGATTATGATGTCTCCATGTCTTACAAGAATTCCGTGCTGTCAACATTTTATTTAGCAACCAGTCTTAAACCGCGACTTCGACTGCATTAACTCTTTTTTACATTTATAGTGAAAGAAATTCAGGCCCATATGGTGATGGATTTAGAAAACAGACCAACGAACAGACAGTGTACATATTTTTTGTTACAGCATGTTTTGCTACTAAATAATCTTTATCTTTCCCAATTTTAGAAGTTCAGTCCCGGGCTTACTTGGGGCATAGGCTAACAACTAGTTAAATATAAAGATTTAAAAGAAAAATGACGCAAATTAAAAATCTCACATAAAGCTATCCTACGAAAAACAACATGAGAAAATGACACCTAATTGAGCGTTCTAAAGATGAGTTAACAGACAGGTAACTTGACGCGGCTATGACAACAGACACCGGGTGCGATTTTTTTATATTATTACAAACTGTTTCGTCTCGAGCCTAAAATAAAATGGCACAACGGAAGGGTTAAGTTTCACTGCCGTCGGCGAAGGTCGTTTAGTTCGTGAAGTCTGGGTTCGATTGTAAAAAGTGTAAATTGCAGGAAAGCTTTTCTTTTTGTGAATATCAATTATGATTATCAATTATTATAAGATTAAATATTCTAGTTTATTGTACAAAGTAAAATAAATAACATTAAAAATATAGACAGTAAATAAAACACAATAACTGTAACTAAAATTATTCTAAAAAGATTAATAACTAAAAGTAAATTTATGAAAATGGAATTTTGGGCAGTTCACTGTTATAGGGTACGGTACCAAGAAGGCTTGTAGTATTGACACGTTAATAATTAAATTCAATATAAATAAGAAAAATAATAATACATATTACAAAATTTCAAATTACTTGCAGCAATGTAACTTTGTATAGTAATGCCTAATTTTGTAAATTAAATTATTATAGAGTCTTAATACTGTAGATTATTTAATGTAATTTTCATAAAAAAACAGCTTTTTTTTAACTTCTTACGAGTCCTTTTTATTTCGAAAGTCACAAATTTCCTTTTAAAATTGTGACTTTCGAAATACAAACAGCTTCTTAAAAGTTTAAGTTACAGGTCTCAACCAAAAACATATTTGTATCAACAGATCGAGATTTCAATCAAGAAGGTCTTGGTATTTGTAAGTCGAAAGTCTTCAATATCCTTTAGCCCTTAACAACAAAACCACAAGAGGTTTAAGGAAACCACGGCAAATTGCTAATATGCGCCTTTAGACAAAGTGATCGTTTCAATGTGGTGAACATACTTTCATGTGTATGGACCAAGTCATAAGCTGATTAAGTATTAAAATCTTAGGCTTCATTGCCTTTTTACCACGAAACACTATTTGCATTAAAATAACACCAACTAGCCAACTATTAACATTCAAGCAAGTAAGCTGAGTAGGTACGGGAAACGGCGAAAGATCATTTCGTCGTTTGAAAACAAAAGTCTTCGAACAATGTGTGTTGCCAGTGATGACATATGCTACAGAGAAGTGATCGCTCACTATGGGTTCCATCAAAACGCTCAAAGTCACCCAAATGCGGTGGACAGGGCCATGCTCGGAATTTCCCTGCGAGATCGAATCAGAAATGAGGAGATACGCAGGACAACCAGAGTCACCAACTTAGCCCACAGGATTGCCAACTTAAGTGGCAAACTCGAGTGGCAACCGCGTTCCAGAAAGCGCAGTGCTGGTAGACCTCCCGCACGGTGGACCGACGACCTGGGTCACCGGAAAGCGTTGGATGTGGGCGGCTCAGGACCGGCCTTCGTGGAAGTCCTTGGCTATGTCCAGGCCAGGCCTATGTCCAGCAGTAGACGTCTTTTGGCTGATGGGTGATAAATTAAGTAATCTGAGTTCCATAATGCTTCTTGGAATTTCTGTGCACCAGATAAAACACTTTCATCATAATTTAAATAAAAGAAATTGCTTAGGCACGCAGTTGCAACGCAAATTAAATAATTGAAAACCCGCTCTTCGCTTACAATGAAGCCTACCCTTATCAACTGAATTCAAAATGGATCAGTTACGGTTAAGCGTACATAGAGTACACGTATGTTGAAGACCAATTATTTGTTCATACAAATACGAGTTAGTAATTATTAAATTGATTTTGTAAGCTCGTAAAACCTTTCATGTATAATAGCATAGCAAGCATGACATTGAATGGGCGTTAATCATTTTTAAGAACTTAATCAAAGAAGTTTTGAATTGTTTTCGAAAACCTATGATTTCGATACTGGAAGAAAGGTACGTTATGATGTTAGAGTCAAATATTAATCGCCTGCATGAACTTCTAAACTACCTCGGCTTCGCAAATAGCCTGTGTTACTCAGTGATAATGACCCATTAGAAAGTAATGGTGAAAGATTTTTTTAAATCATTCCATCAGTTTGTGAGTTTATTCCTTACTTATATACGTACATACAAATACTGGATATTTATAAGTAACTAGCTATACCAAGCGCGCGTTGAAACGCCACTAACTAAAATACATTTGAAGGAAATACATTTTCATTTTCTTTTTTGTTTAGTAATCTTCGTGGCCTTATGCACAACTCTTTGCTGAAGATCATCACATGATCAAATGCATAGATAACGATTCTCTAAAGGACATACAGACAAACATTCATTTGTAGATATATATATGTACTATAATCCTTTTAACTATGTAATATAGAACTCACCAGATCTAGAGATGTGAAATAAATTCAAAATAAATAATAAATAATTATCCTACCAATATTATAAATGCGAAAGTTTGTAAGTATAGATGGATGGATGAATGGATGGATGGATGGATGTTTGTTACTCTTTCACGTAAAAACTACTGGAAGGATTTTGATGAAACTTTACAATAATATAACTTATACATCAGAATAACACATAGATTACAATTTATAAAGATATTGTGTTAATTGTCCGAAATATAACATTAAGTGTCAAGTAAGTAGAAACAAAATCGGACGAAAAAATTCCGTCACCGTTCAGCTAGTCCTACTAATATTATAAACGTGAAAGTTTGTAAGTATGTATGGATGGATGGATAGATGGATGGATGGATGGATGGATGGATGTTTGTTACTCTTTCACGTAAAAACGACTGAATGGATTTTAATGAAACTTTATAATAATATAGCTTATACATCAGAATAACACATAGGCTACAATTTATAAAGATATTGTGTGTAAATTTATAGCGATATTAAGTTAAATTTTAATTTCTAATTGTCAAATTTTCAGCCATATTGAAATATAGACAACATAAAGTTTCGCTGTCAGTTGCGCTTTGTTATACCACGTAGGTATTATATCACATTCTACGGGAACGGGATAAAAATCTTAGGTATCCTATGTCCGACTTTCTTTTAAATATATAGATGTTGGACAATTCACAAAATCATACTTAATGTTATAAACCTGAAAGTGTAAATGTGTGTAATCCCGTTCCGTGATATAAAACATAGTTTAACAAAATGCAACTGCTGGAATAACAAAACTTCACCGACAGCTAAACGCTACGTTGTCTATAGTTTGACAAATTTGACAATTAGAAATTTTGAAGTTGACCGGTTGATGTATTTCTTTCGAGTAAATATTAGCTTATTGTGCCGAACAATGAAGAAGAACTAAATAATGCACGTGAAGATCACCATTAGTATGGCTTGAATCCGTGCTTCTTAATCACAAGAGCAAATCGAGGCAGCCCGTGAAACGGATCGGTTGGGAATGCAAAATCGTCGAGCAAATTTAAGAGATCAACAACTAGATAATTTTCGAGACACAAGAATAAATTTATAAAGTAGGTACTACATAATTTGGATCGAGCAACGTTTCGATACGGTGGCAGCACTAATTACTGCTTGCATACTTGCGTCCGCATTGGACCTATAGATGCCATGTAATATTACAAAACACTCCTCAGCGGCTAAAGTTTTATCAAAATGGAAAATCGTCATCTGGGACGAATGTACAATAGCGTATACACGTGCATTGGAAGCACTTATCCGATCCGACCGAACACCTACGCAAGGACTCGAGATGTTTTGGAGGCGCAATGATTTTACTGTCTGGCTATTTCTGCCAAACACTGCCTCTAATTCCAAGATCGACTGCTGCCGCCGAAATAAGCGCTTGCCGCAAATCATCGAAATATGTGGATTGATTTTATTTTCTCAGAATTTCTGTTCATCGAAGGACGAACTCACAAACACAAAAATAATGAATTGTTGACTAAGCGAGCTGTTTTGGCGGCTGAGAATAAATATGTAGATGACATAAAGTTTCAAATTACAAATTCAGAATGAAATCATTGGTACACTGCATTAATTCAAATATAATGTCTGTAAAAAAAGAGAAAAATATATAAACCAAAACCACCAAACCTGTGCAACGGAACGCGTTTGGTGGTAAGTGAATTGATGAACAATGGAATATACTCAAAGTAAAGTTGGAAGTTGAGGAAATTCTCATCCGAGGATCCCGACGATATCAACTGATATACCGTTTTAGTTTTAATGATTTCCGATCCGTCGTGCATTCGCCGTGGCCATTAATAAATCACAGGGCCAATCCTGGAAAGTTTGTGGCCTAAATCTAGAAAATTCATGTATTTCCCAAGATCAATTATATGTGGCATGTTCCGGGTCAGAAGACCATCTGCGTAATTTGTTCATGCGCCTGATAATAAACCGAAAAATGTCGTCTGTCACAAGGTGATTCACTGAAAAGTGCAGTTACTAAAATAGATGGCCAATAAAGTATAATTAAAAACATAGATGTTTTATTTATATTTATCCTGATAAAAAATTGAAGTTAATAAAATAAAATATCTGCTCATTTATTGCCTTTAAGGCGAAACAAAGTTCGCCGGATCAGCTAGTTGAAAATAACTTTAAAAATATTTACTTAAAATGATGCACTAAGAATTGAATAGAAATGGAATATTCTCGAAACGTCTTAATTGCGAGGTCGCAATACTAACCCTTACTTCAATGAATGCCAATTCTACCCCGTGACTACCACGCTAACTTTTAATAGCCTCGTTCTCATATCTCTCATCTGCTGTGCGCAAATGAAATGTAAACCGAAATGCCAATACTGTAAGGCCGATATTGGCGTGATTAGTGCAACCATTCAAATGGTATAAGTCGTGAGTTCAGAGCCTAATTAACACCTCCATGCGGAGATAAATTGAAGAGATAGAAAGAGTCTGGACTGTGGATTGCAGTTCTTGAAGTGAGGTTATGCTGTGATTTGAAGGTACTGAAGATATCTTTAAAAGAGTTCTCTCCTGTATAAGTTGTGAGCTTGTATCACGCTTGTTCGTCTGGTGACCGATTTAGAATATACATGTATAGTGTATAGTGTCACCTCCCCGTTCTATGATGATGATATAACCATAGACTGGTTAGCACAGGCTTTCCTTCTCTTGGCGTGGTTCTGCATCAGATCCCACAATGCCGCAACAGGACGGGAGTTGGAGCACCCCGGGGAGGTTTTTTTTTTTTTTTATTTATTTATATATACTTTATTGCACAGACTTACAAACTTATCACTATCATTAAGTAACATATGAGTATTTGTACAATGGGCGGCCTTATTGCAAACTGCAATCTCTTCCAGGCAAAATCGGGTTTAGTGGGTAGGCCCCCACTATGGGGGAGAGTCCCACACTCCCCTCGCTGGCCATACTTGGCCGGCGAGGAAGTCCATAAAGGATTTTACCCCGGGCGATAAAGAAAAAAAAAAACAAAAAAAAATGCTTTCCTTCTCTTGCGGCTAGCCTCCTGTGCCTCTTATGACTCCCTCAGGGTGGTATGAGTTGGTGACATGGTCTATATTAATTGTGCTCTTGACACTAGGCTTGCGTGATGGAAAGCAACGAAAGGGTCTAAGATGGAGCAGGCAATTCAAGGAAGTGCGATGTCCTCACATACACGACGTAACCCATCAAAAATTCGGCTGAACCAAACGTTGTTTAACTTGCCGGTCAATTACTTTCTCTCCATGCGCTAGATTATAATATTGCTTTATTACGATTTATTTCCTACTAGCGACCCGCCCCGGCTTCACACGGGTGCAATGATGAATATCTAAATTTATCAATGTTTCTCTACAATATTATGCATGTAAGATACATAAAAACCTTCCTCGTGAATCACTCTATATATTACAAAAAACCGCTTCAAAATCCGTTGCGTAGTTTTAAAGATTTAAGCATACATAGGGACGGAGAGACGGCAGCGACTTTGTTTTATACTATGTAGTGATTTACTTAAATCACTACATAGAAAGAAAGAAATCATTAGTAAGAAATAAGAAATCATTAGTAATGAGTGTTAAATGCCAACATCGAGATTAATAACTCAACAAAACCCAATTTAATTACATTCACTTCAACGCCTTTGAAAATCCTCAAGCTTAAACAAACGCATCGCATTATTCGCCATAACAAATACGCGGGCAATTATCATTACAAGTGCAGTGTAGCGTTATAAGGTGATTAGGGTTGGCAGCGGGCAGCTTCGTTTATTTAAAACCCGCCCCAGCTTCGCAAGGGCGCAATGATGAACTTCTAAATTTATCAGTGTTTATCTACAATATTAAGGATGTATTATACATATAAACCTTCCTCTTGAATCACTCTATCTATTAAATAAAAATAACATACACTTCAAAATCCGTTGGGTAGTTTTAAAGATTTAAGCATACATAGGGACGGACAGATGACAGCGACTTGGTTTTATAATATGTCGTGATAGTGACTAGCTTTTACCCCCGTGGCATTTAACAATGAGGAAAACTCAGTCAGAATGGGTTCCTGAAAAGCAGGGGAGGGGGTGTCAATAAAACCAGACTAAGTTATTCCTTGCTCAAAGTAAACTAAGTCCAGTCAAAAGCAGTCCAGCCATTATTATTAGCCGAATCAGACAGACAGGCAAATAGACGTTGTTTTTGTATATGTACCGTGTATATATATAACCCCCCCACCTGATCGGCACAATTATATATTCTGTAATTTACCTAGTCATTTATATTTTTAAATTATCAGAAATAAGAGATTTCAAGGAACAAAAAGCCCACCAACTTTTTTTAAAAAGCTGATATTTAGACATGAAATTTTTCGATTGAAAATAACGGTGCTTTTTCGGCATTAAGTCAAAATAAGTTGAAAAAAAAAACATTTATTAATAGTTTATTAGGGACATAAAAAGATAAGTTTTCACCAAATTTGGGGGAAAAAACATGTTTCTGAAACAATTTTATTCAGCCCTAGGCTAACAGTACAGTTTTTTTAAGAATTAAGAACTAAACCCGCATGTTTTTATGGCTTGGCTTTAAGTATTTTAACATTTGCCACAATAGAAGTGTCAAGCCCACATCCATTTTTGTGTTGCAGTTTTCTGTATAGACAAATAAACAATTTAAATGACATTGTCTTGAAAGAAATATGTTTTTAACTTTACTTGTATTATATATTTCAAATGTAGTTGTTTTAATCATTGATGTAACAAATCGACAATCAAAAAATAAAACTGTTCTTTTCTATATTTTTAGATAAGGAGGCCAACGTACACAGACATCAGTCACATAGAATTTTATCACTTGTATACATGTAATTGTATGACTATACAATTTGCAGAAAGCAACCGAAGCATGTCTGGGCATGCATAAAAGCGTACAATTACACACATATCACTAAATGCTCCACTAAAATTACCAGTGTTCATTTATATTAGGGTTGACAGCTCTAAAATAAATGAATAAAAGTTAACACTGAAAGAGAGAGAGTCACGTGCTCGGAGTTTGGATGATTCTAAATTTTAAAAAAAGTTGTACACCTCCATAGCAGGGCCTTACTCTCGATTCTCGAACGCGATTCCGATCGATCGGGATTGGAATTGTGACGTTTCGTACTTTTGAGCACACTTGAAAGCGACGCTAGCGCCAACTTGTTTCAATATTGTATGGATATTGGATAAATGGATGAACTAATCACTATTGGATTCAATCCAATATTCATTTTAAAAAGTAATTATTATTGCTATACCGGTTTTCGACTAACGTTCTCTCAAACGCCAACTTCATGTATAACGACAAATTCGCTAGCCTATACTAGAGAAATTCGGATTTCGGTCAAATGTTGTCAGTATTGTTTTCAAGAGTACGGTAATTTGACAGGATTGGTTATGAATGGGATCGGAATTGGCATTGGATTAAAATTGTTATTGGATTCAAGAGTAAGGCCCCTGTTCTTGATCGCGGCTAACTAATTTGTATACGTACCTCTGAGGGTGTTCGCTCCGTAAAGAGGATGGTCGTAGGTGACGGGGCGGTAGGCCGGGTGCAGCGCTGCGAGGTAACTAAGCTCGGTGGTCGCCCCCGCCGCTGCCGCTGCAGCCGCTGCCAGCCTGAGAAGAAGAAGAAAACTTTATTAATTTGGTCTAGGATATGTCAAATATACTTTTTAAATCCACGCCTTATTCCAGGTTTTCGGGGGATACGGTAATTCAAATGACTCGCAGACCCGGAGCAAGTACTTCTGGTTAACTCAAATGCTTACCTGCTCCGAAATCGAAACAGGGAAAAGTGGCTTAACTACTCCTTTTATAAGAGGAGAAACTCTTTTGGCAGTTACGTGGTCCACAGATATTCCCGAGGTTTATTCAATACCACCTCAGAATCAATATATAAAAAACCTGAATGTTTTTTTTTTTCATGTTTTTAAACCTTCCCTGGACTTCCACGAATATTTCAAGACCAAAATTAGCCAAATAGGTCCAGCCGTTCTCGCTTTTAGCGAGACTAACGAACAGCAATTCATTTTTATTTCTATAGATAGATAGATAGAAGATGTACAGTCTTTTACCAGTCGGCTTGTATTCATTATGTCACAAGCAACAAAGTAATACGAGCTTCACTAATTACTGTCAACTGGCGACTTTTTCCGTGCTAATTACATGAGGCGAGCGATGACCAAATAACTCTTCACATTATCTTTAATTATGGCGAACAAACATCATTTGATTGCTTGGCCGAAAATTCAATGTTGCATTTTGAACTTTTTCTAGGGTCCTATACAATATATGGACTTCAAGGTCCAACGGTGGGGTTCTTAAGACTATTACAAACAACTGACCTTAAAAATTGAATACCACAATTCATAAAATGGTATTTTTAAAACTTGCATTTCACAAGATTAACGTTATACAAGTGGTGTTAGTACCTAACTGCGCAGAAGTAGAAATGAGGATCTACATTTATTATAAGATTGCTTTTTCCGCGCGGTGAAGGATTCAGAATACATAGCGTGACCACCCCATTCCATTCTAAGGATGTCGTAAGGGCCGACCAAATGAAACGACAAGGCCGATAACCTAGCTACAAGAGAAGGAAAACTAAATACGAAACCCTGTGCCAACCCGTCTGGCCAGCATGGCACAGTAGGCTAATTACCCTCCATGAAATTGGTGGAGGCCCGACTCAGCAGTGGGTCATTTATGGACTAAGAAGTCAAATTTGACAGGTACGCGAATACAAATATTAAAATGCCACCATTAAAATCAGAATCGCAGTCATAGTAAAAACATAGACAAACCACATAATTCCCACGCAAATAAAAAACAAAAACCACTAAACGCTAACAAAAATAATCAAACAATGAGCTCGCATTGCGGCCAGTAATAAAATTATTAAACAAATCAAGTTCATAATACGAGGCCCAGTAAATTGTCGGGTTGGCCCACTGGGATGAAGAAATTATCCAAGCTACGGACCACGGCCGAACCAGCTCGAACAAAGACGTACCAACAGAAAACGAAGAAGAAACAACAAGGCCAAACGTGACTTCAAAACAAACATTGGGTTCCGCAGAATTAGGAGCGTGGTACAGCGAAAACAGAAAGCGCGCTGTATCTTCGTGTGTCTATTTTGTTTTGATTCTAAGCTACTACATCGGACACGGCTTGAACAGTAGTCTCGATAATACATTTGCACATAGTATCTGAAATTTTCTTTTGACAAAGCGCCTTTTATCGTTAAATGATTTTGGTGCTATAAGGAAACATCCGAGAACTGTTTAGACTCTAAAACTTCAAAATCACTTATACTACATTTTTGTTAAAAAAAAACATATCATCATTGAAATGATGATTGCTTACCACTACAGAGACGTGCCTTCTCCCAATTTATAAAGGGGAAATTGGGTTACTGTGACACGCTAGCGTAGGGTCCTTCTAGGATTGATGGTTTCCTTAAATTGGCTCTTATAACACCCTCAAGATGGTTTGCTTAAGTGACATTATGTATTCCGAATCCATGACCACACGTTGGGCTCAAAATTGTATATTTAAAATACAATTATTTAGACTTACACCGTGTGGTGAATTTAGAATACATAGTGTCTCCATCCCATTTCCACCTGAAGGTGCCGTAAGAACCGACAGAAGAAAATGATAAAGCCCAAAACTTAGCAGATGCCGTAAGAGAAGGAAAACTTGATACAAAACTCTGTGCCAACCTGTTTAGCTACCGCACACAGTATGCTTCTTAGCCTCCATGTAACCGGAAGAGACCAGAATGAACTGTGAGTCATTTATGGGCTGACTACTAGTAGTAGAACAAACAAACAATAATAAATAAATATCCTTGGACATTTCACACAACGCCATCTTGTCCCAAGCTAAGTAACTTAATGCTTGTGTTATGGTATCGAGATGGATGATAAACTACTTTGTATACATTTTCTTTTTTGTAAATACATACATAATTATAGATAGAAAACACCCATAATATACTACTAATAATAATTTCAGCCCTTGAAATTAGTTAAAATAACAACAACTTTTTTTTATTTAGCAACTTTTTTATTATCGATGCGATTGAAGATTTTCATTCTAAGCTCGGGAGCCCTAAAATCCCTGGCGGCTAACAAAATAAAGAAAACAAGTGCAAGAACACTCGCGCGCCTGCGCCCCGCGTGACGTCTTCATATACTCCGTCCTTGTCGCCCACACAATCGTACAGTTCCGGGATACTAGTAGAAAAAGGATGGCAACAGTTGCAGAATGTCTCCCGAATAGGAAGAAAGTTTTCAAACTGTGCCTGGACGTGGAACAAGTTCTACAGATTTCGCGCAGACAAACTTATTGTTTTGAGGGTTTTGTTTACTTCTGTTAAATCTAGATTCCTGTATTCATTTTTTATAAACATTTTCTTCTCTTGCGGCAAAGATTTCAACCTTGTTATTTCTTTTTGTCGGTTCTTACGACACCCGCAGGATGGACAATATTTATTCTAAGTCCGTCACTCCGTGTTATTTTAATAATTTTTTTAATCTCTTTAAACGAATTAGAGATAACTTAAGCAGTGTCATTAAAACCACGAGATTCTCCGGGAATTAAAATAACTGTAATGACGTATTTTTGTTACAAATTATTATTTAATATTTTATAAAAATCTGTCAGTTGTTCATTTCATTTCACAATGGTGGGTACTTTTCTGTATAATTATAATTAAATTATAATAGGGTTTAAAACGTTATAATAATGTAGGTACTTTTTTAGTTAGTTGCAAAGCCTTTTCGTCATAGCTCTTTAAGTCAGAAAGACCATTTTAAAAAGGTAATTGAGTTTGTCAGGGCAGCGACTCAATCGTTACCTCCATGAATGTTTCATGAGCAAACCTGTTGTCAATTACAAGATTTCCGTGCGTCGGTGTAACTTCGGTTTTTTCGCCAAACGACCAATTAGACGGTTGTGGCTGCGACATTATGACGTCATATTTGAGCAATTTATTTTAGGGTTGAGAATTTTCATCAGTTGTCTTAAAAACATGAATACTCTATGAGAGAATAAATTTCTCCTTTAGGGACCATCCTTCGATTCCATGCCATGATAAACTATGCATTTGATCAAATTGGTCAAACCCACGAAGGTTTCTCAACAAAAAAATGAATATTTGTGTAATGTCAAAATGTTAGTAGCGTACCAACGAGAGTACAGCTAGTTATTATATAATTTAGATAGCACTCGTGTGGTGCCACACCCCATACTATCTTAAGGGTGTCGTAAGAGGCGACTAAAGGAACACAAGGCAGATCAGAAGAAAACTTGAAACAAACGCTGTGCCAATCCATTTTGGCAGCGTGGCAAAGTAGGATAATTGTCCTCATGATTTTGGAGGAGGCCCGACTCAGTAGTGGATCATGTATAGGCTGATGATGACGAATACTATAATGTCAGTTCGGGACTCTGACGAAGGGTAGCATTTGCGTCGTGTGGACACTTCAATAGAAACCAGCAGGATTGTGCCCTGTGTAAATAATGAATAAATCGCCTATTTATTGTTCTTTTTTTCTTTTAAGAAAGTTGCGTCATGTGTCTGGGCAGATGCCGTTTGATAAAAAAGGTATTTTTTTTAAATACGAACGTTGTATTTGTCGCATCTAGTGTTACTATAAATCATGGGGTTTAAACAAAACTCCTACCGGGCGGGGCCCCCGCGGTGACCAATTCAATGGTTCTCGGAAGGACGGATCCTCGATATAGGGTGTAGTTGACTCATAGACGAGACTTTATTTGTAAAATGTGGAAACACAACCTCTGTTTTGTAAAACCTTCAAATTTTTCTTTAAAAAAATATATTGCTTATGATTTAAAAAGGATTTAATGTTTTAAACGTTTCGTATAGAGATGCATAGTCACTGGCCACTTTCTATCTCTTCACCAGGATGATCCTGGTGAAGAAATAGAAAGTGGCCAGTGACTTCATGCAGAAGGAAAAGAAAGCAATCATACATTTCACGTTTATAAAATATCTTCATAAATATTAACATAATAGCCAGTCGACTTCTTTAATTTAGTTCATCTTTGTTTAGATCCTAATATTGACAGATAAATATGAGAAATCCTACAAATATATAGCCGTTTCCGTTAGAATTGCTCATGAATTCTGCCTTTGGGGACTCCCAAAGGGAAAGATGGATTTTAGCGCCCGACCACCCACTGAAACAGTTCTTCTGCCGCCTTAGAGCTGCAACCTTCGGGGAATATGCGAATATCGCCTGATAATCTTTATCAGATACTTCTACCACTACGACCCACTGCTGTGCCAAACGGGTTGGAACGGGGTTTCCTTTTGTCGGCTCTTACGACACACTCTGGATGTAATGGGGTGGTGACACTAGGTTTTCTAAATCCGTCATCACACGAAGAGACTAACGACAACATAACTACGCGACAAATCAGCCTTCATTCGCCTAGATTGCAAATAAACAACAAATATTTAGACAACAAGCCTTTATTTCAATCACAAAGCACAAACTATCAAAGGCCAGTGATTTTATTACTTAAGCCAAAATTTATGCTCAGCAAATAAATCAACCTGTACATAAAACGGGTATTTAGAGTTTCGTCGACTTAATTCACACAACATGGAGAAAAAGAGCTTAGTCTCACCGAAAGGTGTTTATTTTTTACGCTCACTAAACCCAGGCTTGGACCTTAATAAATCTGTCATTCGGACACTTAAGTGCCTGAGAATTAAAGTTTCGCGGTATATGATTGGGTCGTCATTTATAAAATCATTTGTAAAATGGTCAGGCTTCAACGCGCATATTTCAAATGCGATTTGTGGACTAAGCTTGATGGCGTGGCATTCTGTAGTGGCAAAAGGATAAATACTCCATGGAGGTGGTAAAAAATTTCTGAACAAACAAGTCTCTCGTCATATTTTTTTAATTAATTAATTAAATTGTGCGTCAGCAATTGTGTGAAGGTTAGTTTGGAAAGTTATTTCTCGTTATTTCTTATGTACAAAATCTGGTGATATTTTATGTTGTTGTAGAAAAAAAAAAATTGGTGACATTTTACTACCACTACTCAGCCCAAAGTCGGGCCTCCTCTCATCACAAGGAGGGTAATTATTTTATTTTTTACTAGATGCGCCCTGCGGTTTTATCCGCGTGGTGATGGAATTTTTATTTTCATCAGAATTTTTTTCTACCCACTATAATGTTCTACATATTTTGGACAATTCACACAATATCCTTATAAATTGCCTATGTGTTATTCTGATGTATATGCTATATTATTGTAAAGTTTCATAAAAATCCATTGATTAGTTATTACGTGAAAGAGTAACAAACATCCATACTTACAAACTTTCGCGTTTATAATATTAGTAGGAAATAGGATTAAAACATGGTCAACTAAACGAATTGTGGCCCCAATATACAGGGTGTTCCAACACGGCAATCCGATGCTACTGCATAATTCACAGGGCGATTGATATGTCTGCGGCTCAGCACCGCGATTGTAGAGATTATCGCATTGTCTCGAAGATGTTTTCGTGTAAGTTTCAATAGAGTTTATTCGTTTGTGTTACAGTATATTCTACGATATTAAAGCATTTTGACCGAAGCGAAAAGGAATACGTCATGTTTATTTGCTTCAAAAAAAGTATCGAATAGATACTTTTTTTGAAGAAAATCACGGGCTCGTAGAATATGAAAACGTTACAAACATTTTACACTTTATAATATTTTTATATATAGTATAACTAGCGACCCGCCCCGGCTTCGCATGGGTGCAATTATATTATACCTATAAACCTTCCTCTTGAATTACTCTATCTATTAAAAAAAAAACTTCAAAATCCGTTGCGTAGTTTTAAAGATTTATGCATACATAGGGACGGACAGAAGAATGCGACTTTGTTTTATACTATGTAGTGATAGTGAAGCGTTGACATGATTATAGGGAAAACCAATTTTAAGCCAATATAGATATTGCAAAGTTGTTCTTCATAGAAGGCCATGGAACACGAGATAATAGGAAAAAAATGTTGAGCAGTAATCTAACTTCGAAATGACGACGAAACTACTTTACTGGCACAACCATACATTAATGGCAGATATTTTTATTTTCAGCATCTGAGCCCTAATTACCAACTGCTCAGGTCTCTTCCTGTGTGGTGAAGGGTTTTGAGGTGTTTACTTTCTCCTGCGGCCAGATGTTCTATTTAACTTGTTGATTTAACCGTTCTAGAACATCCACAAACATTAATTTGTTGGTGCGACTACATGTGTTGAATCGATTAATCGCGCTATTATCTAACAGGTAAACAACAACAAAACAAAAATGAAAACGCACAATATGCTAATTCCCCTCTAGGAACTTAGAGGAGGCCCGACTCAGTAGTGGGTCATTTATTGGCTGAAACGACGACAAACAGGTTTAGGCGTAATTATCTAATTACTTCTCAGTCCATAATTGACCCACTGCTGAGTCAGGCCTCTTCCAACTACATGGAGTGAAATTAGCCTACTATGACACGCTGGCCAGATGGGTTGGCATAGTGTTTCGAATCAAGTTTTCCTTCTCTTGTGGTTAGGTTTTTGGCCTTGTCACTTTATTCGGCTCTTAAGACACCCTCAGGGTGAAATGGGTTGGCGACACTATGTATTCTAAATCCGTCACCACATGGAATAGGTGTAATTATCATAAATACTTAGTTTAAAGGCAATTTTATACAGGGTTGATACGAGTTAAGGACATTTTTTTGAACTGCCTATACTAGGTACATTTCCAGGCTCTGTACCAAAAAACAATTAAATTGGAGCAATAGTTTATATTGAGCAATAGATTTTTTAAATTTTTGCCTCATTTGAACATGATGTATCTTTCCTAACAGATGTTTATGCCTAACGCATCGTTTATTAACCTTAGGGGCTGTCCATTAATCACGTGATGTTTTCTTAACATTTTTTAACCCCTCCCTCCCCCTTGGTGATACCTGGTGAGGTTTAAGACTACCCCTCCACCCCCCATGAAAAATCACGTGTATTTATTTTTGTACCGTTTCGAATTCATACTAATCACATATAGTATACGTAGTGTAATTTAATGCCCCTTTGTCATAACAACTCTGAATAACCTTGTAGAGTTCAATTATTTAGCGCAGTGTGCGCAAGGATCGTAAAAGCCTAAAGATCTTAGCAGATTTCGTGAAATTAGGTTGTTTATTTCCAGTACCAAACCCACAATATTGTGTTTATCCCCGGTTAGGGTACTGTTTAGTATAGCACTATGTTCAAGTTTACAGATAGTCCACGCTGCGTATACCCATTGTGTGGTTACAGTTCCATTTGGACAAGTTGTTTGTAAGGCAATTGTGTTGTTACTTTGTTTGCAAATGTTCTTATGATTTTCAGATCCCATTCTTCTGTTACGCCTGAAGATTGCATTCACACATTTATATTACTGTAAGTTGACGTAATTTATGTCCGTATGGTGATGGATTGACGAGACTGTCAACAGCGTTGTCCGCTGGTGGGTGTCGTAAAAACGGCCTATGCAATCCTTTTGATTTATTCATTTCTTTCTTTCTTTATCTAGAAGGTCTTTTGGTCTGGATCTGGAGATGTGTTGATAACCGAAAATGCCTATTGTCAGTGTTATTGGATGAGACGGCGAGTGCCACAGCAACTTGCGCTCCACCCGGAAGGGCTGAAAGGGGAGCACGGTTCAGCTCGAAGACACCTTTCGTGCTGTATTTTCTAAATTCACGGAAGATCGTCTTATGAAGCATAGGTACAACATTATCATCATCATCAGTCAAAAACAGACGTATCGCTGGATCGAGTCTCTCCAACTTAGAAGGAGAAAAATCATCCTATTCTGGTAACGGATTGAGTATACATAGTGTCACTGCCCCATCGTACCGTAAGAGTAGAGTAAGAGACGACAAGACAATAACCAGGCCGAAAGCCTAGCTGCAAGAGAAGAAATACTTGATACGAAGCCCCTTTTTTTTTTTTCGCCCGGGGTAAAATTCTTTATGGACTTCCTCGCCGGCCACGGGGATGGCCACCGAGGGGAGTGTGGGACTCTCCCCCATAGTGGGGGCCTACCCACTAAACCTCCCCGGGGTGCTCCAACTCGCGTCCTGTTGCGGCATTGTGGGATCTGATGCAGAACCACGCTGTTACGATGCCCTGTGCCAACCCATGTGGCCGGCGCGGCACTTTAACACAATGACTGTAATTTATAGGCTGAGTAGTTGTAGTATTCTACTCTTTCTCTTTCAGTCTCTTACAATACCCTCAGGATGGAATGGATTAGAGACATTGTGTCTTCTAAATCCGTCACAATCTATCAAAAGATCATTGTAACAATTTATCTGCGGTCTACACTAGCCTTGAAGTCTTTGCGGTTAAAGATAATTAATATGTGTTTAATTGGAGTTAATATAAGTGCGTTTTGTTGTGTGTTAATCATTTTATCAACTTCATTGAGCTATGAATAGCGTAAGTGGGTCAATATTTAGAGTGATGCATTTATAAATAGTTGTTAATACCTATATAATCAAGAGTTATTCGCTGAAATGTATGCGCATTGCTTCCGAAGAAGTTTGAAATTAAAAATAACTCTTTTCTCTTTATAATATCATAGTGTAGATTAAAGCTAATAAAATTGAACTCCTCCGAAATTTCTCGACCGATTTTCGTGAAATTTTGTGTGCATATCGGTTACGACACCCGAAAGACTGTATGGGTTGGTGACATTGTGTATTCTAAATCCGTCTAAATCCAAACGAACAAAAATCACGGTTATAAACCCTTAACTGTTAATTGTAATATCATACATATGGTTCACACAAAGACACTTGCTCAACCCCAGAATCGAATCCCTTTGGAATCCTTTGAAGACCCTTTGGATCATGGGGGGACCCATGATCCAAAGGGTCACATCCAACCCCTAGAACAAAAAAGCAGTCTAGAACTACTTTATATCAACTTATTTTAGATTTATTTGTTAAAACACACTTCAATATAATGATGTCTTAGGTTTTCACGATCTTTACACATTGCAGGAAATGATGGCTTCACGGTTATGATCGTTTTATTTTATTTTATTCCCAACGTTTCAGACACTTTGCGTCCCGCGACCACGGACACTGCAAAGTGTCTGAAACGTTGGGAATAAAATAAAATAAAACGATCATAACCGTGAAGCCATCAATCATTTCCTGCAACACTTTAATATTATATTTTTGTGTAAATTGGATAAAATACGACAATAGTTTTTGAAGCCAGCCAAAATAGAGTCTATCTAATACCCCTGTGAGGTCGGGGCGGCCCTCTATGAAGTAAATGAATGAGATGACACTATCGTGAAATATGTTCACGATAGTGTGGTTTTGTATTCTAATTGCGTAACAATCCTAATGTTTGGTGCATTACTTAACTGTGTTAATAACTACTTTATCTCCGTTCCATATGTCTACTCATATCGTGTATTTGAGAAGATCAAGTGTTAGAGGTCGGTCAAGATAAATCTTCCTGCCACTATGTTTATCAATTACCCCGCAATAATCACAAACAAAGTTTTGGAAACAGCTGGGCTGAATGGAATTTTACAACTCAACAATATCGCTTATCAGTCACTTTAATTCAATTTTATATATCACTAGCTGACCCGGCGAACTTTGTTCCGTATTATATATATTTAAAACAAAATGAAAGTTGGACATAGGATACCTGAGATTTTTATCCCGTCCGTATAAAACCTACTTTAACAAAACGCAACTGACAGCGAAACTTTATGTTGTCTATAGTTTAATATGGTCGAAAATTTGACAATTAGAAATTTTGAATTCGACTTGATATTGTTGTAATTCACATAATATATTTATAAATTGTAGCCTATGTGTTATTCTGATGTATAAGCTACATTATTGTAAAGTTTCATTATAATCCATTCAGTAGTTTTTACGTGAAAGAGTAACAAACATCCATCCATCCATCCATCCATACTTACAAACTTTCACGTTTATAATATTAGTAAGATTAACTTCCTTAAAAGTTTACAGATAAACAAACAAAATATTATTAGACTTAAGTAGGCGCAAAGGGATGATCATCCAGCCAGACGAGGTGGGATGTCTGGCTAGGGGTCGCAGCGCCTATCCCCCGATAGGTGTAGTCGGGGATATCTTAACCTTGCGAATTGCTCTTGCAATTTCGCTATCGCGGTGTAGGACCCTTTCGTAATTAACGCATTTGTAGGCGATTTTTCTTGATGCAATTTGTTCAGATTTTTCGGGTAAATTGTGTAAAGTATGCATGCGGTCGCTACACCTACTTCTATGCTGCGGGTGTCGTAAGAGCCGACAAAAGGCTCAAAACTTAGCCGCAGGAGAAGGAAAACTTGATACGAAACCCTGTGCCAACCCATCTGGCCAGTAGGGTAATTACCTACTACTACTACTCCACCAACCCGTCATGCCAGCGTGGCACAGTAGGCTAATTTCCCTCCATGAATTTGGAGGAGGCCCGACTCAGTAGTGGGTCATTTATGGGCTGAAACGACGACTCAGCCCACAAATGACCTCCTCTCACCACAGGGGTAAACCCTGTGGGTAAACGCTACTTTCTTATTCTGCTTTTTCCTTTCATAAACTATTCAGTGTGGCGACGGATTAAGAGTACATAGTGCAACCACCCCATTTCATCCTGAGGGTGTCGTAGGAGCCGACAACAGGACATGATAAGGCCGATAACCTAGCCGCAAGAGAAGGAACACTTCATACGAGACGCTTTTTTTTTTGTTTTCGCAGGGGAAAAGCTTTATGCATACCACCGCCCCCCAGGGGAGAGGTCGGTGATTATGTGGGACTCCGACAATGGTCGTCTACCCAAGAGTCGTCTACCCACTAAAACCCCAGCGGTATACCCTCACACGACGCGCTTGGGGCGCCACAACTTCGCGTAAACGCAGTCTACTGTGACGCCCCGGCGTGGTGCCCGCTACGCGGGCAAGCCACTACTTGATACGAAACCCTGTGCCAACCCGTCTGGTCAGCGTGGCACATTAGACTAATTACCCTCTTTGTAGTTGGAGGAGGCCCGACTCAGCAGTGGGTCATTTATGGGCTGAGAGGAAGGAAAGGAATAACTACAATATGTCTCATATCAACCACAATATAATTTTTTGATAGTTAAAACACTTCCCATTGATTGTATAATAGCCAAACTTGAGTACACGAACAATAAACCTTTGGCCTTTCAATTAAAACGCCCTCATAGCTCATTGGTAGTAAACCCGGTATCATAAACGCCAATGTCTTCGTGTTATACTTTAGTGAATGATGATGTCTCAATTCCTTCTCATAAAAAGTCATCATCATCATTTCAGCCTTTACGCGCAAAGGGATGATAGTCCAGCCAGACGAGGTGATATGTGACGTGTAACTGTGCGAATTGCTCTGGAAACTTCGATATCGCAGTTGGTAATTCTCGCATTTGTAGGCGATATTTCTTGTTGTTAAAAAATAATGAATAAGAGAATTAGCAGACTGAAGTGGCAGTGGGCTGGTCATATCTGTAGAAGAACCGACAACCGCTGGGGTAGACGAGTTCTTGAGTGGAGACCGCGAATCGGCAAGCGTAGTGTGGGACGGCCCTCTGCTAGATGGAGCGACGATCTGCGAAAGGCTGCGGGCAGCGGCTGGATGCGTCAGGCCGAGGACCGTGCGCTATGGCGCTCTTTATGGGAGGCCTATGTCCAGCAGTGGACTAATGTGGGCTGATGATGATGATGATGATTTCTTGTTGTTAATGGTTCAGATTTTTCAGTTAAATTGCGTTAGGTATGTAGCATGCTCGTCGATACAAGCCTATACATTACCTACTACTGAAAAAAGCCTCTACAAAATTCATGGAGGGAAATTAGCCTACTGTGCCATGCTGGCACGACGAGTTGGCACAAGGGTGTGTATCAAGTTTTCCTTCTGTTGGGGTGTGCTTGCGTTACGACACCCTCAGGATGGTGTAGGTTGTTGACATTGCGTCCAAATACACAAGGAAATAAAATATACCAGCAATAAAAAATACTTATAACAAATTTAAGACAATTGTGGATATTAAGATAGACGAACGTAAACATGTTAATTCTCTGGCTTTTTAACCGTCTTGAAAGAAGGAGGCCGTTTTCAATTCGTCTGCATGTATTTTTTATGGGTAACCGCATAACTCATTTGTAAACCGATTTGGGAAAAGCTGTTTTTTTTTATAACTGCTGCGTTTTTAAACGGGTGGATTAATGTTATTAATTTTGTTTAGTGAGTAGGCAGTAACAAGTAGGCTAATTACCCCCCCTGTGATGGGAGGAGGCCCGACTCAGCAGTGGGACAGTTGTGTTGTTATTAAAAAATAATTATAATATCTAACACCTAGGTGTTAGATATTATAAGTAAATAAATATTATAAAAAAAAATGTATATAAGTAGTTTATCATCCATCTCGTTACCATAACACAAGCATTAAGTTGCTTAGCTTGGGACGATATGGCGTTGTGTGTAAAAAATATATATATATATCGCACGCCCAGAACAACACTGCACTAACTCAAAATAGCGCATTTTTCAGTATCGACGAAAAACCGTTATTTCATGGTGTACAAAGGTTATTGCATATGTTTTAAATTCTGCATGTTTCTGAACTAATTCTTATCTATATAATATCAGTAAATTAACTTAAAACTATCTGTGAACGCGAAAAAATGTTTTTTTTGACTTGATACACTATTGTGGAATGACTAAAAGAAATAAAAAAATATTATTTCGACTTACGTGCTTTTTAACGAATGATTCTGAAATAATGCACTGTTGTTTTATTGATTTTTAGGTGCGATACAATATACAATAATGAACTTTTATTTTTTTCTAAGGAATTGCCTTGATAAAAATAAAATAAAAGACCAGATTTTATTAAAAAAAATGTAATTACACATACAAAACTATACTAAATCTATAATTCTCAAAATCGTCAGTAAATTAAAACGTAAGAAATAAAAATTGCATTTAGTTTGAAACAAAATAATTAAAACTGAAGCTGCTATGCATAACAAAATAGAAATCACAAGTTTAACATTCACAATTATAATAGCAAATACTTAAAAACTAAAAGAAAAATTATAGTTTTCTTTTCTCTTCTAAACTACTAAACCGGGTAGTTCTTAAAGCTCGTATATTTATATTATTTTAATCAGTCTTTAGAGCAAATAAGTCTCATATAAATCACGACGTTTAACAATCACAGTCTTAGTTATAACATAATATTTATCGACAAACTTTAGGTAAAAAAATACAAAAGAAATAATAAAACAAACTAGGATAACAACAAACCTTCTGCAAAATAGAGTAAATTAAAACAGGAAATTTACGTGTACTTTTCCAGTCAGTACTACTATTCTAAATTCAGTGCAGTCTTATAATAGGAATTAACATAATTAGCAGGGATTATATTTTTTTCGATTAACTCCATAATATCTCTCTTTTTGTTTCCAGCTAGAGGTTGTTTTTCTGTATATGCTTTAACCAACAGTGGAGAAAAGTCTTGATCTTTGTAGCATCGTGAACGATTTCGAACACAGACTTTCTTAAAATCAGCCTCTTCGTAAGATGTTTTGAAGAAGAAAAACAAAGGTTGTTGTTTTTCAACCCGAAGTTGCTTAATATCGTGCCGTTTAAGTTCCTGTATTACGGAGTGTCTTGGCAATCTTTGACTTCCAGCCAGCAGGGTTTCGTTTTCTTTTTTTACTCAATTTGGGTTCATTATGTAATGGAGCAGTGTATACAGTAGAAGAAGATCTGGGCGCATTTGACAGATTGGAATCACCTTGAGTATTTGCTGTAGAGGGTCCCGGTCTACTGAATTCATCATCAGATGGACTGGATGATGTGGATGATGAGCTGTCTGAGGAGGAGCTTGAGGAAGAAAAAGTCAATCTTCTGGGGACTACAAGAGGCCGAGATTTTTTTTTAACAGAAACAGTAAAGGTGGGATCTGCATCGGAATCATCAATCAAATCTTCTTCATCGCTATGATCGGATAAAACAGGAACCTGCCTATTTAATGTTGTTATTGCTGTCGTCTCATCCGCTGTTGATACCACAACGGTTGTACTTACGACTCCCTCTTCCAGGCTGTTTTGTTGAACAGAAGGTCTGGCTTCGTCTGTAGCTACTTCGGTTACCTTTTTAAGCAATAGGAGACCACGACGCTTCATCATCTGCAAAATAGTAATTGCAATTTTAATTAATTCAACAATAGTGCATTATCTTAAACCAATACAAAAATATCGTTGTTAGTAAAGAAAAATATTAATATTAAATACTGTTTCTTTTTGTTTATTAGTTTAGCAATATTTCCGAGTATAATCAATGAATTTAAGTGATTTTATAACAACTTAGGACACAATTTATATCTACCATCAATAGTGCACCATTTCGCAGATTTTCACCTTTTTCGAACAACAGAGATTTATTTCGTAATAATACAATAAATCTAACTTACCTTCGTTAACAATAGAGCACTATTTCGAAATAGTATCAAATTCGATACATTAAGAAAATCACCAACACTGAATTAAAACTAAATAATCCGGCGTAATTTTTAGACTACAATCAACTACACTAATTAAAACCAAATAATACACTATTTCGTAAAGCGGTCTGCGTGTTGCTCCCAAGACGGACAAGTAGTAACACGAAATAGTTTCGTGTTCGCGGCATGATTATGACAGCGCGTCTGCACCAATAGAGAGTTAGCACGCTCTCCATTGGACATTTAAAAAAATATAAATACGTCTGTATTCTTGGTAAGTGCGGCAAATTTTCGGCTATTCAAATATAGTAAAAAGTCGATTTTGCGATTTTTCGACATAATACAGTATCGTTCTGGGCGTGCGATATATATTGGTCTAGACTAAAATGGCAGTCCTTCCTCCTTTTTTGAAGTCCGTTACAAATAAAAACGATCCGCTTACTGCTTGTACCAGCGCATACGCAGCGCACATCGCCTGTTTACAATAGCTGAACTTGTTTATTTTGGCTGCATATGGATTAAAAAGCTTCCAAAACGCCATTCCGGGCGTTTATCACCTTTTTTATGCGTCAACAACCGTGTCGTGATGGATTTAGAATACATAGGGTCATCACCACATGCCATCCTGGGGGTGTCGTAATAACCGATGAAAGGAATTGACAAGTCCGAAAACCTAGCCGCAAGATAAGGATAAATTGAAACGAAACCCTTTGCCAATCCATCTGGCCAACGTGGCACAGTACGCTAATCACCCTCCCTGTAGTTGGAGGAGGCTCGACTTAGTAGTGGGCAAAATGGGCTGAGAAGTAGAACAGCGATTAAAGTTAAATATAAGGCTAGCGACCCACCCCGGCTTCGCACGGGTGCAATGATGAACATCTAAATTAATCAGTGTTTCTCTACAATATTATAGATGTATTATACTTAAAAACCTTCCTCTTGAATCACTCTATCTATTAAAAAAACCGCTTCAAATTCCGTTGCGTAGTTTTAAAGATTTAAGCATAAATAGGGACGGACAGACGACAGCGACTTTTGTTTTATACTACATAGTGAAGTGATAGTGAAGCGCAGGCGATTCGTTAAAACATATTGTCCGGCCAATGATGTTCACAATCAAATGGCTCCAATTTATAGCTGCTAACAATGTAAATAGCAATGTTGGCGCATGTCGTTAATCAGTCGTGTGGCCTACTCCTTCCCTTTCCGCCAATCATTGCTTAGGAGACCCAAAAGTCGATTAATGCGGATCAAGATGTTTCTTTACTACTGTACCATGCGCGGGCACAATATGACGAGCGTGCGATGACGGGCACGCCTCAACGGCGAATGTTTACAAATAAATCATCATTATTTTATAGCCGTGCGCCAACGCTGGTCGTCGCTTCCGCTACGGTCATTGCACCGATAGCCACAAAATAGAAACGGACACGTCTAAGTGATAGGAAACTTACAAAACTAATAAGACTTATGAGTGTGTTCCTAAAATTCTGCAGCATTTCCAGGAATCCAGTTAAACCTATTCATTATAGAAGACGGAGGCAAATGCCCAGAGGCACTTGGTCTGGGTGTCATTTGTGCTGTAACTTGTTTGTAAACAGCCATACAGGTTAGACCTAGGGGTTTCGGTTAAAAAATTATATATTGTCTTCTTCCGAGTTCCAACACATAGATCAGAGCGGAAATACCAAATAGAATTTTACTAATTTTGTTTACAAGTCCATTTCCTTCCTGCACGTAAACATTAAAAAGTTGATTAGTTAAATATTGCATTGTTATATTTATCCATAATTATCTGTAACCAGCGTGCGTTGCCATGACACTAAATAAAATAAATTTGAAAAAAAGAAATTACACCATTTATGGAAGTCATGAGCCAGTCTAATTAGCTTCAAGAGAAGGAAACCTTGATGCAAGCCCTGGTCTGCCCGACGTGGATCCGTATGCTAATTTTTCCTCCATGGAATTGGCGGAGGCCTGACTTAGCAGTGGGTCTTTTATGGTCTGTTAAGACTGGTGTTTTAAGATGTTGTCATCCCTCATAGGAAATTATCCTAGTACGACGTGTTGGGTATATGGGATAGCATTTTATATGTACCTTTTGTAGGCCAGATTTATGCTGACTGAATTCCCTCCAACAAATTAGAGGAGGGTACCACTAAGTAGTGGATGATTTATGACCTAAAACGAATGTACATTTATCTTACTCAGAGTTAAACATTTTCCGCTGCCAAAGACTATGTAGACTCTAGTTAATTCTATCTAGAGGTTATACCGATAACCTTAAATATTGATTGCATAATAAATAACTACAGTACAATGGTACACTGTTGTTCTGTCGACTCAGATAACCCCAGAAGAAATTATATTTGCACCAGCAAACGTTATTTATAAGAGTCACAGTTAAATTAACTAATTTAACTGCCCCATTCATCATGGATCTATAGTTCGTTTGAGTTAAGAAGTCAGGAGGTAAAGGTGTATTTTATATATTTAAAGGATAAAGGACAGGACACACCCTTTGCGTTCGTAAGTATGCCTTCGACTGGTCATTGTGACTTTCTAATTAGGAACGATTTGATTGATTGATGGTCAGTGCATTCTTATCGCGAATGAGGTATAGAGTACATAATACCAACAAACCAAATCCACCATTGGCCCCAACCCCGCTATATTGAAGTGCCTATCCGCTGCAATGCAATTGCTGGCATCCTCTGCTAAATTCAAAAGTTTAGAGTAGTTACTAGTACTAGTTTAGTTTAGACAAAGACACTGGCCCGACCCCGGAATCGAACCCCGGACCCGTTGATCCAAAGGCGGTATCATACAACCTAGCACTGCCCTGCAAATTGCAAAAAAATACCTAAGAAAATTTGAATTTCGCGGGCTACCCTGGAGCATCCACCTTAAGTGTGTTCTAAAACTGACACTATGTGTTCTAAAACTGTCACCAGACAGAGGACGCTAATATCTTTGAGTTAAGTGAAGATAATTCATTACAAAGTTACCCCGTACTAGTATTTCATTGTCTCAATTCAGAAGTGCGCGGGTAGCATACAAATCATAGCTCTTATTGCAAAGTATTGCAATTGCTATCCTCATTGTCGGGACTGGCAGTGCCCTTGTTCAGATGCAGTGACCTCCGAGTGACAATGACCACTTTATATGACCTATAGGGTTGTCTAAACAGGCTCCAAAATATTCAATCGTATCCAAAAATTGACCTTAACGTCACAGATGAGGCTATAATTTGCAATAGCTCTAAAGAGATTTTTACGTTCAACCAAAATTGGACCATCAGTAGGTACCTCTCGTATGTTCGTTTAGCAGCCCTAAGGTAAATTTAGAATTGAAGTGGGTCCTGAACTCTCTAGATGATGTGACGTCATCCTTGAAGTGATTCGAATTCCACGCAATGCGGCCATTCTTCTTGATTATGCGAGTCGCATATGTCTTACTCTTTAAAATTCCACTTAATTCTAGAAAGTGCTCGCTTTAACAGACGTAAAACGACGCTTTATGTCAATACATTCTACACATTTGTCATTGTCGGAAAATTTGTTTCTTCTAGGGATGTACGGTCAGGCATTTTTGGCAACCAAAAAAAAAGGATTTGGTGACAAGTTTTCCTTATCTTATGGCTAGGTTATTGGCCTCGTCATTTCTTTTTGTGGGCTCTTACGACACCCTCATGATGGAATGGGGTGGTGACACTATGTATTCTAAATCTGTCACCACACGGAGCTGACGTCATTATGAAACATCTCTGGATGGAAACTTATGGCATATATTGCTTGGCAAATTATCGTAAGGAACATAATGATTCTGTGAAACAGCAGTGCTCATTAAAGTTTAAAGGGGCTGTAAACCCTGTGATTATGGACCATTGAAGTATGATATGTCATAAACAAACTACTGTTGAATGTAGGGATTGATACGAACCACTCTTTTATTGGCCTTACATTTACTTGTACATCTTCACTCCACGGCTAACGATGTTTTTTTTCATTTAAATAGTCAACCCTTACGACAGCATCTATATTTGTTACTCTTCACTATCAGTATCATCACTATCGCTATCACTACATAGTATAAAACAAAGTCGCATTCTTCTGTCCGTCCCTATGTATGCATAAATCTTTAAAACTACGCAACGGATTTGGAAGCGTTTTTTTTAATAGATAGAGTCATTCAAGAGAAAGTTTTATAGGTATTATATAATTGCACCCATGCGAAGCCGGGGCGGGTCGCTAGTGTATAATAAATGCATAATTGCTCCCGAGCGCAGCCAGGCCGGGTCGCTACTTAACGCAGAAACTACTGAATAGGATTTGATGAAACTTTACAATAATTTAGCCGATACATCATAGGCTATAATTTATAAAGATTTACGGCCATGACAGACTTTTTTATTTCTAGTAAAATACACGTGCGAAGCTGGGGCGGGCAGCTAGTAGGTAATAATTACGTGAATCTAAGTTTATTCGAAACCCGCGTTTATGGTTTTACGAATTAAAAACAGTACCGAAATGCAACTAGCCGTTCCATATCCATAGGCGAGTACAGACATCGCGTTTTATTTCAGACACGTTATAAAACGGCCCATAAACCCCAGCGCAGCAGACTAGGGTACATTTTTATTGAGATACTGATTTTACGACGGGCACGCCTGCAAGGGTTTTGACCTTTAACAGTAACAGAAAAGGGCATTTTGGGGGCCCTTAACTTGACTAACTTAAGTAATAAAACAAGACAAAAAATACCAATTAACCTAAAACTTAAATACTAAAATATATTATTTAAAGGAGTCCCTTTAGGCAAGGTTCCGAAGATACTGGCAGCGTTCCCCCTTTTAATCGCTAGACTGATTCTTTGTCCGAGGTAGCTACCAGCTCTTCGGTCTCCTGTGATGTCGACTTGACTAAGAACTTTCAAACCTTAAGGTCTTTTTTATAAACATTGCAACCTATTTTCAATGGGGTCACTATTCTAACCCGATTTTACTATCTATCAACACACAAGAGTTACTAGCCGGCTCTTCTTTGTAGAGCAGCATTCCTAACCGTTGGTAGTTTTATTATGAATGTAGGTAGTCATAGGTTGTGGGAGACCCAAAAGGAGATGGATGGATTGTGTAAATGAGGAAAAGTGTATAAAAGATGCGAATATAGAAATGACGACCGTTATGAGTGTATGGTGACTAGCGCGGGACAAGGGACAAAAGATAATGATAGTAGTTTTAAATTTGACGATTTACAAGACGTTTGTTATAATAGCTACATAAATAAAATTATTTTGAGATCAATCAATCAATCAATCATTTATTGCGCACAATGTAGGTACATTACATAAGTTATTAAAAGGACAAGTAAGTCCCATCTACATGGAACCAACAACAGAGCTGGTGCGGCTTGTGAAGCGGCTGAAAAAGCTAAAGCATACAAATACAGGGGTCTATGCTCCGAATATGAATTTGTCCCATTCGGTGTCGAGACGCTTAGTCCGTGGGGTCCTAGCGCTATAAGCCTTTTTAAGGAAATAGCAAAAAGGTTAGTCGACATCACAGGAGACCGAAGAGCTGGTAGCTACCTCGGACAAAGAATCAGTCTAGCGATTCAAAGGGGGAACGCTGCCAGTATCTTCGGAACCTTGCCTAAAGGGACTCCTTTAAATAATATATTTTAGTATTTAAGTTTTAGGTTAATTGGTATTTTTAGTCTTGTTTTATTACTTAAGTTAGTGTTTATGTAAGTACATATTACTTAAGTTAGTGTTTATGGAATATACTCCAGTTATTAAAAGTATTACTAAAACCAGCTACATTTTACCTTCCGGCATGCAATCTTTATATTATATTAAGTTTATGTTATACAAGATTTAATTTGGCTTCTTCGTCTACTGGGGCAACCGGGTGCCATAGCTGTCACTATCCTAGATGGTAGAAGGCAACGACGACATTACATGCTCCCGAGGTACAGAGAAGCTCAGGTATTACAGGGCTCAGGAGATGCTGACGTTGATAAACATGCAGGTAGATTGCGTGGCAATCACATGGCAATTAGACTAGATTTACGGCCTTGCAATTTCCTTCTGCCGGCTCTTACGACACCCTCAGGATGAAATGGGGTAGTGACACTATGTATTCCAAGCCCATCATCACACGGCGTTGGTTGTCAAAATCGACAATCAACATGCTTTTGACTCTATTCGATTGGCAGGTTAAGGTCCTTACCTTAACCTGCCAATCGAATTTTATCCATAACGACCTGGTACCCTTATTTGTTAACGTCACTTAAATTCGCGAAGACCACCATTGGAGGTAATGAGTTAGACACTAGGTGTTGTAAATCTGCCATGATAAGTACATATAAGGATATCAAGCCCACGCAATTCGGAATGATAGCATCGAGATTTTATGCAGCCAATGCACCTCAAAATATAGTAATGAAAATGTAAAACATTTTATTATTATATTTTTATCGAATTTTACTCCCAATTTGCGTTTTAGCGTTGTCCAATGATAGTGTGGTACAAGCCATAAAACATCGCGGGTATTGTTTTTACCTATCTCAATTGTTGTAAATTTTAGATACATTGTAGTTAGCGAAATAAAGTGTTACATTTATTATTTCAGATTTTTTTCTAAATCAGCTTATTGGTGTCTGGAAAAGGCAAGAGCCGGTCGAAGAAAAACGCGAGGAAAAGGAAGATGTTTTATGATACACCTCAAGAAACTATGAGAACTAAAAGAAACGAAAAAAAAGAAAGTAAAAAATATTTTTTTCTTTTCATTGTAAAAAAGAAAGTTTGATAGTAATCCCTTTTCAAACCAGTCTTGGTAGCGCGGAAGTCTACACTGACTTTGCTCCAAGATATTGGAGGAAGCTTGGTGATAAATATATGGTGATAAATATAGAGGACCTAACAGCATTAGTCAACTATTCTGACCTGATTATTTTTGTTTTTACATACTCATAGGACTGGCGGCCGATAGAGCAGAAAGATCCTCGAGTGGTGATACAGTATATCATGGTAGGCCTTCCACGCAGAGGACCAACGACCTGGGGACCATCAGCGAAACTGATACATATTGGTGGCTCAGTACCAGCTTTTGTGGAAATTCTACGTCCATCAGTGGTCTTCTTTTGACCAAAATGATAATGAAGATCCATCGACAGAGCGGTAAAACGCGAACGCTCGTGAAACAAACCCGAAAAGGTAGGTAAAGGCATAATATTTTTACGATGTCCACAAAACCTAACTGCGTGCATTTTTGCGATAAAAATATAGACATGAGTGTCAACCGTGTAAAGTGGCGTCGTTACAAACAGGGGTTTATTACTATTACGTATGTCTCGTGACATTTGTAGCTTCCACTTTGATGGGAACTTCACCCAAATTGTCTTGTCATGCCACCTTTGGTGAGATGTAAAATAAATCGAAATGTTGTAGTTCGATTAAAATATTGCATATAGATATTACTAGCTGACCCGGCGAACTTTGTTCCGCATTATAAATATTTAAAACAAAAAGAAAGTTGGAAATAGGATACCTGAGATTTTTATCCCGTCCGTATAAAACCTACTTTAACAAAACGCAACTGACAGCGAAACGTTATGTTGTCTATAGTTTAATATGGCCGAAAATTTGACAATTAGAAATTTTGAATTCGACTTGTTTATATTGTTGTAATTCACATAATATCTTTATAACTTGTAGCCTATGTGTTATTCTGATGTATAAGCTACATTATTGTAAAGTTTCATTAAAATCCATTCAGTACTTTTTACGTGAAAGAGTAACAAACATCCATCCATCCATCCATCCATCCATCCATCTATCCATCCATCCATCCATACTTACAAACTTTCACGTTTATAATATTAGTAAGATGAAGCTGCAGAGTTTGTTTGTTTGAATGCACTTATCCCAGGAATCACAATTCCGATTTCAAAAAATCTTTCAGTGTTGCATAGTCCATTTATCGAGGAAGGTCCATTTTCTTTTCATAGTCCATTTTCCTTTCATAAAAATTAAGGATCCATAAGAAAAATCGAAAACCTATGTATGCGTGGGCTACATAAACTATGGACAATAGAATTTTGCGAACTAAAGGGCTTTTATAATGTCGTATATTATAATTATTTTGCGTTTATTTATTTTATTTATGTTTACATTATTATTGTCAAGGATGTGAATTATTACTACACACACATGTATTCTTTGTAAGAAACACATACATGTATTCTTTGTTAGAAATCATAAATAAATAACAAGAAAACAATTATACCTTACGTATAGTAAAATAGGAATAACAGACGTTGGGCAGCAGCAACGCTCTGATACAAAGTCACCTTATTACTGCGATCGCCAACCCGCCTGCCCAGCGTGGCGATTAGGGCAAATTTCCCCCATGGATAAGAAGGACGGACGATCTTGTGAAGGTCGCTGGGAGTCGGTGGATGCGGTCTGCACGAGATCGTGGAAATGTATGGGGGAGGCCTATGTTCAGCAGTGGACTTCTGTGGCTGATAGATAGATAGATAGTAAAAAAAGCAAATGAGAAAATCGATTTTTTGTCATATTTAATACATTTTTTCCACATCTCTGTTAAGTAATATAAGCCTAAATGCTGCCGAGTCCTACCTGGAGAGTAAATCCTGACTAATTATGTGTCTAAACATAAACAGATATATGTGACTGAAATCACAAGTAATAATAGGCTAAATTAAAAACGCTACCCCCAATGACTTGGACATATAGAACTCCATTACGGCGTGTGTAAACATGCCAACAGGTGCCACATTTCCGAGCCAACGCTTTGATATCGTATTGTATTTCACTACTATTTTCTACTATAACGCTTTCAAATTATTTCGGTCCGAATTAACATACCATATTAAGTTTTTATCGAGTTAAATCAATGGCATGAAAATAATGAGTAATGGCCACAAATCCAACGAATATTATAAACGTGAAAGTTTGTATGAATGTGAGATGTATGGTTGTAACTAGACTTGCAACCAATATTCGGTTACTATTCGGTATTCGGCCTATTCGGATGCTTTTATTATATTCGGCCGAATGCCGAATATCTACATATTTTTCGGCCGAATACCGAATACCTATGTAATATGTATTTTTTATAGGGAAATAATTGGTAAAAAAACGATTCATTACGTAGGTTCATCTTTTCATTTCTCTTTTAATCTTTTAAGTAGTCATTGGTACTTAAACAGGTACATAATAATCTTCTGTATTAGAAAAGTTAATAATTCTATGTATTTGAATTATTGTCGTAATCAAAATTTAGAAGGGTAAGGTAGGATAAGGAATGGATTCTGATGAAACTTTACAATAATATAGCTTATACATCAGCATAACACAGGATATAACTTACTCATATAAAGATCACTACATAGTATAAAACAAAGTCGCTGTCGTCTGTCCGTCCCTTTCCCTATGTATGCTTAAATCTTGAAAACTACGCAACGGATTTTGAAGCGGTTTTTTTTAATAGAAAGAGTGATTCAAGAGGAAGGTTTATATGTATAACCCACCCCCGCTTTGCACTAGTATAAAATAAATAAATATCCTTGGACATTTCACACAACGCCATCTTGTCCCAAGCTAAGCAACTGATAAGATATGTCTGACTATAACCATCACAGTGTTTCGAATTAAGATTTCCTTCTCTTGCGGCTATGTTTCTGGCCTTGTGTGTCCTAAATGAACATAGGGCGGCAGACTTAGAATACATTTTGTTACCACCCCATTCCATCCTCAGGGTGTTGTAAGAGGGGACTAAAGGAAACACCAAGGCTGAATACCTAGCCGTGAGAGAAGGAAAACTTGATACGAAACCATGTACGTGGCACAATAGGCTAAATTCCCTCCATGTAATTGGAGGAGGTCCGACTCAACAGTGGGTCTGTAATCAGCTGAGATAACGACGATTTATATATCACCACACAGACACGGCAATAACCACTTTTAGTATAGTACTTTTTTAAATCTAACGAACCTTGTTTTTCAGTTTAAAAAAAACGTTCAAGGTTCATAACTTTCATTACAAAATTAATTCACTTCAGTGGCCATAAAACGCGCGATCGATTTACGCGCGATTGTGCCCGCGCGGTCAGCGTGTCGCGTTTAAACGCAAAATAATGCAACAATAAAACGCAATGAGAGCGAAATAATGGAACAACAAAACGCAAAGTGGCTGTACAGGATTGCGTTCAGGTCTTAGATTTTTTGGGTTAATTCTTCCAGGTGATTAAAAATACGTGTTGTGGTGATTGTACGTGCTTCTTTAATGCGAACTGATACATAAGTTATGCCGGTAGGAAACGTAAAAAGTCAATTAAAAAGTAGGTAGGTAATTTTTGCGTGAACATTCCCCCGGGCGTTGAAAGCCTGTCTTTCAACCACTATCTGATTCCGTGTACACAGGCAGAGGACAAATCTTGCTGAATGATCTGCGTAACAGGCCGTTAGAAGTCTTGACGTCCGCTACTCGAACAATGCCGTCAGCCCCAGGATACGTGGCAACAATCCGACCCATTTTCCACTTGAGTGGGGGGAGATTATCCTCTTTCAAAAGGACTAAGGAGTTCAGTTTCAGGGAGCCCTTGCATGCTCGCCACTTCATCCGAAGCTGGAGCTCCGATATGTATTCTTTACTCCATCTACTCCAAAAATGTTGTCGGAGAAGTTCAATACGTTCAAATCGAGTCAAGCAAGTAAGAGAACGATCTTGATAATCAGGTGAAGGCAGGGATGTCATGGGACGTCCAATTAAAAAATGTCCGGGTGTTAGCGGCGTCAAGTCCTCGGGATTTGATGATAACGGTGTCAGTGGTCTAGAGTTCAGTATAGCTTCAATTTGAACCATCAGGGTATACAGCTCTTCATAAGTAAGATTACAAAGGCCCAACACTCTAGTCAAATGATGCTTGGTTGATTTCACACCAGCTTCCGCAAGGCCAGCGAAATGAGGAGAATAAGCCGGTATAAAATGAAAGTTAATGCCTTCCTTAGCCATGTCCTCGGAAACCGAATCACAATTCGACTTCAAAAATTTCGAGAGGTCATTATATGCACCAACAAATGAAGTGCCGTTGTCCGAGTAGATGTTTCTCGGTTTTCCCCTACGCGAAATAAATCTTTTCAACGCCATGATAAAAGTATTACTTGTTAAATCACCGACCAGTTCCAGATGAATTGCTTTTGTGGAAAAACATACAAATACAGCGATATAAACTTTGACTAACTTACAGCCACGACCTTTACGAACAGCTGATTGGACTGGACCGGCATAGTCCAAGGCTACATTTTCGTACGGAAAGCTGGCTAGAAGTCGCTGCTGTGGTAATTCACCCATGATTGGGGTTACAGTTTCACCCCTAAATCGGCTACAACGTACACAGAGACGGCAACACATTCTTGCTAAATTACGACCTCTTATGGGCCAATACTTCTCTCGTATGGACGCCAGCAATAACTGTGGCCCAGCATGAAACAATATTTTATGTTCATGATTAAAAAGTAACTTAGAAAAATGATGACTAGACTGAATAAGTATCGGGTGTTTCTTGTTGTACGAAAAATCGGAGTGTTCTAACCTACCACGAATACGCATTATCTTATTTTCGTCTAGAAAAACATTATATTTATTTAATTCATTTTTCTTAGGTAATTGTTTATTATGGAGAAGCAACTTGTAATCTTTAAATGATTCGATTTGAGAAAATCTTACAATTACATTTAGAGCCATATTTAACTCATCGGTGTTGAGAGCACCGTAAATACTTTGTTTTTTGCAAAGTTTAATAAAACGTAAAACATAGGCTACCGTTCGTTGAAGTCGCAAAAAGTTAGAAAATCTTGTAAAGTCAATAAATTCATTTAATTTATTATTATTATGTAAAACATGCAAAGTTATATCCGCTTTAATTTCAGGCAATATATCATTGGAATTTATTAATTTAGAAGGCCAATGAGACATTTCATCGAGTAAAAAACGTGGACCAGACCACCAATCATCTAAAATCGGTAATAAACTTATAGGTACTCCGCGAGATAAATAATCAGCTGGGTTTTGATCAGTTGGAACATGCCTCCACTCACAGCCGCCACTCTTATCTAATATCTCGGCAACTCTGTTGCGAACAAATGGCAACAATCGACTAGGTAGCATTTTGAGCCAGCCTAGAACAACGGTGGAGTCGGTCCAAAAGTATGTTCGCCGGACATCGGCTCGTAATGCAGCCGCAACCTTTTGGTAGATTCGTACACCAACCAAAGCCCCGCACAGTTCAAGTCTGGGAATGGTGGTGGGCTTGAGTGGCGCCACACGACATTTAGCCAATAATAAGCGTACTAAAACCTTTCCCTGTCTGTCAACGCTTCTTACATAAAGACAAGCGCCGTATGCGCGTTCAGATGAATCAGTAAAAATATGGAAGTCTATAAACTCAAACGAATCAATTAAAACTCGCCGTGGAATATGAATTTCATTTAACTGCGGTAAACTGGTAATTATTTCATTCCAATGCTTACTAATGTCCGGTGATAATTGTTCATCCCAAGAAAGCTTGTATAACCATAATTTTTGTAGCAACATTTTCATGACAATGACACATGGGGCTAATAATCCAAGTGGGTCAAAGACTTGTGAAACTATTGAAAGCATACCACGTTTTGTATTATTATAATTAACTGACGCATTAATTGGAAAATATAGGTAATCTGACATTGGCTGCCAACCGAGACCTAAAGTTTTGGTTGACTCAAACCCACCAATATTCAAATCTAGTGAAGATTGGGGAAAGTCAGAACCAGTTACCAACTGCTTGTCATTAGACTTCCACTTTCTTAAGTGCATTTGCGCTGAAGCGAGAGTAGAAGTTATTTTGTGGCGCAATATCTTGACCTCTTCAAGGTCATCTCCTCCGGTCAAGAGGTCGTCAACGTAGAAATCGTGTAAGATTACTTCGGAGACCCTCTTATCACTGCACTCTAAGTCCAAACCTAACTGCCGAAGACACCGGGTTGCTAGGTATGGAGCGCTGGCCGTGCCGTAGGTCACGGTGTTGAGCTGATAAACCTGGAGCGAAGATGAAGGATTATCTCGCCAAATTATTCGCTGAAGATGTCTATCATCAGGGTGAACAACTATCTGCCGGTACATTTTCTCAACATCAGCAGCTAGGACGTACTTGTGTTGTCTAAAACGCAACAAGACTGATAGGAGATCATCTTGTACCACGGGTCCAACCATCTGGATATTATTTAACGACAGACCAGAGCTGGTTATACTGCTCGCATTAAACACCACTCTTAACTTAGTGGTGGTGCTATTTTCGCGTAGTACTCCGTGATGCGGAATGTAAAATGCATGGTCATCATTAATTTCATATTTAGACATATGCCCTAAAGATTCATATTCCAACATAAATTCTTTGTACATGGTACTAAATTGACTTTGACACTTAAATCTACGTTCTAAAGAAGTGAAACAATGTTTAGCTCTTGACAAAGATTCGCCTAATTGATTCGGGGAACATTTCAATGGAATCCTGACACAAAATTGACCGTTTTCTAAACGAGTAGTGTTTTTTATAAAATGTTCCTCGCACTGTTTCTCTTCTGAGGAGTATGGCGAAGAAGACCCCACTTCTTCAAGTTGCCAAAACTTTGTGAGTTGTTGGTCAATATTAAAATTTAATTCATCATCGCAGTCTGAACACACCTTTATAAAATTGCATTTTAAAGCCTTAGAGGATACAGTACCTTTTATTGGGCCAGAAATTAACCAGCCTAATTTAGTCTTACAGAGTATTGGTTGACCATCAGCTAATTTGATTCGCTGTGATTCTAATAAATCCCAAAAGATGTCAGCACCGAGCAACAAATCAACAGGAGCTGGCGAGTGAAAACCAGGATCAGCAAGATAAACACCTGATGGAATTTTAATTTTTGTTAAATTAATATATGTGCTCGGCACTTTATCAGTGATTGACGGGAGAACAAAACAATTAATACCAACACTAAAATCATTGCTTAAAGAACATATTGACACGGAACACATTTTATTTATCATCGACGATGAGTTATTAATACCTAAAATGGAATTGTTTACGGTCTTAGCAGTCAAATTTAGTTGATGGTACAGCTTTTCGGTCATGAGACATGATGTACTACCACTATCTAGTAAAGCACGAGCTGTGTATTGCTGTCCGTTATTCCCGATAACCTTAACTAGTGCTGTAGATAATAACACATCGCCGTGCGTAACATTAGCTGAAAGTGACAAACCGGTTCCAACAGCTGGCTGAGTGGAGACATTCGTACCAACATTCGAGTCATCACTGCTGCTAGGAGCAGTAATTGTATTTGACCTTGAGGATTTTGAGGCATTGTCAACATGTATTAACGTATTATGCTTGCGTCGGCACATTTTACAACCAACCTTTTTACAATTGTTTGCATAGTGGCCCGGGTTGAAACAATTATAACATATTTTGTATTTCGGTAGTATTCGCAAACGAGCTTCATTGCTTAACGATAAAAACTGTTGACAAGTACTTAATTTATGATGACCACTGCACATAACACACGGTTTAGGTTTACTAAAACTATAACTGTCTTGTTGATTATTGTTACCGGAACAATTTTCAGTAAAATCTTGTGCCATCATTATGTTAACCTGTTTGCAATGTTTACTCGTGCTTGGATGTTTAGTAGATGTAGATGTCGCCAATTCTAATGTTTCCAATATCTCAGCACGGTTTTTAACAAAAGTAATGAACAATGAAAATGTAATTTTAGTGTCTTTAGCTTGACAACCTTTATACTCTTCCCATTCACGATAAGTTTTACTGTCTAACTTGTGTGTGATAATATAAATGAGTAAAGTATCCCAGTGAGAAATGGGTTCGCCCAGTGACTCGAGGGCACGTAGGTTTTTATTAATAACATCTAACAAAACTTTTAAATTCGTAGATGACTCCCTAGGAATATTTTCAATTTGAAATAATGCTGAAACATGATGTTGGATCAGCAGATGTTTGTTGTCAAAACGCTCACAAAGAAGATTCCAAGCTACTGAATAATTGGCAGCAGAACACTGAATTGAGTTGATCACCACAGCAGCTGACCCTTCCAATGACGACCGCAAATAATGAAACTTATTAATTTCGTTCATATCGTCATTTGAATGTATGAGACTAACAAACGTGTCGTGAAATTCCAACCAGTTTGTATAGGAACCACTGAATTTTGGTAACTGGATGGTCGGTAATTTAACAAAATTATGATTATTGGAACGCGAATTTAACTCACAAGTATCGTTAGAATCTCTTTTCCTATTATCGTCAAGCTTCTTCTGAGCTTGAGCTAGGGTTTTGTAATAAAGAGATTCAAATTCGCTACGCTCCGCCATCTGACTGTCCAAGTTATCAGTACTACATTCCAGTAATAACTGCACCTCATCATATTGGGCATACAATGTCTCGAGCTTATTAAAACGAAACTGTAATTCGCTTACCTCGGTTGGGCTCAAGCAAGAAGGATCCAAAGCATTTAAATAGTTCAAAAACATGGTAACCTTCCCTTTGAAACTCGCTCGTTTCCTAATAAGCTCCTTATCCTCTGGCATTGCGATGACTGATGTAAATCAACCTGGAATGTATACAAACAAAAGATATAGAAAAGTTTTAACCCAATTACAAATAAAAACAGCCAGTAAAATCTTGATTTAAAATTCTACCAAGTTATTTATAAATTCTACCCAGTGATCTATAATTCTACCAATTCTAATAATCAACTTTTAATGGGATTTTATATAAACCAATTGCATCTAAACTGAATTAATAGCCAGCCTTACTAATTACAATAAACCTGTAAACAGCTGCTAAATACTATTAGTCTAAGATCGTCTATGATAACTTTACGTGATTACGTAACTGTCTCAGTAACTCGTTTTCCAATACATTTGCAAAGTAAAAATAATGCAGTTACTTCTAATAACTACTCTTTGTCAACGTATAAGGAATAAGATTAACAAATAACACTGATCAGTTGATAATTATAACAATTTGTAATCACTAACAGACAAAGGAAAATGACAATTGATTTTTGGTACTAACCTGGTAATTTACTGCTGCCTAACACTAAAATACCTGATAAAAGAGTGTTGGGTGAACTAACTTAATAATAAATACACCCTTTCTGTAGCTATTAAGTATCCAGACCACTGAAATTCCAATTTCTTCTTAATGACGTAGCAGAATTGACCGGCCGGACACGGGCGTTGAGTACAAATTTTCAATGTCCACCAACAATTGTCTTGCAATCCCTTTTAAGCGCCGATTGGAGTAAATTATATTATCCTTCGATACTCCTCATCTGGATCGTAAGGACCATGTACAGGATTGCGTTCAGGTCTTAGATTTTTTGGGTTAATTCTTCCAGGTGATTAAAAATACGTGTTGTGGTGATTGTACGTGCTTCTTTAATGCGAACTGATACATAAGTTATGCCGGTAGGAAACGTAAAAAGTCAATTAAAAAGTAGGTAGGTAATTTTTGCGTGAACAGTGGCGTTCATTGATTTATAGCTGATTCGTATAGGTATGGAATGTAAATTGCTGTATTAAGAATGTAAAGCATTGTATTCTAGGAATTTCAGTGTTTGCTATTTACTATCTGCTTGTGGATTCGATTAGTAGTTCGATTCCGGGGTCAGGGTAAACCAGAGGCACTTGCTCTGAGTCTGGGCATCATTTGTGTACGTGAATTTTCATGTTTGTAAACTGCCTGGTGACGGATTTAGAATACACAATTTCACCAACCCATACTATCTTGAGGGTGTCGTAAGTGGCGACTATAAGAAGAGGCAGATAACCTAGCCGCACGAGAAGGAAAACTGGATAAAAACCCTGTGCCAACCCGTCTTACCAGCGTTGCACAGTAGGCTAATTTCCCTCCATGAATTTGGAGGAGGCCCGACTCAGTAGTGGGTCATTTATGGGCTGCAATGACGACAACAATTTAATATTTCTAATAAGCATTTGCGTTAACAAATTTGAATGATATATCCGGGGGTTTAGCAAATTAGGCTCCCCATTTCCATATCTATCGTTGAGATGTTTGTGCACGCCTTAAGGTTTTAATGAGAGGTTTGTGTACCACGATTGTGACTACTGTGCGCACGCCATATTGCATGACTGGCGATTTTTATTTCTTTTTTATTAATCCTGGCTGTAAAGACTGAGCTGTCGGTGATTGGGAATTAAAAAAAAGGAACGGATTCCTTTTTTAAATTTGAATTCGGTGGAATTTGTAGTTTCTGTTGATTTTGAGACTAACCTAATATATTTAGGTACATTAGTAACTTGACATTTAGTCAGTTTTTGCCCATGACTAAATATTGGTCTAAAGGGTTTGTGAACTGCCTTCGCAATAAAGGTTATAGAGTCGTTATTTGAAAAAAGGATAATGGCTTTTCGGCGCAATAGGATGATCATCATTCATTTTGCTTGGTGGTAGGATCGAATGGTCCGCCCGGCTAACTACCACCCTCTCATCTAAGTCCGGCGCCAAGCAGTTTTACTGTGTTCCGTCGTGTGTATGTGAGAGCCGGTGCCCGACAGGGCATTTCCCTGAATTGCCTACTCCATCTTAGACCCTGGCGTTGCTTTCCATCACCTAGCCCAAGCCTAGGGTCAAAGGCATTCAAGTCACTCATAAAAAAAACCAGCGGAAGTTGTGGTATATTAGGCAGGGAGGCCTATCCTCCAATTACTGCAGTCGGGGATTTCCTAACCGTGCGAATTGCTCTGTAAACTTTGCAATCGCGGTGTAGGACTTTTTGGTAAATCTCGCATTCGTAGGCGATATTTCTTGATGTCGATAGTTCAGATTTTTGGGGTAAATTGTGTCAAATATGTAGCATGCTGTCGCTACAAGCTCAAAGCATGTATAAGCTGTGCTGGTAACAAGTCTGTGCATACAAACTGCACAGGACCGTACATTGATTGTCAATTTTGACAGATACTACTACTAATACTGTAGTGTCAGTTTAGGACGTATGCTACGCGCTTCTGACACAAGAACATGACAAAAACTTTTGAATTTAGCAGAATAAGGCTAGCAGTTATATTTATATCGTGTTAGATGGTTTGGAGCCACTACGTGTATTATGTCAGCGGAATAGAATTCCGTTTACATAATTAATTACACCGCCTTTTTGGAACAGGATAACCCATAAATATTAAAAGCTCATGCAATATGTATTAGAGACACGTATTACGGGGTGCGCGAGGAAATTTGCTTACAATACGTGTAAAATATAGTTACAGCACTTGATTTATTTACAGTATAGATGGATTATGTCACGTGACTTTGCTCACGTGGGTTGTGATCACGTGGGCAAGGTCTTTCTCTTTTCCACTTTCATTTTTTAACATAGTAAATATAAGAGACCAACAACGTGGGCATAACCATATCATCCTGAGTGTGTCCTGAGAGTCGATCAAACGAATGTCAGAGGCCAGAAGGGAAGGAAAACACGATACAAACCCTGTGCTAACCCATCTTAAATGCCTGGCATAGTAGGCTAAGACCCTTCCATTAACTTGAAGCAGCAGATTCAGCAGTGTTTCATTATATGAGCTGAAATGGATGAAAACAAATCATTGCCAAGAAACATCGTTAAATCCCAAAAATTACCGCAAGGCTAATGAGATAAAAAAAACATTGTGATTTCAATAGAGAGCATGGTTTACAAGTAGCGCCCAAGAGTACTTGGGTTCCGGTCATTAAATTTACCAAATCTCAACATCGACACTCAAATACAAGACACCGTGAGCGACTCCTGCATGCACAGGGAATGTTATCAATGATACAAAATTCTAGGCGGCAGACTTGTTAACTGTTTCTATGTATATTTGAAGACTATCATCTACTCGCTCCCGTGAGCATGACTGCTGCAAAGCATACGCGATAAATCCGTTTAAAAGTTATTAGTTGCCTTAAGTACCGAATTTAAATCCGTCGCGTCTCTTTATTATTTACATCAATGATATTAGTAAATCTTTTTTTTAAATACTTACCTAGCGGGAGGTCACGCGTTGATGAGTTAGAAGTGATTAACCCAAATTAGTTGTCTTTGTGTGAGTAATGACTTATTTAAGAACTTGGCAAATTATACCAAAACATTGAAAAGGTGACCTGCTATTTTACTTTGTGATCATCATCATGATCATCAGAGCAGCCCAAAAAAGACCCGGTACTGAGTCGGGCCTCCTCTATTTATATGATCTTAGGCTACTATGCCACGTTGGCCAGACGGGTTGGCACATGGTTTCGTTTCAAGTTATCCTTTTGTCAGTTCTTACGACACCCTCAGGATGGAATGGGGTGTTGACTCTATGTATTCTAAATCCTTCACTACGCGTACGGATATGCTCATAAGAACAGCGAAGTGAACCATCACATATTTATCTGGCACATAAAAAATCACTATCAACAAAAATAATTTGACAGTCTTCCAAACAGCCACGCTAAAAGCTCCCAATTTTACAACCACCCCTTTTTGCCGACACCAAAAAAGTGATCCCAAAATTGACCAGGGGTGCCCGATCGGTCAATCACCATGCCCGTGTTCCGGTCATAAATTGCCCAATGCCGGGCATCCTGTTTGACAGTCATTATGCTTAGGGCTGTCAAACGCACAATTTCATAATATTTCATTAGGTAAATATAGGGTTTAAGGTTTATGATTTCCTTTTGTTGGCTCTTACGACACCCTCAGGATGGAATGGAATGGTGACATTATGTATTCTAAATCCATCACCACATGTCCTGTCCGTCCCTATGTATGCTTAAATCTTTAAAACAACGCAACGGATTTTGAATCGTTTTTTTAAGTAGGTAGAGTGATTCAAGAGGAAGGTTTATATGTATAATACATGCATAATATTATAGAGAAACACTGATAAATTTAGATGTTCATCATTGCACCCGTGTGGAGCTGGGGCGGGTCGCTAGTATAGGATAAATTAAAGTTTAATTATTCAAACTCAATCTTTTATTTCAATTGAAACTATATACAGGTGTTTTTGAAAAGTCTAAAGTGAAGTTAGGAATCTAGTTGCTTGTTCCAAAAAGTAGATCCTATGGAGAAGAACAGGCAAGTCCATCAATTCAATTATAGCAAATAATAAATTCTTCTAATATTTTCCTTGGCAACCCTAATTATAGCCGACAGTTACGTATAAATAGATTGAAATAGTCCTGAGAATACCAAGATTAGTATTAGTTGGCGAACGAGTCACGTGGGTATTACAGAACAAGTGCAACCAGGAAGCGATGAGAGTATCTTTTATACCAGCTAGGGTATCGGCCGCGTGGAGACAGAGACACTGTATCACCCCCCCCCCCCCCCATTCTACCCAAATGGAAAGATCAAGGCAGATAAACCAGCAGAGAAGTAAAACTTACGAAACCCTGTGCCAACCCGTCTGGCCAGCGTGGCACAGTAGGCTAATTACCCTCCATATGACTGGAGGAGGCCCGACTCAACAGTGGATCATATGTTGGCTGAGTAGTAGTAGTAGGGAGCCGGTCAAGCTGGCTGCCAGAGGATAAGTGGTTACGGTCGCATTTAGAGGTTGGTAACACTGGGGTACTAACGTGTCGCCAACCGTAGACAGTGAAAGACGCTACAGGCGTTCTCATTGGCTACTTGGCATGGGACTAAGTCGCTACCTGCCAGACACAAAGGGAGGAAGATGACCCTTATTAAGGACGAGGTGAGATAGGATCGATAATTCCACTAAAAGGAGCTTTTATAAAATAAATCGTGTACTGCGTCTTTCCACCTTACATTATAACCACAATTTTATTACATTGTTTTGTAGCACGCGCACATCTTACCACATTCTACAAAAGACACTGACAAGGACAGGAAAACAGCAGCAACTCACAATAATAAATAAAAGGAACACTATTTTAAATTATCATAAAAAAGTATATAAAAGACCAAAATGGTTGCGGGTCGCCAACAACCCTATTTCCGAAAACCCTCTAATACTTGGTCTCATCTGGAGTCACCTCTTATTTTGTCCAGCGTTGCTAGCTGCTGTTTAGCCCTGGCCCGCACGCCGGTATTCTCCGATCCCACTGTGAATGGGGGATCAGTCCTTATCGGCATTATTGCTGGGCTGGACAATATAACCACGACACCGAGTGCTGCTCTTTGTCTAGCCTGTCCCGGTGTCATGGGTGACCCTGAGCATTTAAAGCCCTAACAAATCCTAACAACACAAAGGAGAAAGATCCAGAAAATCCAGGAGAACTGGAGTCACCTCTAGATTAATCTGGACCAACACCTTAAACAGTGTCAGTAATTCCATTCCAATATAAATGACGTTCTGCTGAGTCGACATCCTTCCAAATGCAAATATTCCAATGCATGAATGGAAATTAACCCAGGGCGTCATATTAAGTTCTTCTGGGTATTTGTCTTATTCGTTCTTCTGTGACACCCTCAGTATGAAATGTGTTGATAGCATTCAACATACGGTCCGATTTTGTTAAGTGTTACACATTCCTATTAAACATTTTAAAGCAATGAGCCTCCTACTACAGTACCAACAGTAATTTATGGTATCGTAACTCACAGAAAGCGTATGTACCTGACCACTGCCAATCTTTGTCGATGTAAATCACTTTTCGATCTTGAAGTTTTGTAAAAAGTATATAATTACGTTCCCATTCGCTCTGACTTAGGGCTGTCGATGAAATAAATCCCAAATTTTTAATTAGCCTCCAGGTTAATTAGTGAGGGTGTAATGAGATTATCAATATGTCTGTATTATCATAACTCATATGTACAGACATATATCCGTTGTTTTATGAGGTATCAGAAGTCGTCCAGGGCTACGTGTAAAGAAAACATGCACACAAAATGGATGGCATTTGAAACTTTACCTTTTTCCTACAATTATTTTCTATGCCTACTGTTTAGTAAGTGTACAGTGTTAGGCATTGTCAGGTTAACATCAGGAGAGGACTGTTAAAACTACTTATGTTTCTTTTTATCAGAAGCCCCAGCTCCAGAACTTGTCCAGAAACGTGATCATTACAATACCAACAAGATGACAGAAAGTCAACGAACAAAATTGCACTTATACTGAAGGTGTGTGACTGAAGAAAATCGGGAGAAAGACAACCTGAAGAGAAAGAAAACTTGATACAAACCCTGCGCTAACTCCTCCGGCCATCGAGGCACAGATTCAGCAGTCATCTATAGGCTGGGTAGAAGAAGTACATAATGCGAAGAACCGTTTCCTCATAAATAGCATAAGAAGTCAACGAAAACACAAAAGTATTAAAGATTCAGTTCATTCAATGTTACGGTTTAAACATTCGTTGTTTTCTTTCTTGGTTCCGTAAGAAGCTTTCGAATACCCTGCATGGCCCATGGCCAACTGCATATAAATCACTCAAAAATGGAAACTGGACGGGTGTTTTAAAAAGCCATAATCCTTTGTGCAAAGGTATGAAACAACCAATGCATAGCAGTATGCAACCAAGTAAGTTGTTCCCATTGAAATCCTTCAGTATCGCTAATACAATTCCAAAAAAAGATCAAGTAAAGACAATACGTTACTGGTTGATTATTTCCCTAGTTTGTTGTCGATTCTATTGATAAGTTACGATTGCCTTTAATAATCAAGTAATTAAACATTAGTAAGCTGAATGACTAGGGAAATAAAATAAGTATTACTTGTATTGTATTGTATTACTTGATCCGCGCCATAAACGTCTTGTTCAACATCAAACAGTTGATGACCTTTCTCAAATAATATCAAATTCAAACCAATCTTTCACAACCCGTTTAAACCTGTAGAAACCCCTGATGAAAGATTAAAAACGAAAACTGAGAAAGATGATTCTAACACATTCAAACATAACACTATCCAATGACACCACAATACTAACAAATGTTGATGTAAATGATAAAGTTATTACCTCTAATTGGCGTGACGATTTCGTGTTACATCTTGTAAAACAATAGTGTACCACACACGAAGACCAATCACGGCTCGATAACGCCTTTGTTTCTACGTCAATAATAATAGTTTTTTTACTCGCCGATGATTTGTGAAGACAGGACGTGGCACAATATGTGCGGAGTGGGATGCGGGCGGTTCAATGGGGCTTTCATTGTGGCCATCTTTTGTGGCGACACATGTGCGTTCTTGGGATATTAGAAGCAAATACTAAACTATTTGTAGACGGTCTAATCACATTCAAAGACACTTGAAAACAGTAGAGATTGACAAGAATGGTCTAGATCAGATCTAAAAATACGACATTCAGCCAATGAATGATCCGAAGATAAAATCAAAAAGAAAGCACAGAATGAAAGCAGCTATCCCAACCATGCAAATCAACAGCACAGACCTGATTCTAAAAAGGTTGGAACTGAATTAATAGAACACAGCGACAATTCCAATACATCAGTTCAAAGAGCCCAGCTTAATGAATCAAACGACAGTCGACTCGCAACACCTCTTTTGCGGCCGGACAAAACCGACTTTGACGGAGCAAACGAAGCCAAAATAACCGATCGTGTCCAACCCATTGTGCGTACTATAATTAGAACGCTTGGAAATAAACACGTGGAGGCAATTATCGCAGCAACGGGTTAAATGAGGCACCGAAGAACGATACTTAATGGCTACAGCCATCCGGCGACGAAATCCTTCGGCGCGGACCGTGGATAAAGGATTACTGGACTTCCGAGAAAGTCGATGTCTTTATACAGACGATTTCGTGCTCAATTTTATACAAGCGCGGTGAAATGAGATGGAAGGAACAACAAGTTCATCAGACCCTAAATTAGTTTATCACTCCAGCGGTGCGTAAACAAACACACGCCATGGGAATACAAAAAGCGTGACTTGTTATTAATAAACTGGTTAACGAAAGAAAAAATCACAATAAAATATAAAAGTTGTTCGACTTGTGTAATACGTTGAACCTTTAAAAATCTCATTCTGAGTGTGTAAAGGCACACGTGAGAGTAGGTGAAGGCGTGTCCGAAGCTCCGATGAACATTAATCATGGCAGTCGGCCGAACTTGGCCGCCACCATACATCACCTTCCCTTTGAGCCAAGCGAGCGACTCATTTGTTGAAACCCACCGTCCTTTTATTAACGTCCCAACATTGTAAATGTCTCAATCTGATGACTTCCTGCTAGCCAGACCTCGCCACAATCATTCAGGTATCGAACCTTTTCTGAAGCTTCACAGCACTGTTTTTAATATCCACTTAAGGAAGATTGATGCTATCGTCAAATCAGACCAGCACAGGGTGTCCAATGTTTCGCAATAAATTATCATTAAGTAACACCTTGTCTTGATGGTAGGAACTTTTATAGTCGCCGGCAATAAAATACAGTTAATACGGCGTCTCGAATCTAATCTAAAAACTTTACCTGCCCCCGTTAAAAAGTCGTGACCGTAAAAATTCTGCGTTAATAAAAGTATTATCATTAATAGCTGGACAGATGCGTAAAGGTCCAATCGATACAAATATGAATTTTATGGGTGGCAAGACGTAAAATATATGAATCGAAACCGTGTAACAAAGTATATGTACAGTTAAATGGAAAAGGTGACACAGGCAATGATGTAATAAAAGGGAGTCTGCGGCGTGTAAAATGTTTAATGAACCGACCACTCTACTTTATGGAGTTGGTTAATAAACGCTGTTGACGTTTAGAAGCAGGAACGCGAGCCGATAGTAATGTTAAAGGACACTTGCCTCGCAAGCGAATCATAATAAAATTACGTATGTAGATTGATCCGCATGAAGGAGTTTCGCCCGTTTTGTAGCTACATAAAGACAAAAATACTGATAAAGTCAGTTGTTTTATAGGCGGATACAGAAATATTGGCAAAAAAGTCAATAAACACGAATCGGCGACTGCACAAATTACTGGTCATTGAACGATTAATAATATGAAATGCGAAACAGTATTAATATCTTGTACCTTGAAATATCTTTTTAATAGTTTGGCAGAATAACACTATGCCAGCTGTTTCTGTTAATTGAAGATGATTTAAAGTGAGAGATTTAAAGATTAAAACATTGGACTTAAAATAAAGCTATTTACACATATCATAAAATATTTTTTTACATATGAATTGAATGGTTAAAAAAAAGAAATACACTGCTCATCAGAAACATATGTTATTGTATATTGTGTTATTTTAATGCATACATGTGTTATTATATCAATTTCCTTCATACTCCATGCAAGGTAAAAATGACTTGTTAAACAAAATACCAAACCTATGAAAATTTTATTTGAATTTAGAACATTAACATTAGGATTTGAAAAACTCATATTATTTACTTTTAAACGACATTTGACTTATATTCCTAAAAATATACAGTTTTCTTATAATCCTTACAAAACATAAACTTGCAAGATGTTTTGATTTTTCTGATGAGAAGTGTATTAGTACATATATAAACTTAGTAGACAATGAGTAAACTTACTGCGCATGATGATGATAATGCGTCGCGTGATGCATTGCCGTAGCCGTAGTACCATGAGGAGTAGAAGCATGGAACGCAGCAAACGCCGAGGGTATGTGTAGTGGTAGGAAACCACCGCTTCCAGCACTCCCGGGCCCTCCCACCGAATCCCGATCCGGCATTATTTAAAATCCAATCACTTCCACATAATCCTTCATTGTTTTAACTTTAAATTCATCACAATTTTAATGTTCAATCACAACCACTGTTACGTCTGTAGCACCTTCGGTATCTGTCAGGTTAACTCTAGTCTTATCACATCCATTTTCGTTTTCATCATCTTCTTTTCATAAAATATCATCTGTTTCATATTCAATCATATCTTCAAATGCGTCTGGTCTCATTTTTCTTTCTGAAACATAAGCAATTATGTTAATTACATTTCCGTCTTAAACTCCAGTAGCCGCATCTGAATTGCTGAATTAAAGTGTTTTGTGTTAAACAAAAAGTGTAAATCGAGTTGTTAGGATTGCGTGTCGGTTGGTTGTTGCTTCAATTGCCTCTATTATGTCTTCATTTTACGAGTGAGCGAGACGAATTATGTTGTTGCTTGCTAATGTGTAGTACAGAACGCCTTTTTTAATAATAAAGTAATGTACATAGCATGAAGGTAATGCATAGAACGGTAGTTTTGTCTCCCAAAAGCAAATATATATATGTATGGATTGAATGATAGTTTAGTTTAGATAGATATAGTGGATAATCTGTGTCCAAGAAAGAGCTGCCTGACTAAGGTTGACCTTACAAAGGACAGCAGACAAATAACAAAACTCCTGGATGTCGTAGAATTGGCTGGTAAGTCCACACCAGAGCTCTATTAGGGTAAGGGAGGCAGCAGAAGTAACCCTTATTTTAATTGTGGCTACTACTTCTCTGCCTATAAATGACCCACTGCTGAGTCGGACCTCCTCCCATCACAGGGAGCGTCATTAGCCTACTGTGCCACGCTGGCCAGACGGGTTGGCATAGGGGTCGTATCAAGTTTTCCTACTCTTGCCGCTAGTTTTTTGACCTAATCATTTCCTTTTACGCTCTTACGACACCCTCAGGGTTAAATGGGGTGGTGACACTATGTATTCTAAATCCATCACCACACGGATAATTGTGGCTACCAGCTTCAATCCCTTTTAGAAGGCGCTACTTTAGTGACAGTTATTGAAGTCGTCGCCTAGCGGACTGTGCGTTACGATTTTCAGGTAAAGCAAGGTCTAGCGTTGCTGGATGTAGGATGGGTGTCCAACATGGCGTTTATTTGTGTGTTATATCTGACCTCCTGCGTGCTATTCTACCATGTAGTAATAGGCTGTAGCGTGAAAGCTGATAGTTGGTCTAACCATATAATTATCGGTGTTGCCACTAAATACTGGTAGTCAGCTAAATCAGGTTAGACCGCTACTCAGAAATTGGGATGGAGTCAGAAGAATAAGAATTATAATATCATAAGGGCCGTTCAAATCGACGTAGGAAAACGTATTTGCTGTAAGCCTCAAAACACGAAATGTTCAGCAGAGCCAAAAAAACATTTCTAAAATTAGAAAAAAAATCATTACTCAAAAACTACACATCGTAGGAACATGATTTTAAAAACTTATTTTTATTTTTTCTTGTTTTACATGTTACGGTATCCTTAAAAGATAATTAAAGATATCCTTCTGAGTCAATTAATACCAGTGTTTTTGTGGCTTACAGCAAACAAGTTTTTTTTACAGATCTATAAAACGCTGTAACCATGAAGAATTTTCTATGGCAACAAAACATTTATATTGTGTACTTAAAGAACTTTTATGTGCTGTAAATGGCATACATATTTTTTTAAGTAAAACTAAATAGATGTGAGCCACAGTGAAGAATTAATATTCATAACCTGTATCGCGGGGGCAGTTTACAAATATGTAATTGACGACACCCAGACTTAGAGCAAGTGACTTTGGTTTACATAAAGATACCTGCCCGACTTTAGAATCGAAATGAAATAAACTATCCTGATCAAGTATAAATATTTATACATACATAGCATTAATAACATTTTTAGTCGAAATATCTCAAGTACCAGAATCATCTTTCGCAGTTACTGTCGAGCTTCCAAGAACTAACAAGTTTCCTTTTAAGATTACCAAATTACATCGTCATACCATTGCGGTTTATACCTCGGCCGAAATTGGCGGGGTTTTAAACGCCATTAATTTTATAATTACCAAGTAATGAAGACTTCATATAACTGTCTCCACTCATTAATTCCACCTTAAAAACTCAATTGCACAACATAAGATGCAGTTTATTTTCGTTTGTTGATAATGAAGTGTTGGCTTCTATTCTTAGGTCAGGCTATTTTATTCGTGTACGCTAATATTACCACAATTAATTAATGACCTGACCTCACATTTAAAGTGTGCAAGCCTGCAATGCAATTACGTAATGAATCGATCGTAAAACTGCATATCGGTGTATCGATACTTATTTTCATTGAATGAGATTTACGGTGCATAGGCGCGCCTGCGAAATTGGCAAAGTGTCGGGTTTTATCGACCGTAACGCGATTTTTCATTCGATTAAGGACCTACATCGATTTCAAGATCATTTTCTACTACTATTGTTAATTAAAATACGAGTACATTTAAAAATGGAATGAAATCATAGATGTCTTACATTTGTGATGCCATGAGCGATTTCTGCATGCACAGTAAACATAACAATAACACTCAATTATAGGCGGCATATTTATCTGTTTCTCTGTCATCTGTCACATCTGTCATCTAGTCTCTCCCGTCACCACGCCTGCTGCAAAACATTCGATATGTTGTGAATTGCAAAAAAAACGCGGTAAATCCGTAAGTTCGAAAGTGTTTAATTTAATGAACTGGAATCGTTAGATGATACAATATATTCTAAACTTTAATTTATATAAATTATCCATGATAACGTATCATACAAAACAAATCAAAAGACAATATCATACCTTATGATATGATTTGATTCAGCCTTATGAAATTTATTTCAATATGATAATAGAATAGTAGTCTTACAAAAGAAATATATAGCGGGAGTGTGAATGGGAACATTGGAAGGGGTAGGCCAAGAAGGACATTCCATGACGAAATAGGTGATGTCCTAAAGAAAGGTCAGGTTAGACGCACCATAAACCGACGAGCATGCATGAAGAGGTTAATGAAAGTGGAAGAAGCGAAAGTTGTGAGCCAGGATCGTAGCAAGTGGAAGGATGTGATCTCTGCTTACCCCTGCGGGAAAAAGGCGTGACATATGTTATGTTTAATAGAATAGTCACTGAAGATCAATCTGCAGAACTTATATTAACACGAGGGAGTTACTATCACTTCCTCGCCATTGTCCCAATCAATTAAGGTTGACAATACTCTAAATACTTTGGCTATCTACCAGTTTACTCGGTGATTATTTGGTTAGACCAGATGTCAGTTTTCACGCCACTGCATACGCGTATCGACTGCCATATATGGTGTAATCGTCATTTCAGCCAAAAGATGTCCACTGCTTGACATATGCCTCTCTGCCGGTTCTGAGCCCCCCGCATCAATCGCTTTCGGGTGACCTTAACCAGGCCGTCGGTCCACCGTGTGCGAGGCCTACCAGCACTGCGAACGACAGCTCCACGTGCCCTCCAAGTAGCCAAAGAGATCAGATTAGATCATCCATAAGAGCTAGACTTTGCTTAAGCCTGTGTTCGACTCCGTTCCCCATCATCCACTAAGCTTTTGTCCGTGGACACACAGACGGAAACCACGAGGCAGGAGGCGCGAGACGGAGCAGCGGGCTGATGATTGGTGGACTCTGTCCCACACTAGACTTGAACAGGCCGGTGTCAATAGAGGGTAAAGGATTTTGCGTCCGAAAAGTAAACCAGGCTACGCCCTATTAATTATCGCCTTAATTGTTATTTTTTCGCGTTTACGAGTGTCAAATGATTACGTGGCTTAAACCAATGGCGTTCGCAGAACATTAAAATGGTTAGTGAAAGCGGACACCTACGCATTTAATCCTTATTGTTAGTACTTTCTAATAATATAATGGACTGTTGCTGTAATAAGCGTATTGGCGTGATATATCAACAGGGATTAACAGTTTACTTCAAGGATTTAAACTTAATCCAAACTTAAAATGCGAGAGAAATTTTGTTTCTATGTTCGTCTTTGGGAAATAAAGGAACAGATAATAAGGTCAAACAAGAGTAATCCCAAAGACTCTTTGCCTCCTCCAAATTTCAAGGAGGCAAATTAGCCTACTAGGCCACGCTGGCCAGACGGGTTGGTAAAGGGTTTGTGTCAAGTTTTCCAACTCTTGGGACGACGTGATCTGCCTCTTACGTTCCGTTAGTCGCTACGACACTCTCAGGATGGAATGGGGTGGTGACACTATGTATTCTAAATCCGTCACCATACGGATCCGATGACGATCTATATCTTCAAAATAAGATTTAACAATGCGCAAACGAATGCCTGTTGCTTAATACGGCACTTAATTACATCTTAATTGTTTTCGCGGTCAAGTATTTCGCCGGATTCTCGGAAACGGCTCAGCACCAATCGATAGTGTTTGTAAAGGTATATTCCAGAAATTATGAGTACGGCTTATTAATATAATAGATAATTAGATAATGCATCCATCAATAGACAATGCAAAATTATAAAATTTTAAATTAATATCCTTGAACATTTCACACAGCGCCATCTCGTCCCAAGCTAAGCAACTTAATGCTTGTGTTATGGTAACGAGATGGATGATAAACTACTTATATACATTTTTTTTGTAAATACATACATATTATAGATAGAAAAACACCCAGACCCGGAACAAATACTTGTAGGTCGTACAAATATTTCTTCCGTGCGGGGATCGAATCGATCGCTCAACCACTGCGCCAACCGTGTCGTCTAGGTAGGTATCAAAGAATTAAAGTTCAATATAGTGTAGAAGATTTCCGTAAGTAGTAATTAGATTATTTAGTGCCACCACCCCAATGCGTCCTGAGGGTGTCATAATGGTAGACTAAAGGAAATGGCAAGGTGGAAAACCTAGCCTCTGTGCCAACCCGCCAGCGTGGCTCATTACACCACTCATCAATGGGTCATTTATGGGTTGAATAATAAATATAAATATCCTTGGACATTTCAAGCTAAGCAACTTAATGCTTGTGTTATGGTAACGAGATGGATGATAAACTACTTATACACTTGTTTTTTTTTGTAAATACATACATATTATAGATAGAAATGACACCCAGACTCCGAGCCAGTGCCTCTGGTTTAGACAAAGACACTTGCCCGACCCCGGAATCGAACCCGGGACCCGTTGATCCAAAGGCGGCATATTATAGTGTTTATTTACTATTTATGAGTACATTAAGGCTGCATAGAGGTACTCGTTTAATTAATAATTACTAATCTGCGAGATGAGATCATACTGCGTATAATAGTTTATACATTAACATTAATAAGTACTTAAATGAGACTTAAAGACCAGGGACGTGCTGTGAGAAAAATATTAACAGAGCACCAGACCCTATCATCATCGCATTCATTACCTCCTTTAGGGGGGGTAGGATTATGGCACCACCTAGCCAGACTTAATGGTATCTAGATTTGTATCAAGTGTCGGCCTCCTCCAAATTCATGAAAGGAAATTAGCTTACTTTGCCACTTAAGCTGTGCTTACGCTTACGGGTTGGTGACATTGTGTATTCGAAATCCGTCATCGAATTGTAAATTGTTCTGGCTCTATTGCATTTTGTGTCTATTGCCATGTCGTATGACAACCTCAAGGTGGAATGGCAAGGAGAACAGCAACCACTGTTATTCTTCCTGCCTTGGTTCGAAGGTCACTTGAGGTCGGCACAATATACCTGCCTCTCATTCTCTTCTGTCGGCTGTTACACCGTCATTCACTCTCTTTTCATTCATCTTTTCTCTTACGCAATCCATCCATATTTTTTTTGCTCTCAATCTTGTTGTTTTAGAGGTTTGAGGTGCTTTTTAATCAACGGTCTACGGTTCGATACCGTGGCCGGGCAAGTGTCTTTGTGTAAACCAGAGGCAATTGTGCTCTGATTAAGGTGTCATTCGTGAATTACCTACATGTTTGCAAACAGCCCTACTCTAAATATCCGGTCTCTCACGCTCTGTAATCTCACGGTTTTCTCCTAAACCAACGTTTATATAAAAAAAAATGAATGTCTAAAAAAACAATAAGTATTCATATAACACACTAGGTAGACGTATGCCAACAAACCACAGAACAACCCAACACAAAGCCTTATTCAATTAAATCATGTTTAAAACCGTCCTCAAAGAAAACAATACAACAACAAGACCTTGATTTTCTACCAATCAATCAATATTCAGCAACTAATAACCTATGCCAATATATGACGGGCAACTCCAAAGTATTCATAATGATAGCAATTAGGGTGCCTACTCACGACGCTATTGCCGCGACATTGCCTATAAGTCACTCGGACAATAGGTACGGCTCATCATTAGATTTGGCCTCTGTTCGAGACGCGCGGTTGGAAAGCAAATTGTCTGATTAGTCAGTAAGGCTGCTTACATAGTTGCCGTCGCGTTCGTCGGAATTGGGGCGTTTTTAAATGTGTCACGTTCCCGTGTGTTTCCGTTTTAAAAGTGAAATTTATTAGAGAAATACTTTATTTTTTTACGAATACGAATTAAGTGTGTTTTCTTTTGGTGGTGACGGATTTAGAATATATAGTGTCACCACCTTTGAGCCACCATAGTCGTATAACAATCTTATTTGACGGCACGGTTGGCGCAGTGGTTGAGCAATCGACTGCGCAGCAGCAGCATGTCGCGGGTTCGATCCCCGCACGGAAGAAATATGTGTACGACCTACGAGTATTTGTTCCGGGTCTGGGGGTTTTCTATCTACATTAAGTAAGTATTTACAAAAAAAAATGTATATAAGTAGTTTATCAACCATCTCGTACACAAGCATTAAGTTGCTTAGCTTGGGACGAGATGGCGTTGTGTGAAATGTCCAAGGATATTTATTATTATTATTTCCTTTAGGCATCTTCATCGGGAAGGATAGGGGTGTTCAGATAGTTCGAAATAAGAATATCTATATCTCCGTTCTTAAAAAATAACGAAACCAAGATATAAGGTCTATGTATAATAAGGAGCGGGCAGTTGAGGAACGTCGTAGATTTTTCTAGGTTGGTCTGGGCGCTATTTACACCATATTTCTGCACCCCGGAGTCCCACATATCCCGGCTACTCCCAAACGGCCGGGTATCCATGAGGATTTCTAACAAAAAACAAAAGAGAAAAATGGCGGCCAATGACATCGCACATCTAACCCTCTTTCACGCTTGGGGCGCCACAGGTTCGCGTAAACGCAGTCCGATGTGACGCCCTGAGGAGCTGAACGCTTTGTTTGCAAGCTACTGTCAGTCAGTGAGGCTTTCGTCGGTAGCGCTCTATGGCGGGTGCATGAGGTAGGCGTAGAGTCGCCACCTCCTCTCCGGCCTCCGTCTGCGGCGAGGGTCAGCCAGAGCAAAAACACAAATCTAACCCCTAGGCCAACAGGGTCATCATCATCAGCCCACATTAGTCCACTGCTGGACATAGGCCTCCCCTAAAGAGCGCCATAGCGCCCTGTCTTCAGCTTGACGCATCCAGCTGCTGCCCGCAACCTTTCGCAGATCGTCGCTCCATCTAGCAGAGGGCCATCCCACACTAACAGGGTCTGGTGTATGTATATTTGCATATGATTGCGTCATGCTTGTAAACAGGTGCCGTTACTGGGGGTCGGTTGGCTCGAGCGTTAGAAGGTTAATATTGATGACTAGAACTGGCTGTTGTTTGGCCCTTTGCGGCTATTGCGCGAGTTTGCTCTCACAAAACTGTCTTATCACGGCCGTGTACCTAAAAATGGAGATCTAAAAAGAGCAACTACAGAGATTCTTGCCGGTTCTTCTCTGTGAACTGCATTCCGAACCGGTGTGGTAGATGGTAAATTTTAAATTTCATTTTGTTGTTTGCCTTGTCAAAAGAGCTCTAATGAGCCAACTTGAATAAATGAGTTTAAAATTTTGTATGTACGAATATGTACAAGACTCTAGTTAATAAAACTCGATACGAATTAATACACAAGTTCAACTTTATCTGTGAGCTTGCCAGTAATTTAACGACTGCAATAAACATAGATAGTTTATTGCAACTGCAATGGGTTGAAACCGATTCGCCATTCGATCTACTTTTAAAAGAACTTTAAATAGTTTATGCCTTTTCAATGATAGCGAAATACGGTTTTTATAGAGTTGATCATCATCAAAACCAAGATCAAAAAGTTTTTAAATATTTCAAAATATTCGAATAAATTCTTGCGAATGCTTTCATATACTCATAACTATAATACAAAATTTAAAAAGAAAATATTAAAATAATTAGTCATTTTGTTTTAACCACAGGTTCGGAATTCTACAGAGAACAGCCGGCAAAAAACTGCATGGTTGCTCTTGTAAATAAAAAGGTTAATATGATGGTGCTACAAATAAGTCTGACAGATTCGTGAAAGCAATTACATCATCATTTCAGCCAAAGGATTTCCACAAAAGCTGGTCCTGAGCCCAGATTCCAGTGACCTTAACCAGTCCACTGTGTGTCGTTTTAATAATCCTTATTCCTAATCTCATTGGGAACGACACCGGTCTACTCAATGTTGTTTAACTACTAGTAATTTACATCATAATCATCATTTCAGCCAAAAGACGTCCACTGCTGGACATAGGCCTCCAGCAAGGATTTTTCCTCCCCAGCAGGCGTCAGGCCTGCACGCTATGTGCCTGCCCACTGCCACTTAAGTTTGGCAATCCTGTTTACAAACATGTAATTCACCAACACAAACGACACCCAGACACAAAACAAGTGCCTCTGGCTTAAATAAGAAACTGGTCCGACCCTGGAATCAAACCGGGGACCTGTGAACCAAAGGCGAGGACCAACAAGGCATCATATTGATCCTATACTTCAAATCCTGATGCTAATAACCTTAAAGCCTGTTAACATTCAAGAGGTGTCCAATTCTTGAACACCTGTTAATTATTAACGCGTAGGTACTCCTCATGGAACATTCAACAAGATGTTCAAGCGTAGAACATGTATCAACGTAGGCCGAAGATAAAGTCAAAGTTAAATGATTTATTTGTTATAGGACACAATGAATTCATCATCAATATCATTTCAGCCAAAAAAGCTATACATCTTCATTTTATCTCCACAACTTCGCGACTGTGGCCGATCTGCAAACTGAACCTAACTTGCAAAAACTGTTTAAAGAAAATTGTTATTTTCTCTGTTAATGGGTTTATGTTTATTTGACGTGTTATACTTTTTTCAAATTGTTTGCTGACCTCCTTCTTCGGGGAGGTTCTGTTTCGATCCCATAGTACCTACTGGTCTCGAAGACGCCTCGCTAGAATGCTCACTTTCTTTCTTTTCTACGTATCAGCTGAGTAAAAGAACATAAGTGATACCAAAACTAGACTAGCAGACAAGTTTACGAAGAATTTTGCCATTACAGAAATGTTGAACCATACAATGAATATTCTAGAAAGTTTTGGAGATGCCCCTTGAAAGGTTTCAATTTGAACTTCAATGCAATAGAACTCCTGCTCTGTGTACACACAGATCTGATCGTGGGGGCAGTTTACAAACATGTAATTCACGAACACAAATGACACCCAGACTCGGAGCAAGTGCCTCTGGTTTAGACAAAGACACTTGCCCGACCCCGGAATCGAACCCGGGCGGGACCCGTTGATTCAAAGGTGGCACATCCAAGCCCTAGACCAACGAGGCAGTCAATATATCTCAATAAATGGAACATAAACTTCAAATAAACAAAACCTAGTACATAATCTCTCCTCGGATTAAAATCGTTGTGATCAGATCATTTCACCAGAATAAGTAATAAAAACGTCAGTATTTTATTATAAACTTAATGCCTTACTCACTAATCTATCCATCACTACCACTGTGGTGTTGAGGCAACGCCGGACGCACGTCTCGACTGTGGCCAAACCTCATTATAATTTATAGGTGTCTCTTAACTCTGTACTGGGAATGCTAATCCAAGATAAAAGTTGAGCCGCTCGTCCTAGATATTGTCCCTTGTTCAACTGACTATTGGAATATACACTATTTGTAATGTGTCCATGTCCACCAGCCATTATTGTAAAAATGCACATTATTGTAAGAGCAACCATGGAGTTTCTTGCCGGGCCTTCTCTGTGGAGTGGCATTCCGAACCGGTGGAAAAAAATAAATGTTTTTTTTTTCTGTTATAATCTTTTTATATATATGAAAGCATTCGCAAGAATTTACTCGAATAAAAAACATTTTGATTTTGTAAAAATGGCTGGTCCCACCACACATTTCCCAGTATCCCGATAGATGGAGGAACAGTCTTAGGACAGTATCAAATGGTAATGGTAATTCATCAATATCATCATCATCATCATTTCAGCCAAAAGACGTCCACGGCTGGACACAGGTCTCCCCCAAGGATCTCCACAAAGACCGGTTCTGGGTACCCATTGCTTTCCGGTGACCTTAACCAGGTCGTCGTGGATGCCTACCAGCACTGCGCCTTCCGGAACGCGGTCGCCACTCGAGGACTTTTCTGCCCCATCGGGCGTCGGTCTTGCGAACTATGTGCCCTGCCCACTGCCACTTGATCAATATGTATGGTACAAATTTGAGAAACCTGAAGAGTGATGGGAAATGACATTGCTGTTGTAGTCCACGCAATATTTCAAACAAATAAAGGTACTTTAAAATAATTCGCGAAAAAAAATTGTCCAAGTAAAACGATTTAAATTCGTCTGCTTATAATCCATACCCAGCTGCACAATGCGCGCATTGCAACTTTTTTTTTCCTTTTTTTAGATACCTTCCTGGGCTTATGCCCAACACTTTTGCTGAAGATCATCGCATGATCAAATGCCTAGTTTACGATTCTATAAAGGACATACAGACAAACAAACATTTTTATATATAGAGTTGATATGACAGAGGGGCATTAAATTACATTACGTATACTATATGTGATTAGTATGAATTCGAAACGGAACAAAAAAAATAAACGTGATTTTTCATGGGGGGTGGAGGGGTAGTCTTAAACCTCACCAGGTATCACCAAGGGGGAGGGAGGGGTTAAAAAATGTTAAAAAAACATCACGTGATTAATGGACAGCCCCTAAGGTTAATAAACGATGCGTTAGGCATAAAAATCTGTTAGGAAAGATACATCATGTTCAAATGAGGCAAAAATTAAAAAAAAAAATTTGCGGCTAAACTATTGCTCCAATTTAATTGATTTTTGGTACAGAGGCTGGAAATGATACCTAGTATAGGCAGTTAAAAAAAATGCCCCTATGTCGTATCAACCCTGTATAAGAATAAGATATTGAATGATAGTTTTAATGGTACAGAACTATCTTTCTTCAAAATGTACCCATTTCGGATAAAACTCTATTAAACAACCTTGCCCTAACACTTTATAGTTGGATTGTACAGCAGAAAATGCAAAAGAAAAATATTATATGAATTGTAATCACTTACATAAATGTTAGATACATTTCATTTTACACAGAACGTTTTGGAAACAATCCTACGTAACGCCATTGCAATACACGTGTTAATCATGACAATCAGGATCCAGTCTCGTCTATAATTGTACACGCGTACACTTTGCGTTCATTCACGATAAAACATTATTTATGTTTTCTACTTTTTATTACATTTCGGCGTCGACTTCTTAATGACTTGACGCCTCTGACTACAAACTTATTTGTGCCTCCCACAAATTAAAAACTGGCACTATTTTAATAGTGGTAAGGTCGGAAATGTTTTGGGGGATAGGAAATAGATTTTCGGCCGTCTATGGTTAGCGTATTCTCTTCACGGTGAAGGAAGTAAGGTATAAAACGAACAGCAACGAATATAAAATCGGACAATAAAGTTTTGTAGGTAAAACTTATTTATTTACATTATAAATTTATTTTTACGCGTTGATTGGTAGTCATTTTCTGGATTTATGTCCTGTTTTATGGCTTTCTTTATGGTCTGTTTTTTTGGGACTATAAATAAGGAAATTTGGGCGAGCGACATTTCATTGGTTTGATTGGGTGGTTGATTGGAGTTGGTATCGCATTTGGTAACTGAAAGATTATTTTCATTAAACATTACGTTTGATGTGGGTAGAAGTTACGATAGCAATTTAGGGGAGCTACATCTGTTTCTTTAATTAAATTACCAACCGTGGAATACCTAATAAAAAACAATTTCGCATATATTTTGGTAATTCAGAAGATAATATGTGTGTGAAATTCATCAAACATATTACTACAACATAGTATAAAACAAAGTCGCTGTCCTCTGTCCGTCCCTATGTATGCTTAAATCTTTAAAACTACGCAACGGATTTTGAAGCGGTTTTTTTAATAGATAGAGTGATTCGAGAGTAAGGTTTATATGTATAACTAGCAACCCGCCCCGGCTTCGCCCGGGTGCAATTATTAACATCTAAAATTATGATTGTTTCCCTACAATATGATGCATGTATTATACACATAAACCTTCCTCTTGAATCACTCTATCAATTACAAAAAACTTCTTCAAAATCCGTTGCGTAGTTTTAAAGATTTAAGCATACATAGGGACGGACAGACGACAGCGACTTTGTTTTATACTATGTAGTGATACATGCACCCGTGCGAAGCCGGGCCGGGTCGCTAGTTATTAATAATATATGACATGCAAACTGCTTAGAACATTGGTTACATAAAACATATGTAATCTTTAAAAAACACTATGAGAGATGTTTCATACGAGTGTCGAAATATCGGCTTCCTAAACCGCACTACTGAAGTTTACAAGAGGAACTCGCATAGATAAGAAATCTTTGTCAGTAACCAATTAACCATTCATCCCGTACACCAGATATACAGATTTTTTTTATTTCTCAAAGATATGTATAGAAAGAGAAACAAGATATTCGTTCTAGACAGTTCTCAAATCAATCACATATAAACTATTACTTAATTGGAAAATATATTGAAAGGCAATTCCACGAAGGTTAATTTTCAAACTGTTATTGTAACTTTATTTTAGTAACGCTTCGTCCTTTCAAGTGAAGACAGTTATTCACATAAAACTGTAAGTGTTACTATTTGAGTAACGAATAAATTATCGATATAAATATTTTATCGCGCCCATACAGACGAGTATCGGTAAAAATCCGCACTAACACTTGGCACTTGTCCATCTGATGATTTTTGAGTGAAGTGTATTTATTTTTGTATTTCCTTGTGTAAATATATTAACATCAGCATCTCATTCAACTTATTGCTGTTTGGAGTCCGAGTTTGTAGACAACCTATTAGTCTACTGTGCTGTGCCACGCAGGTCAGACGGGTTGGCAGATGGTTTCATTCTCTGGCAGCATAATTGTCCCCACACAGATTTGAATTAAATCAGAATGATTTTTCACTATTACTCACTACATATTATAAAACCAAGTTGATGTTGTCTGTCCGTCCCTATGTATGCTTAAATCTTTAAAACTACGCAAAGGATTTTGAAGCGGTTTTTTTTTTAAGATAGAGTGACTTTGGAGGAAGGTTTATATGTATAATACATGCATAAAATTGTAGAGGAACACTGATAAATTTAGATGTTCATCATTGCACCCGTGCGAAGCCGGGGCGGTTCGCTAGTATAGAATAAATTATTACGAATGCTCTCAAATAGTCAGATAATAAAACACACACACACAAATATAAATCATTTAGCCTTAACACGGTTCGGAATGCCATTCCACATAGAAGACCCGGCAAGAAACTCCATGGTTGCTCTTTTAAATAAAAGGATTATTGTAAAAATGTGGTGGGACAAACAAACAAACGATAAGATTTTTTTTTATTTATTTAACTTGGTATATCCTGTATCAATTTAGAAACATGAAATTCACGAACACAAATGATACTCTGGCTGGAAGGTACTGGTTTACATAAAGACACATGCCTGACCCCGGAATCTAACCACTGATCCACAAGCACATTTTATTTCGACTGGATTTTTACTAATCCTTAGCTTGCAGCTCATTTAGTTACGATAGAAATGTTGTATATATTTTACGCCTCCACATTTCCTTAGTTTGTTTACGTCGCACAGTTTTAAACACGATTTGTGTATTTTATGGCGGCGCTCTCACAACTGCTGTCCAAATTTGTCATGCTGCCCATCTAGCATTGTTGTTTCTGATTAACATTTCACTCACAGCTGTGACGGTTTACTGTGATGCGTCAAATATTTTCGAATAGCACATTTGTTACGATTGTCATTCTAACTGGTGTTGCGTTATGCAGTGCTGGACAACTCAGCCCATAGACGCCATCCATGCCCTCAACTGAGGCATGGACGGTAATGAGGCTATTGTGTGAGAAGTTTTCCTTCTCTAATGGCTAGGTTATCGAAAGAAGAAGAAGAAAGAAAACACATTTATTCAGCAGAATACATACAAGAAGTGCAAGATACAGGATCATACAGGACAGTAATATTAATTTTAAAACAAAAATAGACGTGAAGATTACAATAGCAAAAAATTATAATAATTGTAGCGAACATAAGCTAATTTCCATTATTATCGGAAAATCATCGGACTTGCCGATACCTTTTATCGGCTCTTACCACACCCTTAGATAGAATGGGGTTATGTTAAAAGTTGTATAGTAACCTTCTCCGTATGGTGACGGATTTAGAAGTCACCACCCCATTCCATAGTGAGGGTGTCGTAAGAGTTGACAATAGGAATAGGAATAGGGCCGAAAACTTAGCCACAAGAGAAGGAAAACTAGATACAAAACTCTATGCAAACTCGTCTGGCCACTGTAGCATAGTAGGCTAATAGTTACCCTCCATTCCATGTAATTGGAAGAGGCCCAGCTCAGCAGTGTGTGAGGTTCGATTCCGGGGCCGGGCAAGTCTTTGTGTAAACCAGAGGCACTTGCTGGGTGTCTTTTGTAACCACGAATGTGAAGTTTGTAAACTGCCCCGCGATAAAGGTTACCTGGGCAGGGTTACGTTTTCTTTTTTAAAAACATTAGTAAAGAAAACAAGTTTTCCGGCGACCTTAACCAGGTCATCCACCGCGAGTCGCCAATCGAGGACTTTTCTGGCAATCGTGTGTCGGTTCTGCAAGCTATGTGCTCTGCCCACTGCCACTTAAGTTTGGCAATCCTTTGGCCTATTTGATGATCTTTTTTATTAAGTTATCACCTCAAAATTTCGTGGTACATTTATAAATAGCGTCCGTCCACTGCCTTCTTCGTTCGTTTCAGCCCATAAATGACCCACTACTCAGTCGGGCCTCCCCCGTATTCATGGAGGGTAATTAGCCTACTGTGCCACGCTGGCAAGACGGGTTGGCACAGGGTTTGTATCAAGTCTTCTAGCTGCAGCTATTAGAAATCGTCTATTTAGAATTACAAGCACAAAAATTGCACAATAGTCAATGATTTTATTGACAATAGTCCTTTATACGCACACTGCATTAAATCTAGTGGTAATTCAGTGCCATCCCACTAAATTAGACGGGCAAAACACATCTTACATTACAATTAAGTCATTACATTGCAAGTTTGGTAATAAATTCAACAAAACAAGCGAATTTATGAATGGGACACCAAAATCGATGGTTGAATCCGAAATCGATTCGCATACCGAGACGACAGATATGCGAGTATGTACATGTATACTAAATTAGTTCTAGCTAGCCCGTCCTTGCGAAGCAGGGACGGGCTAGCTAGAACTAATACCCCTTTAAATAAACAACCCCTTTAAATATTAAATGTGCATTAGATTTGTACCAAAATAATGTTAGATGTGACTAGGACATTATGTGTGATCGGTGTGGTGGCGTATTTATAACACATAATGTCACCAACCCACACCATCCTAGGGGTGTCGTAAGAGGGATTCATCATCATCATCATCATCATTTCAGCCAAAAGACGTCCACTGCTGGACTTATAACACTACACGATTAAAGGAACACTACACGCAAACTACCGCAATAGAACGAAAACAGCCCATATATGAGTCTGGCTTGCTCCAGTTACATGGAGGGTAATCGGCCTAGTGTGCCACGCTGGCCAGACGGGTTGGCACAGGGTTTCGTATCAAGTTTACGGCACCCTCAGGATGAAATGGGATGGTGACACTATGTATTCTAAATCCGACACTACACGTTGTTTCAACCGCATAGAACAAATTGCTTTGAGTCAAGCGCACGGCTTGTGGTCAGAGTTTTTGTTGGGTTGCTAAGCAACCGTGAAAACGTGACCACGCGTGGCTCAGTTGACTATAGCTCGTGGTTAGGAAGACTTAGTTCTATTACAGATTAATAAAATGTCTATCACTTAAACACATATTATGTATACAGGGTGAAACAAATTCCTGTAGCCATCAAGAGCGTAGACATTGAGAGGAACAGTGTTGTGTATAAATAAATTATTTTAATACAAAGCAACAATTGTTTTAATTTATTTAAGTAGTATTATGATCGAAAACTTTCTAAAATGCTATATAATGCTTCTTCGGTTCTAAGTGCTTCTTCAAGTTATTAGAAAAAGAGTTGCTTAATTCTGCCTGAAATTTGCACAGTATTTTAATAATCAGTACTATCAAATTGTTTACCGGGTTTTTTTACTACAAGGTGGATCAGAACTTCAAAGCTGTAAACTTTTTATTTAAAAGAGCAACCGTGAACTTTCTAGGCGGTTTTTATTGCCTTTTTTTTCTTGATTAGAATAGTCTAACAAAGCTACGTTTGTAATTCGGAAATAAATCATATCGCCCCTAGGATAGAATAAAATGACGGACATTTTAAAGAAATTTGTGGCTATTTACACAGCTTACCGTACAATAGGTATGTAAATGGTTGTAAAATTACAATACGAGAGTTTCGGTCCGTTTTTATCTTGTTTCTTAGAAACGAATATCAATGCTGCGCAGACGCATGCCGGAGATGCCAGCCTCTAGCTTATTAAGGGGATGACATACAAAAACGCTATAATAAGTATTGATCCATGAATCCAAATATCACGGATGATTTGCATCGAACGGAAGGAATCACATCGAAACAGATTTAAATAGTTAAATTCTAAAACTTGTACAGAATATATACTGTCACCACCCCATTCCATCCTGAGGGATACGTAAGAGCCGACAAAAGGAAACTACAAGGCCGAAAACCTAGCCGCAAGAGAAAACTAGAAACGAAACAATGTGCCAACCCGTCTGGCCAGTGTAGCGAAGAAGTCTGATTACCCTTCATGTGACGGGAGGAGGCCCGACTCAGCATCGACTGCCTTTTAAGTCTAGGGGTTGGATGCGCCGCCTTTTGATCGCGGGGTCCCGGGTCCGATTACGGTGCCGGGCAACTGGCTTTGTTTAAACCAGAGGCACTTGCTCCGAATCTGGGTGTCATTTGTATTAGTAAAATTCATGTTTGTAAAATACCCCCGCGATACTGACTATACCTAGTGCAGGGGTCTCATTTATTTAATAACTAGTGACCCACCTCGGCTTCGCACGGGTGCAATGATTAACCTCTAAATTTATCATAGTTTCTCTACAATATTATGGATGTATTATACATATAAACCTTCTTCTTGAGTCACTCTATCTATTAAAAGAAACCGCTTCAAAATCCGTTGCTTAGTTTTAAAGATTTAAGCATACATAGGGACGGACAGACGACAGTGACTTTGTTTTATACTATGTAGTGATAAAAAAATGGGCCGAGGGCTTAAAATTTGTCATCATTTCAGCCCATAAATGACCCACTACTGAGTCGGGCCTACTCCAACTACATGGAGGGTAATTAGCCTACTGTGCCACGCTGGCAAGACGGGTGGGCTGGCCCAGTGCTTTTTTCAAGTTTTCCTTCTTTTGCGGCTAGGTGATCTGCTTCTTGCGTTCCTTTAGTCGCCTCTTACGACACCCTCAGGATGGGTTGGTGACATTTTGTATTCTAAATCTGTCACCACACGGACTTAAAATTTGTATTCTCCTTAAATAAATCTAACTTCAACTTGTAAACGCACGGGCCGATCATTTATTATTGGATTATAACACGACTTTATACTTCAATAGACGCAGTATGGCGGCAGTTCTCATGGACGAAACTTTAAAGAGTTTTCTTCTGTTATTAGTGAAAACATTTCGTGTGGTGACGGAATTATCAGATGCAATATACTATTAACATCCTGAGGGTGTCGTAAGAGGCAACTACGACACCCTCAGGACAACTTGATACAGACGCTGTGTTAACCCGTGGTACAGTAAGCTAATTTCCCTCTATGAATTTGGAGGAGGCCTGTCTCTGTATCAGGGTCCATGGAGCGTATTAAGCTTACTGTACCCCGCTGTCCAGACTGATTGGCAGTATCAAGTTTTCCTTCTCTTGCAACTAGGTTTTTGGCTTTGTCGGCACCCTCCAGATGGAATGGTGTGGTGAAATTTCGTACTCGTATTCTAAATCAGTCACCAAAACCAAAATTGTGAATTTTCTTGGTGAAATCGTTTAAAAATAAGACATCCCTACTGCTACTACTTTCCAGCCCATAAATGACCCACTGCTGAGTCGGACCTCCTCCCATCACAGGGAGGGTCATTAGCCTACTCTGCCACGCTGGCCAGACAGGGTTACGTTTCAAGTTTTCCTTCTCTTGCGGCTAGGTTTGTCCGCACCCTCAGGATGGAATGGGGTGGTGACACTATGTATTCTAAATCCGTTACCACAAGGAATGCATACATCTATACCCAGGTTTAAAATATGGGAAAATTACAATAGCTCCTAAAATGGGTACTTACAAATTACTTAGCTTGTTAACTTTAACTTGACTGGACTGGTAGCTCTGGTTAGCGCAGTAAGTGACCGTAAGAAATTCACAATTTGTAACGAACAAAAGTAAACAAACCGACATTCATCACTTATTGTGTATTGTTATAGAAATAATAACAAAGTATCCAGTGAATTTCACTTAGGCTTGCTCCAATATTACACTTTTATTTTAGGTTTCACAAGGGCTGAGACCGTAATCGCTTTTAAACCTTCCTGAATACTACTCAACCCACATATGACCCACTGCTGAGTCGGGCCTCCTCCAGTTACATGGCGGGTAATAAGCCTACTGTGCCACGCTGGCCAGACGAGTTAGCACAGGGTTTCATATCAGTCACGGAGCATGCTCCCGTAATGGGAGTGAATCCCGTGGCCCGGGTTTGGGCAGTCAAGGATCGCCGTCGGTTTTAGTGGGTAGGCCGGGGCGCAATTCACCATCTCTACGCCCCACGGAGTCGGAATCCCACATACCCCGGTCAGTCCCCAATGGCCGGGTATCCATGAGGATAACCGACGTAAAAAAAAAAACAAAAAAAAGGGTTTCATATCAAGTTTTTCTTCTCTTGCGGCTACGTTTTCAGCCTTGTCATTTTCTTTTGTCAGCTGTTGTAACACCCCCAGCATGGAATGGGGTGGTGACACTATGTATTCTAAATCCGTGACCACACGTATGATGTGCTATACTGTCTTTACAAATCAAGCAAAATATTTTAAGGCAGCAACCCTAAAGTTAAGTCCGAACATTACATTGTACCTTTAGCTGAACCATACACAAGTCACGCGCCTGCGTTTTAAGTGCATTGTTTACAAAATTAAAACTTACATTACAAAGGTATTGATGCTTTTTTGTTAACCCTACAAAGTGCAATATTGCACTTGGGTTTTCGCTTCGGTGAAGAACATCTGACAGCCTGATAAAAGTTTAAATGGACCACTAACTATTACATCTTTAAAGCTATTGGCAAGCATCCCAGCGGTGAAAAATTTAGAATACAGGGTGTCGCGGGTTCGATTCCCGCGCGGTAGAAATATTTGTACGACCTACAAGTATTTGTTTCGGGTCTGGGTGTTTTCTATCTATAATATGTATGTATTTACAAAACAATAATGTATATAAGTAGTTTATCATCCATCTCGTTACCATAACACAAGCATTAAGTTGCTTAGCTTGGGACGAGATGGCGTTATGTGAAATGTCCAAGGATATTTATTTATTATAGTAAACAACTTTCCCAAAGAAACATGGGTCGAAAGTAAAAAAATATTCTGACCTTCCATACGAAATCGACCACGTGATCGAGCAGTTATCTGTGGGAGGGTCGAATTTTTTTTTCCACTTGTCGACCCCTGTTTCTTTGGGAAAGTTGTTTACTTTCATGGACCTGAACCACCTATTTAAATTTGGCGGGTGGCCCAAAAATCACCCTGTAGAGTCACCACCCTTTTCCATCCTAAGGATGTCGTAAGAGACGACAAAAGGACATGACAAGGCCGATAACCTAGCAACAAGTTAAGGAAAACTTGATAAAAAAAACCCTATGCCAATCCTTCTGCCCAATGTGGGACAGTTGGCTTATTGTGTTCCATGTAACTGGAGGAGGCCCGACTTAACAGTGGGTCAATTATAGGCTGGGTAATAGTACAATCAGGTATAATCAAGAACCATTAGTATGAAGAATAACTAACGTAAAACCTATTAGCCATTTCAAACAGAACTCCGTTAATAACCTCTTCTTCTTTTCAGCCTGTAAAAGGCGGCTTGCTGTAACGAACCACTGCCCACTGCTGTAACAGTTACAACAGTGGGTATTCTATGGGTATAGATACGGAACCCCCTTTTTTTCTTTTTTTTTTATAGTGGTGGAAACCTTTTATACGTCCCCAGCCCAGGGACGGGGCTGGGGTACTTGGGAAACTTCGTAATCGATCCATTCGAGATACGAAACCCCTGCACTAGGTATAACCTATATCGCGGGGGTTGTTTACAAACATGAAATTCACGACCACAAATGACACCCAGACTCGGAGCAAGTGCCTTTGGTTTACTCAAAGACACTTAGCCGACCCCGGAATCGAACCGAGAACCGTTGATCCAAAGGCAGCACATCCAGCCACTAGACCAACAAGCCAGTGCTTTATTAATTACATTTTGCTTACGATTCTGCTCGCACTTGGTAATACATGAAGTCCTTAATTAATGTTAAAATAAATTAAGCAGGTGTTATCCAATTATAGTAGAAAAGTTAACGACTACGATAGTTTACTACAATGTTAAGTTTAAGTAAAGTTTAAGTTTAAAAAAATAGTTACGGTCACGGTACTACGACACATGTTACTGCTTAGTTATAACTTGAAAACTTAAATATTAATGTCAAACTACGTCATACATATCACAATTCCTTTATCAAGTTTATGCCAAAGACTTTGCTTTGACTGCCTCGTTGGTCTAGTGATTAGATGTGCCGCCTTTGGATCAACGGGTCCCGGGTTCGATTCCCGGGTCGGGCAAGTGTCTTTGTCTAAACCAGAGGCACTGGCTCGGAGTCTGGGTGTCATTTCTATCTATAATATGTATGTATTTACAAAAAAAAATATATAAGTAGTTTATCATCCATCTCGTTACCATAACACAAGCATTAAGTTGCTTAGCTTGGGACGAGATGGCGTTGTGTGAAATGTCCAAGGATATTTATTTATTTATTATTTACTAGCGACCCGACCCGGCTTCGCACGGGTGCAATTAAATAGTCCATAAAGGATTTTACCCCGGGCAAAAAAAAAGTTATTATCAGCCGTAATTTCCTTTTGTCGGCTCTTACGACGAAGACACCTTCAGGATAGAATAGGATGGTGAATATGTAGTCCAAACGTTCAGGGCTCCTCACAAAAAATACTTTTAATAGATTTACCAACGGTTCGAAACGGTGTACAGGGAATGCTGGCAATAAACTCTTCATTAGCAATCACTAGCGACCAGCCCCGGCTTCGCACGGGTGCTATGATGAACCTCTAAATTTATCAGAGTTTCTCTACAATAGTATGATTTTATTATACATATAAACCTTCCTCTTGAAACCCTCTGTCTATTAAAAAAACCGTTCTAAATTCCGTTGCGTAGTTTTAAAGATTAAAGCATACATATGGACGGACAGACGACAGCGACTTTGTTTTATTTATACTACTACTATGTAGTAATAGTGATGATTTGCCAACAGTTCGAAACGGTGTACAGAGAATTACTGACAAGAAACTCCGTATGCGCTCGTCAATATCAATCAAGAAACATCTATACTCTATACAAATAAATAAAATTGGAGTGTCTGTTTGTAATAATAAAATAACCACTTTTTACTAAATCCACACATTTTTATTACAATAAAGCGAAAAAACGTTTTTTTTTAATTTTTGTCTGTCTGTCTGTTTGTTCCGGCTAATCTTTGGAACGGCTTGACCGATTTAAACGGGACTTTCAATGATAGGTAGCTAATTATATAAGGAGTAACTTAGGCTACTTTTTGTAGAATAGCTTTGCCCCGCGGCGTCACCCGGGCTACGACAATAAGTAAGCGCGGGTGAAACCGCGGGGCGCAGATAGTCCCTAATAAAAAAGAACAGTGTGTTTGTTCTTTTTTTATCATAAAACTGTTAAGCAGGTGTGTACAAATTGTTATAGTGTTATAAATTTTCCACGATGAGCACGTTTCTGTATCCATCATATAAATTATAAAGCGTACATAAATTACAGTTGATGGCTCTTTGGTAATGTAAATTTCAAAAGGGCGTGTTCAAAAAATTACTGTCAATGATAATAATTAATGCAAGACACTAAATACATTGCTATTCTTGGCGAATTTTAAACCTTTCATACTCTTTAAACTAGCACGGATCTATCCGTGTGGTGACGGATTTAAAATACATAGTGTCATCACTCCATTTCGTCCTCTAATTCTTTTATCCTTGCCGTTCACTGGCTGAGTTTTGTTGGAATACTGGTGATTCTAAAACTTGTTTTATAAAAATCGGTAAAGTCGTTGAAAGCTCATTTAGCTATTTTCCAATTGTATCACAGGTACTTAAAAATATCCAATGTTCGTTATCGTCGTTTCAGCCCATAAATTTGCCACTGCTGAGTGAGGCCTCCTCCAAATTCATGGGAGGGAATTAGCCTACTGTGCCACGCTGGCAAGACGGGTTGGCACAGGGTTTGTATCAAGCTTTCCTTCTCTTTCGGCTAGGTGATCTGCCTCTTGCGTTCTTTTAGTCGCCTCTTACGACACCCTCAAGACGGCATGGGTTGGTGACATTGTGTATTCTAAATCCGTCACGACACGGACAGTTCATTATACACACGAACAGACATGTTCGTTATTCTTAATTTAAAATTCAAAGCTTATGGTTGACTATAATTTCTAGGCTAGGCCGAAAACTTAACCTAAACTTGATACGAAGACCTGAACCAAGCCGTCTGCAGCAGCGTCACACAGTAGGCTTATTACCCTAGTCACGTGCCCCTCCGGGGCACTCCGGGGCGTCAGAGTAGACTGCGTTTACGCGAACCTGTGGCGCCCCAAGCGCGCCGGGTGAGGGTATACCGCTGGGGTTTTAGTGGGTAGACGACTCTTGGGTAGACGACCCTTGTCGGAGTCCCACATAATCACCGACCTCTCCCCCGAGGGGCGGTGGTATGCATAAAGAATTACCCCAGCGTCAACAAAAAAAAGATAAAATGGCTCCCCCCCCCCTTCCTTGTAATTCGAGGAGGTCGAACTCAGCAGTGTCATGTGTGGGGTAAGTTGTAGTAGTACTTATTTCTTCCCCGTGACGTTTGGTGCCATGCCACGTGTACCGGGCATGACATCACGCAGCAACCAAGCTCCAGAGGAGGGTGCTCCATAAGGAGCAAAGGCCAGATAGGGGGTTGGACTGTCGTTCCCCCAGCGCACGCTGCCCCCGTGGAGAGACAGTCAGGACCCACGGGGCAGCAGCGCGAGACGGTACACCCCAGGAATGTTTAGTGGGTGGTGGTTCGATTCCGGGGTCGGGCAAGTGTCTTTGTCTAAACCAGAGGCACTGGCTCGGAGTCTGGGTGTCATTTCTATCTATAATATGTATGTATTTACAAAAAAAATATATATTTAAGTAGTTTATCATCCATCTCGTTACCATAACACAAGCATTAAGTTGCTTAGCTTGGGACGAGATGGCGTTGTGTGAAATGTCCAAGGATATTTATTTATTTATTATTTATTTATGCCTCTTCGGAGGAGATTCCCACACGCCCCCCGCTGGCCAAACCCAGGCCGACGGGGATAGTCCATAAAAGATTTTACCCCGGGCAAAAAAAAAAAAAAAATGTTATTTCTTGTATACACCTTAACAAGAAATTACTGTCAACGATAAATTAACGCAAGACACAAAATATTTTGCTATTTCCAGCTCATTTTACACATTTCATACTTTTTGTGTTAACATCTGTTTACTAACAAGGTAGTAATTTAGTTTGGGGGATAATTAAGGGCATAATTAAAGACTGGTAACTTCTCGGTCATTGTGACAGAAAAAAGGAAATACAAGACCTTACTTGTATTTCTTTTTAGTTAACATGTCCTATAGTCTGTTCGCAGCCATATGTACCATAATATGTTTTCTATTTAGTAAGTGATCTCAGAAGATTAGGCTAACTATTTTTCCGTTGGAAATGGTACCTGGGTAATACGACTCCGAGGCGCGAAAACATCGTAATTAGCGACCTTCCTGCTAAAACCGTCGGCGTTCCTCGACTGCCCGCTTTAAAGACAATAAGGAGACCTACCAGTTAATCCTGAACTATCTCCGTCTGCTCTCGCTTTGTGGTAGGATCTAATGGTCCTCCCGGCTAGCTAACACCTTCACATCTAAGTTCTGTCGTGTGTAAGTGAGAGCCTGTGAATTGCCTGCTCCATCTTAGACCCTGGCGTTGCTTTCCATTACGCAAGCCTCATAAATCATAAAAAGACCAGCTGTCACTTTTCTCACTACTGACCAGGTGCCATAGACGGTGGAATACCAGCCGATGGCTTTACGCGACCTCCGGGGTACGGAGGAAGCCAGTGGTCTGCACAGTCCACAAGGCCACCTGATCCAGTATCAATTGACGATCAAAATATGTTTGTTTATATGTAAAACTTACCAATTAACCACCTGCCAATGACTGTACCTGTAATTAAGATATTAAAAATTAATATTTGTGATAACCATATTACTTATGGCACATTATTACCACACAAAAATTGTATATTCGTTAATTATACGCATAATTTAGTTATTAATTAAAAAGCCACACTGAATTAACAACCGCACAAAAACTTGTTCGAAATACAAAATTATTCACTTGTTTTGTATTTCGAATATTTACGTCACTTTTTAATTTAATGCCACAGCAACGGTTCCAATTAAGTGACACGTTTTTGCGTTTAATTAATTTATTCGTCCTAAAAGTTTTTGTGGTTGACTGTACATAGTCAGTGGTTTCACCTGTCAACGCTTAAGGGCTGCACTTTTGAGATCGACTTTATGCAGATGTAATCATCTTAGTCCGTAAATGGCCAATTGCTCGAACTGGCTGCCCCTAACTTTTTAAAGGGGAAATAAGCCTGCAGTGCCACATTTTGGGGAGACGCGTTGACACAGGGTTTCCGTAACATTTTCTGTATTAAGAAAAGACCCACTGCTGAGTCGGACCTCTTCCAATTACACAGACGTGCCAGGCTAGCCACACGGGTTGGCACAGGGTATCGTGTCAAATTTTCCTTCTATTGCGGCTAGTGTTTCAGCTTTACTTAAATGGGTTGGATGAAACTAGCACTGCTACTGAATGCTGCTGCTACAGAGATAAGCCGAACGGATCTGCACTTAATAGAGGGACATGCCCCAGGAATCTCTAATCAGTGGCCGTTCATCTTCTGTACTTTCCAGTCAAACATAAATGTAGCCATTTTTTCGTTGGAAACCCGGCCGTTGGAGACGAATGGGGGGGGCTCGGAACCCACTAACACCAACGGCGTTCCTCGACTGCTCGCTTCAGGGTCACGGGTAGCGCACTCTAATAGGGGAACATGCTCCCCGACCTTGGGGAAAAGATATAACTAGCAACCAAGGTTATAATATTCATGATATATATAGCGTCTACTTACTAGAAAATTAACATGATATCGCTATTATCATCGAAACTATTGTCCCCAAAATCGAAAACGATTTTTTATCGATACCTGCGCTTGTGCACCGGTAATCGAATAAAAAAGCTCTCGCGCACACTCATCAACATGGCCCTCTCGATTATTCATGCGCTACGCTGTCACTCGAACATCGTGGAATGATACAGAGCTGTTAATCTTAGTACTTTATACTTATTCTTTTTTTAATAATCATATTTTTGGGCATGGTTTTAAGGAGCATTAAAATTCAAGCTTTAAAGGCTATTATTTCATATCACAGATGACGTTAAGAATCAATTTAAATAACAGAATGAACTACTTATATCAAAGATATGTTTCCGCACGTAATTTGCTACGGAGATAACCACTGAACAGGTTAGGGCAAAGCATTTCTTTTCAGATATCAACTGATTCATTTTGTTGACATTTCAATGTAACAATTGCAGTGAATCAACAAATGTTCTTTATTCAACTTTATGAATTAAATCATATCATTTCCTAGAGTTTCACGATGTGATAATCGAATTGCATACGACATTGAAATTAAACACTTTTTTTAAATTAAACGTATTTATCGCGTTTGTATTTTACATTATTTAATTCCCGACGTTTGGAATGGTTTGTGACAGTTGTCTTTAAAAGTACAAAAACAGTTGAATGTTCCATCTATAAATTGTTTAATTGATAACCCTATACAAATTTAAAGTATTTAATAATAGTGTCCTGGTAACTCCTATTCATTAAGTTAAGATTAAAATAAATAAAAAATTGTGTATGGTCAGCTCTATAAGGGTATCGCGGTAATCGAGTGACGGGTGATAGAGTTGGCTCAGATAATGACATTTGCGGTAAAAACGCGGACAAGCAGCTATTTATCATCCAACGGACTCACTAATTATCCGCACTCAGTAAGAGGCTCAGCGAGAGATAGGGATGTGTATCGGTTCTTTTTCTTCTCTGTAATGCGGTTTTTGTAGGATTAGTCCGTGTGTACGGTGTTTGAATACATTGTATTTCCATCCAGAGGGTGTCATAAGAGCCGCCATAGCTAACCGCAAAAGAAGCAAATCTTGACAGCCAACCAGTCAAGCCAGCGTGGCGTAATAGGCTAATTACCCTCCCTGTAAATGGAGGAGGTCCAACTCAGCAATGGGTTACCTATGGGCTGTATGGTAATAGTAGATGTTAGATTTTATCACTAAAATAATTCGTGCACGTATCGTTGACAGTGTGTAAATACTATTTGATTACCTTTAAAACAAATCTCACGCTGTCAAATGCCAAAGCTATATTAAACCAACTATAAAAGCAAAACCGCAAACAATCCATCAAATCGCAACACGAAACTTGATACATTTTTAATCGGTACCATTAATCACGGCCCATTACTATTAGCGTGCGCAATTAAAACGATTTTTTTAATCAATCCAAATATCGATTAACCCCGATACCAAATCGATTTGAAGACGGGTTGGGTCAAACAGGCCCTCTATATCACGGTGACATGGCCGCGAATGCATGCGATATATCTTGCTTGGGTTAATTAAGTGCCAACACAATGCTTTATAAGTGTTTAAGGATGCGTGCGAAGAGTAATTGCGTTTGGTCTTGGGGATAGGTGACAGCGGGCTACCTTAACTAACTGCTAGACAAAATTACACCATCGTACACTAGTATGATGGTGTAATTTTGTCTAGCAGTTAGTTAAGGTAGTAGTAGACTACTACTACTCGGCCCATAAAAGACCCACTGCTAAGGCGGGCCTCCTCTTATCTCAGGGAGGGTAATTAGCCTAATGTACCGCGCCGGCCAGACAAGTTGTCCTTCTCTTGCGGTTAGGATTTCGGCCTTGATATATCCTTTTGTCGGCTCTTACGACACCCTCAGGATGGAATGGGGTATTGACACTGTGTGTTCTAAATCCGTCACCACACGGAACAATTACGCCACAATTTAGTTATTACTAGCGACCCGCCCCGGCTTCGCACGGGTGCAATATTGACATATAAACCTTCCTCTTTAATCACTCTATCTACTAAAAAAAACCGCTTCAAAATCCGTTGCGAGGTTTCAAAGATTTAAGCATACATAGGGACGGACAGGCGACAGCGACTTTGTTTTATAATATGTAGTGATAGTGATTAGCTACAAGACTGTAACGTTTTTTTTTAATGACAAATATTTATTTAATAAAACATTACAACACCTATCCATAGAGCAAATGTCCGTATGATGATGGATTCAGAATACACAATGTCACCAACCCACACTATCCTCAGGGTGTCGTAAGAGTAGACTAAAGTAACGCAAAAGGCAGACCACCTAGAATAGAAGAATAGGCTTGTACTCCAATAAAAAATAAAACGTTGCATCAAACGAATTTAAAAATAAATGTACAATTGATCTTACCAGGCAACCTTTATACAAACCCTGTATTAATCCGTCTTGCTAGCAACAATAGCCTAAATGCTCCTAGTATTTGGACGAGGAGAGTTTTGTGATCAATGCAGTTAACGCTTATAACTTGCACTGCATTCGCGTTAATACATAACCGATTAAGATCGTAACAGGAACTCGATACCCGCTTATCATCGATCTAGCTGTAACATCACGCCTAGGACACTTAGTACTTGACACATAACAGGTCTTAGTAACGGCCAAAGTCTATCATGTAAACTAATTGTATGTACAACACTTAAAATACAATTTCTTTAGAGCAATCTATACAAATAAATAAAATTGGAGTGTCTGTTTGTAATGTTAAAATAACAGCGCTTAAGTGCGTTTGGATGTATACACGGTATTGATACCAAAACAACATTTTTATCTGTCTGTATGTTTCGGCTAATCTCTGAAGTGGCTGGATCGATTTTGACAACACTTTCACTCGCAAATAGCTGATTCGACAAACGACAGCCTTTGATACATTTATACACGTATAAATCGATGTACATCTAAGGGCGAATTATTAATCAAATCGTTCATTCAAAAGTGTTTTTTGTTTAAAGCAATTATGCTATGGACAAAGGTCAATTTTTCTAAACACCCCCGCGATACTTATGGTTATAAGTAAATCAGTGGTTTCGTATTATTTAAATTTACATACAAATAAGTAGAGTATCTTTTATAAGTAACTAGCGACCAGCCCAGCCGCACGGGTGCAATTATGCATGAATTACACTTATAAACCTTCCTCTCAAATCACTCTATCTATTAAAAAAAACCGCTTCAAATTCCATTGCGTAGTTTTAAAGATTTAAGCATACATAGGGAGGGATAGACCACAGCGACTTTGTTTTATACTATGTAGTGATATGTTAGATTTTAGTAATAGCTCATTGACACAACCCAGCATAAAATTTAATCAGATAATAGAAACAAAGTTATTGTCAAAAAAATTTAATATAAACTTAATTTTTAGTAACATTATGTGTGCGTGTTCATTACAATAGTTTCGTATCGTTCGTCGTCAGTACCCTCACTCACACACTGATAGATTATCGGCTTTAACGTTATAAACCTATTTATGTAAGACTGCCACGCCAAGCATTATACTACTCGTATAAACTGTATCTTATTTTCTCGCAAGAAAAACCAATATCACGTAGATGCAACACGTCTGACAAGGTGAAAATGGCGGGAAACCACTGTCGATAATATCGATATCGAATAACGACGCGATCCTGCCACACGTGGCGTCCGATTATTATCGACAGAATCGATTGCATCAATGACGTGTCTGAGAATTCCTAATTTGAAATTGACATTCCGTTTACGTTTGAGTTTTTATAACAACGGCCTAAATAAAAACGTTTCGATTGTCAGTAAGAATTATGATGTACCTTTTTTATTATTTAGGTACGTAATGAGGAATACGAAATATTAAACCGGTAATTTTTTTATCGGTATTTAATAGTTAGGAATTACTACTACTACCCGCTGTTGAGTCGGGCCTCCTCCGGTTACATGGAGGGTATTTAGCCTATAATGGGCTGCGATGGTGGATAACAATATATCACGATAACATAACCGCAATCTCAATTTAGACCCATTATTTACCAAAAGTTACGTACACATTTTTATCGAAAGTTTGAAAACATTCTGCCCATACATAGTGCAATTTTATGTGTCAAAATATTGTCAATCAATTTTCTGACAATATATTTTTTACCGGTTCGTATAGAATACTATTTCTGCCATATCACATTCACAATCATTGCTCATATTTTTTATCACACTCAAACCTTTACAACCATCTAACAAGAAACACAATAATAGCCGTATGATTAAAAGAAAGACTGACAATCAAGCTTAATCAAGCTATTGGGTTTCAAAAACCACATCTAACAGCCGTCAAATGGGATAGTGATGTGCAACTACGATATCGATAAAATTTATTGAGTTTATTTTTAGCGAGTCGGAAAATATTTTTATCGATAAATTGCAAGTCGCGTCGGCCACACCGAGAGATCGTGTGCACGCGCATGCCAGCGATTATTAAGTAGTGTACGTTTCAATTGGCCGACGTGTGCTTGGTATATTTATTGCACCTTTTCAATGGGCGAATAGAGATAAACACCGCATTCTGCGCAGATTAATGTTGTTTTGTGGACTAAGAAAAGGATACGGGCTAGTCGTTATTTATACTTTTATCTGCGGTAAAAATCTGTTCGAGAAATATTGTATGTACCTCTGATTAATTACGAGCGTCGCGAAGTTTTCAATTACAGTGATGATAATTGAATTCAATTTATTATGTTGTTAAGTTTTGCTACCATGTAGTTAAATGCGCTGATGGTCTAGGGGTTGGGTTAACATGAAATCACTCCCCCTCGACCGTGATACCACCTTATTGTGGGGAGGGGGCTTGCGTGCCTTTAGGATCCGTTGGGGCCATACCAGCTTAGGGTCACCCATGCCGGGCGGGCCCACGGGGAGAGGCCAGACGAAGAGCGGCACAAGGAGTCATGGTGGTTTTTGGCTCTGGGGACTCCTCCGTCCTCAGAGTTGCCTCGGAAGCCTTAACCTGTCGCGACACACGGCGTGGCCAGGCAGGCGGGCCACGGCTGCCACCACAACCACATAGATCGGGCGCCAGTTGGCGTTTAGCGGCCGGGTATCCATGAAGATTTCCAACGTAAATGAAATCACTATTTTAGCACTAGAGTTATAAAATTTTAATCACACTAGCAAACATTTCGACATATAATGCTAGCCTTGAGTTTATTTCACTCAGAAAGCAATTTAGATTTACTCAAAAGCAACTAAAACAAATATCTCAAACATAAAATACGAAATTATTTTCAATCTCCATTTTGTTAACTGCTGTTGACGATAACATATTTATACGTTCCGAGAAACAAAAATAAATAACTCCGGCTCTCAAACGACACACCTAATTAAAAGCGCAAACATGAAAAAGATGCATCATATAATGCGTTAAAACAGTAATTATTATTTGTTGAACTTAATTAATTGTGAACTGTGTGGTGATGAATTTAGAATACATAGTTTCACACCATTCCTTCCTGAGAGTGTCGTAAGGAAATGATAAAAGCTTGCCGCAAGGGAAGGAAAACTTGATACAAAACCCTGTACCGACCCGTCTGGCCGGTGTGGGGTTGTAGGCTGATTACCCTCCATATTATTGGAGGAGAGCCGACTTAGCAGAGGGTCATACATGGGCTACGCAGTAGTAGTAGTTTTTTTTTAATTATTTTTATCGACTACAAATAATAGATTAGATAATTAAGCGACGCCTCTATTTTGGTTCGCGTTTGCTTTGTAATGCGATGCTTTGAGAAATTATTAGTATTGTATAATTTGACTTGTTATCGCTTCGATATGTATGATGTACTATATTACCCTCCCTGTGATGGGAAGAGGCCCGATTCCAAAGTATTTATTGTTAAGGACGAGCTGAGAAATGGTTAAATAACTATGTAAACTTTAGACGAAGAAAATAATACCCTAGAAAAGGGGCATTAAAATAATACTTGTAAATGAAAATGTTACACAAACTTTTGTAATAATTAAGCAAATATTATTTAGCGTCAGCGTTGAACAATAATTATTTTACTTTGTATCTCTATTTTGTTGTTACAAACGTGTAGAGAACATAGAAATTAAGGCTACAAACAGACGTATAAACTGTTTGGAATTGCCATGAATTATCTTAACAACTGATTTAAAATAATACTGGTAATATAGTAAAATAAGAAAGAATAAAAAAAGTGACGGGAAAGCGAGGGTAGGCAGACCCGAGCCTCACAAAGATGACGCTGAGCTACTCCCACCAGTCCGCCTGTGACCACGGCTGGTGCAAACCTCCACAATATTTCTGCAATCAAGACCCGTGTCAACTTCTTTTTCTCTTCTTTTTCTCAGCAAAGTGTTGCGCGCAAGGAAGGTTTCTCAACAAAAAAAAATACTGTGTAATGTCTTTCCTTCAAATTTATTTTAGTTAGTGGCGTAGCAACGCGCGCAGAGTACAGCTAGTAAATATATAAAATAAATACTAGTACAATCATTCTTTACAAGAAAATTAACTGCCTTTTAGCAAATTCGTATTCGTTTTGTGATGGATTTAGAATACAAAATGTCACCAATTCATACCATCCTGCGGCTGTCGTAGAATGCGACTAAAGGGACGCAAGAGGCCGCAATACAAGGAAAACTTGTTACAACCAAGGGTTGTAGCAACCCGTCTTCAGAATGCGGCACATTTAGCTACTTCCCTCCATGAATTTGGAGGAGACCCGACCCAGTAGTGGGTAATTTTTGGGCTGCAATTGTGATAAATGAAACTCTTATCGTATATCTAATACACTAAGGCCCGGTTCTTTCAAACGGTTGGTCAAGGTTTTCTACGTACATCATATAATTAGGAATCCTAAGGCCTGTGTTTGAGGAGGTCTCATAATGGAGAACGCATGAGATGTGCAGGTTAAGTAGTCAAAACATCTCTGCTGGATGTTGGATTGATATCAATCCCTCCATTTTTATGGTGGGAAATTCTCCCACTGAACCAGGCATTATTCTTGCAACTGCATTTTGCCTGTAACCATTATAAATAAATATAAATATTACGCAGATAATTTTCAAGAGCCCAAGTGGTATGATAATGAAGTCATTAGACGCAGAAACAAGCCTGCGTGTGCGCAGGAACAAAAAGAACTGAATGCCCGCAGGATCTCTCGCCGGCATGCTGTCTTGGGAATGAATATAAACGAAAAAAAAGAGTAATTTTTGGGGTGATTGTACTTATAACTTTACGGTGTCGATATTTTTATTTTTTATAATTACTTATTTTATAATCACTTCACTATCATCACTACATAGTATAAAACAAAGTCGCTGTCGTCTGTTTGTCCCTATGTATGCTTAAATCTTTAAAACTACGTAACGGATTTTGAAGCGGGTTATTTTTAATAGATAGAGTGATTCAAGAGGAAGGTTTTTAAGTCTGATACATACATAATATTGTAGAGAAACACTGATAAATTTAGATGTTCATCATTGCCCCCGTGCGAAGCCGGGGCGGGTCGCTAGTTACTTATAAGCTTGTCAGTGAAGTGGATTTATAAAAGACACTGTCGACAGAGTCGTAGGAATGTACTATAGGACTGGTAAAAGTTGACCTTATTATTTCCTTTGTCGGCTCTTATGACACCCTCAGGAGAAATTGGGGTGGCGACACTATGTATTCTAAATCCGTCACCACTTAACCGTAAGAGAAAGACAACTTGATACAAAACCATATGCCAACCCGTTTGGCCAGAGTGGCACAGTGTAATTACCCTCTATGTCGTTGTAGGAGGGCCGTTTCAGCAGTGGGCACTTATGGGCAGAGAAGGATAACTTTATGCCATACCCTGGGCATGGGATGCATAGGCGTTCTTCTAATCCCCTTAGACCAACAAGACGACTGAAGAAATGGGGTTCTTCTGGGCTAATCTAAACTTGGAAAGAAAACATCCTCTATATCATGCGTCATTTTACCTTACTCCGTAAAAGCTACGATTTTAATGACACAACATAAAAACGCTTAAGAAACCACAACTAGTTTCATATTGAATTATGGTACCTCAAAACATTGAAGGTCTCAAGATAAGAAGGAGCATAATCATATACACAATACGAAGTCAAACGAAAACTGACTCTATACTGTTAAAATTAAAATTAATTTTTGTTCATCAACGAATCTCCCTATGCGTTCCTTGCAACGGATGTAGAATGATTAAGAAATAACTCACAGACCAAGCTTAGGACACACCAAACTCTACATCATGACATATTATTTGGTTGTAAAATTTTAACTTTCTATTAAAGCGATTGTGAATAAATATAAGCTAAACTCGCATGTAACTGGCGAATGTGTGTACACTCGTATCACCAAGCGAATAAAACAAATCAGAAACACAGGCAACGGCAAGAAAACAAAAAACACCGTCAATTTGTTATCAATTGGGCCCAGTGTGTGCTTATTTTCAATTAAATCACATCAAATCAATCGTAGTTAAACAAAAACCTAAGTGTAAAAAGGTGTATAAAAACTTTGGTTAAGATTTAGCAAAATACTATAAAGTAATAGTTAAAATAATAAAAACGTGAGTAAATCTTTCCATATTAAACATTTCTCAGTATTCAAGTAATATATTTGAAGAAGAAGATTTTCTCATAGAAAATATACCTCACGTGATCACGTTTGCTAAAGCATACGTATTCAGAATATATAACACCACCACCTGGGGCCACCCCACGGGGATTAGAGGTTTCGACGGGCTGAGAGGATCATTTGAAAGGTCAACTTACTAACAAATACTTTTAAAAGCTCCCCGCCTTCTCGCGCACCTATAATCTAACATGATGCCCCTCGTAATCGCAAAAAACTTATCGAAATCAAAATCTGTGACGGGAGATCTCAAAGGTGCCGCTCGCCTTTTGTTAGTGCTATCACTTCAGGCCTTACGGACAAAACATCCTTCAGCTCCAGTAAACCAATATTTTCTCGACCAACAGCAGGGCAAACTTTAAAAAGTGTTTGATTTAAATATTGCAAGGTAGACTTTGGTATCATGTTTAGAGCAAAGTTAAGCCAAAGACATGCCTTGTCATGTTCTGTTTATTAATTTAGAAGCCATCTCTAATGACTGAGTGAGTCGCCTCCTCTTTATTGGGAAGCGATTAATTAATATTTCCACTATTATGAAGCAACAATTGAATATTGAAAACATGGTCATTAAAATTCTCCAACTTGAGATCTCACTCCGTTCTCGTTAGATACGGCTTCGGTCGTTTTTTATAAGAATACTTGAAAAGGGGTTTTGGTAGTTTCTTTTTATGCGCTGCCAGTATGCGCCGCCATTGTCTATGGTTCTACAAGGAACTGATTTAAAGTGCTGACGGGAAATGCATCTGGGTACGCCCAAGCCCACTAATTCAATAGAGTCTTAATCGACAATCAAAGTGCTATTGGCTGTCGATTTTGAGTTCTTACTATTACTGTTGTGTGCAATTTTGGGATGTAAGGATGTAAGCTTTAGAATTGAATTTAACATATTAATGCTACCATTTCGGATGAGCGAAATAGCATGTTCGAGGCCTAGGTCACGGAAGACTATCACTACTGCTACTCAACAAGACGAAGGGTAATAAGCCTGCTGTGCTACCAGCTGGCCTGACCGGTTGCAGTACGGTTACGTGTCAAGATTCGTGTGGCCAGGTTTTCTTCCTCGACATTTCCTTCTATCGGCTCTAACGACATCCTCAGAATGGAATGGTGACACCATCACCACACACACACATGAAGACTATTAACGAAAACAAAAAAGACGGGGAGCAATTTTTTTTTTTTAATAAAACGTGTCCCGTTTCTGGGTATAACTTGTATCGCGGGGGCAGTTTACAAACATGATCTTCACGAACACAAACACAAGCTCTATGATAAAAACTCTCAACTCCAACTTCCCACAACACGGTCATGTGCCACACCACAAAACTGCCGCGTCATCAACAACCCATCACATCACCGGGACATGTTAATTCATGATCATTAACCATGATAGACCCGCGCTGATTACCCTACAATACCAAACAAAAAATACATTAATCTATTCAAGAGGCATGGATATAAGAAAGCGACAAAATGACGCCCACGCAAGCCTTGAAATTGTACGGTCACCAGATCTCCCGTGGAGACACTCGGGAACTATAGGGAAGTTTGTAATGGTTGGCGGACCAGAGCTGCACCCCAATTCGGCCTACAGCAGGCATTGTGTCGCAGAAGGAGGCGGCGGAGCGGATCAGGGAGGAAGAATATCTGGCTGACCCGCACCGCAGACGGAAGCTGGGGAGGAGAAGGTGACTCTACGCCCACCTCCTGCGCCCGACATAGAGGCCGGTGGCCGGTGGACGAAAACCTCACTGACTGAGTGCGTCCCAGTTACCCAGGACATCGTCCGATAGTCGCTTGACCGTCGCCGGGCACCTCGTCGGGGCGTCACAGTGGAATGCGTTTACGCCAACCTGTAGTGCCCCAAACGTGTCGTGTGAGGGTAAGCCGCTGGGGTTTTAGTGGGTAGACGAGTAGATTCCGGAGTCCCACATAATCACCGACCCTAACCCCGGGGCGGCGCGGCGGCGGTATGCTTAAAACAATTCCCCAGTATCAGCAAAAAAAAGGTTTCGTTTCCTTCTCTTGCGACTAGGCTTTCGGCCTTGACATTATCTTCTGTCGGCTCGTACGACACACTCTGTATGGAATGGGGTGGTGACACTAAGTATTCTAAGCCCATTGTCTCTATCAGATATTAATTTCATGGTAACCCTATTCCCATAGGGGAATGATAATGGTGATTTGTTCTTAAAAACCCAAGTATGACGCTTAATTACGTACATTGTCTTCATTCATTATGTTAATAGGCCCGTGGTATCCAACACGCTTCGGATAGAAGCAGGTGTGGATACATCGTTAACATAACAGGAAAAGTTTAAACCAAGTTTGTAAGTTCAAGTTGACTGTCAAAATAAACTAGCCGGTTCATTAACATGTTTTGGTTTATTTTTTTAGGTGAACTTAACCTGATCATCATCAAGTCAGTCCACTCCTGAGACGGGCTGCCCCCAAATTCATGGAGGGAAAAGCCTACTATGCCACGCTGGCCAGACGGATTGGCTCAGGGTTTTCTATCAAGTTTTCCGTATCTTGTGGCTAGGTTATGTTGTTATTTCCTCCCTCAGGATGGAATGGGGTAGTGTAGTGACACTTTGTATTTTAAATGCATCACGGAAAGACGGAGGTCCATCCTTCCCCAGTAATAAAATCTCTTAAAGTTGTCTTTTTGGGTGCCCTTTAATCGCCTATGACACCCTCCGTTTGGAATGGGTTGATGACACTAATCCATAAGTATTGATGAAAATGTATTAGTCAATATCGCGCTAATAATCATTATCCTACACTTAAGTTGCACTTAATGCACACTTAACATCAAGTTATGAGCCCACGCTTTCATTCATTGCTCGTTACCATGCAACGAATGTGATGTCGACATAGCATAAAAATATCTGTCCCACTGTATCAAAAATACATTAAGACGTGAATATAGGATTCAAGTTTAAGGAAATATTGGAAAAATCTCCCGGTATCTGTTGCACAAAATTCCATAAGAAAACTTAATGGCATTAAAACGACTGTATTGGTTTATCCGTGTACAAGCTGTGTATTAGTTCCCAGACAAACACACATACACGGAGAGACACATCAAATTGGCAAGGACTGCAGTGAAGTGTGTGTGTAATTATTTCCAAATAAAATCAGTAGATGCATCTAGCATACTAATTTTTGGTGGTGTAATTTGTGTTGGTGAATTACAAGTTTGTAAACTACATGGTGTGGTGACGAATTAAGAATAAACAATGTCACCAACCATCTCCACCCTGACGGTGTCGTCACAGGCGACTATAGGACTGCATGAGGCAGACCACCAAGCCACAAGAGAAGGAAGACTTGATACAAACTCTGTGCAAACCCGTCTTGCCAGCGATGCAAAGTAGGTTAATTTCTTTTCACAGATTTGGAAGAGGCGAACCATTAGTGGGTAATTTATGAGCTGCAGGGGGGAACTATCCCTACGGTACAGGTTACACGATGAGTGCTAAAAATCCCATATGTCGTATCGTATCGTCGTTGCCCAACAACTTGCCGACACCAAAAAGAAAAAAGACAGCACACCAAGCTAGCGCCTTAATCCGGTACTGGTTCCCCGTATCTCTACAAGGCACTACTAATAACTCAATCCGTACTAAATTATAGTCCAGGCGAGGCACATCACTATCTTTAATGTGTATGCGACGCGTTATGGTGCGTCGTTTGAAAACCGCCGAATGTTCCAATCGAAAAACAAATTTGGAATGGTTTTAAGAAAAGAACCTTGTCTTGGATAACTGACACATTTTTATTTAAATTTGAATTCCTTTCTGGGTCTTCAAGTGCTGTGAACTTAATAGGGTCGACAGCAGTCTAGCCTGATTTGACTAACTATCGATAATATCGGTAATCATCGTTTAGACCAGCTATCTTCAGAAATCTCATGGATACTGTTGAGCCCCCTCAGCCCCCAGCCGGGCATCTAGGACTCTGGGATGCGGATTGAACATATGCAATTAGCGCCCCAACCAACCCACTGGATGCTAACCACGGTTTTCGCCCCCCGGTGGGCAAACATACTCTGGTTTAACCTGATTCGGCTAACTACTTTCGTGACTTAACAAATACGCACACGAATTTTGCGTGCATATAATATACATTGTTCTCGTATTCGTCACGTAGGTTATAATAACAATGTAATACCTGTTTCGTTTGCTCATTTTGTACACGGTACTCCGCCCCAACAATCAGTAAGAAAAAGAAACGTAGTGATGTGAAATTATATCGATAATGTAATCGAATGCTTATTTACAATGTGAATATTCGTGATTCCATCTATTGAAGAATTGCGCGTTTTGAGTTTCATTCCAGTTTTTCTCAGAAGTGCCCGCGTTCCGAGCTGGTGGTATACAATAATAATTTGTATTGTATATTTTTTATCTAGTGTTGACAATTTGTAAGTGGCCATTGTGGTTTCATAAAATAAATGATTTGACGTTAAAGTAGTCTTCGCAAGACTATGTGGTGGCCTCGTTGATCTAGGGGTTAGATAGGCCTTTGGATCAACGGGTCCCGGGTTCGATTCCGGGGTCGGGCAAGTGTATTTGTGTAAACCAGAGGCACTTGCTCTGAGTCTGGGTGTCATTCGTGTTCGTGAATTTCATGTTTGTAAACAGCCCCCGCCAATCAGTTATACCTAGTGCGGGGTTTAGTTTTGTAAAAAAAAGATTTTTCTGACTTACAGATCTGGTAGTTGTATGCTCTAGTTTTGGATTACAGTCTCCGTTCGATTCCGGAGTCAGGCTATGTATTTTATTTAAGCCAGCAACCTGCGATGTACGGAAGCCTAATACCGGGCAGTTTGCTCACTTCTGCCTTCACCGTCACGGATTAGAGTCGTCATGATACAGATAATTATTTTTTGTGGGCTCTCATAATAAGTTGGAGAACAGCTCGTGATTGCCCCGATACGGGCCGGTGCTGGGTAAATAGGCAAATGTTGACTTAGGGCTGCGCTGCGTACGCGTCGCGGCTTGCTGACACGGTCAATATTTGGCTTGATGCATGCGCGAGTGATCAGGGCTGCCAAAACATGGATATTTTTTAAGCCGTGGATGTTTTTTATTGATATGAAACTATCCGTTGATGTGATCGATTTTTAGGGTATTTTTCTGTAATTACAAACTTGGGTCGCAGTTTTGGTAAATTATTTGTGTCTTAATATTTGAAACGTGTCGGGGAAAATAGCGTTGTAAGACGTTCGTATCGTAAAATTACAACAAATACTTTTTGCAATACAATAAAAAAAGGTGCGAAAGTAGTCTTCAAAAAGAATGGCTATCTAATAAAGAAGTGTCAAATTAAGTGATAATTTTATATTCAGTTAGATGTTTATTAATTTGCATAGTCCGCAAGTAGTGTCACCGTAGTGCCGGTGCTGCATTAAGAATACGGAAAGTACCCCAAATAAAAAAAGAAATGACAAGGCTGAAAACCTAGCCTATACGCAATAGTAAAACTTAATACAAACCCTGTGCCAACCCGTCTGCCGAGCGTGGCATAGTAGGCTAATTATCCTCAATGTGGAACTGGAAGAGTTCCACCATTTTTTTTTTTTTCGCTGGGGAAATGCTTTATGCATACCACCGCCCCCAGGGGAGAGGTCGGTGATTATGTGGGACTCCGACTCGGGTTGTCTACCCAAGAGTCGTTTAACACTAAAACCCCAGCGGTATACCCTCACACGACGCGCTTGGGACGCCACAAGTTCGCGTAAACGCATTTTGAAGAGTTCCCCCTTTTTTTTTTTTTTGTTTTCGCTGGGGAATTGCTTTATGCATACCACCGCCCCCAGGGGAGAGGTCGGTGATTATGTGGGACTCCGACAAGGGTCGTCTACCCAAGAGTCGTTTACCCACTAAAACCCCAGCGGTATACCCTCACACGACGCGCTTGGGACGCCACAAGTTCGCGTAAACGCATTCTGAAGAGTTCCACCCAACTGGAAGAGGCTCAGCACCTGATCACCTCGACAACAACTGAGTAGTAGTATGTAGTAACTTGTATAGTTGTAATGGTCCATCAACATCTCCTAACCATTTCCTTCTCCTGTTAATGTTAAAACAATAAATAAATGCAGTAAAGTGTAATTTCTTAACGATGTCTAGCAAATAATATAGTTCAATTTTTTCCTAAGAAAAACTAAGCCAGACCTATATATTATACTAGTGGCCCGGCCCGGCTTCGCCCGTGCAAACCGGGGGTGGGTTATACATATAAACCTTCCCCTTGAATCACTCTATCTATTAAAAAAAACCGCTTCAAAATCCGTTGCGTAGTTTTAAAGATTTATGCATACATAGGGACTAGGGTTCATTCCCGGGAATTTTCGGCTCGAGAATTCCCGGGAAATCGTTGGGCTTTGTTCCCGGGAAATCAAGCTCGAGAAAAGTCGAGAACTCGAGAAATCATGTACGTTTGTAGAAAAAAAACTTGCAGTGTTTTAATTTGTTTATATTCTATTAACATGCCATAAATGGTGCTATGATTGTAATGAAATTATAATTTACATTTACTTTCTACCAGAGTTTAAGATATTAAAGATTTCTTTCGTGTTTTAAAGAAGCTATTTTGTTTACAAGATTTAAGTTGATTTTTTTTTCTAAATAACCAGCCCAAAATTGTGCTGTGATCCTAATGTAATGTCAGTTAAGATAATAGGTTGGGGAAAAAGATTCGTCGCATTTTTTACGAAATTTCAAAACATTTTTTAGTATCGTTTATTTACATTTAACTAAAGTATGTAGCTACCATTTTGTTCGATAACTTTTTGCCATCTTGTAGGTAGGGACATGATCCCATTGCTATAGAAATGTTGGGACTACTGATCAAAATACCGCGACAAGTGGTTTTGGCAGTCCTCTCGTGATGTTAACCTGACACTGCCTAAAGAATTCTAAAGAGACCGAAACATGTGGAAATCTGAAGGTGCAAGATCAGGACTGAAGATTTTATTACAAGTTCATACATACTATAATGCGAAATAGTATATTTCATTACAAGTGCGGAAAGCCTGTCATTGCAAAGAGTTCCAACAAATGTCTACCCGAGCCGAGGCGCAGCCGAAGGCGAGGGTTGACAGTCGGAACAAGTTGCAATGACGGTTCCGCACGTGTACTGAACGACTATTTTTAATACAGTTGCGAAAAAATTAAGCAATTTAATAAAATAATAAAACACAATAAACTCAACTAACTAATCATTTCTGAAAAATGGCGCCAACCGTAGAATATAAGCATCGATTTATTTTTTCTTCACCCATTCTAGTAGGCAAAAGCAACTATGCCCATACAGCCAAGTCTTCAGTAGACATTTTTTATTGATATGAAATGAAAATGAAATTTAATGAGATGAATTGAAATGAAACCTAACCTAACTCATTCAATCAAATCATTAAATCTGATATTGAAACAAATTAGTAAGTAGTTTCTTTTTAGAAATATACGTATTTGCATGAATCATAAAAACTTCTATGATTTTTTTTAGTAGAAACTTCATGGTTGGATTTACCTTATAAAAGACATTATTTTGACAGTTGGGAAAGAAAACGCACTAGTGCGGGAATGGTAAAAAAAAAAGCACGCGTGTGTAATAGCCCACTTCCCGAACGCTATACGGCCCTGTAATATGCCACTTTTTGAGCAACTGTATTAAAAAGACTATTTCCCCAACCTAATATTTACGTTTTCTTTCATGTTGATTTTTTGTTTAGTTTAAATTCTAAATAACCAACTAAAAATGGTGCTGTCATTATGATTATGAGCCTGAATAATATTTTTTTCTGTAATATTTTTATAAAACAATATTTATAAGATTAATGTTTTTGAATAACATCGATGAAAGTTTTATAATTAATTTGATACTTTTATTTGAGAGGAAAACCACTGATTTTTAGACGCAATTGGAACCAAATAATATGAGAAAACGTACGTAAATGTAAATTTCTCGACAACCCGAGAGTCCCGAGAAATTAGCCTCGAGAATTCTCGAGACCCGAGAAATTGAAAAGCTCGAGAAATCATGAACCCTAATAGGGACGGACAGAAGAATGCGACTTTGTTTTATACTATGTAGTGATTTGTATATAATTATTATTATAATTAAAATTAATTAATTATTTAATTTATTATTATTATTTACAACGAATTGTCCCGGCGTCTCATAACTTTAACCGGTGACCAGAAGGCTGGTTATTACTTCGCTCAGCGAATTAGCATTGCCATTCAACGTGGCAATGCTACTAGCCTTCTTGTCACCGTACCCGATGACAGCGATCTGGCTTTGTTATAATTTTTGTTATTTAATTTATTTTAGTTTAGTGTTTTTTATGTTTCTTAGAAATAAATATAATTTCACACTTTTTATTCTAAGTTAAGATATTAAAGTTTTCTTTCATGTTGATTTTTTGTTTAATAGCAGCTACTTTTGCTTATAAGTTCTAATGTAATTAATTTTGTTCGTTATTTACAAAAATCCTTCACATATTATGATTTTAATGTTTTCGACAACCCTATATCAGCCTCTATGACAGGGAGCTTTTGTAGAGCAAACGTTACGATAGTCAAGAAACATCGTAAATTTACGTTACATTCCATTTTCTATTCAAATTTGTCTACTTTAATTTGAAATTAAATCTAGCACATATCTTAATATTTTTTTTAAATACGTATTCAGTCTTAGCTGAAAACTACTGGTCCACACTATTACATTTTTTTATGGGACCAAATAGCAATTATAGGAATCACGTAAATCGGTTAATAAATCATAGCGTAATCGGTACATACATAAAAAAAAACAATCAAATCAAATGCCTGCTCTTTTTGAAGTCGGTTAAAAATATTATGTACATCCTAATCTTTTACCACCAGTTCCAGTTGCCACCACCCCATTCCATAGTGAGGGTGTCGTAAGAGCCGACTAAATCCATAAGCCATGAAAATAGAATGTCTTCAGAATGTAACAAAAAGCCTATGTATGTATTTCTACATGTTAAATTCAATGTACATTAACAGAGTTCAGTATCATGTTATCATTTCTGTGTACACACACCTTAATTTTGTGAATGTGTTTGTTTAGCTGCAAATGAAGACTGCCTTGTTTCAATATTTGGACGGCGTGTCATCCTTGTTGATCATTTTCCTAGATAGAGAGTAATATAAAGACTAGTTTTATGTGTACATTAATTTATACCTGAATTGACTAGCCGTATATTGTGGTTAATTTTTGGAGATCCTTGGGGGAGGCCTATGTCCAGCAGTGGACGTCTTTTGGCTGAAATGATGATGATGGTGATGATACCGCGGTTCCGCTCGGGATTTGGAGCCTAGGCTCAACTAAATTTGATCATTTTTTTTTTAATTGGGAAGAAATACCAAGTAAATAAAAATAAAATTAAAAATTTAAATAAACCCCTAAATAAATTTGCAGACTTTCGGTTATTCTTCCCCACTTTCACCCCCCAAAACTTTAAAACGATTTAACCGATTGTCATCAAACATGTCTAAGAACACTCGCCCGTAACTCACCTGTCATACAAAAAAAAACTGTATTGAAATCGCTTCATCCGTTCGCGAGCTACAGTGCCACAGACAGACAGACAGACCGACAGACAGAATAGTAATAAGAGCTGCCAATGAAAGTGGCATTAATACGTTCAATAAACAGACGAATAGAAACACAGATATAATTTTGTCCGTTATCTGAAAGTAGCGTAGTAAATCCAGTCTGTGTGGTGACGGATTTAGAATATATAGTGTCACCACTTTATTTTATAATGAGCGTATCATAGGAGCCGACAAAAAGAAATAATTAGGCCAAAAATCTAGCCGTAGGAAAAGGAAAACTTGAGGAAACCATATGTCAACCGGTCAGGCCAGCGTAGCACAGTACGCATAACCTCCATGTAGTTGGAGGAGGCCCGACTGAGCAGAGTATTATTTATAGACTGAGAAGTAGCAATCTGGGTTCCATGATGTTCCATCTCTTCCAGCGCATATCCAAGATTACAAGAAAAAAAGTTGCTGTCTTTCCTTGTAATCTTGTTATGCACACTATTTATATCATTAGTCCTATAAATAGTTATTTGTGCAACAAGAGAGCAAAGTCGTTTTTTGCTGCGAGTGCTGATATTGAATCCCGAGTAAGCGAAGGAATCAATGATTGAATCACGAGCGTAGCGAGTGATTCTAAAGTTGATTCCTGAGTGCTGCGAGGGATTGAAAGGCACGAGATGCGAAAAATTTTGCTCTCGTGTAACACACATAACTTTTCACTTCAGCAGTGAGAACACTATAGGAAATGAAATATATTACGTAACATTTTTGAAACTATCATTAAATATTTTTAAGTTTAATATCAGTTTTTTAAGCAGTTAATACTTATTTTAGTTTAAATACAACAATAAGTTAAAAATTCAATGAATTACAATAAATGATATAATAATAATTTTTGCTAAATTTCTTTAGTTAGTACGAAATTCAGAACGTGTTTGTCTTTGAGGTCGAATTAAAAATCGGAGTAACCCCATAACGAACTCCTTTCATCCAATCGAACTGTTAAAAGTACGTCTAGTTTGTATTTAATCAAATATAGTTCCCATAATATTGCTCTATCAATTTATATTTATAATCTGTACTTTAATGCTTTGTATTGTTTTCTATAGCGCTACCTGCTAACATTTAACTTCATAACTCTAACGCAACTTATAACCAATTAATTTAACTTTCATAATCACACGAAATTTCTAACACAACACACTTGTCATTGGCAAAATCATCGGTATAACGATGGAAGCCAAAACCTAAATGAAGAAGAAGAAGAAAAATCGGAGCTGTTGGTACTGGCCACTTGGTCTTTCTCTCTCTCTCACTTTTCTATGGCGGGAAAGAGATAGTGTCAATGTTTCGAATTAGAATTAAAAAGTTACTTTGTCTCACTCAGTGGGCAAAATCGCATTTTGTCCACTGTTTTCAGTGAGCAAAACTTACATGTTTGAGCTACTGAAGTGAAAAAGAGATTTTTTAATTATATTTCGAAACATTGACACTCTATCTCTTTCCCACCAATAGAAAAGAGAGAGACAAAGCCCCAGCACCAACAGCTCCGATTTTGAATTCGACCTCAAAGACAAACACGTTCGGAATTTCGTACTAACTAAAGAAATTTAGCAAAAATGATTATGTCTTAAAATGTAAATTATTGAATTTTTTACTTATTGTTGTATTTAAACGAAAATAATTATTTACTGCTTAAAAAACTGATGTTTAACCTATAAATATTTAATTCTAGCTTCAAAAATGTTACGTAATATATTTCATTTCATAAAGTGTTCTCGCTGCTGAAGTGAAAAGTTATGTGTGTTACGCGAGAGCAAAATTTTTTGCATCTCGTGCTTTTGAATCCCTCGCAACACTCAGGAATCAACTTTAGAATCACTCGCTACGCTCGTGATTCAATCATTGATTCCTTCGCTTGCTCGGGATTCAATATCAGCACTCGCAGCAAAAAACGACTTTGCTCTCTTGTTGCACAGATAACTATTGTTACACCCTTCATTAGCCTTTAAGCTTTAGCTAAATAGACTTAAGAATTTGTTAATTTGCTCGAAGACAATTTGTCGTGATGAACGACTTAAATACGGTTGGCTAGCAATTAGTTTAAAGGACAGAAAAGGTCACGTTTTGCATAATTTGTTCAATAAAGCCCTTAACAATAGAAAATCTAGTTTAAATTTAGAATGGTTCTTATTCAATTCTTTATTTTAACAAAAAATGTTAACCGACTTCATAATTCACACTAAAAAATATAACTATGTAACTTTATATAAACAAATATCTAAAGAAAATAAACAAGTTTTTCAAGTCCGTGCCATAAGTGTACATATACCGAAATTAACGTGGCTGTCAATTCAAATTGGAACCTAGTTCTATCCAGGGTGGGACCAGTGTCTTTGTGTAAAGAGATACTTGCTCTGAGTCTGTATGCGCCTCAGGGCCGGATTTAGGGGTCCAGAGGCCTCGGGGCAACAAAGGAGTGGAGGCCCCCTTGTCCCAAAATATTTTCCAAATAATTAAGATTAATATAATCAAATAATCATGTATGTTTATAGTACTTTAGGCTGTAGGTAAAGGTAAAAGCGAAAAAAAAATATCAAAGGAAAAGATGTTTACTAGGTTTACTAGTTGAAATTTGAAAGATTTTTTTTTCCGAAGTCTCTATTGTGGAGGCCCCCTGCTTGTGGAGGCCCCGGGGCTTTCGCCCCAGTGACCAGGTTTCACAGATCACATTTATGGAATAAAAAACCAAACTCCAGAAATTATCACTAAAAACATTTAAAATCTCAAAGCCAAAATATTTCACTTTTTAATGACTGTACAAATGTTGGACTATATTTCGATCTAATAAGCATAAATGTTACACGTTTTTTTTTCTCGTTATTATAAATAGTATTGTATGTCTGTAATAGCTCCGCGGTACGGGCTACAAATAAAACAGGAGAATCGTCTTAAAAAACCGACACGTTCGGTGGAGCCCTACCCAAAACCCAGAGCCGTACCAATATTGACAATAACCAGAATCCTAAATATCAATAAGCTACTGTACTCAGTCAATATTGAGTATACTTAAAGCGTTTTCTAAGAATCAGTTTTAGAGTTACAGTGAGATATTGTGAGTAAAGTTCTGACTTAGCTGGGCTCAGGAAAAAGCGAGCGTAACGTGAACTAGGCCCGTGTTAGCTGGTGGTTTGCTAAAGGGTCTTGGTTATCTGGTTTCCTTTGCTGCCCTAATTGATATGTAGGTGTTTCACAGGGCAAGTCTTGACGCCTTATTTGGAGTACTTACTATTTATGTACAGGAAGCTACGTTCAGAAATAGTGTTTAAGACTTGGCGTTTCAAGAGTTTCACGAACTGAAATACGGTTCTGAAATTTACGATTAGAAATGCCAACCTTCTAGCACACATGACACAGTAAATTAATTTCTCACCATGTGATGACTACTGAGTCGAGCTTCCTCGAAATTCAAGGAGGGAATTGAACCCACTGTGCCACGCAGTTGCACGGATTTAGACTACATTGAGTCACTACCCTATTTCTTCCTGAGAGTATCGTGAGAGCCGACAAAGCGAAATGACTAGGCTGATAACCTAGCCGCTAGAGAAAGAAAACTCGATACGAAACCCTGTGCCAACCCGTCTGGCCAGCAAGGCACTGTATATTAATTACTCTTTAGTAATTAGGCACGGCTTAGTCAAAATCAAAATTCATTTAATCAAGTTTGCTCATTAGAGCTCATCCACGCAGCTCATTAGATCAAACAACAAAATATAATAAAATTTACCTTTTAAAATTAATTATTTACCATCTACCACCGGTTCGGAATGCACCTCTACAGAGAAGAGCCGGCAAGAAACTCTGTAGTTGCTCTTTTTACATCGCCATTTTTGTGACTAGCTTTTGCGCGCGGCTTCGCCCGCGTGGGCTTCGCACCTGTGCATATTTTTTATGAACATAAAATCGGTTATTGTGACTAAACTATGATAGTTAGATATGTGCTCTCGCGGACTTTTTTGTAGATCTTTATAAGACCTACAAACCCGTAGTACATCATTTTGTTCTATTGTCAATAGTTTTTGCAGCGCACGCATAAATAGGTTTTCGATTTTACACCTTGGTTTACAAAATCACAATTTTCATACGGATCCCTAATTCTTTTGAAAATAAAATATAGCCTATAACCTTCCTCGATAAATGGACTATCTAACACTGAAAGATTTTGAAATCGGTCCAGTAGTTCCTGAGATTAGCGCGTTCAAACAAACAAACAAACTCTGCAGCTTTATATATTAAGTAGTATAGAGTATAGATTTGTGCGAGCAAACTCGCGCAATAGTTGCAAAGGGCCACGCAATAGTAGTAGTGGGTCATCTATGGCCTCTTCAGAAGACAGACGCATGTCACAGCCATCGCCCTCCTCCTTATATTGCAGGGAAGAGGGTGACCCGTCACACGACGCCATCACTGCCACTAGAGCTAGGCGTTACTTAATCTGCACATCATTTGCGTCTCCCACTTTCCGCCATTCTCCTACTACTACTTACTACTCAGTCCATATCCATAGCCACTGCCGAGTCGGGCCTCCACCAGTTACATGGAGGGTAAGTGACCTACTGTACCACGCTGGCCTGGTTGGTCTTGCGGCTATTTTTCCGGCATTACACATATTATTATTTATTTTTTTCAGCTCTTACTACACCCTCAAGATGGAATGGTATAAATAAATATCCTTGGACATTTCACACAACGCCATCTCGTCCCAAGCTAAGCAACTAAATGCTTGTTATGGTAACGAGATGGATGATAAACTACTTAAATACATTTTTTTTTGTAAATACATACTTATTATAGATAGAAATGACACCCAGACTCCGAGCCAGTGCCTCTGGTTTAGACAAAGACACTTGCCCGACCAAGGAATCGAACCCGGGACCCATTGATCCAAAGGCGGCACATCTAACCACTAGACCATGCATTCTAAATCCGTCACCACACGGACAATCAATAGAGCTAGGCGTTGCTTAATCTGCAGGTCAATTGCGTCTCCCACTTTCCGCTAGCTACCTCTTAAACAAACCAGACGAAAAGCCTCTTCAAAGTCCTCTAATCTTTGCACAGATACGCGCCTTTTCAACAAATAATACAGATTAAACAAATTTAATCCCAAATAAATGTTTGAACAAGTGGTACTCAATTTGGATGTATTGAGGTACCCCGGATCGTCCCTTATTGTCCCGTGAAAAGTGTATGACAGTTTAAATAGAACTTTTAACAATAGAAGTGAGGGATTTGTAAAAATTATCACTCAGATATTTGAATAGAATGGTACTTAAACATTTCAAGGAGCTTTTGTTTGATCCTTGTTTATGTCTCATCTTCTGGAATAATAAATAACCCGCAGAGCCTGGCCTCTGAATCCAAAGAGCGAATTCAGACATCTATAACGTGGTTGACACCAGGATCACCTTCACTTTATGATATCACTAGCGAGCCGCCCCGGCACGGGTGTAAGCATGCATGTATTATACATATAAACCTTCCCCTTGAATCACTCTATCTATTAAAAAAACTGTTTCCAAATCCGTTGCGTAATTTTAAAGATTTAAGCATACATAGGGACGGACAGAAGACAGCGACTTTGTTGTATACTATGTAGTGATAATGATTTACATTTTGGTCACCGAACTTTCAATCGATTATTAAGGCTGATTCTGAAGTGAACCGCCGTTTTGGTGTGTAGGTCTGGGCTCCACCTTTCCGCGCCCCGGACTCCCACATACCTCACCTAGTCCCCAACAGTCGGGACTCCAATCGTCGGGAATCCAAGGATTTCCAACGAAAAAAGGCTTACTCTGCACTAAAGTGTGTATCATACCTATAATATAATAACACGTTTTTTATTTATTGTTTCTCTGGGGAAATGCTTTATGCCTACCGCCGCCCCTCGGGAGTGTCGGGCCCTATGGCGGGGACAGGAGGTGGGGGCCTCCTCCTCTCCGGCCTCCGTCTGCGGCGCCGGTCAGCCAGAACATCCCCGCTCCGCCGCAATGACACTTACACTGAGACCAAGTATCTCTGGTTTACACAGACACTTGCTCGACCCGGGAATCGAACCAGGGAACCGTGATTCTAAGGCAGCGAATGTAACCACAAAGGTGTCATCATCATGTCAGTCTATAAAATACCTCTGTCACCCAGTTGTCCTTCCCTTGTGGCTAGTAGTTCCTCTTTATCATTTCCTTCAGTCGCCTCTTATGACCCCCTTGAGATAAATTCCCTCCTTGAATTTGAAGGAGGCCCGACCGAGATGTGTGTCATTCATGGGCTGATACGACGACGACACACTATTCCAGACTGTAATCGAAGCCATATTTTACCGAAATCTGTTTAGCCGTTACGGGATACAATGACAAAACATTCATAGAAACTTTCGTTTGATAGTAATAACAATAATCCCGACAATTGATAGACCAATCAGAAGTTTCACAACCACCGTAAACAAACACCGAAGCTTATTTTACAGTAAACAAACCAATATTCACCTTACGTCATAATGGTCCGGACGGAGAATCGAACTGCCTACGCGCATTCCTGATCAAACTGGTTCTCTCGGTTTTACGGTTTACTCTAGATAAACGTACTGAGATATTACTTAGTGTTTATTAGAAGGTGGTCGTTAACTATTGAATATATATATATACATAGATAGAAGAAAAAAATATGATAAAAAAAAAAATACGAGAGAATTGATTATACTAATGAAAAAGATACTGGGTATTAAAGTTTCGGAAAATCAAAGCAACTTTTTCTTCTTCAAATTTTAGTGACCGACTAGTGACGAATTTGTCACAACTTTAGTAATATGAAGCGAAGAAACATCATCATCATCATCATTTCAGCCAAAAGACGTCCACTGCTGGACATAGGCCTCCCCCAAGGATCTCCACAAGGCCACGGGTCTCAGTACCCAATGGGGAGCATGCTCCGCGACCCTGATGGGACCTTAGCCCGCATATGCACATAGTATATACTACTACTACTCAGCCCACAGATGACCCACTGCTGAGTCGGGTCTCCTCCCATCACAGGGGGGGTAATTAGCCTACTGTGCCACGCTGGCCATGCAGGGTTTCGTTTCAAGTTTTCCTTCTCATGCGGCTAGGTTTTCGGCCTTGTCATTTCCTTTTGTCTGCTCTTACGACACCCCCAGTATGGAATACGGTGGTGACACTATATATTCTAAATCCGTCACCACACGGAAAGTGGATGCATAACTACAACTATAAGTGAGCCAGTATATTATATGTTTTCGATACAAAGTAGGATTGCTAAAACATAAAAAATCCACTTCCTAAATCTTGTGAGCTAGAAGCTCATGAATCCTAAATCAACCGCAACATAATAATGTCCAAACAGTACTGAAACAATATTGGACGGCTGTAGGGGTGGCACAAATTCATCATCATCATCATCATCATCAACCCACATTAGTCCACTGCTGGACATGTCTCCCCAAAAGAGCGCCATAGTGCCCTGTCTTCAGCTTGACGCATCCAACTGCTGCCCGCAACCTTTCGCAGATCGTCGCTCCATCTAGCAGACGGCCATCCCACACTACGCTTGCCGATTCGCGGTCTCCACTCAAGAACTCATAGCATGTTATTTATTTTTTTTAAATCATCTTCTTATTAATATCATATCATAATACCCCTTTTCCGTGTGGTGACGGATTTAGAAAACAAAATGTCACCAACCATACCATCCTGAGGGTGTCGTAAGAGGCGAGTAAAGGAACACAAGAGCCATATTACCTAGCCGCAAAAGAAGGACAACTTGAAACACACCCTGTGCCAACCCGTCTTGCCAGTGTGGCACAGTAGGCTAATTTCCGTCCGTGAACTTGGAGGAGGCCCTACTCAGCAGTGGGTCATTATGAACTGAATAGTAGTAGTAGTTCATAATAAATCAAAAAGCAAAAAACTTTAACACTTTTCTTGTTTAAAAGGCACGGTTGATCACGGTTGACAACCCTGCGGAAAGCTTGCGCGGGCGCAGTAGCTAGCACAAGCTCGCTAACTGACGCAGCAAACTGTCATTATCACCTACAGCCAGACGTAATGTGTTACTGTAGATTTTTCTAATACATTCCCTGAACTGGTTTATATGTAGTCGTTGTGAGGAAGATTGTATTTACCTTTAAAAAGAATCTCCCGATGGTTGTCGCTGATTGGTTGGATACCACCCAATGGTAAAGCTGTTTAGTGTCAATTTCAATAGTGGAAATTCACACGTGCTAACCCTATTGGGGAGAAATATAAGTTAGGTATAATTTAAAAGTATAGAAGACTTACTAGAAGAACTCTACTTTGTGACTATTTACAAATAGTAAAATCCAAAATAAATAAATAGATTTTATATTTTACGTAATCATAACTTAGTACTACTATTCAGTCTTTAGATGACCCGCTGCTGAGTCGGTCATTACATTGAGGGTAATAAGCCTACTGTACCACGCTGGCCTGACGGGTTGACACTGGGTTTCGTATTAAGTTTTCCTTACTATGTTTTATATTTTTTTAGTATCGGGAAATGATTGGAATTCAATTTTGCTAACGCACCTCAAAATTCGTTCTGAATCCATTACTAAGGGAAAAGAAATTATTGGAATCAAATTTTTCTAACGCACCTCAAATTTCGTTCTGAACCCTAAGGGAAAAATACTAAATTGCAATACTTGAAATGACTTTTTATCAGACATTTCATATGATTAGTGTATTTAATTTATTTATTTATATAATTCATTCTCTTAAAAAGACTATGAAATAAAATTGGAATATGAACTAGTACGTGAAATTACTCTTTAACACCAATTTCATATTACAGTATATGTGCCTTTACTGTCCCCATATAATTTTTAAAACACACCAGTCACTCAATCGTGGGGGAAACCAATGGCGGCCATTACAAATTACAATCACAACATCAGCCAATCAACTTAATTTACAAGGGTCTTGGTTTTCTGTCTGTCACTCATAAGCTAACACCGACATCCGGTCAGACCGTCCTATGATAAGATAATACTAACACCGACTGATTGTTTAATGCGTACGCTGTAACATATCCTGTGCTTGAAATTTTAAGATGCTTAAGTTCGCTTGTACAAAGACAGGGAGAAGCCTACGTGTTTAGTAGAAGAAGATCGTAAATTGTGGATCTTGATTAAGTAGAGCAAAATTTTGGATATAAAATAGTTTTAATTTTAATAAGATACCAAAATTGTGCATGTCAAAATATTAATAGAAAGGTTCTGTTAATTTTTAAAATCTAAATTCATTAAATCATGTTGGATCTCTTTTAACAAGTAATGTATACTATACCTATCAATTTAAATTTTAAAATTTACCACAGGTTTTGAATGCAGCTCTACATACAAGAGCTAAGAACACCCTCAACATTAACTTTTCAAACCAACATCTACATCCGTTTTTGCGTTTGGGAGTTGCGATGCAACAGACAATATGGTAAACATTTTAAGTTTTAAAGTTTCCATTTACGTCTCCATATTTGCCTTTTGAAATATACAGTATAACGATTGTATTTTTAAATTGTAAAGTTGAATATGTAGTCATTTCAAGTCGATCGACAACAAACTTTCAAAAAATTTTAAATGTTAGATTTTTTTTCTTTATTATTTAACATTCTTCATCAGCGTTTTTAATTTGCTATATTGACGAGTAGTTAATATCAACCTGTCTTCTCCAGTAAAAGTGTAATACATTCTATCGTACCCTCAAGGCATTTGAATATGTTGGTAGATATAAGGAGAATAAATCAATAAATACCACAAGCAAACCACCTATTATTCATTTGATATAAGATTTTTTAATCCCACGCATACCGAACTTCATCACGAAACACACATAAAATTCTCAATCAAAATCCAGTCGACATTTACTGCAAAGTGCAACTCAAAGCTTCATTTATATTAGAGCGATCACGTTTGCGTCAAAATCGTAAATAACCCGTCCTTTGACGGTAACCATGTTTTTTTCTGGCAACGCGCGAATTCACGGAAACGTCAGAATGTGCCGAAAATCATTAGAAGCACCTCAACAATAAGTGTTTTGTACCCAACGCTAGTTTCACAGGTGAAGAAAAAAAAGTATTTTGATGTCTAAATAGATACGTCAGGTAACCGAGCCTGTTCGGGCCATTGGTGAAAGAAATGTCATTAATTTTAACGGTTGGGCGTCCGGTGATTTGTTCGGGCCGGTTTTTTTGTGTTTATAATTTCGATACCCGATTACATAGAATCCGATCAAGATGTGAAAATATGTATTTGGTTTTTTAACCCTTTTTTGACATTTTTATTGCTACGGTTCACCACGGTTGGGATTGTTTGGTTAAGGTATTATTTTTTCCTTTCTGGAACATAGAATGTCTAATTAAATTCTAATCAACAGTTAGACTTCGTGGATTTTATCTTTAGCCTTTAGTTATTTCGCCAGTTATATACTTAACCTACTAAGAAACCCTGTGCGCTAACCCAGTACCTCCCTCCATGTAATTGGAGTAGACCTTACTCATCCGTGGGTCTATTATGGGCTGCAATGATGATAATAATGATGAAGTTAATTACGAGTAATATTCCCTACGAATATAGAGATAAATTAGAGCCTACTGTGCGTAGGTGCTGGTAGTGCTGGTAGGCCTCCCACACGGTGGACCGACGACCTGGTTAAGGTCGCCGGAATGCAGTGGATGCGGGCGGCCCAGGACCGGCCTTTGTGGAGATCCTTGGGGGAGGCCTATGTCCAGCAGTGGACGTCTTTTGGCTGAAATGATGATGATGATGATGGTGCGTAGGGGAAAAGGGTTTTGGTAAGCACCACCTCAAGATGGAATGGGGTGGTTTACGAGCATACGTATTTTAAAGACACAGCGAAAATATTAATTGACGAATATATCGAAGTATATGATTGTCCACTCGCTGCAACTTATCATACGAGTATATGTAACTTATTTAACATGTATATATTTTGTATTTATTTCTAGTGTGTGATGTAAAATAAATTTCTTTCTTTTTTATCTAAATAAAATTAGAATGTGTGGGTGTTTTCTATCTATAATATGTATGTATTTACAAAGTCCAAGGATATTTATTATTATTATTAAATAACTTCATAATCACAATATACTTGCATAACTTTTTGCTTCAACATCCAACATTCAAAAGTACAGTCGTCCGCATAAATATGTTCATTCAAAAAAGATTCAGCGTTCACCGAATTTTATTGCTCCTAAAAATCCTTAAACACAATCCTAATGCAGCCAACAATAGTAAATTTATTCTACCTGGCCGGCCACGGTCCTATTGTTCGCAACATATCTGGTTCTTGGCTTTTTTTTAAAAGTCCCTTGTTAGCAAGTCCTCAGATAGATCCCTTTTGTGATGACAATAGAGGTTACATATTTATAAGTGGGTAGGGGGTACAGGTGTCTTGTCGAACTCCGCCGACGTATCGACGATCTAACATGAAATAGTTATTGATAACTTTATTGTTCGACACACGCCAATTACGTTAGCGTTTTGTTGTGATATGTGTGCAAATTTTCCGATAAATGGATGAAGTTATGTATCTTCATATCGTTGAAAGACTAAGTTAAGATTTATTAATGAATATGATTTTAATTTACACTGACAGCACAGCAACGGGTCATTAATAAATTAAGCAAGATGGCGAATTAAAATTAGAAACATACATTGAAAAACACAAATTACACCTAACCTCAGAGTAAGTGCCTCTGAGTTACACAAATACACTTGCCTGACCCCGGAATCGAACTGGAGACCTGTGATACAAAGGCACATCCAACCTCTAGCTAGACCAACGAGGCAGTCTAACAATCGAATAGTGTTTAAAAATAAAACTCCTTAGATTGCTTTCAAGTAATAGGATTTTTTTCTTTACCACTAGTACGGAAAGTTTTGTATTTTATATTTGTGTTTAGTAGCTATATAAAATAAATATGTTATTTTTTTAAATTTAGAATAAAAAGAATAAAATTGAATATTTTTAAAATTCAATTTGATATTTTTAAGATCAAGGCAATGTTCTCAGCATAGCTCCGAAAATGGTTGGCTCTGCACGAAAGCTATTACAGTAATCACCAACAGCAAAAACGTACAATAAGCTAACTGATTATTTTCTTCAGCAAACTTAAACAAACAGATAAGTTCATCAAAAATACCCGTTCAATCTTTTACGCAGGGAACGACTTTGGTCTGTTTTATTTTTTTTCGTTCACAACCTCACGTCGGCCATCGAAATACTGTTACAGTCTTAGACTAATAAGAATAGAGTGATAGTATGATGCAAACATTTTTGACGATACAGAGTTTTTTGCCGGCTCTTCTTTGTAGAGCAGCATTACGAACCAATGGTAAATAAAAAATGTTGTTCTGAATCCAAAAGCTTACATGAGCAACCATGATTAAATGAATTTAGATTTCTATGATATTATCGGTGTGTGAGTGAACGCCACGTGTAATAAATTTACACATAGTGACGCGAATCATCATCATCAGGATTTCAACCAAAAGACTGCTGGCCATAGGCCTTTTCCATAACGCGAATTATGAATCTATTAATTAAGAAAACAATAAGATGGAACCCGAGCTAGTCGGTGTACAAACAAAATAAATTGCAAAATAAACTTTTAAATAAAGACATACTTGAAATGGCTTCATTAAACTGACTCGGCTTCTGAGCCTATTACGTCTATGGTTACGAGCTCAACAAATAACTTTTTTAAAGTATAAAACCAACGAACGCCAATTAGTTCTGGCCGAGAGATGGCTCTTTCGACGGTATTTACCAGAGTTTTTGTGCGTTCGGTTTGGAAGGCGATGATTCGTCGCGCTTCTGTGTATTATTCCGGCGCTGACTGTACAAATATTTTGTGGATTTATTTTCTGGTCGTGTCACGGTGCCTATAAGCTATTGATTGCTTGGACTGTGTTGATTATTCGCCAGTTTGCGAGAGATGTGTTGGTTTAGGTCGGTAATTTGGCGATAAGTATGGTTGGATGCCTTTGGATCACGGGGTCCCGGGTTCGTTTCGGCCGGGCAAGTGCCTTTGTGTAAACCAGAGGCACTTGCTCTGATTCTGGGTGTCATTTGTATTCGTGAATTTCATGTTTGTAAACTGCCCCGCGATACAGGTTATTCCTAGTGAAGGGTAATGGAAGTTATTCCATTTTTATAAAATATTTTCTTATTAATGCTTTCAGTTAGTTTAATGTTTTTTTAATGTTATACTATTATGCTATACCATTAAAATTAAAAATTATAAACATTTTTATTGATTGCCTAAATCTACTGTACAAATTCATCAATACGCTTCATCAATTACCGTACATCAATAAAATGTATGACCATGTTTTTATACAATGACAATCTTACACTCACTTGTTAATAAGATTGTAAAATTAACGAAAATATACACAAAATCAATGTTAATTTGATTATCAATAATGTAATTGACAGTAAATTGAGGCTAACTTCTATAGTATGAGCAAAGTTATTACTTACGTAAGATATGACTTACACGCTAATCATGGAGTTAATTATACTTTTTAATGAACATACAGTGAAGAATAGAAAATATATATCACCATCATCAGCCCACATTACTCCACTGCTGGACATAGGCCTCCCCTAAAGAGCGCCATAGCGCCCTGTCTTGACGCATCCAGCTGCTGCCCGCAACCTTTCGTAGATCGTCGCTCCATTTAGCAAAGGGCCGTCCCACACTACGCTTGTGTGGGACAGTCACCAAATTAATTTATTTTAAGACGAACAAAGCCATAAACACAATAAATACAATAAATAAACTACTTTTACTACTACTCAGTCCATAAATGACCCACTGCGGAGTCTGGCCTCCTCCAGAATTGCTAGCGGTACTTGACCGTTGTTGACTTTAAAGTGAGTTCGTTCCTCGTTTGTAAATTGACGCTACCAGTTTTAATCTTTACATAGTATAAAACAAAGTCGCTGTTTCTGTCCGTCCCTATGTATGCTTAAATCTTTAAAACTACGCAACGGATTTTGATACGGTTTTTTTTAATAGATAGTGTGATTCAAGAGGAAGGTAACCCACACCCGCTTTCCACGGGCGAAGCCGGGGCGGGCCACTAGTGCAATATAAATTAAATTCCGCGTGGTAACTGATTTTTAAATACATAGAGTCACCACCACCCCCTTCCATCCTGAGGGTGTCGTAAGAGTTGATAAAAGGAAATGACGACGCCGAAAACCTAACCTAACGAGGAAAACTCGATACAAAATCCTTCCTTTTTTTTTTTTTTTACGTCGGAGATCCTCATGGTTACCCGGCCGTTGGGAAATGGCCGGGGTTTGTGGGACTCCGGGGCGCGTATAGATGGTAAATTGCGCCCCGACCTACCCACTAAAACCGACGGCGATCCTTAACTGCCCAAGCCAGGGCCACGGGATTCACTCCCATTGCAGAGAGCATGCTCCGTGACCCTGGGGGTCGATACAAAAAAAAAAACGTGTGCTAACCCAAAGCTAGGACAAAACCCGGCTAACTTTGGTTCAATTCCAGAGTTCTTTGTACTCTGTGAGAGTTTAGGAAAGCGAAGTGAGGGCCCATGTCTGAGTAGGTAGATGGACAACGTTATAAAGGTCGGGTCTGCACAGGATTGTAGTTTGTGGCGATCTAAGGGGGAGGCCTATAGTCAGTAGTGGATGCTGAAAGAGCTCAAGGGATACAGTGTATGAACAGTGCGGGGAATCATCTTTTAAAATATATACCTCTATACCCAAATCAACATAAATAATGAAGATATTCCAAGCAGCGATTCCATATCTCCCTGTCTGAACCCAATGTCTTCATCTCCGTGACCGCAGTTGACCCGCCCAGACCAGTTCTCGAGATAGCCTCGACCAAATAACCGAACGACTTAGCGATATCGGCGAAATTACTCTACAATCTGTTGTTAGTTTTTTTCAAGTACCTGAGATTATTGTCACAGTAAAAGATAAATTTTACAATACTTTAATATATCTTCGTTCATGTAGTGACGGATTTAGAATGCATAGTGTCACCATTTCTTCCTTAGGGTGTCGTAAGAACCGAGAAAAGAAATCTTTACCATACCATACCATTATGACTGCCTCGTTGATCTAGCGGTTAGATGTGCCGCCTTTGGATCAACGGGTCCCGGGTTCGATTCCGGGGTCGGGCAAGTGTCTTTGTCTAAACCAGAGGCACTGGCTCGGAGTCTGGGTGTCATTTCTATCTATAATATGTATGTATTTACAAAAAAATAAAATGTATATATGTAGTTTATCATCCATCTCGTTACCATAACACAAGCATTAAGTTGCTTAGCTTGGGACGAGATGGCGTTGTGTGAAATGTCCAAGGATATTATTATTATTACCATGAGTATTAGTAGTAGGAGTAATAAAAATCTCGTCGTTACAGCCCATAAATGACCCACTTCTGAGCCGGGCCTCTTCCAAATTAATGGAGGGAAATTTACCTACAGTGCCCCGCTGGCAAGACGGTTTGGCACAGGGTTTGTATCAAGTTTTCCTTCTCTTTCGGCTAGGTGATCTGCCTCTTGCGTTCTTTTAGTCGCCTCTTACGACACCCTAAAGACGGTATGGGTTGGTGACATTGTGTATTCTAAACCGTCACCACACGGACAATAAAAAGGCAATTGCGCCTAATTAGGCGTTAGTTAGATATTAGAATATGTCATCGAGTTCTGGATATTTTCACGAGAACTGTTATGATAAGATATTTTAACGGTTTTGTAGCTTGAATTGACGAATTAAATGGAGATTGACTTTAATTAGGATATAAGTACTTGTTTATTTTCGCCTTATAAACGCCGTTTTTAAGTCGGTATAGACATTTTATTTAAATATTTGTATTATTACATTATTATGTAGTTGTAATGTAATGTAACCCGGGCTCAAAGTGCTTAAAGCTTATTTAGTCTATAACCCTGACGGTAACTTTTATTAATATAACTAATTCTTGTCCCACACATAAAATAATTTCAAATTAATACTGGTATTCCAGTCTAAATAATGAAATGTATGTATTTATGTAACTGGAACAGGTAAATGCGTCTATAAAGAAAATATAATATTTATGTAAGTTCATTTACAGCCACAGGAATTACTACTTTTCTGATTTTATTAAGGCTTATGTTATGATTTCAAGTTATCACAAGTTATCCAGACAGGTGCTAACGCGAGCGGATTAGATACATTACAGCAATTGATAAATAAAATTAAACTGTGTGCCAAATGCCACGTGGCTAGGCACCCAGGTAGGCACACAGGGAATAATTATCACGTGACTAATTAAAAAGATTTTTTTAGGTTTTTTTTTAAATGTTAAGCACCCCGATACTATGTACCAACAATACAAACTTATAAGAGCTAACAATCGTGTAGCTGCTGAACTGATTTAGACAAAACATGTCTGAGAACCTGGTTTCAAATAAAAATCCGCATTGAAATGATTCCATTCATTTAGGAGCAAATGCCACAGAAAGGCACAAGAAACATCAAACTTATAACAACCTTCTTTTTGTGAAAAGTAATTAACCTAAATAATTAAACTTGCTTCGGAAAGACACTAATCACGGAGACACAATCACAGGCACAACTAGTATAATATAACTCTGATTTAATATTTTTTATTTTGCAGTTCCCCGCTCGCAGTGAGGCGAAACATCTTGTAGAGACGTACCTTATAAACATGGACTTTATTACTCGCTGGAGTCGCAATAAATGCTTACGCGGTTTATTGTTTAGGTGCAATGGTGCTTTGCAGTTTAGTGTTTTGAATCAAGAGTTATTTAACATTCCGCTTATTGTATAATTGAATTCTAAACAATTTGTTAATTAAATTACATACGTTAAGAAACCCGGGGTGCGGAACCCGTATCCCGGTAGCGGACAGTCGAGGAACGATGTTGGTTTATGTGGGTAAATCGGAGTCCCGCATACCCAGGGTAGACTCCAACTCAAAAGGAACTCTAATCGTCATATTTCGAATTACAAAAATATCATTTTACGGCCCCTGTCCCACGCTAGGTGGTCTCCATACACACCTATCATATCTACATTCACACCTTACACAACAACCGAGTATCCATATCGAATAAGACGCTAAAAGGATGGTCAGCATTTGTAGCATACCGTGCTTCGGGAAGCACGTAAAGACTTGGAAGGCTTGGCAGAAAAACCTAGAGATGACTAGAGCAGAAGATAATCTTTAAGTGGCTAAACTGTTCCTCAGATATAGCGAGGAATATTTCAAACAAAAATTATCATTTGTTCAGGTGTTATTTAGATACCAGATACCTCAAACTTTTAAGAAAAGCGGTGTTCATTTTCATCGTGCCTCAAAAGATGGCTCAAAGAATCTTGAGTTTTACTCAAGATCGTCTATTTATAAATAGGTCTAGGTGAAGTAGAAGAATGCGAATGCCTTACCACCTTTGCCATCAATAACAACCATCAAGAGCCGAGCACAAAGCCGGAGGGCCAAAGGGGAAGTTATCCCCTTAAAATAACCTGAAGCAAATGAATAAATTCTATATATGTATATCTATAAAAAAAAAACAACTTAAAAACCTTCATTACAAAGGGACGAGCCAATGACTTTAAAACGGATGAACCGATTTTGATAAAATTAGAACGGCCGCGGTGGTTTTCATTTCAATTGCACCACTATCTGTCCCATCGTTAATGAAATACGATGCCACAGATAAACACACAATTTCAAAATTAGAATCTATTTTTTTGTTCATGGTTAAGAAACCATATTCAGTTTAGTTAACTGAATCAGAAATCAACAACCATAAATAATATGAAATTCAATCGGAATCGATACCAATTTACTCAAACACCAATAAAGGGTAATTCTGGCCATAAACAAAAAAAATAACTACACCAAATGATAGAACACGCGATGATTTATAACAAAAAAATAGCGAGCGGCGCCGGGGGGCATGGCTAGATGAGGAAACGCGTAGTTTTGGTAATCATCTGGAATAAATAAAAAGGAGGATGATGCATCAAAAGATAGCGTACCTGACTGTCTTGAAATCAAATTCAAGTGAAGTAAATTTAATTTAATTTTGAATTTGGTTAGAATACATTTTATTATTGCAATGTATATAGTTCGTGCCTTTCATGGTACAATTAAAATGTAGATAACATTACGACGTTGTTAGAAGGAGTTTTAAAACTCAATGCAAATAAATTTACTTTATGTCTCAGAGTAATTTTAAATCGTTATATCAATGAATTTAAAAATATCTCTCTCATGATTAGTATAAATAAAAGATAACTAATAAAAGTAAACTATTTAATACATCATTTATAAAAAGTTCAGTTCAATGAATTAGATATTTAGAAATTAGTGTGACTGTCCATATTTTGTTTAATGACTTTGAATTGAAGGGAAACTTTGAATTTTATTTAATGAATTAAGGTAATTGATTCAAACAATTATAGGCTTAATAGGAAGTCTTTCGAGACCTGGCCTCTCCAAAATAATAGACACATTAAGCAGACCGGTAACTTGTGACATTTTATAATAACAGAAACATCTTCCTCGTTTTATTCGATCCAAGGTGGGTAATAGCTTAATCAACGAGATTCAAGATCGATAGAGAGATCGATGCCAACGACCGTGCGCGTGAGTCGATGGACCAATTGTTGAAGAATAATTCGTAATGCCTTCAGTAATGTTTAGTTTTGTTTTTACCAAAGAATTATTATTATATTAAAATGAGATGTATGTAATTGGTTGGGTGCGAGGTAATATTATATTTCCTGTTACGGTGACGGGATTTGGCATAAATAAATGTGTCACCAATGCGAAATGCTGAAACCGTGTTTGAAGACGCCAGGTGCACTGCGAAAGGTTGCTGGTAGAAGCTGGATGCATCAAGTTGAGAACAGGGTGCTGCTAAGGCTCTCTTTAAGGGATGATTATGTCCAACAGTCTCTAGATTTTAGTTTTCTAGTTTTTTTTGTGGTCAGTTTTTTTTCTACACAATTCACACAATATCTTTACAAATTCTACCCAAGTGATATTATGAAGTCCTTGGGCTGGCCTACTTCCAGTGTCGCTGTGGCGTGCTATCTTTGGGACACCCTGTATATGAAGGAATGTTATTTCCCTTGGAATGGTCGCTTAAAATTTATTAAGTTTTATAGATACTTGCTTATCGATATCTTCACGTCCCTATTTCGTGATCTGCTGGGCAGGTCGTCGGGTCGCTCGGGCATCTTCGTGAAACTTCGGCTCACTTCGTTATGTGAATATTAAGTTATTATGCGGTAAAAATACCATTTCACATGTTAATTTCTCTGTCCATAATTCTGTTGTACAATTAATTACAGACATAATAACAATGGAAGCGATTTGTCTATGAATAATTAATGTTTTGTGCAATTATAACGGAGAATACATCTATTTTTCCATTTCATACTTCTAAATTTAAGTTAATGAAAGGGTAATTTTAGGTTACTTGCAAGTTATAAGTGCCTACTCACTACAATGGTGTTACCATTTCAGAGAAAACGGAAAATATGTTAAATTATTCCTTGTTTTAATGTTTAACAAAAGCGTGAAGCTACTATGGTAAACAGTCTTGTCATTGCTTCGTCGTTATAACTAACTGGCTTACGCGCGCGGTTCGGCTCGGGCATCAAACCCGTGCTTAACACGGGCTTGGCAAATAGCATATGTTACTCAGGGATAACGTCGCATTTGAAATTGGCCTAGTAGTTTTTGCGTTTATTTGTTACAAACATACATAGAAATCTTCCACTTTATAATATTGTTGGTATAGATTATGTGATTGAGATACCAATTTAAGTAAAGTTGCAATTTTGTACGATTGTACACAAGTTTATTGTGTATTTTCCCAAACTGATGTATTTAAATTGATGCATTATTTTACAACGTGACAAAGCGGCAAGTGCCAGTCTGTATTATCACTCTAAGTTAGCTTGTTATTAAATTACCTGCATATCTTCATTTTTGCTAGGTTTTCCAAAGTTTACGTAGTTTCGAAATACTTTTTTTGATAATATATTTTTAGGGCAACACTGTGTTCATTTAAGACATTTTACAAAAGTGTCAGCGTATGTAAATATTTCTTACGCAGTTAAAATTGAGGTAAGTAAATTAAAATAATTGCTTAGTTTTTTTTTATACCATAACAAATTATGGTGGTCCTAATACCCACACCCGTACATCGGACCAGTAAATGTTACCAACAAGACAAATTTTATTCGTCCTGCACTTCAAAGAATATTTCTACACCTACGCGGAATACAAAGTTCCTGAGAATAATAAAAAATGCGAAGGGCTAGACGGTCGGACGATAAATAAAATCCGAGTGGTTCCCGGGAAAGACTGAAAACGTGACAATACTGCAACACAAGGCGGCCTCTCGCCGCCCCGGGAACGTCTTTGTTTTTGAACATACAAAAAGTCAGCCCCTTCAGAGCATTTTGAGTCAGGTACAGGAATATTCACTCAACCACATGTTTTAGTTAACAAAACTCAAATGCGAGTAGCAAATATTCAATTATATTTCAACACATCCGTGCCACTAACGAACTACGAAATAAGTTGAAACGAAAACTTTCTGGGGGGTACTCACATCAGTTTGACACATTAGTTCTTCAGGTAGTTCAGCGTCAAAATATATCGCTGGTAATAGCAATCCATTCGCTAATAAATACTAACACAACACTTGCTCACTTGACAATCGTTATGTTGAATTAACATTTTTGACACAACCGTTGCGTTAAAACCCGAACACTTGCACTAAAATCCCCACAGTAAAAAGTCAATGTTTTTAAATTAAAGAAATGTCAACGAAAATTAAAAAGTTACGAAATAAAAAAATAACACGACACACGTCCACCGCAAACGCGGTACAAACCGATATAGCATAATAATAGCGGGTGGATACGGCCGGACCGCGCCGACGGCGATTTCATCTCAATCTCGCCCGTCGAAACGAGACAGTAACATGACAATAAACGATTGTAAAATGTCTTGTGAGAAAGAGACAACAGTTTTCTCATTATGCGCCCGTCGAGGCTGACATTTCAATCGCGCTATCTCGCTCGCACGGAAAGTTATTTCCGTGCATGTTATACGCGGCCGTATTTGTGCGCTGTCCTTGTCTGGCGCGGATAGTGCTAACCAGATAATGTCTTAATCGCATTTTCTTAGCGCTATGCTGACTGATGCACTAACATAAACAATAATAATTCACGGATTTGCATAAACGTTATAACTTTTTTACTAAGTCAACTAACCGGTGGGAGGTCTAGACACATACGAAGTTAAATGAATTATGAATGTTGAATAAATGGTCGATAAGTATCTAGTTATCTACATGATATAAGATTTGAATTAATAATTAAAATTAGGTAGTTGAACAAATAATATCTACTCATGTCGGGCCGCTAGTCTTAATACAATATGTAAGTAATAAAATAACACACATAACCCGTTTGGTGATGGATTTAGAATACATTGTCACCATCCCATTTCGTTAGAAAATGACAAGGCCAAAAACCAAGTTAAGGAAAACTTGATACTAAGCTAATGCTTCTGGCCAGCGTGCCACAGTAGGCTAATTACCCTCCATGTAGTTGGAGGAGACCCGACTGAGCAGTGGGTAATCTATGGGCTAGGAAGTAGTAGTAGTATAAGTTGTACTTTTTTTTAAGAAAAAAACATAAGACTCGAAAGAAAAGACATAAGTATTTATGTTTTCTCTGCAACATTATTTTATGTAACGTAACTAAATTAAATCCTCGTTTCAGCCCATTACTGACCCACTACTGAGTCGGGCCTCCTCCAAATTCATGGAAGGAAATTAGCCTACTCTACCACGCTGGCAAGACGGGTTGGTACAGGGTTTGTATCAAGTTTTCTTCTCTTGCGGCTAAATGATTTTCCTCTTGCGTTCCCTTAGTCGCCCTTTATGACACCCTCGGGATGATATAGGTTGGTGACACTGCGTATTCTAAATTCGTCACTAGAATCCGTCTCCTAAATTATATTGGGCATTGTAATTCTTTCCCAACTCCACGTTCTGGTAACAGACTAAATAATTATCTAATTGTCAAGTGCTCTGTAAATACTTGGGAACGGCCTGTTTAGTACGCTGACTACTGCACAAATGTTTGCCCAGAGATGACAGAGCGCTCAAGCCACTCGCTCCTCAAAACTATGGAAAGATTCCATAATCAGTGAGGAGCTTGAGACTACTTTGGTACACAAACATAGGCACAATGTAGGTTTACTGTAGAAATCCAAAAACATCGGAATTGTTAAATAGTTCATTGATATCATCAAAATGAAACATATCTGGATCACTACTGAACACGGAATTTCTCATATATCTCTATATAATATTTACACCATAATATATTCTTCGCCCATGTACCTGTAGGTGCAATCCACGCCGAAACGTCAGGCAAATAAAAGCACATACTTACTTACTCGACATCGAATCAGACATGAGGAGATTCGCAGGCAAACCGGGGTTACCGACATAGCACACAGGATTGCTAAACTTAAGTGGCAGTGGGAAGGGCACAGTTAAGGTCACCGGAAAGCGATGGATGCGGACGGCTACGATCTACATGGGTCAGGTCTCCACCAACTACATGGAGGGCAATTACATTAATGTGCTGGGCAGACTGGTTGGCACAGGGTTTCGTATCAAGCTTTAATTCCCATCCGGCTGTTTTCGGCCTTGTCATTACAATTGGACGCTTCCGACATCCTCAGAATGAATTTGAGTGGCGAAACTCAAATTCATTCCATTCCTATTCCAAATTCTTCACGTAATAAATTTATGAAACGTTTATCTCGTGAGTCTAAAAACATTAATTTCTTAAATAAGGTCATCAACTAAATGCGTCAACAGCCAGTGTGAAGACAAGGCCTGTCCACTGCCATTTAAAATAGGTCAATGTAATCCATAAGCGAATATCTTATTTATTTATCCATAATCATATGTCATTTATAGAGAAGAATTGACTATTGCTGGTAAAGATGAGTTCTTGCGCTGGCTACGTAATGTAAGACGCCATTCTCCTAGATAGAATGAAGATTTGCACAAGGCTGTGGACAGCATAGATGTTAAAGTAGAATAGAGTTAAATAATTATAATATAAGATTAATGTTTTTCTGTAGATTATACTTAAGCCTAATATTTGTACGCTTTACTAGCAGGACATGGTGATACATTTATTAATATTAAACACCGTGTTTGTTAACCTATGACCACAAAATAAAAGAGTGAGTTTGAGGCCGATGACAGGGCGTTAAAGCGCTCAGTAAGCCTATGTCCGTTAGTAGGTATGCTAGAGTAGCATAAATATAATGATTACCAATATGCTATTACTCAAATAGCTCTGAGTATAACTCTGTCGATTGCACTGAATAAGGTGCATCGATGCACGTGTTTGTGATGTTTACAATAAAAATGTAGTAATGTTTATGGAAATATTTGATAACAGCATAAGACTTTGACCTGCCTTCTCTGGTCGAGATTCGGTTTTCTAATGGGGACTGATGATGTGAATCGTCCAAATTGGGTGTGACGAGGAATGTAAATGAAGATTTGTGGGGTAATTTTATGTTATTAAAGTTAGATGAAGACGTAACGTCCTCATCTCAGAAATAAGAGCATCATTATGTGATAATGTCTTGCTCATGCTCACCTTAGTTTGGAGAATCGGTTTGTTTCCTTTAGTTCTAGTAATGTTATTAGAGTAACAAAGATGCAGTTAATACAGCCCATAATGAGCTACTACTGAGTCGTGCAATCTAGAATACATAGTGTCACCACTACATTCCATACTGAGGGTATCGTAAGAGCCGACAAAAGGAAATGACTAGCCCGAAAACCTTGCCACAAGAGAAGGAATACTTGATACGAAACCCAGAGCCAACCATATTACCGTTCATGATCTTAACTGAAGGAGGTCAGACTCATCAATGGGTCATCTATGGGCTGATTATTAGTAGTATTTTGGGTGTCATGGGAACTGCCTTTTTAGGCCGAGAATAATTTTAATAATAATGATTAAAGGAATACTTATACATGAAAAATTGTGTGTGTGGAGATGGGCTTAGAATATACAATATCACAAACCCTTAACATCTTGAAGGTGTCGGAAGAGGCTACACGAGGTCACATGAGGAACAGATGCCATCAGCAGTAGGCATAGATACCTTCATGATTGTTGAGGATTCCGAAATAAGCAGTGGGTCATTTATGGGTGGGAAGATGATGATGAAGAAGAAGAAATAATAATATGTCCAAAGTACACTTCATTGAGCAGAAATTATTACGGTAGTGATGATATGATTCTGATAGATAGTAAAGATACGAATAAAGCAGTTGATGTTAGCCTCCAATACAAAGAAGAGCTTTTGCTTAGTATCATTTACAAAAGAATGTATCTGTCGTTCGGTGCGTGAAATGCCGTCACTCGCAATAGGTTCTGTATGAATCATGCATTAGTTACCCGAACTGGTCCCTGGTAATCCGGCAGAGTGCATGTCTTCATGCACCACAATAAAACCAACATGTATAGCATAGAATGTGACAGTTACAACTTCACGACGACGTATTAAACTTAACATAGCCACGACGAGCAGAGAAAAAACATTTTTAAATAACGACAAATAAGGTTGGTTTTCATATAAAAAGTGTCCGTTTAAGGATTTCAAAATCAAACCCGTTTTACGAATGAAATGCTCCCGGGAAAGGGACGGGGATACAAAAAGCGAACGCGGTAAAGCTATACTCGAAAGCTCAAAGGACTTGTACTGTATTTTGTTTTCTCTGAGCGAGATAAGTTGATCATCTCTTTCGAGTATCAAAGGTATAAAAAGGACTACTCTATTTTAAACTTGAACCTTATCTCAAACTCATACAGCTTTAAGTCGCAGAGTCATTTATTGTAAGTACCTTTTCATCCTGGGCAATACGTAAAAAGAACAATTTACAAGTTCGTCTGGGGCAGAAAGAGATAGAGTGTTCGCTCGTACGTGTGAAAGGGACAGCATACAACCGGAGTTGGAGGCTGTGTATTTTTTTACTGAGTTATTATGCCTGTTCCGATCATTTAATTAAGACGTTTTGTGCATTTATAATGAAATAACAATATGAGTGAGGGGCACTTTACAGTTTTTAAAATATTGGGCCGATTGACCTCGTGTCAATATGATGAAAATATAATTGACTAGCCAGTTCGAGGCTTCACCCGCGCTTGTTGACATTCTACAATATACTACTACCCGGCCCCATGATAGGGATGATCGATATACATCGATGTTGATTAAACATCGATGTTTATCTGAAAAACATCGATGTTTTGACATCGATGTCTTTAAAACCTTGAAAAACCTCATTAATTATTTTGAGCACCATCTAGTATGCATTAGACGTAACAGGAAAACTCCTCGTAAAGCAAATTTTCTTACAGTGTGTGCCCAAAAACTACTAAAAAAGTTATTTTTTTCTTGAAACTTTTAATTTCTAAACAATTAATACATTTTCTTTATTATAATGTAAAGTTTTATTTGTTACCTAAAAAACATCAATCGATATTTATTGTACATTGTAAACATCGATGTTTTTCAAATATCGATCATCCCTACCCCATGATGACCCTTAATGACCCACTGCTGAGACGAGCCTCCCCCGTTATAAGCAGGATAATTAGCCTACTGTGTTATGTTTCAAGTTTCACTTCTCTTGCGGCTAGGATTTCAGCCTTTTCATTTCCTTTTGTCGTACGATACCCTCAGGATGGAATGGGGTGTTGACACTATGTATTCTAAACCCGTCACCACATGGACCAAAACCTCTACAGCCATCCTTGTTATGAGGGCTTTTCATAAGTTTGAGGTTTATTCGGGTTAAGTTAAGGCTTTATCACTACATAGTATAAAACAAAGTCGCATTATTCTGTCCGTCCCTATGTATGCATAAATCTTTAAAACTACGCAACGGATTTTGAAGCAGTTTTTTTAATAGATAGAGTGATTCAAGGGGAAGGTTTATATGTATAACCCACCCACGCTTTGCACGGGCGAAGCCGGGGCGGGCCACTAGTTTAGGTTTAATTAAGTTTTGTACTCTTACAATAGCGTAATTTACGGGTAACGGTCTTACAATACATATTTTAACCATTTCCATGAGATGTAAGTTATCGTAAGAAACTCGACTGCTGTAAAGCATTTTTTTATTACCAGTTAGGCCAATAACCTAGTAACAAGAGAAGGAAAACTTGAGGCAAAGCACGTATGGCCAGCATGACACAATAGGCTAATTCCCTCCATGTCACTGGAGGAGGCCCGACTCAAGACTGGGACATTTAAGGACATTGCTGGGGGTCGGTTGGCTTGGGCATTAGAAGGTTACCATTGTCGACTAGATCTGGCTGATGTTTAGCTCTTTGGAACTATTGCGCGAGTTTGCTCTCACAAATCTGTCGTATAACCAGTCTTGTACCCAAAAATGGCGATCTAAAAAGAGCTACTACAGAGTTTCTTGCCGGCTCTTCTCTGTAGAGGTGCATTCCACACCGGTGGTAGATGGTAAATAATTAATTTTAAATCGTAAATTTTATTGTTTTGTTTGACCTGTCAAAAGACCTCTAATGAGCCAACTTGATTAAATGAGTTTTGATTTTGATTATGGGCTGAATAATACTAGTAGTTTAATATAATTCTTGGAGGCCTGAATAGGTCCGAAGCGGGTCCTAAATGGGCTGGGCAGTAGAAGTAAAGGTTAATCATTATTAAGGGATTTAGGCGCAAAGGGATGATCACCCAGCCAGACGAGGTGGTATGTCTGGCTAGGGGTCGCAGCGCCTATCCCCCGATAGTTGTAGTCGGGAAATTCTTAACCTTCCGAATTGCTCTTGAAACTTCGCTATCGCGGTGTAGGACTTTTTGGTAATTCTCGCATTTGTAGGCGATATTTCTTGATGCAATTAACTAGTTTAGATTTGTCGTGGAAAGTATGTAGCATGCGGTCTTTACAGGGACATTAACATAGAAATATTTGGCAATCAATACTCGCTGCATTAGCATCTGTAAACTGAGCTAAGGACACGTCATCTTTAAACGTTCCCACACATCTTATCGTAGTGCACGCGTGGGCAAATTTGCACGTGCATAAATGTGGAGTGGGCAATGAGAAAATATAACAAATCCGTACAAGATTCTTGGGATTACCATTAAAGTTTTGTACGTTAGACTTCGTGTTAACGGAAATTGATATAAGCCTCATCATGATCATAATTTCAGACAGAAGACGTCCACTGCTGGACATAGGCCAGGGACTTCCACATCCGATCCTGAGTCGCCAGCATCCATCGTTTTCCGGAGAACTTAACCAGGTCATGTGTCCACTCTGTGGGGGCCTATCAGCACCACCCTTTCGGGACTCGGTCGCTAGGACTAGACACACTGGGCTACAAACGCTGTCAAAATCAAAGTCAAATTGCTTTTGATTGTCGAATTTGACAGTTATTTAAATATAACTTTTAAATACTATAGTGACAGGTCGGTTTCATGCAACACGCTTTCAACACAAGAGATTGCAATGAACTTTTCATTTTTCAGAAAATTTAGCAGATTAAATTCCGATTGGCTAAATGGATATGACGCATAGTGACGCATTGAGAACACACAATATCACCAACCCATACCATCCTGTGGTTGTCGAAAGAGGCGACTAAAGGAAAGCCAGAGGCTAATAAAATAGCCGCAAGTAAAGGAAAACTTGATAAAAGGTGTGCGCCAACCCATCTGACCAGTCTGGAACTGTAGGCTAATTTCCCTCCATGAACGTGGAGGAGGCCCGACTCAGCAGTCAACAGCTGGCGAGCTGAGGACAATGTCCTATGCACTATCTGACTTAACTCTGAACATATCTTCAGTGCATATCAGTTGGTCATTTATGGACCAAGAAAATATGTTTATCGCAGTCAAAAATCTCTCTATAAGTTTTTTGAGCAGTGCAAGGGCTTTGAGTTAACGCTCAAGTATCAGTGTTGGGTGCACGGTAGGGATCCCAATAAAGCCTATTTGGATTTACGGTATGGACAATTTGTACTGGTGCTTACAGAAGTCTTACCATATGCTTTATATTGCGTACTGCTTAAAAACACAACGGGTTGCACTCCGGGAGTCCCGGGCAGAAATAAAAATAAAAATAAAACATTAACGTTGCGCATTTTTTAATATTTTGGAATGGTTAGGGGATAATTTCGCACGAATTCTTTTATTTATCATTATAAAAGTAATAACATTTATGTGGTTAAATACAACATTCATTCATTGTCCCAAAAATACAAAAACGACAATTTATATTACATTAGCGACCCGCCCCGGCTTCGCACGAGTGCAATGATGAACCTCTAAATTTATCAGTGTTTCTCTAAAATATTATGGATGCAATACACATACAAACCTTCCTCTTGAATCGCCCTATCTATTACAAAACCGCTTCAAAATCCGTTGCGTAGTTTTGAAGATTTAAGCATACATAGGGACGGACAGACGACAGCGACTTTGTTTTATAATATGTAGTGATGATAGTGATAGTGATAAACAAATTAACTGATACTACGCCACGCTGGTCTACTCTCCCTCCGTCTTACGAATTTTCGATCAGAGATTACCCAAGAAAAGTGCTCAACGCCGCTGAAGAAGTTTACACTTCAAAAATCTACAACGTTGACCGAACATCAAACCAAACTGGCAAATTAATACTACTCAGCCCATAGATCTGAATGGAATGGGATGGTATGGTGCACCACACAGCCACCATCTCTGCATTTGGACTAGATGTCTGTTTTACGCTACTGACTATATAGGTATTTAGCAGCCGGTACTCACGTGCCCTCCGAAGCATGCAGATGTCTCATGTAGAAAATATGGATTCAATCTGCGGACCGATTGCACACCACACTGTCCGCACGATGTAAAAATGAAAAGTAATTCATTATTCATTATTCACACATAACTACAGTAATTACATTGTTAGTACCTAGTCATGTTTCATTTATGCACATTCTATATAGCCTGTATTTGTTGTGTGTACTTAATTGAGTTAATTCAAAAGAAAGAAAAGACATTAGCATTACACTATTGTTTTTACAATATCACACCCTTTTAAATTTCAGATAAAATTAGCGAAATTATGAGGTAAACTAGTGAAATGTTAATACATAGTTAAATATCTTTTAACGTACCTAACACTTGTGTGCCCGAGTGTATCTGCTCATAAACAGCTAAAGAACTTGACGTTTTCAAGAATAAAGAATCCAGCTGTGCGATATTTATGACTTCATATCGCGCTTTCTCTTTCACACTAATAAAATTTGTGTAAGTTCCCTTTTTTTACATTACACATCTTGATATTGATTTACAGAAAGTAGTGGTGGCTCAGGAAATAGAAACCCCAATCTATCCTGAATGTGTCGTAAGAGCTGACAGCAGGCAATGGAGATAACCTAGCTGCAATAGAAGGAAAACTTAATACGAAACCCTGTGCCAACCCACCTGGCCAATTAACCTCCTGGTAACTGGAGGAGGCCCGATTATTTATTTATTTATTTAATCCTTTATGCAAAAATCTACATAGGCGGACTTAATGCCAAGAGGCATTCTCTCCCAGTCAACCTTTGGGTGTGCAGAGCGGGGTTTACGGCAGATGCACTGGGAAATTGCGAAAGTATTGTATATCTAATAACATAAACTTACTTACAAATAAATAATATACATAATATAAACATACATATATATCATACATATATAAGTGTACCTATATATAAAAGACATATATACATTAATATATAAAATATATATTCCACTGTATTAAGTAGTTTGAGACATATTCAACTTATTTTGAAAATGGTTACGTACCTTAATCGATTAATTACGATTAATCAGTGGGTCATTTATGGGTTGAGTAGTAGTGTAGCTGTAGTTGTGTCGTGAGGCGAATCTTGAAAACATAATGCAGTATCTATAACTTTAATAGGTCAACAACGTTTGAGTACTGAGTATGGTAATTTAAAATAATAAAATTTAAAATATTTCAATAAAGATATCGAATAAATAAATACAGGTTGACCGTTTATATTTTTATCGTGTGCATATTATGGGCGAAATAAGTTAATTACAGACTCTATTCTAATTCACTCCATATTTATTTATTTATGTACACACATAGAAATTACAATTAGGATAGGTAAAGTCAAATCATTTACTTTGTAGATACAATGGACACATACAAATCGTTAAAAAATCGATAAATAATTAGGCAATGCAAGTTATTAAAGTTTACCATCAGTTCTGAACGCGAGCACTGCTGAGAAGAACTGGCAAGAACCTCAGGTTTGGCATGAAATTACTAATCATTGGAATACATAGTGTAATCACCCCATTCCCACAAGGCCAACCTATCCGCAAGAGAAGGAAAACTTAATACAAAACCTTCTGCTAACCCGTCTGGCCAGCGTGGGCTCATTACACTGTATGTGTGAATGACCCTACTGTGCCATGCTGGGCCGACTCAGCAGTGGGTCATACATGAGCTGAGTAGTTGTGTTTAATCTTGGCTGAACCTATTATATTAGGTACCTACTGATTATTGAGCTTTTGTAGAAAAGGTCTTGTAATTGGAATAAGTGATTTTGTTTTGTAGGTCTAAGGGTTGGATGTGCCGCCTTTGGATCACGAGTCCTCGGTGCGGATTCGGGGTCGGGCCAGTATCATTGTGGAAGCAAGAAGCTGGGTGTCATTTGTGAATTACTTAATTGTGAACAGCCCACACGCTCACCATGGGCTCCATCAGAAGGCTCATAGTCACCCAAAGGGCAATGGAGAGGGCAATGGAGAAATGAGGAGATACGCAGGAAAACCAGTGTAACCGACATAGCCCACCAGATTGTCAAACTTAAGTGGCAGTGGGCAGGGCACATAGCTAGCAGGACCGACGCCCGATGGGGCAGAAAAGTCCTCGAGTGGCGACCCCGTTCCGGAAGGCGCAGTGCTGGTAGGCCTCCCACACGGTGGACTGACGACCTGGTTAAGGTCGCCGGAAAGCAATGCGGACGGCCCAGGCCTTTGTGGAGATCCTTGGGAGAGGCCTATGTCCAGCTGTGGACGTCTTTTGGCTGAAATGATGATGGAACAGCCCCCGTGATACAAGTTATACGTGTTGCAATGATAAACATCTATATTTGTCAGTGTTTCTCTACAATATTATGCATGTATTATAATTAAAAACCTTCCTCTTGAATCACTCTATCTATTAAAAGAAACCGCTTCAAAATCCGTTGCGTAGTTTTAAAGATGTATGCATACATAGGGACGGACAGACGACAGGTAGTGATGATAGTGATAGGTACTGCATGCAGTATAGGTATGTAGTACTGTTTAAATCAACTATTTATAAAATAAATTTATAAATAAAATAAATTATATTACGAGTTCTCTTAGATAAGTGCATAAATAAACTGTTACTGTACAGTTTGCACACTTGCGTTGTTAGGAGGGAGTGCACAATAATGAAATCACTGAATCTAAGTAACTATGTAGTTTATTCCGTAGGTTTACAGTTATAGGATGTTATTAGCGATTTCTGCTGTGTGTGTTCGATGACAGTTAAAGTCAAACTCAAAATTGTTTCTATACATTTTAAAAAAATACTTGATTGAGCCATGAAGTCTGAATACAAAAATGAATTTTAATTAGAAAAGATTCCTCCATTGTGAGATACGAATTTCACAAATAGTAAAAACGTGTTTGTCCGTGACGGTATATCTTGACTCCTATATCTACTAATTATCACGTCCCCCCGACCGATAGAGGGCGATAGAAACATTTTTGTTTTTTTTTACTGCCTACCCACTTAATAACATTCTTCACGCTGTGGTATTAAAATGACGTGGAGTCGAAAATTACGTATTGGTGCTACAATTTTTAAAACCTTCCAAAGTGTGTCTGCCGGCAGTTAGTCTTAATGCATTAGCCCATTAAAAAATATATTAGCACGCTGGTTTTCAAATTTTCCTTCTCTTGCGGCTAAGTTTTCCGTTGGCTTTTATGACCACTAGCGGTAATGGGGCAGTGGCACTATCGTCTTAAAAATGACGTCCATTAATCATATGAATACGAACCACACAGACAATTGAAACAAGCATCATAAATGTTTATAGAAGCGGCTTTCTTTATGTTTACCCATGTAATATAGGCGCGCGAGTTCATGTCCATCGGGGCCTAAATAAATAATTACTTATCACATTTATTTTATTACTTACTAGTGGTCCGCCCCGGCTTCGCCCGTGCAAAGCGGGGGTGGGTTATACATATAAACCTTCCCCTTGAATCACTCTATCTATTAAAAAAAACCGCTTCAAAATGCGTTGCGTAGTTTTAAAAATGTATGCATACATAGGGACGGACAGAAGAATGCGACTTTGTTTTATACTATGTAGTGATAGTGACTTAGCAAAATTATCTAAGATTACAATAAACCAAATTGACAGCTGTTGGATAAATCGGTACCAGTTATTATCGACATTACTATAACTAATTATTTCTCAGCATTACAGCATTCCTCAGGATGGTCATGAACTCGCGCGCGTTCTATAGTTACTAGTACTAATTCCTTCTGTTGACGGATTTAAAATACATAGAGTCACCACCCCATTTTATCCTGAGGGTGTCGTAAGAGCCGACAAAAGGAAAATATAAGGCCGAAAAGCTAGTCGCAAGAGAAGGTCGGGTCCCGGGTTCGATTCCGGGGTCGGGCAAGTGTCTTTGTCTAAACCAGAGGCACTGGCTCGGAGTCTGGGTGTCATTTCTATCTATAATATGTATGTATGTACAAAAATAAAAAAATTAAGTAGTTTATCATCCATCTCGTTACCAGTTGGAGGAGGCCAGACTCAGTAGTGGGTAATTTATGGGCTGGAAGTAGATGCCTATTTATAACCCTACATATAATATATCACTATCACTACATAGTATAAAACAAAGTCGCATTCTTCTGTCCGTCCCTATGTATGCATAAATCTTTAAAACTACGCAACGGATTTTGAAGCGGTTTTTTTTAATAGATAGAGTGATTCAAGGGGAAGGTTTTTAAGTATAACCCACCCCCGCTTTGCACGGGCGAAGCCGGGGCGGGCCACTAGTCCGGTATAAACATAAAATAGTCTGAGTATCGACTCCATGGTTTCCCTGTCTACCTCTTAATGCCTTCGTCGCCAGCGGTCATTGGGCGGAAGTAGGTACACCAAAACCGTAGATTTGGAGTTTCTAAACCGACTCCCAACTTTTTTTTCTCATGGACCTCTTCTCCGAAAGTTTACGGTCTTTGAGAGAAATATCACGGAAAAAAAAACACGTGATGTCTGTATGGGAATGCTTCTTGGTTTTAGGTGTCCATTTAAATTGTTTGGTTAAAGTGCAATAAAAAGTGAAAAGTGTGAGTCGTTTATTAAATTAAATCAATAAACTAGGCATGGGAATGTTGAAAAACGATTTAAAAATTGTAGCGTCTGTTTGTAATAATAAAATAACCACTTTTTACTAAATGCGTAAGTATTTATACACAGTACATAGACCAACATATACATATTTGTAATTTTTGTCTGTCTGTCTGTATGTTTCGGCGAATCTCTGGAACGGCTGAACCGATTTTGACGGGAGTTTTACTGATAGGAAGCTGATGATTTAAGGAGTAACATAGGCTACTTTTTTGACTAGCTTCGCCCCGTGGCGTCACCCGCGGGTAACATCGCACCCGTGCGAAGCCTGGACGGGCCGCTAGTTTAATTAGTTACTTAATAGTTTAATTAATTACCATCCTTGTAGTAGGAGGAGGCCCGACTCAGCAGTGGGTCATTTATGGGCTGAGAAGAAGAAGAATACATGTCCGCGTGGTGACGGATTTTGAATACATAGTCATCATCGTTTCAGCCAAAAGACGTCCACTGCTGGACATAGGCCTCCCCCAAGGATCTCCACAAAGGTCGGTCCTGGGCCGCCCGCATCAACTGCTTTCCAGCGACCTTAACCAGGTCGTCGGTCCACCGTGTGGGAGGCCTACCAGCACCGCGCCTTCCGGAACGCGGTCGCCACTCGAGGACTTTTCTGCCCCATCGGGATACACACCCATCAGCCAAAGAATACATAGTGTCAACACCCTATTCCACGACCACGAAACGACAGGGCCGATAGACTAGCCGCACGAGAAGGAAATATTGATACCTGCGAAAGCCTGTGTCATTCCGTCTGGCCAGCGGGGCACAGTAGGCTGATTGCCCTCGTAGTAACTAAAATAAGCTTTACTCAACAGTGAGTGTCAACAACATTTATGGGCTGGGTAATAATAGAACTAGTAGAATACATAGTTTACTCACTCTATTCCACCTTATGGGTGTCGTAAGAGACGGCAAGGCCAAAAACATAGCCGTAAAAGAAGAAAAACTTGATAGAACTTGAGAAATCCTATGCCAACCTATCTGGCCGGCGTGTCATAGTAGGGTCTGCGCAGCATGTCGCGGGTTCGATCCCCGCACGGAAGAAATATTTGTACGACCTACAAGTATTTGTTCCGGGTCTGGGTGTTTTATATCTACAATAAGTATGTATTTAAAAAAAAAATGTATATAAGTATTGAAATTAAACACTTTTTAACGGATTTATCGCGTGTATATTAGTTACATTATTTAATTCCCGACGTTTCCGCACGGGGAACGTTATCAATAAAACAAAATTATAGGCGGTAGATTTTAACTGTTTCTTTGTACTTTTGAAGATAACTGTCAACTAGTCTCTCCCGCGACCACGACTGCTGCAAAGCATTCGAAACGTCGGGAATTAAATAATGTAATATACACGCGATAAATCCGTTAAAAAGTGTTTAATTTCAATGTGTAATAATCGCGAAAACCTAAGAAATCATTATGTATACAGGGTGGTCAAAAAATCGTGGATCAAACGAAACCAGCGGTTAGATGGGGCCATCAGCAGCAAAAAATTGTTCTACGGAAGGTCCTTAGGGTCAACCCCTGCAGAGTTACAATAGATTTTATGTTTTTATGAGAAATTGTCTTTTTTTTACTAAAACTTGATAAAATTCGAAAAAATCTACACCCTGTATCTTTTTTATAACTTTAACTAGATTGGTACTGATGAGTCCTTTCGTTAGACATGCTATTTATGGTAGTTTATTGGGTGTGTTGAAGATAATATTAAGTTTTACGAAAGCAATAATTCTTAAATCAAAACTTGTTACTTACTTCGGACCCCACTGTGAAAAAAAAATACTCTACAGAAAAGCGACTAAAAGAACGCATTAGGCAGATAACCTAGCCGCAACAGAAGGAAAACTTGAAGCAAACCCTGTGTCAACCCGTCTTGGCTGCGTGGCACAGTAGGCTAATCTCCCAACATGAACTTAGAGGAGGCCCGACTCAGTAGTGGGTCATTTATGGGCTAAAACGACGATAAAGACCCTGTAGTCCGGAAAACGATCACGCTTAGCTTAGGTAAGGTTAGGTTAGTAGGCCTAACCGAGTTTTATGTATGAATTAATTCTGGCCTTGCTACGAAAGATCGTCCTTGAAAGATATCGAAGCCATGCATAGCCATGTGTAATACCTTTTTAGAATCCCTATTAAATGCGCCAAAAATTGTGATACAGTGGCACTTTTCTGTAGAGTATTTTTTTTTTCACAGTGGGGTCCGAAGTAAGTAACAAGTTTTGATTTAAGAATTATGTCTTTCGGAAAACTTAATGTTATCTTTAACACACCCAATAAACTACCATAAATAGCATGTCTAACAAAAGGGCTCATTAGTACCAATCTATTGAAAATTTTAAAAAAGATACAAGGTGTAGATTTTGAGGAATTTTATCAAGTTTTAGTAAACAAAGGACAATTTCTCATAAAAACACAAAATCAATTATAACTCTGCAGGGGTTGACCTTAGGGACCTCCCGTAGAACAATTTTTTGCTGCTGATAACCCCATCTAACCGCTGGTTGCGTTTGATCCACGACTTTTTGACCACCCTGTATAAGTAGTTTATCATCCATCTCGTTACCATAACACAAGCATTAAGTTGCTTAGCTTGGGACGAGATGGCGTTGTGTGAAATGTCCAAGGATATTTATTATTTATTTATCCTGAGGGTGTCGTAAGAGCCGACAAGGTCAAAAACATAGCCATAAGAGAAGAAAAACTTGATAGAACTTGAGAAATCCTATGCCAATCCATCTGACCCATCTGGCCAGCGTGGCACAGTAGGCTAATTGCCCTCGATGTAATGAGACGAGGCCAGACACAGCAATGGGTCATTCATGGGCTGAGTTTTTGTAGATCTGCCTTTTGCGTTCCATTAGTCGCCTCTTACGACACTTCCAGGATGGTATGGTTGGATTTCAACTAATCACTGGGCGATTTATGGCCATGGATAAGCTTTTAATATCAACATGCTTTTTTTCGCATAAGTAAATAGTTACTTCTTTTTTTATTATGTTTTTTTTGGGTTGTTGGTCGTATCACTACTATGTTAGTCCCATCGAGCAAGATCAACTCCAAGTTCTTGGATTGGACTTATAAAAATAGACTTTTTTTATACGTCCATGTTAAGTTCTAAATTTCCATATCTGGCAGTAATTTCGCGGAATAAATTCTTAGGAATACTTTCTTAGAGTCAAATAATAAAAGGTAAGTTAAAATAATGAATTTGATCTTTACCACAGGGTCAGAATGTCATTCCATGGAGAACAGCTGGCAAGAAACTCCATGGTTCCTTAATTACAAAGGTTACATGAATGTTCGTACAAACTAGTTTGTCAGATTACTGAAAACACACACATGTACATGCATCAAAGAAATATTAATATGGCACACAGACTGTCTACAAACACCTATGTTCTTTCCCATTTATATTGATGCCTCTAAAACTTTTTTACAGTACATACTTACCAACATTTATGCTGACCGATTCAGTTGAGGAATCTACCACCGCCACATAAAAACCTAAAAAAGGTAATTTTAAAAAGCACTATCTATTGTGTCTGTTTGAAACTAAATTCACTACATTATATACCTACATCGTCTAAACTACTACGTCTCTCTCTTGATTGCAAGTTAGTAAAAAGTGAATCATGTAGCCGGTAGATGTCGGTAAGATATCAAGTAGTAAAGGAATACAATTGAATGTAAGTAAAGTCATATCTTGAATGTAAATGCATTTAAACTCGACCATTAATCGAAAAAAGTTACTGCTATGTATTATTTTGCAACAACATTTTTATTTGAAATTGTATTATTAATAGCAGCCACTAGATGTCGCTTTCGATAGGAAGTGTTTTGAGAACGTGTTTGTAGAAAATGCTAATAGGTGGCAGTAGTATAAGCCGACTATTTTAAAAAGACAGCACACGCGGATTGGTAATATTGCTTTTCGTCATTTTAATTTTCGTCGGTTGATAGTAAAAGTTATAGAGTCAATACCGACGAAGCCCGATTCGTCAAACCGAATCCGTTCTTTTTGTCAGTATGTTGCCGCTTTATCGGGGAAAGTAGTTGTGTCAGACGGTTGTCAAATCAAATGCGCGGTGGTTTATGCAGTGTGAGTGTTTGTATATTATTTTGTGACAGAAATTAAAGAAAGTTTGCAAGTTTTTGTTCAGAGAAACACAGTGCAGTGTCTGTTTGTGAAAATAAGTGGACATATCTGTGAATTATTGTGCCGCAAAGCGCTAGATTTGAGCGGTTACCAGTAGCTCGCCGGTTATCTTGTTATGGTGTAAGTATGATCGATATTTACCCCCTATTATCCTTCATTTAGCTTTCTTTGCGCCATCTAAAGCATGTGAAACTCATACCAAAGAACTCGAATGCAACCAACCGTCATAACTTTAGAATAGCGTTCAGTTTTCGAAATAAATGTTTAAGTCATTCATAATTTATTGTTTTGTTGCGTTTTATTACCGTTTTAACCTAATTGGATACTTAATAGAAACATTTTTAATTATTTATTATAAAACTATAGGTTTATATTTTGTAATAGTGCTAATAAATAATCAGTTTGGTGGATCCTTGATACTGTTTTCTCGTAGGTAAATTTAGTTTATTTCACGGAAATCTATGCACACACACAACGTCTTGCAACAAAAATGTATTTCGGTCATAAATTTGAAAGAAATTTTATTTATATTGGAATGCTTATTTAAGACTATATTATTTTACTTAGTGTAGTTAGTAGTAAATTTCAGGCAAGTTTCTGCTTAAATATCAAATTGATAGTTAATCCATATATTTTCACTGGTTATTTCTTAGTTACCAACTGCACAAGCACAACTACCAATTATTAAAAAATAGGATCACCTAATTATTTGTCTAAGTGATCTCTCACAAAAAGATATGAAAAATGTTAAATTAAATACAGGAGTTTTTATTAATTCCTTCTACTATTGTTTATAATGTAATTTATTAAAGTAACATACAATTCTGATGATACATGAACCTCCTTTCTGATGTAACCGTAGGTTAAGAACTAATAATCCAAGATCAAAGTGAAAACTGTTCATAATACATTTATTATGATAATGGTTCTAATCTTTCATTTATAAAAAGTGAGTGCTTTGTCTTGCTGTCAGTTACTTACATCTGTTAAGTTTGTTATAACATACACTTGAGGGTGATTTACCTATAGTTGTTTCATCCTTTGAAGTTCCTTATGAAAACAAATGAAAATTTAAAAACAAAATTGAATAAAACTTTATTTATGTTACTTCATAACCTTATTAATGACCACATTTAACTTCATTACTTTACATAGTTTCGTTGCAATCTATTTACATGACCTATCTATGTTACTCTTATCATCAACAAATTGTTTCTTTACTTTCTGACCATGTTGACATGGAAATAATTGTCCTTTAAAACTAATCTATTCAGGTACATAATTAGTTTTGGCCTTGACTTGCATTAAGCAATATATTATAATAAAATAAAATATTAAGTTTATTACTCTCCATGTAGTTGGAGGAGGCCCGACTCAGCAGTAGGTCATTTAAGGGCAGAGAAGAAGAATATTGAGTTGTATGTGTAATACCTTTGGCAATTAATGGCAAATATAATTGCTTCCTCAATATTCAATATTCTTCATATTAACACACAGAAGAACTCGAATGAGTTTATGTTGTGCTATTCCCCCCAATGTAACCAAAGTATGTACTTGCCATGAATACATTAAAAAAAAATTAATTGTGTATTTATATGTGCAAAGAAGTATAAATCAATAAATTGAATGCCAGCTTCTACTGATTAAATTGCCTGCATTGGAAAACCTAAAGCTTAAAATAAAGCAGCTCTAGTTTGTTTTTTATATTCAAATAAATATGTTATACTAAATTTAGGCATTGTGTTGAATAATTTTGTAGTGCTCTTAAATGTTTTTTCCCTGCCATTATTCAGGTTTTTTTTTATTTTTCTTTAGAATCACTGCATGTACCTTTATGATGTGTTCTAACTGTATTCTATTTCTGTTACAAATCTTCTGAACTAGTGTGATATGAAGATAAATATTATTTGGTTTAAAAAAGTTCACACATATTATTTCCAGTGGGGTAGGCAGATTCTTCTGCACATAACCTTAACCTGGTAAGGTAAGTTAAGTATTATAATAACCTCGCCTTTTGTCCCAATTTCATTGTTACTGGTCTAACCAAATATAGCTAACTACAAGTATTTACACAGAACACTTGTCATGTGCCCTCTGCGGCCCATCTAGTAGGACCACCAGTCATTATATACTATTACTACTCAGTCCTTAGATGAACCACTGTTGAGTCAGGCCTCCTCCAATTACATGGAGCCTACTGTGCCATACTGGCCAGACGGGTTGGCACAGGGTTTCATATCAAGTTTTCCTTCTCTTGCAGCTAGGTTTTCGGCTTTATTATTTTCTTTTCGACTATTACGACACCCTCAGGATGGCATAGGATAGGGGAGGTTACACTGTGTTTTCTTAATCCATCACCACACAGTCTTTATATGACTTTTAAACACAAAAAGGAACGTTTTTCTAAAGTGTAGTGTAGTGCCTCATTTAAGTTAATTATTAATTTTAAATTAGCTATAAAATGAATAAGGCTAGGCTACGAGTCGTAGTAAGTCGTTTAAAATAACGTAGAACGGCATAAAAACAGGAGGAATTAAAGCTTTTATAATAATAATATTAAATACTATACTTATATATAAATATATCCTTGGACATTTCACACAACGCCATCTCGTCCCAAGCTAAGCAACTTAATGCTTGTGTTATGGTAACGAGATGGATGATAAACTACTTATATACATTTTTTTTGTAAATCATACATATTATAGATAGAAAACACCCAGACCCGGAACAAATACCTTGTAGAACTTGTAGGTCTTGTAGGTCGTACAAATATTTACTGCCGTGCGGGGATCAAACCCGCGACATGCTGCACAGCAGTCGATCGCTCAACCACTGCGCCAACCGTGTCGTCTTTTCTTAAGAAAAATCGTTAGTAGTAGATTTAGAATACATAGTGTCACCATCCCATTGCATCCTGAGGGTGTCGTAAGAGCCGAAAAAAGGAAATGACAAGGCCGATGATCTAGCCGCAAGAGAAGGAAAACTTGATACGAAGCCCTGTGGCAACCCGTCTGGCCAGCGTGGCACAGTAGGCCAATTACCCTCCATTTAACTTGAGGCCCGACTCAGTAGTGTGTCATTTATGGGCTGAAACGACGATTCTACTACTCAGCACATGCCAACTCAGCATATTCACGGAGGGTATTTAGCATACTGTGCCGCGCTGGCAAGACGGGTTCGCACGGGGTTTTGTATCAAGTTTTCCTTCTCTTGCGGCTAGGTGATCTGCCATTTGCGTTCCTTCAGACGCTTCTTACGACACCCTCAGGATGGCATGGGTGGGTGACATTGTGTATTCTAAATCGTATTTTGAATTCTAAAGTAGTCGATTGTTGTGCTCTATCCCTCAGTTCGGATTGGGGTTATGACACAATTCTGAATGCGTCTCCATATAGCCCAAAAAGTCTTGCAGGTTGGATGTATATGAAGCGTAGGCTCGTTTGTTAAGCCCGTTCTCAATGAGTGTCACTTTCGCAAGATAACAGTTAAGTCTTTTTAAAATGGCCGTTAAATAAAACACTTTTATTCAACCCACATGACTGCTTACAATTAGTACATGACATGGAGATTGCGAAAGCCATCATTTTTTTCATCATCATTTCAGCTAAAAGACGTCCACTTGTGGACATAGGCCTCCCCCAAGGATCTCCACAAAGGCCGGTCCTGGGCCGCACGCATCCATTGCTTTGCGGCGACCTTAACCAGGTCGTCGGCCCACCATGTGGGAGATGGTCGCCACTCGAGGACTTTTATCGCAGGGAAACTCCGAGCATACCCTCTCCATTGCCCTTTGGGTGACTTTGAGACTTCTGATGGAGCCCATAGTGAGCGACCACGTCTTTGTTCCAAATGTCATCACTGGCAACACACATTGGTCGAAGACTTTTGTCTTCAGACGCTGCGGTATTGTGAGAAAGCCAGCCAGCCCATAAATTACCCACCACGGACTCGGTCCTCCTCCAAATTCATGGAGGGGAATTAAGCAGTAGGTGGTTCATTGGGTGCTGGTCCCTACATCAAATTGCCTGATATAATTGAGATTACGCTGTAGTGAGTGTTGATTGATGGCCACTTCATTAGAGATACTATTCGGTTCTCAGTAGCCTATGATTGACCCACTGTTGAATGCGTGCCTCCTCCAATATTTATCAAGGAGCTTAGCTTAATTAATTATTCTATTTGTTTATAAAATTCATATTTCAGTTGAGCGCCTTTCGGAACCAAACGAAAATAGTTAAGCTCCATCGGCCGTCAGTCCTGCGAGCAATGTGCCCTGCCCACTGCCACTTAAGTTTGGCAGCTTGTGAGCTGTGTCGGCGAGCGTGGTTCGCCTGCGTATCTCCTAATTCCTGTTTTTATTTCGAGCATAGCTGACCCTAAAGGCCGATAGTGTCCTATCCGTTCTGACACATACTCTCCATTATTTTTTAGGTTTTCAAGAGAAGAATTAATCTGGCCACTATAAAATGATCTTAGTCGGACGATGAAAACGACTGTATCGTTTAGATACGTATTAGATCATAGGTGGTAATAAATTTGCTGGCTAGCCTTGTAACTTAACACCTTGGCTTACGTCATTTTACGGCCGTGCCCGAGTCTCCCCTACGTAGCGAACCAATCAACACGCATGCGGCAAAAATGAGTCATTAATTTGAATGGCTGCAAAATAGCAACACGGTTTGTATAGAAGTCCGTGTGGTGACGGATTTAGAATCGTCACCACACGTCGCCATCCCATTCCATCCTGAGGGTGTCCTAAGAGCCGACAAAAGGAAATGACGGCTGATATATGAGCCGCAAGCGAAGCAAAACTTTATACACCATGTGCCAACCCGTCTAGCACACAGCACAGTAGGCACAGTAGGCTAATTACCCTGCATGTAGTTGGATGAGTTTCATGTTGTCGACTCTTACGACACCCTTAAGATGAAATGGGGTGGTGACACAATGTATTGTAAATCCGTCAACACACGAAAAAGTTTGCTATAACCTATTCAAGATAGCGTGATCGATTTGACAGATGTAAATTTTTCTGATCGACAAATAGGTATGATTCCAAACTACGTCGCGGTAATGGGGACCAGTAGTGCCGTGGTAGCACTTCTGCGTGCAGCTTACTTCGGAATCATACCTTTACTTTGCAATGACGAATAGTTTTTTTTTTTTTTTTTTTTTACCAAATACTTGAATGCCTTTGACCCTAGGCTTGCGTGATCGAAAGCAACGCCAGGGTCTAAGATGGGACAGGCAATTCAAGGAAATGCCCTGTCGGGCACCGGCTCTCACATACACACGACGGAACACAGTAAAACTGCTTGGCGCCGGACTTAAATGTGGGAAACAGATAATATCTAGTAGGTAGTCCAAAAAATAACGGTTTAAAATACTTGCAACTGTGACGAGATGGTATGGGTGTATTATGTGTGAAATTCTTTATCACTTTTTCTTAACTTTATAAGACAATATTCGAATAAAAAACATTTTCATTTTGAAACTTAACACTTTTAAAACTATTATTTTCTTTTCTTTTTTGTTTACTTTCATGGTCTGAACCACCTATTTAAATTTGGCGGAAGGTCAAAAATAACCCTGTAATATTAAATAGGAACTTATTATGAATATTGACCCACCATCGCTTATCTACCCAATGTTTTATATGTCTAGTGCAATAAAGAATTTCACACATAATACACCCACGCCAACTTGTCACTGTTACAAGTATTTTAAACGTAATTTTTTGGACTACTAGATATTTTCTGTTTCCCATCACTAGCCCGTTTGTCAAATCGATATCGATCATGCTATCTTGAACAGGGTATAACTCAACACAATGAAAATAGAAAATTGATTGTCGATTTTGACAGCTTTGGTAACTTGCTTTTGACACAAGTACTTGGTAGGTGGATTTGAATTGAGTAGATTCAACGCTAGCAATTACAGGACGATAATCAATCAAACGACTAGATTAGAGTACAAATACCACGTTATATTTTAGTATATTCGAATAAACCAGAGTGATATCACTAGCGCGACCGCCGAGCGTAGATGTGAAAAGGGAGTACATACATGCGCTTAACTTCTGTACCAACTTATTTTGTGTTTACGGGGCCTGCCAAATGTAAGATACTTGCTCTTGTCGTCATTTCTGTTTTTGAATTTTAATGTTTGTAAAAAACCTCTTCTATAAAAATGCACATTATATTTTCAGAAGGGTCCAATAGTTTCTGAGATTAGCGCGATTATAGATAGATGGACAAGGTGAAAATGAATTTTAATGTGTGCATATTATAAATCGGAAATGAAAATTAAGCAGAAATACGAAAACTGGTTCGTTTTCATTGCTGATCTCAATGTAGGAAGCTGTATATAACGAGGAGTAATAGAGATATTATTCCAGGGCAGTCGTGATCTAAATCCCAAGGTTCTGCCGTGTCAAAAGATCACAATCTTAAATTACTATTCCCTACATGTGCGGGGCAACGCCCTAACCCGCTCACCATTATTTTTCCCCTGCGATCCCGACTTAAGCCATGGCAGGGTTGTCAGTTCCGAACTTACAGTTTTTTAAGATATACCGCGTATATTTTCTATTATTTTAAATACCGTAATTTTAATGCGTAACAGCACTTCTTCGGTGATCTTCACGGGTATCCTACCGCTAATCTCCGGGCCATGAGGGACTCCAGGATAATAATTGCGCCCCAAATTACCCAATAAAACCAACGGCGTCCCTCAACTGCCCGGAATAGGGCCACGGGTTTCACTACCCAACGTGTTAACATGCTCCGCGATCCTGATGAGCTTTACTCATCAGCAGAACCCACGATATGACCGTACCAAACCCTGCTGGTGTTTACCTAGGATGTTTTTAAAGCATTTTAACGTAGAAATCTTATTAAGTTTACTTTCCATTAAACCCTTGTGCAGTTTCATGGTGATGGGAGGGTGACTGGTAAGGACCTTCACCTTAATGGACACCGCTGCCAAATTACATCACCCTTGGACCGTAAGTGCCTGAGCAGAAAAGTTTCCGGAGCACTGTCAAGGGAGACATGGTGTTGACAGTGTAAGGAATCCTAAAGCAGGCTGAGGCTTAGAATTATTCACAACGGCAATTGTCCCAGTGACAACGCTACGTCACTAGTTCAGAATCATAACTTGGCGCTTGTACATCTTGTCGGATGAAGGCCAGTCTTTGTGTTGAACGTCGTATTTCATTATCGGGATAGAATAAAACTGTTGTATGACGACCTTATTGTGACGGATTTAGAATACACAATGTCACCAACCCATACCGTCTTGAGGGTGTCGTAAAAGGCGACTAAAAGAACGCAAGAGGCAGATCACCTAGCCGAAAGATAAGGAAAACTTGATACAAGCCCTGTGCCAACCCGTCTTGCCAGCGTGGCACAGTAGGTAAATTCCCTCCATGAATTTGGAGGAGGCCCGACTCAGTATTGGTCATTTATGGGCTGACACGATGACATCATATTTAATACTACGCAAACGTTCTATTGTATTATTTTTCTCAGACCTGTTATTTTGTTGAATGTCTCCATCTTGCCCGGATGTCGAGGAGAGGGCCTAGTGATGGTGGTCAACTAGTGACGAAGCCCTGTCGCAGGCTACGGCAGCAATTTGCTTTTAATATAAGAATGCAAAGAAATGCAGTATTACAGTTGCTTCATTCTTTTCGATTTTATATTTTTTTTAACAAACCTCGTGAGGATTTTACCTGAGAAGCATATGCTAAAACACGTAGCGTGGGCTTATGTACTTTATTATGGACTTTGAGAGGAGCATAAACTAAACACGCGTTTTTTTAAATTTCCTTTATTGTACGTACGTGATGTGGAACTAAAAGCTTCAACAAACAAAAACATGTTCCCTAAGATACGTTCAGAAATGTACCTAGAGGTTCTCTTCAGAAATATTGGCAACGACAACATTACAACAACGAAATAAGCGGTGCAAATTAACAAAACTTTAACAATTTTCTTAATGTTTTATCTCGCGCACCACTTAAAAGCTTTTGAATTTTGATGACCTTTACGCCTACAATGTTAATAGAACCTCATCTCCTGAGGGATTAAAATAATATTTTGACATTGAAAACTGTGTCAGGGGTCTGGAAGAAACTGACGAATACAATACATAATTTATAATTTTAAGATAAATAATCAGTGATGGCACTCGAGAATTAGTCAGGTAGAACACCGTCAGGAAAACTTGATCAACTTGGCATGTCTGGCCAACGTGGCAAAAATGGCTGATTTGGCTCAATCAACTATAGGGAAATCCTACTCGATAGTATCTAGAAGATGTTTTTGGAGTAAAACTTTACGCGTGCTTAACTTGGGGAGTAACTTGGTCAAATCGTGACGAGAGCGTTACGAAAAGTGTGATCGGGCGAAACCAACGGAAGTTGAGAGGATATACGTTAGTGACGATAGAAAGAGAGAGTGATACGTTTCGTATATCGTAAATTATCGGCATCAAATTGGAGGTTCGACTCCATAGTGAATAATGGGGATCTAAGAAGATTCTGAAGGTTTTCTTATTCCTCATTGTAAAACTAGCGTGGTGCAACCCTGCCTCACACATGCGTCTTACCACATCGTAAATACGCACCCAAACAATACCACTCATACATCTGGGTCGAGACTTCAGATACGTGACGTAAGGACATAAAAAACGACGAGCCATTCAATGCGACACGGGGGCAAAACAATTAGAAGTTGGATTTTATCTGGAAACGGCACTGGGGACTCTAATCGTGCTACGTCATGACTTCCATCTAAAAAAGAGTAGAAGAATTGCCGGCTCTTCTCTGTAGAGCAGCCTTCCGAACCGGTGGTAGTTTCACCATGAATGTAGGTGGTCGCAGGGATTGTGAGCGATCAAGAGAGATTGAGTGATTGTAGGAGCGAGGAATTGTGTGTGGAAGATGTGAATGTAGATATGACGACTGATAAGTGAGTGTGGAGACTACCACCTAGTGTGGGTAAAGGGCCGTGAGATGATAATTGTAATTATAAATATGACGATTCATAAGAGTTTTGTGATAAAACCTACGTGAATAAAGTTCCTTTTGAGTTTGAGTTTGAAATGTAACCCAAACAGATGTTTGTTACAGAAAATATGATAAAAAGAGTGTCCATGGAGTTTCTTGCCTGTTCTTCTCCAAAGGATCTACTTTTTGGAACAAGAAACTAGATTCCTAACTTCACTTTGGACCTTTCAAAAACACCTGTAAATAGGTTCAATTGAAATAAATGATTTGAGTTTTGAGTATGGACAAAAAATACGTCACAAAGTGACCACGACTGCATGCATGCATGTGATTGGATGATTGGCTGACATTGGCTTGAATAATACCGCAATTCGAGTTTAAAAAATAACTTTACTCGTGTAGGTTTTTATCACAAAACTCTTATAAATCGGTTGGTGACATCAGGCGGTGATGCCATTGCGCGGCTTGAATAATTGGCACCGAGTTAGTTGTTAAGTTTTCCCTACCTTCTCTGGTTTCTTTGGTATTTAACGATACCCTGACGTTGAGTGAGTGTACGAGTTGTGGCGAATTTAGAATACGTAGTGTCACGACCCCCATTCCATTGTCGTAGGAGCCGACAAAAGGAAATGACAACCTGACAGCAAGTGAAGGAAAACTTAATACTTTCTTGAAACTTCATCCATATCACCTGGAAACGATAACGTCCAGCACGGTACTCTTCCAGCGATCATTCTTACCACGCACGTGCAGACTCTGGAATGAACTACCTGCCGCGGTGTTTCCCGAGCGCTACGACATGTCCTCCTTTAAACGAGGTTTAAAAAGAGCACTCACTTCACGGTAGGCAACGGCTTGGCTGTGCCCCTGGCACTGCCAAAGTCCATGGGCGGCGGTTAACACTTCCCATTAGGTGGGCCGCTAGCTCGTTTGCCACCAAGAGCAATAAAAAAAAAAAACTTGACACCCTGTGCCAATCCCTTGGCCAGCGCGGCACAGTAGCCTCCTTACCCTCCCTGTAACTGGAGGAGGCCCGCCTCAATAGTAAATTCAATAGTTTTTAAATAAAACTAAACCCCTTGTATTAGCTATTAAAACGTGTATTAAAAAAAAAAGTGAAAAATAAAAAAAATACATCGCGTTGGGGGACCGCTCCTACTTATTTATTACCTGACCCCTGGTCCCCCAACGCGATGTATTTTTTTTTACTTTTTAAAGGGAAATCGGTTATTGAGTCGGGGGTTTATTTAAATTTTTAATTTAATTTTTATTTTATGCTTTTTATAGGTACGCTCTTATTATATGTAGATTTTTGAGACCCCACTCGATTATATTAGCAGACATTCTGTTATTCTTCCCCACTTTCACCCCCCATAACTTTTAAACGGCTCAACCGATTTTCATTAAACATGTCTAAGAACACTCGGCCGTAACTCACCTTTCATACAAAAAAAACTGTATTGAAATCGCTTCATCCGTTCGCGAGCTACGGAGCCACAGACAGACACGTCAAACTTATAACACCCCTCTTTTTGCGTCGGGGGTTAAAAATAGAATTTACGAACACAAATGACACCCAGACTCGGAGCAAGTGACTCACCTTGGCAAAGACACTTGCCCGACCCGGAATCGAACCGGGAACCCGGTATCCAAATTTGGCACATATTACCCCCAAACCAACAAGAAAATCTTTGGGAAATAACACCAATGGCTGGTTAAAAAGTAATGTTGCTACGTTTGATGGACATTTACAAAAAAGGATTTATTTTGAAATAACTGCTATTGGAATGTGTTCGTTACAACTTACAGCCCATAGATGACCCACTACTGGGTCGGGCCTCATCCAAGTTCATGGAGGGAAATTAGCCTACTGTGCCACGCTGGCAAGACGGATTGACATAGGGTTTGTATCAAGTTTTCATTCTCTTGGGGCTCGGTGATCTGCCTCTTGCATTCTTTTAGTCGCCTCCTACGACACCCTAAAGATGGTATGGGTTGGTGACATTGTGTATTCTAAATCCGTCAAACACTGCGTCGTACTATTGACGTGTTGTCATACAATAACACATCATTAGTAAAGTCTTGTTTGATCTTAGAAATGTACGCGTAAGTGCTATCTTGATCATTGTAATGCTGCCCATGGCGCTGCTTTTACTTAGGTCTACACGTAGAGCTTCCGTATATGGTGGGACAGTTTGTTTTACAGTAAACATAAAAAAATAATCAGTAGTTTAACAAGCACTTTTTCCCCCGTGTCCCCTACCGCACGCTGGGAAATAACGCGTGTTGTAAGTCAATAAAACCCAGCACGCTTGGTGGTAGGATCTCATAGTCCGCCCGGCTAGCTACCCTCACATCTAAGTCCGGCACCAAGCACTTTTACTGTGTTTTGTCGTGCGTATGTGAGAGCCGGTGCCCGACAGGGCATTTTCTTGATTTGCCTGCTCCATATTAGATCCTGTCATTGCTTGCCATCGCGGAAGCCTGGGGTCTCTTGCGGCTAGATTTTCGGCCTTGTCATTTCCTTTTGTCAATTCTTACGACACCCTCGGGATGGAATGGGGTAGTGACACTATGTATTCTAAATGCGTCACCACATGACATACTGGATGGCTTCTATTTATTTTTAAACGAATCTCCTAGTCTATGTATAACTTGTATCGCCGGCACTATTTCCAAACATGTAATTCACTGACACAAATGACACCCACACTCATAGAAAGGTTAACTATGTCACTCTGGAAAGCATCAGCCTCTCTTACAACACACTCAGGACGGCATGGGTTAGTGACATTGTGTATTCTTAATACGCCACCACAGCGTACTTTTACATTTGAAACACTAGTTTGCACTCGGCGACTTACCGCTGTGTGAGTGAATTCGGCGACTTACCGCCGCCAGTACGTTGTTGTTTTACTGCGTTAGATATAATACTGTGACACCACTTTTACCCTCGTCACCAAGGACACCATATATGGTGGTAGAGAGGACGATGTTTGTGTCACCTATTACGTATGTCTTTGTTTGGAAAGTTTGGATGCCTTCATTGTGAGTAGTTACCGAAAGTAACGTTGAATGATGTAGCTACATTCTTAGAAGGAAATCTACAGTGTTGGTCTAGTGATGACTGCCTCGTTGGTCTAGTGGTTAGATGTGCCGCCTTTGGATCAACGGGTCCCGGGTTCGATTCCAGGGTCGGGCAAGTGTCTTTGTCTAAACCACACTGGCTCAGTGTCTGGGTGTCATTTCTATCTGTATTATATATGTATTTACGAAAAAAAATGTATATAAGTAGTTTATCATCCATCTCGTTACCATAACACAAGCATTAAGTTGCTTAGCTTGGGACGAGATGGCGTTGTGTGAAATATCCAAGGATATTTATTTATTTATTTTAGTCTGTCGCTCTGTGTGGATCGGGAACTTTAGGGGAAAAATTTAAACGAAATCCAGTGCCAACCTGTCTGGCCAGTGTGGCACAGTAGGCTGATTACCTTCCATGTAATGGGAGACGGCCCGACCCAGCAGTAGGTCAGCTATGGGGTGAGTAGTGGTAGTAAATAAACGGCCTTGTTCGTATAAAAACACCTGTCGAACTAAATTTTAGGCGCAAAGAGATGATCATCTAGCCAGACGAGGTAGTACGTCTGGCCCGGGGTCGCAGCGCCTATCCCCCATAGTTGTAGTCGTGGAATTCTTAAGTTGCGAATTGCTCTTGAAATTTCGCTATCGCGGTGTAGAACTTTTTGGTAATTCTCGCATTTGTAGGCGATATTTCTTGATGCAATTAGTTCAGATTTTTCGGGTTAACTGTGTAAAGTATGTAGCATGCGGTCGCTACAATATCATGGGAATAATAGATAATGGCTATAGGGGTTTGTCATACCCCTGTACGGCACGCCTAATGTATACATAATAAACAGTTAGCATCGATTGGAAAAACCTCTACTCAACAGTGGGACATTCATAAGCTAACGTGCTACTTTTTAACATTTTAATAATCATATTTTAACACTACCTATTACCCGAGACTCCGCCCGCGTGTATTTAAACAATGTGGAAAACTCGGTAACTATGGGCTCCTGAAAAGTGGATGGGTGTCAATAAAAGTAGCCTAAGCTACTCCTTGTGACATAAGCTATCTGCCAGTGAATGTCCCGTCACAATCTGTCCAGCCATTTCAGAGATTAGCTGGATCAAACAGACAGACAGACAAAATGGTAAAAAAAAGTGATAATACTTAGTTTTGGTATATGTACCGTGTACGCATCCAAATGCAATTAGTAAAAGTCGGTTATTTTAATATTACAAACAGACACTCGAATATTATTTATTTGTAAGCATCGGTTACGATGTTAGTCTTAACTTAACACTGAATAAGTATGAAGTCTCCATTAAGACTCATCTTAGCGAAGTATGTGCTAGAAGCGTTTGAAGTAAAGCACTTTAATTTACTGCTAAGTGCTTGCACTAAACACGTTGAAGTGCGGAATATAAATCGCACCTAAGTGAAAAGTTGCTCAGCCAGTTCGCTATTACTACTCAACCCACAAATAACCCACAGTTGGGTCGGTGCTCCTCCTGTCACAGGAAGTGTGATTAGCTCACGCTGGCCAGACGGGCTGGCACAGGGTTTCGTATAAACTTTTCATTCTCTTAGACCCTAAGGCTCACATTTTTTTATTTATTTGTTTTTTAAGAACCCCTGTACTATGTATAAACTGTATCGCGGGGGCAGTTTACAAACATGTAATTCACGAGCACAAATGACACCCAGACTCCGAGCAAGTGCCTCTGGTTTAGACAAAGTCACTCGCCCGACCCCAGAATCGAACCCGGGACCCGTTGATCCAAAGGCGGCACATCTAACCCCTAGACGAGGCAGACAAATATCGTAGGTATGTGTTCTTAGTCTAAGGTACCACGCTGCCAGATTTCTAGTTCCTCTTACACCACCCACAAAATGGAATACGTTGGTGCCGGTATATTCTAAATCCATCACCATTATGTGTAAGGGGCTGTCCATTAATCACGTGGGGTTCGAAAGGGGAGGGGTTCGGAAAAAAGCACGAAATATCACAAGGGGGGAGGGTGGTATAGTAAGATATCACGTGTATTAGTTTTTTCGTCAAACGCGTGATTTCTAAACCGAAAAGCGGCGTGTAGTGTATTTGCGTGTAAGATTATTTGTTGGTACTAAAAAATACACGTGATTTTTAATGGGGGTTGGGGAGTTGTCTTAAAGCTCACCACGTATCACCAATGGGGAGGGAGGGGTTAAAAACGGTTTAAAAAAACAGCATGTGATTAATGGACAGCCCCTAACCTAGTTATCCATTCTATAAGATGAAACGGCTAAAAGGAATTCTGAGAATTCCATTACAATGTCGATACCGCGATACAGATTTTCACATCGCTTACGCGCAACAAACGGTGACCAACCGTCGTATCTGATTATTGTCATGGCATAAGTGAAACCGTAATTAATAAGGAATTTTATGAAGATTATTAGCGAGCTGTCTGTTTTTTTTAAACGAATATGTTTTAACTCCTTTAAAAAAATACATATAAACATGATATTATCGAATCGAAGTTCATAAGTTTTATTGCACAAACCTTTTTTTTTTTTGTTCGCCCGGGGTCCAATACTTTATGGACTATCCCCGTCGGCCACAGGGATGGCCGAGGGGGGGCGTGTGGGACTCCCCCAGAGTGGGGGCCTACCCACTAAACATCCCCGAAGTGCTCCCACTCGCGTCCTGTTGCGGCATCCTAGCACAACCTATTAAGGTGCCACAGCAGCCATTCTGTTACTCTTTCCCGTAAAAACAACTGAATGGATTTTAATGAAACTATACAATAATATAGCTTAAACATCAGAATAACACATAGGCTACCAGCTACAATACACAATTTATAAAGATATTGTGTGAATTGTCCAAAATATAACAATACTAGCGACCCGCCCCCGCTTCGCACGGGTGCAATGATGAATCTCTAAATTTATCAGTGTTTTTCTACAATATTATGGATGTATTATACATTCAAACCTTCCTCTTGAATCACTCTATATATTAAAATAAACCGCTCCAAAATCCGTTGCGTAGTTGTAAAGATTTAAGCATACATAGGGACGGACAGACGACAGCGACTCTGTTTTATACTATGTAGTGATAGGGATAGTGATGTAGTGATGATGAAGTGTGAAGTAACTAGAAAAAAAATTTGACCAAAAAGATAAATTCCATCACCACGCGGGTAAAACCGCGGGGCGCAGCTAATAAAATGACAAATTCCAGTGGTTGCCCAGTCCGTAATTATCTTAAATTAAAGTTCTATTCTCAATTTGACCACATACTTTAACAATAAACAAAATTGTTATAGGTGTGTGTGTTAAATACATGGTATTGTATTAATGTATATCTTACGCATATTTTTTAAAAAATATTGATATTCTTCACTTCTCTGTGGGAATGTTGATATATACATAGATATAGCCTCTACTTATCTACTTGTGTGTGTGTCATACTCATAAATGTAGACTGGACATTTTCGTTTCTATTAATTAAATTAAAGTTCGATGCAAATATCACTTTAATATCAAAAGCCATAAGGCTCACATGGCGATGGATAGGACACGTTTTACGACACAATGGTACCCAAGGGAAGGAAAGAGAGAAAGAGGTCGATCCCCCAAAAATATAATAGTTTTGTATCGAGGTAAATGAACCATATTATACTTTGTGCGTTGTAGCATGGTGCGGGTGACAGTTTCAGTAACATTTCGTTTCACTCTTGAAAGTTGCTGCGGTTTACAAATTATGACTTAGTATTTCAACTGTACCACATTCATAATATATTAAAATCATTAATAACTGTAGTAATTTAAATAAAACCAACCAGAATGTTCTAGTCTGCAAATAAAATCTAATTGAATGAAAAAATAAGCAAAGGTGTTTGCACATAACGTAACGCCATTGACGTTTATAGTGATGGAATGCACTGCTACGATGGATAGTCGATATTTTTCATAATAACACACGTATATTGTGCGCAGGTCAATTTTTGTTGTAAAAATTGGTCTTTAATTATACAACAGAACGTTTATAGGGTAAGGCTGATTAAAAGGCTGCTAAGGAAAAACTAATTTTATTCGTCTAAACTCATATCAGAGTCAGTAACATCTGAATTGTGACTCAATTCATCATCAGAATCTGTGACGTATATTATAAACGATGACTCAATTATATTGTCAATATGTATGTCACGATCCCAATCAGACATAATGTCCTGTTTTATTTTATTCACGACCTTCGACCAGTCTTCAGGTTGAACATTGTTGATGGCCTCTTGTAGGGCCAACATCTTATTTGCCGTAAATGCCGCCGAGCCGATGCGCCATAGAGCATGACACCAGGTCACGAAAAAAAGTATTGATTATTTTATTTAAGTACAAAAATAATTATATAGTTATAAAACATTTATATTGACCAGTTTATATACTGCACAAATGAATAACACACTAAATATCGTAACAATATTAAAGAAAACTAGATTTATGCTGCGAGTATCGTTTGGCTGAAATGATGATGATCGTTAGCGATAAAAATGAATTGCATACGTTATACATCCCTAGTCATGTCGTACTGATAGATGTCAACGTCATACAGGCAACTGTCACCCGCACCATGCTACAACGCATAAAGTATAATTACAATAGACGATCAATAGACCGCTTAAAAACGTAACAAACAATTGAATGACCTGTGATGCAACATGCATTACGATGGCAAATGCACCACTGTTCCGCAGTTATTGTCAATCGTAACCGAAACTGTTGAGCTATTACGACGGGATCAAGACCAACAAACTGCCAACACTGCGTAGGTCTCTTTAGACTAGACATCTAAGCCACCTGTGCCGGTTTCGCTTGAACCACCATACCTCCCACATGGTAGTTCGAATTGGAACTCATGCCGTGACTCTCGGGGTTCATGTTTTGTTGGATGGCGGCGTACCGTTTACTAGACTATCGTACTTGGCCTTCGTAGCAGAAACTGGGGTTACATTATCAAGATCATGATTCTATTGTGGCAAAAGTGGGTTTTAACGTGCGGCAAAAAAAGGTATTATGAGTTTGACGTGCCTGTGTATCTGTCTGTGACGGCTCATGTACACATTTTATTTAGCTTTCCACGTTTTAAGATATGTTCGTCGAGAGTGTCCAGAGTTTTCCGGGTACCTAATACGGAGTGCTCCTAAAAATAACATGGCTTCAGCTAAGTAGCAGACTACGTATCAATAGCAAAATACGCCTGCGTTTTCGATTCCTCGATTTTTTACGGAAATCTTTTCAATCAGACGCCATCGATATTCAGATTAAGTGACGTCTGGCGCGGCTGATTATTGGATGGGTGACCTTATAATTTGATGGCTTCTTCCGGGCTTCGGACGGCACGGAAAGCCCTTAGTCCCGTCTGCTATTTGGACTTCTGTCAGTCGATATATGAAGTCAGTCCCCTGAAAATTTACGAAGTGCTTGACCTAGTGATCACTGGTAGTTACAGACAACTAATGGTATACCTGAGATGTCATCGGTGTGGTGACGGAATTAGAATACATAGTGTCATCACCCCATTCCATCCTAAGGGTGTCGCAAGAGCTGGCAAAAGGAAATGACAAGGCAAGTTAGCCGCAAGAGAAGGAAAACTTGATACGAAACCCTGTGCTGGCCAGAGCGTGGCACTGTATGCTAATTAGCCTCCATTTAACTGGAGGAGGTCCGACTCAGCAGTGGGTCATCTATGAGCTGAGTAGTAGTAGTAGGTACCTAGAAGTTTAGTCCAACGACCCATCCACCATGGATGGGTCGTTGGACTATGAATAGCCACGGTGTAATAAATGTTCGCCCCACGGTTTCCTGAGAATGTAATAATTATGTTCTTGTTGAATTTACCGTAAAGTGAGTTATTTAACTCGGTCAGATCATTACCCAGATCTTTCGTTGTTCATCACGCCGAGTAACTTTCATTCTGTTAATGCGTCTAGTTACGTTGTGTGAATGACCAATGACTTAAATTTTCCGAAAATACGTAATTTTTAACATCGTGCTATGATTTTGTAATTCGTGGAATGTCGTCGTTTTGACCCACTACTGAGTCGGGCCTCCTCCAAATTCATGGAGCGTGGCACAGTAGGCTAATTCCCTCCATGAATTTGGAGGAGGCCCGACTCGGTAGTGGGTCATTTATGGTCTGAAACGATGACGATAATGATAATTTCTCTGATATAGATTTATTTGTTAGGTCGTTACGAGTATTTGGAAAAGCTACTTTCGTTTAATCATTTCCTTCTGTCGACACCCTCAGGATGGAATATGGTGGTGACACCATGTATTCTAAATCCGTCATCACGTGGACTTTGATTATTTATTCGTTGTTTTGCATACCGCTATCATCGCATTTTTTTTGGTTACTGATAGATCAGTAACATAACAAATGGAACTTTTAGTGAGTCATAAGCAGTTTTTGTGTTACAAAACATGATTCTTGTGCGATAATTGTACTGTAATTCCTCGCTTGGTGAATCTGTGGGAATCGTTGCTATAGACATGGATACCGCTCATGAGAATGTGTTTCATGGAAAGATATCACGTTAGATTTTTTACCAGGCCTCTTTTTAACCCCGTGTAGATACAGACACGGTGCACCGGGGGATGTTTAGTGGGTATGGGGACGCCATTCATATCACTGACTGACCAGGGTCCCACATTGTGGGAATAGTCCACAAGGGTTTTACGCCCCGCTAAAAAGAAAAGGCCTCTTCTTAAAGCTGGCAATAAGCTACTATTAAGATTCTTGCCGGATTTTGCCCACTACTACTATTCAGCCCATAGATAAATAAATAAATAAATATCCTTGGACATTTCACACAACGCCATCTCGTTCCAAACTAAGCAACTTAATGCTTGTGTTATGGTAACGAGATGGATGATAAACTACTTATATACACTTTTTTTTGTAAATACATACGTATTATAGATAGAAAACACCCAGACCCGGAACAAATACTTGTAGGTCGTTCAAATATTTCTTCCGTGCGGGGATCGAACCCGCGACATGCTGCGCAGCAGTCGATCGCTCAACCTGAGTCGGTGCTCCTCCGATTACATGGAAGGTAATAAGCCTACTGTGCCACGTTGGCCCGACGGGTTAGCACAGGGTTTCGTGTCAGGGTCTCCGGGTGGGGGACTAGGGGAAGTCCCCCGCCCACTGGAGCAACAGACCCCGAGGGAAGACGTCCTGCCGAGTGCTCCGGGCAGCACGTAGATAGAGTGACCTAGTCACTCACGAAGAGGAGACACTCAACCGAGAGTACGAGTTCGGAGGAGGAGGAACCTCCAGTCTGTGGCGGCAAGGATAGAGCTTTTTAGCAACGTACCCATGCCGCCACAAACAAAGGACACGATTAAGGAGCACCCCGGGGATGTTTAGTGGGTAGGCCCCCACTCTGGGGGAGAGTCCCACACGCCGCCCCTCGGCCATCCCCGTGGCCGACGGGGATAGTCCATAAAGGATTTTACCCCGGGCACCAAAAAGAAAAAAAAAGAGTTTCGTGTCAATTTTCCCTCCTCTTGCAGCCGCAAACCTAACCTAGCCAGGTTTTCGGCCTTGTTCCTTTTGTCGGGTCTTACGACACCCTCAGGATTGAATGGGGTGGTGACAATGTGACGGTAAGGCATAGGCTATTAACAGACTGGAGACTAGTCTAAACAGTATACAGCAGCAAACAACACCCTTGGGTGGAGTAATCTGTCAGAGCGCTATCATATGAATAGAAAAATCATTTATAATGAACTAGCGACCCGCCCGGCTTCACACGGGTGTAATTATGCATATATTATACATATAAACCTTCCTCTTGAATCACTCTATCTATTAAAAAAAAACGCTTCAAAATCAGTTGCGTAGTTTTAAAGATTTAAGCATACATACGGACGGACAGACGACAGCGACTTTGTCCTTGAGCGCCAACACGAGTTCAGTAGTAAAAATATTGGTTGAAAAAAAAAAAATTTTTTTGTGTTCACTGACTCGATGAACGTTTAGTTCTCACATGAACGCTTTATTTGTCGCATGTTACTCGGGCATAGTAAAATACGAGTCGCGTTTACGTAAATGCGACGTGAAAGGAACTGGCGGACAATAGCCTAGAATACATGTGACTGAAATGGCCATTACAGTTTGAATTGACGTATGCGAACTGTTAAAATAACCAACATTGAACATTTTAAGGTGGATGTTCCAGGGTAGCCCGCGAAATTCAAATTTTCTTACGTTTTTTGCAATTTGCAGGGCAGTGCTAGGTTGTATGATGATGAACATTTGATTCGCGGCTGTAAGACGTATGTAGTTACAGAGTTATAATCATCAAACTCATCAATACAACCCTCCAAGCTCATAAAGGTGCAAGAATGACTTTGACGTTGAAAAAGTTTTTCTTGCACCTTTATGAGTTTGGAGGGTTGTATTGATGATTTTGATGATTATAATTCTATAACTTCATACGTCTTACAGCCGCGAATAACATTTTGATCAACATACAACCTAGCACTGACCTGCAAATTACAAAAAACGTAAGAAAATTTGAATTTCGCGGGCTACCCTGGAACATCCACCTTAAGGAAACTTGAATACAAGTAGAAATAAACTGACGACGTTGAAACAGCTGAACTGATCTTGACGAAACTTGCAGGATGAACATTTCGAATACACACCGTGTTTTTTTAAACGAAACCCCAGCCCCCAGCAATAGCCTGTATCGCGCCAGTTTATAAACATGTAATTCACGAATGACACCCAGACTCAGAGCAAGTGCCTCTGGTTTAGGCAAAGACACTTGCCTGAGCCCAGGCGTTAAGGCCAGGACTGCCACCACTTGCAGCGGAGGGGCGGTTAGGCGTGCAACGGTTGCCGCCGCAACCGCGTGGGTCGGGCGCCAATTCATCCGACGCCTGACGGGCGCACGTGCCTCTCGGTGGGTTGGGGAGCGTCCAGAGCTCCCCACCAAAGCGTGGGGCCCGCTTGTGGAAGCGAGCCAAGGGTCACGGAGCATGCTCTATTGGGGAGTGAAACCCGTGGCCCTGTTTCGGGCAGTTGAGGGACACCCTTGGTTTTAGTGGGCAGGTTGGGGCGCAATTACCATGTTTCCGCGCTCTGGAGTCCCACATAACACGGCTCGCATTTTGCGTTCGGGTATCCATGAGGATATCCAATGTAAAAAAAGGCAAGTGTATTTGTGTAAACCAGAGGCACTTGCTCTGAGTGTGGTCTAGTGGTCAGATATGCCGCCTTTAGATCAACGGGTCCCAGGTTCGATTCCGGGGTCGGGCAAGTATCTTTGTCTAAACCAGAGGCACTGACTCGGAGTCTGGGTGTCATTTCTATCTTTAATATGTATGTATTTACAAAAAAAAAATGTATTTAAGTTTATCATCCATCTCATTACCATAACACAAGCATTAAGTTGCTTAACTTGGGACGAGATGGCGTTGTGTGAAATGTCCAAGGATATTTATTTATTTGTATTCGTGAAGTTATCCCGCTCGCAGTTTTGGGGACTCCGCTTGTAAACACGTCATAGGTGTTTGCTATCACTGGCAATAACGTGACCCATAAACACTATCTTTATGTGTTTCAATGGTTAATGTCGCAAGCGTTAACTGCTCGAAATTTTCCACCTTACCAGATTCACTTTGCGATAACAAAACATGCAAGGCGACTTCAAAAACTAAATGCGAAAAATTGTTTATTGGCTATTTTTTTAAGTTATTTGTTACACGTTTTTTTTATAATACTTTTGTTTGTGCTTAACTATTTTAGTATTTCGTCCGAAAATAATCAAATTTGCCATTCGACTAAAACTATCTCTATGGGACCAATTCGAAGGCAATACTAATCGAATTATATTTGTAAACTACTACAACTGTCAGCCCACCAATAACCCACTGCTGAGTTGGGCCTCCTCCCATTACAGGGAGGGTCATTCGCCTACTGTGTGTTGGCAAAGGGTTTCGTATAAAGTTTTCCTTCTCTTGCGGCTAGGTTATCGGCCTTGTTATTTCCTTTTTCGGCTCTTACGACACCCTCAGGATGGAATGGAGTGGGGATAATATGAATTCTAAATCGTCACAACACGGAATGACTTGATCTAGTCTAACAAAAAATACTATTGTTTTTCTTGATTTCTACCATAACTATAACTACAAAGTATAAAACAAAGTCGCTGTCGTCTGTCCGTCCCTATGTATGCTTCAATCTTTAAAACTACGCAACGGATTTTGAAGCGGTTTTTTTTCAATAGATAGAGTGATTCAAGATGAAGGTTTATATGCACCCGTGCGAAGCCGGGGCGGGTCGCTAGTTTAAAATATATTATACAAATGACCTTACGAGTCGGTTACAGTGAAAAGAGACTGTAAACATTAAAGTAATTAATTCGCGGTTTTTTATTGCGAACAGTTTATGCAATTCACTGTCTTAATATTTCCTTAACGTTGTTAATTTCAAAATACGAAGTGTGTACAAATGTGTTTTACATTTATTTGGTGTTATGAAGTGTATGCCGTTTACATTGTAAAATATGCGAGCACTGAAGTGGATTACGTAGCGACTCGGATTCATTACCTACTTGCGGGCACCTCACGACCTATCATTCTGGAAATGCTTACTACCACTACTCAGCCCATAAATGACCCACTGCTGTGCCGGGCCACCTTTTTTTTTCTAATGGTTTCTTAGGTTTTAGCGATTATTACTACTTTTGACTGCCTCGTTGGTCTAGTGGTTATATGTGCCGCCTTTGGATTAACGGGTCCCGGGTTCGATTCCGGGGTCGGGCAAGTGTCTTTGTCTAAACCAGAGGCACTGGCTCGGAGTCTGGGTGTTTTCTATCTATAATATGTATGTATTTACAAAAAAACAATGTATATAAGTAGTTTATCATCCATCTCGTTACCATAACACAAGCATTAAGTTGCTTAACTTGGGACGAGATGGCGTTGTGTGAAATGTCCAAGGATATTTATTTATTTTATTTTTATTTATTTATTATTACACATTGAAATTAAAAACTTTTTAACGGCTTTACCGCATTTATATTACAGTTTTTTTTCTTTTTTACATTGGAAATCCTCATGTATAGCCGACCGCTGAACGCTAGCCGGTCTATGTGGGAAGATGGTAGTTGCGCCCCAACCTACCCAGTACCAATATCCCTCAACTGCCCGAAACAGGGCCACGGGTTTCACTCCCCATTGGGGAACATGCTCCACGACCGTGATGGGGACCCAAGCTTTGATGGGTCCGCGGTCTGCTGCTAGTGGCAGCCCTGGCCTCAACGCCTGGCCGCTCTTCACTGAAATTACCACGCCGTGTGTCGCGGCAAGTTTAGCTTCCGAGGCAACTCTGAGTATAGAGGAGTCCCCAGAGCCAAAACCCACCACGACTCCGTGTGCCGCTCTTCGTCTGCCCTCTCCCCGTGGGCCCGCCCGGCATGGGTGACCCTGAGTCGGTATGAACCCAACGGATCCTAAAGGCACGCAAGCCCCCTCACCACAACAAGGTGGCAGCATGGTCGTGGGGGAGTATTTTACCACCTGTGTCAAATTTGGCCATGATTACCAAGGGTTCGCTAGTATTCCAGTGCGCCAAATATTTTTCCTGTTTGTGTCAAACATTTTTATCGGAGTTGTAAAGTCACACTAAACGATTATTGGCGTTCCGCTATAGATACGCTGTAATTGGGACTTATTTAAACCTTACCGGTGAGAATTTATGACTAGGTATACCCTACCCACGCTTTACTGACGCAGGCAAGTATTATTTTTTCCATCGGAACGTACCAACTAAATTACTTTTCCAACAACGTGAAAAATATTCACAGGCCCTATTAAATTCTACAACTGCTCCGCCCATAAATCATCCACTGCTGAGACGGGCCTCTTCCCATCACAGGAATCATAATTAGCCTACGGTGACACGCTGACAGACGGGCAAAGGGTTTCGTATCAAGTCACAATGGAATGTGTTTATGCGAACCTGTAGCGCCCCAAGCGTGTGAGGGAATACCGTTGGGGTTGCCCCCGAAGGGCGGCGGTATGCTTATAGCATTTCCCCAACGAATCCAAAAAAAGGGCTTCGTATCAGATTTCCTTCTCTTACGGCTAGGTTATCGGTCTTTTTATTTGGTCGGCTCTTGCGACACCCTCAAGACGGAATAGAGTGGTGACTATGCATGTGATTGGATTCATGCAAATTAAGAAATGTTTTGGAATTGCCACCGTTGGAATCGATACTATATAAGTACATATATACAATTATTTGGCCAGCGTGGGACAGTAGGCCAATGACGCTCCATATATAACACTAGCTTTTATGAATATAAAAGTGGTTATTGTGACTAAACTATGATAGTTAGATATGTGCTCTCGCGGACTTTTTTGTAGATTTTAATAAGACCTACAAACCCGTAGTACATCATTTTGTTCTATTGTCGATAGTTTTTGCAGCGCACGCATAAATAGGTTTTCGATTTTACACCTTGGTTTACAAAATCGCAATTTTCATACGGATCCCTAATTCTTTTGAAAATAAAATATAGCCTATAACCTTCCTCGATAAATGGACTATCTAACACTGAAAGATTTTTTGAAATCGGACCAGTAGTTCCTGAGATTAGCGCGTTCAAACAAACAAACAAATAAACAAACAAACAAACTCTGCAGCTTTATATATTAGTATAGAGTATAGATTACGGAGGTCCGACTCAACAGTGGGTCAGCTATGGACTGATTTGTAGTAGTAGAAGACACATAAAATTGCTACTGAAAATTTCCTTAAGTTACTCGCATACACAATAATAAATGTATATAAATAAATATCCTTGGACATTTCACACAACGCCATCTCGTCCCAAGCTAAGCAACTTAATGCTTGTTTTATGGTAACGAGATGGATGATAAACTACTTATATACATTTTTTTTTGTAAATACATACATAATACAGATAGAAAACACCCAGACCCGGACCAAATACTTGTAGGTCGTACAAATATTTCTTCCGTGCGGGAATCGAACCCGCGACATGCTGCGCAGCAGTCGATCGCTCAATCATTGCGCCAACCGTGTCAACTATAACAAAATTATTTGGTTTTGAGAGAAACTATAACAAAATTATTTGTTATAGTTTCTCTCAAAACCAGTTCCAATCCTTTAAACATCATAGAGTTTCGGGCATCGCCTCACGTCTCTCATTCCTTCAAGTGTCCGTTGCTTCCGCTACTAACAAGCGTTGATTTATTTCGGCTTCTACTATTTATCAGGCTTGACGAATCCCAATCAGGTCGGTTCGGGCCTTTGTTGTGCCGTGAAATTTGATTCCTGAAGATATTTACACACACACGCGCGCGCCCGCACATTGCCACGCACATACACACTCTTTCCTTTTTTCCTGTTTCAATTGTCTTCTAAATGGGCCTAAAATACAAGCTTAGCTTAGTTTGGGTCTCACTGGATTGCATATTATCATCATCATCATCAGCCCACATTAGTCCACTGCTGGACATAGGCCTCCCCTAAAGAGTGCCATAGCGCCCTGTCTTCAGCTTGACGCATCCAGCTGCTGCCCGCAACCTTTCGCAGATCGTCGCTCCATCTAGCACAGGGCCGTCCCACACTACGCTTGCCGATTCGCGGTCTCCACTTAAGAACTCATCTACCCCAGCGGTAGTCGGTTCTTCTACAGATATGCATTTGTAAATTTTTTGGACAATAAATCTATTATTGTTATTCGACCAATATGACACTTGATGCGTTAAGAGAGGTAGAGCAAAGCAGATGACCTCTCTGTCTCGTCCATAAATGACCCACTGCTGAGTCTCCCATCACAGGGAGGGTAACTTGCCTTCTGTGACACGCTGGCCAGACGGGTTGGCACAAGTTTTCCTCCTCTTGCGGCTAGGTTTTCGGCCTTGTCATTTCCTAATGTCGGCTAATTATCTAGCGGCTATTTTAAATCCGTCAATCGAGTAGTTAATATAAAGAAAAGATAGTACTCTGTATCTCTCTGTCCTTTTTTTAGATATCCATTCATCATTAGACATCGCGGGAAGTGGCTGTACGCTCTACTAGTACTTTTCAGCTTCGTGTTGTCTTTGTCTTTGAAGGTGTGCAATAAATGTGTAGGTCACGTCTTCGTATTTCAAAGCTTTTGCTTTTGCTTCATCTATTTAGGGAGTCTTCGTATTCATTAGGTCAGTCCAGTCATTTATTTGTGACGAGCTTCCGGGAACTGCTCGCGTGATCTCAAAGTCCCTTCGAAATCCGCGTTGTCATTTATCTTCAAATAGGATTCATGCTCTAGTAGTTTGGTGCCAAAAATAAGACTTCTGTATTATCCTATAGCTAGATCCGTTTTAAGTCTTCTACACTACATGCTAGTTTGCGTGAGGTAGGCACAGATATGCAGACGAGATTCTATTATAAAAGAATGAATTTCTCCAAACTTATCGAATACTTCTTAAATATACTTGCGTATGCGTACTTGTGTATGCCCATACGTATGCGTATGCGTATGTAGTTATACATATTTAATATTTAATCATCATCGTCATAATTGTATTCCACAAACGGTAGTTTTTTTTTTCAGATCTTACTACACCCTCCAGATATGGTGTAGGTTCGTGACGTTGTGATATTGAATGTTAAACCGTTAAATATTTTAGTTGTTGATCCCGTACACGACGACGGAATAAACATAAACTTTAGTGACTTCGGTTTTTACGTTGCTAATAGACGTTTTTTAATGTGGGAAGTGCCACTAACGCGACGCCAATCCTGTTAAAAGTAAGGCACGGCTGCCAGCAAAAGGAAAGTAAATTCCTTTAACTCCTGACACCATGTTTCTCTTCATGATAGAGCTCTAATGACCTCAAGCATAAGAACACAACACCACCCAATTATGATGTACCCCGATCAAGCAGGTTTGAGGAAAATTGTTCTCTTTTCCCCGGAGTATTTAACACCATCGCTCAAATGCTATCTATGCATATGAATTGAATAGGGATGGGCCGAACTTTGGTTCACACAAATTTCGGCAGCTTGAGCCGAGCTTTGGCAATCGGCCGAAATTCGGTCGAAAACCAAGAACCTGCTTTGCACTGTTTTAACAGAAATGACATAAAATAACACTGATTCACGAATAGACTCGAGTTATACAATATTAAACTGGACAATTAAAAAATACAAATATATGTTAATTTATATCAAGTTTTATACCCAACTACTGATCCAATTTCCATTTCTATGGGATCAATCGGGAACCTCGGAAGATTACTTATAAAGAAAAATGTGATTTATTTGTTTATAAAATATGATGGGCCTAACTACACCTAACCGACTTTTAAAATGTTTGTTACCGAATTGAAAATCTAAGTAAATTGAATAAATTGTACCTAATTTTCGATTCTCAATCTTATTAACATTCAGAAGTATTAAGAAACATTTTAATTTATGAAACAAAATTAACCGTCACTTCTTATTTATCTGTTAGTATTTAAAATTTACTACGGATATTGAACCAAAATTCGGCCGATGTTTTTATTTTTATCGAACTTTCGGCGGCGTCCGTCTTCGATTTAAAGTTCGTCCCATCTCTAGAATTGATTCAATTGTTCCTCCTAGTAAGATCGAATTTATGTTTGAACAGTTTATCAGCATCTAAAATATTCACACGGCTGTCGATTCGGAACACGAGAGTGTAAACATCGACTTCAGTGACTCCGACTTTTAGGTTGCAATCAATATTCAGATCGCTGTTGGCACTCTAATCCACTTTGAAGCTCTCATAGAAAGAAAGAAAGAAAGAAAGAAAGAAAGAAAGAAAGGAATCTATGTCGTGTTGTTTAAGGTAATAATTACCAGGACATTGGCCCAATCTTTTTTGAAGTGTAAACTTCTTTAGCGGTGTTGAACAGTTTTCTTGGGATGGGTATAAACTGTCAAACTCGCGTCAGGGCATGTGACGTGATCGAAAATTCGTAAGATATAGGGCGAGTAGACCGGCCGACACGCCGTAGTATCAGTATTTTTATGTAATATAAATTGTTATTTTTATGTAAATAATATTTTATTTAACCACATAAATGCTAGTACTTTTATACTGATAAATAAATAAACTCGTGCGCAATTATTCCCTAACCATTCCAAAATATTCAAAAATGCACAACGTTAGGGTTCAAGTTTTCACTTCTGCCGGCACTCCCGGAGTGCAACCCGATGTTTTTTTTATAAAACTAGCGTGGTAAGCAGTTCATCATCTAAGAAGTGAAAGCATAACGCTGGGAGCAGCGGTAAAGTACCTTCCAGCTACCAATACCATGCTTCTTTAGATTTAGCTTTGGCCGACAGAATCTTACTTACTTACATATCAGCCTATAAATGTCCCACTGCTGAGTCGGGCCTCCTCCAGTTACATGGAGGGTAATTAGCCTACTGTGCCACGCTGGCCAGACACCATTTCGTATCAATTTTTCTTTCTCTTGCGGCCAAATTTCTGGTCTTATAATTTCCTTTTGACTGCACTTAAGACACCCTCAGATTGAAAGGGGTGTCGACACTAAGTACTCTAATTCCGTCAGCACACAGAGAACAATATCTTACTCACACTTATCTGTAACGAGTCATTAATTGCCAAAAGCAATATTCTTTCTTTCTTCTTCTTACTTTTCTCCATGTTTTAAAACAAAGAGACTTCAGAGGAGTCGATCAAAGATGGCGTTCAATCACAACAAACCTCAGTGTGGGTGCAGTGGCCGCGCACGGCCGTGACTCATCTGTCAAGTGCATGCGTGCGCCCGCGCCGACGCGCCACAGAATTAGAACGCGGTCGCATTTTGTTCCACAACTAATGCTGCGTACTGATTTACAAAATCAAGCCGACTGTGAGACCTCCACTTAATTACTCCGCTTCTACTAAGTGCATTAAGATGTATAGACGGTACATTATACCAAAACAACATTTTTTATTCTTGTCTATCTGCCTGTTTGTTTCGGCTAATCTCCGAAGCGCAGTGCTGGAAGTTTTTTTTTAATTTTAAAAAACTAGATATAACCTGTATCGCGGGGGCAGTTTACAAATGTAATTCACGAGCGTAAATGACACCCAGACTCCGATCAAGTGCCCCTGGTTTAGACAAAGACACTTGCCCGACCCCGGAATCGAACCCGGGACCCGGCACATCTAAACCCTAGACCAACGAGGCAGTCAGTTCAAGCTGTATCAGTGACTTTGATCCTCTGTCAAATAGTTCCATTACGCATATCACTTAGCAATGAACCAATGAATGACGGTCGGGCCAACCCTGTGACGTAAGCAATGACGTAAACTTCTTGTTAGCTAGTAATTCAGTCCGCATCTTAAAGCAATACAAATCGTAAATCTGACCGCATTTTTTTTCTCAGCGCGTTTATACGGTGTTTGGTAACAAATTCGAAGTGGGAAGAATTTTCGTCTTTGATAGAATTGTGGCGATAAATCTGGATGAGCCGAAAGAAGAGGTATGCAGCTGCAATATTTAAGAAAATAGATCTCTGTGTAGTTTTGTCGTTGATTAATTCATATTTCGTAATTGGTAGTTTGATTTGTTATAATGTACACAATATACAAGATGTTTAATTGTGTGTGGGTGGACGTCCAAAACCGAAACTATAAGGGAATTGCTGCTAACTAATTTCTATTTCAATTGAAAAATAAATGATCTTGTATCTAATGAATAAGAATATTAATATTAGTAGTTCAAGAAAAACAATATAAAATACGCTCAAAAGAGAGGATTTTGATGAAAGCTTAAACTGCATTATTGGATTTTGGATTATTCTTCGTAGTCAGGAATCCAATCTGACAAAAGAAAGCATCCTGTATATATAAATTGTCGAACGAAAACTTACATTTGCGGATAAAACGTCTTCCAAATTTGATGATCAAGGAGTTGGATGTGCCGCCTTTAGATAACGGGTTCGCGTTTCGATTAGGGGGCGTCCAAGTTTCTTTGTGTTAACCAGAGGAACTTGCTCAAAATCTGAGTGTCATTTGTGTTCGTGAATTACATATGTATTTGTAAACTTCCTCCGCGATACAGGTTAAACATTGTACAGAGGAAAAAAAGAAAATATATCAGCAGTTCGTTTTTCAGCATACAAAAAAAAACAAACAATACAAATACCGAACACGAATAGCCAGCATTAATGTACTGCCCATATTATTACACAAAATAAAAATGTCAGTAAGTCCATTCGCGAAACTTATTGATGCAATTAAAAATAAACATAAAAAGGGATGCTCGTCGGCCGATTTGCGTTACGTTGCGCAAAAAGGTCGGATCCAAACTCCGCGTTGGTGTGTCCATATTTAGATACTACACTCCCAGTGGTGGCAGCCGGTCGCACGAAATACTTTTATTATGATCATGTGTATTGAATACATGCACTAAAATGGCATGGTATAATGCCGAAATTAAAAACAAAGACTAAATACAAATATACAAATCATCATCCCATGAATCATGGAGGGGAAATGGTGTACAGTGGCAGGTTGGCTAGACTCCCGTGGAGATACAGTCAGTCAGTCACCCCGGGGACGTTTAGTGGGTATGTCTCCGTCTCCTCACAGAGGCGGAGGGGACTCCCACACACACACCCCCTGTTGGCCATAAAGGATTTCAGAAGTCAAAAAGAGAGAAAAACTATAAAACAGAGAAAAAGACTGGTTGGCACAGGGCTTATAATAAGTTTTTCTGGGGGAGGCCTATGACCAGCAGTGGACTTCTTTTGGCTGAAATGATGATGATGATTTTAGCCCATGAATCATGGAGGGAAAATGGTGAACAGGGCCAGGCTGGCTAGACGGGTTGGCACAGGGTTTATAATAAGTTTTTCTTCTATCTGCTAGGTGATCAGTCTTTTGCGTTCCTGTAATCGCCTCAGGATGGTATGGGGTGGTGATACTATGTATGCTAAATCCGTCATCATACGGATACTTACATATACTACTACTACTCAACCCATAAATGACCCACTGCTGAGTTGGGCCTCGTCTCATCACAGGGAGGGTAATTGGCGACTGCCTCGTTGGTCTAGTGGTTAGATGTGCCGCCTTTGGATCAACGGGTCCCGGGTTCGATTCCGGGGTCGGGCAAGTGTCTTTGTCTAAACCAGAGGCACTGGCTAGGAGTCTGGGTGTCATTTCTATCTATAATATGTATGTATTTACAAAAATAAAATGTATATAAGTAGTTTATCATCCATCTCGTTACCATAACACAAGCATTAAATTGCTTAGCTTGGGACGAGATGGCGTTGTGTGAAATGTCCAAGGATATTTATTTATTTATTACGTGCAGGGGAATTAGCCTACTGTGCCACGCTGGCCAGACGGATTGGCAAAGGTTTTTGGCCTGGTCATTTCATTTGGTCGGCTCTTAAGATACCCTCGGGGATGTGGTGGTGGTGGCGATCATGTATTTTGAGTACATGCACTAAAATTACATGAAGATAATGCAAAAATGATGGTTAAATACTAAAATCAAATACACAGATCAACGTCATGATTTCAGCGCAGGATTGACCCATTATTGAGCCTCCTCCAATATCATGGAGGGAAAAATGGACTTCTGTGCCAGCCTAGCTAGCTAGACGGTCGGTTCTTGTAGTCGCCTCAGGATGGTATGGGGTGGAGACACTACGTATACTAAATCCGCCATAATACGGATACGTATGTGTACTACTACTCAGCCCATAAATTACCCATTGCTGAGTCGGGCCTCCTCCCATCACAGGAGGAAATAAATATTCTAACTGTGCCATCTCAATATATATTTGAAAATTTGATGTATGTACATAAAAATATTAATAACTTTGGAAAAAACTGTGATATAGGTACATAATATTAATACACGAAACAAGAATAATCTTGCTGTCCATTGTACTCGTCTCCGCAGAATAAGTAACTCATTCATGGGTCAATGTATACACTTTTATAACAAATTGCCCATGCAACTTAGAGAATTGCCGCGCAATGCCTTTAAAAAGACTGTTAATACAAAACTTGTCAAAAAAGCATATTACCGCATTGCCGATTATTTAAACGACCCAGCTGCTTGGGACGAGGCTGTTCAGTGTCAGTGTGTTTTTTATGTTCTTTATTTATGTTACTAGTCAAATAGGACCGCAATGAAAAAAAAATGACAAGCCCTCTGAGTTTCTTGCCAGTTCTTCTCAGCAGTGGTCGCGTTCCGACCACCGTTTTTTACTGTATAATATGACAATGTGTTGACTATTTGTAAGTGTCCATCGTGACCCACACAATATAAATGATTTGAATTTGAATTCAGGGAGGGAAATTAGCCTACTGTGACACAGCAGGCTTATTACCCTCCGTGTAGTTTAAAGAGGTTCAAAAATCGGCAGTGGCTCGTTTATGGGCTGAGTTGTAATAGTAACCATCTGACATAATTTATGCTTCGAAAAACAGTCTGCAATTCTATGGCAGTCTTTGTACGAAGTCAGTAGCGTCATGACTGACAGTTTGTCTGCCCATGTATTTACCGGTAGTCCCACTAGATGGGTAGACGGCAATCGATCCGTGTAAATACTGGTAGTTAGCGAGACCAGGTTATACAAACACATCACTACATAATATAAAACAAAGTCGCTGTCGCCTGTCCGTCCCTATGTATGCTTAAATCTTTAAAACTAAACGATAGATTTTGAAGCGGTTTTTTTTAATAGATAGAGTGATTTAAGTGGAACGTTTATAAGTTTAATACATGCATAATATTGTAGTGAAACACTGATAAATTTAGATGGTCATCATTGCACCCGTGCGAAGCCGGGGCGGGTCGCTAGTAAATAATAAAACCAGTACACTCACTGTAAAAATATGTACAAAACCCCTAATAGAAATAACTGTTATATTGCAAGGTAGTTATTTTGAATGCAAGGTCACTTCCTAAAGCAACAAAACACAATGAATTATTTCTTAGACTCTGATAGGAAGTTCTTTTGTAAGTTTGATAAATGTGTTTTAATCAATTGGAGGTTAGCAATAAAAAGGTTTGTTTGTCTTCCTGCTTCTTGTAGGCTAATACTGAAATCTAGTGGCCGAAATTAGATTAAATTAGAGGTTAATATAAAACATTATAATATACAACATAACCGCGGGTAACATCGCGCTGAGTCCCGCGATGTTACCCGCGGTTATTGTCGTACCGCGGGTTACGCCGCGGGGCGAAGATTGTCTAAAAAAAAGTTGTCTTAGTTAGGCCGTTTGTCCACCGCCCGCCGTCACCGAACCCTCACCGAGAACGAGATTAATTAGGGCCGTGTTTAAAGCCGGCTCTACACTCGCGCCGCGAACGGTCGCGATAGCCCGCGACAACTGCGAATCGAGAGTGTAGATCTTGTTCACGCTTTCTCGTTCGCGCTTCGCACGTTCCCCGATCAGTGTCGGTTTTTTGGCCCGCGTCAAAGGATTTGCGTCAGAAATCGCGCCGTCGTCCATCATAGTCGCGAACACGCGGATCACGGCCTTTATTCACGGCGTGAATTCACGGCGCGACGTCACGCGTGAGTGTAGAGCCGACTTAAGATGACGTGACGGCGATCGTTCGTCCACCGCGCCGTTATATCGGTGGTTCAGTTAAAACAAAACTGGGCGAACGGCGCGGTGCGACGGTAGTGTGTGGACAAGAACAAACCTGTTTTGCATTGCCGGCACATCGGCCCGTCATAAAACCGTGCCGAGTTCTAGCGGTCACGCCGAACTACATAAAACATCGGCGGCCGGGATGACGGGTCTCGGGTGACGGGCGTGCGGTGGATACATGGCCGTAGTAAATATATGTATCGCTAACTCGGCGCCGTCATCTCGTTCTCGGTGACGTGCCGGTGACGGCGGCGGTGGACAAACGGCGTTACCCCGTATATCATCAGCTACCTATCAGTGAAAGTCATGTGGCTATCATATTATATCAGATATTGTTAACCAAGCCTACATGATGGCATTGGCAACTATTCTAAACGTTTTTGCTATCATACATAGAAAGAAAGTAAGAAGAAAAAAATTTTGAATGCATATAAATATTAATTCTTTAATAAGTATTATTAATCTAGGTGTCTTTAAAGTGCTGACCAGTCCATCGGGATCCGAGCGAAAAAAAACAGGAACACGAAATAAAAAAATGCGTTTCTGATAAAAGTTTACTTCATTTATTTCGTTCACTTGCATTGTGCGCTTAGTAAGCTACTATTCTCCAGCTAAGTCATATCACGTTATAAATTGTAGCAGCAATATTTAAAAAAAAATGCTAATTTATAGTCAACGCAGACGAAGTCACACGTTATTTATAAGCACACTAGATGCATATTCAATTTAATATTTCAAAACAGCAAGTCTGAGCATTTATAAATTTCATATTCAAGGATGACACGAAATAAAATTAACGCGTAGTATGTTTTGGAATTCACTTGAATTTCAGCGAAGTTTTAATATAATGTATGCAAATTTGAAGACCAGAGGTGCCAGATATTTTTAGTGGACGCTTTTGCGTAACTTTTAATGTCGCCTGGCATATTCACGCTGCGCTGGTAAAGTGATATGTATAATGCTGGCCGATAACAAATTTAAAAATGGAATGCCATGGCCTACGCTTTTGTGCTTTCTTTTGTTTTTGGCGCTATTCGGTTTATATGAATTACAAGTGTGGTTCATTTTTACACAGTGATTTTATTTATTAAATTCACGAACTTTATATATTCCATAAAGGTAAATCTACTTCTCAGGCCATAAATGACCCACTGCTGAGTCGGGCCTCTTCCAACTGTATGGAGGGGGCTAATTAGCCTTACTATGCCATGCTGGCCAGGTGGGTTGGCACAGGGTTTGGTATCAAGTTATCCCACTTTTGCGACTAGATTTTCGTTCGGCCTAGTCATTACCTATTGTCGACTCTTGGCTGGTGACATAATGTATTCTAAATCCGTCACCACACGGACAAACCTCGTGGTAGTTTATAGATAAATACGGTTCATTCCAACCAATCATTAATATTTAAAGAAAATGCGACGTTGGCATTTTTACATAAGGGTGTTTAATATGAACTAAAAAAAATTACAAATTTATAATTGAAATATGTATATTTAACTAGCGACCCGCCCCGGTTTCGCCCCTGGTGCAATGATTAACATCTAAAATCATGGGTGTTTCTCTACAATATTATGCATGCATTATATACATAAACCTTCATCTTGAAACACTCTATCTATTACTAAAAACCGCTTCAAAATCCGTTGCGTAATTTTAAAGATTTAAGCATACATAGGGACGGATAGACGACAGCGACTTTGTTTTATAATATGTAGTGATAGTGATACTTCTACTAATCAGCCCATACATGAGCAGTGCTTGCCCATAGATGGGCAGTTTTTCAACATCAAAGTCATTCTTGCACCTTTATGAGCTTGGAGGGTTGTATTGATGATTTTGATGATTATAATTCTATAACTACATGCGTCTTACAGCCGCGAATAACATTTTAATCAACATACAACCTAGCACTGACCTGCAAATTGCAAAAAACGTAAGAAAATTTGAATTTCGCGGCCTACCCTGGAGCATCCACCTTAAATATTCCTCACGTCGTCTGTCATCACTTACCACACATTTATATCAACAATACTCGGACCGTGAACGCCTTCTGCGCGTTACTCGCTCATTTCTCAACCTTGTTCAACATTAAATTACTGACGCCTTTTATTTGTACGTTACCCCAAAAGGCGAAGGTTGCTTGCTTATTTCACTTCAATGCGGATTTTCGTAAGTTCCTTAATGTTTATACAGGGTGGAACAAAAACTCTATATCTATAGGAAATGAATCAGTAAAATGTGTGCAAAATTTTAGGATAATAGACAATATTTATTGTGGCGATGAAAATACAAAAGTAATAAAACTAGGCACTATACTAATTGTATGGAAAGCCTTCCTGCAATAAACCGCCCCAAACTCAGCACGACGCTGGTTGCAACCAACGCTTGTCTTTCGTCAGGGGCGGCTAATATAATTTAACAAGAATGGAAACCGACTACGAAATAATTAGCTATTAGAAGTCGGTGTCAACTTGAATTGACAACTATCGGCGTTAATTTTCGCTTTTTATTGCGTAATTCGAAGTTCAGTTAACATTTTTTGTTAAAACGTTTTAGTAGCTTAACAAAAGCGTCGAAATCATACAAATTTCAGACAAACTTTAAAGTATATTAATTCTGTATATAATAGTAAATTAATTCTAATCGAAACAATGTTTCGAATCGATTTACAAATAACGTGGTTATAGGCTAACAAACAAAAAAAACATACAACCGAATTGAAAATAATACATTACTTTTCTTATGGCGGAAGTGTAACTTGTGTGACGACGCAGATACAACTCCAGAAACTTAAATTACTAAACTTATAGACTGGATGGAACCCATGGTCCGTAATAAAAATCTGGTTCAGAAAAACGACGAAGTTTTCGTCGTTGTTAAAGATAGAAAATAAATTTCAAAACTGAACTTTTTGCCTTCATGTCGGATGGCTATAGGCATTGTATGATAATTTCCTATATCTAATAAAGACTAGATTGTTTACAAATGATGACGTATCCTACTTAAATTATAAACGTGAAAATGTATTTAAGAATGTACGTTTGTTTCTCTTTCACGCAAAAAGTACCGAAGGGATTTTATGAAACTTTACAATAATGTAGCTTATACATCAGATGTCTAACTATCACAGTTTTTTGTATTTTTTTGATAAATAGCCGGGCAGACCGCTAGTTTAGAAGATAAAATGCCAACAACTTCCTGAGTGTGTAGGACTGTAGTAATTTAATACTCTGGAAAAATGTAACCTCCTCAATTGTTACTCGTACTTGGATCAGTGCTTTGCTCCTCCCCGGGAGGAAGGCGCGCTGCGTTCCGCGCGTGCCTCCCAGCGGTGGAATGGGGGGAGGCTACTATAGCTATCCCCCACGTAATCGGAGGGGCCTGCCTCGGAGTTAGGGGCTCCACTAAACGAGGCGGGCTGAGGTCCCCAGGGTCCCGGAGCATGCTCTCCTATTGGGGAGTGTATCCCGTGGCCCTGGTTCGGACATTCGAGGATCGCCGTCGGTTTTAGTGGGTAGGTCGGGGCGCAATTTACCATCTGTACGCGCCCCGGAGTCCCACATATCCCGGCCACTAGTCCCAACGGCCGGGAATCCATGAGAATCTCCGACGTAAAAAAAAAACAAAAGAAGTGCTTTTCTCCTGAAACCTACTCTTAATTTGAAACCCTCTTCTATTCATTTAAATTAGTCTTATATAGGTACATTATTATTCAGTTATACGCCGTTTTAATATTCAAACGCTGTGAACTAGCCCATTTTCGCTTACGAGGGCGAGTTGCAAATGACTTGTATACACGAGTGTTTATGTAAGTAGTTAGGCTTAAGTACTCTCTACGTAGGCGTAGTGTTATGTAGAATTAAAATAATGAACAGTTTAGACCGCGGACTCATGTCTGAGTGTTTTCATCATATTTTCAAACACTTGAACTGTTAAACATAGTAGTTTTAAAACAATGTAAAGTTCTGTTCAATACCTTGAGAGCGATATATTTATCTATGTATTAATACGTGAAGCAAAAACATTGTACCCATATTTACAAAATTGGGTGGAGGGAAGAGTATCATACGTACATTACAATGCCGAGACATGACAAGAAACTCAGAGGGCTTGTCTTTTTGTGTGGTCTTATTTCTTAAAGGTATATACACATCTATCTATGTAAATAAAAATGAATTGCTATTCGTTAGTCTCACTAAAACTCGAGAACGGCTTGACCGATTTGGCTCGTTTTATCTTGGAATATTCGTGGCAGCCCCGGGAAGGTTTAAAAGGTGCGAAAATATGAAGAAAATTTTTTTTTAATACGCATTATTTTTGTTCCAGTTAAGGTTTGCACACATTTTAATAAAGTTGAGACATTCTGGAATTATCATTCTGGTTTTTTATTTATTGATTCTAAGGCGGTACGAAGTGTGCCGGGTCAGCTAGTTTACAATAAAATAAATACCAAAATAAAAGAAAGTTTCTGCGTGCGTACGGATCCGGAGTATTTCGCTCTATCGATCCAGTGCACCCTGCAATTGCAGTCCTTGCAGTAATTTATAGCAGAAGGGGCGGCTGCTGCTTGTCTGCCCATTTAATCCCCTTTTCCGATGTCTATAAGGTTCATTTTTGTAGTGCAAGGGTGTCAGACAAGGGGTCGACCCACGTGCTACATGCATTATTGCGTGATCTGTTTGTTTCGCTTAAGTTATCGAGTGAAACACGCCAGTGGTGTGTTTAATTTGAGATAATCAATACAAACCTGACAAGCTAATTTTTCTTTTAATTGTTTATTATCTCCGCGTATTGGGATCGAACTATTAATAGAGTTTTCAATGGTATGTTTTATTTTTAAGAGCTACGCTTTAAGGTGTAGCGATTTTCGTAGTTTTCGATTTTAAACGATACAACATGTTCCGTGTGGTGACGGATTTAGAATACATAGTGTCACCACCCCATTTTATCCTGAGGGTGTCGTAAGACCCGACAAAGGGAAATGACAAGGCAAACCTACCCGCAGGAGAAGGAGAAACTTGATAAGAAACCCAGGTGCCAACACGTCTGGCCAGCTGGGCACAGTAGGCTAATTACCCTCCCTGTGATAAGAGAGGACTTAGGAGTGGGTCATTAATGGGTGGAGTAGTAGATACATAATGATTGTTTTCTCAGCGAGCTATTGTAGTTAAGTTTCATCGGTACTGTAAATAAGTTTTTATCCTATCCTACTAAAATTATAATCGTGAAAGTTTGTATGGATGGATGTATGTTTGTTATTCTTTCACGCAAAAACTACTGAATGGATTCATGGATTTATTTGAGCTTATATAACACATAAGAATAAGACATAGGTTAAATTGTAGATTCATAGATTGATTTGAGCTTAAATAACACATCAGAATAAAACATCAAGACGGAAGTTCAGCGTTGGTTGGCAACAACCAGCATTATGCTGAGTCTGGGTCGGTTTGGGCAGGACTTTAAAATACAATTGCTGTATAATGTAATTTTAAAATCTATGTCATGTGTTTGTTTGTCATTGTATTACAATACAATAAAGAATATGTCTATATCTACATGGGTTATATTGTTGGATTAACTGTTAAATACCCGTGCGAAGCCTGGACGGGCTGCTTGTATTTAATACTAGCGACCCGCCCCAGCTTCGTGCGGGTGCAATGATGATCCTCTAAACTTATCAGTGTTTCTCTCACTTAAAATCTTCCTCTTGTATCACTCTATCTATTAAAAAAACCGCATCAAAATCAGTTGCGTAGTTTTAAAGATTTAAGCATACATAGGGACGGACAGATGACAGCGACTTTGTTTTATAATATGTAGTGAATCGCAATGCAATTGAACAATGCAGTTGTGTATACATTACATCTACAACTGTAACACTTGGCGCCTTGAACAAATATTGGTTGGCGCAAGCGAATCGGTCTTGTCAATTGTTGTTTGTTTTATTTAGTCTTCTTGTATTGACTCTCTGTTATGTTTGCCTTGCGTCTACATATTTGTTAAGGTGAATGTTCCAGGGTAGCCCGCGAAATTCAAATTTTCTTACGTTTTTTGCAATTTGCCGGTCAGTGCTAGGTTGTTTGTTGATTAAAATGTTATTCGCGGCTGTAAGACGTATGTAGTTATAGAATTATAATCATCAAACTCATCAATACACCTCCAAGCTCATAAAGGGGCAAGAAAAACTTTTTCAAGCTCAAAGTGATTCTTACAGCTTTATGAGCTTGGAGGGTTGTATTGATGAGAGAAAAACGTACGAAAATTTGAATTTCGCGGGCTACCCTGGAAAATTCACCTTAAGTTGCAATGCAATAGGTTTTCTTTATGAGCTTCCGTGTATTTGGGTAAATAAAGAAATATTGCGCTATAGTTTACTTATAGTTCGATTATGATACTAATATTACTACTAATACTCTGCCCATAAATGACCCACTGCTGAGTCGGGCCTCTCATCACAGGCAGGGTAATTAGCCTACTGTGCCGCGCTGGCCAGACGGGTTGGCACAAGGCCTCGTATCAAGTTTTCCTTCTTTGCTAGGTTTTCAGCCTTGTCATTTCCTTTTGTCGGCTCATACGACACCCGCAGGATGGAATGGAACGGTGACACTATGTATCCTAAATCCGTCACCACACGGAATATAAATGATAGGAAATATTACAAGAAAGGGCATATAACTATTTTAAAAAAATGATGGATGTGTCTCTGCCATTAATGTTATGTAAAAAAGTTTCTCACAATAAACAAGTGTTTAATAGGAATATAGTGCAAATGAAAAATAACACCCTCTAACTAAAGGCTGTCTGTATAGTGATAGATGTAAAAGTACATAGCGGCACCACCCCATTCTATCCTGAGGGTGCCGTAAGAGCCGACAAAAGGAGATGATAAAGCGGAAACCTAGTCTGGCTAGAGTGACACAGTAGGCTAAATTTCTTCCATCTTGCTGGAGGAGGCCCGACTCAGCCTTGGGTCATCTATGGACTGAGTAGACAATCCCTTCTTCAAATATTAATATTCTAGCCATTCATCGTTAATATCGTTATCCTATTTAATTGTAATTGTATTGTTGCAGGAAATGTTGCTCTGCATGAGGTAAGTGTCAAAACCCCAAATGTCCTATAACCATCCAACAAGAGAAGTTGGTTCAAATTTCAAGTTATCAAGACTCATCTAGGTCTAGTTTTCTCTAATAAAATAAATAATAATATCCTTGGACATTTCACACAACGCCATCTCGTCCCAAGCTAAGCAACTTAATGCTTGTGTTATGGTAACGATATGGATGATAAACTACTTATATATATTTTTTTTGTAAATACATACATATTATAGATAGAAAACACCCAGACCCGGAACAAATACTTGTAGGTCGTACAAATATTATACATTCTAAAACCGTACAATACGGAACGGTATGATTATAAATAAAAATAAATTTAATTTGATGTTCGTGTCTCAGGAGGAGAGGTGTAAAATTAGACTCATCGACTGTAATATAAATCGCAATCAAATTACCTGAAGGTTCCTCTAATACAAGCCTTGTGATTATAAAGGTATCAACAGGTTTAGCAATTACCTCAAGGGATGGCATCACCCATTAATTAAAAGTGAGCAACTACTCTGTAATCATTACAGTGTTTACTCAAAGTAGGCCATTTTCTGTTGCCTTTGAAAATGTATACGTATTTAATGTGCAGAGAGCGAGAGTAGTGATGCACCTTATTATATCGATAGTTTAGATAGGGCTTCAAAATTTTGTATCGATACATTTGCGGTTTTATTTATTACTAGCTGTGACCCGCGTGGTATTTAACAATGTGGAAAACTCAGTAACTATGGGCTCCTGAAAAGCGGGCTTAGGGGTCAATAAAAGTAGCCTAAGCTAGCATCAGCTATCTGCCAGTGAAAGTCCCGTCAAAATCGGTCCAGCCATTTCAGAGTTCAGCCCAAACAGACAGACAGACAAAATTTATCCCCATATCATATTGCAAACAGACACCCCAATTTTATTTATTTGTCAAGATAAATATATCTCTGACATTGTCATTAGACTGCCAAACGGAAGGGACACCAAAATATATAAAATGTATTAATATTTTGGGTTGCCTGAAAAAATCCTGACTAGGCTATGAAAATAATAATAACAAAAAATGTTTTTAACTTTTCACCACACAAATTCTATGCCAATCGAAAGTATGAAGATCATAGAATATGCAAATGTTAGGTTGCCTATTCTTTTCCGGTCACAACTCTCGGGTAGCCAGGTAAATCAATAGTAGCATTTTGCACCGGTCATTTTGTCACGTTTGCGTATTCTATGGGCTTCATACTTTCGATTGGAATAGAATTTGTCTAATAAACAAACCGGAGAAATGCTTTTCTTTTCATAGCCTGGCCAGGTTTTTTTCAGGCAACCCATTGTTTTTATAATTTTGAACATACTACATCACTAAATAGTGTAAAATAAAGTCGCTGTCGTCTGTCCGTCCCTATGTATGCTTAAATCTTTAAAACTACGCAACGGATTTCGAAGCGGTTTTTTTAATAGATAGAGTGATTCAAGAGGAAGGTTTATTGCACCCGTTACGCACGGGTCGGGGCGGGTCGCTAGTGTCTAATAAAATAATTTTCATCCATTAAGCATATCGGTGAAGGTCGTTGTATAGCAGAATCTTAGACTATATTGTATAACACACGTTTTAGTTACTAAACTATAAGTTATATTAAACACTGTACTTCGGTGTTCGTGAGAACAAAATTATAAACCAATATACATTCGTGTTAAACAACATGCCATTCCTTTGCCAAGAGTAATATGCCGGCCAACACTAATCGCATCGATATTTGATGTTGCCCCTCCCTATTCTCAGGGGCGGGATAACTCACGATCAACTTGGTATTGCTCAGATAAATGTTTTTGTTTTCTTTACATTATTGTTTTCCGGGCTAAACATTTCAGTTGAAACATTCCCTAGGTAACAGTTAAGGCTTATTTTGGTATTGAATTTGAAATTCAAATAGTTTCATAATGTACACTGGTTGAATATTAATTTTGATTGTAACTTACACAAACCGCGTGGAATCGTGTTTAGCTAAGATCTGTACTTGTATCATTATCCGTCATTGAAACATAGATAATGGGTACCGTGTCACGGTAATATATCTCCTCATATAATATGGTATACTTCGTTCGCATTATAAATGCATCGTAAATTCGTTCCAAATTAGCAAGTCACGTTCACAGTGACTAGATAAACGCAATCTGCAATTAAAAATAATATATCAAATTGATACAATTGTTTCTGAGATTAGCGTTTTCAGACGCTAATCAATGAATAAATAACTAGAGACACTCTAAGGTTCCTTGTGGGCTCTTCTGTGTAGTGGGACCAATTTTTGTAAAGTAACCCATAAGAATAAAGGTGGAGTAACATTTTTTGTTCTGAACCGCCAACTCGGTGTAATATTAAATATTTATCTCGAGCATTTTTAGTCTGTGCATTGAAATAAGTCAATGCTTTTATCTAGAGTTACGTTATCATTTCGATATTCATTCATTCACATGTTATCATATATAGGAAAATAAAATATATTATTATATTCAGTGAACATTCGCCGCCCGAAGCGGTTTGTTAAATTTGAGTAAACCCTCACTGTTGTTCTATTTCTTAGAAATAACAACGCATAGCTTACTGTTATAACATTGCTTTATAGACTTTTCTGTGTGCTTGGTTTTTTTTTAATTTCGCCATCTCATTCTCATCTGAGATCGCGATCATCTCAGTTGAGAAATGAACCAGTTTCATTTAAAATTAATGTCCCAATTTTTGGTTTAATACTTAGTACTAAAAGAACAGCTGTTTTTTATCTCTTCTGTTAATAAACTTAACTTTTTTTATGTCGGGTTACATTTATTATGATTATTATATTTCTTTAGAAATTCAATGCTTTAATATTACTATCTATTCTCTCTTTCTCTCTCTCATATTTGGCCATATTTATGAGTCATTTTCCAGCCAGTGGACCCTAGCTTGAGGAAAAACCCTCCCTCGATATCGCCATGAATGCTTAATTGATGAGGGGAGCAAGTGGTTCGTCAGCGACCAATTCTGCTAACGATACACTCATAAAGATAAATAGAAATTTAATTGGCACGCAAAGTAGTATTTATGTATGGGGAAGATTATGGATAAATATAGTAAGTAATTTCGAAAAGAAATATTTTTTCTTTTTATTTATTTTGAAGTCGTCTGATACTTTTTAACCAAATGTCTAAACACTATTGGTTAAAAAGTTTTAGTTTTTATTGCATATATCGGAAGCAACGACTAGTAAGTCGTCAAAGAATTCTTCTTTGTAGAGCAACATACCGAACCGGTGTTAGTTTCAGTTTGAATTAGGATGGTGGGAGACCAAAAAAGAGATGGCGGGATTGTGTGAATGAAACGCGTACAAAAGGTGTTTAATTGGAGGAGGCTCGCCTCAGCTGTGAGCTTATCTAGATTAGCTTTTGACGGCCGTAGCTAAACATAGGCTTTCGCTATTAAGGTGGATGCTCCAGGGTAGCCCGCGTAATTCAAATTTTCTTACGTTTTTGGCAATTTGCAGGTTAGTGCTAGGTTGTATGTTGATTAAAATGTTATTCGCGGCTGTAAGACGTATGTAGTTATAGAATTATAATCATCAAAATCATCAATATAACCCTCCAAGCTCATAAAGGTGCAAGAAAAACTTTTTCAACGTCAAAGTCATTCTTGCACCTTTATGAGCTTGGAGGGTTGTATTGATGAGTTTGATGATTATTACTCTGTAACTACATACGTCTTACAGCCGCGAATCAAATGTTCATCATCATACAACCTAGCACTGCCCTGCAAATTGCAAAAAACGTGAGAAATTTTGAATTTCGCGGGCTACCCTGGAGCATCCACCTTAATGGCCGTGCAGTACAGTTCTGCGCAGAATCTATCCTCTAACTCGCAGTGAACTTAATAAGGCCTAGACATAAGAACAAACAAAATCGCGGAATGTGTTGGTAAGCGCATAACTCAACAACGCCTGGACCAATTTGGCCAAATCTTTTTTTAAAATGTTCGTTGAAGTTCAAGGATGATTTTTACGGCGAGAAAAAATCGGGAAAATCCTGAAAACAGCCTTTTTCTTTTTCCCATACAAATGTTTTCTAACTAAAACGTAGATACTGAATGTAGGCGTGTTCCTAACGTCAAAGAGTCAATTTGCACTTTATCACCGCTATCTTTTTGACAGGACGAAGTCTGTCAGGTCCGCTAGTGATTTATATTAATATCTGACCCCTCCGTCCTCCGGAGGACACGTTAAGCCATTGGTCCCGGCTACCACCGTGCCATCTATGGCAGTCATTAAACGTAGTAATGGCGTATAAACTGGTCTAATCAAACAATTACCGGTAGTCACGGATAGCAATCGCTCCCTGTAAACACTGGTATAGTACTTTAAAAACATATTGAGCCAAATCTGGCTTCTCTGAATTTAAAATCTACAGTCCTTTCACAAAATGGGCGGTTTGGATTTTATACTGGACTTTACAACAGTCGCCGCGCTGCCAAACTCGGCGCAATTATCATTTCTATCTATAATATGTATGTATTTACAAAAAAAAATGTATATAAGTAGTTTATCATCCATCTCGTTACCATAACACAAGCATTAAGTTGCTTAACTTGGGACGAGATGGCGTTGTGTGAAATGTCCAAGGATATTTATTTATTTAATTCATCTACAGCCAAAACTATACTTTTAGGTTTCTTTAAGCTTGGTTGTTGACTAACTAGCAAGCATTTTCCCCCACGTTTTTGGTTCAAGATATTTTTATCCAACTATCAAGTTAAGGCCCTGATAACATTGGGAATTACCGTTTCCGTAAGAAAGAGAGAGAAACTACTAACTAATAACTATAAACTATTTCTGTTCTCTATGAAGTTAATAACAGAGTTTATAGGGAAACTCAACACCTCAGTCAACGAATACTTACTACATATTACATAGAGGGTGTTTGAGAAGTTTTCATGGCGTGACTAAATAGCTATTGTTTGTCCCCGCCTCGCTACAGCAACGCTATACGTGTTCCATGGGTTTGTAATGCCCCTTCGTGTAGTAAAGTGTAATTTAAAGCAGTATCTACATGCGTGGTAATGTCTCGAGGCTTCGTGATTAGTAAATAGAAATGAAGTTCCTAATTTACCCAAGTCTAACTAAGGTTTAAGTAAATACATAATATTCTGTGTGGTGACGGATTTGGAATACATAGTGTAACCGCCCTATTCCATACTGAGGGTGTCGTCAGAGCCGACATAAAGAAATGACAAGGCCAAGAACCGTGTCGCAAAAGAAATAAAACTTGAGATGAAACCCTGTCAGGCCAGCGTGGTACGCTGGGCTGATTATCTTCTATGTAATGGGTGGAGGCCCTGCTCAGCAGCGGGTCATTTATGGGCTGAGTAGTAGTAGTAAATAAATAATTCGATAAGTTACAACTTATAAAAAACACACGACCAAATTGATAACTAATGGTTAGATGTGCCGCCTTTGGATCAACGGGTCCCGGGTTCGATTCCGGGGTCGGGCAAGTGTCTTTGTCTAAACCAGAGGCACTGGCTCGGAGTCTGGGTGTCATTTCTATCTATAATATGTATGTACGAGGGTGAATCAAAAAATTCTTGGAATCAATATTAAAAAATGCAAAGATTTAAATAATAATATTTTATTTTTCTACATAATCTCCCTCCAATGCAATGCATTTAGAATAACGCGTTTCTAACTTCCTTATTCCTTGTGAAAAAAAATTATTTTCTTGACTCTCGAAAAAGTCCTCTACGGCAGCTATAACCGCGTCATTATCGTGAAATTTTGTTCCACGAATTTCCTCTTTTAATTTTGGAAATAAGTGAAAATCACTTGGGGCTAAGTCCGGAGAATATGGTGGGTGGTCAAGGAGATTGAAGCCAGCACAGCGGATTGCGTTGAGCGCAACTTCCGATCGATGGGCAGGAGCGTTATCTTGAAGGAACAACACGCCCAACGACAGTTTTCCACGACGTTTTTCTTTAATCGCTTCACGCACTTTCGGGATTAAATTTGCATAATAGGGTCCAGTTATCGTCTGGCCTTTTGGCATGTAATCAATAAAAAGGATTCCTTCACTATCCCAGAACACAGAGGCCATAACTTTGCCAGCGGAAGGAGCAACTCGAAATTTCTTAATGGATGGAGAGGATGGTCGTTTCCAAGACATGCTTTGTCTTTTAGTTTCAGGATCAAAATGGTGGACCCACGTTTCATCCATGGTGACAAGACGACGGCAAAAATTATCCGAATCACGCTGGAACATTTCGAGATTACGCTTGGAAATTTCCAAACGTCGCTTTTTGTTTTCGTCGGTTAACATTCGTGGCACCCATCTTGCAGACACTTTTTTGAACCCCAGTGAATCAATTAAAATGGATTGAACGCTACCAAAAGATATCTTTAGGATCTCAGCTATATGTTTTATAGTCATTCTTCTGTCTTCCAAAACCAGATTCTCAACCTTTTTGACATTTTCTTCTGTAACGGAGGTTGAAGGCCGCCCAGAACGCGGGTCATCTTTACAGCTTGATCTACCTCTTTTAAATTCAGCCACCCAGTACGCAACCGTAGAATAGGGTACAGCATCACCCCCTAATGTCTGCTGAATGTCCAAAAAAATTTCCTTCGTAGACATTTTTTTCAAACTGAGATATTTTATCACCGCACGTAACTCACTTTTATCCATAATTTTGACTTTTTAGCAACTCGTTGCACAAAAAAATTTATTACATGCGAACGAACTGACAAAAACAAGTGACAGTCTGCATAAATATAGTGTGATAGACACTCTTTAATTTGAATATCGAACTTGATCCAAAAAGGTTTCATATATATGCACTTCTAAGAACTTTTTGATTCACCCAGGTATTTACAAAAAATATATATATATAAGTAGTTTATCATCCATCACGTTACCATAACACAAGCATTAACTTGCTTAGCTTGGGACGAGATGGCGTTGTGTGAAATGACCAAGGTTATTATTTATTTATTTAATTGTGAAGCCAAGCGATACTTTCTTAGTTCAGCTGATTCATAAGTGTTTTATGCGATATTGGTCTGCGTTGACTTTGCATTGTTTGCAAACGATTTTGTTGCTAATATTTTAACGGGTTTTTTTTATTTAAGAGGCTTGGTCGCTTATTTATAGTAAATTTGTTGTTACAATTCAACTTAGCTAATTATATTATTACTAGCGACCCGCCCCAGCTTTGCACGGGCGTAATGATGAACATATCAATTTATCAGTGTTTGTCTACAATATTATTCATGTATTATACATATAAACCTTCCCCTTGAATCACTCTATCTATTAAAAATAACCGCTCTAAAATCTGTTGCGTAATTTTAAAGATTTAAGCATATATAGGGACGGACAGACGACAGTGACTTTGTTTTATACTATGTAGTGATAACGGTATATTTACAAATTGTTGAATAAGACGTAAAGAGTTACAACAACTGAAAAAAGCAATGTTTAATTTCAGATGTTTGTGTAAATTTCTGTTACTGCTTGTATATTTAGTGTAACAGTTGTAATGTTTCCGTGTTCATTGTTTTTTACGGACTGTACACGACTCACAAAGTTTTCATTAACGATTTCCATAATTCGCTCTCCAGCGTTTCCTATGATTAAGAAAAAAAAACAAATTATAATACACTAGCGACCCGCCCTGGCTTCGCACGGGTGCAATTATATTATACCTATAAACCTTCCTCTTGAATTACTCTATCTATTAAAAAAAACCGCTTCAGAATCCGTTGCGTAGTTTTAAAGATATATGCATACATAGGGACGGATAGAAAAATGCGACTTTGTTTTATACTATGTAGTGATATTGTCATTTAGCCCAGAAATGCTACTGAGTTGGGCCTCTTCCAAAATCTAGGAGGTAAATCCTAGAAGACAGAAGATTGGCACAGGGTTTAATCAAGTTTTCTCTTTCGTTCCGTTGGTCGTTCTTACGACACCCTCACCATCATGTTCTGTCACTCTGTCACCACATGAAATAATGCAAATACTACTACTACTCAGACCACAAAGGACCCACTGCTTTGTCGGGCCGCCTCCCATTAGGCCGTTTGTCCACCGCCGCCGTCACCGGGCCGTCACCGAGAACGAGATAACGGCGCCGAGTTAGCGATACATACATTTACTATGGCCATGTGTCCACCGCACGCCTGTCACCCGAGAACCGTCATCCCGGCCGCCGATGTTTCGTGTAGTTCGGCGTGACCGCTAGAACTCGGCACGGTTTTATGACGGGCCGATGTGCCGGCAATACAAAACAGGTTTGTTCATGTCCACACACTACCGTCGCACCGCGCCGTTCGCCCGGTTTTTGTTTTAACTGAACCACCGATATATCGTCGCGGTGGACAAACGATCGGCCCGAAATAATCTCGTTCTCGGTGACGGTTCGGTGACGGCGGGCGGTGGGCAAACGGCCTTACAGGAAAGGCCACTATCCTACTGTGCCACGCTGGCCGGGCGGGTTGGCACAGGGTTACCTTTCAAGTTTTTCTTCTCTTACGGCTTGATTTTCGGCCTTGTCATTTCCTTTTGTCGATTCGTGCGAGACCCACGGGATGGAAATGGGTGGTGAAATGCAAATACTAGTTTTATTTTTAATTAGCCTAATATTATGAACGGGAAAGTCTCTTCGGCTACCTTTACAGTCGGCCCTGTTGTAAGTATTATAACGAAAAAAAATTTTTTTTTATCCGCTTTTAGTATGGATAAGGAACCAATACTATTGGAACATAAAGGAATGACTGAATAACTTTCCAAATCTGTTAATTGATTTAATTTCAATGTCAATTTCAACCAACCTCTTTGATGTTGGTTGAAATAAAAGTAGGAAAATACGTGCAGGTTCTAAAGGCAAGTTTAAAAAAAACAGCCCGCTATTCCATTAGCATGTTGCAAACAAAAATCCGCTTATTCGAAACGAAACCTCAACACATTCTGGATTAGCTCTAGATTTTACATAGGTACCTAATAGTGAGGCGCTTAGTGCGTTATGGCATGTATCGCAATAGTTAGAGAATATGGCAAGGCTTTCAACGGCGTGTGGATCGCCAAAACCGATAAAGGAACAGCGATAAACACTTCAAGGCATCTTTGCTATAGGGTTCATTTTGCAAAAAATCTGCATCATGGAGTTTCATCGTCACAAAATCATCATACGTAGATAGTTAGATGGTTAAAACAAAACCCACAGCTGAGAGGGGCTCCTCCCATTACATAGAGGGTAATTCGCCTACTGTGACACGTTGGGTTTCGTATCGAGTTTTCCTTCCTTTACGGCCAGGTCGGCCTTGTTATTTCCTTTTGTCGGCTCTTACGACACCCTCAGGAAGGAATGGGGTGGTGATACTAATTGAAAACGAGCTACTGCCTGTGGTGTGGCGTCGCAAGGATTTCGAAAGGTCGTCATCTCGTCTTTTTCAAGGGCACAGCTTCTTTAAGTGATTCTGAAATAATAATAATAAATATACTTGGAGATTTCACACAGCACCATCTCGTCCCAAGCTAAGCAACTTAATGCTTGTTTTATGGTAACGAGATGGGTGATAAACTATATAAATACATATTTTTTTTGTTAATACATTTAAAGATAGAAAACACCCAGACCCGGAACAAATACTTGTAGGTCGTACAAATATTTCTTCCGTGCGGGAATCGAACCCGCGACATGCTGCGCAGCAGTCGATCGCTCAACAACTGCACCAACAGTGTTGCCAATTATTGTCGACTCTTACGACACCCTCAGGATGGATGGGCTGGTGACTTTAAGTATTCTAAATCCGTCACCACACGGAGATTGGGTATACCTGTATCTTAATTAACATCGAGTGAGAAGGTATTGTATACGGCCATTTGTGTATTTAATTCCTATCAAAATTCAAATAAAATGGGTAATGTTAAAGTTTTATGTTTACTTTACGCATGTTAACAAGTGATGGTCGGTGGAGCTTTGGCTCATTGACGTATTTTATGTTATAGACAGCTCACTTCTTTTTCCGCAAGTAACTCTAATTTTATTTTTACATTTTCTTTTAACTGTTTGAGCAAGAAAAATTGGAGACATTACGAATGGAATGCGTGATTTTGGTGAAACTTATTATGTAATTAGCTGGAGCTATTTTGAAAATATACTCCATGCGTGCGAAGTCGCACCCTTGGAGTATATTTGTTATTTAGGAGCATGCTAGTCCATACATTCAAATATTTCAAATGTTAAGTTGCTTTGTGTACGCTGTAAAATGTCATACAATTTCACAGCGAATGAGCTCAAATTTTGATACCTTATACAGCCCGTTTCAAGGAATGTTTTATATCGCATCCGAATGCTAGTGCGAAAGAGAGAAAGCAGCTTTTTTGACGATCAGATGTGTACAAGTAATTGCTTTATTGGTCCTGTGTATAGATTTAGAAAAAGACACGTTTCTGTGATTCAATTTTTAATCACAACACAACATATGTGTTAAATCTGAAATGGATCTGAATAATCCTGAATATTATCCTACAAGCTTCTTATCCCATCTTCGACAATCATTCTTGGGGTTTCTGTGCTTGTTTATCTTTTTATAGTACAATCGTCAACAGCTGATGAGTAACATTTTAAGAATTAGAAAGAATTTTGTTAGAACCTGTATGCGACGCTCGCTTTCTTCATCAGTTCCATTCCTTTTTGCCGGATATCTGACTGTGAGATGTAAAATTCATGCCATTTGTCTTACTTGAGAAACTTTAACAGCTATGCCTGATACAGATTTATCTGAAATCAACTTTAGGCGACTTCAAAACTGGAAGTTTTTACATTCATTAACCAAATGCCAAATGAACTAAAAAATTCAAGTTGCTTCCAATAGATGCGATGTAAATGATCAAGAACGACAATCATCGCTCTTTTCATTGGCCTCTTGCTCTTGTAATAGATCTTTAGTGTAGTAGACATGGAATTCATTCATTTACTTGTATTGCAGTAGTTAAACTCCTGAGCCAAGCCAAGACTCTCAGTTTGGGGAGTCCCCACTGCATCATCATACTAACATTTTGATGTTAGTAATCCAGGCTATTCAGCTGTTGGAACCTAGCGGGGATGTGTTGACTCCGGGACTTGCAAATTAGCACCCCATCTTCCCATTAAAGCCATTTCATGACCATGGACCCTCATTCTACATTCAGATTTTGGTGAATTTTAACTGCAGTAATGTCGTGATTACACGCACAAGATATTCCATAACAATAGTTAAATCAATATTAAGAATACATAAAATATCGATGGGCTTGTTGATGACTATGCTTAGGTTTTTAATAGTCCGTGCAGTGGGTCGATATAAATCGACGATAAACTATAAATATAGCTCCGTCGGGACGGACGGCCACCCTCCGTGGTGCTCGGTGACTCATACAGACAGACAGGGTACACGCAAAATATTTTTGATAACCATCATTTCTACCCATAAATGACCCACTACTGAGTCGGACCTCCTCCAAGTTGACGGACGGAAATTAGCCTACTGTGCCACGCTGGCAAGCCGGGCTGGCACATGGTGTGCTTCAAGTTTTCCTTTTTTTTGCGGCTAGGTGATCTGCGTCTTGCGTTCCTTAAGTCGCCTCTTAAGACACCCTCAGGATGGTATGGGTTGGTGACATTTTGTATTCTAAATCCGTCACCAAACCGTTTATTAGTGAACAGAAGGAAACGTTTGCGCATGTATTCCTTCTTCGCCAACCACCGCTAAAGAGATCAAATGGTCTTTTGCACAGGACCAAGATATTTGTTAACACCTCGTTTTATTGAGTAGAGATTAGCTATCGGCTCGCCCGCTGTTTTGATCGTGGTCATTTTTAAATTGCATGCTTTTGAATACTTATTCAGTACTTCTTCCTTGTGAATTTTTAAAACTAGGTTTTCGCGCCATTTGGAATTGCTTTTTATGCTAGTAACTTAATTGTTGTTAGTTAATTGTATTTGATATTTTAGGAATTGAGCTTTATACGTTTAGAACACTTAGTTTTAATTTAAAATGTCCTATGTATTACCATTAGCTCACTGGCTCACTAGCCCATCATCGTCATCGTTTCAGGCCATAAATAAATCACTGATGAGTGCTTCCAAGTTCATGGAGGGTAATAAGCCTACTGTGCCACGATGGTAAGACTAGTAAAGATCTGCCTCTTACGTTCCTTACGGCACCCTCGGGATGGTATGAGTTGGTGACATTCTGTAATATAAATACGTAATCATGGGCTCCTTGAAATAGTATTCAAGCATATAATCGACAAAAAGAAATTCGATCCCCGCACGGAAGAAATATTTGTACGACCTACAAGTATTTGTTCCGGGTCTGGGTGTTTTCTATAAATAATATGTATGTATTTACAAAAACAAAATATAAGTAGTTTATCATCCATCTTGTTACCATAACACAAGCATTAAGTTGCTTAGCTTGGGACGAGATGGCGTTGTGTGAAATGCCCAAGGATATTTATGTCCAAGGATATAATTGCAAACCATATAATAGCTTTGATGATAATCTTTAGACAATTATTAAAACAGGTGTACGACAAATAGACACAACCTTTTTACAAATATATTATACACCTTGTAGATGCATGATTGCCCTATAGCCAAAATGGTCTAACGAATCGACTTCGATATCCATGATTAGTTTGGGCGTTAAGGCAATATGAGCTCTATTTTAGGTGGCATTAAGATGTGATGCTCGCCTCACGTGATACGAAGCTATAAACGGCCTGATATATTTCCTAAGCCTGGATGTAGGATTGCCAATACTGTTTTAATGAAATTACTCGAAGGATTTTGATGAAATGGACAGAGGTGTGTATGCTCTACCCACTAGTTCATCATATTCAATATTCGTATTCCGTGTGGTGACGGATTTAGAATACATAATGTCACCAACCCATACCGTCTTTAGGGTGTCGTAAGAGGCGACTAAAAGAACGCAAGAGGCAGGTCACCTAGCCCCAAGAGAAGGAAAACTTGATACAAACGCTGTGCCAACCCGTTATGCCAGCGTGACACAGTAGGCTAATTTCCCTCCATGAATTTGCAGGAGGCCCGACCCAGTAGTGGGTCGTTTATAGGCTGTCACGACGACGAACGACGAATATTCGTATAATTAATAATGGTAAAAACTGACACATCTAAAATAACATAATATAATAACTAAAGTAAATAAAAACATATATATTAAATGAAACAAATATTGTATAGACAAAACATGTTATTTATTAAGGCAAGACATACAATGACAAACATAGACATAGCATAGATCTTAAAATATACATCAATTGTATTTTATATTATTAAAAGGAGTCCCCAGCGTTCCCCCTTTGAATAGCTAGACTGATTCTTTGTCCGAGACAGCTGCTAACTCTTCGGTCTCCTGTGATTTTGACTAAGCTTTTTTCTATTTCCCTAAGAAGGCCTAAAACGCTAGGACCCCACGGACCAATATTCGTATTATCCTGATACACCATTGCATTATTAAATTATATGTATTTGTTTGTAGCTATTACTCTAATTAACTAATTATGTATAACTTACTCATGATTGTCAATAAACAAAGCCATTAGATAACTAAGTCCATAACATTTAACAAATAGTTTAATTATGTTTAACCTACTCGCAAACACTATTGTTAGATAAGTTCCTACATAACCCCCAGGTGGCATTCTAACATTTATGGATGATGTTCCACTACAGTTTTTTAAAACAGTCCAAATGAGCACCCGAATACACATATTAGGTATACTATTTAATTTACAAAAAACAAATTCCGGTTTCACTGCCTTTGCACTATTTTTTGGTTTAATCATCATCATCATAAGCCCACATTAGTCCACTGCTGGACATAGGCCTCCCCTAAAGAGCGCCATAGCCCCGTCTTCAGCTTGACACATCCAGCTGCTGCTCGCAACCTTTCGCAGATCGTCGCTCCATCTAGCAGAGGGCCGTCCCACACTACGCTTGCCTATTCGCGCAGTAGTTTCTTGCAAATATTTTGCTGCTTCTGTAGCTAGCTATTCACGAATAGACGAATTAATGTCATTCTAATATTTCTAAATACACTCGAGAGCAATGAATCCGGGTCACTTAAAGAATGTTAAAAATCACGGAAACTAAAAATGATAGGTTAATGCAATAAATTGTATTTAATAGACAATGTAATACTCCTTAAATGAAAGTAAAAAAAATAGAGTCACCATACATTTTATTAACACAAAATTACATAAAGAAAAAAACTGCTGATCTGTCCTTAAAACAAAAATAGGAAACATGAAATTTTTGAACTTTATTACGATTTTCTTGAATTTTAATACTTCGTATTGCTTCCTCGTGCTTCCATTACTGCGTTTACGCGGTTTGGCATGCTGTACACCAAGTTCCTTATACGATTTTGGGGAATATTCTCCCATTCCTCTGTGAGAGCAATTTTGAGCTCACGAAGCGTGATTGGGGGAGGGTTTCGTTGTTTTACGCATCTGCCTAGCTCGTCCCAAGCATGCTCGATCGGGTTGATATCCGGGCTGCGCGCTGGCCACTCCATACGAGTAATGTTCATCTCTTGAAGATAGTCATTCATAATCCTACCTGTATGAGGTCGGGCATTGTCATGCATAAATATAGCATCCTCACCTAAATTGACCTTAAATAGACCAACGTGATCATTGAGGATTTCTTCCACATATCTTACGCTAGTTAAAGAGCCGTTTTCTATGATCACCAGCTCTGTGCGACTTTCAGAAGAAATTCCGGCCCACACAAGTACAGACCCACCACCGTAGGCTACTTTTTCTTCGATGCATGCTTGCTTGAATCTTTCCCCTGGTCTTCGATACACTCTGTGTCTTCCATCGTGCTTGTAGAGCATAAATTTTGATTCGTCGGAGAACATAACTTTTGACCAATCTTCAATACTCCAATTTACGTGGCTCTGGGCATATCTTAGTCTTGAAATACGATGCCCACGCTCCAGTTTAGGGCCGTTTGCAGGTCTAAGGGGTTTTAAGTTAGATTCAGCAAGCCGACGTCTTACTGTCCATGCACTTGGGTTACTTCCTCCGAGGCGTCGAAACTGATTTATGAGTTTAGTTCCTGTGAGAAAGCGATTTCGAAGCATGGTGTTCACCAAGTATCGGTCTTCTCGTGCTGTGGTACACCTGGTTCTGCCCGTTCCTGGTCTGCGTAGGTTAGAACCAGTTTCTTCGTAACGTCGGAGAACTCTTTGTACTGTTGACAGCGACTCACCGACAGTCCTGGCTGTATCGCGCTGACTCCGGCCGGTTTCCAGCATTGTAAGTATTCTGGTGCATTCTTCAGGCGTAAGCGACATAATTTCAGCTTGAATAATGAATATAGAGCACTATCAACATGGTTTATGTACCCACATAAATGACAGATTACAAACAAAAGCAAAACCAAATGCTGTAATTTCGTAGTTCCATCTTCGAAAGTGGCCCTTTTACAAGTTTGATTTTTTTATGATATAACTTTACAATAACTAAGAAGTTTTAATACCTTCATTTAAGGAGTATTACATTGTCTATTAAATACGATTTATTGCATTAACATAGCATTTTTAGTTTCCGAGATTTTTAGGATTCTTTAAGTGACCCGGATTCATTGCTCTCGAGTGTAGTTTCTCCAATTTGTAATTAATTGGCTCCCAGTAATTTCAACTATTGTTACCTTATCTACTAGTAAAATACCTTACTACTTACTTCAACACTATTCCAGTGACGGTAGGTCCAAATTCATGAAGGGAAATTTGCTGACTGTGCCACCCTGGCAAGTTGGCACAGCCACCTATCTTAATGACGTTTACGAAGATTCCCGCAGGTGGTTTGGCTCGATAACGGAACAATACTGGTAGGTTTTAGTGGATAACCAGGGCGCACTTCACCATCTTCTTGCCCCCGTGAACTCTGAAATTTCTAAATAGTTTCTCCAATCTATACATCTATACATACATACATACAAATAAATAAAATTGGAGTGTCTGTTTGTAATAATAAAATAACCACTTTTTACTAAATGCGTAAGTATGTATACACAGTACGTAGACCAAAACAACATTTAATTTTTTTTTTGTCTGTTTGTCTGTCTGTCTATCTGTCTGTCTGTCTGTCTGTTTGTTCCGGCTAATCTCTGGAACGACTGGACCGATTTTGACGGGACTTTCACTGATTGGTAGCTAATTATATAAGGAGTAACTTAGGCTACTTTTTTTTAGACTAGCTTTGCCCCGCGGCGTCACCCGCTGTACGGCAATAAGTAAGCGCGGGTGAAACCGCGGGGCGCAGCTAGTTTGTAATAAAATTGGCTCCCAGTAATTTCAACGAATGTTACCTTAGCTACTAGTAAAATACCTGACTACTTACTTCAAAACTATTCCACCGTGCGACGGTAGGTCGGGCCCTTTGACAAATTGCCTGGAGGCCAGGCGAGGGCGCGTGCTTTGGGGACAGTCTGTTAGGGGTCTCCTGACTTGGGTACATATTTCGGGGCGTTTATAGGTTTTAATAATGCTCCTGACGCATACGCGTTTGGGGTAAGATAAGCTATATTTAATTAAAGTTGATATTGTTTGCTTTGCGTTTTAACCTGATATGGTTGTACTTAAGGTGGATGCTCCAGGGTAGCCCGCGAAATTCAAATTTTCTTACGTTTTTTGCAATTTGCAGGGCAGTGCTAGGTTGTATGATGATTAACATTTGATTCGCGGCTGTAAGACGTATGTAGTTACAGAGTTATAATCAACAAACATCAAAATACAACCCTCCAAGCTCATAAAGGTGCAAGAAAAACTTTTTCAACCATAAAGTCATTTCCTTAAGAGTTGTTAGACGAGAGTAAGTTTCCGATGTTGATCTATTTAATGTTTCCGATGTTGACCCATTGTTTAGTCGGGCCTCCTCCACTTATAGAGAGGAATTAGCTCACTGTGCTAGGCCAGACGGGATGACACTGGGTTTTGTTTCAAGATTTCAAGACTTCACTTGTGGTGAGGTTAGTCTGAATGTAGTATTGGAATAGGGTGGTAACCTTGTGAATTCCGAATCCGTCACCTTACGGACGAACCAAACTATCCATATTCTACTTCTTCTGCTTCTCTATAAATGACCCACTACTTAGTTGCGGCTCCTCCAACTACGTACCCTCCATTTATGGAGGAAGCCATCCCACCCGGAATCGAACCTGGGACACGGTGGCAGACTAACCCTTAGACGAACAGGACAGTTACAAATTTAATTGTTCCCGAGATTGATGAAGAAACCTTTCGCCTGGCGTATTCAGAGGCGGCTAAACACTAGCCGACTCTGGGCACTGACCAGGCCCAGGAGAAGGAAATGAAATTCGAAACAATTTGAAATGTTGTGCAAATCCGTCTGACCAATATATAGTAGAATAGTTTCACCCCTTTTATTTTTCTTTGAAAACCTTTCACAATGAAAATCGAAAAAGGTTGGGGCGCAGATTTTAGGACAAGTACTTGTCAGCCCCTAAATGCTACTGAGTCGGACCTCCTCCAAATTCATGGAGGAAAATTAGCCTACTGTACCACGCTGGCAAGACTTTGTATCAAGTTTTTGCTCTCTTTCGGCTTTGTGATAAACCTCTTGCGTTCCGTTATGGGTTGGTGACATTCGAGTACAATCAAAAAAAGCAACACCAGTATGTATACAGTATGACAAAATAAAAGAACCAACGTCATAGAAAAGTCTTCAGAGCAATGTTATAACAGTGAATTGTGCGTTGTTATTTCTTAGAAAAACAACAGTACTCAAATTTAAGTAACCGCTTCGGGCGGCGAATTTTTTTTGAATATATATTTTCCTTTAATGATACAAAACAAGTAGGAATGACATTATCATACATTTACTATCGAAATGATAACGTAACTCATGATAAACATTTACGGATTTATTTTAATGCACAGACTGTCCGTGTGGTGCCGGATTTATAATACACAATGTCACCAACCCATTCCATCTTTAGGGTGTCGTAAGAGGCGACTAAAAATAAATAAATATCCTTGGACATTTCACACAACGCCATCTCGTCCCATGCTAAGCAACTTAATGCTTGTGTTATGGTAACGAGATGGATGATAAACTACTTATATACATTTTTTTTTGTAAATACGTAAATACCTACATATTATAGATAGAAAACATCCAGACCCGGAACAAATACTTGTAGGTCGTACAAATATTTCTTCCGTGCGGGGATCGAACCCGCGACATGCTGCGCAGCAATCGATCGCTCAACCACTGCGCCAACCGTGTCGTCTAACTGTCTGTAAGAGAAGGCAAGAGGCAGATCACCAGCACAAGGGAAGGTAAACTTGTTAGGAAATCCTGTGCGTTGCAGAGTAGGTTAATTGATCCTCCATGTAGTATGAGGAGGCCTGACTCAGCTCATAAACGTTTGAGCGATCGACTGCTGGGCATGTTGCGGGTTCGATTCCCGCACGGAAGAAATATTTGTACGACCTACAAGTATTTGTTCCGGGTCCGGGTGTTGTCTATCTATAATATGTATGTATTAACAAAAAGAAATGTATATAAGTAGTTTATCAACATCAAAATGTTTTTTATTTGAATAAATTCTTGCGAATGCTTTCAAATAGTCAAAAAAATGTATTAAATTTAAAAGAAATATAAAAAAAACTAATCATTTAGTTTTTACCACCGGTTCCGAACGCCATTTCACAGAGAAGAGCCGGCAAGAAACTCTGTGAAATATCATCCATCTCGTTACCATAACTAGGGTTGCCAACGTTTTTTTACAAGAAATAAAGTATATTCAGCTTTATAAATAATATTAAACAGTATTTTAGAAAAATGAACAGTATTTTATTTATTTATTGTGTTAAATACATATTTTTTAGAGCTTCTCGCACAACTTGCTAGTTTATATTCTTTTATAAAAATCTCTTTTTCTATCCAACTCCACTTAGCATTCATTACTGAAAAAAATGTGTGGGCGTCTAAGTATAGCACTAATGTGTTTGAATTTTGGTGCTGAAAACAGTATTTTGCATAATTTATTTTTGTACAACAGTAAAAAGTATAATTTAGCGAAAAACAGTATAATACACAACAGTATAGTTGGCAACCCTAACCATGACACAAGCATTAAGTTGCTTAGCTTGGGACGAGATGGCGTTGTGTGAAATGTCCAAGGATATTTATTTATTTACTACTGAGTCGGGCCTCCTCCAAATTCATGAAGGGAAATTAACTGACTGTGCTACCCTGGCAAGTTGGCACAGCCACCACCTATCTTTATGACGTTTACGAAGATTCCCGCAGGTGGTTTGGCTCGATAACGGAACAATACTGGTAGGTTTTAGTGGATAACCAGGACGCACTTCACCATCTTCTCGCGCCCGTGAACTCCCACATACCACAGCTCCGGCTGGGGTGTTTCCCCCACTAGAAAAAAAAAGGGTTTGAGGCAAGGTTTCATTACGACACCCTCAGGATGGTATGGGTTGGTGACATTGTGTATTTTAAATCCGTCACCAAACGGACAGAGTAGTAGTAGTACATAATTTCTCATTATTTCCCTCAGCAAACTCGGTTTACGATGTTTGTTCGTGCTTCTAAACAAAAGCCTTTCCAGACAGACGCGACGTACCCTGGTTCCCATTACTCACGACCCCGCTATAGACCCTTCCCATCAGAACGAACATCTCACAATATTGAATTCTTATGTTTCAACAACAACGTCCATTTTGCTTCAGCGCTGTAAAGTAATCACGGTTATCGAAGCCGAAACAGAGGAGGTTGCCCTTTAATGTAATAATGTTTGGCTCGCTTTGTGACGCTTACAGTGTTATAGCAAGTGTGGTGACGGATTTAGAATTAGTGTTGCCCAAATTCAGTCTTGGTCTTGCAGTCTTGGTCTTGCAGTCTTGGTCTTGTTCTTGCGTTTTTGCAAGACCAAGACCAAGAACAAGACCGCGTATTTTTAGCAAGACCAAGACCAAGACTGACCGTGCAAGACTTGAGCAAGAACAAGACATAGCCTGCAAGACTCTTGGGTCTTGCAGCTAGGACTTAGCGCTATTTCACTGAGTAGTTAGGTGTAACAGTTCGGTGTATAGGTAGGTACGCTTAGGAATTCTATGAGACGCAAAAAACTGTATCAAAGAATATGAAAAACTGGACCTATGCGCATTACGACTAATACCATAAACATAGCGAATAAAAAAATATCTATTAAAATCAAACTGAGTGCATGCATAGTTATGTTTTAACCATCGGCACTTTGATAATGCGGCATCAAAGGTTTTGTACTTACTTCTCAAAGAAATTTGCCGCTTTTCGGAAGTACATGGTTATGATACACGCGCCGGCGGCTTCTTTTGAAATCTAAAACAATCGTTGCCGCCACGCCAAATCATAACATTTGACACTATTTGATGCCGCCATAGGGCGTAGGTATACTCATGCAAAATAATTTCCTAGTAGAGTAACTACAGGTGTTCCAAAGAATAAATAAGTTTCAGAGTGCTTAGAATGAAAATGAATATATTATACTGATCACGCAAGTACGAGTAGTATTATGATTAGGATAAAATGGTAAGGATAGGTAGTAGATGTCATATTAATTCATTCTAGTAAGTATATATTATAATATTGATTTACTTATATGGAATGAAATGAAAAGAAATTTAACTGATTTAATTCTGATTTAATGTTTATTATTATTATATTATTAATTAGAAATTGAGATATGTAACAATAACGTTACACTTTAATAAATAGTAATAGACTAATAGGTAATTGCAAGACTTGCAAGACTCTTGCTGCAAGACCAAGACCAAGACCAAGACTGGGAGCGCAAGACCAAGACCAAGACCAGGTGTATTGGCGCAAGACCAAGACCAAGACTGGCTAAGTCTCGTCTTGTTCTTGCATTTGGGCAACACTATTTAGAATACACAATGTCACCATCCCCAAACCATCCTGTGGGTGTCGTAAGAGGTGACTAAAGGAACGCAAGAGGCAGGTCACCTAGCCGCAAGAGAAGGAAAACTTGATACAAACCCTGTGCCAATCCGTCTTGCCAACGTGGCACAGTAGGCTTATTTCCCTCCATGAATTTGGAGGAGGGACGACTCAGTAATGGGTCATTTATGGGCTGTTGATGATGATGATACGGTTATAAAAAGGTGGAAAATACTACTCAGCCCATATATGACCCACTGCTGAGTCAGGCCTCCTCCAATTACATGGAGGGTAATTAGCCTACTGTACCACGCTGGCCAGACGGGTTGGCACAAGGTTTCGTATCAAGATTTCCTTCTCTTGTGGCTTGGTTTTCAGCCTTGTTATTTCCTTTTGTCTCTGTCTATGTATACTATCTTCTATCTATCTAAATAAAAATGAATTGCTGTTCGTTAGTGTCGCTAAAACTCGAGAACGGCGGGACCGATTTGGCTAATTTTAGTATTGAAATGTTCGTGGAAGTCCAGGGAAGGTTTAAAAGGTGAGAAAATAAGAAAAAACCTTTTCTTTTTTAATACGCAGCGAAGTTCTAGTGTTATTATAAAGTTCCATCAAAATCAATTCAGTAGTTTGTGTGTGAAAGAGTAACAAACATACATCTATACATTCTTATAAACTTTCGCGTTTATGATATCAGTAAATTTTTCGTGTTTGAAAATAATTTACATATCTGGTGAATGTGCACTTAAAGCCGACCGCCGCAGCAGTCAAGATAACATATACAGCAGTAATTGACAGTTAGTTTAACGAAACTGTTACCCGTAGTCCGACAGATGAGTCTCGGGGGATAGTCTGCAATGGCTCCGCATAAACACAGGTAATTAGTCTAATTCAGTTAAACTGGTAACCGACTGCAATGGAATTGAGAAAAGATAGACACATTCTAATTGGGCTGATTATTAATTAGGTAGGCTACCCTCTATGTAACTGGAGGAGGCCCGACTCAGTAGTGGGTCATCTATGCGCTGAGTAGTAATAAATAATAATAAATAAATATCCTTGGACATTTCACACAACGCCATCTCGTCCCAAGCTAAGCAATTTAATGCTTGTGTTATGGTAACGAGATGGATGATAAACTACTTATATACTTTTTGTTTTTTGTAAATACATACATATTATAGATAGAAAACACCCAGACCCGGAACAAATACTTGTAGGTCGTACAAATATTTCTTCCGTGCGGGGATCGAACCCGCGACATGCTGCGCAGCAGTCCATCGCTCAACCACTGCGCCAACCTGTCGTCTAGTAGTAGTAGTAGACACATTCTGGTAACTATAATGTTAGATGTTAGAAATGATAACGTCATGCCATAGTTTCTACTATACTATCTACTCTCTATTCAGCCCATTCATTCACTGGTGAGTCGGGCGTCAGTTACATGGAGGGTAGTTGGCCTACTGTGCCACGCTGGCCAGACGGATTGGCACAGGGTTTCATATCAAGTTTTCCTTCGTCGGCTCTACGTGTAATATATACCTACAGTTGGTTTTCGTCTATAGAATTTTCTTTTGTCGGCTCTTACGACACCCTCAGGATGAAATGGGGTGGTGATAATATATTCTAAATCCGTCACCACACGGAAAAGCTAATACCGTAACTGCATGAGGCCCGACTTAGCAGTGGGTCATATATGGGCTGAGAAGTAATAGGAGTAGTGTCGCTACCCCATTTCATCTTGAGGGTGTCGTAAGCTCAGACAAAAGGAAATGATACGGCCGAAAGCTGCAAGATAAAGAAAACTACGATACGAAGAAAATAAGATATCGTAAATGTTAGAAATGATAACGTCATGCCATAGATTCAAATGCGTATATTTGTTTCGTGCCAGTCGTGAAGTGTCTGGAGATAAGATATTCAGAATCATTTGCTTGCCCGTCGCCAGGTGAAACGAGGATTGTCTCTGGACCATATTTCATCACGTCAGGTGCCTAATACAGCTTCTGTTATTTCCTCGGGGATAAAACAGTCGCTTGTTTTGACATAGAATATTTTTTATTAAATTTTATACTGAAAAATATTATAATTCACATAATTCGGTAGAGGCCTGTGGTGAAGATACACCAGATACTTTCAAAGAATCCGGAGATCTCACTGTTGATCGTCCATTCCATTAGTAATTCTATTAAGTTTAACGTGGAACTTAACACGCTGCTTTTCTTTCCAACACTCAGTTTGTCTTTTAGGAATCTCCGTCCAATTTACAAAGTTCATTATGTATTAAAAAGGTTCTAGCTAATTTAGTATTAAGTCTTTCATTGTCAAGTTAGTTGATGTTCTCTCGGGTCTATGTACTTATTGTGAGCGACATTCGCTATTTTGGTTAAGGAAAATGCCTATCCTTCTTTCTGTGTCTTTAGCCAAGTCTACGTCTATTTAAACGCCGTTATCAATGTCTTGAACAAAACACTGAAGCTATACATTTCAGGTAAGAACCATGCAGTTCGAATACACACACACAAAAAAAAACAGTTTTCTTCTGACTTACAATTTCGTCACGCATTATAATAATAAACTCTAATTAACGGAAGCTCATAATTTGTGTTTAGAAATACCATAAAACTCACAAATAACGTGTATATTTGTTCATTTCCTTATTATTAAGAAGAACATCGTGTATCGTGCTGAAAACTTGTTGCGTCAATATTGTTGTTGCAACAGCTTTGGCCGGAGATTTGAACGCCTTGATTTATGGGGCGGCTTCCATCATAACTTCCTATTTATCCTCGGAATTCCCATGAGCCCATCAAGAAGCACCAAAGCAATTTTAATGCTTAAACGGGACGTCGCATAAACAATTTTCGTTATTATATTAGTACAAAGACTGGCGTGCCACAGGGTAACGTAATTAGACCAGTAATAATAGTTGTCTTTTGATAGTCTTGAAATAAATTTAAGTTGGTGCAATGAGAGAATAATCTTCTACCTGGCGTTCATCCCGGCCATAAGTCCTTTATGAGCTAAGGTACAAGATGATGAATTAACTCACACATCATTAACATGAATCACTTAAATCATATTTATGCATCCAAAACTCGGATAGTTTAATTGTGTATATGTATAATATTAAATTTTAGGAATCTCCAGATACTCGTACATTTAGAGAACAAATTATAATGTTCAAACATCCTGCGTTTGAAATCTGTTTTCTGAACTCACAGCTAAGAACATTCTAGATTTACACACCTTTCAACTTAAAAAGACTAAATCAATTTGGCTTTATTCGTTCAATAACAATAGCTCCTAGCTATGCCAGACAGATAAACAGACCGAGAGTCAGACACGTCACTCTTTTTCGTCGAGGGGCAAAAAGCTGTTGTAGTGAAGACCTTTGTAAACAGCTATTAAAAAGTATTACACGGGGCAACAGAAAATCAATATTAGACAAGCCTGTCTCCAGTTTATATGGGTCAACGGCAATGGGCGGCAGTCAGCAGAAAAATCGCTGAACGGACCAAGCCGATAAACAGAAATAGCTTTCTACCCGGTCTTTTATCATCTTTGATGTTATTCTTTATAGCTACTCTTTTTTTACTTTGTGGTTTTCGTCAACGGTACTTATAAATAAGATCTTGGTTGATACGATAACATATGCTAACATAAACTTTTCGAATAAAGTTTGCAGATTTGGATTGTTTCGATTAAATTTTAGACGTTTGTCAATTTGCCATTTCATCTGCCAACACTATTTCTAAGAAGGGTGTTTTGTCTGTGGTATCGTAGCTCCTAAACGAATAGACCTGTTACGCTGTGGATGTCACACGATTTTCCATACGTGGTTCACACTCTAGGTTTTATTATAGATGCCATAGAATAGAACAAAACGAAACAGTTTTGAGCGCAGATATTTTTTTTCTCGTAGGACTTTGCCTATTTACTAAATTAGATCCTATATAATCAAAACAGTCGGGTTAGTTATACCCTTTATAACTCAAGAACGGTTGGACAGTGTTTCATGAAATTTGGTATTGAGGTAGCTGACACGTTGGATTACTTTTTACCAGACTACCCAAAAACATATAATATTTTTGTAGTGTGTAGAGTTTGTGTAGTGTATCTAATAATTCATTAAAGCATGTCTTGTTGACAGGTCATGAATTTACTAGACTACTTTGTTTTTTTATTTTGGTTTTTAAATCTTATTATAATATTAATCTATTACTTTTTTATATATACACATATTTTATCTCGTAAAAAGAAACTATCTCTAGATAATTGCTACATTTTAACACGACGTTAATTGTCTGTTAGGCGGTACAAAGTTAATGCTAGTATTATACTGAAAATAATTTAAATTGGCTGTTGGGTGCAAATGTTTATCGGGAAATTTCAAAGTGGTTCTCCAAAGTGACGGGCAGATAAAACTGTCGAAACACTAAACAAAGTCGTTATCTGTATGATAATGATGATGTCAGTGGAAAAGTGAAAATAAGTGTTCACACTCCGCTGATCTCCGTGTGTGATCGTGAAACGCTTAGAAATTGTTACGATTATGCAATGTAACCAATTGGAATGCAGACAAGCGATTTTTTGTGTTGGAAACCTTATGGAGGTCCTTTTAAATGTCGCGACCGTTGTGTTGTACCCACTAAAACCTACCACTTTTTCGACTCAAGTCGTCTGCCGTACTGGTAACTTGCTACACTTTCTCGTGATACCGCAGACATTCTAGCTGAGTGTGTGCTAAAACTCCTTAAAGGTTTGGATAATATTTGTTTGTCAGTAGGAGAAGGAAGGAAATCTTAATACGAAACCTTGTGCCAACCCGTCTGGCCTGTGGCACAGTAGACTTATTACCCTCCATGTAAATAGAGGAGACTCAGCAGTGAGTCATTAATGGGTTGAGTAGTATTAGTGGTAGCAATTGAAACGCGTTGTCAGATGAGCACTTCATTATAAAATAGCAGGAGTGAGGCCTTTTGTTCATTCGATATCCTCATGTATACTCGGCCGTTGGGGACTATACTGGGTATGTGGGGCTCCGGAGCGTGGAAAGATAGTAATGGGCGGGCGACCTACTCACGAAAACCAACGTCGTTCATAGACTGCCTGCTTCAAGGCCGCTGGTTGCGCTCTCCAATGGGGGAACATGCTTCGCGATAGGTGTGGAGGCCCTGGAACCTGAAATTGGGCAATGTGAGGTAGTAGTAGTGATGTTATCGTCATTCAGGCATTGCCGCATTCTGAATCAATGTGGTCGTCACATGTATTGCCGCATTCTGAATCAATGTTGTCGTCACAAATGTATTGCTGCATTTTGAATGTAAATCTGCTACAATGATTCTTGTTAACACGTTACTTAAATACGGAGTAATGTGTTTTGATACAGATGGAGGCTCAAGTAAAAGGTAGCAAGCAATAACATTATACGGCACTTTCATATTTCGTGAATGACATAAGTAAATCGTATTAACATAAAAGAAATGGTTTAAGCAGTATTGCGTCGAGACAATTATAAATACGGGGCGCGTCTGTTGCCAGATTTGCATACTAAAAAGAAAATGTTTCGTTTGCTCGTTGTTTATCATCATCATCATCGGTTTAGCTAATAGATGTCCAGCGATCGAATCTGAAATGAGATGATACGCAGGCGAACAAATCCTATATGGCTCACTGGGAGGGCAAATTTAAGTGGCGGTGGGCAGGGCACATGACTCACAAGACTTGGTCGATGGGGCAGAAAGGTCCTTGAGTGGAACGCCTCCCGTTCGGTTGAACGGTGACCTGACAGTTGCGAGCGGCAGAAGACCGGTCGTGGATATCCTAGGGGTATGGCCTATGTCCAGTTGTGGACTTTTGGCTGAAATTAAGATGGTGATGACTTTTTGCTATATTACTCAACATTACTATATTTGCTCAATAACATTAAAATATAATATATTTTCTCAACCTTTTCCATCCATCCTGAGGGTGGCGTAACAGCCTACAGAACGAAATGACAGGGCCGAAAACCTAGCCGCAAGAGAAGGACAACTTGATATGAAACCCTGTGCCTTGGCCTACTGGGCCAGCGTGGCACAGTAGGCCAATTACCCTCCATGTTAGTAAGAGTGGGGGAGAACGCCCGACTCAACAGTGGGTCATCTATGGGCTGAGTAATTCCTTATCTTGCGGCCAGGTTATCGGCCTTGTCATTTCTTTTTGTCTGCTCTTACGACTCGCTCAGGTTGGAATGGGGTGGTGAAACTGTGTATTCTAAATCTGTCACCACACGGATAACCTATTCTTCGGCTAATATCCCCGACTCATGTGTGGGTCATGTAGTCCAGTGACATACCACCGGTACCAAACGCCATTGAGGTACGGGAAATGTCCAATGAAAACTATAATACATACTTGTTTACCATTTAATTCACGCAATACAGAGTTATTGCGGTCGCCGCAGTTTAACAAATTGTACTTATTACGCGAAATTATGCTTAATGATCAATTAATTATATGACGAGCTGCATCTATTGCTGGCACACATCCCTATTCGTATGCGCACATACCATGTTTAGCATGAGCTATGTGTGAGTGGAAAGTTTGTAAAAATGCAAAGATTGATAGCGTACACAAATGCTGAATGCGAATAGCGCGCACGAATAGCCAGCGGGAAAGCAGCCTTTTGAAAATACATTTATCTATATATATATATTGGAGCTGTTCTATAGATAGATTGACTTATCACAATATCTCTGGAACCAAAAGTCCTACAGACTTGAAATTTGGTAGGCATATTTTTTCACCGAGTAGAGGTCAGCTAAGATTATACGAGATTCCAAAAAAAAGGGGCGTTGTGGGTGGTTAATTATTTGGCAAAACAACGTTTGCGGGATCTGTTAGTTGCCCAGTTGCCAAGTTGACTGGCTGAGTGTTTTATTGCCACATTTAGCTTTTAGATAGATAGATAACACTTTATTGCACATTTGCGACATAAACATAGCTTACAGGAGAAATTATAAAAAACACATACAATTGGCGGCCTTATCACTAAAAAGCAATCTCTTCCAGGCAATCAACATATTTTAAACAGAAAAAATTGCGCAAACTATTATTACGCCTATTAGGACTTTGGTTACGAATTACGATAACTTAACCAGGAGTCTCGGCTTTTCCTAAAACAATATGAACGACTAATGCGTTTTTGGTACATTTTCTCAAAAAACAAACGACCATTATATGCCAGTTCTTAAGTCCATGTAAAAAGAAAAGATTCTAAACTACAGACTGACTATTCCCACATATCAATGTGTAGTAACTGTGACGTAATAACCCCTCAAATCTCATACGGAGTCGTTCGGTTAAATTGACGCTACCAACGGGAGTGCGTGAATGAACTGCGCACGCGCACTGTTGGAGTCCGCCGCAAATTAGGGTTGACGATATGAATTTTTTGTGGTAATCTGAATTCTGCCTGTTAATATGTTTAATTTTTAAACTATTCTTTATTTTTTTTAGTTTTTTAGACGGCACGGTTGGCGCAGTGGTTGAGCGATCGACTGCTGCGCAGCATGTCGCGGGTTCGATCCCCGCACGGTGGAAATATTTGTACGACCTACAAGTATTTGTTCCGGGTATGGGTGTTTTCTATCTATAATATGTATGTATTTACAAAAAAATGTATATAAGTAGTTTATCATCCATCTCGTTACCATAACACAAGCATTGAGTTGCTTAGCTAGGGACGAGATGGCGTTGTGTGAAATGTCCAAGGATATATTATATATATTAAGTAACGAAATTAGAAATAAGAACTAATTCAATTGTAACACTTTTTCAAGCTTAAACGCCCGAACCTATTAACTTTGTCCTATAACCATTTTAGAGGACCTATATGGTTATTTGAATGAAAAGTGGGCTGTATTTTAAAAAGGGCTGATTTAATAACTACCAGAATTATAGCAAATCAGTGGCTTCCGCGAATAAATGTCGTACACGTCGGCCCCTTGAGAGCGGACAACTGCGGCATAGTGGGGATCCCCTCCACCACCAGCCAGAAGTGCGTAGTACGATTGCTAACAACTGACTTTTTATGACTCTTAGTATAGAGAGTTAGTCCGTGTGGTGACGGATTTAGACGACATAGATTTCCTTTCACGGGTCTTACGACACCCTCAGGATACAATGGGATGGTGACACTATTCATCCTAAATATTATTGTTATTTCCGTTCCCACAGGGATATCACTACATATGTTTATTTTACGTTGGAAAGATCTACCCACTAAAAGCAATGGCGTTCCTCGACCGTTAGCTCCAGGGCCACGGATTCCGCTCTGCAGTATGGGAGAATGCTTCCCCACCCTTTTTTTTTTGACCCGGGTTAAAATGCTTTATGTGCTATCCTCGCCAGCATGGGGGGGTGTGGGAGTCCTCTCCGCCTCTGTGAGGAGACGGAGGCAAACCATCTAAACGTCCCCGGGGTGTACCGTCCCGCGCTAGCTGCCACGTGGGCCCTGACTGTATCTCCACATATGCTTCGCCACCCTGGCACTAGCACTAGCCTGTCTCGCTTAGTAGACTCGCCTATTACTTGTCACCAAAAGAATATCGTTGTCGAAGGAGTGGCAGCCCTATTGACAATTAAATGATTGCTCGGGGTCATCTAATTGGACGATTGCGTCTACCGAGTGCCGTCGTTTTGTTGTTACTTTTGAGTTATGTGAGAACTGTGACATGGTTCATGGTATGCTATCGTCGGGAAGCTTGGTCTGTTCGTAATGATAAGTAACGAAGTCCGTTTTAATTGGGTTTTATTTGAATATTTGTTAAATTTTTTGGATTTAGATTATACAATGTCAACGAGGAGAGTGAAGGAATGCGAAAGGCAGATCACCTAGCCGCAAGAGTTGACTTGTTACAAACCCATTTTTTTGGTTTCGCTGGGGAAGCTCGAGGGTGGGGTCGGCGATTATGTGAGACTCCGGGAACTACTCGTCTACCCGCTAAAGCCCCAGCGGTATACCCTCACACAACACGCTTGGGGCGCCACACACTCCAGTGTGACGTCCCGACTATCGGAGGGCGCCCACAGACAAGGCTTTCGTCGTTCAATTTAACAGGTTTGGTCAACCTTGTACCTGACCCCACTCGTTAGTTGCTAGCTCTGTACACTCTGCATCCATACAAAAAGGCGCGCGTGGGAAATGGCGCGTACCTCTTTCAGGTACTGTGTAAAGACGACTCCTTTTTTTTTTTTGTTCGCCCGGGGTAAAATCCTTTATGGACTATTTATGGTTGGCCGAGGGGGGCGTGTGGGACTCTCCCCCAGGGGCCTACCCACTAAACATCCCCGGTGTGCTCCAACTCGCGTCCTGTTGCGGCATTGTGGGATCTGGTGCAGAACCACGCCACCGCAGACGAGGCCCACCTCCACACCTCAGGCTCGCTGAACGAGCAATCGACGTCCTGTCGTGAGCACCCAACAGGACGTCGCATCTCCACAGATCCCAAGTGGGGCGAGGGCATCCCCGCGTCCTGCCCCGGGGTAATGACGACACCTGATCCAACGCCTGGTCGCTCCTCCTCTCTTTGGCCAGGGATCCAACCACCGCCGATTTAGGTTGATTTTAGTGGTGATGGATTTAGAGTACATAGTGTCGCCACCCCAATTCTTCCTGAGGCTGCCGAAAACCTAGCCGCAAGAGAAGGACAACTTGATACGATACCCGATGCCAACCCGTCTGGCCAGCGTGGCACAGTAGGCTAATTAACCTCCATTTAATTGGAGGAGATCCGACACAGCAGTGGGTAATTTATGGGCTGAGAAGCTATCACGTCGTCTGTCATGGCATTTTAAGGCTCCCATGATAGCTCAGAGGACAGAGGAGTCCCCGAAGCCAAAACCTACCATGACATGTGTCGCGCTATGTCTGACCTTTCCCCGTGGACCTGAGCCGGTATGCCCCAGATAGATCCTAAAGCCACACAAGCCCCTTCTTACCCAGCTCAGGCGAGAGGGCAACGTCGGCAGATAGATCTAATTTGTCGCATCACATATTTAATTCAGATTTTTTTACAGCCGTTTTACTGTTTCCAATAAGATTTTATTAAATTTTCTCTTAAGCCCCGCTATTGCCTCCCGCCACGGCCACCTGCGTCCCGAGACATTATGTACCTACTTATTTTCCCGTTTCATTTTAAATGCCGTAGAGTCAATAGAATTGTTCTTATTAAGCCTTATTAAGTGGAAAATAAGGTTTATATTTGCGTGCGTTTTAAGTTGGTCAAGATGTCTTTTCTTGTTGAAAAAATTACTTGATTTGATTCTTCTAACTCAAATTATAATCTTTATTAATTCGTAGGTAATGTACATATAGGCTTGTCACGGTTTTTCACGCGAACAACTTATCCAATTTGGATGAATTCGGGTATGGAACATCGAATAACAACTAGAACAATCACTCTTGCCAGATGGGTTAAGATTCATATCAAAATGTCTCCTCTTGCGCTCTTATGAAGCGTCCCTCTTCTATTTCTCTCCTACTCCCTCAGTCGCGCCTTACCGCTCGACTACTGCCCTTAAATGACCCACTGCTGAATTGGGCCTCCTCCAGTTACATGGAGAGTGATTGGCCTAATGTGCCACGCTGGCCAGACGGGTTGGCACCGGGTTTCGTATCGAGTTTTCCTTCTCTTTTGGCTAGGTTCGTTCCCGGGGCCGGGCAAGTGTCTTTGTCTAAACCAGAGGCACTTGCTCTGAGTCTTGGTGTCATTTGTGAATTACACGTTTGTAAACTGCCCCCATGATACACGTTATACCAAGTGCAGGGGTATCGTTTTTTTTTATAAAACAAATTTCCCTCTGTATAATTGGAGGAGGCCCGACTCAGTAGTGGGTCATGTATGAGCTGAGTAGTAGTAGATAGCCTGGACTCGGCTTGATGCATCCAACTGCTATGACAAGGTGTTAAGGCTCTTCGTACACAAGGCTACGCAAATCTTCGATACCCAACGATTTTAGTCTTCAAGCGACTACCGCCATACAAATCCATTGAGGTTTGTACACGAGTCGCGTCCCCGACATTCGTCCCGCATCTCGCTTTGTGTACGAAGGGCCTAATAATAAAAATACTCACAGTAGAGGCTGTCCAAATTACCACTTCGCGTCAGAATTGGGTTAAATTCGTTTTAGGTTTTATTATTATCCAATTTCCTCGGACCCAATAGGTCGCCCGACCAAATCTTCGCAATGTACCGCACCATCGACTTTCCAGTTATCGGACGGATAAATTGATATCTCCTATCGACGTCTTCCGCATTCTAGTTATAGTAGACATGGAAGCTAAAGCAGTAGTATCGGTTCAACGCCTCCTCCAACTTTGGTGCGTCGCAGTGGAATGCGTTTACGCGAACCTGTGGCACCCCAAGCTTGTGGGTATACCGCTGGGGTTTTAGTGAGTAGGCGGAGTCCCACATAATCGCCGACCCCACTCCCGAGGGGCGGTGGTAAGCATAAAACATATCCCCAGCATAACAAAAAAAACTATACTACTCGAATTTGAATAGTATCCATATGACTGCCTCGTTGGTCTAGTTGTCAGATGTGCCGCCTTTGGATCAACGGGTCCCGGGTTCGGAGTCTGGGTGTCATTTCTATCTATAATATGTATGTATTTACAAAAAAAAAATATATCTAAGTATTTTATCATCCATCTCGTTACCATAACACAAGCATTAAGTTGCTTAACTTGGGACGAGATGGCGTTGTGTGAAATGTCCAAGGATGTATACTAGGACATACAACATAATATGAGATTACTAATACAATCGTACTAATACCTCGTTGGTCTAGTGGTGTGGTAGATGTGCCGCCTTTGGATCAACGAGACTCGGGTTCGATTCCGGGTTCGGGCAAGTGTCTTTGTCTAAACCAGAGGCACTTGCTCGGAGTCTGGGTGTCATGTGTGCTCGTGAATTACATGTTTGTAAACTGCGCCCGCGATACAGGTTACAACTAGTGTAGGGGTTTCGTTAAAAAAAAAAAAAAATATATAGAGTTGCAGTTTTTCTTGTTCGCTCTTCGGGAATGGGGTTATCGCCCCGATAAATGAATTCAATTTTACATCAACTAGAATAGACGATTCATTGACTGTGATGTCCTAATTCCTAATCTGGCCGGTGATGTACAGTAGGCTAATTACCCTCCATGTAACTGGAGGAGGCCCGACTCAGAAGTGGGTCATCTATGGGCTGAATAGTAGTAGATTAAAGAAAGTTAATTCAGTGTGAGTTTCGTATTGTATATCTACTGAATACCTCTCATATTGGTATTTTGTCCGAAGTGTTCTTACTGCTTATGCTGTTAATAGTTATGTGACGTAGCACGTACGTCTGTCTGCGCTGTGGGCGGGTTCGGTTCTCGACCTTATCAAAGTGATGTTTTGACAGGCAGTCGGTAAAAAATACTACTGGTACCGTTGTAATCGTTCTACGAGTGCTTTATCGATATAAATGGAGTGGAGTTAATGGTAGAAAACTTAAACTACTTGAAGTAATTTATGGAAGTATCTTGTTAGTGGCTACCACGTGCGTTTAGTGTCCTTATACACACTTAGTAGTTATTAGCCCACGACAGAATCATCATCATCATTTCAGCCAAAAGACGTCCACTGCTGCACATGGGCCTCCCCCAAGGATCTCCAGGACAGTTTTTTTTTAAACAAAACCCCTGCACTGGATATACCTGTATTGCGGGGGCAGCTTACAAACATGTAATTCACGAGCACAAATGACACCCGGACTCCGAGCCAGTGACTCTGGTTTAGACAAAGAGACTTGCCCGACCCCGGAATCGAACCCGGGACCCGTTGATCCAAAGGCGGCACATCTAACCAGTAGCTAGACCAACGAAGAATTTTGAAGAGATGTTATAAGTTAGACGTGTTTGTGTGTAGGTATATCTGTGCAGATATGTGTATGGCTGTGGCATCTTAGCTCCTGGACCGATGGATGGATTCCGATTTTGTTTGGAACGCGTCTTAACCGAGAATGTACTTAGATATTTTCTCAAATATTTGTTTTGCTTAGTTTTGACCTCCAACAAAAAGATACGTGTTAAAAGTGCTACGTCTCTGTGTGTATGGTTCTGGCATCAAAGCTCCTAAAGCTCCTGCCTCGGTGGTCTAGTGGTTAGATGTGTCGCCTTTGGATCAACGGGTCCCGGGTTCGATTCCGGGGTCGGGCAAGTGTCTTTGTCTAAACCAGAGGCACTGGCTCGGAGTCTGGGTGTCATTTCTATCTATAATATGTATGTATTTACAAAAAAAATATATATATAAGTAGTTTATCAAATTCAAATTCAAATTCTTTATTGCGAACTAAGTGTACAGAATTTTGAAGATGTTATCATCCGTCTCGTTGCCATAACACAAGCATTAAGTTGCTTAACTTGGGACGAGATGGCGTTGTGTGAAATGTCCAAGGATATTTATTATTATTATTTATTTATTAATATACCTATGTTTGAGCAGTTGCGAGCGTTTTCCGGTCGTTTGGTCAAAAGCCTAATAACCACTCTGTATATTGAAGAAAGCTTTCACCATCATCATATCATATCATATCAGGTGCATATGACTCACTATTGAGTCGGGCCTCCTCCAAATTCATGGAGGGAAATTAGCCTTCTGTGCCACGCTGGCATAACGGGTTGGCACAGGGTTTGTATCAAGTTTTCCTTCTCTTGAAGAAGGAGAATGTCACCAACTCATGCTACATTTAGCTATAGTTATTCTATATCTTGTACATCGGCTTATCATGCCGTGAGACAGCTGTCGACACATTACCGCGTTGTCAAGCACGCGACATGCGTTGACGGACGTGACGTCACAATAGCGGTATTGCGTAAGTACTTGCGTCACTTTCCGTTTGAAACATTATTAACTTGGACTCAAGGAAATAAATTTGCGCTCAACGATAACAATAATTTTTGACTGTGTAATTATCCGCTGACGAGAAAGTGGTGTTACTGTTGGTGTCTGTCGCAGCAATGACCTAAATGCTGACCACTGCTGAACATAGGCCTCCCCCATAGATGGCCACAATGTACGATCCTACCCACCGACTCCCAAGGTCTGGGCTTAATAAGACCGTCCACTTAGTCGGACCAGGTCTCATACTCTGCTTGACCTGGTTACTCCAGGTCTTTTATGTCCCAATGGCTATCCATTCATCGGGCTCTCAGCTGCTATTTCCACTGTACAATCCTCCAAGTATGACGTCCACGGCCCGCAATGGCATCGCACGGGAAATTGAGAAAAAATAAGTTAACTGTTATAGTTAGGCTATAATTTATAATATAATATTAAAATGTCTATGTGTTATTCTCGTGTGTATTATATTATTGTAAGGTTTCATCAAAATCCATTTTGTAGTTTTTGCGTGAAAGAGTAAAAAACATAATTCTTACAATCTTCTTACAAGCGTTGCTTGGTGTTAAGATCGAATGGTCCGCCCGGCTAGCTACCATCACATCAAAGTCCGACGCGGCCAAGCCGGTGCCCGCCAAGGCATTTCCTTGAATTGCCTGCTCCATCTTAGACCCTGTCGTCGCTTTCCATCACGCAAACCTAGGGTCAAAGGCATTCAAGTCAATGATAAAAAAAAATGTGAAAACAAAAGCTGCTCACCCGAAACGACTCCTGTACGACGTTCATAATGTACGTACATTCTGGTTGGTTTAATTTAATTTACTACAGTTATTAATGATTTAATATATTACGAATGTGGTACAGCTGAAATACTAAGTCATAATTTGTAAATCGCGCCGACTTTCAAGAGTGAAACGAAATGTTACTGAAACTGTCACCCGCACCATGCTACAGCGCAAAGACTATAGAGGCATTAAACTTGTGAGTGAATGAAACGATGTACTCGTACCATCGACGACTTCTATACGTCACTTTAAGTTCCTGTACAAACCGCATCCACCAATTCCTAGCGACCATCGTCCATCGAGCTGTAAAAGGACCCTGTAAAAGATACTGCTTTTCACTCGATTCAAAAGCATTCATACTACATTTGATTTCTCTGAAAGTGACATTTTCTTAGAACTTGTGATTTTATCCGCCACGTCGGTACCAGGAAACGTCTTGGAATGAGGAGTCTACTGAATGAGGAACGGCGTTAGGGTGTCTATAAGTTTCTTTTAGAATGTACAACTTCTAATATTTTATGTAAGTTCGTGGTGCATTTTAAAGTAAGTAATATTAATTCAGATTAATACGCTTCTCATAATGTTACATGAATTCTACATAGATGATACTTACATCTATTTTATGTAATTCGTGTTTTAGCTATTCTTCAGCAAACTGTTGTGCATGAGCCCACGAAGGTTACAGACAAATTAAAAATTAGAGTAATTAATGTATCTCCTTAAAATTTATTTTAGTTAGTGGCTGGGTGCCTACAGTTAGTATAATATAAATGATTTGACTTTGACTGGATTGCAGAACAATTGTTACCCTACTCCACCCCAACCCCCTCCCGCCCCCGTTGTCTCTTGTGTTTCCTCGATACACCCTGGTTGTATAAACTATGTTCTTATGTACTGTCTAATCGTTTTCTTTTAACTTAACTTCCAGCACTTCCTCGTATAGCTGACTGAACTGCCAGAAATTATTTCCACTAGAAATATCTTTTTTTTTTATGAAATAGCGTCTTGGGAACATACTGTTTTTTGATGTTTTAATTTTGATGTTAGCCAATATGCTATACTATTTTTTATTAGCAAGATGATGTAATTGACCTCTAATACTGGGTCCGTGTGGTGACGGATTTAGAATACGCAGTGTCACCAACCCATACCACCACGCGGGTGTCGTAAGAGGCGACTAAGGGAACAAAAGAGGCAAATCACCTAGCCGTAAGAGAAGGAAAACTTGATACAAACCCTGTGCCAACCCGTCTTGCCAGCGTGGCACAGTAGGCTAATTTCCCTCCATGAATTTGGAGGAGGCCCGACTCAGTAGTGGGTCATTCATGGTCTGAAACGACTGGGTACCTCAGCCCATGCACCACTGCTGAGACGGGCCTCCTCCACTTTCCCTGTAGGCCAAGACCGGTATCCGGCCTTCTCTGTCTGACGGAATGGGCTCCATGTATTCTCAATCTGACACCACACGCACCAATAAATACAGGCCTTATTTAAGTTATTAAGAATAGTTTGGTGCGCTTGGATAGGACGTTTTTTAAACCCTGAAGAAAAAGAGAGATGTCATAAGTTTGACGTGTTTCTAGATCACATCGTAGCCCTTGATAGGATAAACAGATTTTAAATATTTTCGGAAAGAGAGACCTTAACCGTTTGAAAGCTATAACATTTTGCTATTTGTCGGGATCTTAACGCGTTTAATCTGGTTTTCCGAATCTGAATTGTTCAAAATTATATTCCAGAAACCATTTGTGGCTACAAATATTATTTTATATACCTTTTTGCCTATAACAACTCGAGCTTACGTTGAAGCCTTGACGAATCAATTTTATCACTTATTGATTTGGCGTGACGGAATTTCAGTTCTTTATTCAAATGATACATCATATTGTAGAACGCGAGTTCACTGGTTAGGATTATGTTATATATGGATTATATCTACTCATGCCCATAAATGACCCACTGCTGAGTCAGCCTCCTCTCGTCACAGGGAGGGAGCCTACTGTGCCAAGCTGGCGAGGGTCTGCCCGAATTGTTACCAAAGGAATGGTTATCCGTGAGGTGGAAGGTCACCACCCATTTCCATGCTCTGGGCCTCGTATGACATGTAAAAAATTTTTTTCGGTGTTTAATTGATCTCAGTCTGTCTTGGTTGGTGTGGGACTCGAGGTTCACCCCTCGGTGATGTGAGCGACGTCCTGGCCCTGGCTGCGCAGCATGTCGCGGGTTCAATTCCCGCACGGAAGAAATATTTGTACGAACTATAAGTATTTGTTCCGGGTCTGGGTGTTTTCTATCTATATTATGTGTGTATTTACATAAAACCATGTATATAAGTAGTTTATCATCCATCTCGTTACCATAACACAAGCATTGAGTTGCTTAGCTTGAGACAAGGTGGCGTTGTGTGAAATGTCCAAGGATATTTATTTATTTATTTACTCTTATACATCCTCCGTTGTACCGTCACCGCCTACTGCCCCGAAGGTCCCCACAGAGTAGGCTGAAAACCAGCTTGGTGGGTGGGAGCAGAAAAACATATAGCGGTTTTTTTAAGTAAAACTCGGGGTCACCCAGACCCATAGCAAATGTCTCTTACATAAAGACACTTCCTGACCCCGGAATCGAACCGTATGCCCTTTGATCATAAATCTTGATTAAATAGTGGTTGTTTATGGACTGAGAGAATATCCAATATGTCATAAAATGACCGTATAATGTGGTACTCTCTAAATATGTAAGTTATTGTACGATTTGGCTCGGAATAGTGTAAGACAGACATATTTGTGACAATATTAGTCATACTTGGCATGGAAGCCTTTTTTCTGTGGTACAAAGTGGGACTCGTCTCGTAATGTAACAATAGTTTGCCAACCTTTTAATGTTAACCTTATGGTGACGGATTTAGAACACAAAATGTCAAAAGCAAAATGTTTTTTATTCGAATAAATTCTTGCGAATGCTTTCAAATAGTCAAAATAATATAACAAACATTAAAATTTAAAAGAAATATAAAAATAATTAATCATGTTTTAAATAAAAGGGTTACAATGATGGTGGCACAAACAAGTCTGACAGATTAGTGAAAGCTTTAACACGCATAAATTCAAATTCATAACTCATTTAATCAAGTTGGCTCATTAGAGCTCTTTTGACAAGTCAAACAACAAAATAATATTTAATTTAAAATTTACCATCTACCACCGGTTCGGAATGCAGTTCTACAGAGAAGAGCCGGCAAGAAACTCTGTAGTTGCTCTTTTTAGATCGCCATTTTTAGGTACAAGGCCGTGATAAGACAGTTTGTGAGAGGAAACGCGCGCAATAGTCGCATGTAGAATATTAAACAATTAGTAAATAAAATTAGTTGAAATTATAGTAAGACCACCTAGCCGCAAGAGAAGGAACTCTTGATACCAACCCAAAGCCAACCCGTCTTACCAACGAGGCACAGTAGGCTAATTTCGCTCCATGAATTATGAGGACGCCCGACTCAGTAGTGAGTCAGTTATGAGAAATGTTGGTCGTGATGATTCATTTTAGATTTGGTTGATTTTCTATTATCCTTTCTCCACACACCATCCATCACTGCGATCGCCAACCTGCCTGCCAAGCGTGGCGATTATGGCAAACCCTCCCCATGAATGGATACAAATACTGCGGGCGGCCCAGGACCGGCCTTTGTGGAAATCCTTAGGGGAGGCCTATGTCCAGCAGTGGACGTCTTTTGGCTGAAATGATGAATGATGATGAACCTAACTGCCAGTATTTACATGTATAGGCCTCCCCCAAGGATTTCGTTTTCCAATGTACTCTTTCCGGAACGCCGTCACACTCGTGTACTTTTCTGCCCCGTCGGTCTTGCGAGATAAGTGCCCTGCCACTGCTATTTAGGTTTGGCAATCCTGTGGGCTATGTCGGTAACGTTAGTTCGCCTGCGCATCTTCTCATTTCTGTTAACGTTTCTTTGTACTTTTGAAGACAACTGTCATCTGGTCTCTCCCGTGACCACGACTGCTGCAAAGCATTCGAAGCCTCGGGAATTAAATAATGTAATATACACGCAATAAATCCGATCAAAAGTGATTAATTTCTATGTAAAAAAAAGTGTATGGCGAGTGTGAATGAAAGTGTAGCAAGGGGCAGACTTTTTTTTTTTTGTTGTCGTTGGGGAATTGCTTTACGCATACCACCGCCCCCCGGGGAAGAGGTCGGTGATTATGTGGGACTCCGCAAGGGGCACGTTTCATGACCAAGTCAGGGGCGTCTTGAAAAAAGGCCAAGTCACGAGTACCTTAAACAGAAGAGCATGTATGAAGGGAATAATGAAAGTGGACGAAGCGAAACAAGTATGCAAGGATCGTAACAAGTGGAAAGAAGTGGTATCTGCCTGCCCCTACGGGAAAGAGGCGTGATTATATGTAGGTATGTATAATCGCGAAAACCGAATGTTTCAAATTGTCAAATAATAAAAAATATTGACAATCCTTTTCGAAATCTATGCTTCAGTCCGGTTGTCTATAGAGGTCTTATTACACCATGTATACAAGAATAGGTATACCAATTAAATGTACATTGTACTCTAACTGTGTGAAGCAGCTTTAATATTAGATTTGGTGCCAAATACGCCTATTTGGCAGCACAATAAGTTTCCGAATGCCCCAATTTACGTTCCCCAAACTAGCCTTACATTATTAACTGCGCTCATCTCGGGGCTGTGGGACTCCATCTCGCTACGTCAGATTTAGGGTTCATGATTTCTCGAGCTTTTCAATTTCTCGGGTCTCGAGAATTCTCGAGGCTCATTTCTCGGGACTCTCGGGTTGTCGAGAAATTTACATTTACGTACGTTTACTCATATAATTTGGTTCCAATTGCGTCTAAAAATCAGTGGTTTTCCTCTCAAATAAAAGTATCAAATTAATTATAAAACTTTCATCCATGTTATTCAAAAACATTAATCTTATAAATATTGTTTTATAAAATATTAGAGAAAAAAATATTATCCAGGCTCATAATCATAATGACAGCACCATTTTTAGTTGGTTATTTAGAACTTAAACTAAACAAAAAATCTACATGAAAGAAAACGTAAATATTAGGCTGGGGAAAAAGTCTTTTCGCATTATAGTATGTATGAACTTGTAATAAAATTTTCAGTCCTGATCTTGCACCTTCAGATTTCCACATGTTTCGGTCTCTTCAGAATTCTTTAGGCAGTGTCAGGTTAACATCACGAGAGGACTGCCAAAACCACTTGTCGCGGTATTTTGATCAGTAGTCCCATAATTTCTATAGCAATGGGATCATGTCCCTACCTACAAGATGAAAGAGACAAAAGAAAAAAGAATGTTTTGAAATTTCTTAAAAAATGTGACGAAACTTTTTCCCCAACCTATTATCTTAACTTACATTACATTAGGATCACAGCACAATTTTGGGCTGGTTATTTAGAAAAAAAACTACTTATATCTTGTAAACAAAATAGCTTCTATAAAACACGAACGAAATCTTTTATGGCATGTTAATAGAATATAAACCAATTAAAACGCTGCAAGTTTATTTTCTACAAACGTACATGATTTCTCGAGTTCTCGAATTTTCTCGAGCTTGATTTCCCGGGAACAAAGCCAAACGATTTCCCGGGAATTCTCGGCTCGAGAATTCCCGGGAATGAACCCTAGTCAGATTGTATATTACGTAAATTGATTTGAAGTCTTGATAACAGCGAATTTAAATGTTGGCGCAGTGGTTGAGCGATCGACTGCTGCGCAGCATGTCGCGGGTTCGATTCCCGCACGGAAGAAATATTTGTACGACCTACAAGTATTTGTTCCGGGTCTGGGTGTTTTCTATCTATGGTATGTATGTATTTACAAAAAAAAATTTACTTTATCATCCATCTCGTTACCATAACACAAGCATTAAGTGGCTTAGCTTGGGACGAGATGGCGTTGTGTGAAATGTCCAAGGATATTTACTTATTTACTAGCTGACCGGGCAGACGTTGTGCTGCATGATATTTGTTTACCGACTGCAGCGCCATCTGTCGGGCTGATTTGTGAATCTAAACCATCCTCGGTGCCACCCAAACACATACAAAATTTTCATTCAAATCGGTCCAGCCGTTTAGGAGGAGTTCAGTCACATACACACGCACACAAGAAATATATATATTAAGATTTACATATTCTTACGGGCTTATTCTTAGTCTTTTTTTTAATCGTTATCTGTTGCCCATGTCTTGTGGAGGTCAAATAAGCGAGCTTTTTAAAGCTTTTAAGAAACAGGCTTTCATGGTCTTTGCACATTGCAGGAAATGATTTATTGACGGTTCTGATTCACTTTATTCAAACTAAATAGGCCGATGGTATCTTTCTCAAGTTCGGTCTCCTTTCTATAAGACACAGCCTGTACATACTATACAGAAAGAAACTACGCAGTTTCTTGTTGGCTATCATTTTACATAAGGTTTTCTCCGATCATCGGTCAGTCGAAGTCGCCTGACCAGGTTTGGAAAATTTTTCTTCTTACAAAGGTGTACTTCAAAATGACTTCAGTAGTGTTGTTGAAAACTTGAAATGATTGTAATTAAACACTTTTTAACGTATCGCGTGTACATTACATTATTTAATACCCGACGTTTCGAATGCTTCGCAGCAGTCGTGGTCATGGTGAAGACTAGATTACAGTTGTCTTTAAAAATACAAAGATACAGCAAAATCTACCGCCTTTAACTACCGTTAAATGGTATTTCATTTCAATGTGTAATTATCGCGAAAACCTGATACATCTGAAACATATCTTCATTAACGTAAAAAATGTGTATAAATACGATTTTGCCATTTGTCTTGCGTCGGTGTGCTTAACATTGTAACCTTTTCAAGTTATCCGTAATAAGTATATAACATGAATATCGTATAACTCCTGAGCCTAGTAAATATAATGTCGGTGTGGGAGTTCATCAGCGAAATTGGAATAAGGACGCGTGTTTCTTGTTACAATAATATAGGAAAATATTTGGAAAAAGTATTATAGTCGCGGTTATCTGCACCCTACGCAAGTTGTGGGTGGTGATTTGTTGATAATGAAAATAGGTAGAAGGATATATTATAGGTATTCAGTTGGCTCAAGCATTTAAAGTTTACTATTGACTAGATGTTACTGATGTTTGGCCCTTTGCGACTATTGCGCCAGTTTACTCTCACAAATCTGTCATAACCCGGCCTGGTACCTAAAAATGGCTATCTAAAAAAAAAAGCAACAACAAAGTATTTTTGCCGGCTCTTCTTTGGAGAGCTGCATTTCGGATCGGGGATACAATTATTTATATTTAAAATGGATTTTTTATTGAATGTTTCGTCTTTAGATTTTTTAATTAAAACTTCATTTTGAGTTTTGATGAATAGATACTCTTCATTGTACAAACACCAAGAACATAACGTCTCCGTAGAGGAAGAAGTAAATAAGTGTTAAGAAATGTTTGGCCATTTTCAACTTAACTTGCTGATATCTAAGGTTGAAAATTAACTACATAATTTTGAAGACTTCTTAATTCTCGCTCTACGGGGACGATAACTACTCAGCCAATATGATCCACTGTTGAGTCGGGCCTGCATCAGTTACATGGTGGGATTAGCCTACTGTGGCACGCTCGCCAGACGGGTTAGGTTAGGCATAGGGTTTCATATCAAGCTATCCTTATCTTCGGATAGCTGGTCGTCCGCTCTTACGACACCATCAGGAGGGTACAGAATTATTTACAGTACTAAATACTTTACTAAATACAGAGTTGATATGACAGAGGGGCATTAAATTACACTACGTATACTATATGTCATCATCATCATCATCAGCCCACATTAGTCCACTGCTGGACATAGGCCTCCCCTAAAGAGCGCCATAGCGCCCTGTCTTCAGCTTGACGCATCCAGCTGCTGCCCGCAACCTTTCGCAGATCGTCGCTCCATCTAGCAGAGGGCCGTCCCACACTATATGTGATTAGTATGAATTCGAAACGTTACAACAAAAATACACGTTATTTTTCATGGGGGGTGGAGGGGTAGTCTCAAACCTCACCAGGTATCACCAAGGGGGACGGAGGGGATAAAAATGTTAAAAAAACATCACGTGATTAATGGACAGCCCCTAAGGTTAATAAACGATGCGTTAGGCATAAACATCTTACTAATATTATAAACGTGAAAGTTTGTAAGTATGGATGGATGGATGGATGTTTGTTACTCTTTCACGTAAAAACTACTTAATTAATTTTAATGAAACTTTACAATAATATAGCTTATACATCAGAATAACACATAGGCTACAAGTTATAAAGATATTATGTGAATTACAACAATATAAACAAGTCGAATTCAAAATTTCTAATTGTCAAATTTTCGACCATATTAAACTATAGACAACATAACGTTTCGCTGTCAGTTGCGTTTTGTTAAAGTAGGTTTTATACGGACGGGATAAAAATCTCAGGTATCCTATGTCCAACTTTCTTTTTGTTTTAAATATATATAATGCGGAAGAAAGTCCGCCGGGTCAGCTAGTCTGTTATGAAAGATACATCATGTTCAAATGAGGCAAAAATTTCAAAAATCATTTGCGGCTAAACTATTGATCCAATTTAATTGATTTTTGGTACAGAGCCTGGAAATGATACCTAGTATAGGCAGTTAAAAAATGCCCCCATGTCGTATCAACCCTGTATATAAACTAAAAACTTTAATTTTTTTTAATTATTTGTTACAGATTGATATCCTGAGTTTATCAATCGTCGATTATGCGATTTGCTATTCATGTAAGTATTTTATCGGAGTTAAATAAAGTGATGTCACTAAATGATTCTGTTGTAAGTAAAAGTTGGAAGGGTCCCGTGTTCACTAAAATGTTTTAAGGCAAAGTCCCCTTTAGACGGATTGCGTGAGAGATGACATGAGCGATAAGGGAGTGAATGGAGAGACACCTGACGGAAGATAATGGAACTCCACCCCAAGGTTTCAAAAGAACTTTGTAACTATACTGCGTACTGCTGATTCATTTATCAGAATAACAAAAATGAATCACACTAAAATACTTAATAATTGTAATTGCTTATAATTGTATTTATTTATATTAACATTATAATACCCCCGTCCATGAGTTACTGTGGGGTTGTCGACTGAAAACCAGTGCCGGGTGTCTTGCACCCAGCTAGCGTTGCCAGGCGTCCGGATAAAGCCGGACATAGGTAGGCTTTTTGATTGCGTGTCCGGCCAAAATAAACGGTGTCCGGCTCGTCCAGCTTTTGTTAGGCTTTTTATTTCGCAAACGAGAGTGCCCGAGCGCAGGCGACGAGAGTCGACTGACGGTCGCTCACGCAGGCCGAAGTGCCGCCTGTCGCCCGCCCCTGCACATTCCTCGATTGATAGTGCACTGTGCGCTATCAATCGAGAAATGAACAATACGATTTTATTTATTATTTCACTAGAATTTAACAAGATTTATGATAATAATTAAAAAACCTTGATTTTACATACATTTTTTTTGTCGTACCTATTAATACTAAGACAAAATACTCAATAATGTAGGGTGTCCGGCCTTTCTACCCAAATGTCAGGCCAAAATGGCTGGTCTGTCCGGCTATTAGGTTTGGCGACCTGGCAACCCTACACCCAGCTAATGCCGAGACGGCGACCCTTCAGCGGGACATACAAGGAGGTACAGTCTACATACTGGAAACTAACCATGTATTCGGTACCATTTTTTCTTTTTTGATTATTATTTTTTATTTATTTATTTTCTTTCAATTGAAGTCTCCTTTATTTTTGTTTTAAAATGTACTATTTTTCCGCATCTTGCACTATTGTATAGTTTGCTGAATAAAAGTGTTTTCTTTCTTTCTCTTTCTTTCTAATTAGCCTACTGTACCAGCCCGGGCTCGCACAGGGTATTGTATCAAGTATTCCTTCTCTTGCGGCTAGATTTTCAGCCTTGTTATTGCCTTTTGCCGGCGCTTAAGACACCCTCAGGATGGAATGGGGCGGTGACACTACGTATTCTAAACCTGTCATAACACGGTCCATAGTCATATCACGTCACTACAGCATCTTGTATAAGTATTGTGGCCGCAGTAACGAAATTGCCAATAACTGTGCCGGACAGGTAATCATCTCAAGTCTGAATGCATTGTGGGTACTGACCGCAAATATAGTTCGCTGTGTCATATCGCTTGATAGACAAATTAATATACATCTCGGAACAGTGGTTTTGCGATGAATTCAATCTATAGAAATTGGTGCGACTTTTTCTATAGTTTATTCTTTTATTTTATATTAGAGAATGCAGTAAATGGCGAAAAAGCCAGGTTACGGTTGTCGATTAATGACGTGAGGTTGGAAAGGGGGGAGGGGTTTGACAATTCACGAAATTCACGAAATATCACAAGGCGGAGGGGCGCGTACTGTAAGATATCACGTGTATTTATTTTTTCGTCAAACGCGTGATTTCTAATCCGAAAAGCGGCGTGTACCTTTGAGTGTAATATTCTTTGTAGGTACTAAAAACACACGTGATTTTTAATGGGGGGTGGGGTGGTTTGTCTTAAACCTCTCCACATCTCACCAGGGGGTGAGGGAGGGGTTAAAATTAAAAAAAATACTATACGTGATTAATGGACAACCCCTTAGTGAAATACTAACTGCTTTTATTTTCTGTATCTATACTCATGTTTGCTTGTATCTTTGGGTATTAATCCTCAAAGGCTGGGTATCCAAGAGGGTCTCCCACGAAAAAAAAGCTCTCATTACGGATAGGGTTTTTATTGCATCCTGTGTACTTATTGTCGTTTCAGCCCGTGCATGATCCACTGCCGGCCGGGCCTCTTCCAATTTCATGGAGGGAAATAGCCTACTGTACCACCCTGGCAAGGCGGGTTTTGTATCAAGTTTGCCTTCTCTTGCGGCCAGGTGATCTGCCTCTTCCGTTCCCTTAGTCGCTTCTTACGACACCCTCGGGATAGAATGGGTTGGTGACATTGTGTATTCTAAATCCGTCACCACGTGGACCCTGTATATTACGCGAACGTTATTTGATGCGTGCATAATTGACTGTAATTATTTTTGGACGGCCGAAAATACACTGACTCGGGAACGCTTTCACGCCCACCGCCCGGGATGGGCCCTCACTCTCCATTTGTCCTCTTGTAGGGCGGCCCTCTTGCCAAGGACACTTATATTGGGTACTGGCTAAGCTTGCCTAATAACATTCACCTTGGGGTGTGTTATCCTGCGTGAGTACAATTTTAACTGTGCAAGACGGGTAGGAACAGGGTTAAATCAAGTTATCCTTCTCTTGCGGGGCTGGTGATCTGCATTTTGCGTTCTTTTAGTCGCTTCTCTTGTTAGGGGTTGGTGACATTGTCTATTATAAACCTGTCACCACACATTATAACATAGTATCACGAAGATATTCCATTTCACGGATCCCGTATTAAGTTGAGTTCCGGAAGTCGACTCTTACGATGCTTTCGGCGTGGAATAGGGTGGTGATACCATATATTCGAAACCGTCACAACACCGACAGGTCACACACAATACTGTAGTACTAACTAACCAAAGTCATTCTACCGCCGATGTCGTTGTACGAAGATATATGTTTGAAACTAGATGGCGCTGTAGTCATATTAGATCGCGGTATGGTTTTGTACACGGATTTTATCATTACCTATGGTTGACTTTGTATCGTTAGTGTTTTTGTATAAAAGCCAGAGATACTTTTATATTTCTTTTTTGAATTGCTTACTAATGTTCTTGAATATTAGCGAAGCATATTTAATGATATCATATGATGTATGATAATCGTATCATAACTCAGATGTATATTATATATTTGAATATTTGAATTATCGTTACAATAAAGGTCGATGAATTCTATCGATTCGATTCATGATTCATCCGTAATAAAGAGGACGGTTCGCTGTTCGTATATTCTTCTCTTCGGCCCACGGACCACGGTTTGGTAAGCAAAGCAAGCACAAGTCGATTATATTATGTATTGGAAATAATTTATTTAGACTAGTGGACACTAGTGGTCAGGTCACCCAGTGGTCGAAATTGGACCATCATTAAAATTCTCAATTTGACCACAGACTAACAATAAACAAAACAGTGATAATATGCGTGTGTGTCAAATACATAGTAGTGTATGTAATGTTTTTAATTGATTTACTCTTCTATCTTTACTAGAATTTTGTCACCCCCCATGTGTTAAAATGAACTCGGTTGTTGGCAAAATCGTCAAAGCCATGATAATTAAATGAAGAAGAATGTATTTATAAGCGTTTTATCCGCACTTCTGCATAAAAACTAAAATTTTGCGCAATTGTCTTAGAAAGTTTTTGTTTCACGTTATAATATATATATTCTCTGAAGCATGTAGGAGGTCAAATGTTGATATTGCAACCGGCTGAGCCAGACGTCACTTAACCTGCAGATCAAAGCATACCGCCCTCGTCGCTAATCTACAATCTCCTACTCAATTCGTGATCGCTATTTCTATATGATGATAATACCACACATAGCGAGTATATTCAAGACACAATAGTGACGTCACTGAGTGCTAAGACAGAGTTTAGCGTGTTTGTTAATTGTGTCGGCAAATGTAAGACGCCTGCTAAATGTTTGAGTATACGGGTTTGCGAGGAAGGATAACTTCGTGAGCCTTGAAGCAAATTTTAAAAAACTTAGAGAATTGCCTCCTAATGCCTTTAAAAAGACGGCCAAGACAAAGCTTTACAAAAAAGCCTATTACCGCATTGCTGATTATATAAACAACACGTTCAGTGCGAGTATTGTATATTATTTATTTATGTTATTGTACATAAACACAAGAAATAGGACCGGTTTAAAAAATAAATGACAAGCCCTCTGAGTTTCTTGTCAGTTCTTCTCAGCAGTCGTCGCGTTACGAACTGGTGGTAGACCTTTTTTATTATATAATATCATTATGACTAATATGTTGACTTAATGTAAGTGTCCATCGTGAACTAAACAGAATAAATGATTTGAATTTGAAAAAAATTAATAGGTTTCGGTACTTTTGTTACTTACGTCACACTGCCTTGTTGGTCCAGGGGTTACTTGAAGAAGGGTGCTTATAACACCATTCTTCATGTATGGGGTTTAAAATGCCAAGCTACATATTAAATTAGGACCCTGGCATAAAAATAATAATAATAATATCCTTGGACATTTCACACAACGCCATCTCGTCCCAAGCTAAGCAACTTAATGCTTGTGTTATGGTAACGAGATGGATGATAAACTACTAATATACATTTGTTTTTGTTGTAAATACATACATATTATAGATAGAAAACACCCAGACCCGGAACAAATACTTGTAGGTCGTACAAATATTTCTTCCGTACGGGAATCGAACCCGCGACATTACTAACATTTTGCTCTCCTTTGCCCACGGAGCTGATCGATAATACTGGTAAGACGATGCCCTTAGTGACTCTCTTCTTGCCTAACCCCATCATCTCTTTTCACATCCTCACTATCATCTTCCATTTTTATTTGGATCCGGGGTCAGGCAAAGGTACCTTTGTGTAATCCAGAGGCACTTGCTCTGAGTCTGAGTGTCAATTGTATTCGTGAAATACATGTTTGTAAACTGCCCCCGCGGTACATGTGTATACTTACCATCGGTGTTTCGGTATATTAAAAAAAGCATTCGATGTAGAATTCTAGGATTTGAGTGAGATTTTTTTTCTTTAGCTTTTATTCTCTTTCAGACTTCATTATTTGCTTAATCGTAGCGAAAGCGTCTTAACCAAACCGCTTTTATAATACTATTTTCGGAGTCCCATGCGCAGTATCTTCGCGCCAGGTGCGATCGCGCATCTGTCCACTACACGGCAGTTAGGGTTGTTGCTCGAATTTATAATTAGACATATTACACTACATGTGGTGACGGATATAGAGTACATAGTGTCATCACCACATTCCACCCTGAGAGTGTAAAAGCCGACAAAAGGAAACGACAAAGCCGAAAACTGGCCAGCGTGGGTCAGTAGGCTAATTACCCTTTATGTAGTTCGAGGAGGCCCGACATTTACGGGTTCGTTTAGGGTTTCCTTTCAAGTTTTCCATCTCTTCCTTCTCAGGTCTTTTCACTTCTTTCTGTCGGCTCTTACGACACCCTTAGGCTGGAATGGGGGGTGGTGACGCTATGTTTTCTAAATTCGTCACCACACGGACAACACGCAATGGTTTTTATTCCTTGTATTTGGTCTAGCGCTCAAGGAGACCCCCGAGATGGGTTCCTTTTAAAATTTGCTTCCACGCGACTCAATTCATTTGATTTTTATTGAGACTGAGAGCATACTGTTTTTCTGTGTGTCTGATTAGCGAACCTGCCAAATCCAAATATGACGAGTTGAAAAAAAAACGTAAAAAAAAAAGTATTTGTCTTCAAATGTAACTGAATAAAGTTAATTTTGATTTCAGTCTTTTTCACAGCGCAACTCAATGAATTATGTTTTTTACATACATACATACATATAATCACGCCTCTTTCCCGTAGGGGTAGGCAGAGACCACTTCTTTCCACTTGCTACGATCCATACATACTTGTTTCGCTTCGTCCACTTTCATTATTCCCTTCATACATGCTCTTCGGTTTAGGGTACTCTTGACCTGGCCTTTTTTCAAGACGTCCCTGATTTGGTCTTGAAACGTCCGCCTAGGTCTTCCCCTTCCAACACTTTCATTCACACTCGCCTTATACACTTTTTTCGTCAATCGTTCTTCATTCATTCTCTCGACATGGCCAAACCATCTCAGCATACCTTTCTCAATTTTTGTCACTACATCTTCTTTCAGACCACAACGCTTCCTTATCTCACTATTTCTTATCCTGTCACTCAGTTTAAGTTTTATATTTTATTTTTATGAGGTAATTTAAATGAGGAAATTCAAAATTTGTCAACCCTAACGCTAAGATATCCGCACGTGCGCTGTCCTTTTGTAATGAACACAGTTTATTATTAATCGTACAGACTATACGTTTTGCTTTAAGAGAACCTGTTTTTTTAGGATTCCTGTCGTTTCTAAAGCAGTTACATATGTGTATAATATTTTTTATATTCGAATAAATTCAAATAATAAAAATTAAGTACACAATTAAGAATCAATTATTCTATACCACCGGTTCGGAATGCAATTCCAAAGAGAAGAGCCGGGAATAAACTCCATGGTTTTTGTTTTAAATAAAAGGGTTACCTTACAATGATGTTGGTGTGAATAAATAAATAAATATCCTTGGACATTTCACACAACGCCATCTCGTCCCAAGCTAAGCAATTTAATGTGTTATGGTAACGAGATGGATGATAAACTACTTATATACATTTTTTTTTTGTAAATACATACATAATATAGATAGAAAACACCCAGACCCGGAACAACTACTTGTAGTAGTACAAATATTTCTTCCGTGCGGGGATCGAACCCGCGACATGCTGCGCAGCAGTCGATCGCTCAACCACTGCGCCAGTATATGTCGTAGTAATATGTCAGTCTAGTGACGGATCCTGCTGTCTAGCCAGCGTAGCATAGTAGGCCAATTACCCTCCATGTAGTTGGAGGATGCCCAACTCAAGGACACCGCGATACATGTTGTACGAAGAGCAGGAGTTTCGTTTAAAAAAAAAAGCAACCGTTCCCTACGAAACAACGCTCAAAATCCCGGCAGCATTTCCCCCTCCAAGACACGCGTAGTGGGCAAGCCTCGCTCAACGGCGTGGGAGGCGCCGTTTTATAAACTTTTAATTTAAAAAATGTTGCTTCATGATTATCTAAAACCTTCGTGAAAGCGAGCGTTTTCTTTAAATTTGGTACAAAGGTTTTATTTTCGTTGCGATAATTTTATTAAGTTACTAGCGACGCGCCCTGGCTTCGCACGGGTGCAATGATGAAATATAAATTTATTAGTGTTTCTCTACAATATTATGGATGTATTATACCTATAAACCTTTCTCTTGGATCACACTATCTATTAAAAAAAACCGCATCAAAATCCGTTGCGGAGTTTTAAAGATTTATGCATACATAGGGACGGACAGACGACAGCGACTTTGTTTTATAATATGTAGTGATGTAGTGATAGTGATTTTAACTTTCCAGTCTAATCTTCTAGTCAACCTTTGGGCGATGCAGAGTACAACAGAATATTGTAAATGGTTAAAGTCGTGTCGTTCAACATTAAGTGCGCTTCGTTTTTTGTTTTGACTGTACATATTGTCACCATCCCCTTCTAAAATGAAATGCCGTAACTAAGCCGCAAGAGAAGGATAACTTGATACGAAACCCTGTTCCAACCTCGGATAGGTGCGTGACGGCAATTAACCCACCAGCGTGGCACCGTGGGTTAAATGCCGTCATTGTGATGGGAGGAGGCCCGACCCAGCAGTGGGTCATTTATGGGCCGAGTAGTAGTAACCAGCAGCTATTATAACTGTACATCACCATGTATGTAAGTATGTTTCTAACGAATCGGCTCAAAAGACCTGGACCGATTTTTAAAATTCTATCATGCTTTAAATGCTACATTTACACTGATTAATATAGGCTACTTTATTAGCTAGAAAAAAAAATGTCCTCCCGTGCGAAGCCGGCACTGGCCGCTAGTGTGTAATAATCGCGAAAGCCTAAGAAATCGCCATGATTAAGGTATACACCCCAAGTACATAACGCGGCGAGGTATCAGAAAGGTTTACAATTAATGCTCCTAATCGTCTTTGAATCCTTTATAAGTAAAGTTGAGTGACCGCAAGGACCAGCTCATCCCACGCCTTGGTCGTGAGGTATCTGAGAGCCCGTGAAGTCAGTGACTGCTTTACCTATGCTCACATATGCTATGCTTAACGTGACCATATTTTTTTCGGGTTCAAGCGGGGCGCCTTCGGAATGTTGTATATAAATAAATACATATATAGGGTACATCGGTGTAAGATGTCATATTTAAGTGCATTGTGTTTATAGGTTTATTCGTAAAGCGGGACATTTTTGTTCTCTTTGGGGACAGCGGGACGGACAGCCTGAAAGCCGGACAATCCCGCCAAAAGCGGGACGCATGGTCACGTTAGCTATGCTGTACAAGATGTATCTAAAACTATAGCCAACACTAAATGATCGATAGTATTATATTGATTAAGGTGCTGTGTGCATAATTTTGTCCGGGTGGTGACGGATTTAGAATACACAGTGTCACCACCCCATTCCTTCCTGAGGGTGTCGTAAGAGCCGGCAAAAGGAAATGATAAGGCCGATAACCTAGCTGTAAGAGAAGGAAAACTTAAAACGACGCTCTGTGCCATCCGTTCGGGCCAGCGTTTTACAGTAGGCTAATTACCCTCCATGTAACTGGAAGAGGCCCGTCTCGGCAGCGGGTCATGTATGGGCTGAGTAGTATTAGTATAATAATTTGTAATAATGTAATACTGCCTCGTTGGTCTAGTGGTTAGATGTGCCGCCTTTGGATCAACGGGTCCCGGGTTCGATTCCGGGGTCGGGCAAGTGTCTGTCTAAACCAGAGGCACTGGCTTTTAGTCTGGGTGTCATTTCTATCTATAATATGTATGTATTTAAAAAAAAATGCATATAAGTAGTTTATCATCCATCTCGTTACCATAACACAAGCATTAAGTTGCTTAGCTTGGGACGAGATGGCGTTGTGTGAAATGTCCAAGGATATTATTAAATTTTAGTATCGATGTGATGTCGATATACAAAACTAGCGACCCGCACCGGCTTCGCGGATGCAATGATGACATCTAAAATTATCAGTGTTTCTCTACAATATTATGCATGAATTATACATATAAACCTTCCTCTCGAATCACTCTGTCTATTAAAAAAAAATCGCAGCAAAATCCGTTGTGTAGTTTTAAAGATTTAAGCATACATAGGGACGGACAGACGACAGCGACTTTGTTTTATACTATGTAGTGATAGTGATGCTAAATGTTTTTTTGTTTTTTAAACGAAAACTACACTACACTAGTTACAAATAACCGGTATCGCGGTGGCAGTTTACAAACGTTACATTCACGAGTACAATTGACACACAGACTCAGAGCAAGTGCCTCTGGTTTACACAAATCTGGTTTGGCCCTTTGCAACTATTGCGCGAGTTTGCTCTCACAAATCTGTTATATCCAGTCTTGGACCCAAATATGGCGATCTAAAAAGAGCAACTACAGAGTTTCTTGCCGGCTCTTCTCTGTAAAGGTGCATTCCGAACCGGTGGTAGATGGTAAATAATTAATTTTAAATGGTAATTCACTATCACTACATAGTATAAAACAAAGTCGCTGTCGTCTGTCCGTCCCTATGTATGCTTAAATCTTTAAAACTACGCAACGGATATTGAAGCGGTTTTTTTTTAATAGATAGAGTGATCCTAGAGGAAGGTTTATAATGATTAATACATGCATTTATTATATTTTATTTTTTGACTTGTTAAAAGAGCTCTAATGAGCCAACTTGATTAAATGAGTTTTGATTTTGAATTTGACAAAGACACTTGCCCGGCGCCGGAATCTTTCAGGGGACTCGTGATCCAAGGCGGCACATCCAACCCCTAGACCAACAAGGATTTGACTTTAATAGAACTCTCACACTTTTGTCTCTACGAATCCCTTAGGTAAATAAAGTCGCCGATGTTTACTCTATTAGCATAGTAACTGTTTATGAATTTTAAACAATTACGTTGCTAGGTCAACAGCCTCGTTTCACGTCGATACGTGGGTGCTGCGTACTAAATGATTCACTATCGGTAGACCTAGTTCTGAGACCACTCCTTTCCACTTTCCACTATATGTTTTTTTTATATTATCGGACGACACACGAGCAAGTGGTCCACCTGATGGAAAGTGTTTACCGTCGCCCAGGACATCTGCAACCTAATGGGAGAAGATGCGTTGCCGGCCTTTAAGATGCCTGTATACATCTCTTTTGATGAGCCCCATGTTGTAGCGCAGAGGAAACACTTCGGGAGGTAGATCATTCCACATCTTGCACGTGCGCGGTAAAAAGGCTCGCGATGCAAAAGTTGCTGAAAACTGTATATCCAGCCGATGTGGATGAAATTTCTCCGAGTGCCGCAGGGTGCGATGGCGGAAAAGTGACAATGGCACCAAGCTGAATAATTCCTCAGAAGATTCCCCAGTGTACAGTCGGTATAAGACACAAAGAGATCCAACGTCTTTCCTGAGACCAAGGGAGTCTAATCCGACTGTGAGTAAGGGATCGTTGACAATGCTGGAATTCTTCGGACATATTGCTCGTAAAGAGGGTCACAATCTGGAACAGCTGATGGTGACAGGCAAGGTAGATGGCAAACGTCCCAGAGGACGCAGTCCCACGAGATGGTCGAACCAAATACGATCTTCTCTGAACATCAACTTCCACAATGCCCTTCATGAAGTTAAGGAACACTGCAGATGGGGGGAAACTGATGCAGCGGGGGAGTCACGACCCTCAGTAATGAGGAAAACGATAAGAGGAGGAGGAAATCTGAGACCAGTGATTATGGATATAATACTTGGAATTCGTGTCCAATATGACGTCCACTGTCGGACGTAGACCTCCCCTAGGGATTTCTACAAAGGCCGGTCCTGAGCTATCCGTATCCATCATTTTCCGGCGACCTTAACATTAGCATTAACATTAGCATAGCATTGCGCTTTTCGGAAGGCGGTCGCCACTTGAGTACTTTTCTGCCCCATCGGGCGACGGTCCTCCGGGCTATGTGCTCTGCCCACTGCCACTGAAGTTTGGCAATCCTGTGGGCTATGTTGGTGACCCTGGTTTGCCTGCGTATCTCCTCATTTCTGATTACAAGAATCACAACTATTCATTAAATGTAATTGTAATTAAACGCAACACTTGTGTTACACATGTAATATTGAGCGTGATGAAAAATAAACTGACCTAATAAAAACACGTCGTGCTTCACGCAATTCTAAGAAAGTAAACATATATTTTCTCTATTTCCATGTCAGTCGTATAGGCTATTTGGTGCAATCCTTGATTAAGAATGTGACTATGTGGTGTAATATTCAATATATCGTGCCATAAATCAAAATATAGCCACTTGTCATAGGACAGTTACGAAATTCCTTCATCATATAGATAAAGTAACTGCACCTTCCAGTCGCTTTCTTCGTCTATTATCTATCTTTAAGTATAATCTATATAAATAAAAATGAATTGCTGTTCGTTAGTCTCGCTAAAACTCTAGAACGGCTGGACCGATTTGGCTAATTTTGGTCTTGACATATTCGTGGAAGTCCAGGGAAGGTTTAAAAGATAAGAAAATATGAAAAAAATATATTTTAATACGCATTATTTTTGATCCTGTTAAGGTTTGCACATCATCACTACATAGTACAGGGTGGTCAAAAAGTCGTGGATCAAACGCAACCAGCGGTTAGATGGGGCCATCAGCAGCAAAAAATTGTTCTACGGGAGGTCCCTAAGGTCAACCCCTGCAGAGTTATAATTGATTTTGTGTTTCTATGAGAAATTGTCCTTTTTTTACTAAAACTTGATAAAATTCCACAAAATCAACTTCCTGTATCTTTTTAAAAATTTTCAATAGATTGGTACTGATGAGCCCTTTCGTTAGACATGCTATTTATGGTAGTTTATTGGGTATGTTAAAGATAACATTAAGTTTTCCGAAAGACATAATTCTTAAATCAAAACTTGTTACATACTTCGGACCCCACTGTGAAAAAAAAATACTCTACAGAAAAGTGCCACTGTATCACAATTTTTGGCGCATTTAATAGGGATTCTAAAAAGGTATTACACATGGCTCTGCGTGGCTTCGATATCTTTCAAGGACGATCTTTCGTAGCAAGGCCAGAGTTAATTCATACATAAAACTCGGTTAGGCCTACTTTTTTTTTTTTTTTTTGTTTTGGCGGGAATAAATGCCTGACCGCACTTCCCGCGTCCGGGGTGACTACGGGGTAGTGTGGGGCCCTCACCCACTAAAATAACCCGCCGTGCGCCGACACCCGCCCTCACGCGCGGACCACGGGTACCGCGTACGTTGCTACCGTGGTCCGCAGGCGGCAGCCCCTTCAGGCACCCTCTCCCGTGCGACGTCCCGCGCACTTGGACGTCACACCTTCGCGGTAGGCTATACCGGCGGACGGTGGGCGATCCCCGACCCAACCGTCCGCAGCCTCGGCTAGGGCGGCATCAGGCGCATGTGAGCGCGCCCGCGCCGCCCCGCGCGCCGGCGGCGAATCGGGTCCGAAAGGAGTGAATCATCCCGGGCCCTCTCCGCCGCCTCCTTCTGCGAAATGACGTCCTCGCAGAAGGCGGCGACCGCGGTCCAGGCCCTGTCTCTGCCGACCATCACTCGCGCAACGGCCGGCAGCGACAGGTCCATTCCAATGACTGCAGCGAGTTCTCGGCGCTGCTCAGCCCAGGCTGGGCATGACTCGAGCGTGTGCTGTGCCGAGTCCTCGCTGCAGTCGCAGTGGTGACAGCCCGGAGTCGGCTCCCTCCTTGCGACATCGTGCAGATATTTGCCGAAGCAACCGTGCCCCGACAACACCTGCACGAGTCGGAAGGTGAGGACTCCGTGCTGCCGCACCGCCCATTCTTCCAATATCGGCTGGAGCGCCCCCACGGTCCGCAGACCAGCCCGAGGCGTCTCCAGCCGAGCCTTCCACCGTGTGAAGGTGGTGCGGCGGGCGTCATCCCGCCACGCAGTGACCGCGCTCGGCGGGGGATTGGAGCCCCCCGCCCGCGCCGTCGACACCCGCCGATAAACGTCGGCGAGCACTTCCGCCTCCAAATCCCACGGGGGGGTTCCGGCCAATGCACACGCGGCCTCGACACCTACCGTGCGGTAACCGCGTATGGCTCTGACCGCCACGACCCTCTGCGGACGCCACAGACGGGTTCTATTATGGGCAGTCAGGGACTCCGCCCACACGGGGGCGCCGTAGAGCGCCATCGACCGGACCACCCCGGCGTAGAGTCGTCGGCACGCTAGACTCGGTCCGCCCAGATTCGGCATTAAACGACCGAGGGCGGACGCCGTGCCAACGAGCCTTGGCGCGAGTTGGCGAAAGTGCTCGTCGAAGCACCACCTTCCGTCGAGTACCAGGCCCAGATATTTCATGTGGGCCCGGATACCGACCACAGTACTCACAACCGATATCGAGGCGCCGGCGGGTGGGCCGCGTCGAGGCCCATGGAAGAGCAGGGCCTCAGACTTGTTAAGGGCCACCCGAAGCCCCAGCGCCTCGATCCTCCTGACCACCTCCGCGGTACCTGAGGTGGCCAGGGCTGCCGCCTCCCCGAAGGTCCCGCCCCGGGCTGTAACGAGAGTGTCGTCGGCGTAACAGATTACGCCCAGCCCAGGGGGAAGCCGGCCGCGGAGCACCCAGTCGTACCCGATGTCCCACAGGAGCGGTCCGAGAACAGAACCCTGTGGGACGCCGCACGACATGGGCCTCCTTACGACGTCCCCTTCCCGGTTTACGAAGAGGACGCCGCGGCCGTCGAGGTAGTCTGCCACCAGCCGCCTTAGGTAGGGGGGCACTCCATGAAACCGGAGCGCCTCCGTGATGCAGCCGAATGGCAGACTGTTGAATGCGTTGGCGATGTCGAGAGACACCGCCAACAACACTGCCTTCGAGGCGACGGCCTCCGAAGCCGCGGCCCTCAGACGGAGAATGGCGTCAATCGTCAACCGACCCGCCCGAAACCCGAACTGGGCGTCAGACAAGTCGGGACCAACCTGCGTGAGGTGCTGGACGATGCGAGCAGCGACTACCCTCTCCAACAGCTTGCCCGCCTCGTCCAGCAGCACGATGGGCCTGAAGGCCGCGACTGAGTCTGGAGGCCGTCCCGGCTTTGGCAGGAGCACGAGCTTCCCCTCTTTCCAGCAGTCAGGGAACCGTCCGGACGCTAGGCTAGCGTCGAACAGTCCCCTGAGGCGAGGTTCCAAATGGTCGAGAACCAGGGCCAGCACCCGGGCGGGTATGCCGTCCGGTCCGGGGGCGGCGCTTCTCCGCATACGCGTCGCCGCCGCCCTCATTTCCACTTCGCTCACGGGCGGCACACTTTCCACGTCGGCCTCCCGCTCGTCATCTGGCGGAGCCATGACCGGTGGCGTGTGCGCCGCCCGTGTGGGGAAAAGTCCCTCGACCACCTCAGTGAGGAAGCCCGGCTGGAGGGTCTCTGTAAGGGGGGGGCCCTGTGTGCGGAGCTTGTTCAGCGCCGCACGGTACGGGCGTCCCCAGGGGTCACGCTCCAGACCCTCCAGCATCTCCTGCCGTTTCGCATCTTTGGCACGACAGATGGCCAGCTTCAATGCAGCACGCGCGTGATTGTACGCCGCATACAGCTGGCCCTCCCGCTCTTCGTCACGGTTTCGGCGACGTCGGCTGCGGGTGTAGGACCTCCGGGCACGAATACAGGCCGCGCGGAGATCCGCCAACTCCGGGGACCACCAGTATACCCCCTTCCGTTGGGGCGGGCGCCGCACGCGGAGCATGGCCGCATCGCAAATCTGTGTGAGCATGCCGCGGATGCGACCAGCCTCTGCGCCCACGTCCTCCATCGGGGGCGGAGACAGCCAAGACTGAACAATGGCCGCCTCCACCAGTAAATCCCGATCGAGTCTACCCACAGCCCATCGCGGAAAAGCGGGAGCTCTGTCCGCCGCGTGACCCCTACTGGGGTCCCGGAGGGACTGGGAGACCTCTATCCGGATGTAGCGGTGATCGGATAGAGTCTCAACCTCCTCCAGGACACACCAGCTCCTTACCCGTGCGGCGACACCGGGGCTAGCGAACGAGAGGTCCACTATCGATCCACCTCAGCGCCGCACGCACGTTTGGACGGACCCCCTGTTGAGCAACACGAGGTCCGCCGCCGCCGCCCATTCTTCAACCGCCGTACCGCGAGCATCCGTCCTGGGGGACCCCCACGCCGTGGATTTGGCGTTAAAATCCCCCAGGACGAGCACAGGACACGGTACGCGCCGTATCGAGGTCTCCAAATTGTGGAGGAAGACCTCGTAGGCCGCCAGGCTGCGATTGGGGGAGAAGTACACGCCGTACACCGTGACCCCTCCCCAGTCGACTGCCACAAATCCCGTGCCCTTGTCTTTGACCGACAAGGGCGGGGAATGTGGTGTCGTTGACCCGACGACCGCCACGGAGCCATCCCGACTTCCCGCCCAATTCGGGCGATCCGGGATGGAGTAGGGCTCCGCAGCTACGGCGACACTAACCGACCACTCCGCCAAGGACTGCAGGAAGAGGTCCTGTGCCCTGGCGGAGTGGTTGAGATTCCCTTGCAGGAGGACGGCGTCACGGTCCATAATCAGACCGTGTCCACTACCTCCTGCCGCTGCGGCGGTTGAGCCGCGCTAGGTGGGGCAGCCGGGATCGATTGGCTGCCACTCACCCCCTTCTTTGGGCCTGACGCCGGAGGTCTGCACCCGTTGCGCCCCATGCAGTGCTTGGCGGGGCGATTACCCGCCGCGCACGCGGGGCAGAACGGGGCAGCGGTGCAGGTTGCCGCCTGGTGCCCTGCTTGACCGCAGCGGAAACAGAGCCCGCTGCAGTCGAAGCAATTAGTGCACAGCGGCCGGGTGTGTCCGACCGCCATACACTTATAGCACCTGGCGGGCCGAGACTCCAGCACGGTCACCCGCGCGGAGCTCCAGCCCACCAGAAGTCTACCCGCTGCGGCTAGGGACTTGGCCGCCGCAACAGGACACGATGCCCAAGCGGCACCTACACCTCCTGGGCCTGGGCGAATGGTGCCCACCCGGACGGCGTTAATTGGAGACCCGGTTTTCGAGGCGATGGCCTCCCGGATCTCATCCGCCGTCACCGAATCATCCAAACCGGAGATGCGCAATTCAGCGCACTTCACGGGCCTGGCGACCCTGACACCACTCTCCGCCGGGAACAGGCCCAGTAACCTCTCGGCCATCACATCGGCCATCCTCGCACCATCAGCCCCCCCTGGGAACTCAAAGATTCGAGCTCCCGTCCGGGCTTGGCGGGTTCTGGCAGCGACGACTCCGACATCGGAGAGGTCGAGATCCCGCCGGGCGCGTTTTAGGACGTCCTCATACGTCAGGCCCTTCTCCTTGCCCTCCGGCAGCACTGTGATGACCACCGCGGCTGCCTTGGGAACCTGGAGCCTACGCGGCTTCCTTTTCTTGGACGGCGGCTTAGGTTGCCCTCTACTCGAAGTCGGCGCCGCCTCGCGTTCCACGGCAGCGCTGCGACCCTTGCCCCGGGACTTCCGGCCCCCCACCACCTGCCAGCCCTGTTCGGCGGGCGTGGCGGCTGCAGGTACAGAGCCCCGAAATTCGACCGCGGAAGCCCGTGAGGGCATCATGGTTGCCTCGGACGCAGCAGCCCGCGTTCGTGGAGCGGCGCGAACTAGAGGCGGGAACTCCTTTCGAGGCTGACCTCTCAAGGCTAGTCCCGCCTCTGCACTCTTCTTCTTTTTCTTCTTTTTCTTGGTCTTCTCAGGCTCAACCGGAGCCCGAGAAGAAAGGGTCGTGGAGGTCGACGTTGTGGCCACCACTGCGGCGTATGACGCTAGGCGTCCCCCCTGGTACGGCAAGGATGTAGGTGTTGCAGCCGTTAGGGGCGCCGACTTCTTTTTGTTTTTGTCAGCCGCTAGCGGCGGCCTCACTATTGGCTCCGGCGGTAACCTCGCCGCCAGAGCCTCGATCCGCGGACCAAAGACCGCAGCTATGCGGTCAATGATCACGCGGACCATTTCCTCGGGTATATTCCCCGACTGGTCAGCAGACGCTGAGGGAGCAGCCGCAGGGAGCCCGAGCTCCACCCGCATACCGGTCGGTTAGGCCTACTAACCTAACCTTACCTAAGCGTGATCGTTTTCCGGACTACAGGGTCTTTATCGTCGTTTCAGCCCATAAATGACCCACTACTGAGTCGGGCCTCCTCTAAGTTCATGTTGGGAGATTAGCCTACTGTACCACGCAGCCAAGACGGGTTGACACAGGGGTTGCTTCAAGTTTTCCTTCTGTTGCGGCTAGGTGATCTGCCTAATGCGTTCTTTTAGTCGCTTCTTACGACACCCTCAATAGGGTATGGGCTGGTGACACCACACGGAAAATTTATTAGAATTGTATTCTTTATGTGCGTACATAATTCGTACATGGAGGGAGTCTTACCGGGTCAGCAAACCCTGTGCCAACCCGTTTTGCCAGCGTGGCACAGTAGACTAATGTCCTTCCATGAATTGTGAGTAGGCCCGACACAGTAGTGGGTCATTTATGGGCGGAAACGAAGACGATAAAGAATAAACAATGTCACCAACCCATACCATATTGAAGGTGTCGTAAGAGGCGACTAAAAGAACGCATTAGGCAGATCACCTAGCCGCAACAGAAGGAAAACTTGAAGCAACCCCTGTGTCAACCCGTCTTGGCTGCGTGGTACAGTAGGCTAATCTCCCAACATGAACTTAGAGGAGACCCGACTCAGTAGTGGGTCATTTATGGGCTGAAACGACGATAAAGACCCTGTAGTCCGGAAAACGATCACTCTTAGGTAAGGTTAGGTTAGTAGACCTAACCGAGTTTTATGTATGAATTAACTCTGGCCTTGCTACGAAAGATCGTCCTTGAAAGATATCGAAGTCACGCATAGCCATATGTAATACCTTTTTAGAATCCCTATTAAATGCGCCAAAAACTGTGATACAGTGGCACTTTTCTGTAGAGTATTTTTTTTTCACAGTGGGGTCCTGAAGTAAGTAACAAGTTTTGATTTAAGAATTATTGCTTTCCTAAAACTTAATATTATCTTCAACACACCCAATAAACTACCATAAATAGCATGTCTAACGAAAGGACTCATCAGTACCAATCTAGTGAAAATTATAAAAAAGATACAGGGTGTAGATTTTTTCGAATTTTATCAAGTTTTAGTAAAAATAAGACAATTTCTCATAAAAACACAAAATCTATTGTAACTCTGCAGGGGTTGACCCTAAGGACCTCCCGTAGAACAATTTTTTGCTGCTGATGGCCCCATCTAACCGCTGGTTTCGTTTGATCCACGACTTTTTGACCACCCTGTATAAAACAAAGTCGCTGTCATCTGTCCGTCCCTATGTATGCTTATATCTTTAAAACTACGCAATGGATTTTGACGCGGTTTGTTTTGTTAAATAGAGTGATTTAAGAAGAAGGTTTATATGTATAATACATGCATAATTGCACCCGTGCGAAGCCGGGGCGGGTCGCTAGTATTTTAATAAAGTTTTAATATTCTGTAATTATCATTCAGGTTTTTTATTTATTGATTCTGAGGCGGTACGAAGTTTGCCGGGTCAGCTAGTATGTATTTATCGGCCTTGTTGGTATAGGGGTTGGATGCGCCGCCTTGGCATCACAGGGTCCGGGGTTCGATTACTGGGCCGGGCGAGTGTCTTTGTTTAAACCAGAGGCACTTACTTCCGAGTCAGGGTGTATTCGTGAATTTCATGTTTGTAAACTGTTCCCGCGATCCCGGTGTACCTAGTACAGGGGGTTTGTTTCTTTTTCAACAGAACAAAACAGATTTCGCAGGAAAAATGATAATTGATGCCAGACAATGTACAAAGTCAAAAAGCAGCATATAGTCCGGGGTCCCCCGTACCTTGATTTCACTTGATTACTATCACTACCGCTACCACCATCAAGAGTTGTCGACAAGAAAAAGTTGGGCGTCTCATCAAAATTAAGCTACTCACGAAAAATTAGCTTGATAGTAATCAAGTGAAAGCAATGTACCGGGGATCCCGGACTAATATACTTATACCGAATAAAATCTTTAAGATTTTGTAATACGGACTACGGAACACGCGTCGCGACTCTTCTAGCCAATGTAACTCTCACAAGTCTCATTTGAGAATTTGGGATGCTACAGGTTCGTGAGACGCTGTCAAATCAGCCTTCTCCAACTACATGGAGGGTAATTTGTATACTGTGCCACGCTGGCCAGATGGGTTGGTACAGGGTTTCATTTGCGGCTTAATTATCGGCCTTAACATTTCCTTTTGTCGGCTCTTACGACACCCTCAGAATGAAATGGGGTGGCGCTGGCGATACTATGGCGAAACATTTTACACTTACCATTCAGAAGCCGGCAAGAAACTCTGTTGTATTTTTTCAATCGCTATTTTTATACAAATACTGATAGGGCGTTACTGCTACGTTAATAAAGTTCTTTTTCAGTTTTACGCCCATTATTGTCCCACTGCCGAGGCTGTGGCTTGACGGGTTGGCACATTTTTAACCCCCGACGCAAAACGAGGGGTGTTATAAGTTTGACGTGTCTGTCTGTCTGTCTGTGGCACCGTAGCTCGCGAACTGATGAAGCGATTTTAATACAGTTGTTTTGTATGACAGGTGAGTTACGGGCGAGTGTTCTTAGACATGTTTGATGAAAATCGGTTGAGTCGTTTAAAAGTTATGGGGGTGAAAGTGGGGAAAAATAACCGAAAGTCTGCAAATATAATCGAGTGGGGTCTCAAATGAAAGCGCATCACGTGCACATTACAAACATCATAATAAGCTTGTACCTATATAAATCAAAAAATTAAAATTAAATTAAAAATTTATATAAACCCCCGACACAATGACCTAAGTATCCTTTAAAAAGTAAAAAATAAAAAAATACATCGCGTTGGGTGACCTACTTAGATCATTGTGTCGGGGGTTTATTAAAAATTTTAATTTAATTTTTTGTATCAAGTCTTCGGCTTTATCATTTCCTGTGGTGTGCTCTTACGACACCCTTAGGATGAAATGGGGTTGTGACACTTTGTATTCTAAATCTGCCACCACACGGAGCATTGAATTAGCTGGTTTTGATCTCTGCAAGGTACCGTGGAATGCAAACATATAATATTTGTAGCGTTCACAGGTGTGTCGCATTTGCGTGTGTAGCACGTCATCGGTACAGGTTAATGTGACGCCAATTGATTTAATTATCGGATGAGTATTTTTTATTATGTAGGTAGTAGTAGTACCTACTCTTTTATTTACTTTAATTGTCACCAACCCACACTATCCTGAGGGTGTCGTAAGAGGCGCCTAAACTCAAACTCAAACTCAAAAGGAACTTTATTTACGTAGGTTTCATCACAAAACTCTTATAAATCGTCATATTTACAAACACCATTATCATCTTACGGCCCCTGTCCCACACTAGGTGGTAGTCTCCACACACACCTATCAGTCGTCATACCTACATTCACACCTTTCACACACAACTCCTCATTCCTGCAATCCCTCCATCTCCCCTGATCGCTCACAATCCCTATATGTTCACTCACATTCATGCCGAAACTACCACCGGTTCGGAAGGCTGCTCTACAGAGAAGAGCCGGCAAGAAACTCTGTAGTTGCTTTTTTTAAATTATTGTTCGTTTACAAAAAGCACTAAACAGCATAGTGAGAGCAAGTTCGCAAGATGAGAGAAACACGCTACATGTTTACGCAATGAATGACGGATAGACCTTGACAGAGCCAATAAAAAAAAAAAAACAAATCCGCGATTAAAGGTCTCCATTGCGTCATTGCTCACACATACAGTGTACAATATATGACATTTTCTAAATGCTACGTACAAAATATTTCGCCAATGAGATATACCTAGTATTGAAGGGGCCAAAGGATCGTAAGAGGCAGATCTGAGATCACCTAGCCGTATGACAAGGAAAACTTGATACAAACCCTGTGCCAACCCGTCTTGCCAGCGTGGCACAGTAGGCTAATTTCCCTGCATGCGTTTGGAGGAGGCCCGACTCAGTAGTGGGTCATTAATGGGCTGAAACGAAACGAGTAGTACTCAGCCCATGACTTACTGCTGTGTGGGGCCACCTCCAAGTTTATAGGGGGAAATTAGCCTAATGTGCCACGTTGGCCAGACGGGTTGGTACGGGTTTTGTATCAAGTTTTTCTTCATTTGCGGCTAGCTTTTCGATCTTATCGTTTCCTTTAGTCGGCACTTACGACACCCTCAGGATGAAATGGGAATGTGACACTATGTATTCTAAATCCGTCACCACACGGATTAATAACCAAGTAATAAACCTTTCTTTTTTGTTATAACTGTATAGAAAAGGAAAATCTTTATAACAGTTCAATTAAATGAATAGCTCTCAAATAATCCCGGTTTTATGTCAGTGAAAATCCACTGACCTGACTTTTTAGCTTTGACTTGAAAATGATTTGATGGCGAGGTTTTCGGGTGGCTTGGCAGGTGATCCTATCACCTTTATAGGGACGTAAGATTTTGTTATGACGTTAAAATAAAGTAATGCTTACCTATATCACAGAGCATACAGAGGGAAACCTTCTAAAGAGTGAGCATAATTGTTACCTATTCTTATGGGGTTGGCACAGGAGGATTAAAATAAATACACAAAAGTTTGTTTACATCTATTTGTCATATAATAATTTGAGACATAATTTTAGTCATAAACTTATCACATAATTTCAAAAAGCCTTCTTTGGTCTTTGGGATGATTAAAAAAATATATGTTTTAATTTTTCCGATTGCTGCTCATGCACACAGTACAATAAACCATATTTACACTCTTTCTAATTTATTCATATTTCAGTTATATACAAACACGCACGACGCGACACCCAGCGAGCGGTGAGGTAGCCTTTTGTTAAAGCACTGGCCGAACCAGTATAAACCGGTTTCGTTCCGTACGCGACGAGCCACCAGTGCCCCCGCACACACGCGTATCATACTTGTAGGGGTGTACCTACCGTAGCGCTGTTCTTAGAAGGTTTCTCTCTGTCCTTTAACCACTCCTGTGCCTATATCCTATTTAGTAGTAGTTGGGGCCAACTTAAATTGACACCGATTTAGGGCCTCCGCGCATTATGCGGCCAGGCCGCGCGGCCAAGTCGCTGCGGCCAACTAATTCTTCTACGATGTATATAACTGCGCGCATTACGCGGCCAGGCCGCGCGGCCAACGAAAAACATCGCGTCACATACGCGGCCTAATTGGCCGCCGCGACCAATCCGCGCATTATGCGGCCAGGCCGCGCGACTGGCCGCGCAGCCTGGCCGCCTAAATGCGCGGGGGCCCTTAATTGTTAGATTTATTTTTGTTTAATTCCGCTTTAATAGGTGACGAATTTAGAATAGATAGTGTAGCCACCCCATTTTATACTGAGGGTGTTGTAAGAGCTGAGAACCAAGTCGCAAGAGAAGGAAAACTTGATTCGAAACTCATATTTTTTGTCAGGTGTTAAAAGATACTGCACACAGCACCTCAATTAATTTTACTTCTCAGCCCATAAATGACCCATTGCTGAGTCGGGCCTCCTCCAACTACATGGAGGGAACTGTGCCACACTGGCCAGCTGGTTTGGCATAGTTTTCCCTCTCTGGCGGCTACGTTTATGGCCTTATTATTTCCCTTTGTCGGCTCTTACGACACCGTCAGGGTGAAATGGGGCCGCAACACTGTGTATTAGAAATCCGTCAGCTTGTACCTTTATAATTACTATAATTGCCTCTATCGACAAGGCTAGGGTGGAATGCGTTGGTGACACTATATTGTGAGACCCGTACTCGGTATCTCTCGTAAGATTAGTAAACTCTTGCATCAATTACCGGCGTACAGATATTGAAAATAATTCTCATGCAAACATGAAATTTAGTAACGAAAATGGACTCTCAGTGAACAATAAAAGCACTCAGCATGTATGAATTGTCTGGTTTAGTACACAATACGGCTTAGGTTCTAATATATCATCAGCTGTCATGACTCCATCCATTCTGCGCTCTAGTACTTACCGACTGCCAAATGACAGATGTAAGGCATTGGTCCTACTGCTAGCGTGGTTTCTACAAAATGTAACTAACTTTTACATTTTTAGTTAGTCTTCAAAATATGTTATTATGTTCACACTTATAATGAAATAAATTAAAATCGGTTACTCCGTTCAGTGACTAGTATTAATCTGCTAAATTCAAGAGTATTTTGCAAGTTCTTGTGTCAAACGCGTGTAGTATGTGTCCTGAAATGACACTATAGTATGATTGAGTTACCGAAACTGTCAAAATCGACAATCAAAAGCACATTGATTAGTTGATTTCGACTCTATCGAAACAGCAGGTTTGGGACCCCTGGTTATATAATGTCCGTGCACCGCGCGGCGACGACGGATCGCTATTAACAATAGCGCCCGTGAGTCCGCCCCGCTCTCACTGAAGCGCTGGCTTCAAATAGTGTTGTACCGAAGTGTCAACTCGGTTTACCATTTTCGGTGTTGACCAATTCATCATCATCGACGACACATGGTGAATTATAAACAATGTGATATCTATTATATATTGGCTATTGTTATATCAATGTTTGAACACATTAAGTTCATTGATACTGAGTCACTTTTTCATCAAATAAAACATCCATTAGGCCTCTTCGAATTAATCAACTTACATACAATGTGCGCTTGAGTAACGCACACATAGATATCACTCACGAACACGATATTTCATGACGCTTGCGTTAGTAACATTCGCTTCAGATAAAAGATAATAGACAAACGGATCCGCGACGTGAGTGTTCACAATGGGGCTTGTTAGGTGGCTGAGAGTCACTCAACGTGCGATGGAGAGAGCTATGCTCGGAGTTACTCTGCGTTATAGAATCAGAAATGAGGAACTCCGTAGAAGGACCAAAGCGTCCGACATAGCTAGAAGAATTAATAATAATAATACACAGTTGACGTGGCACTGAGCAGGCCTCGTAACCTCAAGAACGGATGGCCGTTGGGGCATAAAAGTGTTGGAGTGGCGTCCAAGTATGGGAAAGAGAATCGTGGGAGGACTCTTGACTAGGTGGACGGACGACCTTGTGAAGGTCGCTGGAAGTCGGTGGATGCGGTCAGCACGAGATCGTGCGTTGTGGAAATCTATGGGGGAGGCCTATGTTCAGCAGTGAATATCTGTGGCTGATAAATAGAGTATAAACCAATTATTATTTATGTACCAAACAAATTATGGCGCTCACAGTTTGTCAACGGATACATCAGTTTTCTAACACTAGTACCGAGAAGACCTGGCGAAGGAAACTCAGTGGGCTTGTCTTGGCACAAGGTTTGTTTCAAGTTTTCCTACTCTTGCGGCTTGGTGATCTGCCTCTTGCGTTCTTTTATTCGCCTCTTACGACACCCTCACGTTGGTACGAGTGGGTCGCAGTGTGTATTCTAAATCCGTCACCACATGGAAAGCGACTTTGACACGTAAGTGGTAATAATATCAAGAAAGTCACTTATTGTTTAAGCTAATTGGGCATACCTTATTGAACCGTAACCTTGATCCGATCAATACAATTAACAATACAAAAGATGTGAACACAGTTTTTATCGATTCTCAGAATATGGCTAATCGTCCGAGGATACTGTAGTTAGGGTTGCCAACTTTTTTTTTACAAGAAATAAAGTATTTTAGAAAGAAACAGTATGTTATTTATTTATATACATATTTTTAAAGCTCTCGCACAATTTACTAATATAATCTTTTTTAAAAACTTTATTTGCCTCACCACACTTATATCTGAAATTAAAATAAATGAGGAGCTGCTTTATTTCTACCCTCCCGCCACTTAGCATTCATTACTGAAAAAATGTGTGAGCGTCCAAGTATAATTTTGGTGCTGAAAACAGTATTTTGTATACTTTATTTTTGTTCGACAGTAAAAAGTATAATTTAGTGAAAAACAGTATAATACTGTTCAAAACAGTATAGTTGGCAACCCTAACTGTAGTGCACACTAGTTCTCTACTGCGACTTCCCTTGCAACTGCAACGTCGGCAGTTTAAGGTGGATGCTCCAGGGTAGCCCGCGAAATTCAAATTTTCTTACGTTTTTTGCAATTTGCAGGGCAGTGCTAGGTTGTATGGTGATGCACATTTGATTAGCGGCTGTAAGACGTATGTAGTTACAGAGTTATAATCATCAAACTCATCAACACAACCCTCCAAGCTCATAAAGGTGCAAGAATGACTTTGACGTTGAAAAAGTTTTTCTTGCACCTTTATGAGCTTGGAGGGTTGTATTGATGATTTTGATGATTATAATTCTATAACTACATACGTCTTACAGCCGCGAATAACATTTTAATCAACATACAACCTAGCACTGACCTGCAAATTGCAAAAAACGTAAGATAATTTGAATTTCGCGGGCTACCCTGGAGCAATCACCTTAAGAGTTCAGTCTACATGCGGTTCTTGGCTCGTGGTGTTTGTCGAGATTGTGTAATGTACTTTACTAGCTGCGCCCTGCGGTTTCACCCGCGTGGTGAGGGAAAATTGTGATGATGATGATAGAGTCCCTATTATATCTTTTCATCGGAGTTTTTTTTCACTTCTTGATTTTGGTCGTTATATTTAGTATAATTCACATTATATCTATATACACTCGAGAGCAATGAATCCGGGTCACTTAAAGAATCCTAAAAATCTCGGAAACTAAAAATGCTAGGTTAATGCAATAAACCGTATTTAATAGACAATGTAATACTCCTTAAATGAAGGTATTAAAACTTCTTAGTTATTGTAAAGTTATATCATAAAAAAATCTAACTTGAAAAAGGGCCACTTTCGAAGATGGAACTACGAAATTACAGCATTTGGTTTTGCTTTTGTTTGTAATCTGTCATTTATGTGGGTACATAAACCATGTTGATAGTGCTCTAATTCATTATTCAAGCTGAAATTATGTCGCTTACGCCTGAAGAATGCACCAGAATACTTACAATGCTGGAAACCGGCCGGAGTCAGCGCGATACAGCCAGGACTATCGGTGTGTCGCTGTTAACAGTACAAAGAGTTCTCCGACGTTACGAAGAAACTGGTTCTAACCTACGCAGACCAGGAACGGGCAGAACCAGGTGTACCACAGCACGAGAAGACCGATACTTGGTGAACACCATGCTCACAGGAACTGAACTCACAAATCAGTTTCGACGCCTCGGAGGAAGTAACCCAAGTGCATGGACAGTAAGACGTCGGCTTGCTGAATCTAACTTAAAACCCCTTAGACCTGCAAACGGCCCTAAACTGGAGCGTGGGCATCGTATTTCAAGACTAAGATATGCCCAGAGCCACGTAAATTGGAGTATTGAAGATTGGTCAAAAGTTATGTTCTCCGACGAATCAAAATTTATGCTCTACAAGCACGATGGAAGACACAGAGTGTATCGAAGACCAGGGGAAAGATTGAAGCAAGCATGCATCGAAGAAAAAGTAGCCTACGGTGGTGGGTCTGTACTTGTGTGGGCCGGAATTTCTTCTGAAAGTCGCACAGAGCTGGTGATCATAGAAAACGGATCTTTAACTAGCGTAAGATATGTGGAAGAAATCCTCAATGATCACGTTGGTCCATTTATGGCCAATTTAGGTGAGGATGCTATATTTATGCATGACAGTGCCCGACCTCATACAGGTAGGATTGTGAATGACTACCTTCAAGAGATGAACATTACTCGTATGGAGTGGCCAGCGCGCAGCCCGGATATCAACCCGATCGAGCATGCTTGGGACGAGCTAGGCAGATGCGTAAAACAACGAAACCCTCCCCCAATCACGCTTCGTGAGCTCAAAATTGCTCTCACAGAGGAATGGGAGAATATTCCCCAAAATCGTATAAGGAACTTGGTGTACAGCATGCCAAACCGCGTAAACGCAGTAATGGAAGCACGAGGAGGCAATACGAAGTATTAAAATTCAAGAAAATCGTAATAAAGTTCAAAAATTTCATGTTTCCTATTTTTGTTTTAAGGAGAGATCAGCAGTTTTTTCTTTAAGTAATTTTGTGTTAATAAAATGTATGGTGACTCATATTTTTTTTACTTTCATTTAAGGAGTATTACATTGTCTATTAAATACAATTTATTGCATTAACCTATCATTTTTAGTTTCCGAGATTTTTAACATTCTTTAAGTGACCCGGATTCATTGCTCTCGAGTGTAATTTATAGCCTACCTACGTGTTATTCTGATGTACAAGCTATAATTATTGTAATGTTTCATCAAAATCCATTCAGTGGATTTTGCGTGAATGATTAACAAACATACATTCTTACAAAGTTTGTCGTTTATAATATTACTAGATTTTACCCGGCTTCGCTCGCATTTAAGCCGTTAATATCTTTGATTTTTTTTTATAAATAGTATCCTGTGTGTGTACAAAGATTCATAATGATCGGTACAGTAGTCTTCGCATGAAAACGTAATAAACTTACATTAGTAAAAATAGTGTGAATATTTTATTGGTAGTAATAATTATTCAGTTGTCAAGATTGTAATGTATAATACTGCTATCGTGCTGTTCAAACTCAAATATATCAATTATTATAAAAAAAAAACATTAATCTTCAGCGATTCACAAAAATCACGCCGTACATCCGATGGATTTCATTGTAACTATAAAATCCAGCGCGCTCCAGAATTCCGCATAGTTAAACTGTGTTTACTTTACCGGGGGGATAGGGGAGTGGGGGGCAGGGCCGATCCCAATTTCGACTGCATGTACCTGTCGATTGAACTTTTTAATTGGTTCCATTCTACAAAACGGATTGGCCAGTCCTTTGGAAGAATTCTTCAACTCGTACAGAGGAATTGATTGGTGTTTTACTAGATTCGTTTTTGTGTCGATTTTGTTTTTATCGGATCGATTTCATATATACCTACGTATGTATGTGGTATGTAACTGACTAAAACATCGCATACTATTTTACTCCCCAGCCCATCAATGACCCACTACTGAGTCGGGCCTCCTCCTACTACATAGATGGTAATGGAATAAAAAACAACAGTTTTCTTCGCGAGTGTACATGCGCTAAAGTTCGCACAGCCTATGTTCAGACTCGCCAAGATACGCCGGCCGTACTATAACTTATTTTATTTTTATCTAGCTGTACCACGCACGTTGCTCTAACTAAAATAAATTTACTCTGCTCGTCTAGGATCGCTAAACGCAGACTCGAAAGAAACCCTTTACCAATCTGGGTCAGCGTGGCAAATAGGGTTAATTTCCCTTCGATAACCTGGAGAAGAACCAACTTAAGGTGGATGCTCTAGGGTGGCCCGCGAAATTCAAATTTTCTCACGATTTTGCAATTTGCAGGGCAGTGCTAGGTTGTATGATGATGAACATTTGATTCGCGGCTGTAAGACGTATGTAGTTACAGAGTTTTTCAATACAACCCTCCAAGCTCTTAAAGGTGCAAGAATGACTTTGAGCTTGAAAAAGTTTTTCTTGCACCTATATGGGCTTGGAGGGTTGTATTGATGATTTTGATGATTATAATTCTATAACTACATACGTCTTACAGCCGTGAATAACATTTTAATCAACATACAACCTAGCACTGCCCTGCAAATTGCAAAAAACGTAAGAAAATTTGAATTTGGCGGGCGATCCTGGAGCAATCACCTTAACAATGGGTCATTTATCTCCGTCAACCGTGCTGAGAGGGCTTTCGTCTTTAGAAACCGTTGGGGACATACCGGCTCAGGTTCACCCGGGCGGGCCCACGGGGAGAGGCAAGACGAAGAGCGGCACCCGGAGTCGTGGTGGGTTTTGGCTCTGGGGACTCCTCTGTCCTTAGAGTTGACTCGGGAGCCTTAACCAGCAACCAAGTGGGTCCGGCGCCAGACGGGGGCACGTGCTATGTCCCGCACGTGCCTCCAGAGCTCCCTATCAAAGCGTGGGGCCTGTTTGTCTAAGTGAAACCCGTGGCCCTGATAGAGGCGCAATTACTATCTTTCAATGCCCCGGAGCCCCACATATGCAGTTGGCGTGTGTTTTTTTAGTTAAATAAATAATAATTTAACCATGTGGATTTACAAACGTAAAAAAAAAGATAGGGTCATTTATGAGCTGGAATAAAGATGATGGTGTATAATTCGCTCATTACAATTATATCTTAAGCACGGTTAACTTCTGCTTTCTCCTTATATTTTACATGCGTAATCATTTGGCCGTTTCATGCATGACAGTTGCAAGCTGTGAACATATTTTTTTTATTATTGTATTGGTTACACGTAGCGACATCTGTCGTTTCACTTGTTAATATTGCAAACAGCTGTCAGTGCGTGCGTGTTGTTTTGTATAATATTGCCATAGATCGTTCATAGATGGCGTTGGCTGATATCAAAGCTATAAATATGATATTGTATCTAACCGATGCAGCGATGTTTGCACATGATTTATAAGAAATATAATAACTTATGGATTACGGTGACGGATTAAGAATACAGAGTGTTAACAACCCATTCCATCCCGAGGAGGTCGAAACAGACGACTATAGTGACAGAAAGACTCAGGCTAGACTCAGCAGTGTTGTTATGGGCTGCAATACTTATTGTTATTAATGATCTACTAGGCAACTAAGTATAGTTTAGTATAGGATATATCTTAGTATAGGATCAGAAAGGTGGTTTTGGAAGACTATTGGATGATGAAGTAGTGTTTTGTGTCTCTAAATATTTTAAACAATTAATGCTGGTTATTATGCGATTCAGGGAATAAGCGGCCCTAATTTTCTCACAGCCTAACTGTCACACAAATCAGCACAATATTATTCTACTACTACAACTCAGACCATAGTCAACCCACTATTGGGTCGGGCCTCAACCGGCTTCTCCAGGGCCGTGGGTTTCCCCAATGGAGTAACTTGCTCCGCGATTTGCTAGATCATCATCAGCCCATAAATGACCCACTACTGAGTCGGGCCTCCTACAAATTCATGAAGGGACATTAGCCTACTGTGCCACACTGGCAAGAAGGTTTGGCACAGGGTTTGTACCAAGCTTTCCTTCTCTTGCGGCTAGGTGAACTGCCTCTTGCGTTCTTTTAATCGCCTCTTACGACACCCATAGGATGATTTGGGTTGGTGACATTTGTATTTTAAATCCGTCACCACACGGAGTCTTGCACTTGCTAGATATTTCTACTGAAACGCGTTGTTAATTGGTAAATTAAGTAATTTCTCAGTTGTAATCGCTGGAGCATTCATGCGAGTCGATGGACCAAGGCGAACTGCACCCGGAATCAATGTTTTAGTTGTTCTGCAAGTGATAAGATGCGGCGACAAACGTGTATGAGGGTCTGGGGTAGCCAAATGGCTTAAGAGAGAGAGAGAGAGAGAGAGAGAGAGAGAGAGATAGATAGATATACTCTTTATTGCACACGTGAAAAAAGACAGAACACAAAAAAAAATACAAGTAAGGACGGAAGGTATGGAAAGTATGGACGTCATTGCAGGTCTTGTAAATACCATACATATGTTTAGAAGAAGGTACGATTGACATTGATCAATCCTGGGTTGCAGATTAGTCCCCTATAAATGTTATCGAAATCCGTTTAGTAGAGAAAACTTAAATAGGTGATAAAATTGGAAAAAAATGGTATTATTTCGTTACAAACGTATACTACGTACTACTAGTCAGCCCATAAATGACCCACTGCCGAGTCGGGCCTCCTCCAATTACGTGGAGGGTAACTACCCTGCTGTGCTACGCTAGCCAGACGGGTTGGCACAGGGTTTCGTAACAAGTTGTCATTCTCTTACGTTTAGGTTATCATTTCCTTTTATCCACTCTTACGACACCCTCAGGATGGAACGTGGTGGTGACACTATGTATTCCAAATCCGTCACCACACGGAAATGTATGTGTTGTACATTTTGTATTCAATCTACCAATGTAACCAACTTCTAAACTACTAAATACTACTGAATTGAATAAAGCCTTAAGTTTTTTTTAACGTCACTGTACTCCGTCGATTGGTACTGGCCGGAGTACATAGGACTCCGGGGCGCGGAGAAAAGGAAATTAGCACCCACACCTACCCACTAAAAGCAACGGCGCTTCTCGACTGTCTACTTCAGGGCCACGGGTAGGGCTCCGCAGTAGGGAACATGCTCCGTGACCTTGGGGCCTGGCCCGCAGGTTGGCAGCTCCATTGTCAGTGATGAATCATGCCCTACCCGTTTTTGGTGCGCTCATAGCTTGTACCAATCAACTTGGGCATCCATCACTAGTCTTCCGGTCTTCTACCGAATGTAGCCGGTGAATAAATTTTAATATCGTCTTTGAAGTGTTCGTCTCGCTTTACTAATTAGTTGTTCATTTGTCAGCCTTATGACCAAGAACTTGCCACAAGACAATACTGAATACGTCAATTAGAAACGTCACGTATTGACGAGTTTTTTGCGTTGTACAATAGATCGTGATCGTTGACTTTGCAACTGTTTTAAATTTGCCATCTCTTTAGTGGGCAGTGTTTACGAAATTTGTGAAATTATCTCTATAAATTACTAAAATTCACACACACAAACAAACACACACTAACAAACTTACCCGTGTGTGCACGGGCCAGAATTATACTTCCCCATTGCTCGCTGGGAAAAAACGCGTGTTGTAAAAGTCAACAAAACCCAGCACGCTTGGTGGTAGGATCGAATGGTCTGCCCGGCTAGCTACCACCCTCACTCACATCTAAGTGAACCAAGCAGTTTTACTGTTTCATCGTGTGTATGTGAGAGCCGGTGCCCGACATTTCCTTGAATTGCCTGCTCCATCTTAGACCTTGGCGTTGCTTTTCATCACGCAAGCCTAGCGTTAAAGGCATTTAAGTCGTTGATAAAAAAAACCCTCTCATGGATATATGTACTAACTATAAATGACCCACTGCTGTGGGTCATTTATAGTCATGAAAATGTTGACAGAGTAAAATAATAGTTCGTGAGACGCCGTTAAACATGGAAAGTGAGTGGAAGAAAGTTAATCACTACTCTAGAATCTGTGAGCTACTCAACTGATTATGCAGCTAAACATTAGTTACCGATGTTATTGTAAGTAAGATCGAAATAATTCACGGAGACACCCAGAAAAAGTATATCTGGTTTTCAAAAAAATATTGGACGATCCTATATTTCAGATTCCAGTCAAACCTGTAACCTTTATCCAAAGGCAGCACATCCAAACCCTAGATTAACCAAGCTACTATTCAATTAACTCAGTAAAGTGTGTGTGTATTATTTATTAGTTACTTGAATGTTTTTGATCCTAGGATTGCGTGATGGAAAGCAAACGCCAGGGTCTGGCATGGAGCGGGCAATTCAAGGGAATGCCCTGTCGGGCACCGGCCTTCACATACACACGACGAAACACAGTAAAACTGACCATTCGATCCTACCACCAAGCGTGCTGGGTTTTGTTGACACGCGTTTTTTTTCCCAGCGTGGTGGTGGGTCCAGTCCAGTGGTGGGGATATGTAATATTCTGCCCTGTGTGCCTTCTAGAACACACGGGAGAAACTCTAGAAATGTCAGAAAAGTATGGATTGACATGACTATCTCGAGCTAAACAAAACACGAGACTATTACATAAATTCTTGAGACATTCAGCCGTACGGATAAAAGTGAGTTATGTAGAAAAAATGTGTATTTGCTGAGCTCAACCTATAACAGAGAACAATTTTAGTTATTCATGGCTGTCTGTATCATCATTGCTCGTACTCCATACCTACAGCCCTTGTTATGAGTTAGGGATGCTACACATTTATTCGGACTGGATTTCAATTGCGTGTGGTGACGGTTAGAATACGTAGTGTCTCCATCCAATTTCATCTTGAGGGTGGTGTGAGAGCCGACAAAATGAAATGACAAGCCTGAAAACCTAGCCGCAAGAGAAGGAAAATTTCAAACTCAAACTCAAAATGAACTTTATTTACGTAGGTTTTATCACAAAACTCTTATATATCGTCATATTTACAGTTACCATTATCATCATCTTACGACCCCTGTCCCACGCTAGGTGGTAGTCTCCATACACACCTATCAGTCGTCATATCTACAGTCACACCTTTCATACACAATTCCTCATTCTTACAATCCATCCATCTCTCTTGATCTCCCACAACCCTTACGTCCATCCATGCTGAAACTACCACTGGTTCGGAATGCTGCTCTACAGAGAAGAGCCGGCAAGTAACTCTGTAGTTGCTTTTTTCAAATCAATGGGTTTGTTTACAAAAAGCACTAAACAGCATAGTGAGTGAGTGATTTGAAACGAAACCAAATGCCAAGCGGTCTGGCCAGCGTGGCACAGTAGGCTAATTACCCTCCATACAATGGGAGGAGACCCGGCTCATTGGTGGGTTATTTATAGTAGGATTTCAAGTTCACTAGCCACGATTTCATGTGGCTTGATCGTTGACGTAACATTCCCACTCGGGCCTACACCAATTAAAAGGCGTATAATGATTTAGTTTACACCTTGCCTGAAATAACAGAGTCGATGATAAACTTATATTATTGTTCCTTAAATCATTATCAAAATCAAAAACTCATTTAATCAAGTTGCCTCATTAGAGCTCTTTTGACAGGTCATCAAACAAAAAATAATAATTAAAATTTACCATTTAATATTAATTATTTACCATCGTGTGGGAGGCCTACCAGCACTGCGGTGGACCGACGACCTGGTTAAGATCGCCGGAAAGCAGTGGATGCGGGCGGCCCAGGACCGGCCTTTTTGGAAATCCTTGGGGGAGGCCTATGTCCAGCAGTGGACGTCTTTTGGCTGAAATGATGATGATGATGATGATTTACCATCTACCACCGGTTCGGAATGCACCTCTACAGAGAACAGCCGGCAAGAAACTCTGTAGTTGCTCTTTTTAGATCGCCATTTGGGTACAAGACTGGTTATAAGACAGATTTGTGAGAGCAAACTCGCGCAATAGTTCCAAAGGGCCAAACATCAGCCAGATCTAGTCGACAATAGTAACCTTGTAATGCCCAAGCCAACCCCCAGCAACGGCACCTGTTCACAAGCATGACGCATGCGGCAGCCATCGCCTTCCTCAACCACATTGCAGGGAAGAGAACGACCCGCCGCACGACGCCACCAGATTAGATCTGTCCATAAAAGACCCGCGGCTGAGTCGGGCCGTATCAGAATGTACGAGTAAATACTTGTGTACCATCCTTAAATAACTTTCTTTTCTCCCTTTTCTAACAGAATGATTTATTGTTTCAGATGCCAGCCATGTAGACTGAGCGGGCTCAAAACAGTGGAACGCTAAAAACTTTCGACAGAAAACAATTTTCGCATTCCCAATCTTAGCTTTGTGTAGTGACGTCAGTGTTTCGATGTTCGAAATTTAAAATGCGCGACGGTGATTGGTTTGGCCGACTAGTGCTATTGTGATTAGTGATGTGCTGTGTCGATAGTGCGTATCGATAGTCGTCAAAATGGCGACGATGGATCTTACCAACGAGGTTGTCCGGCTGCGGGCCGAGCTCGAGAAGGTGTCGACGGAGAGGGATATGCTTCTCTGCGAGGTGTCCAATTTGAGAAGAGAGTTAGAACTGAGCGAGTTGAAGAACTTGCAAGATGACAGGTGAGTTGCTAACGATAGAGTTCTTATGCTTCCAGTTGTAGAAAAGACTTTTTAATTAGTAGGTTTCCTTACAAACTATTCGAACTGTCGCTTGCGAAGCTACCGGATTAGAATGCTGCTCTTCAAAGAAGAGCCACGCAGAAACTGTAGTTGCTTAATTCAACTGGTGTATTTTATTTTCGAATAATGACAACATACAGACTTGAATCTCTTCTCAGTCATCTCATTATTTGACAATAATCCTCGTCGAGAAGACCTTCTTTTTTGTCATGTATTATTTCACAATACTAAGTCCACATAGCAATACAAAAAAAGATATCATTTGGTGACAATACGGAGCCAAAGCAAATTTTCAGCTCGCTATCGAAATGTCGATGTTGTCAGTTTTAGTAAACTTCTATAATGCCAGTTCGTGACGTATGACGATTTTGACACAAGCACTTGGCAAGATGGCCTCGTGATGGATGATCACGTCGATACAAAATAGATTTGGGCTTCTTTTTGGAAAACCATACCCCACATACGCAGAGCAAGCGCTCTGGCTTACACAAATACACTTGCCCGACCACGGAATCGCACGAGAGACCCGTGATCCTACGGTGCCACATTCAACCCCTAGACCAAGAAGGGAGTACGAAAAAGTACTGTACGAGTGTGTACTGTACGAGAGTAAGTGTAGTACGAGCTGTCGTAAGCTGGTATTTCCTCGTCCAAATAGTCTTCACAGGGCCGGATTTAGGGGTCCAGAGGCCTCGGGGCAACAAAGGAGTGGAGGCCCCCTTGCCCCTGATCCCTGATCAAGGGGTCATGTTACATTTCGAGGGGGGGGCGAGTGAGCGGATAAATAAGATTAATATAAACAAATAATCATGTATGTATAAAGTACTTTAGGCTGTAGGTAAAGGTAAAAGCGAAAAAAAAATATCAAAGGAAAAGATGTTTACTAGGTTTACTAGTTGAAATTTGAAAGATTTTTTTTTTCCGAAGTTTTTGTTGTGGAGGCCCCCTGCTTGTGGAGGCCCCGGGGCTTTCGCCCCGGTTGCCCCCCCTAAATCCGGCACTGAGTCTTCATCATCGTTATCATTATATCCATTACATAGTATAAAACAAAGTCGCTGTTGTCTGTCCGTCCCTATGTATGCTTAAATCTTTAAAACTATGCAACGGATTTTGAAGCGGTTTTAATAGATAGAGTGATTCCAGAGGAAGGTTTATGCATAATATCACTATCATCACTACATATTATAAAACAAAGTCGCTGTCGTCTGTCCGTCCCTATGTGTGCTTAAATCTTTAAAACTACGCAACGGATTTTGAAGCGGTTTTTTTTAATAGATAGAGTGATTCAAGAGGAAGGTTTATATGTATAATACATGCATAATTGCACCCGTGCGAAGCCGGGGCGGGTCGCTAGTTGTAGATAAAACATAAAATTTAAATTTAAAGAATATAAATTTAGATGTCCATCGTTGCACCCGCGCGAAGCTGGGGCGGGCCGCTAGTATCGTATAAAAATAAGAGAAAATTCTCTTTATTTCTATTCTAACACTTACTTAGGTGATCATATTTATACACCTACGTGAGTACAAGCCTTTTCTGGCTAAACAAAGCCCTTTCAAGAGCTCGACAGTTCGTGGGGACCTCTCCTGCTTCAGACTAGTATGGTACAAGTCATGACATAAAACGATTATTTTCTACAGACCTATTTCTCACATGGTCTACGTTGCTGGGAACTTTACCCAGTTTGAGCAAATATCTCTGGTTCACACAAAGACACTTGCCGGACCCTGGAATAGAAAGGTGGCAAAACCAGCTCTTTTTTTTTAAACTTAACCCCTGTAGTCTGTTGACCTGCGTCGTGGGGCCAGTCTACAAACATGAAACTCACGAACGCAATTGACACCCAGAGTCAGAGCAAGTGCCTCTGGTTTACACAAATACACTTGCCCGGCCCCGGAATTGAACCCGGGACCCCGTGATCCAACGGCGGCACATCCAACCCCTAGGCTAACGAGGCAGTCAAGTTGTTAGATCAACGATGCGTTATTTACTTATACAGGGATGATACCCTTTTTCTTTGACCCGGTGTAAAATCCCTGTCAGCCTGGGGATGGCCAACAGGGGGTGTGTGGGAGTCCCATCCGCCTCTGTGAACGTCCCCGGGGTGTACCGTCCCGCGCTTGTTACCCCGTGGGCCCTGACTGTATCTCCACGGAGAGATGATACCCCTACACTAGGTATAACCTGTATCTAGTACTAGTACTACTCAGCCCATAAATGACCCACTGCTGAGTCGGGCCCGACTGCCTCGTTGGTCTAGTGGTTAGATGTGCCGCCTTTGGATCAACGGGTCCCGGGTTCGATTCCGGGGTCGGGCAATTGTCTTTGTCTAAACCAGAGGCACTGGCTCGGAGACTGGGTGTCATTTCTATCTATAATATGTATGTATTTACAAAAAAAATATTATATAAGTAGTTTATCATCCATCTCGTTACCATAACACAAGCATTAAGTTGCTTAGCTTGGGACGAGATGGCGTTGTGTGAAATGTCCAAGGATATTTATTTATTTATTATTTAGATGGAGCGCAATTAGCCTACGGTGCCACGCTGACCTGACGGGTTGGCCCCCAGGGTCACGGAGCATGCTCCCGTAATGGGAGTGAATCCCGTGGCCCTGGTTTGGGCAGTCGAGGATCGCCGTCGGTTTTAGTGGGTAGGTCGGGGCGCAATTCACCATCTCTACGCGCCCCGGAGTCCCACATACCCCGGCCAGTTTTTTTTTTTTATGAAAGAGAGAGGCAAACGAGCAAGCGGGGCACCTGATGGTAAGTGATCACCGCCGCCTATGGACACCCACAACACCAGAGGGGTTGCAAGTGCGTTGCCGGCCTTTGGGAAAGGAATAGGCTCGTTTCTTGAAGGTTGCCATGTCGTACCGGTTCGGGAATACCTCCGCTGGTAATTGATTCCATACAGAGTTGTACATGTTCCCAACGGCAAAAAAAAAAAATTGTCTTGTATAAAAATTTGCCTTTGTTTTCGGCCTTGTCAATTCCTTTTGTCACCGCTTTCAACACCCTCGGGGTGGAATGCGGTGTTTTTTTTTTACCAGTTACTTGAATGCCTTTGACCCCAGGCATGCGTGATGGAAAGTATTGGAAAGCAACGCCAGGGTCTGTGATGGGGCAGGCAATTCAAGGAAATGCCCTGTCGGGCGCCGTCTCTCACATACACACGACGGAACATAGTAAAACTGCTGCCGGACTTAGATGTGAGGGTGGTCCAGTCCTAAAGTAGTAAGGTGGAAATCGCTATCTCCTATGAATAGCTCCGCAACCTTACGCGTGCCTATTACTCCCATTGTTCGCAGGAGGCTTCCGACGTCGGCAGGTCCTTGGTGCTCTTTCAAAAGACCCTTTCGCCCACCTCACAGACATACGTCACTGCATACGTGTCTTGTAGTTCACAAATTACGTCTCCATTTGATCTCCCACAACCCTTGACGACAACCGTAGGCTAACTTCGCTCCATGAATGGAGAGGGCACGAGTGATGGGTCGTTTATGTGCTGAAATGATAACTCTGCCTCATCTGACAGAATCATATACTTATACGACGTTATATCGACGACACGGTTGGCGCAGTGGTTGAGCGATCGACTGCTGCGCAGCATGTCGTGGGTTCGATCCCCGCATGGAAGAAATATTTGTACGACCTACAGGTATTTGTTCCGGGTCTGGGTGTTGTCTATCTATATTATGTATGTATTTACAAACCAAAAAAAATATATAAGTAGTTCATCATCCATCTCGTTACCATAACATAACACAAGCATTCAGTTGCTTAACTTGGGACGAGATGGCGTTGTGTGGAATGTCCAAGGATATTTATAAGCATAATCAAAAGTTCCACATTGTGATGGATTTAGAATACACCGTGTCACCACCCATTTTCGTCCAGAGGGTGTCGTAAGAATCGACAAAAGGAAATGACTAGGCCGAAAATCCAGCCAAGAGAATGAAATCTTGATACGGCCAGTGTAGCAGTAGGCTGATTACCCCCCATGTAACTGGAGGAGGCCCGACTCAGCAGTGGGTTATCTAAGGGCTGAGTAGTAGATACAGGTTATACCTAGTGTATGGGGTATGTAAATAACGCCTCGTTGGTCTAAAGGCTGCATTTCCTGATTGCAGATCACGGGTTCTCGGTTCGATTCCGGGGTCCGGCAAGTGTCTTTGTGTGCAGCACTCAGCAGTGGGTATATATTTATTTATTTATTACTTTTTAGTACAAAAAAAACACAAATCATAGTTATACATTAAAACAATTTTGTACATTTAGGCGACCTTATCGCTAATAAGCGATCTCTTCCAGTTAACCATGTGGCGTACGAAGCATCTACGATACTTGATCAAGTAGATTAGTAATAAACAACAAACATATAAAACTTCCCTACCACGCTGGGAAATAACGCGTGTTGTAAAAGTCAACAAAATCCAGCACGCTTGGTGGTAGGATCGAATGTTCCGCCCGGCTAGCTACCCTCACATCTAAGTGCTCATTCACGGTGACTCGCGGGCGCGGTGGCGGGCGCGGTCACGGAATATCAAACATATGGCATAATATCCAAGTGTTCACGTACGAAACGCACGCGTGGTTGAAGTAGCTGGCAAGCTAGCGACTGGCGCGCGCGTTGCGCTCGCGGCTATATCAAACGCGTGAGTTGTATGTGTATGTTCACGTCGAACTAGCGGCGAAGCGCGCGATTCATTCGCGACGTCAGGTAAGTTCAAAACAGTTTGAACTTGTCGCTAGAAACGATATCGCGCAAACGCCTGGCGGCCAATGTGAACACGAACTCGCTACGTCTACAGCGCCCGCACCCGCCGCCGCGCCCGCGCGTTCCTACGTGAACAAGCACTAAGGCCGCGCGACTGGCCGCGCGGCCTGGCCGCCTAAATGCGCGGGGGCCCTTAAAGGTTTTCAAATCCTAATGTTAATGTTCTAAATTCAAATTAAACTTTCATAAGTTTCGTATTTTGTATAACAACCATAAAAAGAGAAGTGTTTCGATTTTTCTGATGAGAAGTATATGTTTCAGTTATCAGCGCGCCTAATTGGTTTTGGTAAAGTAAGTTTAAATTTTCAAAGAATTGTTAATTTTGTTCATCATCATCAATTCAGCCCATCAATGGGACTACATTATCTGAACTTGCAACGAGCTACCGTTTCATTGTCCTATTCTCCAAGTTATTTGTTGGTCTAGTGGTTAGATGTGCCGCCTTTGGATCAACGGGTCCCGGGTTCGATTCCGGGGTCGGGCAAGTGTCTTTGTCTAAACCAGAGGCACTGGCTCGGAGTCTGGGTGTCGATTTCTATCTATAATATGTATGTAATTACAAAAAAAAAATGTATCTAAGTAGTTCATCATCCATCTCGTTACCATAACACAAGCATTAAGTTGCTTAGCTTGGGACGAGATGGCGTTGTGTGAAATGTCCAAGGATATTTATTTATTTATTATTTCTAGTGCGATTGTGTCGCTACAGTTTCACTTTCATACCGACAGCATAACTTATGCAAATCAATGACATTACACCTGCAGGCCTGTTATAAAGGTTTATTAGAAAGTGTTCCATTAGACAATACTAGATGGTGGTTCGCATACAACTAATACTACTCAGCCTATTAAACAACCACTGCTGAGTCGGGCCTCCTCCAATTACATGGAGGGCAATTAGGCTACTGTGCCACGCTGGCCAGACGGGTTGGCACAGCGTTTTGGTATCAAGTGTTTCTTCTCTTGCAGCTAAGGCATAAAAGTCTTGGAGTGGCGTCCACGTACGGGAAAGAGAAGCGTGGGAAGACCCCCGACTAGGTGGACGGACGACCTTGTGAAGGTCGCTGGGAATCGGCGGATGCGGTCTGCACGAGATCGTGCATTGTGGAAATCTATGGGGGAGGCCTATGTTCAGCAGTGGACTTCTGTGGCTGATAGATAGATAGAAGGTATCTGCCTCTTGCTTTCCTTTAGTCGCCTCTTACGACTCAGGATGGATTGCGATGATTCACCGCTCAAATCGACATATATCCAATACTAAACTTCGGTGATGGATTTAGAATATGTACTTAATTTCACCACCCCATTCCATACTGAGGGTGTCGGAAAAGGTGACTAAAGGAAATTACTTGGCCGGTAAAGGGCGAGAAGGAAAACTTGAAGCAAAACCATACGGCCAGCGTGGTACAGTAAGCTAATTTCCCGCCTTCTCCTTCTTCTTCACAGCCCATATTTGACCCACTGCTGGTTCGGGCCTCCTCCAACTACAAGGAGGGTCTACTGTGCCTCGCTGGCCAGATGGGTAATTATACGCCTCAATTTACGGGCTCAGAAGAAGACTCTTATAATAGAACTAGCGACCCGCCCCGGCTTCGCACGGGTGCAATTATGCATGAATCATACCTAAAATCCTTCCTCGTGAATCACTCTATCTATTAAAAAAACCGCTTCAAAATCCGGTGCGTAGTTTTAAATATATATGCATACATAGGGACGGACAGACGATATCGACTTTGTTTTATACTATGTAGTGATGAAAAGAATATGTTCCCCATTCTGAAATCGAATTCTGCGCTTCGTATCTAAGTCACCACTACGCCAACGAAGAATAATGGGTGCAATATTTAAAACTGATGAGATTTTCAGCAACATTACCAACGTTTGTTGTCCTCCTGGTGACGGATTTAGAATACACAGTGTCACCAACCCATACCATCCTGAGGGTGTCGTACTCGTAAGAGGCGACTAAGTGAACGCAAGAGGCAAATCACCAAGCCGCAAGAGAAGGAAAGCTTCACACAAACCCTGTGCCAACCCGTCTTGCCAGCATGGCACAGTTGTACTCAGTACTAGGTAATTCATGGGCTGAAACGACGACCAATCGCTTCCTTCCTTGACACAAAAAAAAATAGATTTAAAATAAACTTGATTAATCACCGCCCTCAAAATGAAACATCCGTTCTTGCTATGTTTACTTATAAATAGACAAAACATAACAAGTTCGGGTGGTGTCGCTTTTAGAATATAATGTCACCAAGCTATTACGTTCTGCGGGTGCTGAAAAGTAAAAAGAGTGACCGACCAACCAGTTGTAGAAGTTGTTAAACTCTGAGCCAAATTGTGTTACTAGTTAAGGATGATAGTCGCGGGTTCGATCACCGCACGGAAGAAATATTTGTACGACCTACAAGTATTTGTTTCGGGTCTGGGTGTTTTCTATCTATAATATGAATGTATTTACAACAAAAAAAAAAAAAGTAGTTTATCATCCATCTCGTTACCATAACACAAGCATTAAGTTGCTTAGCTTGGGACGAGATGGCGTTGTGTGAAATGTCCAATTATTTATTATTATTATTTTCAGTGGAACAAAAACAGAATATAATTTCGGATGTATAGGGTTTATGTAACACCCTGTATAGTGGCTACTACTACTCAGCCACTGTTGAGCCGGGCCTCTTCCAGTTACCTGGCGGGTAATGAGCCCGTTGTGCCAGACGAATTGGCACAGGTTTCATGTCAAGTTTTCCTTGTCTTGCGTTTAGGTTGTCGACCTTGTCAGTCCATTTGCCAGCTCTTACGACACCCTCAGGGTGGAATTGGGTGGGTGAAATTTAAATCGGAACCCGAAAAAAGTATATAAATAAATAAATATAATCAAAAACAGTTCTCCATAACAATGGCATATGTTTGTTAGAAGGACCGTCAGGTATGATCCCAATCGCCGTTAGCCAAAAACATTCCCGGGAGTCCCTTTGGCCTCAAACAATGCGAAGTGAGCCGAACGCCCACGCAATCTAAACACGTGGCGGCTAAAATGGCGCTTTTGGTACCGACAGGTTAAATGCGTGTTCATTTTAATGGTTACTCCGTTTTAAGCAACGTTGTTTGGTAATAGGTTAGTGTGTTGAAGGATTTAGAATAATGTAATGTTACCACCCCATTCCATACGGAGGGTGTCGTAAGTGTCGACTAAAGGAAACCACATGGCAGAAAACCTAGCCGCAAGAGAAGGAAAACTTGAAATAAAACCCTCTGCCAAGCGTCTGCTCAGCGTGGCACAGTTGGCTAATTTCCCTCCATGAATTGGTAGGGGGCCTGTCTTTATGGGGGGTTATTTAAGGGCTGAAATTATTAAAATGAACTTCAATGTTACTAATAAACCGTTATTTACATACATACATATAATCACGCCTCTTTCCCGTAGGGGTAGGCAGAGACCACTTCTTTCCACTTGCTACGATCCATACATACTTGTTTCGCTTCGTCCACTTTCATTATTCCCTTCATACATGCTCTTCGGTTTAGGGTACTCTTGACCTGGCCTTTTTTCAAGACGTCCCTGATTTGGTCTTGAAACGTCCGCCTAGGTCTTCCCCTTCCAACACTTTCATTCACACTCGCCTTATACACTTTTTTCGTCAATCGTTCTTCATTCATTATTTCAAACCGTTATTTCGTCTATCAATAATGTATTTGAGCAAGGGTTGTGCGAAACAAATGAGATGGATGGATTGCATTATTCAGGAAATGTGTATGAAAGGTGTCAATGTAGAGATTAACCTAGCGTGGGACAAGGAAAAGATGATAATGGTGATTTTCAATATGGCGATTGATAAAAGAATTTTGCGATAAAACCTACGTGAGTAAAGTTCATTTTGAGTTGGAGCATCTATGAACATGAACGCTGCCGTTGCGTAATAGTTCATGTTTGAAGACATAGTGGGCGAATTCTCAATGCCTGTCCAAATATTGTAAGTTGTTGGATCCGTGCGTTGGCAGCTTTTGTTTATGATTTGACTGGCCTTTTGTACGCCTGCGGGTCGGACCCGGTTCATTTCTGGGTCGTTATCAATGTTTGGGTCAGTATATTAATATGATCCTCAGCTTCTCCCAATTTCCTTGGCGTTGAGTGGCCACAAGGTATATTGACACTGCATACCTTTACGGCGGGGGCAGTTTACAAACATGAAATTCACGAACACAAATGACACCCAGACTTAGAGCAAGTGCCTCTCGCGTACAATGCTCTCGCTTACAATGTTTCAAATGCCTTCAAAGTTTGATGAGTTTGGGCCAACTTAGCTTACTTTGAGCTAACCAATAGATTTTGATTAGATATTTTCCTCCTATATGCTCGATTCACGCTTCAACGGCTCAATCGGCAAAAAGATAGGCTCCGTAACGAGACTATCCGACAGAGAACCAAAGTCACCGACATAGCTCAGAGAATTAGCAGACTGAAGTGGCAGTGGGCTGGTCATATCTGTAAAAGAACCGACAACCGCTGGGGTAGACGAGTTCTTGAGTGGAGACCGCGAATCGGCAAGCGTAGTGTGGGACGGCCCTCTGCTAGATGGAGCGACGATCTGCGAAAGGTTGCGGGCAGCAGCTGGATGCGTCAAGCTGAAGACAGGGCGCTATGGCGCTCTTTAGGGGAGGCCTATGTCCATTAGTGGACTAATGTGGGCTGATGATGATGACGCTTCAACGGGACGAACATTATTGGTATACATTTTGTATGAAGTGATTCATGATTGAACGTGTCTCGGCAGTGCCCCGTTGTAGCGTGAATCGGGCTTTAGTCGGCTCCTCCGACACCCGTAGGATGGAATGCGGTAGTGACGACTAGTCAGCCCATAAATTAGTCACTGACCAGACGGGTTGGTACAGCGTTTCATATCAAGATTTCCTTCTTTTGCGGTAAATTGTTCGGCCTTGTCATTACCTATTGTCGACTCCTACGACACCCTCAGGATAGAATGGGGTGGTGACACTATGTATTCTAAATCCGTCACCACACTATATTATAAAATAAATATCCTATAATAAATATCCTTGGACATTTCACACAACGCCATCTCGTCCCACTTAATGCTAAGCAACTTAATGCTTGTGTTATGGTAACGAGATGGATGATAAACTACTTATATACTTTTTTTTTTGTATATAATACATACATATTATAGATAGAAAACACCCAGACCCGGAACAAATACTTGTAGGTCGTACCAATATTTCTTCCGCGCGGGAATCGAACCCGCGACATGCTGCGCAACAGTCGATCGCTCAACCACTGCGCCAACCGTGTCATAATATTACACTCGTGCGAAATTAAGACGGGCTGACAGTCAATCTATCCCTAGTCTGGCAATAGTCTGATTAATTCCATTGCTTACTGAACCGATCTCTCGTTGTCCTACTTGGCATGTCAATACACTTCGCTGACTCGCTTTTGTCCTAGTTTATTGATATTGGTAGAGTTATGATAGTATGATAGTACATAATATGGTGCTAGCGTTATGTTGGAAAGGAATCATATTTCTGTCATATACTAGCTGACAACATGACTGTTGGAGACCGGCAACCATTTTGGTTTGTTTTATACTTTTTTTCGAGTAATACATAGTCTTACCACTCCATTCCATCCTGATGAAAGAAAGAAAGAAGAAAGAAAATTCATTTATTGACACTAAAATAAAATTAAGCGTCGTAAGTGGTGTCGTAAGACATAAGGAAATGACAAGGCTGACACACTATTTTAAATCAGTGACCGCACCTTATTCGCCTATTGCCAAGTTCATTGGGTTCACCAGCCCCAACCGATTTGACTAACTATAATATTTTATCCGTTTGGTGAGGGTTTTAGAGTACATAGTGTCACCACCCCAAGAGCCGACCAAAGGTGACGATGACCTAGCCACAAGAGAAGGAAAACTCGATACGGTGCCCTTTTTGTGATGTCGGAGATCCTCATGGATACTCGGCCGTTGGGGACTGGCCAGGGTATGTCGGACTCCGTGGCGCGTGGAGATGGTGAATTGCGCCCCGACCTACCCACTAAAACAGACGGCGATCCTCGACTGCCCAAACCAGGGTCAAGGGATTCACTCCCAATGACTCTGGGGGCCTTGACCCGCCTCTTATAAAGCTAGTGGAGCCCCATGCTCCGAGGCGACCACTCCGATTATAAGGGGGGGGCTGTATTGCCCTCCCCCATTCAGGTACTTTCCAAAGCACCCGTGCCCGGATAAAACCTGCGTCAGCTGGAAGGACAGTGCACCGTGTCTCCTCTCCAGCCATTCGTCCAATACGGGACGAATGGCTTGACTTGAATGGCCGCCTGGCGTGCCCTCGATACGGAGCACTATTTCTTTTTTTTTTGTGGAGGAAACCTTTTATAGGTCCCCAGCCGAGGGACGGGGCTGGGGTATGTGGGAATCCCGACCGCGACAAGATGGTGAATTGCAGTCGGTGTACCCACTAAAACCTAACCACTGCTTATCCAGACTCTAGCCAAATCATCTGCGGGAAAGCTTCTATTCTTCTCACTAGATGATGGCTGGGCGAAGGGAGGTCAGAACTCGACCCTCGGTTCTTTGGCTGTGTGTGGCGCTATATGAGAAAGGTGCCACTCACTCTCGGAGGTCTGTCCTGTGCCAACCCGTCTATTCAGCGTGGCACGTGGACTACGACGCCCTCAGGATGGCATGGTCTGGTGACACTATGTATTCTTAATCCGTCGCCACCGTATCTATAAAACAATAATATCAACACGGTAGACCAATTCTGTCATCGCTGATAAGGACTGCCAATTCATTTGTTATCTCACCAGCTGTGTACATACGCCCACCGTATGACGTGTGATCCACCCACAATTAATTGATTTCACACGTGAAATTCGCCTCGAATTCACGTTTCCAGTGAATTTATTCCACCAGACTAAAGACTGGTGCAGTCTTCTTCATATCGGTGGTAAATTGATGAGTGATTTGACACACCGCGTGTCAATGTTATTTGGTTGAAGGCAGGTGTATTTGTGTGTGTGATAATGACTTTGCGTATGATAAAGAAGTTCAGTGGTTCCCCTTACGTCTGCCCGATTGTGGACTGTGGCTGCAGTTATAAGAGGTAAGGGGTTTACGGTAAATAGATTCAGATGCTATGAAATATCATCATCATCATTTCAGCCAAAAGACGTCCACTGCTGGACATAGGCCTCCCCAAAGATTTCCACAAAGGCCGGTCCTAGGCCGCCCGTATCCATCGTTTTCCGGTGACCTTAATCAGGTCATTGGTCCACCGTGTGGGAGGCCTACCAGCACTGCGCTTTCCGGAACGCGGTCGCCATTCCAGGACTTTTCTGCTCCATTCCAGGACTTTTCTGCTCCATCCCAGGACTTTTCTGCTCCATTCCAGGACTTTTCTGCCGATGAAATATACCGGGTGTAAAAACGATGCCACTGCACGGTAAATCTGTATCGGGGTAAGCGGGGGCTGTTTACAAACATGTAATTCACGAACACAAATGACAACCAGAATCGAAGAATGTGAGCTCTGGTTTACACAAAGACACTTGCCCGACCCCGGGATCGAGCCGGACACGTGATTCAACGGCGGCACATCCAACCCCTGGATAAACAAGGAGTCAATTTACGTCAAATTAGTGTCACCACACCCTTCAATCCTGAGGGTGTCGAAGGAGCCTGCAATGGGATATACCAAGGCTGATAACCCAGCTGCAAGAGAAGGAAAACTTGACACCAACCCAGACGGGTTGGTGTCAGTTTTCCTTCTCTTGCGTCGTTCTCCAGCGTGGCACTGTAGACTAATTACTCTCCATGTACTGAGATGAGGCCCGACTTAGCAGTAGGTCATTTATGGGCTGAGCCTTGACAAGGAATCTTCTAGAAATTCTAGATGTATCCACTTGATAGACAGGAACAACAAAGTAGCTCTGAATCTTGTATTTGAGTCCACACGTAACCCGGTGGCCAAAATTCAGACCACATTAAGTTGTGTACTGTTGTTGGCACGTCCACGAGAGCAATATCTTATGTAAGCTCAGATTGAAACCTGTGTTGAGGTCAATTCTCGCACGCTCGATAAAATTTGGAAGTAAAATTTGGATGCGTCGTCTGTGCTGACCGTGCGAAATTTGTTTGTCTGCAACATATTGTGCAATGGACTTGGTATCAGCCTATAATGATCCTGTATACAGTCAATCCACGTTTGTAATCATCATCACGAATTCAACTGATCAATGACTCACTGAAATAGGCCCCCTTTGAAACCTAGCACAATGTACCTTACATACCAGATGGATTGGTATAGATGTTTTACATAAATGAGTGATTACAACGACCATAACAAAGAAATAACAAAATGAAAGAGAAAAATGACAACATCAAACTATCTTAGCTTTACTTCTTACTTCTCAGCCAATAAATGACCCACCGCTGAATCTGGCCTCCTCCAACTACATCTTAGCTGTAATTATGAATAATTTGTTCCAACTACTCTTATTTAACAATTAATTTTTCCCTTCACAATCTTCGAAACAATCTATGTTTGGGCCACATATGCTAGAAATTGTTGCATTATTTTTATTATTGGATATAACCCAAGAATCTTTTTTTTCTTCTTATATATAAATATGATGGTATGTCCTTTATAGAATCCTAAACTATGCATTTGATCATGTGAGGATATTTAGCAGTGTTGTGCCCACGAAGACCTATGAACAAAAAAAATTGGTTATTTGTGTAACGTCTTTCCTTTATATTTATTTTTATTAGTGGCGTAGCAACACGCACACGGGTACAGTTAGTTATGAAATATAATAAGACACGTTATATTAACATTCATACAGTTATTCTTTAGGTCGCGTCTAATGTTATATAATAGTACTAAAGTCGAGTGTTCTAGAATACACACCCTCACAGGAAACCTGCAGTGACGTAACTGGATCAGTAACTCACAGTACTGTTACGAGACTTGTCAATCAGGCTTCACTTTCGTCTCAACCACCATGTTCTACTTATTGGATTTTACTATATGCGGAGTTTTTTGCTTTTCTTATTCGATGTATTCTAATGTGATGTACTTTTAGAACATTTGCTCCGCTCAAGCTATCAGATAACTTGCACGGTGTAGACCCCGGCTTTCCGTGGTGTGAATTATCCAAAATATGATCATGAGTATAAAGTAAGTATGAAAAAATAAAATACTTCTTATCATCATTATCACAATTTTCTATCACCACGCAGTTGCACCTAGGGTCGCAGCTAGTTTTCTATACGTAGTAGCGGCTGGAAAATAAAGTTATATTTTGACTATTTGTTGTGCACACAGAGGATAGACTGCGTTAATTTTAATTTATTTCCAAATTTTCTGGAATATTTTCATAAATTTTCCAAATTATGTCTCAGCCCTATTATACGGTTGTAATAATTATTATCACAATATTATTATTATCAAAGACAGGGCGCTATGGCGCTCTTTAGGGGAGGCTTATGTCCAGCAGTGGACTAATGTGGGCTGATGATGATGATGAATAATTATTATACACTTTAACCTTAAAACAGAACAAAGAGTACGTCTTTCAGGACAATATAAATAGATCTCAATCTATGATATCGTGAAGTTGACTGTTTGCGACATGGCAGGGTGAGGATGGCTAGTGCTATACGTATAGTTTAGCACTAGGTATCCCCACTTGTGGACTGCATTTCCACTAAACATCATGTGGAATGCAGTCATCCGCATGCCTGCTTTTACATAAAACAAAAAACGTACATAAAACATAACATAAAACAAAAAGTAGCAGATAAAGTCGCCGGTGGAAGCAATTCCCTGCTGCTCCCACCGGCCGAGGAAGCGTGAAGGTGATGACGTTGTACTGTTTATTGTTAAGTCTCCTAAATCCCAAGATATTATACAGTGCTTCTTCCTCATTTTATGGAAGACAATTAGCCTCCTACCTCGCTGGCACAGAGTATCATATCAAGTTCTTACGACACTTTTAGGAAAGGATAGCTTAAGGTGAATGTTCCAGGGTAGCCCGCGAAATTCAAATTTTCTTACGTTTTTTGCAATTTGCAGGTCAGTGCTAGGTTGTATGTTGATTAAAATGTTATTCGCGGCTGTAAGACGTATGTAGTTATAGAATTATAATCATCAAAATCATCAATACAACCCTCCAAGCTCATAAAGGTGCAAGAAAAACTTTTTCAAGCTCAAAGTCATTCTTGGACCTTTATGAGCTTGGAGGGTTGTATTGATGAGTTTGATGATTATAACTCTGTAACTACATACGTCTTACAGCCTCGAATCAAATGTTCATCATCATACAACCTAGCACTGCCCTGCAAATTGCAAAAAAACGTAAGAAAATTTGAATTTCGCGGGCTACCCTGAAACATTCACCTTAATGGCACTTTTGTGTTCTAACTACATATTGTTGTATTTCTTTCAAATACACAATAATACCAAGGACGGCGTTTGACGTAAACGATGACTCACAAGACTAATGTAGACTGCATGACATAAAATACAACAAAGATAAGATTTTGCTGATTATTCTAATCTTCAAATCAACCGTGTGACTTTTAAAGTTAATGCGGAGCACTTGTCAGATCACCGAGTTTAGATCACGACGATGATTGTTGCGATTTAAAGTAATTTGATATGTTGGCAGTCAGCATTCAAAACAATATTAATTAGCACACGTGTATTTCCCAATGGCGGAAGGATTTCTCGTTCACAAATCATCATTTCAGCCGAAAGACGTCCACTGCTGAACATAGGCCTCCCCCAAGGATTTTCACAAAGGCCGGTCCTGGGCCGCCCACATCCATCGTTTTTCGGCAACCTTAACCAGGTCATCGGCCCACCTTGTGGGAGGCCTACCAGCACTGCGGTTTCCGGAAAGAACTTGTGTATGTGGATGCGCCAATTATTTATTTAATTATTTACACATTTATATTCATTCACCCAATACACTAACACATTCGCACATCCACTCAACACAAATATCATACAGAACCACACACACTACAACTCTCACCCTTGACCGCTAGCACCCAACGGTCGTGAGATGTCGGCCTTTGTCTCGGCTGCGATCGGCCGGTTACTAAGCGTACGCGCCGGCCGCGCTACCCGCCAGCCAGTCGTATTTTGCTACCGCTGTCGACGCCCGTCCGCTGTATTGATAACTCCGCTAATTTGTACCCACGACCAACGCTTGCTTTTCTATAACGGACTTTGTGATTGCTTGTGATTCGGACCCTATTTGTTTTGGTGCTTTACTGACGACCCGGCTTGCCTACTGGACACTGAGATTGTGAAACAATAAACTGTAAGTTGCACAACTTGTTTTATTCAACCAACCACTCTGCAACTAAATTGGTGACCCCGACGTGATCTGAACACGAAACACCAGTTCATACAAAATGCCGTTGGAGAAGATGACCGGCACGACGTCATCCGACGAAAATCAGTTGCCCAGCATTAACCGAGTAGGGATCCGTCTACCTATATTTTGGCCGCAAAACCCAGACATTTGGTTCGCGCAGGTAGAAGCGCAGTTTAGCATTGCGGGAATTTCCAGCGACCAAACGAAATTCAATTATATAATTTCGCATCTGGAACCGCAGTACATCACCGTAGTGAAGGAACTTCTTTTGTTACCACCTAACACCCCGAACAAGTACGAGCGTGTTAAAGAAGAGCTCATAAAGCGCTTGTCGGTATCTAAGGAAAACCGGGTGAAGCAACTGTTGCAACATGAGGAGCTTGGTGACAGAAAACCCTCCCAGTTCCTCCGCCACCTGCAGGATCTCGCTGGAGCAGACATACCTGACGATCTCCTACAGACGATCTGGTGCAGCCGATTGCCGTTCCACATTGCGTCGTTGATAGCGTCACAGGACACTCTGCCATTACAAAAACTAGCCGACCTAGCGGACAGAGTGCACGACATGACTCCTGCCAGCAACTTGCACGTCGCTGAAGCCACAGCCAGTACCAGCAAACCAGTGGCCACCACCAGCAATGCCAACCCTGCGTTAAAGGCCACCATACTCTGTATGTCCCAGCAAATTATGGAGCTCAGCAGACAGGTGGCAGCCCTCTCCACCAGAGTGGACAGCAGATCGCGACCTCGCAACAGGAGCAATCGAAGATCAGCTTCCCGATCTCGGCACCGGTCGCCATCCAGCTACCGCAATAACCCTACGTGCTGGTATCATATGAGGTTTGGTTCCAGTGCCCGAAGCTGCATCAAGCCCTGTAACTTCTCGTCGGGAAACGCCACAGGCGATCGCTAATGGCGACCGACGATTGCCTGACGTCCAGCGGCCGCCTCTTCGTCACTGACCAGAAGTCCAAGGTCCAATTCCTTGTCGACACTGGTAGTGACCTCTGCGTCTTCCCCCGATCAGCACTTCGTGAACGGCGTGAGAAGACAAATTACGAGTTGTGTGCAGCTAATGGCTCAACTATAAATACCTACGGCTACGTGGAGCTGAACCTAGACTTCAATCTTCGAAGGGACTTTAGGTGGAAATTCGTCGTAGCTGACGTAACTAAAGCCATTATAGGCGTTGACTTCTTAAGCTTTTATAGTATTATAGTAGATTGTAGGAATCAACGCCTAATAGATAATCTAACATCGCTCACAACCGTCGCTAGCCTAGCTCAATCTAAAGATTTATTTTCTGTTAAGGTTACGACTGGCGACACGAGGTATCACCGCATCCTGGACAAATATCCCGACATCACACGACCACCGGGTATACGACGCACCATCAAACACGGTACGGTACACTACATTCGTACACACCCTGGCCCACCCATTTCATGTTCTCCCCGCCGGTTAGCACCGGACAAACTCAAGATCGCCAAGAAAGAGTTCGACATCATGCTGCAGAGCGGAACTGCACGTCCATCAGAGAGCCCTTGGGCATCTCCTCTGCACCTAGCAGCTAAAAAGGACAATTCTTGGCGACCTTGTGGCGATTACCGCCTGTTGAACGCGCGAACCGTGCCTGACAAATACCCCATCAGGCACATACACGACTTTGCGCATAACATCGCCGGATGTAGGGTGTTCTCCACCATAGATTTGGTCAAGGCCTACCATCAAATACCGGTTTCCCAGGAGGACATCCAGAAGACCGCCATCACCACTCCATTCGGCCTCTTCGAGTTCCCATTCATGACCTTTGGTTTACGAAATGCAGGCCAAACTTTCCAAAGGTTCGTGGATGAAATGACTCGGGGCCTGGAGTTCTGCTTCTGTTACCTGGATGACTTCCTGGTCTTCTCCCGGGATGAAGAGGAGCACGAGGCACACCTCCACCAGCTTTTTGACAGGATGAAAGAGTATGGTATCCTAATCAACACCTCCAAGTGTACTTTCGGTGCATCAGAGGTTGAGTTCCTGGGATACCATATCTCGGCCGAGGGAACTAAGCCAATGGCCTCCAAAGTCCAGGCCATAAAAGACTTTCCCCCACCAAAAACCGTCAAAGAGTTGAGGAGATTTTTGGGCATGCTCAACTTTTATCGGAGATTCCTCCCACAAGCGGCCCAAACTCAGGCATCCCTTAACGCGCTCTTGACAGGTTCTCCCAAGGCCTCACACCCCATCCAGCTGGTTGGTGAGTCCCTTCTTGCTTTCGAAGCGAGCAAACGAAGCCTTTGCGAGGCCACAATGCTCGCCCACCCGGACTGCAACGCCAAACTTGGCCTGGTCACGGACGCTTCAGACGTAGCCATGGGGGCAGTCCTGCAACAGTTCATTGACGGCAACTGGGAACCCCTCGCATTCTTCTCCCGAAAGCTGAGTCCCGCGCAACAAAAATATTCCCCGTATGACCGCGAATTACTCGCGATCTACGAGGGAATAAAACATTTTCGGCACATGTTGGAAGCGCGGCACTTCACTATCTATACTGACCACAAACCGCTGGTGTTCGCATTCAGCGAACGAAAACGCGAATGCTCACCACGTCAGTATAGACAGCTCGACTACATCTCGCAGTTCACGACAGACATCCAGCACATCTCCGGCCACGACAACGTCGTGGCCGACACTCTGTCGCGCGTGGAAGAACTGCAGATGTCAGTCGACCCCGAAGTGCTCGCCCAAGCCCAAGATGCCGATGCCGAGCTGCGCCAACTGTTGGAGGGCTCAACAAGCCTTCGGTTGGAGAAGAGGAAATCCGACGGGAGTCGTATAGCTCTGTACTGTGACGTCAGTACAACGACTCCCAGGCCTTATGTCCCCAAGCCGTTACGCATGCAGGTCTTTCAAAGCCTGCACACGCTGAGCCACCCTGGCGCGAACACTTCTGCCAAGCTTGTGGCCCAGCGTTACGTCTGGCCGAACATCCGCACAGACTGCAGAAACTGGGCACGGTCGTGCCTATCTTGTCAACGAGCGAAGGTAACTCGGCACGTTTCGGCGCCCTTAGGCACCTTCGAGATACCTCGCGCTCGTTTCCAAACCATTCACGTGGACATAATTGGACCACTGCCTACGTCAAACGGGTTCAGGTACTGCTTGACGGCCATTGACCGCTTTACACGGTGGCCGGAAGTAGTACCGATGACCGACATTACGGCGGAAACAGTGGCCCAAGCACTCCTGTCCGGGTGGATCTCGAGATTCGGCTGCCCCACTGACATTGTCACCGATCGTGGCAGGCAGTTCGAATCTCACCTGTTTCGGCGCCTATCCCAACTGGTAGGATTCAGGCACCGAACCACCACAGCCTACCACCCAGCCTGTAACGGCATGGTGGAAAGGTTCCACCGGCAACTCAAAGCCGCCATAATGTGCCACGCTGACAGCACATGGACTGAATCACTGCCACTCGTCCTGCTTGGCATAAGAAGTGCGGTGAAAGAAGACCTGCAGGCCTGTCCCGCCGAACTGGTCTATGGCGAGCCGTTGAGACTTCCAGGCGAATTTTTCGAGCACACGGCAGACATTTCTGCGGATGTTACCAACCTGGTAACCCGCTTACGCGCATTCGCCGGAAGTCTCCAACCCGCTCCCGCGTCTTGCCATGGACCAACAAAGACTTTCGTGCACAGGGACTTAAACACCACCAGCCACGTATTCCTTCGAGAAGACGCGCTGAGAGGTGCCCTCAGTCCTCCTTACAAAGGCCCATACCAAGTCATTGAGAGGGGTCATAAAACATTTAAACTGTTGATCAAGGACAAAAAGGTCACGGTTTCAATCGACCGTCTGAAGCCTGCCTACACCTTGGCCAACAGGGTAAACATCCCCGTTGACCCCTCACCCGCCCCTGAGAAACAACCACCTGCGAAGCCGGCGCCAATGACTACTCGTTCTGGCAGACGAGTACATTTCACAGATTTTTATCGCCCGTAGTAACGGTCTCCGGGGGGAGTCATGTGGATGCGCCAATTATTTATTTAATTATTTACACATTTATATTCATTCACCCAATACACTAACACATTCGCACATCCACTCAACACAAATATCATACAGAACCACACACACTACAACTCTCACCCTTGACCGCTAGCACCCAACGGTCGTGAGATGTCGGCCTTTGTCTCGGCTGCGATCGGCCGGTTACTAAGCGTACGCGCCGGCCGCGCTACCCGCCAGCCAGTCGTATTTTGCTACCGCTGTCGACGCCCGTCCGCTGTATTGATAACTCCGCTAATTTGTACCCACGACCAACGCTTGCTTTTCTATAACGGACTTTGTGATTGCTTGTGATTCGGACCCTATTTGTTTTGGTGCTTTACTGACGACCCGGCTTGCCTACTGGACACTGAGATTGTGAAACAATAAACTGTAAGTTGCACAACTTGTTTTATTCAACCAACCACTCTGCAACTAAATGTATATTTCGTTTGCGTGATTCAGGCTTCATGTCTATTTCTTGGGAGTGCAGTACAGTCACAGACAACCTAGTTAAAGTCAACGAAACCCTATGGATGCGTGCTTGCAACCGCACGCCGAATGAAGTCTGCTGCATTTGGCTGGGAATTTGATGATGATACATTCTAACTTCTTCTCATTTGCGGATGGTATTCATTCTCACTTTGTGTTCTGCGAGACGTGACTAAAATTCCTTAGATTCCTAGGCAGAGCAGAGAGCCTCCACAGTGCGTCGCCATCGCATTCTGTCTCGGGCTGCGAGCTGTTACTCGGACTATGATAGTCCAATAGTCTTCACTTTACATACCATTTTCCGAGTGGTTACGGATTTAGAATACACAGTGTCACTAGTCATAGTGCCCTATTCCATTGTAAGGGTTTCGTAAGGGTAACACAAGGAAATGACAAGGCCGAAAACCTAGCCACAAGAGAAGGAAATCTTGAAACGAAACCCTGAGCCAATCCATCTGGCCTGCTTGGCACAGTAGGCTCCAGGTCAGGCAGTGGGTTATATGGAAGGAGTAATAGAAGTCAGTGTGGGGCAAAAATTAATCGTGAAAACAACTAATAACAACATTGCCAGATTTAGTCGCAACTAACATCTTAAATATTAATTGTAATTGCCAGAAAACACAATTAACAATTAATTAGTTAGTTTTACAAGCACAATTAATTAATTGTTAATTGTTTGGTGCACATTTACAATTACAGTTAACAATTAATAAATATGTCGGTGACTGAACAACATAATGCTTAGATCCAATGAATCTTATACCATAAACATACATAAAACATATATAATTTATATATCTTTGAGGCTTTATATTCCTCAACGGTATATACAGCCTGAAATTAAGTCAGTACAGTACTTAAATGTGTAGTACAGGTACCTAACTACACATTTTATATAAATAAAGGGGGATTAATAGGAATTATTTTTAGGTACACCCTTTCGCAACGCGCGTTAAGGAACTTCATTCTAATAATTATATACTTTATATAATAATTAAATGTAATTGCAACAACAAGCAATTAAACAATTAAGTTAATTGTAAATAACAATTAAAACTTTAATTGCAATAAATTTTATTGTAAACCACAATTAATAGATTTAATTGCAATTGATTTTAATTGCATCTCACAGTTATAAATAAATGAATTAATTTAATTGCAATTAATTTAGTTGGAATAATTTTTTTCGTGCGAATCCATACCAATGTTTTGCCGTGTATAGCATCGATCTGAATTCAAATTATTGTGAAGCCAGTGAATACAGTCTGGTTAATACCACTTTCATTAGCTGCTAAAGAGCAGAGCTCGCTTTGCTCTGTGAGCTGTGGGAACTACAAAGGGTAATTAGCTTATCCTGTCGCATTTACATTATAATAGCACTACAATTTCTATCAAAGTTAATTTCTATTTAAACAATGTTTATAGTTTACTAGCTGACCCCGCAAATATTGTTCTGCCATATTAATATCTCTATCTATACTAATATATAAAGCTGCAGAGTTTGTTTGTTTGTTTGTTTGAACGCGCTAATCTCAGGAACTACTGGTCCGATTTCAAAAATTCTTTCAGTGTTAGATAGTCCATTTATCGAGGAAGGTTATAGGCTATATTTTATTTTCAAAAGAATTAGGGATCCGTATGAAAATTGCGATTTTGTAACCCAAGGTGTAAAATCGAAAACCTATTTATGCGTGCGCTGCAAAAACGATTGACAATAGAACAAAATGAAGTACTACGAGTTTGTAGGTCTTATTAAAATCTACAAAAAAGCGAGAGCACATATCTAACAATCATAGTTTAGTCACAATAACCACTTTTATATTCATAAAAAAAATGCATAGAGATAAGCACGGGTTCGAAGTGTTAAAATGTAGGGTTCTATGTATTTTTGTATGCTGCATCATAAAAAAATAAAACCAAGATATTGGGGATGGACCACCCTTAAAATTTAGTGGGATGGAAAATTGATGTTGTTAGATTCGCAGACCTAACCGATATGCACACAAAATTTCACGAAAATCGGTCGAGCCATTTTGGAGGAGGTTAATTAAAAACACAGTGACACGATAATTTTATTTGAAGGAAAAAAGACATAAAATTCAGCAGTAATAATATTATTTTGACTCATAAATATCTTTTCCAAATGCATCACTATTTTCGCGCGATTCTTGTGAAATATTTAATGCTTAATACAGTGCACTGAATAACAGACTGGCAGTCACGAAAAACCCATCAGTTAGTCAGCGCTGTGTTCTCGAATTCCGTTTGCTATCTCCACGTCGTTTTCATCTTTTAACGCGCAATAGACGTTATGCAATGAGATTTGTTTTGATTATATTTAACCCGGTTTTTCTAGAAAATATATTTCTTTTTCTTCTTTTGAACAATACGAAACCCCTGCTTTATGTATAACATGTATCACGGTCAGTTTACAAACATGTAATTCGCGAACACAAATGATACCCAGACTCGGAGCAAGTGCCTCTGGTTTTCACAAAGACACTTCCGGAATCAAACCGGAGACCATGCCAAAGGTGGCACATCAAACCCACCAACAACGCAGATTTCCTTTCGACGCAAAGTTCGTGCACAGTGCTAGAGCCAAATGCGTGTAGCGTACCTCCCAATCTGATACTATAGTATTGGTACTGCTCAGCCGATAGATGAGGCACTGGCTGGTCTCACCTCCTCCAGTTACAATTATCCTACTGTACCACGCTGACCAGTCGGGTTGTCAGATGGTTTTGTATCAAGTTTTCCTTCTCTTGAGGCTAGGTTATCGGCCTTGACATTATTGGTAGGTAGATAGGACAGGATTGGTAGGATCAACAAAATTATGTCCTTATGTCCACGTTCATATTGAAACTGCCACCGCTTCGGAATGCTGCTCTACAGAGAAGAGTGCCTTGATAATATAGATAAGTAGCTGAGTCGCGCGATGTTAACCGCGTTTATTGACGTACCGCGGTACGTCCATAACCGCGACTGTACGATCCTAGTCTAAAAAAAGTTGCCTCAGTTACTCCTGATATCGTCAGCTACCTATCAGTGAAAGTCCCGTCAGAATCGGTCCAGCCGTTCCGGAGCCGGAATTCAGCCGGAACAAACGACAGACAAAAATTAAAAAAAAGTAATTTTGGTATATGTACTGTGTATACATACTTACGCATTTAGTAAAAAGTGGTTATTTTATTATTACAAACGGACACACCAATTTTATTTATTTGTACCTATAGATAAGGCATGGTTCACATTATTACTGTAGCCAAAGAAAGTCGGATACTGATCATAGGTCTCTCGCGAGCATTTAAATAAATACCAATTGCGTCTGTAGCTCATTTATATTAAATTTTGGATATTTGAAAATTGATTCGGGATTAAATTATAATTTGGGCTGAAGCTTAAGGAATTATAACCCGTGTTGAAAGTTAACAGCTAATCAAAATTTACTTTCAACCGTTCATATTTTATTTACTCGATAATTCCAAACCTCGGTTTAATGTAGACTTATTAAAAAGTTAGATAACGACGGTTTACAAATTTGACATGTTCTGTATGTCCGATACTGCATAACACGGTCCTCCGTAACTAAAGGATTATAAATAGATAAATAACTACTACTGTGGAACGAAGTACTAAACTTGTAGGGTTAATAACGATGGCTAGTTGGTTAGTTTAATAAACTTTTGTAATTTTATATAGGTATCAACTACTACTACTATTGAGCTCTTAAATTACCCACTGCTGATTTGGGCCTCTTCCCTTTATTTAGCGTACTGTATCACGCTGGCCAGACCGATTGGCACAGTGTTTCCTAACAAGATTTCCTTCTCTTGTGGCTAGGATATCGGCCTTGTTATTTCCTTTTACCGGCTCTTACGACACCCTCAGAATGGAATGGGGAGGTGACATTAAGTATTGTAAATCCGTCACCACACGGACAATGCTATGTATAGTGCAGTTAAATGTCATATAATTTGTAGAACATTCCTAATGATTGTCTGTAATTTTACTCTAGCACTCTACAAATAAGAAGTAGAGCAATATATGAAATTATAAATGTATAATAGAGCTATTACGTAGCATGAGGTAAAAATGACTGATTTTGGTGATATAAACAACACGGCATCGCAGCAGTTTTACCTATGTTTAACTATGTTCTTTTAAGTCAATGATAGTAGCTGGATTTATTTTTCATCAAGATATATTGTCTAAGCCCTTTAGGTTTTCCTACATATACATAAAATTGTAATTTGTTTTACATAACCGTCACGTGGTTTCAAATTTGAAATCGATCCAAGTACTTACTATGTATATTGAAATTTCTATCGAAAACATTAGTTTTTTTTTAATGAAGCGAATCAAATTATCGTGCAGTAATACTATCTCACCGCATTCAAAGGGAACCAGATGATTTACAAGTACATCTGAAATGATTTTTTTAATACAGTTGCTCAAAGAGTGGCATATTGCAGGGACGTATAGCGTTCGGGAAGTGCGCTATAACACACGCGTGCTTTTTTTACCATTCCCGCACTATTGCGTTCTCTTTCCTAACTGTCAAAATAATGTCTAATAAAAGGAAAAACCAACCATGAAGTTTTTACTAAAAAAAATCATAGAAGTTTTTATGATTCATGCACATACGTATATTTCTCAAAAGAAACTACGTACTAATTTGATTCAATATCAGATTTAATTATTTGATTGAATGAGTTTCATTTCATCTGACTGCCTCGTTGGTCTAGTGGTTAGATGTGCCGCCTTTGGATCAACGGGTCCCGGGTTCGATTCCGGGGTCGGGCAAGTGTCTTTGTGTAAACCAGAGGCACTGGCTCGGAGTCTGGGTGTCATTTCTATCTATAATATGTATGTATTTACAAAAAAAAAAAAATGTATATAAGTACCTAGTTTATCATCCATCTCGTTACCATAACACAAGCATTAAGTTGCTTAGCTTGGGACGAGATGGCGTTGTGTGAAATGTCCAAGGATATTTATTTATTTATTTATTATATTATTTATCTCATTAAATTTCATTTCATATCAATAAAAAAATTCTACTGAAGACTTGGCTGTATGGGCATTATTCCTTTTGCCTACCAGAATGGGTGAAGAAAAAAAAATCTCTGCTTATATTCTACGGTCGGCGCCATTTTTCAGAAATGATTAGTTAGTTGAGTTTATTGTGTTTTTATTATTTTATTAAATTGCTTCATTTTTTCGCAACTGTATTAAAAATAGTCGTTCAGTACACGTGCGGAACCGTCATTGCAACTTGTTCCGTCTGTCAACCCTCGCCTTCGGCTGCGCCTCGGCTCGGGTAGACATTTGTCGGAACTCTTTGCAATGACAGCCTTTCCGCACTTGTAATGAAATATACTATTTGCCTCAATATGTATTGTTCGTTTACTACTACTGCTCAGCCCATAAATGGCCCACTGCTAAGTCGGGCCTCCTCCCGTCACATGAGGGGGTCTTTTTTATAACTTTTCTTTCTTTTACGACTAGGTTTTCGGCAGTGCAATTCGGCACTCTGTGGTGGTGACACTATGTGTTCTACATCCGTCACCACACGGCCGGTTCGTTTACAGGTTCCTAGTTCGATTATAAAGCCCAGCTTGAGTGTCTGTGAAAGTTGTCAGCAAATATTTTTAGCTTTTACAAAGCTGTTTTCTGTATTTATTATCATGGATGGGTTAGTAGGTTACTAACCGCTCCCAACAGAACGCTCAATTATGTAAGTGAGTCGTGAAAATTGTGTAACTGGGTTTGGGCAAGAGGGAGTTACGGCTAATGGTTTTTGCTAATGCCTTTGACCCTAGGCTCGCATGATGGAAAGCAACGCCAGGGTCTAAGATGGAGCAAGCAATTCAAGGAAGTGCCCTGTCAGGCACCGGCTCACACACACAGTAAAACTGCTTGGCGCCGGACTTATATGTGAGTGTCGTAGCTAGCCGGGCGGACCATTAGATCATACCACCAAGCGTTCTGGGTTTTGTTGACTATTCTACCCCGTCCCCATACGGGGTAGAATTTAAACTTCCCGACTATTTAAGGCCTGACTAACAAGTAAAAATCGTAAAAAATTGATTGTAAAAATTTGATTGTAAACCTTGGCTGGCATGGCATATGGTTTAATTTCGAGAATACATATTAAACCATTTCTATAGACTCTTTTTTAAGCGGAGACTTCTAAAATATATTGAAGGACTTCTGAAATATTTAATATTCAGTTCGATATGGTCTGATCATATCAAGGATGTTCTAAATCCGCCACCATGCAGAAAATGGTAACACCATGTAGAAACTCGTGAACAGCTCTTTGAGCCGTAACGTTATGTTTGCGGAATGCAAGTGGAACGCGACTTGGGCTTCAAAGGGGCATGAATAGTCTTGAGATATGAAGCATTACTACGAGTATTATTTTCATGTATAATTTTTCAATAACAAATACCGTGACACGAGAATGTTATATATTAGAATATACTACAGATATTAGGTACTAGCTTTTGCGCGCGGCTTCGCCCGCGTGGGCTTTGAACCCGTGCATATTTTTTATGAACATAAAATCGGTTATTGTGACTAAACTATGATAGTTAGATATGTGCTCTCGAGAACTTCTCTGTAGATCTTTATAAGACCTACAAACCCGTAGTACATCATTTTGTTCTATTGTCAATAGTTTTTGCAGCGCACGCATAAATAGGTTTTCGATTTTACACCTTGGTTTACAAAATCGCAATTTTCATACGGATCCCTAATTCTTTTGAAAATAAAATATAGCCTATAACCTTCCTCGATAAATGGACTATCAAACACAGAAAGATTTTTTGAAATCGGACCAGTAGTTCCTGAGATTAGCGCGTTCAAACAAACAAACAAACAAACAAACAAACACACAAACAAACAAACTCTGCAGCTTTATATATTAGTATAGATTAGTGTCGAATCTCGTCAGCTTGGTAATCTCTACTTTTCATTTATTTTAGAGTTCTTTACAATGCAGCGATTGCTTGAGCTTAAGGCATTTATAACAGAACCATGAACATAATTGCCTCGTTGGTCTAGTGGTTAGATGTGCCGCCTTTGGATCAACGGGTCCCGGGTTTGATTCCGGGGTCAGGCGAGTGTCTTTGTCTAAACCAGAGGCACTGGCTCGGAGTCTGGGTGTCCTTTCTATCTATAATATGTATGTATTTACAAAAAAAAATGTATATAAGTAGTTTATCATCCATCTCTTTACCATAACACAAGCATTAAGTTGCTTAGCTTGGGACGAGATGGCGTTGTGTGAAATGTCCAAGGATATTTATTTATTTATTATTATTATTTATTATAATATGTTCGGATGTTATAATATGATGATCGTCCACCCCACATTTAGCTGTCGCAGACATTATTTTACCTAAACATCAGTTGTATTTCGCAGCATCCAGTCATGCAATTATTATAATCATCTCAAGAGGCAAGGTTATTTGCGAACTGGGAAGGAGATAGCTATAAACCACAGCTGAAAGGCCTTGGAGATATTTTCAATCCCTTATTTGCAAAGCTATCTTTCTTCCTGGAGGCATGTGCGTCGATCGCTTGGAAAATACGAGAACGTTAATGAGAGAAATAACGAACGGATAGCGAGTCCTGACAATGAGCAATTAGTGTAAGCTAATAACTCCGTCTTCCCACTAACAAGTAAGGCAACGGTAAAAGTTAAGTCGACTAAATAGAATAGAGAAACATTGTCTGACCTATATTGAAATGGCCCTCAGGATAGAATAGACAGGTGGCCTCGATTTTTATTTGTACGCCTGCACTAAGGTGTAACCTTGGACAACGGACACCTAGACCCAGAGAATGTATCTTCGCTTTATACCAAGACACTATTTTCGGGGAAACCTGCCAGTGTTGAAAATGATGAAGATACCGATGAATGCCACATGGCCAGACCCACAAACAAAAGCTTGACTACAATACTCGTAAGTAGGTAACTACGATATCTAATAGATAAGTAGTACAGAATTAAAAAGCAGTCGAGCGAGCAAATATTGTACTGAACCAACGGTGTTGTCGGCGCCTACTTAACGCGTGTCTCTAAGCGTGACCAGTCGGGTTTCTTCGATAGAGGACCACAAATAGTATTTTCGCATCACATTATCTAGTAAATAAACAAGTGCCGATGCATTGTAATCGATGGCGCGGACGGTTAAAAAGACTAGCTTCTAATCATGAAAAGCCAGCAAAGGTAGTTATAGGAAAATAAGAACTAGGTTTAAATATGCTACTTACCTCCCAGTAGCATATTGTTGTGAGAGCATTAGGTATACACAAACAGAGATGTCTTCATACTCATCATGATCCAATTCAGCCAAAAGAAGTCGAGTCAAAAGGATTCCGGTGACATAAATTGGGTTGTCTGCCAACCGTGTAGTAAGTCTACCAGCTTCGCGCTTTCCGGTACACGTCTTATGAAGACTTTTTTTTGCTCAATTTGTGGTCAGTCTTGCTAGTTATATGCCTACTGTATGTGCTATGTGCCCTGCTCTTTCGCATTCGTAACCATAATTAAATGTTTTGTTAGGGCAATAATAATCCACAAGCATCTGATTAAATTAGTTACTTGAGCCCTATGCATTGCATTGCAGGATCAAGATGGTGCAATTATTGTTTTATCTTTATCTTCAGTTCTGTACTTATTAAACATCTGTCCATAGTCCAGTTATACTAGTTCTAAGAGCGAGGCGCAGCAACGAAATGCACCCCACTTGTTTCAATAAACAGGTGCGCCAGTCCGATTCGCACGAGGTATGGTAGAAGCCTTAGCAGAAAAGGTCGTGCTGTTAATAAATATAGTCAAAGGGACTGTATTAACTATGCAGATATCCCAAAACATAGTTGTAAGACCAACTGAATTTGTAAAACTAGCCAGCAGGTATCCCATCAAATTGGTTAGTGTCAACATATAGGCTGAAACAAGAAAAGTAAAAGGGATGCTTAGGGTTCATACGAGAAGTAATATGTAATCAAAATAATGGTGTGAACCAATCTATAGTCCGCATGAAAAAGCAAAATATTTTCTTTCTAGTCTTTCTGTAAAGACTGCAATGTATGGTTTATGGTCTGGATTAATTTACTTAGGAAATCAATCTTTCGCATCCCTAGCAAAACACGTCATGGAAAGGCGGTGAGTGGGTCGACCGCAGACTGGTGCGCCGGCGCCGACCGACGACATCGTAATTCATAATACTACTACAGTAAATATATCAGTAATGGATTTATTGGCCTCCATTATCTCAAGGAGAGGTTATAATAGGATCTTGGATGCAGTTATTTATGTTTTTGTTTGTTTACTAGTTTATTTTATCTTCACTGCTTTTGAAAGATGAAAATACCTTGCTCAGCTCCTCCTTCTCCTCCAAAACTATTAATTAAACACTAATTGGTTTTTTTTATTTGTTGTGTAAGGTTCGATTAAAAAAGACTATATCTACCAAACTAGAATAATTCAGCCTAATCGTCCTACTTCTGGCGTCTCCTCCAACTTGATTAGAAGAAATTAACCTATTTCTGCAATACGGCGTACTGTAAAGTTTTGTCTGCCTTCTCTTGCAAATTTTTATTTTTCTCCTTTAGCTTTGATGCCTTCGTGTTCGTTTGGCTTGGTGATACCGTTTATTCTGAACGCATCAGCACCATTTGTTTAATATTCTTGACAAAAAACTAATCATTCATTTACGGTATGACCAATTAAATATATCTTAGAATGCCATTAAAAACCTATAGCCGACTATAGTATTCGGTCAACACCGAGCGCAGGACCGGTTCGAAACGACCTTGCGCCCGCGCACGTTCACTTGCCGATCTACAGATTGAGGCTTCGTAACATTTGTTTTATTGGTCACTTAGAATGTGGTGAACGGTCTGTTTTCTGTCACAAGCTTTTGACGACCATGGGTTGGTATCTTCAATTCCTCGAAACTAAAGCTAAGTAATATCTTGCAAATCTAATTCTAATTATTTATTCATAGCTTTTTAAACTATAAACAAGATTCACTTGATTTTAATGAGTACATTTTCATTATGCAAATTCGAAATAACAACACATTTATTACACAATTTATTTCCTAAACTGTCTTTGCGTAGGAATAATCTTAAAATTATGAAAGTGGGTAAAATCTTCAAGAAGCTACTTCTAAACATTAAGAGTTTCCTCTTGACCATCGTGTGCTAAAGACATTTGGTAAATAGTTTTATTAATAGTGCTTCAAATTGTGAGGCGCTCTTGACTAGGAATTGTTCTAACGCTACAGAACAGACACTTCAGAAATCGTCGTCATTAAAGTATCATCACGCACATTGTTATCAAAATGCCATTGACCTTCGAGAACAAATAAATCACCTTCGTAATCCATTGTATTCTAGCCACAGCTGGTTCAGGCTGTTTGAACAATATGACGCGCTCACATCCGATGTTAATAACATGTGGTCTGAGTACTTAGTTTTAAGGCTTCACAGATTAATGCATAAACAGGAAGGGCAGATGGTAGACGGCATAAACGACATAAAGAGCAAAATATTGGACACCCAATGTTCAACACTTGATTACCTGTCAGACTCTGCTTTTCCCCTATCAATATGTCCGTGTTTACAGTCCATTGAGCGAAGAAACTGACCGTCTTAGAAAGCACTTCTCAGCAATTTAAGCTAACAGCGCTTTAGGAAAGGGCGGTAAAAAATGTATGCGCTGGAGTTCCGCTTCTTGTACAGCGATGCGAAGCTGATTGCGCATGCGCTACGCCAGTCGCTCTCGGCCTGTTGCGGAGGCCGCACGCGTGTATTTCGTAGAAACTCGCGAATCCATCAGACCATAGACACTGCGGCCCATTTACGTCACTAATCAATGTGTTAAAGTGTCCACAGTGCAAAAACAAATATTTTGTGATCAAACACTTGGGACTTACCAAGGTTAGAAGTGTTGTGGTGTTTCAAAAACTTGAAGATCGCAAGTGTATTTTTCTGCCATCGTCACGCGCTTGACTTTTTTTTATTTCGTATTTGCGGTAATTAATCTCGATTGACGTAAGGGCAATCTCATTATTACCATCCTCAGCCATAATGAAGCCATTGTTACTAGTTCTAACCTTTATGCTACTTGAATATTCCTTAACAGTTCTGAATATTGAGTCACTCACCTGAACATGTTCAGATACATATAGGAAGTTGTCTCTCAAGTCTAAATTACCTTGAGATCCGGTATTATATAAAATCAAATAGTTGAAAGTGAAACGTTCTGTATAAATCTGAATATTGATCATTACCAGAAGTTGACGGTCCAAGCACACGAAGACACATTTGAAATTTAATTGACCGTGATGAATGTTGCAAATTATGGTAATGATATAGACATTATGGGTATACGCACTTGAGTATGTAATGAGTGAAGTTTCTCTTAACTAGAAGACGATAGTAATTTTGCAAAGGTAAAAGTAATATTTTTGTCAAAGATCGCGCGTCACAAGTTTATGCAGTCGTGGCAATAAAATAAAATGCATGACAATCAATATAATAGTATCAACTATAGACCTTTTTCTATTGGTTCTTTCAACTTGTGATCCATAATATTATTGAAAACATTGTGTCGTTCCACTTTCTTATAAGTCAAGTTAAAACTCAAGTCTGTCACATTTTATCAAAGAAATTGGACAAGCATTTTGTAAATTATATAAATATTTACTGGATTATCATGATATCAACTTCCTTGCCGCTAATATAAATTAATATTATCTTTGAACACATGTGCTTGCTTAAGCATTAAGATTGCTGAAATGCAGAATTCTAAGAAGCTTCTCTTTTAACAAAATTAGAAAGAAATGTAATCCAAATACTTTAGTTAATTTGCAAAATTACAGAATAGTTAGCGTGAGTCTAAAAGGAATCTTTAATGTCTTTACCAAACAGATTGTACGAGAATTGTTTGTGTAGATGATCTTTGATCTTGTTGGAACCTTGCAAAGTTTGACGTTGTTTGGCATAACTTAAAGTTTTTCTAAACATTGCAGTCAGTGCAGCAGGTTAACATTGCAGTCTTGTTTCATTGAAGGATGCAAATTGTCCTTATGTAAAAATGTGAATATCTATAAAAATAATTCGGGCCGACAAGTGCAGGGACGGAAATTAGCCTACTGTGCCACTTGTTCCTTACTTAAGTCACCTCTAACGACACCCACAGGTGGGTTTGGGTTGTTGGCATTGTGTATTCTAAATCCGTCACCAACACGGACAATGCCTTGGCTTAAACCCCTGTTGCAAAAGTTTGTACAGATTTCCTCAAGGCTCCGTAATAACAAAAAAAGTTTCCTTAATGCTAGCAGTGGTACGACCTTTACAAGCTTATCTAAATTAGGAAATTCCTGAATAGTGTAGGTTCCCCCATAAGCATTCATATAAAACAAGACAGAAGACTTATTTTGCCATCCAATATGATGCCATAAAACCTCCTCCATTATTATTATGTCACTGTAATTTCCCATGTTTATTGTGATTTCTCCAAACCTGCTAGACAAAAATAACATTTTAGAATTCTTTTAATGTCATCGAGCCTTTTTAATATCATTTTGTTTCCATTTATAAAGTACTTCACGATCACAAAGATTATAACTTCCGCCTAAATTGGAGTTACTTTAGTTTCCTTTTCGAGAATAATCAGTTTATCTGTCATCAAGTTTGGGTGGAAGGATAAAAAACGAAGTTGCGACGGAAACTGAGTTTTTGTTAATTTGTTTGTACCTAGCCAGTTTTTTTTTAATAATACAGCATCGTCTCGCTTCGTGGGATCTGTTTTAACTGGTGGATGCTCTTTGATAATATCACTGTTTGTTGCCATGATGGACCCGATTGTGTTCTTGTCACATCGTTTCATTGTTAATATGCTTTTGTGTAACTGATCATCAGACTCTTTAACAAACCTGCTAATTCTAATTAGCATGTAGCATGTATATGTATTTACTGTAAGTTGGTTCAAGCTTCAAACGACTAGCAATCTCGACTTTGGATTCGCCCATTAATTATCATTTTAATGGCCAGCAGAAAACCGCGTTACACGGGTGCTTCGTACCCTTTGATAGCGAAACGGTAAATGTAAATTATATTGTGGTGGTACTTTTGACTCTTTATAATTACAGTTGTTTTTGATTAATCTTCTTGAATTTTATCAATGGCAAAGTTGTCCTGTATATTTTATGTTTCATTTGGCTATAGGACTGTTGTACTTTTTTAACCGAATATAGTTTAACCGATTCAAGTTATAGCTTTGACTATAATTTGAATTGCAGGGTCAGTTTACAAACATGAAGTTCACGAACACAAATACACCCAAAGCAAAGGACTCTGGTTTACACAAAGACACTTGCCCGACCCGGAATCGAACCGAGTACCCGTGATCCAACGGCGGCATATCCGGCCTTTGAACAGCAATATTAAAAGTTTCTACAAAAATAAAAAATCACACGACCTATTTCTATATAAATAAACCTCACCAACCTAGAATTGTCGAAGAGTGGCCTCTTATTAATATCCACAAACGCGTCACAAATTACGTAAGATAAGCACATAAAACTCACTGGAGCTTGAGATGTTGTCAACCATGCTAGATATACAAGATGCTGCGGGATTTAATAGAAATAGAACTAAGAGCTGCTAATTATGGTCCTTTGTTCAAGAGGATAATGCTTATATTGTTACTCCAAACGTTATTGCTAGAAGAGAGAACCATCTTCAAAATGATGTGAATATTTCACCTGCGAGTTGTGTAGCTCCGAACAAACATAATAAATTTAGTTTTGGACTACTTAGGCAACGCTCTAAACTAGTGGATAAAGAGTGTATAGAATTTGCCACTATCATTAGATAGAAAGCACAAATAATTAGCACTAATTCATCCTATTACCTATTATGATCAACTTCATTGCCTAAAATTGTAAAAAGGTTTGTGTTATTATGCAAAATCTAGTACATTTTTGGACATAGTTTCCTACTCGTATAACCCAGGATAATATAAAGGGAATATTACCAACTGTATTAAATAGAACAGGGTCCAAAAATTAATTATTATTTTGGAAATCTTCATGGATACCATCGCTAAACGCCACTTGGGCTATGTGGGACTGTGAAGGGGTCCAACTGCTATTGAAGTGCCCATCCGAGCGAGCCAAGTTCTTCATGACGGAAACGTGTAGTATAGGTCTCGAACTGACACTATAGTATTAGTAGGCTACCAAACGCTCGTGCCCAGGCGCACGGCTCAGTTGTAGCCAAGTTGTCTGTAAATTTACAATTTCGGCAAAGCCCAGATTTGTTACTATACGATATCTTTTAGGAAATTCGCTTTTAAGTTTGCATTCCGGCCCTTTTCCCTATTGTTCTCTTCAATTGCTGCTTTAAGGAGCAATCATAATTCGTCTTGCCCGCTTCAGACACTACTATCGAGATGACATTCTGCGTTATCTCAAAGAAAGTGCCTTCTGTTAATTAAGAGTCGTGAGGGGAGCATTTTTCCTTAATTCCCTTTCACAGAAATTCATATTTCATTAAAAAGTTCTGCTTATGACGTCATAGCAATTAAAATGGATTTTCGTGAAACATTACCCACCAACGCCCGTCTGCTCTTAATACCATCATCATATTGGCCAATGAAATTTACTACTAGCCTTCTCCAAAGATCATTAGAGTGACCGGTATTGTATGTTACGTTCTTACCGATCACGCATTATTTATTTGCATTGAAATCATCTGACCATCTTCCAGCGTCAATTGTTTAATCAAATTAAAAACGATTCAGTTGCTAAGGGTAGTTGTTCCATTTACCACGGGCTCAAGAACAAAATCAGTCGGAAGTTTCGGAGGACTATAAATATAAAGCATTTGTGACTAATCCGCTCAGATGCACTGTTGTCCCATTTTTCTTTTTATTTTTATTATTCTCTGTTGACCAATTTTATTAATGTTTCATGGGATTCTCCAGAACATCGTTGCTAACCAAAGCGAGTGCTACGTGACTGCTGTTCTGGGACTGAAATACTATCGTCTCAGGTGATTATGTCCCAATTTATGGATGCGGATACACCATTTTGGTGGCTTTGATTGAATGGAAATGCTTTTAGTATAGGGAACGAGATGTTGAGATAGCTACGTATATGATTTATGTTTTTTCTCTTTCTTCGTTGAGGTAGAAAACCAAATTATTCACGTCTGGGTGGTACAGTATTCTTAGACAGGACGTCTAGGTATGCTATGGTATATGGGATTTTAATTCGGTCTGGGACACCTTATAATTGTACGTTTTAGGGAATATTTATTTTCACATTTGATCTAGCAGTAATTAAATGTTACCTAAATTCTCTGCCACCAGTCCCAATATAAATCATCATGATAGATTTGGTTAAAATATAATTTGTTTACAAAAATAAAATCTTCCATTAGCCTATGTTCACGACTCCACACGCAGAGATTTTTAATGTTGAGAGAAACTAACGTTTTTATGACCAAACCAAGTTTTTGCCAGTTTAAAATCTTTTATTAAAGCTATCACAACGTCAATGGCCTTATTGTTGTATTTATAATTTCCTACTTGTTGCGTAATAGTTTTATTTGAAACACCTCGCTATTAAAATTTGCTCAATGTTAGTGAAAAGTAATCCTTAGACTTCACAACTTTTATCAGTGTCTCAGAGTCCACAGCTAGACTTGAATCTTTCCTCAAAAAAAGATGTGCCGTTTTTCAATTCATGTCATGTCAAGTTGTGGTCTCTACTCTAGATACGTTTTACTGCAATCATAGGTTCTGTAACACTTGTGAATTTTTTTTTGTCTTCGCTGGGGAAATTCTTTATGCATACCGCCTCCCCTCGTGGGTGGGGTCGGCGATTATGTGGGACCTTGAAAACGGCTCGTCTACCCACTAAAAAATAATAAAAATAAAATGTTTAATGCTGGCGGCCTAGGACCGGCCTTTGTGGAAATCATTTGGGGGAGGCCTATGCTCAGCATTGGACGCCTTGCGGCTGAAATAATGATGATGATTATAATGATATATTAGCGAGACTCCAAGTGTAGCCCTTTCCATAGCACACGGAGTGACTTTAAGCCTTTGACCAGACGTACTGTAAGTCTACATGTTATTTCCAGTAGTTAGTGAGTTCACCACTTTTACTCGTTGCATAATATTCTTAATCAGTGTTGCTTCTTTATTCATGAGCTAGGTAAACTTAAATGTCAGCATTTCCCTATGGAAATCCGGGTCTTGTGGACCAAAACGCCAACGCGCCAGTAAATATGTGGGTGGGTAATCCTCGTTTCTCTTTCAACTAAATTAAAGTGTGATTTTCATAATTGAATTCAACAGACTGGTGCGGATTTTCAACGTTATGGGAATAAACATTGTTGTAATTAACGGATTTGGCAGAGTTATCCAATAAAGGATTTGAGGCTCTTGCAAAAACCACTCATACAAACAATTTGTTTGAGAATCTTTTCAGAGTTTCTTACTGTTTTGGCTATTTAAATGCCTTGTTTGACTCCCTTTGTGTATTACACTTATGTTACAGTATTACTACTACTATTCAGCACATAGATGACCCACTGGTGAGTCGAGACTCCTCCAGTTGCAAAGAGCGTAATTAGCCTACTGTGTTACACCGGTTCGCGCAAGGTTTCGTGTCAAGTTTTCCTTCTGTTGCGGCTAGGTTATTTCCTTTTGTCGGCTCTTACAACACCCTCGGGATAGAATGGGGTGGTGACACTATGTTTTCTTAATCCGTCACCACACGAACAATACGCAAATAAGTTATTGTTCGTTGCATCATTATAATTTGTTGTTCTTTTTACGCTTACGGAGTTGAAGCTACATTAACTGCTTAGAAAGTGACACTTCTGGCTCCGTCATCTCGTCATTTCTTTGACTATGCAAATTATATTATTATTCAAAGTGCAATGTGCGTAAATTTTCAGACAGTTCAAAGTACTTCGCCAGGGTTGTTACGCCATTTATAATTTACTAGCGGCCCGTCCCGGCTTCGCACGGGTGGACATTTCTTTTTATTTTTCCTTTCATTTATAATAATAGTGATAATGTGGCATACAAATGGTGCAAGAATTTTTAAAATCGGTTGAGGACTTTTTTGCCAATCGTTACAAACACACTTACATACAAATCTTTCGTCTTTATAATATTAGTATAGATATAGATAATTGTGTTTTATGTGAATCTATTGTTGAACAATACACTCAACACAATAACACTTGCCCGGCCTTGGTAACCCGTGATCCAAAGGTGGCACATCCAACCTCTAGACCAACAGGGCAGTCAGTGTTGGCAAGACACTTACCATACTCCAGATTAAGACAAACCTCCGACATTTAAGGATGTCTTAGGTTTTCACAATCTTTACGCATTGCAGGAAATGATTTATTCACGGTTCTGATTGTTTTATTTTATTCCCAACCACGTCCCGCGACCACGGAAACAGCACAGTGTCGCTGCAGAAAAAAAAAGGATCAGAACCGTGAAGAAATCACTGCGACATTCATTTAACGTTCCTAATGAGAGCAGTCGCCAACCCTACGTCTTCCCGACGGAAGACAATGAAAGCAGTTGGGCGACACGTGACCGCCATCATAAGCGCACCAACGGAGCTTTTTACGGAGCTCTCTGACTATTTATTGGTACACAACTGGCAAATTTAGTGGCGCATTGAGACAATCGAATCGGCTGTATTGCCCTCCTTATTGCATGTGAGGGACACAAGTTTGCCGCCGTTAAATTAAATAGGGTAGTTTTATTGTAGCCTTATAGTGTGCCGTTTATTATGTGTTGGCCGTGCGGATTTAGAATACTTAGTGTCATCACCCAAATCCTTCCAAAGGGTATTGTAACACACACTAAAATATTACGTAGGTATTCCATAATTCGTTAACAGAGCTAATATTTTAATTTGTTTATAGCAACGTGGTGTTAGTTCCGTGTGGTAACGGATTTAGAATACATAGTGTCGCCAACCCATTCCATCCGGAGTGTCGTAAGTCCCGACAATAGGAAATTACAAGGCTGGAAACATAGCCGCAAGAGAAGGACAACATGATACGAAACTCTGTCCCGACCCGTCTGGCCAGCGTCGCACATTAGGCCAATTACTCTCCTTGTAATTGGAGGAGGCCGACTCAGCAGTGGGTCACGTATGGGCTGAGTAGTAGTATTAGTCTGTGCAACACTGGCCAGACGGGTTGGCACAGGGTTTCGTATAAGATAGCCCACCGTCCGCCGGTATAGCCTACCGCGAAGGTGTGACGCCCAAGTGCGCGGGGCGTCGCACGGGAGAGGATGCCCGATGGGGCTGCCGCCTGCGGACCACGGTAGCAACGTACGCGGTACCCGTGGTCCGCCGGGTGTCGGCGCACGGCGGGTTCTTTTAGTGGGTCAGGGCCCCACTCTACCCCGTAGTCTCCCCGGACGCGGGATGTGCGGTCAGGCATTTTTTCCCGCCAAACAAAAAAAAAAGGGGTTTCCTATAAAGTTTTCCTTCCTGTTACGGCTGGGCTATCAGGCTCGTCATTTCTTATTATCAGCTCTTACGACGACTCTCTCCGGATGGAACGGGTTGGTGACACTATGTATTCTAAATCCTTCACCACACGGAACTAACACCACGTGGCTATAAACAAATAATAACTGCCTCGTTGGTCTAGTGGTTAGATGTGCCGCCTTTGGATCAACGGGTCCCGGGTTCGATTCCGGGGTCGGGCAAGTGTCTTTGTCTAAACCAGAGGCACTGGCTCGGAGTCTGGGTGTCATTTCTATCTATAATATGTATGTATTTACAAAAAAAAAATGTATTTACGTAGTTTATCATCCATCTCGTTACCATAACACAAGCATTTAGTTGCTTAGCTTGGGACAAGATGGCGTTGTGTGAAATGTCCAAGGATATTTATATTTATTTATATAATAATATTAGCTCTGTTATAGAATTGTGAAATACGAAATATTTTAGTGACACATTTAAATCAATTTTATCTCGCGAGGAGACTGCGTAATGTTTATCTTCAAATCGTGTCATACACTCAATTTACTCAGCCGTATCCCAGTTCCCATGAAAAGCGAAGGCAGTTATTTACTTAGGGATAAATCATGCTGAGAGTGTCTCTCGAAATATTTTCAAAGCATGGCATTTTTTTTATCTTATTTATTTGTGTGTTTTCTTATTATCAGACGGACGTTGCTTCTATCTTGAATTTACAGAGATCCGTGTGACAGATATAAAATTAAATAGTGGTCGGTTTTTATTGATTTAATATATTAATTATGCATAATAAAAAAATTGCATTCTGCACTATCACTACATAGTATAAAACAAAGACGCTGTCTGTCCCTACGTATGCTTAAATCTTTAAAACTACGCAACGGATATTGAAGCGTTTTTTTAAATAGATAGTGATTAAAGAGGAATGTTTATATGTATAATACATGCATAACTTTGTAGAGAAACACTGATAAATTTAGAGGTTCATCAGTGCACCTGCGCGAAGCCGGGGGGGTCGCTAGTAAATTGTGTGGGATATTTTTTACATATATCCGCACAATTTTCGTAAAAGGTAATTTACTTACATATTTAGGCCTATAGACTTCCTCCTATATGGAGAGAAGCCATGAATTTGGAGGAATCTTGACTCAACAGTTGGTAAGCTATAGCTGCTATAGCAATAGATGGTGATGTATCTGTGTTAGATGTGTGTAATTATAATTCTTAGTTCTTACACAACTCTCATATGGCATCGAAGCTGTGGCAATTAGTGGATGTTAAACCATGCCATTACTATAATGTTGTTAGTTAAGGACTATTCATCAGTTACAAAGGCTAAACAGTCTTAGCAATCCTACACTTATTAGCCAATCACAAGTTGTCGTAACTCAGACTAAACGGACAATGGCCGATTTGCCGCGTTACGTCACATCCATCGCATAGATGGCGCTCTTACTTTCACTCGACCAATCATGTTCGCCAGAGTTTCAAAAAATGAATTTGGAATCTAAGTCTCTGTTTTCAAATTTGAGATGCTTTAGGGCCCCCGCGCATTTAGGCAGCCAGTCGCGCGGCCTGGCCGCATAATGCGCGGATTGGTCGCGGCGGCCAATAGGCCGCGTATTTGACGCGATGGTTTCGTTAGCCGCGCGACCAAAAGTTGGCCGCGCGGCCTGGCCGCGTAATGCGCGCAGCTATATACATCGAAGAAGAATTAGTTGGCCGCAGCGACTTGGCCGCGCGGCCTGGCCGCATAATGCGCGGAGGCCCTTAAGGTCCTATACTGTTTAAATGATTATTCAACACATTATTGTTCGTAGACATACATTTTTGGAATTGAAATCTAAACTTTAAATATAGTACTTTCAAACACTAAAGTTGTTATTGGAGATGGACCGAATATCGTTACAACTGAATACGAACTTAGCTCGTCGTTGGTTGAATTTCGGCTGAAGTTTAGTTAAATTTCGATTGATAGATAGAAATATACTCTTGATATTGATTTCTGAACACACTAAACACTAATGAACGTTAAGTAGATTGAGAACCGAACAAAATATTTCTTATAAAATTTATGAATTTAGTTTGTAATTAACCGATTTCAAAATGGACTTAGTTTTAAACTGAATGACTCAGTTCTGTCATACTGATTTGAATGACTGAAATGATTTTAATTTCTGTCTAAATAGTGCAAACAGATATTGTTCTAGTGCCGAATGTTCGGCTCATTCAAAGTTTGGACCATCCTACTTTTCTAAAATACCAATGATTTTCAATTGGATTTATTAACTTTAGGCTTGCTAATATGGACTCTACAGAAAGTTAACGTTAAAATGTGTCGTAGAAAAACGTGCCCAAGCTAGATTATATTCATATATTAATGTCATATTTCAACAATCTCATAGTCTAGACGCATAGGTAGATTCTAGGCACAAAGAATTATATAATCCAGCATAACCTAGAACTATATTGAACACTTTTCTAAATGTCTGTATTACTCAGCAGACTATCAAACAAGGACATGTAAAAAACCGCTGAAATCTCCTTAAATTTAAACTGTAACTTAAATTTAATGGATTTATCCAATTGTACCTAAAGGGAGAAGCTTCCGGTTGTCAAAGTGTCAACAGCGTTCTGATTATATCTCTAGAAAATTAAAGATTTTAAAAGTTTTAAGCTACATCTGAACAAATACACCGTCAAGAACAACACTACAGGTGCCGTGTCTACCACGATAAACAAGTCAGTCGAATTCTCACTACATCTGTCCAGTAAAATGAAACTGAAGATCCACCACAACATCCGAGGTTAGAACATAAATTAACCGCCATTTTGACACTTCCATAAGTTGCACGTAATTTCAACTGTCAGATTAATCATTCATATTTGAAGTTACTCTAACTGTCACTCGGTTTGGTTGGTATCAACTTCAGGGTTGCCAGAACAATAAAAGCAAAAGCTACTATTTACCATTTCATTTCGTTTCACGTAACTTTATATGAAATTATGGAGGGACAATTTGAAATATTATTTGAAAAAATGAAAATGGAAATGAAAAATCAGACAATCGAATTAACAGAATCTCTCACAAAAAATATTATGGATAGGATGGATGAAAAACTAATACCTATCAAGGAGGAAAATGAAAAACTCAAAGAAAAAATTTACAAACTAGAGAATGAGTTAGAACATTTAAAAAGGCAAAAGAAAAGTAATAACCTTATTATCTTTGGATTAAAAGAAGGCGAAAACTCAACAGTTGAGCTATTCCGAAATATAAAGGAGAACTTCAAAAGGGACTTAGGCATAAATTTGGAAGAAAATGAAGTAAACAAATTAAACCGCTTAGGGAAACAAAAATCCGAGAGCAAACCCAGACCAGTACTTTGTTCCCTTCTAAGCGAATGGAAGAAGACCGAAATAATAAAAAACAAAAAGAAACTAAATGGAATCTATATCTCTGAAGATTATTCGAAAGAAGTATTAGAGAAAAGGAAAGCTCTACAACCACAATTACTCGAAGAGAGGAAGAAAGGAAACATAGCTTTTCTGAAATATGACAAAATTATAATAAAAGAACCTAACACCAACAATGACAAAAGGAAAAGGGAATCTACCTCACCACAGTCACCGTCAAAAACTCAGCCTAAAAAACAACAAACACTGACTTCTCTCAAAAGCAACAGACACAACGTCTTCGAGGCAATGAGAATAAAATCAAACTCTCTAACCAATATTACTACACGCAAAAACCAATAGCAATTAACATTCGGAACACCGGAAATTCAAACAAACTATCAAAACCAACAAAACGTAAAAACACAATCTCCCCCAACCCGACTGGTCCTCGTGGGGGATGAAGACCACAACCCTCCAACATTCCAAAAACGTAAAGAAAAAATCTATATTGCTGCACTAAATACCCTCACTCTGAAAAGCGAAGAAAACTTAACAGAACTAACATACGCTTTAGAACAAATCAAATGGGACATCGTTGGTCTTAGCGAAACCAGACGAATGGGGGAAAGAATTGTTTCTTATCAGGACTTCTTGTTATACCATATAGGGACCACTCCGGGCCGCCATGGAGTTGGCTTTATTGTAAAGAAACACCTGGCAAACTGTATTGAAGGCTTTATAGGCATTTCGGAGCGCACAGCAATAATGAATCTAAAGCTACCAGGATACCAAGACTCATGGTCTATCATCCAAGTGTACTCGCCTACAGAACAATCAGACCTCGAAACAATAGATACATTTTATCTTGAATTAAATAAAGCCATCCGAGATCATGCTCATAAAAACCTAATAGTAATGGGAGACTTCAATGGCAAAATTGGAGACAAGCGTCCTGGAGAGAACACACTAGGACCATTCACATTCTGCACCAAAACCAGAAGCAGGAACGGAGAAAAAATTATGAACTTCACATTAGAAAACAACCTTACTATTTTAAATACTATATATAGGAAAAATAAGAAAAGAATGTGGACATGGATTTCACCAGACGGGAATACAAAAAATGAAATTGATTTTTTCATGACTAACAAAACCAGTTACTTCAGTAATTTCAACGTAATCAACCAATTCAACTTCAACACAAATCATAGGCTGATTAGGGCAGAATTAAAAACGACACAAGCAAAGAAACTTAGACCAAGACAAGAACCAGTTAATGTAAAGCTCGGAACACACCAAATGGAACAATTAACAACCAGCTTGAGAGACAAATTCAGAAACTTCAAAGAAAACACAAAGAACCTAAGCATACAGGAAAAATACAACTGGATAGAGACTACTATTAAAACCGAAACAAAAATCGCTGCAAATACTAGTAGGATACACAAACAATGGCTTACAACTACCACTATAAAATTACTAGAACAAAGAGATAACTTAATTAAGACAAGAGATGCAAAGGACAGAAGAAAATGTCTAACAGAAATTAATAAAGAAATAAAGAAAAACATAAGAATGGATAGGAACAGAAAAAGAATGGAGACTATTGAAAAACACATAATAAAAACAGGTGGAGTCAAAAAAGCATACAAGGAACTAACGAAATCAATAGACTGGGTGGTAAAAATGAAAAATAATAGAGGAAAATGGAATCACCATAGGAATGACATACTGGAAATTGCAACATCCTACTACAAAGAACTGTATGAATACAACAACACATCACGAGAAGAAATAAACTTGGTAGAAACCTCAGATATCCCCAAAATCCTTCACGCAGAAATAGAGAAAGCAATAGACACGCAACGGAAAGACAAAGCACCAGGACCTGATGGTATAAACAGCGAGATCTTAATACAAAATAAGCATGCTATCACGCCGATCCTCACGGAAATGTTTAACGATATCATAAACACAGAAATTATCCCACAGCAATGGACAGAATCAAACATTATCCTTCTTTATAAAAAGGGAGACCAACACGATATCGGAAACTACCGTCCAATCAGTCTTATGTCTAACATATACAAGATATTTGCCAAGATAATTTTAAAACGGATAGAAGGAAGACTAGATGAACATCAACCCATCGAACAGGCGGGTTTTCGGAAAGGGTACTCGGTAATAGATCACATTCATGTCGTCCGCCAGGTCTTAGACAAGTATAAGGCCTACCAGCGTGAGTATTACATTGCTTTCATCGACTATACAAAAGCATTTGACTCATTGTACCACGAAAAGATATGGAAGTCCCTAAAGGAACAAGGAATCGAACAAAAATATATCCGCTTATTAAAAAACGTATATAGTCATAGCACCACGAGAATCCAACTGGAAAAGAAAGGTGAATCATTTAGAGTAGGAAAGGGTGTGAGACAAGGAGATCCTCTGTCCCCAAAACTATTCTCAGCAGCCCTCGAAACGATCTTTAGGAGTCTTAACTGGGATAACCGCGGAATCAATATCGACGGAGCATCCCTAACGCACTTGAGGTTCGCAGACGATATAGTGTTATTTGCTGAATCGCCGGAAAATATACAACAAATGATAAATGAACTAGCGGTTGAAAGTGAAAAGATAGGTTTAAAGTTGAATGTAGATAAAACAAAGATCATGACAAACGGGAAGAAAATCACCATACATCTAGGAAATAACCAAATTGATTACACTGACGAATACATCTATTTAGGACAGCTAATAACACAAGAGAATCCTATACCCAAAGAAGTTGAGAGAAGAATAACAAATGGCTGGAAGAGATACTGGAGTCTGAGGGAGGCCATGAAAGACAAAACTCTTAACATTAATGTAAAGAAAAAACTTTTTAACACCTGCGTACTACCTGTGTTAATGTATGGCAGCCAAACATGGGCTTTAACACATAATACGACGAAAAATTAGAAATCTGCCAGCATGCAATGGAAAGGAGTATGCTGAATGTGAAAAGGTCGGACAGAATAAAAAACCATGTCATCAGAAAAAAGACGAAGGTCACAGACATAACATCCAAAATTAGAAGACTCAAATGGCAATGGGCGGGGCACATGATAAGAGGCCAAGAGAAATGGAGTAAAATTGTGACACGATGGTACCCTAGAGAAGGAAAAATGAAAAGGGGCAGACCACAGAAAAGGTGGGATGATGACATTCGGCAAGTAGCAGGAATAACGTGGAATAGAGTGGCCGAAAATAGACTAGAATGGAAAAGGTTGGAGGAGGCCTTTGCCGATTGGCAAACAGACCTACAAAAAATAATTAAGTATTAGAATAGACTAGATTAAGATTAGTTACGCTACGCGAATAATTTAGTTTTAGATTCATAATTATTTGTAAATAGATACTAAGTTGGTCTGAATAAAGGGCTTTATTATTATTATTATTATTATTATTACCTAAAGGGGAATTGGTATTAAGCAAACCAGATACTTTCGTAATTAATTTAATGATTACAGGTTGTTGACTTTCGCCAGTTAATGCCGAAACTACACAGTTTTAAGTTTTTAACAACTTGTTTCCTGTGCGCAGCGGTTCAAGGTGTTTTACGCCAATTTGGACACTTGATATATGGAAGGCGTACCGGAAGGCTATGTGCCAAATTAGTTTGTCAACATTTCCTCCGACATTTAATTCTACAGCGCCTTGACAAAATGTCATAATGTTGTCATAGAGTTCGAACATACTTTGTCAGAAACATTTTATGAAGCCTCTAGCGGCACTTGAAGAGAGGAGATACTTATGGTATGCCTAGATTTAGTTTAAGCATAGTTTAAAACGTTCTGGAGTTTACAACAAAAAAAGATATATAAATTATAACATACAACACGTATTTTATAATTGAAATATATCTTTTTTTTTTGGGTTAGCCATTTGTTATGCAGACAATTTTAAGAAATATTTCGCTTAGGTTAGGTTAGGTTAGGTTAGGATTCAATCTCATTTGGGCCCACGGGGAGAGGTGAGACGAAGAGCGGCACCCAGCGTCGTGGCGGGTTGCGGCTCCGGGGACTCCTCTGTCCTCAGAGCTGCCTTGGGAGTCGTAAACCGCTGCGGCGCACCATGAGGTCCTCGGGTTGGCGCTCAACTTAGTTGGCCGTCAAACCGAGTCCTCACTCAACGTCCTCGGGTTGGCGCCGGCCGAGGGCTGACGCACCTCCTCTGCGGGGCCGTATGCAGCAGAAGGGGGCTGCGGGACGGATCGCCGGTGCGCTGCGGTAGATTGGGGCTGCGGGGACTTGGGTGGATGGGGACCCTGTCCCCAGTGTCTCCTGCACGTTGCACGCTGGGTAGACGGTGGACCCTGTCCTAAGGGTTTCCCTGCGGGCCCTGGACGGCTGCGGTGCGCCGGTGTCCTCTGGTTGGCGCCGGCCCGAGGGCTGACGGGCCTCCTTCTGCGGGGCCGATGTCGCAGAAGGGGGCAGCGGGGCGGGTCACAAGGGAGGGAGCTCCGGGTGACCCGCGCCGCGGACGGAGGCGGGGGTGGAGGGGGGTCCGTGACGATGCGGGCCCCTTCTGCCCTCGCCTAGGAGGCCGGTGGTGGTTCGGGGGAGCCACCACCGACGAAAGCCTCGATGACTGAGGGCGTCCCAGTATACCGGGACGCCCTCTCTGATAGTCGCTTGCCCGCGTTGCGGGCACCACGCCGGGGCGTCACAGTAGAATGCGTTTACGCGAACTTGTGGCGCCCCAAGCGCGTCGTGTGAGGGTATGCCGCTGGGGTTTTAGTGGGTAAACGACTCTTGGGTAGACGACCCTTGTCGGAGTCCCACATAATCACCGACCTTTCCCCCGGGGTGCGGTGGTATGCATAAAGCATTTCCCCAGCTAAACAAAAAAAAAAAAAAAAAAAAAAAAAAAAAAAGGATTCAATCTCATTTAGAACTATATTCTGAATTCTTTCAGCTTGCTTTGCACTGCAATAAATTTGGTACTAATCTAACATTAATACATGCTTCAATCTAAACATTCACTTAACTATTTCACAGTAGCAAAGATGTGGGTAATAAGCCCTTGACATTTAGTACATTTCGTGTTTCCATCAACACGCAACTGCAATTATCCAAATATTCTCATTCAGCCCATCAATGCTTCAAAGGACTCGTCATTGGCTTATCTAAGTTTTCGCGAGAGGTCGATTGGTCACGTGCTGACCTCTAGAACGTGCGCTAATGGTGTTTACGATGTAACAAGTTGTTATGAGCACGTAAAAAAAGCCGATGTTCGATTCATCATGTTTACCCTATGCGAATGTGTGGAGTGTGGACACACATCACTTAACCGCCGTAGTCTAGCGGATAGTCAGGGAAGTTATTAATCTGTAGGTCAAATAACAATTGGCTGTTGAATGCCTGTTTCATGAAGGACAAATTGTATAACATCAAATATAAATTAAGGAATTCATGAAACATAAAATGAAGGAATAAATGAAATAAAAAATACATATTTACTTGCCATTACAAATGCTGGAAGCTCAGGATGGAATGGGGTGGTAAAACTATGTATTCTAAATCCGTCACCACACGGACATTCCCATTCCATCCCATCCCGTCGTAAGACAAAAGGAGTTGACAAGGCGGATAACATAGCCACGAGAGAAGGAAATCTTGACAGGAAACTTGATATAAACCCTGTGTCAACCCGTCGTGCCAGCGTGGCACAGTAGGCTAATTACCCTCCATACCTCCTCTAGTTGCATGAATGGTAATTAGCCTACTCTGCTAAGTGATCTACCATTTGCGTTCCTGTAGTCGCTTCTTACGACACCCTAAGGATAGCATGGGTTGGTGGCATTGTGTATTCGAAATCCGTCACCACACGTTAAAGTTACAATTAAGTTTTATCTAAGTAATATACCGATAGTTTAAGTGCAGAGAGGATTTATGTAAGAGGAACGAGAACTTAAATATTTAATAGGTAAAATCTTCTGCTCATTATATCTCAAATTTAAAATTAACAATTGAATGTAATTTAATGAGACAATTGTTTTCTTCTATTAGAGAATAATTGTTACTTTATGCAAATATATTTAAATAAGACTGCTGTTACGTAAGTAGTAGATAATTTAGCAGAATATTTAAGCTAAATGCATGTATAATGATCAAAATCTCAAACCAGTCCTTCCAACGCTCGTTCTAGCAATAAATTCAATCTGGTTTTGTCGCCGACGAATCCAAACGACATCGACATTTCAACATGGCGCAAGGTTGTTTAGTATTTGTTTCTCATGCAGGCTTCCGTAGGAGTCTCGGGAGGATAACTGTACATTCAATTTTAATATTTGAGCACTTGCATCATTGCGAATGGATCTTTGCTCTGGCTTTGAATGTAAATATTTTAGTAGCTTGCCAAAAAAATTGAGCACTTCTGTCGAACTAGGTTCTGCTTTGCCCGCGTGGTTTTCGAATCCGGCCTTATATGGATCATTTATGTCTGATTTGTGGACTAGCCCCAATAAGTGGTCTACCAAATGCAAAGATTTTTATAGATCAGGTCGGTTCATGAGATTACTGTGTTCAAACAATCATCAGAAGCATACAGATATCTGTCGTTGTCGGCAAACATTTTTAAGCAATGTGCGGTGGTGTTTGCAGCAGAGTTCGCTCATGTCATCAAACAATAGTGGGGATTTCGCCTGTCTGTTCCGCCAATGAGACACAATAAATTACTAGTAATAGACTAGAATCGCCAACAAATTGGTAGAACCAGACATACCGCATGCCATGAAGTTAGTGAAAGCGACATGATGATGTAATAATGTTACTGGTAGGCGTTATCAGAACCTGTTCCGAAGTTCGGCTTGATGCGAGGTCGTTATAGGTCGCGTTGATAATGACCTCGTCGTATGGCTGTGTGGGTCGTGATGCGTTGATGCCTTCCGTGATTCAGATAAAAGGCTGATCCTTGAACGGTCAACTCGTAAAACAGAATGAATACAAAGATTTAGTTGCAAAACAAGATACAGTTATATTTCTAGAAGATACAGTTATAGGTGTAAAAGGTACAGTAAAAGAAAACCTTTCAGTTCCTACTTTTGGGCTTGAATGCCTTATCACTACAAAATTAGGGTATTTACCAAATGACTGCCTTATTTCGGCAGTCATTTGTTCTGCGCCGAAATGAGCAAATTGATAACTTAAGGCCAAGAACAAGTTTTGGCCTGCCTAGTATTACTTCTATTTTTCATAAACTCAATATTCTAGGTAGGAAATCATGTGTTCATCACTTACGTTAATACAAATGTCGAGCAAGGCCAATGTTCTACCTTAGGTGACATCATTGACATTATTTGGAACTGGCTTCGATGAAAATTCAATAACTGCTTAAAAAAAACCTAAAGTCTAAGTCACAACTAAAATCTTCATAAAATTTTAATACACTCTAAATTTGACTAACCATGAAAATATTCTTGGCAGTTTCTGTTGATCAAAAAACCGCAAACTACAACTCAAGTGATAGTGAAAGCAGTTACGCAACAGAAATTTCAATGGCCCCCAAAATATTTGCCTCGACATTTTTGTATACTATAAATGTTGCATTACATAAAATTTCATTCAAACTGATGCTGACAAACTCAACAATTTCAATTCAGTTGTTGGTTTATTTGTAGCAATGAAAGGAATTATACGCTCCACTGAAGATGTTGAATAAAATACAAAACAAATTGATCGCAAAATTACTAATCGAGCAAAAGATAAATCGCCAATGTTAAATGCTTTCTATATATTTTGTCCAATCCCAAGAAGCTATTTTCAAAGGTGTTATAGATCTGTCGCCCTAATTCTTTCTCATACTTAGTCCGCTATAGTCGGCTTATCTTCTTATCGAGAGACCTCATGTCGCTCTTTATCATTTGTGTTATGTCAACAATAATAAATAGGCTACTCATGTTTTATTGCATCTTTCAATATGTGTTTTATATTATGTATTATTCTTCATATCTACACATATATTAACATTTTTCACAGGCTAGAAATGATTCTAGTCTATTTTTAGAAGTACTGGAGAAGAAATACCTATAGTAATACGCCGAGGAGTTAAAATTGCTAATATTTTCTTATGAATATTATGTTTCTTTGCTGAATAACAGTCAGAGTCGGTTAATCCTTCAACTACTATGTATGTACCAGTTTGGAAAAAGTGTATTTATACTACATCGCCATGAGTATAGCCTTCGATTATGTTTTTGAGATTAGTATGTACTCCATGACTGTGTTAGATGCCAAATAATTTGAAAAACAATATTATGTATTTCCCAAAGACATTGTAAGTGAGGAAGTTTCGAATGCTGTCGCAATGAAAACTCAAAACAAGCACACATTAACACCGCGAACCACTAGTGTTTACTAAACAGACGCATCACGTTTCACCGGCGCACGCGCACTTGTGCAATATGTAGAAAAACTACTTCAAAATGAATACAGTATGTAAAATTTGTTTGTGTATAAAACAAACAAATTTTACATTACACCGAGATTAAAACACTCATCGATGTAATCTTAGCACCTTATGTTGCCACCTTGCGGCTTTGTGGTAACTACGGGGCATGCGTGAGATCCAGGTTAATAGGCTGCTATTTCTGCTCTAACACCTATGAGTGCGGACGCGGTATGTAAATCTGTGCCTGGTTTATTTAGCTTTTACCCTAACACGTTAAGAAAGTGTTACTTAATGGAGCGTCAGATGTTTACGAAACTCGGTTAACTTTCGCCATCTGTTAATTTAGTTAGGCTTAGCCGATATTACCGTAGTAAAAGTATACTCGAGTTGTTTTCCTTATTCCTTAGTTTGCATAATTCTACCGGTGTCTTATTCTTACGTGTTGTTTATCATTTTATGTTAAATGGTCTTTCGGGATATATGTAACTATTATAAACATTATGTATCAATAGGACTGTAACAATAATCGTACCAAAATTTGTTATCTAGAACTTTAGTAACTTAGCTTGTATTATGTTTACTGATTCGAACTTCATTGTCATTGTATTTTTGATACACAATCTTAGCTGTTACCAATTCTGTTACAAGTCACAAATCCGCACTTCCCTCGCAGCAGCATTCATATCTCTTGCACAATCTCCGAACTAGCCAGTGCGATGTTTACATCACGCCACAATAGACAATTTGGGTACTATATTGCCAAATTTAATGACACCTTGCTCATATTTCGTGTTACGCAACATATGTAACACTGCCTTCTCATGGCTGTTGCGTTTTGCTCGTATTACCACCCGTGTCAAATATGAATACAATGGGATACACAGCAGCGTGTGAAAGGGTCATTAGTAACTAAGTTAGTATTACTTTGTAATTATCGATGTGAACCCGTCATATCAAACTTAACACATTCTGCGACAGTGGTGTTTATTCCCTGTAACGTTGTTGTTTTTGAAAGAATGTGACTGTATTTTGTTTAGCCATGACGTGATGCCCGGTTAGAGATACATAACTCCACTAATAATTTCTATCGTGTGGTTATTAGTCTTATCAAACTGAAGGAGTAACATCTACTCTGCAGTCTTTTACGAACTGAACTAGAGATCGTGAGGACAGAATTTATTGCAAAAGAAATGAACGATGATCAATAAAGAACTGATATTACAGCCCTTAAATTAACTACTCGTATATTAATCCGTGAATAAAACAGGAAACTTTCAATGATTACGACAATATTTATTGGTATCCGATTGATTTTTATTCAAGTAGCATTTCGAAAGGACGTGTGCTCATTGATGGTGACCAGATTCCGCAATATGGATGTAGCAAATTGAGACACGCAATGACAAGGTTAGACCATTTAAAGATGGCTCTACTATAAACCTTGGCATTTAGCAGTAACATATGATTACTATCCGTTGTATACGGCTTTTCCTGGAGGATTGCAAAATGTTACTTTAATATGTTGCCACATTATTAACTCGCTTTGGTTTCATGGTCAGATTTCCTCAACCTACTGCTGCGACAATATTTCTCACCACTTTCATATATTCTGTTATCCGTCAACAATCATTAATATTGTGCTTAAAATCTGGAATCATGTGCTTATGTTTTTTACAATTATAGGGCCTAATATAAGCGAATCCATACTTCAATGACAGTGAGCAGAGCTTATAGTTCTCTGGAACGCCGTTCTCGCGATATCTAGATAAGTTAGCTAAACCGGTTATCCGACAGTGGCTTGATGTATTGATAGATGGATATGACTTCTCCGATTCTGGTGCAAGAAACGTTAAAACTCGTGAATTTTATCACATAAATACGTATCGCATAAATATTTTAAAAATATATCACTATATCTCAAATTTAATGTTCCTACAGCGTGTTCAATGTTTTATAGTCGTAGGTTTCTACGCTAGACCTTTTATTGCTTTGTGGGGCGTAAACTCGTGTGGAACATATTTATAGCCAGGATTTTCCGACCATCCTTTATTGCTAACATCAAACCTTATGCCGAACTAAATCAATCGGCAATGAAGCTCGTTGGTATGCGTGATAGTCTGTTGACTGAGCTTGGGGAAAGGACGCCTGACACAACAATGGGATGAGCCAATTATCGGAATAATTTATTCATGCGGCTGATTCAGGTGTGTAAATAAAGTTTGATCATTTATGAAGTTGCTGCGACGTCGTGTGCATTTAATATTAATTTAGATACTAACAAAGTACCCAATTTTAACACAAAGGTTGGTTTGGAAATGTAGGAAAGTTGTTATTAAAAGAAGCACTACCAGAAGAAACACATTGCTTTTCAGGAAATGTCAGAAATGCCACATAATTGTGTATTTTGAGGATCGGGGGGTCGGATTTTAGAATACCTACAGAATGTTACTAACGCATTCTAAACCACGAAGACTTGAATAAGTTTTTGTATTAGTATATAGTCTTTATCATTCATCTACCCACGTGTTTCATAGTACCAGTACTGGTAAGTATGGAAGGAATGTTTTCCCACAGTATTTTTCGTGTAACTCGATAATAACAATAATTGTTGTCGGTACTGTAATCACAACAGCGTTTTACACGGCATAATAATCGGCGCACGTTTTCTCTGCGCGTGCGCAAGTAAAGCGTGTGTCGTCGCGTGCGCTTGTGACACGGTCTACTTGCCACTTTCGTGTGTGATACGACCATCTTAGTTTTGTTGACTGTTGGACATGTGTTGCAAGAGTTCACCAGTGACATCTTTAACTTAAATATAACACTGAAAATCTTGAATAGACTATGGTTTATTAGTACGGGCATGTTTCTCTAACTCTTCGATATTGATCTTCCTTAATTACTCAATTTGTCTTCATAAAGCTTAGTTATAATTACTTCTTCTATAATGATTATATCTATAAAAGTTCTGACCATAGAACAAAGCTCCCGCTAGTAACAAATATTATAAACTACTACAGGATATAAAAATAAGTTTTTTTTTACGAAAAGGAGTGCATATCCTTTTGATTATTAGAGACTGGATTGGGTTCATTAACATTGGCTAGTAATTGATTGACTTACCATAGGAAAGCTTCTATCAGTTCCATAGATACTCTAACTTAGTTTATACGAAATCTTAGGTCGAATTTAAATAATGTTCTTAAATTTTATCTATTTGAACAATTGCATAAATGATTCTACAGTTTTCTACGATAGAAGCAACGATGCGCAGTGACATTGAAACAATCGATAAACTTGACACTAGAAGAGACAAAAATATTATCAGGAAAAATACACAGCTAATACTGAATAAATACTCCGCCATTTTGCTTTGGAAAACTAATATGCACATTAAGCCACAAGTGTGCTTAAGATTAAAAGAATAAGGTCCTGTTTCGAAATCATTGCCTTAAATTGTCTGTACATTATTATAATAGACATAATTACACGTTGCATGACAAACTGTGCTAACAAGATCACTGTTGTGAAACGAGTCAAGACCGGGTTCTTATAATGATTTGGACCGTGGCTTAATGTGATCTTATTAGCACTGCCAAATGTTTGGTTACCAATTAGTCTTTGCACATAATTATATGCCTTAGGGTCGGTTCACATCTGACGGAAAATGCGTCGCGTATTATCGGTCGCGTAACGCCACGAGAGACAAATGTATGTCAAAACATTCAACCTTTCACACCTAACCGATGATGCGGTAGTGCGTGGAGCGTACAGCGTCTGTTCCGTTTCCGTCAACGCATCGTCGGTCGACGTAAGAATGGCAAATTTCGTATCATGTTTTATGTCGACGTTTTCTTTTTTCGATTTGTTCAAATGCCTCCCAAATAGCAAGTATTTCGATGGGCTTCATTTTAAAATTAAATATCACACAACACAACCGCTCTTTAGATGCTGAACGCAACTGACTAGACGCGTAATGTCTAGTTTGACAGAATAGACGCGACCGATGATACGCTCGACGCATGTTCCGTCAGATGTGAACCGACCCTTAAACGAAGAGAATGAGCAATTCGTAGCATATTAGAGACGCATAGCAAGATCCAGCTACAAGATATGTTGGTTCCTACGGGCCTTTTTTTTGTTACGCCTGTTCAACGAATTACCGAATGCCGTTTTAGATTGGTCTTTCAAGGAGTTTCAAAATTACGTTTAGGCCGGTTTAATTAAAAATTGTCGCTCACTATGGGTTCCATCAGAAGGCTCAAAGTCACCCAAAGGGCAATGGAGAGGGCTATGCTCGGAGTTTCCCTGCGAGATCGAATCAGAAATGAGGAGATACGCAGGAAAACTAGGGTCACCGACATAGCCCACCGGATTGTCAAACTTAAGTTAAGGCAGTGGGCAGGGCACATAGCTCGCAGGACCGACGCCCGATGGGGCAGAAAAGTCTTCGAGTGGCGACCGCGTTCCGGAAGGCGCAGTGCTGGTAGGCCTCCCACACGGTGGACTGACGACCTGGTTAAGGTCGCCGGAAAGCAGTGGATGCGGGCGGCCCAGGACCGGCCTTTGTGGAGATCCTTGGGGGAGGCCTATGTCCAGCAGTGTACGTCTTTTGGCTGAAATGATGATGATGATGAATTAAAAAAGCGTCCTAAGGGAGTAACATCGGCTTTGTTACGGTCTATCTCTGATCTTTCAGCCTTTACATTAGCGAAGTTAGTGTTTATGTGTATTAGTACCTACACAGTATCTATACATACATACATAAAGTCATGCCTTTTTCCCGCAGGGGTAGGCAGAGATCACACACTTGCTACGATCCTGGCTCACAACTTTCGCTTCTTCCACTTTCATCAACCTCTTCATGCATGCTCGTCGGTTCCGGGTGCTACGGACCTGACCTTTCTTTAGGACATCACCTATTTGGTCATGGAATGTCTTTTGTGGCCTGCCCCTTCCAACTTTCCCATTCACACTTCCGCTATATATTTCTTTCGTAAGTCTACTTTCACTCATCCTGTCAATATGACCAAACCATCTAAGCATACCTTTCTCAATAATTGTGCAGTTTTATCACACATCATCATGTATTGTTTTGGGCTATGCTCCGTGTGTCATTAGGGTTAATTTAGATAAGAAACGACTGATCCTGATTACAAATATTTCGTCAGAAGAAATTTAGTTAGCAAATCATACTGGTGACACAAATCTGGTGCTAGTCAGGCCAACCGTTAAGTAATTTTACACCTTAATTCACCTGGCTTTGAGTATTAAGTTGCTTAACATGTCTCAGGTGTCGCGTAACGTAATATTTGTCTTGACATGATAGGCTGCAATGTTTAGCAATACCGTTAATGAATTAGAGTGTTGTTATTCCCATGTCTCTTTATTTCATATTATTACATATATTTAAAAAAATACAAAATGTTTAAAAAAAATATTATACATAAAAATAGACAAAAACCGTCGAAAACGAGATCGATGATCACGATCCTTCCAAATCCAGTATGACAGCCTTTTGAATCAGGCCCTTAATCCAGCAACCCAGCGAGAGTTTCTTGAGATGATGGTCGAAAGAAGAGTGTTGTTTAATGTTAATTGATTATTTCGGCATAACGTACTTGAAAGCTTTGTATAATGATATGGCAAGTATTTTTAACCCCCGACGCAAAAGAGGGGTGTTATAAGTTTCACGTGTCTGTCTGTCGGTCTGTCTGTCTGTCTGTGGCACCGTAGCTCGCGAACGGATGAAGCGATTTCAATAAAGTTTTTTAGTATGAAAGGTGAGTTACGGGCGAGTGTTCTTAGACATGTTTGATGAAAATCGGGTGAGCCGTTTAAAAGTTATGAGGGGTGAAAGTGGGGAAGAATAACCGAATGTCTGCAAATATAATCGAGTGGGGTCTCAAATGAAAGTGCATCACGTGCAATTTAACAAAATCTACATTATAATAAGTATGTACCTATAAAAAGTAAAAAATAAAAATAAATACTTCGCGTTGGGGGGTCAGGTAATAAATAAGTGGGAGTGGTCCCCCAACGCGATGTATTTATTTTTATTTTTTACTTTTTAAAGGTTATTGTGTCGGGAGTTTATTTAAATTTTTAATTTAATTTTTATTATGCAATGCGAATACATTTTGATGAGAGTACATCGTATCCCGTGTTGTGTAACCCAATAACCCCGGTTTTTCTGTCATGAGGTATGAGAGATAATCTTCTAAATCAGGTTTTTGCTATAAAACATGTGTTTCACTAAAAATTAACATTGCTTGTTGAGCAACGTTATTATAAGCTTAGTAATCTTTATCTATCTATCAGCCACAGTAGCCCACTGCTGAACATAGGTCTCCCCCATAGATTTCTAGAATACACGATCTCGTGCAGACCGCATCCACCGACTCCCAGCGACCTTCACAAAGGGGTCCTCCCACGCTTCTCTTTCCCACTCCAAGACTTTGCGCCCCAACGACCATCCGTTCTTCAGGCCACGTGGCCTGCCCATTGCCACTTCAACTGTGCAATCCTTCTAGCTTATAGCGGCTTTAGAATCGCAAATTCTAAATTTCAAATACACAACAAATATTGAGTCTCTTAGAATTGTGGTATAATAAGTAAGTTCTGTACGAGACTCGATCAGTCATGTAATCAGCCTCTTTATTGTGCAAATGATTAGGTTTATTTTGCTTCGCAGCTGATCTGTGGAAGTCGGCGACGTCTCCGCTACGTCCAGTATCGGTTTGCTTGATTATGGTTTACTGTTTGTATTGATACTCGTATACCTATGCAATGAAATTATAACTGCGACAAAAGTGGGATATATTAAATACATTTTAACACAGCATCGTGCTGTGTTAAAATATATTTTATTTTAAATTGAACTTTCCCAAAAATTTTAATAGCTTTAGAATATTTTGGATTGAAATATTTAGTAGATATTTTTAATCAGATTCCTTGAAGAAGAATTAAACTCTGAATATAGGAAATGATAAATATTTGAGGAAAGTAATAAATTTATGAGTATTTTGTAATATCCAGTTTTTATCCATTGTTGGAGGTCCAAGTTGGAGGAGGCCCACATCAGCAGTGGGTCATTTATGGGCTGATTATTAGCAATACTAGTAGGTTGTTGCAGCTTGGAACGCAGTGTTATTATTTGGGCTTCCAAAGAACCCCTCTTAGTCCACTTGGGTGTATCTTTAGGTCACGCTACCCAGATATAAGGTTACATATTATGTCGATGTGCTTCATGGGGAGGGATAAAAATATTTTTTAATCCCCTTCCCTATGAATAGATTTACGTTCAAATGCGTAAAGGTTTTCTGGCTTCATTATCTTCGGAATGTCACGCTTTAGTACTACAACTTGGTCCTGTCTATAGCAAGCCTTGAGGTTGCCCGCAAGGCTTTCGGTAACGTGTTGAGTTGTGTTTACTGTGATAAACATAAGAAAACATTTCTCAGTCAAAGGCGTTATTTATGTTTCATCATCCCGAATGGAGATCGAACCAGTCTCTGTAACATTTTCAGATTATTGTCTCATGTTAAACTTGCTGTTATTCTCAATATTATTATTCACTTTACTTAACCTGTCCCTCAATATTCTTCTATTATTTTATGTCTTTATTCATAAATTAATCTTTACTTTGTTGTATTTTTGTGTAATGTTTATTGCTCTTGTGAATTATGTAGACATTTGAAGCGTTTGTATATTAAGAAGCTTAGTTGAAAGTCTGCCTCCATTGAGCGAGGTCAGCGATGCCTCAGCAATCTTAGCACAGTGAGAATGAAGAGAAATTGCATCGTGTTGTTGTCCTACATAACTTTCTTCTAACATTATAGTATTAGTATTGTAAAGTGCTTTTCCAATGATGTATGTTGATTGATATCTATACTATTTAGATGGTAGTTTTATCGTATCATTTGCAATAACAGTTAATTTGAATCAATAAATTTCTCTGTTTCTGCTGGGTGATATGTTTCTTTCTTTATTTTCACAGTGTTACATATCAAAACTTTCTATTAATCAAAACGTGATCGGCTGTGATCTGTGAAAATTTAATTGGAATTTGTATAGAAATTTTATAATGCTGATTCAACTTAAATGAAATTTCATTCATGTTTTAATGAAAGTGTAATGTTCCTTTTTGGAACGATTTCTACGTATTTGAATTTACCGCCAGAAATATACTACACTTAATAGGAAGTTGAAAAATATCTGAAATGACTTCTAGATTCCGAAGTACTTGGTCCCATATCTGTTGCTGGTTTTTCTTAATAATAACCCTTACGACTATTAACATAAATCTGATTTAACTTTCGGCTTTCCACATAAACTCGTAAGCTGCAGCGGCTTACGATATCTGTGTCAATGTCTTAAACGAATCGGCCATATCTACAATCATACGTTTACTTAACATTAACCCTGACTTTCCTACAATCTCGAGTCGATCGAAAACAAAAAGGCTTGATAAAACAACCAGTAAACTCTTAAATGTGATCTACAATCAGAGTTGGACAATTGACATAATGCAGACGCAAACGGCCTTGCCGGCACTTCCCCGTTTCACTGCGGCCTCATCGACCCGAATTTGTACACGAGAACATAATAAATTCTATTACTTAATGATCGGCATAATTGTCACGCTATTTTACGTTTTTCGCGCAATAAAGTGAAGTTCTTTTTGCGATATTGTTGCACTGTCAATGACGTTGACTATTCCATTCATTGTCTTGACTTCATTCTGTTTGTTTAACGGACGGTGTTGTCGCAACTCTGTTTCATTATGTTCTTTGATTGCAATGAGTTGATCAACATCTATGTTATTTATAGCAGTACAAAAGTTCCTTTTATTGTAGATTGCATGTTTTATTTTTCCAATTAATTTTGCCGTCAATCGATTTACGTTTTTATTTATTACTCAATTTATGTACACAATGACTGAAGTCGAATACATGGAATTATAAGACACATTTGTACAAACGTACAGCTTATTTCGAAAGAATCTCTTCCACCAGCCCCAGGAGTGGATTATTCAGAATAAAATATGTATAAAAAGAAAAAATAACGAAGGAAAGGCACAGTTAATGCTGGGAGACACTCATTTAAACATTTTATATGTTTGAATTAGACGCCGGATATTAAATTCCTATTGGGGAGTCCGTATTCTACGCAGTGAAGCAGTACTCAGGAGCGGAGCTGCCTTAAATCCGCTCCGACTCAGTGCCGCAATTCTGCTGATTTGGGGGCTAAAGCGTATTGTGGAGCACACGCAGCTTGCCTTCGTCGAGGCTTAAGTGCCAACCGGTCGGTATACCGGACGACGTCGGTATACATTACATTATAAAGGCACAAATAATGTTGGGCGACACTCATTTAAACATTTTATATGTTGGAATTAGACGCCGGATATTAAACTCCTATTTAAGTATTAATTAAGTTTTTTTTTTAACTAATGAGATTTATCATTCAGTGGTGTTTATAAACTACATATACCGACGTGTTTTCTACTTAGTCGCTGAACCAAATCTGTCACCTTTATTGATATCTGTAACATTCTGTCTAATCGGTACTAAGCTGTTCAAAGGTCTATTGAGGTTAAATTACCAATAACACCTAGATCCGTTTAGCGTTCTACAAATGCAAATTTAGAATGTATATCTTCGACAACAAAGTGCAAATTCTAACAACGAATGGCGCAAAGTGCCCCTTTACCAGACGACGTCAAAATATACGAGCAGTTTTATGGACCACAAACGGCTGGCATGAACGCATTTGGTTTATTGCATGTGCGCTTGATTTGAGCGTTCACAGTTACCGTTTGTGTCGAATCGTATTGAAAATTTGTCCTCAATTGCTATGGAGGTCTTGCTGAATTGAAATTAATTTTATCGGAATTAACTTTCAATCAGAAACAGGTACGATTTGTTAAGAACTTTTAAAGACATCATCATCTCACCCGTAAATGACTCGTTTCTTAATCGGAACGTCCAAAACGATGGAGGGAAGTAATTACTTAACTAGCTTTATTGATAGTATGGGTGTTCATGTGCCTGAAAGAATGTACTAGATGGTCTATCAAGGCGGATAATCTAGAACGATGCAAGGTTTCCCTTTGAGGTTAGATATTCAAGATACGATCTATTGTGATATATTTTAAGTCATGTCTCAGTACGCACAAATACTACCTGTTAAATATATTGTAATTGAAATCACGAAAATGACGATTAAAATCAAAGTTCAGACGTTCTCGTAAATGTAATCCTACTATAGGCCGAAAACCTAGCCGCAATAGAAGGCGAACTTGATACGAAACCCTGTGCCAACCCGTCTGGCCAGCGTGGCATAGAAGGATAATTACCCTCCCTGCGATGGGAGGAGGCCCGACTCAGCAGTGGGTCATGTATGGGCTCCTTAGTAGTGGTAGTAGTAGATTGCATACGAGATTCTCACAAAAATCTGTTTAGGTGTCTGACCCTTAACAGATTTTGGTGACCCTAAACCTTTTTGTGACCTTCATGTGTTTGTTACATTGCAAGTGGCACAGTATTGCACAGATTTAGCAATTAATATTCCACCATCGTTAAAATTTTCGACCACGAAATACATTCATTTGCAACACTGTTATGGTTTTGGGCCGTGCGTAATCTATTCTGTTTCAGTCAATTGAGACGTGCCCAATTGGCACTTGGCGTTGATTGTTTCTTAATAGTTCCTTTTAAAAAGGTTCGCCTCATTGGCGTATATTCGAGGAATATTTCCTGCACCAAATTAATGACATAATCATTAGTTTTAATATAGTGGCCGTGGAAATAATTTAACGCTGCTGTTGCCTGACACGAAGCTCGGTGTTTGTGGACATAAAATGCTAGATTGATATCACCATCAGCCCACACTAGTCCACTGCTGGACATAGGCTTTCTTTAAAGAGCGCCATAGCGCCCTGTCTTCAGCTTGACGACTCCAGCTGCTGCCCGCAACCTTTCGCAGATCGTCGCTCCATCTAGCAGAGGGCCGTCCTACACTACGCTTACCGATTCGCAGTCTCCACTTAAGAACTCTTCTATCGCAGAAAAATATACTTTAGTAATATTAAACTGTAATGAAGATGCGTATTTAGCGTAGTCCTAAGTACCTTATCTAAAATGTTGGAATAACATTTTCTTAATTTGTTAAATCGTAAATCGACGAAAAGGCTGACAAGTAAATTAGCACCTTATACAGCATATGACGTCAATGTTTACGAAAGTATTTAACAGACACCTCTAAATCCTTTTGGCTAACAATACGATTCAAATGGTATCCTGTTCAAAATTCGTGTACGTTGTTATTTCATTACTCTAAGCTTTCATATTTCTCGTGTGTGTATTGTTTGAAAGTCATCGTGTTGCAATCTGTATTTCAGCACCCGCATCCCCACAATGGTGTATTAATCCAAACTCTCATTCGGCAATTCCAACAAGCTGATATTGGTAAATTCATTTGCGTTCCAACCAGTTTTGGAAACTTGTCGAACCTCCTTGAAGTTTTAAGGGTCATGTTATCCGGTTCGCCATTTTATGTAACTGGTGTTTTTAAAGCATAATCTTTATCAACGCCACATGTTGTTTATCATTATCTATTGAATCGATTTGTTTGGTAACGGTAGTCTTATCGTTTATCAATTATGCTGAGTGTGGACTTTTTTTGTGACTGAATACGGCTTGGACACGTAATGTACCTATTACGTTCTAATATTATGATTGTGTTTGTTACATACCCACATGTAAAAGTGTCTGTATTTTTTTTGTATTGCCCTGTGTTCTTTGTACAATAAAGAATTTCTCTCTCTCTCTCTATCATTTCTTTTATTTTGAGTGAAGTTTTCATTGAAGATTTTCAGAGATTTTGTGAAATTAGTTCAGTATACATATAGTACCCTTCTATTGATCGGTTTTGTATCAGCAATTCAAGACAGCTCAAGTAGAGCCGACCACAAAATCACCACAAATGTGTCTTCGTGGTACTCGCTTGTCCTTGATTACTGGACTATTTGATCGATAAAGGATGGATGGAGATCTAACAAATTATTTGGTATGCAGTTGCATGTCATCATCATCATCATCATGAATGATGAACAATCAGCACAAAATCGTACCTGGGATAAAAATAATATAAACTTTGTGCCTCCTCAAGGTGAATTGAACAAATTCTTCCCAACTCCCCAAGCACTTATTATCTTGTGACTAAATGTCGGTGGTAATATTTCCCAATTAAACCAGACTAGCCTAAGTATATTCTCATTCAATGCCACCGTTAATGCCAAAAATAGTAATTCATTACATTATGTGCCAACCGCTAATGGTCTGACCAGATTGTTTGGTCGTTTGCGCCGATACTCATTATCAATACAATCGAATTTATTACTTGCATTATCAAGTAACGACTTAGCTTTGACGATGGCACTAATTATCGGTTAGACTTGTTTTTTATACTTCATTATTTATAGGTTTCAAAACGTTCTAAAGTTATTTTTAATAAAACAAACAGTGCTAAAAACTGTATGTGAGTGATTTAAATGAGAAGAAAGTGGATTAAAACCAAGTGCGTTTATTTTGTGGTTTCCTAACATCAACCTGGAAAGCCGGGGGTGAAGTTTTCCAAAGTGGCGAAGTCAGAGTCGCGGATTGTGCTTGTGGGTGAAGGGGAAGGAGATGGATGCTGTTCCTGTTCTGGCATGAGGATCGGTGACCTGGGTGGTGTGCTCCTTGAAGCTGCAAAGCTTACCAGATCCTGGTTCTGTCAGAAGCCTACGTACGGGTGAGCTATTTAATGTAATCGATACCAAACTGGCGGCTGATCACGATAAACTCACCACGGTACTAATTCGGCTGAAAATACGTGAACAAAACAGTTTCAAATGGGAAGAACCTAATAATATACAATCAGTACATAATATTGAAAAAATCTTAAATAATATAATAACTAAAATATATTATTAAAAGGAGTCCCTTTAGGCAAGTTTCCGAAGATACTGGCAGCGTCCCCCCTTTGAATAGCTAGACTGATTCTTTGTCCGAGGTAGCTGCCAGCTTTTCGGTCTCCTGTGATGTCGAAAATGCTTATTCGTCGTTATATGTATTTCCCATACAGTGTAATGTTGCGTATAGCGCACCGTTACCTTTGCATTATTGCACCTTTGGGGACATTTGTGAATATAAAATACAAGTTTGTAATATGCGTTGGGAATTCAGAAGATGTATGTGCGTTCACAAAGTTATTTATGTCCAGTACTAAACGTAGGCTCCCTTATAAATCGCCAGAAACTGCGATCCTAGGCAAACCGTATCCATTAACTCCCGCACGGGTAGTACGTATAAATTCATAATTTATTTTACAACATCTGTCTTAATAGTATTAGTCTGGTCAATTTAGACATTCGAAGGTGCATAAAATCCCAACAAGCTGAAAATCAGTAGAATTGTTCAAAACATCATTATAAATAAAATTTCGAACTTCCCCATCATTCCCGCGTAAGGAAAAAGATTTTCGCGATTTTCAGTAAAACGGTAAGTTTTATCATAAAAGTACCCTGAGGACTCAAGACTTTTTTTCTACGATCCACCATTTCTATACTAATATTAGAGGAAAGATTTGTATAGTATGTTTGTAACGAATTGGCTCAAAAAGTACTGGACCGATTTTAAAAATTCTTTCACCTTACAAATTATACATTGTCACTGATTAATATAGCCTATTTTTATTGCATGAAAAATATAAAACATAAATATCCACCCGTGCGAAGCCGGGACGGGCCGCTATCTGAGATATAACGTTGTAAAAGTTGTTTAACGCAAGAAAATTGTTCATCAATGTGTACAATTCAAATACCGTCCTGTTTCACCTCTTTGCAAACTTTAATTAAACCGAGAGCCACCTACCGAGAAATGACTCAAAGGAAATTATATTGCAATCCCCAGTCTTTTAAAGTTTGACTGCTGTCCAAGGCAGGATTATACGACGCAATTTTCTTGTGACATGACTTTAATATCTGCCAGATGCTGAGGCTGGTCAAGGAGGCAACAGCTCCGTCATATATTTTTTTTATAGTGGGGGAAACCTTTTATAGGTCCCCAGCCCAGGGACGGGGCTGGGGTATGTGGGAGTCCTGGTCGCGATGAGATGGTGATTGCGAACGGTTTACCCACTAAAACCTACCACAAATTGTCTGCGCGGGCCATCTGTCGTTTGGGAAACTTCGTAATCGATCCTTTCCACAATGGCTATAAACGTAACCACTGCAGTAGGTTATAACCTGTGTCGCGGGGGCAGTTTACACACATGAAACACACGAACACAATTGACACCCAGACTCAGAGCACCGGTTATTAGCTAGCCGTATTTCGGACGGAATAGCATTCCAAAAGAGGATGGATTGCACGAAAAATGAACGATGTACAAAAGAGAATGAATGAAGAACGATTGACGAAAAAAGTGTTTAAGGCGAGTGTGAATGAAAGTGTCGGAAGGGGAAGACCTAGGCGTACGTTCAAGACCAAATCAGGGACGTCTTGAAAAAAGGCCAGGTCAAGAGTACCCTAAACCGAAGAGCATGTATGAAGGGAATAATGAAAGTGGACGAAGCGAAACAAGTATGTAAGGATACTTATAAGGTAAGGTGTAAGGTAGCAAGTGGAAAGAGGCGTGATTATATGTATGTACAAATTCAGACCTGTGGTATGGACAGTTGAGGAGACGGTTATGGGAAGATCTTAGATGTTTCGGATGGTTGGAACAGAGATAGTTAAAATGGGAGGTCAGATATGAAGATGAGTGGGGTGAGGAGAGAATTGAAAACAGCGTTGTGAGCGCACGAATTTCTCGTCGCTGCTGTATAGTATGCTTCTTTTGCGGCTAGCTTATCGGCCTTCTCATTTCCTTTTGTCGCCTCTTACTACACCCTCGGGATAGAATGGGCTGGTGACACTAAGTATTCTCAATCTGTTACCACACAGAATATTACTATCTAAAGGTTTTACGATTATTAAACTTTTTGTTTTCACATCGCAAGTTGTGCAGCCGTGTTCATGGTACAGACTTAAACAATATTTTACCTAGGAACGTCTGTTGTCTAGCAGGAAGATGTACCTACAGGTGCTCATATTATTATTAACATAGCTAACAAATGTATGACTAATGATGAATTTACATTGTTCGTTAGCTGTTGTATTGCTTTGCATACAAAAGCATATTTCAAGGTTATTATGTAACCAGATGCTGGTAAAATTATTGACTAGGAAACTAGCTGTCATCCGCGAGCAACTTAATTTGCTTTAACTTGAAATGAAATGATTTTAAGAATAAGAGAATTCTATATCACCATGACACGAAGATGGAATATAATTTAAAAGTGCTTTATTGCGTAAACCAAATTATGGCGTTAATAATCTTAAACGGATCTTTTTTTATCTCTTACCAAGTCGGCGCTTCACCAGAAGAACTGGCGGAAGAAACTCAGTAGGCTTGTCTTTTTTAAACGCCATATTACAATAAAGGGTTGGATAATATATTATTTTGTGTTGTTTTATAACTGCTGTCCGAGGTATAACATGTATCGCGGGGTTAGTTTTGACTGAATGACAACCCCGACTCAGAACAAGGGCCTCTGGTTTGTACAAAGACACTTGCCCGACCCCGGAATCGAAAGGGGCCGGTGGTGGCATGCAAACACCTAGAGCAACAAGGGAAATCAAAATGTACCAGTAGAATGGTATATTCACTGTTAAAATTAAATTTTTATTTCTATCCACGTTTTTAATGGTTTCCAAGTCACTTCGCCAATACAGTTTCGATCCATCTAGATATTTCGTCGGTCCTCTCAGTCTTGCCCAATATGCAAATCGATGTTTGCAAACTTGCAAAGAATATTAAACAGCTATGTCCATATTGCCATTGTGCACAGCAAAAGGCTGATGATGAAAGCAACAGTCCCGTTTTGTTTTTAAACTGCGCAATCTAGGCATCTCGTCGGCCAAAGCCCTATTGTGTGTTGCCAGCTGAGACAACTTATTGCCAAAGCTTGGGAAATATATCCAAACTCGCACTCGAAAGGAACTTTATTTACGTAGGTTTTCTTACAAAACCCTTATAAATCGTCATATTTAAAATTACCAATATAATTTTACGGCCATAAAACTAGATGACCTGGGGAACTTCGTATCAGTATGTTTCTATAAATAATACAAAACGGATTAGATAGTCTGATACATATCGCAAAATTAATTTCTGGACGCATCCAGTTTGACGGACATGAACAGGTTTTATGTGAAAATAAGGAAACTTGATACGAAACCCTGTGCCAATCCGTCTGGCCAGCGTGGCACAGTAGGTTAAATACGTAATTGGCGGAGTCCCTCTTGCGGCTGGGTTTTCGGCCGTGTCACTTCTTTTTGTCTCTTACGACATCCTCAAGATTGAACGTGACACAATCTATACATCTATACAAATAAATAAAATTGGAGTGTCTGTTTGTAATAATAAAATTACCACTTTTTACTAAATGCGTAAGTATGTATACACCATACATAGACGAAAATATCTTTTTTTTTTTCTGTCTGTCCGTCCGTCTGTCTGTCTGTTTGTTCCGGCTAATCTCTGGAACGGCTGGACCGATTTTGACGGGAGTTTCACTGATAGGAAGCTGATGATATAATGAGTAACTTGGCTACTTTTTTTAGACTACCTTCGCCCCGCGGCGTCACCCGTGGTACGACAATAAGTAAGCGCGGGTAAAACCGCGGGGCGCAGTGTATTCTAAATCAGTCACCACGTGGTTAAAAGACAGACAAACCGACACAACAGCAAATCAGCCATTGTATTACATGATGTTGTAACACGCGTACGAAGCTTAAATAAAAATTGAAATTACGTATTATATTTGCCTACACAGCTGGCATCACCGGCCCAGCCTAATAACCTAGAATTTTTCATTGGGCCTAGAAACTGGGTCGTGGCTGCAACGAGCGGGCTCGTTCAGGCGTATTAATCAAGTCTATGCAACTGAATGGAGGTCCTCCCATAATTCCCTCCCCAGCGACACAATAGAGGATGAGCGCCTCATTTAACAAAACTATAATACAATGAAAAAGTTTTTTTCTAAAAGAGAATGCGTTAATGGTACTTTAAGGATGTGTCCACAGTAGGTAAACTGTTAGCATCCGACTGAGTTAGCGGCGTATCGGTTTAGTCATCATCATCATCATCAGCCTATTTCAGTGCACTTCTGGACGTAGGCCTCCCCTATGGCTCGCCACTGAACCGTCGGTTTAGTACGCCCTTCCAATTATTTGAAATTGAGTGTCCGCAGTTTGCAGCGTTACGTGCGCCGACTCTCTCAGTTTTTTTTTTTTTTTTTTTTTTATTTATTGAGCAGTTAATGGCCGACTCGCAGCAAAACCGGTTCCAGTCGGCGACGGCGATATGATTGTTCGCCGGGCGTAGTGAGTCCGTTTACCGCAAACTGATCATACGGACAAGATTCATGGAAATAAGCTATTGACGTGTTCATGCTTGACATACAGATTATGGATTAAGTTAATGGGTTACGTTGCGTGCGCGTCTTGAGTGTTTAATGTCATTTAAATAAAAACAACAAATCGAATACAATAACTTTATTGTATAAACATAGGAGGAGGTGTTATCGACAAGTGACATTGTTATCCAGTGTTTTGGTGCTGTGTAAATATATAAAAAATCTCGTAAAAGTTATAACTTGTATTAAGTACTGGTTGCCTACCCGAAACATAAACAATTAAGTGACTTTTTCATTTCAATTGCGAAATATCATCTAAAACCTCGGTTCAGTGTCTGCGCATCGTTACTCTGTTGCTGTTCAACATCTTATGGTGTACCGTCACTCAAAACCAGGATAGCACCCATAAACCGATTGTATGTCATCAGCGCCATCTCTTGCTGGAACTACGCACCAATACGTCTGCTAGTCCGTTGCGTTTGCGTGAGCGCATAACTACCGGTTTGCTTGCAAAAAAATAAGGGTGAGCTGTTGCTGCCTACAATGCCGCCGTTACCGAAGTGTGTTGCCTGTGGGAAATATCTATCGCAAGATCCTGAGAAAGGTGTGGGCGTTAAGTGCTGTAAGTGCTCGGATTGGTATCACCGAAATGGTAAATGCGTAGCACTAACCAAAACCGCCTCTGTACCCACCAACTGGCACTGCCCTGAATGCGCAAAGCATGTAAGGCGGAACAATAATGACGATACGCCGGTGAGGGGACAAGCCCAGCCTCGAATGGATGACAGCTTTGCTCACCATATGGACACGACTTCTATAAATACTGCGAAGGATGACACACAGGTACCTGGCAATCTGGCACCGGCCTGTGATTGCCAAACAACCTTTACGAAATTTAAGGAAGATCTGATAAATTCGATTCGCCACGAGTTTCAGCTGTTTCGCGATGACCTATCGCAAATTAAATCCAATATCCAGGCAGCAACTGATCGAATCAGTAATTTGGAGGAGAGAGTGACCATTTTGGAAAATCGGCCACAGTCCCATCCTCAGGTGTCCGATGTGGAGGCCATAGTTACACAATTGAGAAGCGAAATCAATGATCGCGATCAGGAGTTACTCTCTAATGATATACAAATCTCAAATTTGCCCGAATTGAGCGGTGAAAATCCAATGCATACGGTACTGTTGGTGGCCACAAAGATCGGTGTGAACATTGAAGAGCGAGACATCGTAAGCGCCGAACGAGTAGGAGCGAGGCGCATCAATGCAACGCAGCCGTCGCCAGCGGAGCCCCGTCCGCGACTGCTCGTCGTGCGACTCGCACGCCGTACAAATAAGGAAGACCTACTGCAAGCGGCGCGTGTACGACGCGTGATGACGTCAGCCGACCTTAATCTGCCAGGTCCCGCCATCAGAATCTACATTAACGAGCGGCTGACTAAGGTAAATAGGGAGTTGTTTCGGAAGGCGCGGGAGATTGGTGGTCGCCATGACTGGCAGTTCATATGGTGCAAGAGAGGCCGCATTCTCGCCCGAAAAAGGCCCGGGGACGCTACGTTCCCAATCCGCTGCGAAGCTGATATATTGCGTGTATTCGGCACTGAGCCAGTTACAAGTGCCCCTCGGATTCCTTAAACTAACCATTAACAGCCTTATTTATCTGTTTCCTAAATATTTTATAACTTCTGTTTTTGAATGTTGTTTGTTTCTTGTATTCTTTTACTTTCGCTTTACTTTGTTTAATTACCTTTTTATTAAGACCCTGTCTAGACGTTATGAGAGTCCTTTATACTCGGAAATGTATTGGCATCGTTGCTTACTATTTTTTATGAAGGTTGTGTGTCTCGCGGTGCAAACTTTACGTGGATTCGTTATAAACTGGCTATATTGCACTGCGTTATTTATATCACCATATCATAACTATTTACTCTTTAAACACGCAACGCTATCTAGTTTTATTTTATTTTGCATGAACTATTTATACATTATATTTATTTTACATAATTTACACAACATTTTACATTACTATTTTATATCAATGAATACATATACATTATCCTATAAAAATTATGGATTAAGAATGAAAAGTTCAGAATTAATTTATAAAAAAATTAGGAATATTGTATACTTTTACCGCAATCATGATGCCAAAAATGGATAAATATCTCAAAGTTGGCTTTCTCAATGCAGGTTCGCTAAGTACAGGTCAGGATGATTTAATCGGTGCATTTGATAGGCACTGCTTTGATATCATGGCGGTAAATGAAACCTGGCTGCGACCCGGAGAAGAGGGGCGCGCGCCTGTAGTGCCCGGATATCGCCTTCGCCATTCGCCGCGACCTGCGTGTGTACGCTCGGGCCGTGGCGGGGGCGTTGGCTTTTATATCCGTCTTGGTTTGAGCGCGCGTACCTGGACTTGCGCCACTGATCCCAGGTTCGAAACCGTAGAACAAATGTGGCTAACAGTGTCGATCAACGGTAAAAAACTCGCTATAGGTACAGCATACAGACCACCATGGCAAGACATTGAGCTCTTTCTAGATGCAATTACAGATATTTATAGTACTTTGGGGAGTTGCGATCATTTTATATTACTTGGCGATTTTAACGTGAACATGCTGAATTTAAATGATAATAAAACAAAAAGGTTGTCAGAATTGCTTAACCATCTCAATCTCACACAACTAGTTACAGCACCAACGCATTTTACCGAAACTAGCCAAACTTTGATCGACCTAATATGTTCAGATCTTACAGCAAGATACACTTCGGTCGAAGCGTATGGGACGATAAATGGTCATTCTATTATTGTGACCGAATTTAATATAAAACGAAACAAGTTTAAGCCTTTTCTTATAAGATTCAGGCCACTTAATAACATATGTAGTGATAGTTTTAATCATGATCTATCACTATTGAATTTTTCAAATATAGTGACACTTACGAATGTAAATGACATGGTTGAGACTCTCAACCAACGTTTAGTGTTTTTGTTTGATGTCCATGCACCGCTCAAGGTGTGCACTGTTAGGCAAGCAACACACCCCTGGATTACGGACACAATCAAAACCATGATGCGTTTACGCGATGCTGCTCTGGCTAACTATAGGAAAACTAAATCCACGCAAAAAAAGCTTTACTACAAGGAGCTAAAATCATTGACAGATACATCTTTATATAATGAAAAAGTAGCTTATTTTAAATACAATATAAATAGTAAAATTGACAATCCAAAATCATTATGGAAAAACATTAAATCTAATCTTGCACCTTCAAAGCAGAGACAGGACCTTCCCTCCCATTTTACAGATCCAGACTTAATAAATAACACCTTTCTAAACGTTCCTGGCAAAAAAGTGGCTAACATCTCACTTCTGACCTACTACGAATTTCACAGTTTCAATGAGCAGGCAATTTTCAACATTAAACCAGTGGAGCAAGAAGATGTTTCGCGCGTTATTCGAAATTTGAAAAGTAAAGCAGAGGGATATGATAACATAAGCTTATGCATGGTTAATATGTCCCTATCAAACATATTACCAACAATCACAGACATAATCAACCGTTCTATTTTATCATCTACTGTTCCGGATCAATGGAAAATTGCTACTGTCAAACCCTTGCCCAAGAATACAAACCCTGTTGAAATTAAAGATTTACGGCCCATTAGTGTACTGCCCTGCCTTTCAAAGGTACTAGAAAAAATAGTCTGTGTCCAACTTACGGAATTTTTAGAGAAGAATTATATATTGCCGGCATTTCAATCTGGTTTTAGGAAGCAGCGTGGCACAGCCACGGCGCTCCTGGATGTAACAGATAATTTGCTGGCTGCACAGGATAAAGGCATGTGTTCCATACTTATTTTACTGGATTTTTCGCGGGCCTTTGATTGTATAAACTTGCCTCTCTTACTATCGAAGCTCAGGTACTATGGTTTTGATAACGCGGCAATACAATGGTTCCACAGTTATCTTAGTAACCGAAAACAACTTGTTGAGTTGCGTTTAGAAGATGGGACTAATATGATCTCTGACCTTTCTATGATTGAGAGAGGAGTACCGCAGGGCTCTATCCTGGGCCCCATTCTTTTTATTTTGTATTGTGCAGACATAACCAAGTGCTTAAAAAAATGCAAATACCATATATACGCCGATGATACTCAAGTCTACCTGTCGTTCAAGCCTGAGGACTGTGAATCTGCTATTAGGGATCTTAACGATGATTTAAATAGAATCGCTCTCTGGTCTGAAGAGAACTGCTTAGGTTTGAACCCAAACAAAAGCAAATACATCATATTCGGCACTAAAAAACAACTCAGTCGACTACCGACTACACTAAATTTAAGAATGATGGGGGAAATTATTGACAGAGTTGATGAGGCCCAAAATCTAGGCTTGTACGTGGACAGCACACTTAGATTCGAGAAACATATAGCTAGCGCCACAAAAAATTGTTTTTACCGATTGAAAATCCTTTATAGAATGCGGCCTTTCTTGTCGGAGAAGCTTCGTGAGCAGTTGGTTGAAACCCTTGTTCTTTCGAAATTAAACTACGCAGATACGGTTTACGGCCCACGCTTACTATCCCGTACGGACCGACACATTCAAAGGGTGCAAAACGCATGTGCTAGGTTTTGTTACGATGTTCAGCCCAGAGGTCATGTGACATCTTTCTTTAACGATCGCTTTATACTCAAAATGAAGTCTAGGCGTAAGCTGCACCTAGCCTGTCTTATGTTTAGCATCACAAAGAACAAAGAGCCAGGGTATTTATATGATAAGCTCAACTGGATGACAAGCAGACGAGAGTGTACCATCAGACATTGTTCAAAACCCCTCTCTATTCCGTCCCATAAAACAGCTGCGTTCCGTGGTAGCTTCCGCTACGCTGCGTCTAAGGTGTGGAACAATATCCCCCCACCAATTCGAATAATTAATAATAAACACACATTTCGAAAGCGGTTGCGGCAGCATCTGATAGATGCGCAGCGGAAGATACACATGATCAGAGGGAACGAGTCAATCATATAAAAATACCTTGGTAGGTATATGTTTACGACACAATTAGATTTATGGTTGCGGACTGATAATTTCTTCAGACTGTTTAAACCAGCATTTGTCCTTCAAATGGAATCGCATACCTTTATTTAAATTCTCACAGGAACAAATTCCGCAGTCTATTTTGTTTTTATTTTTCTCTGGTGCTGTTCCCCAACTGTTTTTCTTGTGGAGGCAGTGCTTTTTCTGTTATCTCCTCTAAATACTGACCACCAAACTGTACGTTCTCACCTCCGTCTAGATATATTTCCTTCAGCTCTAGGTTTAGCAGTATCCAAACTGAACGTGTCATCACACATCCATCCGGTGTCCCAATTGAGGTTATACAAATCACATTTGTTTTTTCATCCGCTGAACCCGATACTACAAATTTAAATCGTAGTTTGTCCATCTATTTGGATTTTAACCAGTAAAGTCACTTTTAGGACAATATCTCTAGACTTAACAGGAATTGTCACGTGTTGCTCTGAAAAGACAAAGTTTTATGTTAGTACTCACATACATACACTTATAAATACACTGGTAAACTTAAATCATTTTAACCTACCTCAAAAGACAAAAAAACGGCATTAAGTCTATTATTCCATTACAATTTCTTATTATTATGTTCGAACAATTGATGCAATAACGCCATTAGCACGGTGGAAAACAGTTGACAACTTGACAACATCCAACCTGCTTTACTCACCTGTTGGCTGTCTTGCGAACAGCGCCATCTATTAAAGTACTTGTGAACTTGTGTACTTACCGTCTTGCTTATTCTTTACCGACACTAGTGCAGTTTACAAACTAATTAAATAATCTCTTAAATATGTATAGATATTACATGTAGATTTATTTATTTATTTTATGTTAGCACGTAACGGCTTGTTTAAATCTGTGAACCAGGTCTAATTGAAAATCAGTGTCAGGCTGCCATGCCTGACAAAATGCTGAATTAGACCTTTTCCGCACAGCAACCGCGAGACATGCGACATATTGTGTACCACACTTGTAGTTTGTAGTATTAGTTAGTTGTAGTTATTATTTAAATACATGTGTGTGTGTATACTTGTGCTGTGTTGAATAAATGTTTTCTTTCTTTCTTTCTTTCTTTCTTTCTTTCTTTCTTTCTTCTTTTTATCCTCTTTTTAGCCTCTAATATACCAATTACTTCAAAAATATCCTTCGTACAACAATAGTAAATTTTATTTTAGTCGGTCGACCTAAATAAGCGGCTAACTCATAACAGTAAGCTTGCGACGCACGAAAATCGATCTGAGTTTGCAGCTAACTCCAATTTCAGTTCGCCACAAATTTGCGGCTCACTCAGTCGGCTGCTAACAGTTTGCCTACTGTGGACACATCCTTAATCTTTTTCCGGTGACGTAATTACTTTGAAATTGCAAATAATTTATTTGCTGAGGTTTTGTTTTACAAGTGGCAGCCGGGCAGAATAAAGCACGTAGGAGATCAGATATTACAAACTAGCTGTACCTTGCTGTTGCTACGTAGAATTTAATAATGACCTCTACTCGATGAAAATATTCCTACCAAATTTCAAGTCTCTAGGGCTCTTATGGTTCCAGAGATATCGTGATACGTTAATCAATCTATAGAACAGCTCCTATGTATGTAGATAAATACTTAGTAGTTTATTTACTTTGAAAAGTAATTCATTGTTAAGCGGCTTTGGTCTGGTAAAGTTGGAAAAATTCTCGTTACTATTTCAACCAATTCGCTAATGTTTTGTGCAAGTTGTAAGTAGCTTGCTCAACTTATATCGAGACTCGACATTTTCCACAATTTATTTCATTGTAATAATAATTCAGTATTCATTTTCAAAAATAATAATAATAAATATCCTTGGACATTTCACACAACGCCATCTCGTCCCAAGCTAAGCAACTTAATGCTTGTGTTATGGTAACGAGATGGATGATAAACTACTTATATATATATATATTTTTTTTGTCAATCCATACATTGTATAGATAGAAATGACACCCAGACTCCGAGCCAGTGCCTCTGGTTTAGACAAAGACACTTGCCCGACCCCGGAATCGAACCCGGGACCCGTTGATCCGAAGGCGGCACATCTAACCACTAGACCAACGATACCAAGAGTTAACCGCCGTGTGGAATGCTGAGACAACCAGTATTATTCCGATCGTTGTATCAGTGCATAAGTTTTCATGGACATCTAAATCAACTCTTGATATCCGGTTGGGTTAAGCGTTTGATGCAAAGGCAGTTTTACTTGAGACTGCGGGCATTGTTAGGCGGTTCCTCTCTTTGCAGCACTAAGAAAGAGACAGCTTGATTTTTTTTTTTAAATAAACATGATTTGCTGTTCCTTAGTCTCGCTAAAGATATGGCTAATTTTGGTCATGAAATATTTGTAGAAGCCCAGGGAAGGTTTAAAAGGTGAGAAAAATGAAATAAAAATGCACTTATTATTTTTGTTCCAACTAATGTTTGCACACGTTTTAATAACGTTGAAACATTCTGCAATTATCATTAAGGTTTTTTATTTATTGATTCTGAGGCGGTCCGAAGCGGCACACTTCGTACCAGGTCATAGGTCATAAATGTGTTGCTATGTGTTATAAATATTATGTAAAAAGATATGAATAAAGTTACGAAAATATATGTTACAAAAAAATCAGTATTCTAAATGAAATAGCGCTTTTTGTGCTTCAAAGACTTTTCGTTATGTAGCTTCGTAAATAAGAGTGCTTGCCGCCTTATTTATACTATAGGGAAGTACGTCTGTGAACAAAATTGGTACGGAAACAGATAGGATTAATCCCCTTACTGTCGCATTGGATATTTATTGACATCCAACCCGTATATTGCTCTGTTACTTTGTGACTAGCCTTTTAAGCGCTGTGGGAGAAAATATTCGTTATCTTATTTTATTCTACATATTATACTCAAGCTCATAATGAAAATGAACTTTATTTACGTAGGTTTTATTACAAAACTCTTATAAATCGTCATGTTAAAAATTACCAATATCATCATTTATGGCCCATGTCTCACGCTAGGTGGTCTCAATATACACCTATAGTAAACGGCTCCCGAGATACAGGTTATACTAGTTAGGTTTGTTTATTTAACAAAAAGTTACACCAAAGCTTTCCTCACCAGCTGGGGACCAAAAGTAAGAAGAAAAATGGCTTATTTTAGCCGGAAAATTTGCAAACAGTATCTTATAATATATTATATGTAGTGTATAATGTAAAGGTCCCGCTCGCGTGTCTGTGTGCCTTATTGAATTATAATTTTTCGTGTGTTTAAGGTGGATGCTCCAGGGTAGCCCGCGAAATTCAAATTTTCTTACGTTTTTTGCAATTTGCAGGTCAGTGCTAGGTTGTATGATGATGAACATTTGATTCGCGGCTGTAAGACGTATGTAGTTACAGAGTTATAATCATCAAACTCATCAATACAACCCTCCAAGCTCATAAAGGTGCAAGAATGACTTTGACGTTGAAAAAGTTTTTCTTGCACCTTTATGAGCTTGGATATACTACCCGTATTGATGATTTTGATGATTATAATTCTATAACTACATACGTCTTACAGCCGCGAATAACATTTTAATCAACATACAACCTAGCACTGACCTGCAAATTGCAAAAAACGTAAGAAATTTTGAATTTCGCGGGCTACCCTGGAGCTTCCACCTTAAATAGATTCGAGGATCGACTATTCGATTCGAACCCTTGAATCTTGAGATAAGCTTGGCCCCAAATCTGCTAATCAATAGTGTCAAAATCGGCAATCAAAGTTACGGTGATGGTTGGTTTTGACAGATTTAATCAAGTCAGTTGGGAACTTATACCACGCGATTGGAATAATCTCAACTAATATTGTTCAGTGAATTTTGCTTGAGTAAACGTTTACATTGAATAGTAGTCTTCCTAAAATAACATCGTGCCCTCTATGCATTTTAATATTCTTTAGTAATGTACATTATGTCTGTGTGGTGACCGATTTAGAATACAAAATGTCACCAACCCATACCGTCTTGAGGGTGTCGTAAGAGGATACTAACGGAACGAAAGAGGCAGATCACCTGGCCGAAAGAGAAGGAAAACTTGACACAAACCAGTGTCAACCCTTCCGGCCAGCCCACGTCGCAAGACGGGTTTGCACAGTAGGCTAATTTCCCTCCGACAATTTGGAGGAGGCCCGACTCAGTAGTGGGTCATTTATGGGCTGAAATGACGACATATATGAAATATGCAAGGAAAAGACGAGTGGTCCCAGATAATGATCTCCTGAGGGGCGGCGGTATGCTACTAATAAAATCATTCAATATTAACTTATGTAATAAGAAATAATTCGTTTTTATATGATAACTAGCTACCCGCCCCTGCTTCGCACGGGTGCAATAATGATATAGATAAAAACCTTCCTCTTGAATCACTCTATCTATTAAAGAAAACCGCATCAAAATCCGTTGCGTAGTTTTAAAGATAAGCATACATAGGGACGACAGACGACAGCGACTTTGTTTTGTACTATGTAGTGATGATAAGGTTTTCGGCTTTAAAATTTTCTTGTGTCGGCTCATACGATGTCCTCAGGATGGAAGGGGGTGACACTATGTTTTCTAAATCCATCACGACACGGACCATTATTTATTTTGGCAATTTTGGTAATTATAGTTTCTGTTATGAACGTATTCCGCACGCTTTTGACACTAGTATTTAGTAGATTAAAAGCAAGTTGGCGATCTTCCTAAAGTTATCACGTGTTACGTTTGTTTTTGTACCATTTTACCCTTAATTAGAATTGTGGCTAGTTGAAACACAGTTTTGGCTCTTCGCCAAATAACTAGACAGTGTGGTTGTTGCTTTTTTGTTATACCAACTATGCACGTTGCAGAGATGGCAGTTGAAGGTTAACGACCTTTTGTTGTCGGTAAATGTACTTTTAAACTGACTTATCTGTCTGTTATTGACATAGCCCACAGGATTGCCAGGCTTAAATAGCAGTGGGGATAGCTGATATTGTGATGATGAACTTTAAGCCACAAATCTTTCCAATTTCCAATATTCGGTAAATATTGGAACTGGTGTTCATATATTGCTGCCATGATTCGTTTTTCGCAAGCATCCATTTAAGAAAATAGCCGCCTTTGGATCTTCCTCTTGAATCACCCTATCTATTAAAGAAAACCGCTTCAAAGTCCGTTGCGTAGTTTTAAAGATTTAAGCATACATAGGGACGGACAGGCGACAGCGACTTTATTTATACTATGTAGTGATTAGTCTTGATATTAATCAACTATTGATTCGCTCAAAATATAACTCGGATTTCCGATGTATATTGGATGTTCGATGAGTTGTTTGTTCTCGGAAAGTTGAGCTAGCAGATATTGCTGATTGGAATAATGGAATTGTTTGTTCAGTGCAATCTGTCTGTTGAATTTCACGAAAGATCGTTGTTTTTGCTAAACTTGCTGTATGAACAGGGAGTTTTTGTAACATTTTAACCTAGATGCTTTCCCAATTTGAAGTTGTTCCTTATTCTGACTACACAAGTTCCTCATTCTGAATTGCACCAGCGGACCTTTAACGTCTTATTGCTCATTGCTTATGTTTATATATTCAACTAGCTGACCGGGCAGACGTTGTCCTGCATGATATTCGTTTACCGACTGCAGCGCCATCTGTCGGGCTGATTTGTGAATCTAAACCATTATCGGTGCCACCCAAACGCATTAAAAAAAAACATTCAAATCGGTTCAGCCGTTCTTGAGTTATAAAGTTACAACGAAAAGTGGCTAGATAAATATAAGTTACGTGTCTTTGACTTTCTACAGTTTCTTTATTTGAGCACGGCAATCTTGGAACTACAATTCCGGTTTAAGAAATCAGTTTGCCAATCAGGCACTCAAACAGCATTTTTTTTGGAAACGAAACCCTGCACTTGATATAACCTGTATTGCGGGGACAGTTTACAAACATGTAATTCACGAACACAAATGATACCCGGTATCGAACCCTTTTTTTTTTTTTTTTTTTTTTTTTGTTTTGGCGGGAAAAAATGCCTGACCGCACTTCCCGCGTCCGGGGTGACTACGGGGTAGTGTGGGGCCCTCACCCACTAAAATAACCCGCCGTGCGCCGACACCCGCCCTCACGCGCGGACCACGGGTACCGCGTACGTTGCTACCGTGGTCCGCAGGCGGCAGCCCCTTCAGGCACCCTCTCCCGTGCGACGTCCCGCGCACTTGGACGTCACACCTTCGCGGTAGGCTATACCGGCGGACGGTGGGCGATCCCCGACCCAACCGTCCGCAGCCTCGGCTAGGGCGGCATCAGGCGCATGTGAGCGCGCCCGCGCCGCCCCGCGCGCCGGCGGCGAATCGGGTCCGAAAGGAGTGAATCCTCCCGGGCCCTCTCCGCCGCCTCCTTCTGCGAAATGACGTCCTCGCAGAAGGCGGCGACCGCGGTCCAGGCCCTGTCTCTGCCGACCATCACTCGCGCAACGGCCGGCAGCGACAGGTCCATTCCAATGACTGCAGCGAGTTCTCGGCGCTGCTCAGCCCAGGCTGGGCATGACTCGAGCGTGTGCTGTGCCGAGTCCTCGCTGCAGTCGCAGTGGTGACAGCCCGGAGTCGGCTCCCTCCTTGCGACATCGTGCAGATATTTGCCGAAGCAACCGTGCCCCGACAACACCTGCACGAGTCGGAAGGTGAGGACTCCGTGCTGCCGCACCGCCCATTCTTCCAATATCGGCTGGAGCGCCCCCACGGTCCGCAGACCAGCCCGAGGCGTCTCCAGCCGAGCCTTCCACCGTGTGAAGGTGGTGCGGCGGGCGTCATCCCGCCACGCAGTGATCGCGCTCGGCGGGGGATTGGAGCCCCCCGCCCGCGCCGTCGACACCCGCCGATAAACGTCGGCGAGCACTTCCGCCTCCAAATCCCACGGGGGGGTTCCGGCCAATGCACACGCGGCCTCGACACCTACCGTGCGGTAACCGCGTATGGCTCTGACCGCCACGACCCTCTGCGGACGCCACAGACGGGTTCTATTATGGGCAGTCAGGGACTCCGCCCACACGGGGGCGCCGTAGAGCGCCATCGACCGGACCACCCCGGCATAGAGTCGTCGGCACGCTAGACTCGGTCCGCCCAGATTCGGCATTAAACGACCGAGGGCGGACGCCGTGCCAACGAGCCTTGGCGCGAGTTGGCGAAAGTGCTCGTCGAAGCACCACCTTCCGTCGAGTACCAGGCCCAGATATTTCATGTGGGCCCGGATACCGACCACAGTACTCACAACCGATATCGAGGCGCCGGCGGGTGGGCCGCGTCGAGGCCCATGGAAGAGCAGGGCCTCAGACTTGTTAAGGGCCACCCGAAGCCCCAGCGCCTCGATCCTCCTGACCACCTCCGCGGTACCTGAGGTGGCCAGGGCTGCCGCCTCCCCGAAGGTCCCGCCCCGGGCTGTAACGAGAGTGTCGTCGGCGTAACAGATTACGCCCAGCCCAGGGGGAAGCCGGCCGCGGAGCACCCAGTCGTACCCGATGTCCCACAGGAGCGGTCCGAGAACAGAACCCTGTGGGACGCCGCACGACATGGGCCTCCTTACGACGTCCCCTTCCCGGTTTACGAAGAGGACGCCGCGGCCGTCGAGGTAGTCTGCCACCAGCCGCCTTAGGTAGGGGGGCACTCCATGAAACCGGAGCGCCTCCGTGATGCAGCCGAATGGCAGACTGTTGAATGCGTTGGCGATGTCGAGAGACACCGCCAACAACACTGCCTTCGAGGCGACGGCCTCCGAAGCCGCGGCCCTCAGACGGAGAATGGCGTCAATCGTCGACCGACCCGCCCGAAACCCGAACTGGGCGTCAGACAAGTCGGGACCAACCTGCGTGAGGTGCTGGACGATGCGAGCAGCGACTACCCTCTCCAACAGCTTGCCCGCCTCGTCCAGCAGCACGATGGGCCTGAAGCCCGCGACTGAGTCTGGAGGCCGTCCCGGCTTTGGCAGGAGCACGAGCTTCCCCTCTTTCCAGCAGTCAGGGAACCGTCCGGACGCTAGGCTAGCGTCGAACAGTCCCCTGAGGCGAGGTTCCAAATGGTCGAGAACCAGGGCCAGCACCCGGGCGGGTATGCCGTCCGGTCCGGGGGCGGCGCTTCTCCGCATACGCGTCGCCGCCGCCCTCATTTCCACTTCGCTCACGGGCGGCACACTTTCCACGTCGGCCTCCCGCTCGTCATCTGGCGGAGCCATGACCGGTGGCGTGTGCGCCGCCCGTGTGGGGAAAAGTCCCTCGACCACCTCAGTGAGGAAGCCCGGCTGGAGGGTCTCTGTAAGGGGGGGGCCCTGTGTGCGGAGCTTGTTCAGCGCCGCACGGTACGGGCGTCCCCAGGGGTCACGCTCCAGACCCTCCAGCATCTCCTGCCGTTTCGCATCTTTGGCACGACAGATGGCCAGCTTCAATGCAGCACGCGCGTGATTGTACGCCGCATACAGCTGGCCCTCCCGCTCTTCGTCACGGTTTCGGCGACGTCGGCTGCGGGTGTAGGACCTCCGGGCACGAATACAGGCCGCGCGGAGATCCGCCAACTCCGGGGACCACCAGTATACCCCCTTCCGTTGGGGCGGGCGCCGCACGCGGGGCATGGCCGCATCGCAAATCTGTGTGAGCATGCCGCGGATGCGACCAGCCTCTGCGCCCACGTCCTCCATCGGGGGCGGAGACAGCCAAGACTGAACAATGGCCGCCTCCACCAGTAAATCCCGATCGAGTCTACCCACAGCCCATCGCGGAAAAGCGGGAGCTCTGTCCGCCGCGTGACCCCTACTGGGGTCCCGGAGGGACTGGGAGACCTCTATCCGGATGTAGCGGTGATCGGATAGAGTCTCAACCTCCTCCAGGACACACCAGCTCCTTACCCGTGCGGCGACACCGGGGCTAGCGAACGAGAGGTCCACTATCGATCCACCCCAGCGCCGCACGCACGTTTGGACGGACCCCCTGTTGAGCAACACGAGGTCCGCCGCCGCCGCCCATTCTTCAACCGCCGTACCGCGAGCATCCGTCCTGGGGGACCCCCACGCCGTGGATTTGGCGTTAAAATCCCCCAGGACGAGCACAGGACCCGGTACGCGCCGTATCGAGGTCTCCAAATTGTGGAGGAAGACCTCGTAGGCCGCCAGGCTGCGATTGGGGGAGAAGTACACGCCGTACACCGTGACCCCTCCCCAGTCGACTGCCACAAATCCCGTGCCCTTGTCTTTGACCGACAAGGGCGGGGAATGTGGTGTCGTTGACCCGACGACCGCCACGGAGCCATCCCGACTTCCCGCCCAATTCGGGCGATCCGGGATGGAGTAGGGCTCCGCAGCTACGGCGACACTAACCGACCACTCCGCCAAGGACTGCAGGAAGAGGTCCTGTGCCCTGGCGGAGTGGTTGAGATTCCCTTGCAGGAGGACGGCGTCACGGTCCATAATCAGACCGTGTCCACTACCTCCTGCCGCTGCGGCGGTTGAGCCGCGCTAGGTGGGGCAGCCGGGATCGATTGGCTGCCACTCACCCCCTTCTTTGGGCCTGACGCCGGAGGTCTGCACCCGTTGCGCCCCATGCAGTGCTTGGCGGGGCGATTACCCGCCGCGCACGCGGGGCAGAACGGGGCAGCGGTGCAGGTTGCCGCCTGGTGCCCTGCTTGACCGCAGCGGAAACAGAGCCCGCTGCAGTCGAAGCAATTAGTGCACAGCGGCCGGGTGTGTCCGACCGCCATACACTTATAGCACCTGGCGGGCCGAGACTCCAGCACGGTCACCCGCGCGGAGCTCCAGCCCACCAGAAGTCTACCCGCTGCGGCTAGGGACTTGGCCGCCGCAACAGGACACGATGCCCAAGCGGCACCTACACCTCCTGGGCCTGGGCGAATGGTGCCCACCCGGATGGCGTTAATTGGAGACCCGGTTTTCGAGGCGATGGCCTCCCGGATCTCATCCGCCGTCACCGAATCATCCAAACCGGAGATGCGCAATTCAGCGCACTTCACGGGCCTGGCGACCCTGACACCACTCTCCGCCGGGAACAGGCCCAGTAACCTCTCGGCCATCACATCGGCCATCCTCGCACCATCAGCCCCCCCTGGGAACTCAAAGATTCGAGCTCCCGTCCGGGCTTGGCGGGTTCTGGCAGCGACGACTCCGACATCGGAGAGGTCGAGATCCCGCCGGGCGCGTTTTAGGACGTCCTCATACGTCAGGCCCTTCTCCTTGCCCTCCGGCAGCACTGTGATGACCACCGCGGCTGCCTTGGGAACCTGGAGCCTACGCGGCTTCCTTTTCTTGGACGGCGGCTTAGGTTGCCCTCTACTCGAAGTCGGCGCCGCCTCGCGTTCCACGGCAGCGCTGCGACCCTTGCCCCGGGACTTCCGGCCCCCCACCACCTGCCAGCCCTGTTCGGCGGGCGTGGCGGCTGCAGGTACAGAGCCCCGAAGTTCGACCGCGGAAGCCCGTGAGGGCATCATGGTTGCCTCGGACGCAGCAGCCCGCGTTCGTGGAGCGGCGCGAACTAGAGGCGGGAACTCCTTTCGAGGCTGACCTCTCAAGGCTAGTCCCGCCTCTGCACTCTTCTTCTTTTTCTTCTTTTTCTTGGTCTTCTCAGGCTCAACCGGAGCCCGAGAAGAAAGGGTCGTGGAGGTCGACGTTGTGGCCACCACTGCGGCGTATGACGCTAGGCGTCCCCCCTGGTACGGCAAGGATGTAGGTGTTGCAGCCGTTAGGGGCGCCGACTTCTTTTTGTTTTTGTCAGCCGCTAGCGGCGGCCTCACTATTGGCTCCGGCGGTAACCTCGCCGCCAGAGCCTCGATCCGCGGACCAAAGACCGCAGCTATGCGGTCAATGATCACGCGGACCATTTCCTCGGGTATATTCCCCGACTGGTCAGCAGACGCTGAGGGAGCAGCCGCAGGGAGCCCGAGCTCCACCCGCATACCGGCCTGCCCCCTTTCCAGTTCCGCCAACCGCGCCTCCAATCGTTGGTTGGTCTCGTCGAGACGCTTGTTGCTGGCCTCTAGGCGTTCATTTTGCGCCTCGAGGCGCCTATTTTGATTGACAAGGCGCTCGAACGAGACCTCCATTTCATGCGCAGCGTCCTTGAGGCAGCGCGCAAAGCTCCCTTTTAAATTTCTGGAGCCTGCAGCCACCGTCTCGACGATGGCCACGCTGCTCATCGCCCGCTTCTCCATCTCAGCCATTGTCGGTGGCCCATCCGATGGAAGAGCAAGCTGCGCCGTGAGCATGCTGAGGCGCTCTTCGGCAGTTTGCTCGCCCTCTTGCATCCTTCGGATGGTGAGCTCCGACCTCTCCGAACTCGTGACATTGCTGGAGCGCGGTAGGCTTTGAGTTCGCGGAGGCCGCGACCTTCCTCGTCCTGGCCTCAATGCTGGCAGCTTGAACGGTTGCGCGAGTGATGGGTCCGCGTCAACATCCGTCTGCGCCAGCTTCCTCTTTGACGACTCGAGGCTTTTGATGGAGGCATCCCTCGAGTCACCGTCACTCTCCTCTGCGGCTGACATCTCCGCAGCCGAGTTGGCCACCGAGCCATCTGTCGCCGAGGTTCTTCCTCGCCTTCCACTCCTCTTCGAGGAGTTAGATCTAATTTTGGTGCCTCGAGATGGTAGGTGAGGCACCGTTTGTGTGGGGGCCGTATTCAAGGCCGGACCCCCGGCGGCTAAGGCGTCGGTCGCCCCCCCCTGATACAAGGGGCAGACAGGGCCGGTCTGTGTACTCGGCCCTGTGAGGGATTCCCCAGATGCGGAGCACCCGGGACCCTCCAGGGGAATATTAGTATTTTTAACTTTCGCCATATTTTTGCGTTTTAGGTCCGTCGACCGTGGTGCCGCCCTAGGGACTAGATTCCCTCCAGCCATTCATCCCCTCGCCGGGCGGTGAAACTTGGGATTGGGGTATTTTTATAGAGGTTGCCTTCCTCGTGATCCGAAGATCCCCGGCCCTGTCAATTCAGGGTTACGGGTTGGGCCGAAACGGTGGTCTCTACGAGAACCGTGCCCACCGCCCGCTATGCGAGCAGCAGGCCCGTCGCCCCTCGGGCTTCGTCACAGCCCACGTCTCCGGGGACGGGGAGGCCACTGTGACCTCGCTGTCCCCATTCCTCCGTCGCCGCTACTCAGCATAAGGCCGAGACGACGACTGTTCGCTCTGCTACTCAGAGGGATACGCGGAGCCCACCTTCCGCGGCGCGATCATGAAGACCGCCCGCCTGGTGTCGGGATTTGGCCATCAGCACGGGCCGATGTTGCCCAGGGTGCACCGTCCCCGCCAGCTTCCGGACCAGCAGGGCCCTCTAGGAGGTACCCGACCCGCACCCCACCCGGTATCGAACCCGGGACCTATTGATCCAAAGGCAGCTATTACCCAAGGCAGTATTCATAAATATCAACAAATCAGGCAGACGAGGTCGTAGATATGCAAGACGACAGAGAAACTACTGGCAAAAGCTATAAGCTTGATATTATAACAGCAATTAAAGAAGACATCTATTCCGTTAAACCCCAGGTAAATAAAACAAGTTTCGTATATTCAATGATGAATATACGTAGTGCAGAGTTTGCACAGTGGAGGTTTACATTTTCTAGTAGTTTCCGCATACGAGATTTGCGGGATTTCAATTTGAAAACGCTTCAACGCGACCGAGAATTGCAACTTTCAGGGTACCTTGGAGTAATCAGATTGGTGTAGGAAGCGATGTTCTGGAAGATTCATATATGTTTAAGACCGCGAGCAAAAAGCATCTTGAAGTTGTAATGGAGCATATTTTTCGTGCAAATACTTCAATTTCATTATTGTATTAACAATAGACTTAAAATACCTTTAAGTTAAATTAAAGCATTGCGGCTAGTCAGCTAGCCTGTTGCATCCGTCAATGCGTTGGTGGAATGCAATTGTGCTGGCCTTTGACGGGTTGGCACAGGGTTTCGTATCAAGTTTTCCTTCTCTTGCGGCCAGGTTATCGGCTTTGTCATTTGCTTTTGCCGGCTCTTGCGACACCCTCAGGATGGAATGGGGTGGTGACTCTATGTATTCTATATCCGTCACAACACGGACATTATTGGTCTAATATGCTTTTATTGTTTTCCCTAACCCTTCAGATTCAACATAATAGTTTAGAAGTTTTTTTAATCATGTCTTGAATGAAAATGATGCACTAAACTCGTCGAAATACGATTTATCTCTATTGGTTTTCCATTCGGTTCCGCTGTTATGTTCACAAGAAGTTGGTTAGATCTGAATACGCTCTGACGGCTTGCAATTTGCAATGTTCGCGTGGGCGTTTGCAGTGGGCGGGCGTAGTTAAAAGTTTGGAAAATGCTTTTGCATTAGTTTTGCCAATAAGTTACTTGAATATTGTTGTCAAAGACATGACCGCTTTATAATGATTTTGGATTTAAAAAGCAACAATACTGAGTATCTCTTAGATACTTATCATTATCATCATCATCATCATTTCAGCCAAAGGACGTCCACTGCTGGACATAGGCCTCCCCCAAGGATTTCCACAAAGGCCGGTCCCGGGCCGCCCGCATCCACTGCTTTCCGGCGATCTTAACCAGGTCGTCGGTCCACCGTGTGGGAGGCCTACCAGCACTGCGCCTTCCGGAACGCGGTCGCCACTCGAGGACTTTTCTGCCCCATCGGACGTCGGTCCTGCGAGCTATGTGCCCTGCCCACTGCCACTTAAGTTTGACAATCCGGTGGGCTATGACCCTGCCCTGGGTCGGTGACCCTGGTTTTCCTGCGTATCTCCTCATTTCTGATTCGATCTCGCAGGGAAACTCCGAGCATAGCCCTCTCCATTGCCCTTTGGGTGACTTTGAGCCTTCTGATGGAGCCCATAGTGAGCGACCACGTCTCAGTTCCATATGTCATCACTGGCAACACACATTGGTTGAAGACTTTTGTCTTCAGACACTGCGGTATTGTGGACGAGAACGTGGACGGGTTGTATCATTATCACTTGTGCCAAAAGAAGCCTACTGCCTGACAATCCCTCTGAGTTTCTTGCTAGTTCTTCTCAGCAGTGGTTGTGGTGGTGGTAAAATGTATTACTTTGTTTTGTATATTTTTTAACAATACGAGTATGTTGGCCATTTATAAGTGCCCAATGTGTCCTACACAAAATAAACGATTAGACTTTACTAGATATGTGATTTCCGTAACGCGGGTAGCTAAGATCCGGTATTTAATTTCTTCCTTTTCACGATGAGCATTTTCTTCTTAACTATGATTGGATCATTAATCTCTGGCATCGTTAACAGAGTGAACAATTAATGATTCTATAACTCCATTAGACTAAGTGTAATTGTTTAAATGATTGATGTGTGCCTATCCATTCAACAGCACATACGTAACCTTAGTAGCATACCTATTATATTGTTCAGTTACTTGAACCTAAAAAAACATATTGGTCTTGTATTAACGACTACAGTGAGAAGAAACTTATTATCTTTGGATGGTATCTATGCCAGCTATAGTTACTTATAGTTTTATATTTCAACTAGCTGCTGACTTCGTCTGCGTAGGATTCGTATTTATGTTTCAATTTTTATTGTAGTTATGGTTCACTATGTTGGCTATAATGGTTTACACAAAGGATATGGATATATACTGTGTCGGACTTTTTTGTAGGACTATTTAAGATAAACATTTCCATCATACATTACATATGTGTGACTGCAGCGGTTTTGGCAGCGCACGCCAGAATAGTTCCAGGTAGATTTTTCCTAACTTACTTGACACTTGTCGCCATATTTCTGCCAGTTCCCACTCTTCACATCACATCTTTATAAATTGTAGCTTTTGCGTTATAGCTTATACATCAATAAGCTATATTATTGTAAAGTTTCATTAAAATCTATTCAGTTTCACGTTTTTACGTGAAAGAGTAACAAACATAAATCTCTCCATACTTACAAACTTTCGCGTTTATAATAGTAAAGTAGGATATTGCCGATTTGGTAACATTACTTAAAATTACGCATAATTTTAGTAATGATATCAGAATGGAGTTTGGCATTGACAAATGTGCTGTCATCCGTGTACAAAGAGGTCAAATTGTAAACTCATCCGGTGTAGACATTTCTGAATCTGTCTTTCTACACTCTCTCTCCGAATCCGAAAATTATAAGTACTTAGGCATGTCACAGGGTCTTTGCATTGCTGATAAGGACATGAAACAATTGTTGACGGCACGATTCTTGGGTCGCGTAAAAAAAGTTTTTAAAAGTCTTTTGTCGGGCGGCAACAAGGCCCGTGCTTTCAACAGTTGGGCTATTCCTGCACTTTCATACTCATTCGGCATACTCAAGTGGACTCAGACTGAACTGGACAAATTAGACCGGAAAGTCCGTCGACTAATGACATCATTCCGAATGCACCATCCGCGCTCATCTGTCATGAGATTGTATATTCCGCGGAAATGTGGTGGTCGTGGCTATCTTAACGCCAAATCTCTTCATAATCGTGAAGTATGCAATCTCAGAGACTATTTTGTTCGTATCGATGACAATTTACATCGGGATGTTGTCAGTGTCGATAATGGACTCACACCTTTATCAATGGCAAAACAAAACTGGCGCAGGCTAAAGGTATTAACCACTCCAGACCGTATAGCTGTATGGCAGAGCAAGGAATTACATGGTCGCTTTTATCGCGCTTTTACAGGTCCTGATGTCGATCAACAGGCATCAATTTCTTGGCTTAGTTTCGGAAATCTCTTCGCTGAAACAGAAGGTTTTGTCTGTGCAATCATGGACGAAGTGGTTATGACGAACAACTACCGGAGACATATTATAAAAGATGGCACCGTTGACATCTGTCGGGCTTGTCGTTGCCCCGGTGAATCTATTAGACACATTGTCTCCGGTTGTTCTCGTCTAGCCAATGGTGAGTATTTGCACAGGCATAACCAAGTTGCCAAAATAATTCACCAGCAACTTGCTCTGAAATATGGCCTTATTGATAGTGAAATTCCGTATTACCAGTATCAGCCTGCACCAGTTTTGGATAATGGTCTTATCACATTATACTGGGATCGATCTATTATTACTGACAGGACTATTGTAGCTAATAGGCCTGACTTAGTACTAATAGATCGGTCGGTGCGCAAAGCAATGATAGTGGATATCACCATTCCACATGATGATAATCTCATAAAGGCCGAAACTGAAAAACTGAGCAAATACCTTGACTTGGCTCATGAGATTACTTCAATGTGGGGTGTTGATTCTACTATCATTGTGCCGATTGTTGTGTCGGTAAACGGTTTGATAGCGAAGAGCTTTAATCGCTATCTTGAAAAGCTCTCGCTTAGTTGTTGGGTTAAGCACTTGGCCCAGAAAGCCGTCCTTCTAGAGACTGCGCGGATTGTAAGAAGATTCCTCTCTGCTGACCCCTAACCGCCGTTGGCTTGGGTCATTGACTTCGTCTTCGGCGGGTGACATCCTATTTTTATATATATTTTTATGAATTTGTTTCTTTTTGTAAAAATATATGTAACAATGAGATAATAAAGAAATGTACCATAAAAAGTAGGATATTGTACGCGATAGCGCGAAATGTTTTGGACATATGAATGTGGCTGAGTATTGACCCTTATTATAACACCTTCATGGATATACATTAAAAGATGCCTGCTGTTATATTTTTTTGGATGATCTCATTATTTCTCAATAGGAAGACTTCGAAACTCTCGGATCTCATGTTACGGTTTCTAACCACGATGCTTGTATAGCTGTTATTTAGTTCCTTCACGATATTGCTAACTATACTAAATTGTGGTGATTCGCGAACTTTCTCTTAAACCGTCGTGACGACCTGTCTATTGATTGTTATGAGAGAGCTTACTTGAGAGGTAGTTACTAGTTGTTACCGGTGACTTTGTCCGTGCGGCATTTGACAATGAGGAAAACTCAGTTACTATGGGCTCCTGAAAAGCGGGGGAGGGGTGTCAATAAAGTTACTCCTTGTTACATCAGCTATCTTTGATATTCCTAGACAGGCTCGTTGCACATAGATATTATATGGGTCCCTCTAAGGCCTAAGTTTTTAGGTTGAAAATATATTATAAATATCAAATATAGCATAATATCATCCGTTTGGTGACGGATTTTATGTGTTATGTTAACCTGTGACAAAAACAGTGTCATAACCCCAATCTATCCTAAGGGTGTTGTAAGCGCCGACAAAAGGAAATGACAACGCCACGGCACTTGATACGATACTCTTTGCCAATCCGTCTGGCGAACTTGGCACAGTAGGCTAATTACCCAGTAGGCAGTTTTACTGTGTTTCGTCGTATGTATTTGTGAGCCGGTGCCCGACAGGGCATTTCCTTGTTCTATCTCAGAACCTGTCGTTGCTTTCCATCACGCCAGCCTAGGGTCAAAGGCATTCAGTCCCAGATAAAACAATGTAAACAATTCTATATGTAAACAAGTTTTATGTCACACGACAAGACCTCAATGCATATCGTCTTATAGATAAAAAACCTGCATATATTAATTGCGCATGCGCTGATAAACGTTGACATCAGTAATACTTAAGCACTTCTAGTTAATTAGTTTTCCGCTCTATTTGTTATATGAAATTTAGCACATCAATCGTGAAATGTATCAATGCTTGTCATTATATATTTTTATTTTATTTATTATTTTTATTTTATTTATATATTTTCATTATATATTTGGACATATTTATGATATTACTACTACTCAGCCCGCAGATGATCCACTGTTGAGTCGGGCCTCCACCAGTTACCCTCAGTGGTTACTCCTGGAATATGATAAGTAAATAATTATTTACCGCCTGTACTTAAGCATCCAGTCCAATATAAATTTAGAACACCTCATCGCAAAGACAAAGATAATTCAATCCCAAAAGCATACAATATGATTCTCGAGACTTGCTCGTGGTTTTCATTTCTAAGTACTTTCTTTAACCAGAACAGCGGCACTTTAATTCTATTTGTTCTAGTACTTAGCCTACTTTAACTTTACTTCTTATCATCATCATTTCAGTTAATAAATAACCCACTACTTGTCGGGCCTCCTACAATTACATGGAGAGTAATTAGCCCAACGTGTCCGTGTTTCGTATCAAGATTTCATTTTCTTACGGCTTCATTTTCGGCTTTGTCGTTCGTTCTGTCAGTTTTTACGACAACCTCTGGAAGGGACGGGTTGGTGACACCATGTATTCTTATATTATTATATAATCACGCCTCTTTCCCGTAGGGGTAGGCAGAGACCACTTCTTTCCACTTGCTACGATCCTTACATACTTGTTTCGCTTCGTCCACTTTCATTATTCCCTTCATACATGCTCTTCGGTTTAGGGTACTCTTGACCTGGCCTTTTTTCAAGACATCCCTGATTTGGTCTTGAAACGTCCGCCTAGGCCTTCCCGTTCCAACACTTTCATTCACACTCGCCTTATACACTTTTTTCGTCAATCGTTCTTCATTCATTCTCTCGACATGGCCAAACCATCTCAGCATACCTTTCTCAATTTTTGTCACTACATCGTCTTTCAGACCACAACGCTTGTAATGTATTCTTAAGCCGTCATCATATTATGTACTTAGCTAGCGGCCCATTCCGGCTTCGCAAGGATGGTCATTAATTTTTTTCTTGCTAATAAATAGCATTAATCAGTGATAATGTAGTATTCAAATAATGAAAGAATTTTTAAAATCGGTCTAGTTGTTTTTAAGCCAGTTCGTTACAAATATACTTACATACAACTCTTTCCTCTTTATAATACTAGTATAGATAATAGTTACAGATGTAAACACGATTTATAGTTTACAGTTGTGAAACAGGTATGAAGGCGTTTGCCCATAAAAGTTAATATTGCTTTGGTTGTTTTGTGATACGAGGTTACCATACACCCACATTTTCGTTTTGCAATTGTGGCAATAGAATCGACGCATGGATTCTCACTACTTCGATATCCAAATGTAAGATGTGACCACTATGGTTTCATTGAGTAGGTGACGGGTTTCCAATTTCCATTGCATAAAAGAGGGCAAAATAGAAGGCGTTGCAAGTGATGGAAAAATAATTTTGAATACAATTTGATTAATATAACAATTGTGTGGTAACGGATTTAAAAAAAACGTACTATTCTGAGGGTGTCGTAAGAGGCGACTAAAGGAACGCAAGAGGAAGACCACATAGCCGCAGAAGTAGGAAAGCCACCCACTACAATATGGGGTCTTTCAAACGAAGCGTGAAGAGGCATCTTGCGGGCCGGCAGGGTGAGGATGGCTAGTGCTATACGTATAGTTCAGCACTAGGTATCACCACTTCTGGACTGCATTTCCACTTAACACCAGACCTTTAATAGTGGCAAAATAGTCACACATGATTTTGGGTGGCAGATGACCTGTGCTGCAACATCTTGTCACCCACGCAATGGCAACACGGGTTAATGTTTATCTTGCAATCTTAGCGAGAATCATGTTCTGTTTACTGCCGTTACTAAAGCCGGCCGAAATCCTCCGTGTGCACAAGCACTAGTGTTAGATAATGAAAATGTTTTTATATCACTCTTGTTTTATTATGTTGTAGCCATGCCATGAGGCTAAGTGAAGAACATTGAGTATATCACGAATTAGATTTGACTTTAAATATACAGTGTGTAACAAAATCAATGTATTAATCATCCAGTAGTACTACTAGCCCATAGATGACCAATTGTTGAGTTGGGCCTCCTCCAGTTACATGGAGGGCAATTAGCCTACTGTGCCACGCCGGCAAGACGGGTTGGCACAGGGTTTCGTATCTTGCAGCTAGGTTTCCGGCCTTGTCACCTCCTTCTGTCGGCAGTTACGACACCCTCAGGATAGAATGGGGTGGTGACACTGTGTATTCTAAATCCGTCACCACACGAACATCCGTCACCACGTATTAATCACCATCAGTATTAAATGTCTCTACCACGTATATAATTTCCCTAGAAATATTTTACCTTGACCTTTTTTTAATCGATACTAGCGACCCGACCCGGCTTCGCACAGGTGCAATGATGAACATCTAAATTTATCAGTGTTTCTCTACAATATTATGCATGTATTGTGCATATAAACCTTCCTCTTGAATCACTCTATCTATTAAAAAAATCGCATCAAAATCATTTGCGTAGTTCTAAAGATTTAAGCATACATAGGGATGGACAGACGACAGCGACTTTGTTTTATACTATGTAGTGATTATCTCTAACATCTTCCTATTCCAACTGGTTATGTTTAACAGTGAAAAACTGGCATTTTAAGACCAATATAGCCCTGATAAGGATAATAGTCTACCTGTAATATTCGTGGATTTTCTCGGATTATACTGCCAGCCATTGGTTTTTACGATGGCAGAGATTATGTCGAGATTAGACCGAACCTCTATGGTTCCAGTTTCTAGGACAAGATCATGAGAATCTATTTTTTGGATTGTATTATAGCATCTGTCTCTGTATAACCAAATCTCTAGTTCTCAGATATTCAGAACTTCTTGGAGTTCATTTATTAACATAAGAGTAACAGCATAACCATTGGACATGTTATTGGAAAATATTTGTATTGGAGACTGATAACTCAACTTCTCAGCTCATTGATGATCCACTACTGAGTCGGGCCTCGTCCAGTTATATTAAGGGTAAATGTTAATTTTCCCAAAATCTTGCAAAGCGACAATGAGGACGAAAATGAAGCACGCACAGTCAGTAGATGAATGTTTACTCTTACCTTGAAGGTTTAGATTTTTCCGGAATAGTCATTCCACATCACAGCTTTTAGCAAAATAAAAGTAGACGCGAAACACTTCGTGCGTATTAATGGAATATCAACAATATAGAGGTGGAAGTCATTTCCGCGTCTGGAAGTCCTTTCCGCGTCGGGAAGTCCGATCGTGAAACGGAGAGGACGATATCAAACCGTGCAGCTTCTGGGCATAGGTCGCAAACTATATCATTACACGCAACGCAGTTGCAATATTTACGATAATAAAGCAGCAAACATATTCTAACAGTATGCTCCCAAAATCCTTTCATTAATGCTGTCAAAATGTAAACAAGTTCCTAATACAACGGCGCGTTTTCTATTATGGAAACAGTCAAAACTTCTTATCATATCATATGGCTTTACAAGGCCTTGTTAGTTCGATTGAAATCTAGGGTCGTAAAAAAGTTTTATCCGGAGATTCTGGTTTTGGGTCTGGGTTACCGGCTGACACCGTTACATAAACATGATAGAGTAGGGAGCGTCTTTACATTGATGAAACATAGACAAATATCTAACTTTACTTTTTCTTTGGCCGCAGCTTCTCGCAGAAGGTGGATGAAGAGGAGGGGGGTGGCGGGGTTGCTCTCCATCCGCCAGACGGATTCTACTCGCATCATCACTCTATCCACAGTCACCATGCTCAGCACCAGGAGCCGGACCGGGGTTATATGGATGGCAACAGATATTGCACTGCTGTGCACAGACCATTGCCTGGTAAGCTTTAATTTTTTTCATTGACTAACGTCATGGGTACTTTTTTCGTTTACACTTATATTATGAAGAGATTTGTATGTATGTCGGTTTGTAACCTAAACACAAAAAAATCAACTTCAAAAGTACTTGCGCCATGAGAAACATCACACGGACTATGCGAAGCCGAGATAACCACAGGTTGAATCCCACGTGGGCGAATCTAGTTTAAATAAAAGAATAGCCGAAGCCCATGAGGTTAATTCATTAGATGAATTATACCCGAATATTGATCTTTTATTTTGGGTTGAGCGTGTAATATTGTCTACTAAATTAAACAAAGCAACCGTACATTGATGACTTAACTGCGAGGCTTCATGAATCCAGGCATGGAAGCCAGATTTACGCTCCATCGACGGGCATCTATAGCCATGAATTGAAGATTGCATATGTTCAGCCCGGTGTTGAGCAAATACAATAGTCGAAATATATCCCGAATACAAACAGGCCGCTGCACTATATTACATGGTAATCAGCCTATTCTTTTCTATTCTGGCCATGATTTCCATAGCCAATGAGAGACATAGCTTGACGTATAGAGGTGATGCCCTCAGCCAGCAGCTTGTTAATAACATCTCTTATTGGCAAATAATCGCCATCTTCACTTTCAGCATTGAACCACTCCAACTCGTCATGCTCATCGGCATCGAACGCCTCTACGGGCGCGGGGTTGTGCGCGGGCGCACAAGAACCAGCGCCACCTCTATACATCGCTGCACCCCCAGAGGGCTTCGGCCACGCCGTTCATACCAACAGGTCCGTCAATGTTGCTAAAAGATCCTTTTAAACATGTGGTTCTAGACTATAGTTTTGGAAGAAAGTTCTTAATATATTCTGCCGCAACGCTAAAATGTAAAGGAATAGCAGATTGCTATTATCATAGAGGTGGGGTGGTTTTCTTTCTTTAAAATTTGGCAATTTTGGGAATATTTTATTTGTAACGTATGTAAGCCATGTCCGTGGTATTATATTAGTTGTAACTGTTGCGTTCTATGTATTCTGTGTTACTAACAACATCAATGTGTTTTTCTTTATCTTTCGATTCTTATAGGCGTGGCACAGATGTTTCCATCATTGGTACAACGGGAATGTCACAAAAAGACCCAACATTACCCCAAAAAAGGGGTAAATTGACTAGAGGGTATGTCCTCGAACCTCAGGAATGCGTATTGTGTGCCCTTTAATACCTAATATCTAACCTTCCTAGCTAAATTTCACATATTGTTTCTCACTAATTCCTTACAGGAGTGAAAGAGATACATTTTCAAACAGAAGCTGCAGCAACCTTCTTTGTACATGGTTTTTAAACAATTAGGATGGCTTTCTAAAATGGAGCCTGCGAGATGTTATTAGGTCACCGTTTCCTATGGACTGTTGTGTCGATCCTACGAAAAGGGCGGCAGCAAAAAGAACAACTCCTTCCGCAGCGAATACTTCCTTGATAGAGCTTGCGATACCTTACTTAAACACAGGAACACAAGGCCACGCAAAGGTGGTATTTTGTAAGGTGGAGATCGTAGTCTAGTTTCTACACTAATTATTCAGTATGCCGTATCCAGTACAGATTTTTATGTTATTTCGAAAATCATATCCGTCGGTATTTCTTATCGTAAAAATGTTGAGACTTGACAAAGGAAATTGCAGCAGCTAAATAAGTAACTTAATACTTCCGTCACTCACCTATGTTTAAGGCATGACTTTCAGAATCGCCCCGAAAGAATTGGTCCACTTTCACACATTTATTTGCTCATAACTTACGTTTAAGTTTGTCACTTTTAATTTTTATTGTTTCATATAATACTCAATTGTAACGATCCTCTAAAATGTAAAATTTGATAACTTTTTTCTTGATAACTGCCCTAACGCTATTTTTATGTTCAACTTTAAAATGTCGTGACAGTGGACTTAACCATATACACCTGATTGTGTTCAATTGACATTTAACAAACAAGTTAATTATTACATTCACTGCTATTTAAATCTGAAAGTTAACAGCAGCATGTAAATACAAAAGACTTTTTTGCCACATCAAGGTCTTCTAGTGAACTATTATACTAATTTAATCTGTTCATGTTTATGCGATCGCTATCTTTTCGAGAATTTCCTTGTCTATTAGCAGACGCCTATTATAAACTCTGTAGTCCATTAGATTGCATAATATTATCACCATTTATTAATATTCTCTAATGTAAATGATTCTGATGTAGACCATTAGATAGGTAAGGCTTTATACAACACGTGACAATACTTCAAATGGTGATATCTGTATTATTTTCTTAAGAATAGATTAAACAAATACATCCTGAAGTAATTCCGATTTTACTTCGTCAATTATTAGTGTTCCAGTAGTCAGTTATCACTTTAATTTCCTTTCACACTATGTTACAGTAAATATTGTTAATGATAGTTATACCAACAAGGATACATTTTTAAGACTGGGTCAAGTACTAAGATTCTAACATGATCCTCAATTTCCAGCCGTTATGAGATGTCCCAAGATCTTCTGGACAAACAAGTGGAAATCTTAGAGCGAAGGTACGGCGGTCTCCGGGCGAGGAGGGCCGCTGTTACTATACAAAGGGCGTTCAGAAGACGACAACTTCTGAAGAAATTCAGTGCCATCACTGCTATGGCAAAGGCAGCGGATTCCACAGCAAGGCGGCTGCAGGATAGCGATCATCATGGTCAACTAGTCAATGGTAAGAAATTTGCATGAGATGTTATACTAGTTTCAGTAGGGCTCGAATTCGTCAGTGGTATTACTCGAAAATGCTCAAGCTCCGGTGTCCGCGATAATTAGCGTTTAGAAATGTTTATTTATCTCTTCGTCGGAAAGATGGCCGTAGGGAGTTTGGATCAGCCCCCTGGTCAGCCAATTGTATTCAAAATGCTATAGAGCTAAGATTGATTTTTCTTTCATGGAAGTAGTACCAATTACTTTAAAATTTTAAGTTTGAGTTTCACACGTACTCATAATCTACTTCTTCGTCACATCAGATATGAGTTTGTCGACTGTCAATGTGTGCTAGTTTGTATTTATATTTTGCTGGCTTTGAGTCTTTAAAGTTATTTTGAATTTAAGCTACATCTGTTTCGGCGTTATTTTACCCTTTGGTTTCTTTGCGAATTATCAAAATGTTATTAACACTGTTTCTGATAAACGGCGGTTCCTGTAGCTCCAAAATCGTAAGCATTATATTATTTAGAGGATTCCAGTTAGAATTTGCGACAATATTTTCAGGTACAGATTTTATGCGAATTCTCTGCTACAAAAGAAATTTCTTGACAAATTTAGAACGTCTTAAAAGCACTCGGTTTAGATAAACGGCGGTTTCTGGAGCTCCAAAATCTTAAGCATTAGAAGCTAGAGGATTGCTATTTGAATTTGGGTCATTTTTATTTTCAGGTACAGATATGTATGCGAATTCTCTGCTACAAAAGAGCCCTGGAGGCATGGAAAAGAGCTTAGCACTCACACGACCAATGCGGTCTATGTCACTGCGAGAACGACATGATATGGATATGAGGTTAGTTTATTAACTCCATGGATACTTGGGCGTGTTTACAGCTATGTCAATCCCTCAGGGCACAAAATACATTTGTTTAAATAAACATTAAATTCTTATTGTATGATGACGTTTGTTCCAATACGTAAAACACTATTGCTGTAATTAGGACCTCTTCTATCTCCCAATTGAGGTCTAACCTTAAATTTACTAGTACTACTATTCAGCCCATAACGACCCACTGCTGGGTCGCTGCTGGGTCCTCCTCCAATTACATGGAGAAGACGACGATTCCAATTACAATTACTTTCTGTGACGTTATACGAATCTGCAATGGAAATGAATGAAAAAAACCCTTTATTTGAAAAAAAAATGTCAAAGAATTTATTTTAAGAGTTTCATTCTGCAAGTTGTCACACTTTTTTGAGTGTGTTGGCCCATTCCATCCTGAGGGTGTCGTAGTAGTCGACAAAAGGAAATGACAACGCCTATAACCTAGCCATAAGAGTAGGAAAACTTCAAACGAAACCCGGTTCCAACCCGTGTGGCCATCGTGGCTAAGTAGGCTAATTACCAACCATGTAGTTGGAGGAGGCCTTTGTAGCCTATGTGTTATTCTGACGTATCACTACACAGTATAAAACAAAGTCGCATTCTTCTGTCCGTCACTATGTATGGATAAATCTTTAAAACTACGCAACGGATTTTGAAGCGGTTTTTTTTTAATAGATAGAGTAATTCAAGAGGAAGGTTTATAGGTATAATATAATTGCACCCGTGCGAAGCCGGGGCGGGTCGCTAGTAAGGTATATAATTTTTAAGTTTCATCAAAATCCATTGAGTTGTTTTAAAACTATCACGTTTATAATGTTAGTAGGATAAAAATGTTCATAGAATTTGACTTGTCACTATATAACAGTATATCAACCCTATTATGACGTGTCTACAGGGAACGCTCCACGTTTTATTCGGGGATAACGTTCGATCACTGGCTATTCAATAGTGATTACACAATATTCAGTGGCTAGCCATACATACTGTATAACATTAAGGCCCAATTTCGTTTCTTAGATTTTTTCCACCTATTCTTTCTTTAAAGCATTCGTGAATCAAGGTAATAAAGGGATTTGTATAGCTATAGGGATTTAGAATACACAGTGTCGCCATCCCATTTCAACCTGAGGGTGTCGTAGAATCACTTTTCAAAGAATATATTTTCAGAGTTTCATTTTGTAAGTTTTTACACTTATTTGAGTGTGTTGGCCCATTCCATTCTGAGGGTGTCGAAGGAGCCGATAAAAGGGAATGATAAAGCTGAAAACCTAGCCGCAAGAGAAGGAAAGTTTGATAGGAAAGCCTTTGTTAAATATGTTTAAATTGGTGATCTGTCAGATGGGCCGACTGGTCACAGGAAATATCCGACCCCGGAATCGATTCGGTGCCCCTGATCCAACGGCAACGCGTCCAACCCTTAGACCAACGAGACAGTCACAGCTAACCTCGGTGCACGCCAGGTTAAGGCCCGGTTTCCACCAAAGCAGAGAGGAGAGTAACTGTGTGTTTGAATAACCAATCAGGTTCCGTTATTCTATTTCCACCAAAGCTAAGCGGAGAGGAGTTGTAGAAATACCGAAACCTGATTAGTCGAATACACATCTCCTATCTATCTATGCTTTGGTAGTAACCGGGCCTAAAAATGGTATCACTCTTTACTAAAAATGTCAACGCCTTTCTTTACAGTAACCACCTGCAATGCGACACGAATGAAGTGGAAGCCATGATGGCAAGGGTACAGCAGTCTGCACATCAAATTCATATGATTGCTACCGACATGCCCCCGCTTCATCGAGGGGATGCTGACAGTGGGGTAAGACTCGAAGATGTACTTCTGTAGCGCCCATTTAGGAGCATAGGACATAGGTGTCCCCTAGCTGAAGCTAACACGGCTGCAGGGCGTTCTATACTACCTTTGCATTTATCATTTGTCTAAATCGATATCTTTATTTAATGTACCTACCTGATAGGGAACTTCATATCATGATATATTTGGTTTGCAATATCTCAGACTTCTTTACGATCGCCTAAAACTTACTTTATTGGTACAAAAACTTAATAGGCTGGGTAAGCTTCTTGTCGGTTCTACTCATTAGCCGTAAATGGTTTTTTTTTTTCGCCTTTCAAAAGACATCTAATGAGCCAACTTGATTAAATGAATTCTGGTATCGCGAATTCGGCTCTGCAGGCGTATTGCCTATATATCTCTCCCCGTTTCTCTCTGTGTCACTTTCTCTATCTCTCTCTCTGTGTACATACTGCCTTTGATATAAGTGATGTCTTGATTACATTTAAACGCATTCTACGCCAAACTTTAAAGCATTTATTAAATTTGATACTACTGTTAGGTATTATCAATTAGTATTGTGGTGGCAGTCTCTGCTGTTCTCTCTCTCTCTGTCTCTCACTCTCCATATTTTTGTTATGTATATTAATATATTTTTCTTGTATATTAGATACAATCCCGATAGAACTGTATCCCATTTAATATTAATGTGTTTTTGTTGTATATCTTCGAGTAGGGCTCAAGGTCGTATTAATAAACTAGCGGCCCGCCCCAGCTACGCACTGGTTTTTAAGCCTAGTAAATGCTCTCGTCTTTCTTATATTAAATTTTGAATAGAAATTGATATTTTGGACAATAAAATTTTTCTCTAATATGGTCAGTTACTATTAATATATTATCTGGGTATAACATTCTTGTGTTATCAAATATTTTCAATTTAGCTATCATTCTTTGACGACTCTATAGACATACGGAAGCTGTAATGCGCGGACATTATCACTAATTATGGCGAAGACACTATCTAGTATCTTATCAGTGGAGTGACGTTTCGCCAGAGCATTGTACCTAGGGGCACTCAGATTGTATCACGCAATGGAGCGGAGGAATACCAGAGATCTGTTAAAAACTATAATTAAGAATAAAAATGTGATCTCATTCAACCGAAGGGTTAAGCTATGGAAATTTACGGGAAAGTATAATGTGTGTTACTCTTTATAACTATGGAGTTTGTGAGTAAACAAGTTTTAGCGATTATTACCCGTTGAAATTAAACCCTTTAAAGGAGTTATCGCGTGTTTACACTGTTCAATTCCCGGCTTTTCAAATGCTTTACAGGAGTCGTGATCACGGGAGAGACTAGACGACAGGGAAACAGTTAAATTGTCAAAAGTCGGGAGTTAAATAAAGTAAAATGCACGCGATAAATCCGTTAAAAAGCCGTCAATGTCAGAAAGATTTTATTTGTTACTGGAATATGTGTGGCCATACGCAATATCATGCTTGATCAGGGATTGCATGTATATCTTGGGGTTATGTTTTAATACTAGGGTCCAGAATACATTAACGGCATTGTCTTACCCCTAAAAATTGCAAGTTCACACAATACAAGCCCAAAATCTTCCTTTTTTTTGGGAAAAGTATCAATGTCGCGCTGGAGTAAGGACTCCGTTCTGAAATAAAAGTCTTATGCACCGTTTTCTTCCAGGTATGCAGTTGTTCGGTCAGCGGGTCCGTTACAAATATATCGACGTCTTCGTCGCACAATGAATCTCTACACAACCATCAGATGCTCAATAACACAGGTCAGTGCTACACACCATTACTGGATTTTATACAATTCAAGACCTTATGTAGTAGCAATTAAGTTACCCTTGTCCATTTCTCTATCAGGCTGGTTAAAATGTTCACTTTTATTTGATAGAATATCTATTAATTTAGTTCAATCTACTATACTTCGTTCGTTTTAAGAATGCAATGAGCCATCACGTATAAAAGCAATTCGTTTCAAATAAGATAATCACGTTCACACGAACCAGTAGAAGGCATCCTCTCGAACACAAGAGTTGTGGCCTGTTGTATCTTTTAAATATATGTATAATAAAAATTAAATATAAAAAGGAACTTTAAAAAGTAAAAAATAAATACATCGCGTTGGGGGACCAGGGGTCAGGTAATAAATAAGTGGGAGCGGTCCCCCAACGCGATGTATTTATTTTTAGGTTATTGTGTCGGGGGTTTTTTATTTTTTTTTATTAATTTTTTATTTTATACTTTTTATAGGTACACACTTATTATAATGTAGATTTTGTTAAATTGCACGCGATGCGCTTTCAATTGAGACCACACTCGATTATATTTGCAGACATTCGGTTATTCTTCCCCACTTTCACCCGTCATAACTTTTAAACGGCTCAACCGATTTTCATCAAACATGTCTAAGAACACTCGCCCGTAACTCACCTTTCATACAAAAACTATATTGAAATCGCTTCATCCGTTCGCGAGCTTCGGTGCCACAGACAGACAGACAGACACGTCAAACTTATAACACCCCTCTTTTTGCGTCGGGGGTTAAAACATACACCTTTACTTACTGTATTCTTAAAGTGAACGAAGTATAGCAATGTTTGCTTGTCGTTCATTGCCAAATTATCATGAGAGTGTAAGCATCCGATATAAATTTAGGTTGTTCTGTCTCTAACCCAATCCATCTTATAAGTATCGTACTGGGCCACTGCTATACTCGTTAAAAGGAACTTTTCTTCAAAGAATTTGAGGAGGCTTTATTTTACAGTTACTGAGCATAGAATTTACTTTAACCACATTACTATAGCAATACGAGTACCGTGTATGTGAACAAGTATTTCTTTGCATACTACTATTCAGCCCATACATGACCCACCGCTGAGTCGGACCTCCTCCAATTACATGGAAAGTAATTAGCCTACTGTGCCACGCTGGCCAGACGGGTTGGCACAAGGGTTCCGTATCAAGTTGTCCTTCTCTTACGGCTAAGTTATCGGTTCTTACGACACCCTCAGGATGGGCCAGGGTGGTGACATTATATATTCTAAATATCACTACACGGATATTCTTTGCATACTTTACTTTATTTCAGGTCCTATTTATGGGAACCTTCTCTCATCTGGTGGTAAGCCGCTGTCGTCGCCCACAGCTCGACAGCAGCAGCAACTAGCAGCAATACAAGCTGCCAACGCTAGGCGATTACCGCCAGAAGTACCTAAGAGAACAAGCAGCATAACTCTCAAGTAAGTACTGTTGTAAATATATGAAATAGGACCGTAAGAATAAAAAGACAAGTCCTCGTAGTTTCTTGCCAGTTCTTCTCGGAAATGATTGCGTTCCGAACTTGATGGTAGACGGTTGAATGATGAATTACATAAGTTCGGAAAAATATTGAGAAGTTCGATAAGTTAAGTGACACTCACACTGTTAATACTTTGTTTGTACCACCATCAGTAACCCAATTATTAAAAAAAAACCATTGGATTTTCTTGCCGGTTCTTCTCTGTGGACTGGCATTCCGAACCGGTGGAAAACACAAATTGACTGTTATTGTATTATTATTGTTCATAATAACGGAAGTATTCATATGAATTTAAATTTATTCGAATAAAAAACGTTTTGATTTTTGTGTCATGCTCCACTTTTACGAGTACAGTCCCTGCACGATGATATCTCTCGTGTTGGAATCGTCCATAGGCGTCCATGAGACCTTTATAAGATGGCCAAGTTGCCCCGAGAAAATTCTGGAAATTCGCCACCACCTCTTAGGCTCAAATTCGGGGTTCAAAGATACTGTCTTTATGTCCAGTGCGGAGAGTCCTGTTTCCCTGCGACGGGCTGAATGCGGCGGCACCGTTGTGCGTGGCGGGTCGATGTCATCGGTGCAGTCTTCGTCGTCTTCATCATCGCAGGAGCACCGCCATCACTACCATCAGCCTTATCAACCTAGGGCACCGGTGAGGATATTTAAAATAGAAAACCTAGTGCAGGGGTTAGTGGTAGGTTTTAGTGGGTAAACCGGTAGCAATCGCGACCGGGATTCCCACAGAAACCAGCCCTGTCCCCCGGCTATAAAAATGTTATATAAAATAAAATTGGTGTGATGGAATTCTGATGATTAAGATCAACTTGTTTGCCTGCAATCACCCATCATCGACACTTTCTCCAGGAGCCACACGTGCATATCCAAGAGCCTCCATACCAGCATCAGCGCACAGCCTCGGCGTCCGGCCCCCTCTACGAAGGGGGGGACCGGTTCGCGGTGTGGAAGAGGCAGGAGGCACCTCCCTACTACGAGGCACCACCACCGCCAGCGGCAACTGCTTGCTGTCGGCCGCAGCACGACCATCTTCAACATCCTCATCAGCCTTTGAAGGTGTGCTCTTTAAATCCTATATTTATACAAACAGTGGTGGTGGGTATTCAAGGTGGCTGAAAAGGGGGAATCCTACCACCGAGGCTGCCTAACTAGGGAGGGAGACCTTACGGAATACAGCCAAATGACACCATTGGGTGGTGTAGGGTTCCTACTACTACTTAGCCTCCTCCAATAACATTGAGGGTAATTAGCCCACTGTGCCAGACTGGCCAGACGGGTTGGCTCAGGGTCAGATCCCACAATGCCGCAACAGGACGCGAGTTGGAGCACCCCGGGGAGGTTTAGTGGGTAGGCCCCCACTATGGGGGAGAGTCCCACACTCCCCTCGCTGGCCATCCCCGTGGCCGGCGAGGAAGTCCATAAAGGATTTCACCCAGGGCAAAAAAAAAGGGTTTCGTTTCAAGTTCTCCGTCTCTTGCGGCTAGCTCTTCGGCCTTGTCGTTTCCATTTGTCGTCTCTTACTACACGCACAGGCTGGAATGGGGTGGTGACAAATATTCTAAACCCGTCACCACACGGTTCCTACGCGTGGGTAATGTCACCAGAGTCCTGTCAGTTGAACTAGGTTGGCAGCTGTAAGAATGCAGTTCTCCTCCGCAGCCAGCGTCTTAGATTTCTGTTTTACTGGATGTGAGTGATATCTCCTGTGCTCTGATGGTACCAACTTCTGTAGATAGTTTTTGGCAGTCTAGACTTCTATTACCACTGCTACCACTCAACCCATAGATTACCCACTGCTGTTTCGGGTCTCCTCAAACTACATGGAGGGTATTTAACCTACTGTGCCACGCTGGCCAGATGGGTTGGGAAAGGGTTTCGTTTCTAAGATAACATCTCCCCAGGACCCCAAAAACCTACAGCAACGTGGACGGCGACTTAGGTCCCTATGGCGCTGTAGTATACAACGGGGTGAGAGACGGGACATGAGTGGGGGTTTTAGTGGGCAGGGGGGGCGCCCGCCTCCGCATCACCGGATTAGGGCGTCTTCGAGTCCGCACATAATCCTATCACCTCCACTCGCGGCGCATTTTTCTTCGCGAGTGGAGGCGTTAGAGTACATGGCAAAAAGGGTTTCCCCCACTCTCAAAAAATAAAAAAAATAAAATAGGGTTTCGTTTCAAGTTTTCCTTCTCTTGCGGCTAGCTCTTCGACCTTGTCGCTTCCATTTGTCGGCTCTTACTATACCTTCAGGATAAAATGGGGTGGTTCAAACTTCACGACATGGCATTAAACTTAGATCTTGTCCACAGGTCTCAGAAACGGTCAGAAAGCGGCAGTACCGAGTGGGTTTGAACCTGTTCAATAAGAAGCCAGAACGGGGCATCCCTTACCTCATCTCCCGTGGGTTCCTGGAGAACTCCCCGCGAGGAGTCGCCAGGTTCCTGATCACGCGGAAGGGCTTGAGCAAGCAGATGATTGGAGAGTATCTCGGGAACTTGCAGAACCCTTTCAACATGGCGGTTTTAGAGTGAGATACTTATTTTTTATCATCGACTTAAATGCCTTTGAAAGACAAAAATCTTCGAAAAGTGCGTGTTGCCAGCGATGACATACGGATCCGAGACGCGGGCGTTCACAATGGGGCTTATTAGGCGGCTGAGAGTCACTCAACGTGCGATGGAGAGAGCTATGCTCGGAGTTACTCTACGTGATAGGATCAGAAATGAGGAAATCCGTAGAAGAACCAGGGTCACCGACATAGCCCACCGGATTGCCAAACTTAAGTGGCAGTGGGCAGGGCACATAGCTCGCAGGATCGACGTCCGATGGGGCAGAAAAGTCCTCGAGTGGCGACCGCGTTCCGGAAGGCGCAGTGCTGGTAGGCCTCCCACACGGTGGACCGACAACCTGGTTAAGGTCACCGGAAAGCAGTGGATGCGGGCGGCCCAGGACCGGCCTTTGTGGAAATCCTTGGGGGAGGCCTATGTCCAGCAGTGGACGTCTTTTGGCTGAAATGATGATGATGTAGAAGATCTAAAGTAACTGACGTAGCTAGAAGGATTGCACGGTTGAAGTGGCAATGGGCAGGCCACGTGGCCCGAAGAACGGATGGCCGTTGTGGCATAAAAGTCTTGGATCGGCGTCCACGTATGGGAAAGAGAAGCGTGGGAAGACCCCGACTAGGTGGACGGACGACCTTGTTTGTAAAGATCGCTGGGAGTCGTTGGATGCGGTCTGCTCGAGATCGTGCATTGTGGAAATCTATGGGGGAGGCCTATGTTCAGCTTTTGTGGACTTTTGTGGCTGATAGATAGAATGCCTTTGACCCTAGGCTTGCGTGATGGAAAGCAACGCCAGACTCTAAGATGGAGCAGGCAATTCTAGGCAATGCCCTGTCGGGCACCGGCTCTCACTTACACACGACGGAACACACTAATTAACGTGGACCGTTAGATCCTTCCGTTGATACTCGTCGCAGCATTATACTATTATTGTGAGATATAATATGTCATGCTTTCCTTCCAGGTGCTTCGTAAACGAATTGGATCTGTCCGGAATGGCTGTAGACGTGGCGCTGCGAAGATACCAAGGCCACTTCCGACTGCCCGGCGAGGCCCAGAAGATCGAGAGGCTGGTGGAAGCCTTCGCCAGGCGGTACTGCATCTGTAATACTGACTTCGTGCAGCGTCTGCGCACCCAGGATACGGTAATGATAACAGGATACGCCATTTTACCAATTCCGTTGGGTCGACGTGTCTTGACGGATATGGAATACATCAGTGTCACCACCTCATTCCATCCTGAGGGTGTCGTAAGGCCTTTGCCAGACCTGAACCTCAAACTTATTTTGTAAACAAAATAACAAGGTCGAAAAATCTACTATTTTATGTTCTATGTTTATTCTAGCTGTAAGTTTTCGAAATAAATAAAATAAATAAAATAGATAAAATAAATAAAATAAATAAAATAAATAAAATAAATAAAATAAATAAAATAAATAAAATAAATAAAATAAATAAAATAAATAAAATAAATAAAATAAATAAAATAAATAAAATAAATAAAATAAATAAAATAAATAAAATAAATAAAATAAATAAAATAAATAAAATAAATAAATAAAATAAATAAAATGAATAAATAAAATCTAGCCGCGAAGAAACCTTTATGTAAATTCTGTGCCAACCTGTCTGGCCAGTGTGACAGAGTTGCCTACAAATTGTAGTCGTTGTCGTGTCAGCCCATAATGATACGCTAATAAGTCGAGCCTCCTCCAAATTCATGGAGGGAAATTAGCCTGCTGTGCCACGTAGACCAGACGGGTTGGCACAGGGTTTATATCAAATTTCCTTATTTCGCGGCTAGGTGATCTGCTTTTTGCGTTTCTTTAGTCGACTCATACGACACCCTCAGGATGGTATGGGTTGGTGACATTGCGTATTCTAACTACGTCACCACATGGAACAGAGATTACTACAAGTTTTCTACAAATTGTATTACACATCCCCACCGCACGGTGGGATAAAACGCGTACTGTAAAAGTCAACAAAACACAAACACGCTTGGTGGGAGGATCTAATGGTCCGCCTCGTTGGTCTAGTGGTTAGATGTGCCGCCTTTGGGATCAACGGGTCCCGGGTTCGATTCCGGGGTCGGGCAAGTGTCTTTGTCTAAACCAGAGGCACTGGCTCGGAGTCTGGGTGTCATTTCTATGTATAATAAGTATGTATTTACAAAAAAAAAATGTATATAAGTAGTTTCTCTTCCATCTCCTTACCATAACACAAGCATTAAGTTGCTTAGCTTGGGACGAGATGGCGTTGTGTGAATGTCCAAGGATATTTATATTTATTTATTTATATTATATCTAAGTCAGTTTTACTGTGTTCCGTCGTGTGTATGTAAAAGCCGGTGCCGGACAGGGCATTTCCTTGAATTGCCTGCTCCATCTTAGACCCTGGCGTTGCTTTCCATCACGCAAGCCTAGGGTCAAAGGCATTCATGTCGGTGATAAAAAAAACGTAAATAATTCTTGCATATTTTCTTCCACAGATCTTCGTTCTAGCTTTCGCCATAATTATGCTGAACACAGACCTACACACCCCGAACTTGAAGCCCGAAGCTCGAATGTCCCTCGATGACTTTGTTCGCAATCTGCGAGGTATAGATGACTGCGGAGACATAGACCGGGATATGCTGGCGGGCATTTACGAGCGGGTGAAGTCCAGCGAGTTTAGACCCGGCTCTGACCACGTGACACAGGTTAGACAGGTTCATTAATTAAAATAAAATTGCCCACAGCAAAAACATCGGTGTTATAAATTAGTGTGTCCATCTGTGGCACGTGAACTTTCTATATTACCTTAATAGATAGATAGATATATATCCTTTATTATATATGTACACAAAAGAAACATAAACACGAACATTGTACAGTACAATAGTAAGAAGATAGCACAAAAGATATAAACCCGATACTTTCAAATATGTTGTTCGTTTTTGTTCAGTCTATTTTAAATTTATGTTTTCGTTTAGATCTTTAATCTTAGTTGTAGCCCGCAGATTACGCTCACGTAGATATTGTTTATCAAAAGCTAAGTCGGGCCTCCTCCATTTACATGGAAGGTAATTACCCTACTGAGCCACGCTGGCTAACGGGTTGCACAGGGTTTCGTATAATTTTTTTCTTCTACGGCTAGGCTATCAACCTAATATTTCCTTTTGTCGGTTCTTACGACACCCTCAGTATTGAATGGGCTGTTGACACTATGTATGCTAAATCCGGCACCACACGAACCACTCTGGGATCGTGGCGTTATATTTAAATTAGATTTTGATCTGGTTATCCACATTCAACTTTTGGTCTTTTTGGTTTCAGGTGATGAAGGTGCAAGCCACCATAGTGGGGAAGAAGCCACATTTGGCGTTGCCACACCGACGGCTGGTCTGCTATTGCCGGCTTTACGAGATCCCCGACATTCACAAGAAGGAACGACCTGGTGTACATCAGAGAGAGGTAAAGCTTATGTGTAATAGGCATATATCATTAGAAATCAAACCCATTTAATCAAGTTGGCTCATTGGAGATCTTTTGACAAGTCAAACAATAATATAATAAAATTTACTATTTAAACTTTAAAATTGATTATTTATTGACCACCGGTTCGGAATAAAGCTATACAGAGAAGAGCTGGAAAGAAACTCTGTAGTTGCTTATTTTAAATCGCCATTTTTAGGTACAAGGCAGGGTTAAGACAGATTTGTGAGAGCAAACTCTCAAAATAGTCGCAAAAGGGCCAAACCTCGGCCAGATCTTGTCAACAATAGATACCTTCTAATGCCCGACCCAACCGACCCCCAGCAACGCAGCACCTGTTCACAAGCATGATGCATGTGGCAGCCATCATCCTCCTCAACCATATTGCAGGGAAGAGAACGACCCGCCACATAACCCCAATACCATTATCATCCTTACCTTTTCCGGTCAGCATAATGTGGGTGAGGTTTCCATTCATGTACCTCTTTTGACTGAGAACTTGTCTGCGCCATCTGGCGTCAGTTCTGCGAACTATGTGCCCTGCCCACTGCCACTTAAGTTTGGAAATCCTGTGGGCTATGTCGGTGACTCTGATTCTCTTGCGTATATCTGATTCGATCTCGCAGGCAAACTCCGAGTATAGCCCTCTCCGTTTGGATGACTTTGAGCCTTTTTATGGAGCCCATAGTGAGCGACCACGTCATCACTGGCAACACACATTGGTCGAAGAGTTTTGTCTTCCAACACTGCGGTGTTGTGGACGAGAACATCCTGTATATTATGCAGTAGGCTATTTGGGACGTTAATTCACTAATTCTGTTTCCCAGGTGTTCCTGTTCAATGATTTGCTGGTGATCACGAAAATCTTCAGCAAAAAGAAGTCCTCAGTGACGTACACGTTCCGACAGTCGTTCCCGCTGTGCGGAATGATTGTCAACATGTTCTCTGTGCCACGTAAGTTTCTTTAACCGCTAACGTGCCCGTGGCACAATGGTTGTGCCATGAAAAATGTACGGCGAAGTGTCCGGTGTCACAACCCCTGTGCCACGGGATTTCGGCGCGAAAGCGCGCGCATCGACTCGTTCTTGTCAGTTAAATTTCCTATCCCTGTTTAATAAAGGTACATTTGTATTCTTTGTCTCGCTTCTATGCTAAATAATGAACGAGGTAAAGCCAACCAATCACATTCCATAGAACAAAATTGTAAATTTTAACGATTCGAACTTTTTCGGTCAATGACCGACATTCAGTTGCATTCGTGTTTTGATAAAGTGAGTGCGCGTATACGGAAAAAACTCGATTAAATATAGAAATAGTGATTTAAAGTGAGTGATATTGGACATATTTAAAGGTGAGTTATCTATTATTACATTTATTTAATAATTTCACCTTCAAACATAAAATTCACCCGTTTTTAGAGCCGATGCATTTTAGTACATTTGGAGGTTAGCTATGATTGTATATTTTGTGTTTTGTTCATATTTTGATACTTTTTTGGCTGTTTCTAATACTAAATGCTATTAAATGTTATTAATATGATAATTCAACTAATTACATGCCGTTTTACTAAAAATATTTGCAAAATATGTAAAATATGACTAAAATAGCGGAACTAAGTCAGTACTGCATGCGCAGCCAAATTTTAATGATAATTTATTTTTAATTAAATATATAATACTATTGTATCTTTTATTTTTTTCCATATTATACACAATTTACACATTGTAAATAAAGCAAAAAAACCATATGATATAGCTTTAATTTTTGAGATATGATTTTTTAAACAAAAGGGGGTATCAAAAAAAAAATATTTTTTTTTTTCCGTTTTAATAATTCTAAAAATTCTAAAATGGAGTTAAATAATAATGAACAAAACACTCAATCATATAGCTTTATTCATAATAAACCTAAAAAACATAAAACTTGTAGGTAGTACAATAACAAATTCATGTTTATTTAGTGGTTTTGTGAAATCCGAGCCGGGGGGCGCGACTAGAAGTCGGGGTCAAAAATCGCGGGGCATTATGAGGTGGCACAACCATTGTGCCATGGGCACGTGAGCGGTTAACAACCATTGCTGGCTAGGAACTGCGCGAAATTAATTGTATTTTGAATACAACGCAATGCGTATTGACAATAAAGTAATTATATTTTTTACATGTTTGTATCGCAACGAACAGTGTGAAGAGCAACGATATACGAATGAATAAGTATTGTGTTTCGGATCTTCATTGAAAAAATATTCTTATTTGGCAAAAAGGTTCCCATCGTTGGCTCTTATAAGGTTGACTCAACGAGCTAAGTTAAATAACGCCCACTATTAATTTCCAGACTACCCATTCGGTATCCGTCTCTCGCGGCGAGTAGACGGCCGACGGCTGGCGACCTTCAACGCCCGCAATGAACACGACCGCTGCAAGTTCGCCGAAGACCTGCGGGAGAGCGTCGCGGAGATGGACGAGATGGAGGCCATGCGGATCGAGGGTGAACTCAACCGTGGCAAGGGGAGAGGAGGGGGGAATTCCGCTAGGAATGGTTAGTAGATACATAAATAATTTTGCTTTTTTTATTATATTTCACTTGTGTTTTACTAACATAGTTTATAAGCTGCCTGTAACTAACCCATGGACCTCTGTTGTCTGACAAATAAATAAATTATTAATTATATTTTTCAGTGTTATTCTTGGGATCCGGGTGGTGACGAATTAAGAATACATTCTATCCAGAGGGTGTCGATAAATTTTGTAAAATCTTGTTTTATGGACATTATAAAAATAATTATGTTTATTTGTAACTAATAAACGACTATTCTGCCTACATATTATATGTATTATTATTAATGAATTGGTTTTGTTTTAAGTTATAACGGAAATGACTAGGCCGCTAAGCTGGCCGGAAGACCATAAATGACCCACTGCTGAGTCTGGCCTCCTCCCATTACATGGAGGGTAATTAGCCTAATGTGCCAAGCTGGCCAGACAGGCTGGCTACAGGATTTCGTTTCTAGTTTGCCTTTTCCTGCGGCTAGGTTATCGGCCTTGTCATTTCCTTTTGTAGGCTCTTTCGACACCCTCAGGATGCAATGGGGTGGTGACACTATGTATTCTAAATCCGCTTCTTTCGCAACTTCCACAGTGTTTTTGGTAGATAAAACGTAACCTCTGCACTAGTTATGACCTGGGGCCTTACTCTCGAACGCGATTCCGATCGATGGGGATTGGAATTGCGACGTTTCGTACTCTTAGCACACTTTAACGCGAAGCTAGCGCTAAATTGTTTCAATATTGTGTGGATATTGGATGAACTAATCACTATTGGATTCAATCCAATATTCATTTTTTATAGTAATTATTAATGCTATACCGGTTTTCGACTAAAGTGGGCATCTCTCAAACGCTAACTTAATGTATAATGGCACATTCGTTAGCGAGCAATTCCGATTTAAATCCAATGTTGTCAGTATTGTCTTCAAGAGTACGGTAATTTGACAGGATTGGTTATGAATTGGATCGGAATTGGCATTAAATAAAAAAATAATAAAATAAATAAATATCCTTGGACATTTCACACAACGCCATCTCGTCCCAAGCTAAGCAACTTAATGCTTGTGTTATGGTAACGAGATGGATGATAAACTACTTATATACATTTTTTTTTGTAAAAACATACATATTATAGATAGAAATGACACCCAGACTCCGAGCCAGTGCCTCTGGTTTAGACAAATACACTTCCCCAACCCCGGAATCGAACCCGGGGCCCGTTGATCCAAAGGCGGCACATCCAACCTCTAGACCAACGAAGAGTCAAGTTTATTTTTTTTTTCCAGTGATGGAGAATCGTGACAGTGGAGTGGCAGACGTGGAGATCGATCATCAGCAATGTATGGACCACGTTCACATGCATGGGTAAATATGCTATTTCCATCTATACTAATATATAAAGCTGCAGAGTTTGTTTGTTTGTTTGAACGCGCTAATCTCAGGAACTACTGAAAATCTTTCAGTGTTAGATAGTCCATTTATCGAGGAAGGTTATATTTTATTTTCAAAAGAATTAGGGATCCGTATGAAAATTGCGATTTTGTAAACCAAGGTGTAAAATCGAAAACCTATTTATGCGTGCGCTGCAAAAACTATTGACAATAGAATAAAATGATGTAGTACGGGTTTGTAGGTCTTATAAAGATCTACCAAAAAGTCCGCGAGAGCAAATATCTAACTATCATAGTTTAGTCACAATAACCGCTTTTATGTTCATAAAAACGGGTTGAAAGCCCACGCGGGCGAAGCCGCGCGCAAAAGCTAGTATAATATAAAAACAGTTTTTTTTTAATATTTAACTTCCGAGTCCACTGCTTTTTAGACTGAATACGCTGACACTCAGCGACCTTTATAAGGTCGATTGTCCACCAAGTGGGGCATCGTCCAATACTCCCATTTTACTGAACGTGGTTGGTACTCCAAGACTTTGTTGCCCATCCATTCTTCGAGCTATATGGCTTACTACGAAGATAGAAAGTACTGACCTTCCGTAAACTTAATTTTGTAAAATATCAAATGTTCGTACTAATTTTGGAACTGCTCTTGAGGCACAGCTATGGTTCGGGTATAATTTCAAACTTGTTTCACATGTTACACTTTCGTATAACTTCCCGAGAAGAGCTAGACACACACTATCACTATCACTACATTGTTTATAACAAAGTCGCTGTCGTCTGTCCGTCCCTATGTATGCTTAAATCTTTAAAACTACGCAACGGATTTTGAAGCGGTTTTTTGTAATAGATAGAGCGATTCAAGAGGAAGGTTTATATTATGTATAATAGATGCATAATATTGTAGAGAAACACGGATAAATTTAGAGTTTCATCATTGCGCCCGTGCGAAGCTGGAGCGGGTCACTAGTTATATATATATCTTGGTAGTAATCGAACCGAAACCTACCGTCTACTACCGGATTAAGGATATATAGGGCTCCAACCCATTCCACCGACTGGGTGTCGTAGGAGCAGACAATAGGAAATGGCTGAAAATGGCTGAAAACCTAGCCGCAAGTACAGTTAGGCAAATTACCCTCCATGTAATGGGAGGAGGCCTCACTCAGTAGTGGGTCATTTATGGGCTGACTAGTATTAGTAGTTGGTAGAGAGCAATTAAATTTAACAGAACAACTGTCATATGTCAACTAATTTCCCCTGTGATCACGACTGCTGCAAAGCATCCGATGTTATGGACAGAGTCAGGGATTCGTCATCCAACTCGTCTAGTCCACAACTGCTCGCGATTCGCGGCTTTTATTCGGATAAGTTCCGTTTATATAAATTCGGGAGGAAGGGGACAAGCAACTTACCAGGGTTGTGGCATCCACCCGGGGTAATAGAGTCAGGGTCAAGTCAGTCAGTTAAGTCGACAGTAAGATTCAGGATCGACGGGAACAGCCTCGCGAGAACCCCTTTGTTGCAATGGGGGTAGTCTGCTCACCAACTTCACTCACGCCTTTAAGCTCCGTTAAATTTGTAATCTTTAATGTAATCCAATATACCTTATTGGCGGGGTCAGCCCGCGCGCGCGAAGGGCGAATATATCAAGGGGAGGTACCTAACAATTAGGTGGATATGCGGTAACCGGCGCGAGAGCAACGATACGTGTGTACTCAATCAAAGATGGCGAACTAGTGATGTTACTACACGACTGACCGCAATAGGGATGTCCTTTCGAAACAGAACATCTACCCGCCCCGGTCAGGCCCACCTGACCGCTAATCAATAGGCAGACGTGATAGCGTGGCGACCGCTCTCTTCAGAATTGAACCGTCCACCTGAACCTCAGCAAAACGAGGTACCCCATCGGTACCAAATACCAAGCTAAGTATGCGTCCCCGACGCTAACACAATGGCGGCAAGTTGGCATCCTTAACCAAGACAAGGTCCCCGACCCTAGGTGGATCCGTCTTATCAGTCCACTTGACGCGCTGCTGGAGTATGTGCAAATACTCCAAACTCCAACGTTTCCAAAAGCTCTGAGCAAGTTGTTGGATTAACTGAAACCGAGAGAGGCGATGTTGGTTCACATTGTCGAAAGGGTACTCCGGCAGGGCGTTAAGAGGCTGACCAATCAAAAAATGGCCCGGCGTTAGAGCTTCCAAATCATTAGGGTCTGAAGAGATCGGGCACAACGGGCGCGAATTCAACGTGGCCTCAATCCTACAAAATAAGGTTGTGAGCTCCTCAAAGGTCAAAATGGACTCCCCAATAACCCGTCGCAAACCTAGTTTGGCTACACGGACAACTGATTCAAAGATTCCACCCCAGTGGGGACAAGCTGCCGGGCTAAAATGCCAAGTTATCTTACGTTTTGCCAATATAGTACCAATGTTGGTTTGACAGTTTTGGAAGAAGTCGTTTACTTCCTTCAAATAATTATTTGCCCCCTTGAAGTTAGTACCGCAGTCTGATCTAATCAAAGACGGTAGTCCTCTCCTAGAGACGAACCTATCGAATGTTGCAATAAAGGCCTCCGTTGAAAGTGCAGAAACAAGTTCCAAATGAACTGCTTTGGTAGCCAGACAAACGAAGACACAGAGATAGGCCTTCGTGGTTTTACTGTTGCGAAGGGTTGAAGTCTTTACCGAAAATGGGCCCGCGAAGTCAGTTCCGACTCCAGCGAAGGCCCTGGACTCAGTGACACGATCCGAAGGCAAGTCTCCCATTAGGGGCTGCAAAGTGGGAGCTTTGAGCCTGTAACAAGACATACAACGAAACACTACACTGCGTATTATTCTACGTGCAGACAAGATCCAGAACTCCCGCTGCAGAATGGCCAATAAAGCATTGCAGCCAGCATGAGAGTTCTTGATGTGACGATCAATCACCAATAATTTCACCAAATGTCCCGACTTAGGCAGTAGCAATGGGTGTCTAGCACCATATGGTATGTTGGCGTTCTTTAGACGCCCTCCAACTCGCAACAAACCAACCTCATCCAAAAATGGGTTTAATTTGGAAATGGCACCAACCAACTTAGCTCTACGAGTCCTTAAGATATCAATCTCCCGCTCAAAATTTGCACCTTGCACAGAACGAACCCAAAAGAGAATAGCCTCTTGTCGCTCTTGGGGAGAGACGAACGGCTCCAATCTTTTGTCCTGTGGGCGTCTACAGTTTTGACCAAACCGTTTTATCCATGCAGTCACTCCAACCAACTTGTCGAGAGAGCTATAGCGGTTTAATAAGAACTCTGGGTCAAAAACATGTTCTTGCTTTTCAAGTGATAAGTTCCGTTTATATAAATTCGGGAGGAAGGGGACAAGCAACTTACCAGGGTTGTGGCATCCACCCGGGGTAATAGAGTCAGGGTCAAGTCAGTCAGTTAAGTCGACAGTAAGATTCAGGATCGACGGGAACAGCCTCGCGAGAACCCCTTTGTTGCAATGGGGGTAGTCTGCTCACCAACTTCACTCACGCCTTTAAGCTCCGTTAAATTTGTAATCTTTAATGTAATCCAATATACCTTATTGGCGGGGTCAGCCCGCGCGCGCGAAGGGCGAATATATCAAGGGGAGGTACCTAACAATTAGGTGGATATGCGGTAACCGGCGCGAGAGCAACGATACGTGTGTACTCAATCAAAGATGGCGAACTAGTGATGTTACTACACGACTGACCGCAATAGGGATGTCCTTTCGAAACAGAACATCTACCCGCCCCGGTCAGGCCCACCTGACCGCTAATCAATAGGCAGACGTGATAGCGTGGCGACCGCTCTCTTCAGAATTGAACCGTCCACCTGAACCTCAGCAAAACGAGGTACCCCATCGGTACCAAATACCAAGCTAAGTATGCGTCCCCGACGCCAACACAATGGCGGCAAGTTGGCATCCTTAACCAAGACAAGGTCCCCGACCCTAGGTGGATCCGTCTTATCAGTCCACTTGACGCGCTGCTGGAGTATGTGCAAATACTCCAAACTCCAACGTTTCCAAAAGCTCTGAGCAAGTTGTTGGATTAACTGAAACCGAGAGAGGCGATGTTGGTTCACATTGTCGAAAGGGTACTCCGGCAGGGCGTTAAGAGGCTGACCAATCAAAAAATGGCCCGGCGTTAGAGCTTCCAAATCATTAGGGTCTGAAGAGATCGGGCACAACGGGCGCGAATTCAACGTGGCCTCAATCCTACAAAATAAGGTTGTGAGCTCCTCAAAGGTCAAAATGGACTCCCCAATAACCCGTCGCAAACCTAGTTTGGCTACACGGACAACTGATTCAAAGATTCCACCCCAGTGGGGACAAGCTGCCGGGCTAAAATGCCAAGTTATCTTACGTTTTGCCAATATAGTACCAATGTTGGTTTGACAGTTTTGGAAGAAGTCGTTTACTTCCTTCAAATAATTATTTGCCCCCTTGAAGTTAGTACCGCAGTCTGATCTAATCAAAGACGGTAGTCCTCTCCTAGAGACGAACCTATCGAATGTTGCAATAAAGGCCTCCGTTGAAAGTGCAGAAACAAGTTCCAAATGAACTGCTTTGGTAGCCAGACAAACGAAGACACAGAGATAGGCCTTCGTGGTTTTACTGTTGCGAAGGGTTGAAGTCTTTACCGAAAATGGGCCCGCGAAGTCAGTTCCGACTCCAGCGAAGGCCCTGGACTCAGTGACACGATCCGAAGGCAAGTCTCCCATTAGGGGCTGCAAAGTGGGAGCTTTGAGCCTGTAACAAGACATACAACGAAACACTACACTGCGTATTATTCTACGTGCAGACAAGATCCAGAACTCCCGCTGCAGAATGGCCAATAAAGCATTGCAGCCAGCATGAGAGTTCTTGATGTGACGATCAATCACCAATAATTTCACCAAATGTCCCGACTTAGGCAGTAGCAATGGGTGTCTAGCACCATATGGTATGTTGGCGTTCTTTAGACGCCCTCCAACTCGCAACAAACCAACCTCATCCAAAAATGGGTTTAATTTGGAAATGGCACCAACCAACTTAGCTCTACGAGTCCTTAAGATATCAATCTCCCGCTCAAAATTTGCACCTTGCACAGAACGAACCCAAAAGAGAATAGCCTCTTGTCGCTCTTGGGGAGAGACGAACGGCTCCAATCTTTTGTCCTGTGGGCGTCTACAGTTTTGACCAAACCGTTTTATCCATGCAGTCACTCCAACCAACTTGTCGAGAGAGCTATAGCGGTTTAATAAGAACTCTGGGTCAAAAACATGTTCTTGCTTTTCAAGAGCAAGCATTCGCAGCCCAGGCAACGCACTGGTGTCTAACACAGGCGTGCGGGGCCAATCAGCCTCGGGACGAGTCAACCACTCAGGTCCCCACCAAAGAGTGTGCTCAACCAAACTGGGAGCCATACATCCCCGTGAGGCGCAATCTGCGGGGTTGCACTCGCCAGGCACATGCCTCCAAATCAAGGGGTTCTCAGATGCCTGAATCTGAGATACCCGGTTAGCGACGAACACCTCCAAGGTGTGGACTGACGCCCTTAACCAACACAACACAATTTGACTGTCAGTCCATGCGTAAAAAGCAGAAATGTTCACTGACGATTTCAACGTACCGGACACGTGGTTTACCAGGCGCGCAAGAAGCACCGCTCCGGAAAGTTCTAACTTCGGTATAGTCAATGAGGTGCGCAGCGGCGCCACCTTACTCTTGGCCATCACCAAAGAAACTCGCACTTGGCCATCTGCAGACACCGTGCGCAAGAAAACTACGGCGGCGAAACCCCTTTCAGATGCGTCCAAAAACCCATGAAGGGACGCCGTGTATTTAAGCGAAGGCAGCATGCAGCGGGGCAGCGAGACCTCATTTACAGTAGGGAGTGTGGAGACGAATCGGTTCCAGTCTTCCATTAAAGCTCCCTGGAGAGGCTCGTCCCAGTCAAGCCCAGCAGTCCAAAGCCTTTGTAAGAAACATTTGGCCCAAAACAAAACAGGACAGATCCAACCGTTCGGATCGAATGTCCTCGCGACCGTCGACAGAACCAGCCGCTTGGTCCAAACGCGAGGTGACTCCAAGTCCACGTTGTATGTAAATGTGTCCTGAACTGGTCTGTACTGCACGCCAAGTACAGCCATCATAGCAGGGTTGTCGACGTTTTCAAACAAATGTGGATCTTGTTGGTGGTCTTCAGGCAAGCCCTTTAGGAGGGCCGGCGAATTGGAAACCCATTTTCGTAGCTCGTAACCTGCGGAAGCCAAGATCCCAATCAACTCATCGCGTAAGAGGACGGCCTCATCTTCCGTGGACGCTCCGGTACAGACATCATCGACATATAAATCCTCCTTCAAAATGACGGAAGCACGAGGGAATGACAAACGTTCTCGATCCGCGAGTTTCCAGAGCGAACGTATAGCTATGAACGGACTAGACCTCAACCCGTACGTATTTGTATTCAGCTCGTAGACTATCATGGGATTCTGAGAGCTCTCACGCCATAATACCAACTGATAACGACGGTCATCAGGGTGGATGACGGTCTGTCGGAACATCATCTTAATGTCAGCCACAAAGACAATCTGATGTCGCCTGAAACGGGTGATGACGTCACAAAGGTCCTTCAGTAATTTCGGACCGGACTGCAAACAATCATTCAACGAAGCACCTGTAGACGTACGCGCTGAACCATCAAAAACAGTGCGCAACTTACCGCTCGAGGGTTTAATCACTGCGTGATGCGGTAGGAAGAAGTGCTCAACTGACTTCCAGTCCAATTTTGACACGGACATGTGTCCCAAGTCTTCATACTCGCGCATGAACTCAATGTACTTCTCCTTGAGAAGCGGGTTTTTAGCCATTCGGCGTTCCATTGCCAACAAACGTTTTTCTGCTGTGGCTCGTGAGGCTCCTAGAGCCGGCCGCACTGCAAGAAATGGCAAACGTGTCATGATCCGTCCAGAATGGAGACACCCAGTATTGTTCCGATAGAACGCCTCGCACTCTTCATGTCCCGGGTCCGAGCGTGTAACTTGTGGCGGCTCTTCGACTTCCCAGAATCTCTGAACCGCATCAGAGAGGATGGAGCCCACCACCAAGGTACCATCCAGTTCAAGTGGAGAAGGAGACTTTACCACAGGTCCCATCACTGAAAACCCAAATATTGTTGGAATAGCCACCAGGCCCCGTGGTTGCAACACCCTTACTTTTCCGAGCATAATTTTACCCAGTACATCGGCGCCAAGCAACAGATCTACCGGACCCGGTATGCCAAAACTGGGGTCTGCCAAATCCAAATCGGACGTCAAAGTAACGACAGCCGCTGACAACTTTACCTGCGGGTGGTTACCCAAAATATTTTTCATTACAATGGCCGAAGTTTCACACATCGGTCGTGAAGAGTCTGTCACAGAAAACTTCAAGCGAACCTTGCCTTCAAGATTAGCCACAACAATATTGCCAATACCCCTCACAACATCTGGGTAATGATTCATGGCTAGGCCAGTCTGCCCCACCAACCAAGATGACATTATGCACCCTTGCGAACCCGAGTCTAACACAGCGCGAACCACAACTGAGTTTCGCCCCGCTCGGTCCCAGACCCTCACACGAACAGTGGGTAGAAGAACAGTCTCAATTAGTGGGGGTGCATAAGTGGGGCAGACGCCAATATCCTAGTGTGGTCTTGGGGAAGACCGGTCACCGCTCCCAGACGGTGATGCATCAGCACGAGGGAGGTGAGTCCTCTCCTCGCGACTTCCCCGACCATGTATCCTTCGCGGCGGGTTATGCTCATCAGATTGCACTACCCGCCCGAGACGAGAAGCGCGCGAGTCATGTCGCGTTCGCTCAACCAACGGGGATGACGGCCTTTGGGGATATCGCCCAGTAGCCGCAGAATTTAAATTGAGGCCGGGGGGTGAACGGGGCCGCATGCCCCGGCCCCTTTCTCGCTGGTCGCGAACATACCCGCCCGTGGGTGACCCCGATTGGCCACGTTCACGGCGAGCCCCGTTCGCGTTAGCGCATAATAACGACATATGACGTCCCCCACAATACGTGCATGGACTCGAGCTAGGACAGTCCCTTTGGTAGTGGTCCCCGAGACATCCAAAGCACCAACTTCGGTTCCTGGCCTCCGTCCGTCTTGCCGATACCTCCATGGCCGTAAAGTCTGGGCATTTAGTAACGCCATGCGTTGTGGCTCCACAAAATTCACATTGAGGACGAGTGTGGACTGCGAAGCGAGAAGGTCCCCAAACCTGCGGTCTGCCATTGACCTTACTACCACCCCGGTTTCGTTGTCGTGGCAACCTTTGGTCGACTAACCGTTCGACCACCGTCATGTCGCTCATTCGACACTCGTCCTCCAAGAACCTGGTGACGTCACCAAACGTGGGCAAATGGGTTGCGTCATCGCCTCCATACTTCTGCTCGAAGCGAGCTCTGAGCTCTAACGGCAGCTTCTGCAAGGTTACATGCACCAACATGTAGCTCCAAGAGTCCACGGGGAGATCCAACCGTCTCAAGGCATTGGTTGCAATTAACAGCGGGTTCAATAAACCTGCCCGCAAGGATGAGATTTGAGTGATCCCCGGCAAACTTAAAATTTGTTCAATGTGCGTGTCCGCCAAGGCACGCTTGTTTTGGTACCTCTTCACCAACAAGTTCCACGCCACCTGGTAATTGCCGTCATTAATCGGTAAGTGCTGTATCAAGCCCCTTGCCTCACCGTCTAAGACGGACAACAGGTATGCTAGCTTTTGAGCATAGCCAAGGTCCCCGCGGGCATCCACTAGGCTTTCAAAAAGGTTCCTAAAACCTAACCACATGTCTAGGGTACCATTAAACCGTGGTAAGTCCAAGGTTGGCAACCTACTAAGTAACCCAGTTACTGTAGGCTTGACGTCACCTGACACGGTTGATTTGTCTGTGCGTTCTGTCAAGACTTCACGAGCGCGTTGGGCGATCTGATCAGCCAGATCCATGATGCGGTTGAAATCTGCATCCACTGCATCGCGCCGATCCTGGGGAAACGAAATGAGGTCAACGCGCTCCAAGCCCTCCAAGTAGTCAGCCAAGCGAGTCTCCACGGCTTCGATCCTACTGGGCATCTTCTCATACCGTTCCAGTAAGGCATCTTGCTTATCAGTCTGTGGTATGAGAGCCGCTGCCTGAACAAACCATCTTCTGGCGACTGCAATGGCCGAGAGAGCCTTGTTTACCGATTTTAAGTCGGTCATAGCCGAATCGTCGATTACAGGTTTACAAGAAACAATTATATGAATGTACGATTACAAAAATGATGGTGACACAATACCCAGTATTGACAAACCTACAAGCAATCTCTCGAACAATACCTAATCAAGCAACTGATGATGATGATCCAATATAACAAACTTCAGTTTTACAAAGCTTATTGAAGGTGGACGAGTAACACCGCTGCCACCAAACTTGCAGGATTGAGACCAAATCGAACCAACGAAATGCAATTTTTAATTTTCCAACAAACGAACACACAATTAAACATTAAACAAATGTTTTTAAACTATAACTTTCGTGAGTGTTTCCGGAACATCCCAATGCGTAATCAAATAAAACACAATCTACTATCTTATGTAACACAAACAGTTCGCTTCATGAGACACGAATTAATTTGTTTATCTAATACAAGTGTACCTAGTACACGTTAACCGTATAATTATTAGGATAGGATCGTATTGCAAACGGAGTCTAACTATTAGCAGGTGTTAACGGCTAGCCGCACGAGAACAATAGGGACCGCATTCCTTAGATAAGGATTCTCAACTGACGAGTTTTATGGAATTAAATAATGAGTCCATTCACTATTAAGAATTAATACTAAACCTACAAATGCACTTTAAATTCAAATGCTAGTTTAGTGATCGGCTGCGCAAACCGAATCATACAAGTTGAAATGAAGGGGGTAGACCATGCAAAAGCCCTTACCACTTTTCTATCCGTATATGAATCGTGATTTAAACCACGCTCTGCTACCAGATGTTATGGACAGAGTCAGGGATTCGTCATCCAACTCGTCTAGTCCACAACTGCTCGCGATTCGCGGCTTTTATTCGGATAAGTTCCGTTTATATAAATTCGGGAGGAAGGGGACAAGCAACTTACCAGGGTTGTGGCATCCACCCGGGGTAATAGAGTCAGGGTCAAGTCAGTCAGTTAAGTCGACAGTAAGATTCAGGATCGACGGGAACAGCCTCGCGAGAACCCCTTTGTTGCAATGGGGGTAGTCTGCTCACCAACTTCACTCACGCCTTTAAGCTCCGTTAAATTTGTAATCTTTAATGTAATCCAATATACCTTATTGGCGGGGTCAGCCCGCGCGCGCGAAGGGCGAATATATCAAGGGGAGGTACCTAACAATTAGGTGGATATGCGGTAACCGGCGCGAGAGCAACGATACGTGTGTACTCAATCAAAGATGGCGAACTAGTGATGTTACTACACGACTGACCGCAATAGGGATGTCCTTTCGAAACAGAACATCCGAAATGGCAGAAATTCAATCTTACTAATATTATAAACGTGAAAGTTTGTAAGGTCGGTCGGTCGGCCTTAAGATGAACATGGAGAAGACGAAGATCATGTCTAACATCCATGTTCAAGCCACTCCTGTTAACATCGGAGGTTCTACCCTCGAAGTTGTTGACCATTACATTTACCTGGGACACACTGTCCAGTTAGGTAAGTCCAACTTCGAGAAAGAGGTCAATCGTCGGATCCAACTCGGCTGGGCAGCGTTCGGGAAGCTGCGAAAGATCTTCTCGTCCACAATACCGCAGTGTCTGAAGACAAAAGTCTTCAACCAATGTGTGTTGCCAGTGATGAAATACGGAACAGAGACGTGGTCGCTCACTATGGGCTCCATCAGAAGGCTCAAAGTCACCCAAAGGGCAATGGAGAGGGCTATGCTCGGAGTTTCCCTGCGAGATCGAATCAGAAATGAGGAGATACGCAGGAAAACCAGGGTCACCGACATAGCCCACCGGATTGCCAAACTTAAGTGGCAGTGGGCAGGGCACATAGCTCGCAGGACCGACGCCCGATGGGGCAGAAAAGTCCTCGAGTGGCGACCGCGTTCCGGAAGGCGCAGTGCTGGTAGGCCTCCCACACGGTGGACCGACGACTTGGTTAAGGTCGCCGGAAAGCAGTGGATGCGGGTGGCCCAGGACCGGCCTTTGTGGAGATCCTTGGGGGAGGCCTATGTCCAGCAGTGGAAGTCTTTTGGCTGAAATGATGAAATGATGATGATGAAAGTTTGTAAGTATGGATGGATGGATGGATGTTTGTTACTCTTTCACGTAAAAACTACCGAATGGATTTTAATGAAACTTTCCAATAATATAGCTTATACATCAGAATAACACATAGGCTACAAGTTATAAAGATATTATGTGAATTACAACAATATAAACAAGTCGAATTCAAAATTTCTAATTGTCAAATTTTCGACCATATTAAACTATAGACAACATAACGTTTCGCTGTCAGTTGCGTTTTGTTAAAGTAGGTTTTATACGGATGGGATAAAAATCTCAGGTATCCTATGTCCAACTTTCTTTTTGTTTTAAATATTTAAAATGCGGAACAAAGTTCGCCGGGTCAGCTGGTTGTATAATAAACACGATAAATATGTTAAAAAGTTTTTAGTAGTGTGGGTTGTGGGTGTCGTAAAACCAGACAAAAGGAATTGCCATTGGTTGATGACATGTGCGAACTTTCTCCCACTGTCGCGATTTTGGTTCAAGATGTTTTTAAGGTACATGACAGATGTGATATATTATCATGATGGTCATCCTGTTACTTGCAAACCAGTGCCTTTAAGGCTCAAGCAGGCAAAATGTCAGCTTCATCCCCACTAAGCCTTAACCCCCCTACGTGCAGGGTGGTGGTCCCTCCGCCGCCGTCGTGCCCGGCCCCGACTGCGCCGAACCGCGCCAACCCACCGCCCACCACCATCATCAAGAGGAACGTGCTTAGCAACTCTCTCGTCGACATCAACGACCCTGGTAACGTACATTTCAGAAATTGCTCGTGAAAAAAAAATAACAGACTCGGAAATATAGGACGTTCTTTCCAATTCGTCAATTCGAATGTTTCTTGACCTCATGGCTGATAAGCGGTGCCAAATACTTAATATTTTGTTGGTTAGTCTCGCTAAAACTCGAGAACGGCTCTACCGATTTGACTAATTTTGTAAATAAGTCCAGGGAAGGTTCAAAAGGTGAGAAAATATGATAAAAACATTTTTTTAATACGCATTATTTTTGTTCCAGTTAAGTTTTGCACATTTTTTGTTAAAGTTGAAACATTTTGGAATCATCATTCAGGTTTATTATTTGATTCTGAGGCGGTACGAAGTTTGCCGGGTCAGCTAGTTAGTTATCTAAGGTCATTGTAAAGAATAGCCAGGCCCACTGAGTTTCTTCCGCCAGGTCTTCTCGTTTGGTGCCACATTCTGACCACGTAGTAGTGTTATAAAATGATGTCGGTACAGTCCTCGCCAAACTTTATGGCCGCTCCTCTCCTAGCCGCACTAAGCTGCACAGAACTCAAAATGAGGTATCAGAGGGACGCACGCGGGGCGGGGAGGCAGGGCACGTCTTCCACCCGCAAGCGTGCCCTCGCCTCCCGCGCGTTAGTGTGAGTGAGCTACGTACGCATTGGTTATCAAATGTATGATGCGCAAGTTTGTACCAACGACGGCTAAATTCAGAGTGGCCATAAAAATTGACGAAGACTGTATCCTTTGACGATCGTGATAATTGGTTTATACTATAAAGCATTTTTTCATCCCCCCATCTCGGAAAGAGTATTTTTGCTCTTCGATATCTGAGTGCAAAAGCCGTTTTTATTCGCTAGAGAATAAAGTAAAGATTATTCTGTAATACTTACCTGTCATAATGTAGTAATTAATACCTAAACTGAAATAAAAGTGTACATATCTTGTGATTGTAAACGTTTTTTTTTTGCATTTAGTCATTTCCTCGCTGAGGTGGAATGAAAAGTTACGTGTTGCACTCGAGTGCAAAGATTTTTCACCTCGTGCTCTTTTGATTCCCTCGCTAACAATTTTAGAATCCTTCGCTTGCTCGGTCATCAAAATTGAACACGCGGTTAAAAAGCAACTTTGCACTCTTATATAACAAATAACTATTTTCTATTTTATTTTATTATTATTCAACAGTGGCATTAGCAGCTGAGCGGCTACAACGCCGTGGCTCAGTGGGCTCCCTGGACAGTGGAATGTCAGTGTCATTCCAGCAGGGCAGCCGCAACGCTCTCCATGCGACTTCGCCGCGGCATCCAACCGACCAGCGGTCGCCAGGTATGTCCTGTCATGATGAACTGAAAAAAAAGACTGCCTCGTTGGTCTAGTGGTCAGATGTGCCGCCTTTGGATCAACGGGTCCCGGGTTCGATTCCGGGGTCGGGCCAGTGTCTTTGTCTAAACCAGAGGCACTGGCTCTGAGTCTGGGTGTCATTTCTATCTATAATATGTATGTATTTACAAAAAAAAAATGTATATAAGTAGTTTATCATCCATCTCGTTACCATAACACAAGCATTAAGTTGCTTATCTTGGGACGAGATGGTGTTGTGTGAAATGTCCAAGGATATTTAATTAATTATTTATTGGCTTTTATTAGATAGCCCATGTATCGAGGAAGCTGTAGGCTACGTATCATGTCTGATAGTGAAAACTTAAGATATCATTATGAGCTATCGTGGCACTATAAAAATAACAATTTATAGTGTTACTAGCTGACCCCGCAAACGTTGTTTTGCCATGTAATTAAATAGGGGTTGATCGTAGAGTGGTAAAATTTAGGGGTGTATGAATTTTGTATGGTGTAACATAAAAAAATAATATTTTGGTGTCCTTAAAATTTAGAGGGATGAAAAATAGATGTTGTCAGATTCTCAGAGCTACCCAATATGCACACAAAATTTCATGAGAATCGGTCGAGCCGTTTCGGAGGAGTATGGTAACTAACACTGTGACACGAGAATTTTATATATAAAAAGATTTCAGAATTGTAGTGTTCCTCTCTTTGGATATAATAAATATATTGTGACGTTTTTAAATTGTGAAGAGACTTAGAATCTATAGTCAAACTGACCCATTCATGCTCAAGAGATCAAGACATGAAAATCTTAATATTAATTACTGTGTCCGCTAAAAATGTCAGAGTTAGCTAATTTATCTCTTTCAAATTGAAGTAGACGCCATTGAGCAGTTCTTGCCGGCTCTTCTCCATACGCGTTCCAAACTAGTTGTTAATGGTAAAATGATTTGAAAATACTAAGCCTATTTGTTTAAGGTAATTATGGCATTCTTTTATTTTATCCAGGCCGTCTTTTCGGAAGCATCAGCGGTATCATCCCGGCACGGATTCGGAAACTCAGCGCGTCCGGCATCCCGGACACGAAGCACGGAGTGGGCAAAAGTACCGAAGTTTAAACTAACCAATAGTACACGGTCAATGCATTCGGGAACTCCAAATTTAGAACTCCAAAACGTTAAATTCTCTCGAAGCTGATTGGACGCGTTCAAATTTGGAAAGTTTTTCAAATGTAGAACTCCGAAATGCCAATTTCTGGTTCCCTCAAAGCTGATTGGACGGATTCAATTTTGGAACGCATTTCAAATGTACAACTCCGATACGCCCATGCTTAATTCCCTCAAAGCAGATTGGACACAATCAAATTTGGAACGGTTGTCAAATGTAGAGCTCCGAAACGCCAATGTTTGATTCCCTCAAAACCGATTGGACGGATTCAAATTTGGAACGCTTTCGAGGCCAGGGAATATTCAAGATTTTGATTTTAGAATTCACCTTATGATTGAATGAGGGATATTTCTTGGTTGATAGAAGAATATTACGAAACATTTATTTGAATTAAAACAATTCAGTTAGATTTTAGTTAAATTCGGGTACTTTACTGTTTAGTGCCATCTTTTTTTTTTCATTAATTAAGAGTGATTTTGTCTATTAAATTTATAATAATTATCTCCGTAGCAAGAACTATTATATCTAAAAAGAAAAGCTAATTTCACATGCATTTAATGTGTATACAATATATTATTATGTATAAAACATGGTTAATCATTTTAATAAGCCATCTGTTACATTTTGAAACTTACTGCAAACATGCCAATTTGATCTGGAATAAGTTGATCACATAAGCTGTAGAGTATTCAGCCCATATATGACCCACTACCCAGTCGGGCCTCCTCCAGTTACATGGAGGGTATTTAGCCTAATGTGTCACGCTGGTCAGACGGGTCGGCACAGGGTTGTCACACGAATAATATATCAGGTTAGACCGGTGAACTTTATTTAAACTGGAGAAAATAAAGCTGATGGAGATAAATCATGATATCAGTCTATAAATTACTGACAGTTGAGTCTGGCTTCCCCCAAATGTATGGGGGAAGCCAGACTGGTCAGACGCGGTGGCACAGCGTTTGTTTTAAGCATTCTGTCTTCTAGGTCGAGGTTTATGTATCTTATCAAACTGATAGCACCCTTCTTTTATGTCGGGGGGTTATGACGCAACGAAATAATGTTGTTCGCGGAAGAATCGAAAGTCAAATGGGTCCACGTTTTGGATTTAGTCGTGTATTAGGTTGTTGGAAAGAATTTGCCGTTGCCAAACTTTAATTGAAATAAACTATGCCATTACTGTCTATCATGGGGGGGGGGGGGGGGGGTTTGCCATAATCGCCACGCTTGGCAGGCGGGTTGGCGATCGCAGTATCGGATGGCCGTTTCTTGACAGAACTTCGCTGCTGCCCAACGTCTGTTGTCCCTTAGTCGCCTTCTACGACACCCACGGGACGATATGGGGTGGTAGTATTCTTACTCCGCTACCACACAGAAACGTGACGTTCCGGAAGGCGAAGTGCTGGTGCTCCCACACGGTGGACCAACGACCTGGTTAAGGTCGCCGGAAAGCAGTGGATGCGGGCGGCCCAGGACCGGCCTTTGTGGAGATCCTTGGGGGAGGCCTATGTCCAGCAGTGGACGTCTTTTGGCTGAAATGATGATGCCATCACTACTACTCAGCGCATACGTGTCCCACTGCTGAATCGGGCCTCCTCCAGTCACAGGGAGCCTACTGGCCTGGTTTTCCTTCTCTTGCGGCTATGTTTTCGGCACCCACAAGATGGAATGGTGTAGTGACACTATGTGTTCTAAGTCCGTCACCAAGCTATGCGATCGTTTCAGCCCATAAATGACCCAATACTGAGTCAGGCCTCCTCCAAATTCTTAGAGGGAAATTAGCCTACTGTGCCACGCTGGCAAGACGGGTTGGCACAGGGTTGGTATCAAGTTTTCCTTCTCTTGCGGCCAGGTGACCCGCCTCCTACGATCCTTTAGTCGCCTCTTACGCCACCCTCAGGATAGTGTGGGTTGGTGACATTGTGTATTCTAAATCCGTCACCACACGGAATTATTATTAGCTATGCGATACTTACATATATAGATCATGGGTCCTTGAATTTCGGGGTCGGGCAAGTGTCTTAGTGTAAACCAGAGGCATTTGCTCTGAGTCCGAGTGTCATTTGTATTCGTGAATAACATGTTTGTAAACTGCTCCTTCGATACATTATACCTAGGCCAGCGGTTTCGTTTTATATTTAAAAAAATATTTTAAAATATAAATACGTATATGTTGTCGCTAGAACTATTAAAATATTCACCCACGCTTTTGTTCAGGTGAAGTCGGCAAAAAAATTTTGTACCTCTCTGAAATCAGGATAACCATATAGCATTTCTAATCCCATTAGTAATTATCCCTCCTCCCTCTCTGGCTCATACAAAGATAATTAATTGCCCGACCTCGAAGTAAAGGTTTAAACATTACGACAATGTTAATCTAGCAGTTATTTAAACTAAAGTTTAGCAATGGCTTTTAGATAGTTCAAGATAAAGAAAATTAAATTGACTTTCATTATTGCTTGACGTAATTTCGACGTACCCTCGGAAGAGTTTTCTGCATGTTACCAATCGTAAAGTATTAATTTTAATAAATCAATAATTTTATCATAGTTCTCATGGTATTTTCTTTAGAATAATTGTATATACGTTTTGGGATAGATTAACACAATAGCGAAAACATTTGTTCCAGCACAGCATTAAATACATCACATTAACAAAAAAAAGTATTTATAATATTAAAAAAATATACGAATTTATTCAATATTGTTGATGAATTTTACTAGATTAGGCGGTTTGTGGAATTTTAAATATAGATTAGGACCTCCTTCTACATAAACACAGTATTTATAAGACACAGTAACAAAAATGTCGCTACGAATGATACTGTGTTCGCGAATTGTATCTTTAAGTCGAGGCAACATACTGATTTGCATATTTACTGTGTATTTATGACGAAAAGTTTCCAATACCCATGATAAATCCTATTTAAATTTAATAGTGTTAAGGTGAACTGTATCTTCCAAAACATGTACGATTTTCTGTAATTGTCCTTTGTCAGTGAATTACTATTTTTACTGGTTGATATAATTTTATTAATCGTTTCAACTATTGTTAACACCAGAATTGTTTGAAATAAGAAAACATTGTGAACGAATGGAATGGAACTTGAAAACAAACTTCAGTTCATTGACATTTTGACAGGTGACGTGAATGAATCATTCTGTATTAAAACGGTAACTATTACCAATAAATAGATATATAAAAACAGACTTTTAATCCAATGACTGTATTACAATTTTTCTAAGTTGAGTTTACTACAAATTATACCAAAATAATTCTAAGGTTTGATGTACCCGTCGGTTCATCGTGTGGAATAACTGAGAGGTTAAATTAAATAACTTATTTTGAACACTACATGTAAGGAGAACTCTCAGTCTCTCAGCGACCTTTATAAGGTCGGCCACCCAATCGAGAACATTTTCCTTGACTTGTATACTAAATAAGTAACTCGACATTATTATTTTTTAAAATTTCGAATTTACAATTAACAGACAAGTGTGGACCGACCTTTATATTAAAAAAAAATGTTGACTAATCTATTGTAGCTGACTGTTGACCTTGTATCGGTTATGTAGGCTTGTTGATTCTTACAATTTGATACGATAGTAGATAGAACGTATTGTTGAATATCGCGATGGCGTATCACTATACGACTTCCGAAAGAAAAAAAACTAGTGTTGTGACTGACATTTCGATATTAAAGCCGGCAATGATTTCGTATTCTTAATTTAAAATTGACATTTATATTACAGTGGCGTGCATAATTTTTTTTTCACGTTTCAATGCATACTGCTAAATTGTAGAGTGGTATTGAAATATAAAGAGCCGTTATTGTCATGTTAATTTTGAATGCTTCTCGTTTCAATAAATCTGCCCACTACGTATTCTGTCCTGAATCTCTGCTTAGGTATTTAAATACTTAAGTTTTTTTGCGTACATTTATACTTAAGGACGCGTGTACTCTTTCTTTTATGATTTTCTTCACTTTTTGAATATGAATCACCAGCGAATGTTACTGTAACGACCAAATGTACGAAGAAAAATGTATTTCTTAATCCAAATGTATTTCTGTAATAAATACGCAAGTGTTATGATTAGTGAGCAATAACGTTACAGTAACTATTTACCTGTTATCAACTTCTACTTTTCTTATAAAAGGGTATTGTAACAATTTTTGTTTAAGTATTTGTTATATACTAAACCTTTTACTTCGAGCTATTATGCAAGTCGCTCTATCTATAACTTCTTGCGGTCATTGAATAGCAGAGTAAAGCTGACTTGCTATTCAATTCTTCTGTCAAGTTAAAGTACAAGTACTTGCGCATGATGGAATTTATTCACTTGACAAAAGACTCCAAGAAATGTATTCATCCGATCTATGACTCTAAGTGAGTGGTTTTGTAGCATTTTTCTGTCATTATATTCGTACGCGCCAACCCTAATCTAGCTCCTAGAAAATGTAATGCATAACAAAGTGAATGGAATTGATATAAAAATCGTTGGATATTGATCCTTATTGTATTGTAATAAATAACTTTTTGAATTATAATGTTTCGTAAAGGGACTCGAGTGTAAGCGTTTGTTAACGTATTTCAAGCGAAATGCGTCCTTATCGTTGGAAAGATAGATTTGATATCAGTTTGTGTAATAATGGGATGTATTTCTGTTCGAGTATTATGGACAAAGTTTCTGATTTAATCTAATATTGCTAGTACAAAAATGCGAGCAACACTAAATAAAAAGGGTTGATAATAATAACCGTCGTCTCTGTGATTCATATACGTTTGTCTATGAAACCGAAGTTATTGGCCGAACGTTGTCTTGTAGTTTGCGAAAATAAGTTATATTTACTCTAGGGGAGACGTTTTTATATAATATCGTTTTTTTTTGTTTATTGAGTGTAATATTACAAAAACGGTAACCGTTATTGTAACGTTATACTATTATTTGGAATTTTATTTATTGGTAACAGAAATACATCGCACAGCTAATTTGGAAGAATTTGATTAAATCGCTTTTTGTAGATTTCGCTTGAAACCAAAGATGTAATGTTCTTGTTTTCAGGATTTCAATGATACATTAACTAATTTTTACAGTGATGGATTTTGTTTTTATCATTTCGTGGTCAAAACTTAAGGCAACTAATTTATGGGGTGATTTGTATTATTTTATTCACGATAGCTGAATGTGGTGGAAATTGTGAACAACTTAATTATTTTTTAATATTGTTTTTATGCTGTTGATTTCTCAAATATGTTTTTTGTATTATACGTTGTTCAAAGTTAAAGTCAAATCATTTATTTTGCATAGGATACAATGGACACTTACAAATTGTCAACATATTAATAAAATGTATACAAAGCAAAGTAATATAGTCTACCACCAGTTCGGAACGCGACCACTGCCGAGAAGAACTGGCAAGAAACTCAGAGTTCGCCATTTGAAGTCGTATATATCTGTAATGGCAGTTTTCTAAATTCGTCCTTATAATATCACCTATCTATTAATGAAGCTAAGTTAAGTTGCTTTTAACAAATAAAAAACACGGTTATTTTGACATTGTACTATTTTCCCGCGTGGTGATGGCAAACATGATAGAAATCATCATTATCAAAATTATATTTTTATGTCGTCAATTTTTTTTCTCATTTGATATTTTGGATAATTCAGACTATCACTACATAGTATAAAACAAAGTCGCTGTCGTCTGTCCGTCCCTATGTATGCTTAAATCTTTAAAACTACGGTTTTTTTAATAAATAGAGTGATTCAAGAGGAAGGTTTTTAAGTATAAAACATGCATAATATTGTAGAGAAACACTGATAAATTTAGAGGTTAATCATTGCACCCGTGCGAAGCCGGGGCGCGCCGCTAGTATCTTTATAAATTAAAGGCGATGTGTTATTCTGATGTGTAAGCTATATTATTTTAAAGTTTCATCCATACATTTCTTTCTTTCAAACTATTGCTTTTATAATGTTTTAGGATGTTTACAAACAGCTATCATGAATAAAAGTTACACGGAGTTTTTAGTTTGATTAAAGTTAAGTTAATAGGGATTTGAGTTTTTCTGTATCATAAACCTTCTTACTAATTTATTACATTGTATGTATATTAAAGAGTACTTTCTAATATATATCCTTAAGTTGAGATTGTTATATAAACTAGATGTTAAGCTATGTCAACTACATAACATGTTGTATAATAAAAATTTGTTGAGAGTTGCTAAAACTAAGTCACTTATAATAGTTTTATTTAATACATAAAACGAAGAATGTATTTATTTATTAAATATGAATTAACATTCATGAGTAGTAAGTAGTTTTATTTTCTTTAATCTCTTCTCAGCCCGTATGTTTCTCTAATCATCATTCTAGCCCATAATGTCCTACTAATGGGTTGGGCCTCCTCCAAATTCATGGAGGGAAATTAGCCCACTGTGCCACGCTGGCAAGACAAGTTGGCACAGGATTTGTATTAAGTTTTCCTTATCTTACAGCTAGGTTTTCGGCCTTATCATTTCCTCATGTCAGCTCTTCCAACACCCAGAGGATGAAATGTGGTGATGACACAATGTATTTTAAACCCGTCACCACACAGATAGTTCCTCAAATATAGGTAGGAATAATTACTCTGTGCCCCCTCTAGCGAGACGAGTTGGCACAGAGTTTTTGTTCAAGTTTTTTTTTTAATTTCTCTTGCTAGCTAGCTAGCTTTTCTGACATGTAATTCATACTCCTGTATGTGGGAGTATGAACATTCGTTTAGTCGGCTCTTACGTCACCCTCAAGATGGAAAGGGATGGTGACCCTATGTTTTCTAAATCCATCACCACACGGAAAACGCACAGCCGGCATGTAAAATTTTTAAAGTAAAGTAATTTTTTTAAGTTTTTATGTAATCTTAATTTATTTGTTAGCACGATATCGACAAATTGCTATATTACTGTTACAGTTCCTACCAAAAATAAAAATATAGCTACTTAACAAGTTACCTACAGATGAAATCCGTCTGATGAAGAATAAATACACTTAGTATACACAGTATCACCAAATAATTTCATCCTGCGAGTGTCCCAGAACAGAAGGCAGGTTTTACCGAAAAAAAGAAAAGTTAAAATAGTAAAAGGCCACCCATCTTCTTATACTACCAGGTCGCGGAGCATTCTCTCCCTATCGGGAGGAGTTGTCGCCGTCAGTTTAAGTGGGTAAGTCGAAAGTCAAAGTAAAATCATTTATTTTGCATAGGACACAGTGGACACTTACAAATTGTCAACACATTAATAAAATGTATACAAAGCAAAGTAATATATCTTAATTTACTACCAGTTCGGAACGCGACCACTGCTGAGAAGAACTGGCAAGTAACTCAGACGGCTTGTCGGGGTCATTGTTACGGGTCTTGTTACCATCTCTACGCGCCCCGGAGGCGCCTTCGATTGTCTTATCACTGTCTCCTAATATATCCATATACATATATACACTGTCTCCACCACCTGGCTTGGTTCAGATAATGTTAATAAGATTTGACAGCTTCGTTGGTCTAGGGGTTGGATGTGCCGCCTTTGTATACCGGGTTCGATTCCGGACCCGGGCAAGTGTCTTTGTGTAAACCAGAGGCACTTGCTCTGAGTCTGGGTGTCATTTGAGTTCGTGAATTTCATGTTTGTAAACGGCCACCGCGATACAATTTATAACCTACTGCAGGGGTTACGTTTAAAAATACCTACCCTACTACGAGTTTAAAACGTCCATATAACTGTAGGCTTGAAAAGCCGCAACGCATTGCTACCGATACGACGAGCACTGCTAAGGTATCACTAAGCTGTGCTTAGCTCTGGAATGAACCTGCGACCCGTCACTGTGCCTATGTGAGGCAGCGTCACGAGTTTTCTAGGCGGGCGGAACAAGAACTATGGAGCTGCCTTCCTTGACTATAAATTTATGCTCATTTGAAAAATTTTGTTAACGACGGAAGTCAAACGTTGGCGGGGCTTGTATATTAAAATTTTGAGACCAGTTTCTTGTAGTTGATTACTACTCAGTCATCTTTAATTACATTCGGCCACTGGAGAAAAAAGGAAACTCAAAAGTCATAAAGTAGCTTTTAAAAATATTAAAAAAGGTATTCATTATCATCATCATCATTTCAGCCTAAAGACGTCCACTGGTGGACATAGGCCTCACCCAAGGCCGGTCCTGGGCCGCCCGCATTCGTCGTTTTCCGGCGACCTTAACCAGGTCATCGGTTCACTGTGTGGGAGCCCTACAAGCACTGCGCTTTCCGGAACGCGTTCGCGACTCGAGGACTTTTCTGCCCTATCGGGCGTCGGTCCTGCGCGCTATTTCGGTGACCATGGTTTGCCGGTGTATCTCTTCATTTCTGATTCGATCTCGCAGGGAAACTCCGTGCATAGCCCTCTCCATTGCCCTTTGGGTGACTTGGAGGCTTCTGATGGAGCCCATAGTGAGCGACCACGTCTCTTCCATATGTCATCACTGGCAACACACATTGGTTGATGACTTTTGTCTTCAGACACTGCGGTATTGTGGAATAAATATGTAGTAGGAGAAAAAGGTATTTGTATCACTTAAAAGGTTGCGAGTCGCAAACAAATGTTTTTAATACATACTTTTTATAATAATATTAAAATATTTATTATTTGAAAAGATGAAGAGTTATACAATTTAATAAATATAAATACATTCAAAGTCTTCATCATCATCATCATCATCAGCCCACATTAGTCCACTGCTGGACATAGGCCTCCCCTAAAGAGCGCCATAGCGCCCTGTCTTCAGCTTGACGCATCCAGCTGCTGCCCGCAACCTTTCGCAGATCGTCGCTCCATCTAGCAGAGGGCCGTCCCACACTACGCTTGCCGATTCGCGGTCTCCACTCAAGAACTCGTCTACCCCAGCGGTTGTCGGTTCTTCTACAGATATGACCAGCCCACTGCCACTTCAGTCTGCTAATTCTCTGAGCTATGTCGGTGACTTTGGTTCTCTGCCGGATAATCTCATTACGGAGCCTATCCTTCAGAGAAACTCCAAGCATAGCTCGCTCCATAGCACGCTGAGCGACTTTAAACTGGTGGACTAGTCTCACCGTGAGTGTCCACGTCTCGGCGCCGTAGGTCATGACGGGTAGGACGCACTGGTCGAAAACTTTAGTTTTCAAACTCTGCGGGATGGGCGACGAGAAGACCCGACGAAGTTTTCCAAATGCTGCCCAGCCCAGCTGGATCCTCCTCTTGGCCTCCCTGTCGAAGCTGCTTCTACCTAATTGCAAAATGTGCCCGAGGTATGTGTATTCTGAAACAGCTTCAACAAGACGGCCATTCACAACGATAGGTCTCGGATGAATGTGATCATTCATCATGATTTTGGTTTTATCCAAATTCATGCCGAGACCCACCCGTCGCGAGGCTGATGCTAAGCTGGTCAGCATCTGTTGCAGCTCCTCCAGCGATTCCGCCATTAGGACTATGTCATCTGCAAATCTCAAGTGTGAGATGTACTGGCCATTTATGTTAATGCCCTTGTCTTTCCAGTCCAGCGTCTTAAACACATCCTCCAAAGCGCTTGCGAACAGTTTCGGGGATATGACATCCCCCTGTCTCACTCCTCGGCACAGTTGGATGGGTTTAGTACGCTGGTCCTGTACTTGGACACACATAGAGGCCTCATCGTACAGACATCTCAACACTTGGATGTAACGATAGTCCACTTGGCATCGCTGAAGGGATTCAAGAACAGCCCAGGCTTCGACGGAGTCAAAAGCTTTCTCATAGTCCACAAAAGCTAGACACAGGGGCCGATTATACTCTTCGGACTTCTGTATAATTTGCCTCACTGTGTGGATGTGGTCTATGGTGCTATAACCCCTACGAAACCCGGCCTGTTCCGGAGGCTGAAATTCATCGAGCCTTATGGCGAGACGGTTCGCAATGACTCTTGAAAACAACTTATAGACGTGGCTCAGGAGTGAGATGGGCCTGTAATTTTTAAGAAGGGTGGTATCACCCTTCTTAAAAAACAGTACCACCAAACTCCTGCTCCACGCCTTAGGAGTTCTCCCGCAGTGAATGACGGAGTTAAAGAGTTTTTGTAGTTCCTGTATGACAGGAATCCCTCCTGCCTTCAGAAGTTCTGAAGTAACTCCGTCTTCACCGGGGGCCTTTCCATTTTTAAGATGTTTAAGAGCCAGCACGATTTCGTCTTGGCTGATATCGGGCAGTTCGTCGGTGTAGTGGCGGACCAGGGTGGCTCTTCCATCCTGGATAGAACGTTGAGGGCGAGTAGCATGTGCAGCATAAAGCCGGCCATAGAAATCTTCGATCTCGGCAAGAATCTCCGGCTTAGACAAAACGGTTCTGCCATCGCGTGTTGTGAGCTTCGCCAGGTGGCTCCTCCCAAGCTGCTTAATGAACACCTTGGACCCTCGGTTTCGCTCAATTGCCTCTAATATGAGGCGGGTATTGGAGCTCCGAAGGTCACGTCGTGTCATTTTAGCTATAAGCCGGTTGAGATTTGCCTTGTCTGACGAAGTGGCATGTGTAGCTTCCCGTCTTTTTGCCATAAGCCGCAGAGTCCCGTCCGAGAGTCTAGACTTCGTGCCTTTACGCTGCGTTCTGTAAAATTTAATGCCCTCACCCCTTAGTGTATCCAGGATGTTTTGCAGGGTCTCGTCGATGTCATCGGTAGGCTCTATGGCAGCAAATCTAGAGTCCAGTATGTTCTGGAACGATTCGGTTCCTGCCATGATTTGGAGTAGGTCCGGTCGGAGCGTGGACTTCATCAGACGGTTTCTTTCAAGCTTTAAGTCGATATTCAGAGAGCCTCGGACAAGTCGGTGATCAGATCCTGTATTAAACCTGTTTATCACCGAGACGTCTCTGAATATGTGCTTCCTGTCCGTCATGATGAAGTCGATCTCGTTTTTGGTCACAGTATCGGGGCTTTGCCAAGTCCACTTCCTGTTTCAAAGTCTTAACTGTTTTAAAATATAGGTACATATTCATGACGACACGGTTGGCGCAGTGGTTGAGCGATCGACTGCTGCGCAGCATGTCGCGGGTTCGATCCCCGCGCGAAATAAATATTTGTACGACCTACAAGTATTTGTTCCGGGTCTGGGTGTTTTCTATCTTTAATATGTATATATTTTCAAAAAAAAAAATGTTTAATAGTAGTTTATCATCCATCTCGTTACCATAACACAAGCATTAAGTTGCCTAGCTTGGGACGAGATGGCGTTGTGTGAAATGTCCAAGGATATTTATTATTATACACATAATATCTTTATTAATCATATTTTACAAATATTTTTTCTAAATAAACTAATCCTAAAATACATTTATTTAAAAAAATACATACAAAATAGAAAAAATCTCACCCATGGCGGAGCCGAAGGCCCAAACCACTGGTGGTCAGGGATCCAGAGTGAAGAACCTCCTCACAATACGTGCCGTATCCAAAAGTACTGCCTTTTATTAATATATAAGACAATGAAACTAATTTCATAAATTATATTAAAGTAATATTAATAATTCTTCGACGGATTTAGAATACGCAGTGTCACCAACTGGGGTGTCGTAGAGGCGACTAAGGGAACTCAAGAGGCAAATCAACTAGCCGCAAGAGAAGGAAAACTTGATACAAGCCCTATGGCCAACCCATTTCTGAATCGGGCTGCCTCCAAATTGATGGAGGGAAATTAGCCTACTGTACCACGCTGGCCAGATGGGTTGGCACCGGGTACTGTCTCAAGTTTTCCCTCTATTGCGGCTAGGTTTTCCGCCGTGTAATTTTCAGCTGGTACGACACCCTCAGGGTGGAATGGGGTGGTGACACTATGTATTCTAAATCTTTCACCACACAGATATCCGCTATTGCTAGTACTGAAAGTGCAAAACTATTGATCCGCAAGCTATCTTTTTGTATTTATTATATTTTAATAAAGTTATTCGGCCTTATAATTTCAGTATATTTCACGACAGCTCCATAGTTTTCGCAGTTCCGTAACAGTCTGTAAGTAGCTCATCGTTCAAGCCAGTAGTGAATACCACGTGACAACAGTTACAGCCCTGAGTAGCGTATTGTATATTTGGATTTTATATTATTTTTTAGGAAAATTGTGCATTATTTGTTCTTTTAAGTGTAGTACTGGTTACAAGGTGAGTTATTTTGAATAAATAATGAAATAGATTTGCTTAATATTTGTAAAACACGGATAAAAAATTAAATATGGTTTATGTTAAAATAATCGTTTAGTTCTATGTTCTGTCCATTTATTTTGAATTTGTGTAACAATTTTTATTTAATGTATACATAAAGAAACAAATATGTTCATGATGGTGAAATTAATTGCATTTGTTACTAAAGATAGCGATCTAAAAAGCAACTACAGAGTTTCTTTCCGCCTCTTCATTATAGACCACCAGTCCGAAGTCGTGGTACATGGTCAGGAAAAACTTAGTTTAAGCTCGCATAAGCCATCTTTATTAAATTAACGTTGATTGCTTGATTTAATAGAGAATGATAAATCTTTAGGAATCTGATTTGTATCAAAATATAAATTTTTGTTTTTATTTCAGTGTACTTTTTTTAATCAATTCAGACTTTAAATATGCTAAAATCTGTATGAGAAGAATTCGACGACGTTCATATTACTTGTGTAGTATGTTCGTGTACATGTATGTATGTATGTAATTATAAACAAAACATCTTTGTTTTTTTTGGTTATACGAAACCATTGAACACCAGATTATTACGCAAATATACCAAAGAAACCTACTTATTAATAAGCTATAATAAAAATAAAAATTGATTAAGTAATCTGATTGATTCATTTAAATTAATATTCAACGCATATTTTTTTACTTAATATTTTCACGAAATACTGTTAAACCAATAAAGAACAACCAATAAAGGACCCACTGCTTAGTTGCACCTCTTCCAAATTCAAGAAGGGTAATTAGCCGACACGTGGCTAGACTTTTAGGTATCAAGTTTTCCTTCTCTTGTCATGCCTTTTATCGGCTCTTACGAAAGCCTCAGGATGAGATGGAGTATGTATTCTAAATCCGTCACTACGCGGAAAATAATTTTAAAATCAAAACCAAAACTAATTTAATCAAGTTGGCTCATTAGAGCTCTTTCGACAAGTCAAACAATAAAGTAAAATTAAAAATTTACCATTTACCACCATGGTTAATCACCAATTATCATGTATTTTAACACCTTATTTTAAAAAGCACATATCTCGTTGCGTCTATTGTAAGATGTTTTATCATTATAACAATCAGTACATTATATTATTTAGTGTCAAAACTTTTCATTTGGAATGAAATACGCTTATTTCGTTATTGTTGACATTTTCACGATATTATTGATTTTTAACATCCACTAAAAACCTGCAGTTAATAAAACCTCTTTCGCACAACACTTAAATAGTTTCTAAACGCACTTCCCGCCAAATTACTTGTCAAACGTTTAAAGTTTTCGCGCGGGAATATAGAATCGTAAATAGCTCAATATAACGTCCATTTGCAACAAGTAAACGAAGTTACTACGACAAATTATACTCATTTAGTCGTAATTTAATAAACTTAACTAAATTATAGGCATTTAATTCAATTTAAGTGAGACGACGAGGCGGTCCCGGTCATTCACCTTTATTGATGTTACGTCGTTATTGAACTTAACTAATGTGCTAGCAAGTTCTATGAATATAGTTGAACAAAGTAATTAATTTAAATTTGGTACTACTTCCACCTGGTTTGCCAACCAAGCCTGGGGCTTTTTAGGCTCACTAAGGGAGGCCTGGGTTCGGATCCGAGTGTGTGTCCGGGTCATTTTGTAGTAATAAATAATAATAATAACAATATACATTTATCCATATTTTCAAACATCCATATGTCATCATCATTTCAGCCAAAAGACGCCCACTGCTGGACATAGGCCTCCCCCAAGGATCTCCACAAAGGCCGGTCCTGGGCCGCCCGCATCCACCGCTTTTCGGCGACCTTAACCAGGTCGTCGGTCGGTCGGTCCACCATGTGGGAGGCCTACCAGCACTGCGCCTTCCGGAACGCGGTCGCTACTCGAGGACTTTTCTGCCCCAACGGGCGTCCGTCCTGCGAGCTATGTGCCCTGCCACTGCCACTTAAGTTTAGCAATCCGGTGGGCTATGTCGGTGACCCTGGTTTTCCTGCGTATCCTACTTAATCAAATCGTACTTAATCAAAATTCGCCTTCAAAAGTTTTGGCACCGAGCAATAAGGGCCTCCGCGCATTATGCGGCCAGGCCGCGCGGCCATGTCGCTGCGGCCAACGAATTCTTCTACGATGTATACGATGCCAAGTTTTGGTCGCCACGACCAATCCGCGCATTATGCGGCCAGGCCGCGCGACTTGCCGCCTGCACTAGTTATTGCCTGTACTGCGGGGGCAGTTTATTAACATGTACCTAATTTACGAATAAAAATCTACACTACAACATTTCGCATAGATTTATTCTTAATTGAAATGAAACACTTATTAACGCATTTATCACGATAACCCATGACATCTAGTTACTACTATTATTCTGCCCATAGATGACCCAACAGTGGGTACTGTTGTGCGGGCCTCCTCCAGTTACATGGAGGGTAATAAGCCTATTGCGTCACGCTGGCTACACATAGGGTTTCCTACCAAATTTTCCTTCTTTTTTTTTGTATTCTTTTTTTAAATAATAAATAAATAAATATCCTTGGAGATTTCACACAACGCCATCTCGTACCAAACTAAGCAACTTAATGCTTGTGTTATGGTAACGAGATGGATGATAAACTACTTATATACATTTATTTTTTTGTAAATACCTACATATTATAGATAGAAAACACCCAGACCCGGAACAAATACTTGTAGGTCGTACAAATATTTCTTCCGTGCGGGAATCGAACCCGCGACATGCTGCGCAGCAGTCGTTCGCTCAACCACTGCACCAACCGTGTCGCCATCTCTTAGGTTTTCGGCCTTATCATTTCCTTCTGTTGGCTCATACGACGCCCTCTGGATGGAATGGAGTGATGACACTGTGTATTCTAAATATAAAACATTTCAGTACCATGGAGGAATCTCTGGATGGACGTGAAGGTCCAGGTGGCTTCGACTCGGCGGCCATTTTGAACGATGACGTATCACCTACAACGAGTTTTTGTTACAATATTCCTAATCTATTCAATGGGTTAGTACATACCACCTATATGTTTAAAAAAAAACGAAACCCCTGCACTAGGTGTAAACAGTATTGCTAGGGCTGTTTACAAAGATGTAATTCACGAACACAAATGACACCTAGACTCAGAGCAAGTGCCTCTGGCTTACACAAAGAGACTTGCCCGACACGGAGTCGAACCGGGGATCTTGATCCAAAGGGGGTACTACACACACACACACACACCACTTTTTGGTTTAAGTTTTACCCGTGGTGATGGATATAGAATACATAGTGCTACCCACTGCTGTATAAATGACCCACCCAATTACATGGAGGGTATTTAGCCTACTGTACCACGCTGGCCAGACGGATTGCCACAAGGGTTCGTATCAAGTTTTCTTTCTCTTCTCGTTATCAGCCTTGTCATTTACTTTGTCAGCTCTTACGACACCCTGAGGATGGAATGGGGTGGTGAAACGATGTATTCTAAATCCGTCACCGTAAGGAATAAATCATATTGTAACGCAATACCGATTCTAGGCTAGGCCCCGCATCATCGCTTTGTGAACGGCCTGAAGCTGAACAAGCTGAAGTGTATCCTCAGAATGTGGACCAAACTGACGATTCAATGGAACAACAGCCTTGTGAAGAAGATGAAGAATATTCACCAAAATCGAGTAATTTTTTAATACAGTTTATATTATTTGATTTTAGATTAATTTTTGTATTTATCCTACTAATATTATAAACGCGAAAGTATGGATGGATGGCTGGATGGATGGGTGGATGTTTGTTACTCTTTCACGTAAAAAATACTAAACGGATTTTAATGAAACTTTACCATAAAGCTATATTATGGTAAAATGTTGGGCCTCAAGCAAAAAGTTCTAAATTAATGCCTGAAGTAGAAAAAAAAGATGAATAATGATATAAATGAAAATAATTATTAAAAAAAAAATTAAATCATTTTGTTATTTTCTTTTCTTTTCTTCTCATCACAGGGAAGGGGTAATTAACCTAATGTACCACGCTAGCCAGACAAGTTGGCACAGGATTCGTATCAAGTTTTCCTTCTCTTGCTGGTTTTCAGTCTTGTCATTTCCATTTGTCAGCTCTTACAACACACTCACGATAGAATGGGGTGGTGACACTATATATTCTAAATCCGTCACCACACGGAAAGTGCATGCATAACTACAACTATAAGTGAGTACAGTATACAGTATATTATATGTTTTCGATACAAAGTAGGATTGCACAAACATAAAAAAATCCACTTCCTAAATCTTGTGAGCTAGAAGCTCATGAATCCTAAATCAACCGCAACATAATAATGTCCAAACAGTACTGAAACAATATTGGACTGCTGTAGGGGTGGCACAAATTCATCATCATCATCATCAGCCCACATTAGTCCACTGCTGGACATAGGCCTCCCCTAAAGAGCGCCATAGCGCCCTGACTTCAGCTTGACGCATCCAGCTGCTGCCCGCAACCTTTCGCAGATCGTCGCTCCATCTAGCAGAGGGCCGTCCCACACTACGCTTGCCGATTCGCGGTCTCCACTCAAGAACTTGTCTACCCAATTAACGTGTACACAACAACAAATTTTAAAACAATTAATAAAAAAAAAAAATATTCTATTTGCAGATTGTAAAGGTGATATACCAAAACGTAAACAGCGAAGATATAGGTATGTGTAACCACTACAAATCAGCACATAGATGACCCACTGCTGATTCCATCCTGAGGGTGTCGTAAGAACCGACAAAAGAAACTGATTAGGCCGAAAACCTAGCCGCAAGAGAACGAGAACTTGATACGAAACCCTGTGCCATCCCGTCTGGCCAGCGTGGCACAGTAAGCTGATTGCCCTCCATGTAATTGGAGGAGGCTTGACTCAGCAGTGGGTCATTTTTGGGTTGAATAGTAGTAGTAGTATACATACTACTACTCAGCCAATACATGCCCCGCTGGTGCTGGCCAGACGGGTTGGCACAGGGTTTCGTAACATAACAGCCACCGACGAAAGCCTCGATGACTGAGGGCGTCCTGGTACACTGGGACAGTCTCTGACAGTCGCTTGCCCGTTGCGGGCACCACGCCGGGGCGTCACAGTAGAATGCGTTTACGCGAACTTGTGGCGCCCCAAGCGCGCCGTGTGAGGGTACACCGCTGGGGTTTTAGTGGGTAGACGACTCTTGGGTAGACGACCCTTGTCGGAGTCCCACATAATCACCGACCTCTCCCCCGGGGGGCGGTGGTATGCATAAAGCATTTCCCCAGCGAAAACAAAAAAAAAAAAAATTCGTAACATTCCCGTGGAGACACGGTCAGGCCCCACGGGGCAGTATGCGCGGGACGGTACACCCCGGGGATGTTTAGTGGGTATGCCTCTTCGGAGGGCCGGCCGGGAAAGTCCTTAAAGGATTTTACCCCGGGCAACAAAAAAAAGGGTTTCGTTCGTTGTCGTTCTCTTTCAGATAGATTTTCGGCCTTGCCATTTCCTTTTTCGGCTCTTACGACACCCTCAGGATGGGATGTGGTGGTGAAGCTAGCTATGTATTCTTAATCCTTCACAAGACGGAAGAAGATACATGACTACTCATATAATTTAAATACACTAAAAAAAAGGCAGAGGTTTTTAATTTGTGTGTATGTTTTTTTTAGGACTACGTTTTCAAATGTTCAGCTGGAGCAGTTAGAAGCGGCCTTCCATAAGACGCACTACCCAGACGTCTTCTTCAGAGAGGAGCTGGCCATGAGAATAGATCTGACCGAAGCCAGGGTACAGGTGATAACTTAATTTTTTTAAGTGAAACTTCTAAATCTTCTAATGCGACTTCCAACAAGGTTGCGTTAAACGAGTAACGCTCCTGGGGAGAGGGAATAGAAAGAGCTAGAGCGAGAGAGTAGCGCCCAATATTCCACCACAAGAGGGAAAGAGAGAAATAAGATTCACAAGGTTAGAAAGTAGGAGAGAGAAAGAGAGTGAGTAGGTAGATCCCAAGCATTTGCGCGTGGTATTCTTGCTATTTTTTCATAAAATATAATACTTCTTACTCCTTTCAAAATTTTAATTTAAAAAGTAATTAATTGTATAATTCACTTCTGACATGTATACTACGTACGCACGCACATTGTTTAGTTTTTTTTTCAACATCTTACGATTCTTTTGTTTTGTCAACAAGTATCTTTAAACGCACGGTTCGATATCAAAAAGTGTTGATGAACATCCAAATCAACTCTCGATATCCGGGTGGGTTATTATACGGATGGGATGGGTCTGATACAAAAAGGCAGTTTTGCTTGAGACTTGCGCATTATTACGCCTTCCCCTTCCCTTTGCCTCACTAACCACTAGGTACTTGAAGACTTTCCTACCCCTAGACTTATAAATTTGGTTTATCTGTGTATTACTGGTTTCCGGTACAGGATTTCTTTTTAATGAAACCCCGGCCCTGGTATGACCTGTATCGCCCCCGAAACCCGTTAATCCAAAGCCGGGACATCCAATTCCTGGACTAACGAGGCTGTCTAATTAAAGTAAAAATGAAAGTCTCCTCCAAAGGTGTGGTTCCAAAACCGCAGAGCAAAATGGCGAAAGCAACAAAAGGCTGGCTGCGAGTCGTATCCTGCTCCAAGCGGCCGTTCCCCTGACGACAGATCTCAGTCAACTCTTGCGCTAGAGATGAGGGACTTTATCACCATTCCTGGTAAGTAGCACTATATTGAAAAAGTAATTATTAATAATTTCTGATCTAATTGAAAGTATCACCAATGTACATACGAGTAAGTCGCGGTAACTAAAACGAATTAAATAAGGGACGGTTATGATCACGATAACTTAGATCATAATTAAAAAAATGTATTTTGGTCCCATATGATGCATTTATTCAGAATATCTCATGAAGATCGTGTAAAATTAAATAGTATATTTAATATATATTTGGATAAATGTAAAACAATACATACACACGTGGTTTCTTCAAATGCATTATTAGACTTCATAATACTTATATTTTAAATTCGATAGTTCTTTTTAGACATCGCAACATATCACTACATAGTATAATCTTTAAAACTACGCAACGTATTGTAATACGGTTTTTTTTAATTGATAGAGTGATTCACTTTAAAACTACGCAACGTATTGTAATACGGTTTTTTTTAATTGATAGAGTGATTCAAGAGGAAGTTTTATATGTATAACCCACCCCCGCTTTGCACGGGCGAAGCCGGGGCGGGCCACTAGTTGAATAATAAAGTGATTAAGATAATTACTATGTTGTATGCTATGTTATATGTGAAAAATAAAATGTAATAATATTATATAATGTTTAAAACATAATATAATGAATATAAATGTACTTCCTAGATAGATAGATATTTTCTAAGATTATGGAAATCTTTAATGGCTTTTCACTTAATTAATTCCAGTATCATCGACTCAAATGATCAATTTAAGCGAAGGGACAAGCCAGAGCTTCGTGGCAAAGCCAAAGCCATCACCACCAGCTATCCACATTTCGGCCTTACCCACACGGAATAATCCCCAAGCTGATCTCCCATCTTTCTCCATACCCCTTCAGTACAATCTTGGCAGTTTCAAGAAGGTGGGAGAAGAAGTCCACCTGGACCTAGAGCCTGATCAAACCAATTGGGATAATAGAATGATACCAAATTTTAATCTGATGAACATAAAACCTCTCATACAAACTAGAGAAAATGAAATGGAGCTTAAATATGAAGTGAAGAATGAAACTAGGGTTAATTATAATGATATTCATGCAGTGCGGGCTATAGAAACAGAAGATATTCTAGGTAAAGAGACCGTCAATGAAGGACAGACAATTTCACCTGACTTCGAAATACAAAGGTATCAGAATTTTGAGCATGACAATGAGAAACGATTTCGGGAGCACAGTTTTGAAGATTCTATAATGGACGGAAGGAATGAATTTGTGTGCGATGGAGATTTTCTTTGTAAAAACAATTTCGAAAAGCACGAAGAGAAAAGGAATGAATTTGATGAGCATTTGTTAGATAGCGATAATAATGTTGGTATTAGTAATTTTGATAGCAATTTATAGTTACACTTGTTTGATAACAGATGGCGTGACGGTCGAGTTGAATCGCGGTATGGTTTTTCCCACCGGTTTAGTTATATTTCCTTAGTGTAGCTTATTGAATTTAACTTTGCGCAGAGGCAATATCGTAACCGATGAGGTTAATCCGAGGTGCGATTATTGCTAGTTGAAAACTTTACCAATACCCCGCCGTGTGGACGTGAAATACCGTCCGCTATGGCAATTTTTGAACGGCTGATAAGGCCTAATATTACAAGTTTTAACATCTCTCAAGTCTGGTCATTCATGGTCACAGACAGACACACTGTGTCTGTCAGTGACCATGAATGAATGACACAGCCAGCTGTGTCTGACACAGCTGAGACGGGCCTTCTTTTATCACATTAGACAAATTATGAAATTAGTTAATTATGGTTTTTTAAACTGGATAGTGGATATGTTTTGCATTATGCAAAAAATAAATAAAATCCATCAACATGAACATGTTGCGTTTTTTTACTATACTTAATCTATTTATAAATGGTGTCATGGACTTATTTGTTTTAATGATAATAAGGATGTCGGCCTTGTCAGACAAATTACCTTTTGTCATCACTTACGACTCCCTCATGTTGGAATGGTCGTCATCGTCGTCATTTTAGCCAAAAGACGTCCACTGCTGGACATAGGCTTCCCCCAAGGATCTGGGCCGCCCGCATCCACTGCTTTCCGGCGACCTTAACCAGGTCGACGGTCTACCGCCTGGGAGGCCTACCAGTATTGCGCCTTCCGGAACGCGGTCGCCACTCACGGACTTCTGCGTCATCGGGCGTCAGTCCTGCGAGCTATGTGCCCTGCCCACTGCCACAGCAATCCGGAATTACAGATAGACTACCCAATACTATTATTAAGTATGGTGACGGAATTCCGTGTGGTGACGGATTTATAATACATAGTGTCACCAGCCGATAAAAGTAAATGATAAGGCCATAAACCTGGCCGCAAGAGAAAGAAAACTTGCCAACCCGTCTAGCGAGCGTGGCATAGTAGGCTAACTACCCTCCATGTAGTTGGAGGAGGCCCGACTCAACAGTGGGTCATTTATGGACTGAGAAGTAATAGTTATCAGATATTCTAGGCAAGTCAGAACACTATTCCAAAGGCAAACGCCTCTAAGTTCGCAGATTACTTGAATCGATGGCAATCGACGACGCCGGTCTCTTGGCGCCTCGCCAAGAGACTCCGCTCCAATGCCTATTTCAAATCATACCACTTTGTCAACACTATATTTATACAGGGTTGTTACGACATAGGGGCATTTTTTTAACTGCCTATACTAGGTATCATTTCCAGGCTCTGTACCAAAAATCAATTAAATTGGAGCAATGGTTTAGCCGCAAATGATTTTTTAAATTTTTGCCTCATTTGAACATGATGTATCTTTCCTAACAGATGTTTATGTCTAACGCATCGTTTATTAACCTTAGGGGCTGTCCATTAATCACGTGAATTTTTTTTAACATTTTTAACCCCTGCCTCCCCCTTGGTGATACCTGGTGAGGTTTAAGACTACCCCTCCACCCCCCATGAAAAATCACGTGTATTTTTTTTGCACCGTTTCGAATTCATACTAATCACATATTATACGTAGTGTAATTTAATGCCCATCTGTCATATCAACTCTGTATATCGTCATGATCATTAAAACCAAAAGTTGTTCACGGCAGGACAAAGGCCTCCCCAGGCATTTCCACGAAATCCGGTCCTGAGCCGCCCGCTTTTTTATCTGTGTCTTGAATGCCCCTGATCCTTGGCTTGCGTAATGGTAATCAACGTCAGGGTCTAAGATGGAGCAGAAAATTAAAAAAATGCCCTGTCCGGTACCGGCTCTCTCATATCCACGAGGAAACAGTAAAACTGCTTGGCGCCAGACTTAGATGTGAGGGTTAGATGTGAAGTTTTATATTCTGCTCCATCTCCACACGGGGCAAATCCCGGATCCATCGTCTTTAACAAGGTTGTCGGAGGCCTACCAGCACTGCGCTTTCCAGAACCCGTTCGCCCCCAGCAGTTCGCTCTGCGGGCTATGCGCCCTGCCCATTGCCACTTAAGTTTGGCAGTCATGTTGCTCATGTTATTAACCTTTACCTGTGGTCGTGAATAGCGAACATAAATACCAATTAAGAATATCCAAGTGTGCCAATATCAAGCGCCATTTGCAGTCATAACTTCATTAAGCCATTTTAAACTTTATTGTAAGTGTTATGTAAGCTACCGTGGCCACAAATGCACAACACGCACTAGCATAACCCAGTTTTTTATTCTTAATCGCCTTGAAGTCGCCTTGAATCGCCTACACCAGAGGCGATATTATGTCTATATTAAAGTAGCGAGTAATTTGAGACCTTGAATGTTCCTGTAGTAGCCTATATAATAAAATTCCTAACGCTGTTGTAGATCAACCGCAAAGAAAAAGATAAGTCCTCTGAGTTTCTTGCCAGTTCTTCTCAGCAGTTGTCGAGTTCCGAACTGGTGGTAGACGATCGATTTTTTTAATTGTATAATATGTTATGCAAAATTTTGACTATTTGTATTTGTCCATTGTAAACAAAACAAATAAATGATTTGAATTTCCTTGCACAAAGATTAAAAAAAATTGTTTGTAAACAAGAAACTACAGAGTTTCTTGTCAGCTCTTCTCTGTAGTGTAGCTTTCCGAACCGGTGGTAGTTTCAGTATGAATGTGGGTGGACGTACGGGTTGTGGGAGATCAAAGGAATGGATGGATTGTAAGAATGAGGAATTGTGTATGAATGTAGGTATGACGACTGATAGGTGTGTATGGAGACTACCACCTAGCGTGAGACAGGGGCCGTAAGATGTAATTGGTAATTTTAAATATGACGATTTATTAAGGTTTTGTGATAAAACGTGAATAAAATTCCCTTCACTAAAACTACATAGTATAAAACAAAGTCGCTGTCGTCTGTCCGTCCCTATGTATGCTTAAATCTTTAAAACTACGCAACGGATTTTGAAGCAGTTTTTTTAATAGATAGAGTAATTCAAGAGGAAGGTTTACATGCATAATTGCAACCGTGCGAATCTGGGCCGGGTCGCTAGTTAAATTATAATACGAACTCTGCTGAGTTGTGCCTCCTGAAGTTACATGCTGGGTAATAACCCCACTGTACCACGACGGGTTGACCCAGAGTTTTGTATCAAGTATTCCTTCTCATGCGTCTAGGTTATGGACCCCCTCAGGATGGAATGGAGTGGTGGCACTATGTTTTCTAAATCCGTCACTACTTCGTTCAATATTACATGTTAAAATTAACTTTCATTACTTCGCTGTGAGTTCAAATTGCTTTGCAACTGAATGTAGTGTTGAAAGTATATTTATAGCGAGCCAGACAATGTGACCTGTTTTACTGTTGACACTCGTAGCACTAATACAGAAACGCTAATCAATAAACCGAGAGACAAACATGTATTTTCATATGTCACTGAAACTTCAGCTTTATACTGCATCTATACTTGTGGTGCAGTTCTTGCAAAATTATGTCCATGTAAAACTTTCCCACCGCACGCTGGGAAGTAACGCGTGTTGTAAAAGTCAACAAAACCCAGTACGCTTGGTGGTATGATCTAATGGTCCGCCCGGCTAGCTACCACCCTCACATCTAAGTCAGGCGCCAAGCAGTTTTCCTGTGTTCCGTCGTGTGTATGTGAGAGCTGGTGCCCGACAGGGCTCCATCTTAGACCCTGGCGTTGGTCAAAGGCATTCAAGTCACTGCTAAAAACATACTCGTTTAAGTTCAATTTTTGTAGTCAGGTTTGGGTTGTATATCAGCGCTGGAGAGGGCCATGCTCGGAGATTCCCTGCGAGATCGAATCAGAAATGAGGAGATACGCAGGCAAACTAGGGTCACTGACATAGTCCGAACTTAAGCACAGGATTGCCAAACTTAAGTGGCAATGGACACATAGCACGCAGGACCTCGAGTGGTGACCGCAGTCCGGAAAGCGCAGTGCTGGTAGGCCTCCCACACGGTGGACCGATGACCTGGTTAAGGTCGCCGGTTAAGATGGAAACTATTTTATGTAGTGTAAAAGACAGATGCGATAAAGGTCAAGGACCAATTTGTTACTACCAAATATACCTAGGTTAGAAATAAATTGCATGTATTAAGACTGTGTCTACAGTATTAAGTCTACAGTAGGCAAACTGTTAGCAGCCGACTGAGTTGGCGGCGTATCGGTTTAGTACGCCCTTCTATAAATTTGAGTGTCCACCCACAGTTTGCTAGTTTTGCGCTCACTTTACGCAGTTTGCAGCGTTACGTGCGCCGACTCTCTCAGTTAGTGGCTGACTCCCAGCAAAACCGGTTGCGACAAACAAAAATCGATCTGAGTTTGCAGCTAACTCAAATTTCAGTTCGCCACAAATTTGCGGCTCACTCTGTCGGCTGCTAACAGTTTTCCTATTGTGGACACATCCTTATGGTTCACTATTTTCAATATACATAAAAGATTTAACTAGACTAGAGTTAGAATCATTTTAATGATGGACTATCTTGGCCACTTGTTTGTGTCTGTGCAAGTATTCTCCGTTAGCAACACGAGAACAGCCAGAGACGTAATATCTAATGGACTCTCCCGGAAGATGACAGGCTCGACAGATGTCAGCAGCCCCATCCTTTAGGCTATGTCTCCGGTAGTTATTCGTCGTGATAACTTCATCCATAATTGCACAAGCAAACTCTCCAGTCTCGCCGAAGAGGTTCGCCAAGCCACAGAAGCGAGTTGGTCTACGGCCCAGTGAGAACCTTGTAGAACCTTCTGTGTAACTCCTAGCTCTTCTATATAGCCTATTTATTTTATTATTATTATTAGGTAGTACACATTTCATTATTTCAAAATGCATTAAAATACTTGCACCTATGATTATCATTTACGAAAATCTACGTCGGCATTAATGTCACATGTGCGGTGTTAAATTTCGATTTTCCTGACAAGCAATTGCCGTTTAATGTAGACTTTATTGCCGTCATATAAGGCATATAGTTAGAAATCATTCTTCTAAGTCATATCCTACATTAGGGGTATTGCATACAATACGATAATAATCTGGAAGAAGGCAATATTTTTTCGTATTTCTGCAGATGGGCTTAAATGCGTCGTGACACTATCACCATCTCGTTCTATCGTGAGCGTGAAATAAGAGACGGCTGAAGACATTTTATCTTATCTCGGCTGGGTGTAACGTAGTACAGGTATTATCAAGACTGCCTCGTTGGTCTAATGGTTAGATGTGCCGCCTTTGGATCAACGGGTCCCGGGTTCGATTCCGGGGTCGGGCGAGTGTCTTTGTCTAAACCAGAGGCACTGGCTCGGAGTCTGGGTGTCATTTCTATCTATAATATGTATGTATTTACAAAAAAAAATGTATATAAGTAGTTTATCATCCATCTCGTTACCATAACACAAGCATTAAGTTGCTTAGCTTGGGACGAGATGGTGTTGTGTGAAATGTCCAAAGATATTTATTATATTTATCCCCATTCCATCCTTAAGGTATCGTAAGTAAAGAAGGACGACTTGAAATGTAACCCACGTGGCCAGCGTGAGAATCTGTGCCAAGCCGTCTGGCGAGCGTGGCACAGGAGGCTAATTATCTTCCATGTAATGGGAGGATGCCCGACTTAGCAGGGGCTCATATATGGGCTCAGTAATAGTAGTAGAGGTACTTCGATCATTCCAAAGCTTGCACCGTTGTATTTGTCTCCTTTCCCACTCTCCACAAGAATAGTTTACACGTATTCCACGCCTGATCCAGTCGTGGGTTATTAGTGCTGGGATAATGGTAGTGGAATAAAAACTCCATAAACACAGAGCTGCACTTACAAATAAATTTTCTTGTTTGAAGGAAATATTTAATTAGAGTCAGACGACAAGGACTTTGTTTTATACTATGTAGTGATAGTGATAGTGAAGTGATTTAACCCCAATGTCAGCCATAAAAATAATATCTATAAAAAAAAATGGCAGCTACACTCGCGTAGATTTTAAACTTGGGCACAAAACAGATGTATTTAGAAAATTTGAGTCTGGGTGTCATTTGTGTTTGTGAATGATGTGTTTGTAAATACCGCGACACAGGTTAAAAAAAACATTTATTTGTATTCCTTTATTTGATTGAGTTTCAATAATGTTAAACCGCTTACTAAAAGCGTATCGTTTGTAAGACGCCTACACTTTGAGCTGTAGTAAGTCAAAATCGTACACCGTAATTTCAAAAGGAACACAAATTTTCACCTTAAAATATCACTGTTAAGAACCATTATTACTTAACGCAATTATAGAGTAATCGAATATTTACGTGTGTGCGCGTACTACACATACGTAAGCATGTTTAGTAGCTTTCCATTATATTTATTGAAAATCGTCCTTACCTACAAGGGCATTACGTCGAGAATCGATCAAGATTAATGCGAATCGTACAACCTATCGACTTGTACGGTGGCGTGCATTTAGATTTCGAACACACAGCTTTGGCTGTGGAAAATCTTGGACAGGCTCTACAGAAATAGGCACTTTATGTTTTTAATATAGTGTTTTAAATTGCTTGGTTGATGATGATTACTTATAGCGTTTTGGAAATGGAACAGTACTCGCGGTCACGGGCTGAAAGGGGTACAGAGGTGCGGGGAGAGGAAGGGGCAGCTATAGCCTTCCAGGTTTACTACGTTTAGTACCGTCGCGTCTATCGTCGCGAATGCACGTATGGCGCGCAAGAGAACGCGCGTGTGCTATACGATTTTTTTTTAAAACGTGATAATCTCCTTTTCTGCCGCGCTCTTATGAAATATATCTGCTTAACTTGATCACTTGTGTTGTGTGAATGTGTATGGAGGAGGTTATGGAACGTCTACGGTACGAAATAACCATATCGACTATGCTATATACGTACATTATTTAAAAGTATCTTCATAAGAACGTGTGTTGATGAAAGAAATATATATATATATATATATGTACAAAAGCGCGGGAAAGCATACGCAGTCTTGCCAAAATGGCGCGAATCATACATAAGAGCTATTAAAATTCAAATGAAAATTGTACTGTAATCCTGAAAGCTGAACGGAAATTACGAAATAAATTATTAAACAGTATTAAGTTTATCTTGTTAGTAAGTAAACTTGTTATTTCCGTGTGGTGACGGATTTAGAATACAACATATCACCAACCCGTACCATTCTGGGGGTGTCGTAAGAGGCGACTAATGGAACGCAAGGAGCAGATCACCTAGCCGCAAGAGAAGGATCACTTGATAGAAACCCTGTCTGGTTCCTCAGTAGGCTAATATCCGTCCATGAATTTGGAATTTTCACCCCAGTAGTGGGTCATTACTACTACTACTCAGCCCATAAATGACCCACTGCTGAGTCGACCCTCCTCTCATTACAGGGAGGGTAATTAGCCTACTGTGCCACGCTGGCCAGACGGGTTGGCACAGGGTTTCGTATCAAGTTTTCCTTCTTTTGCAGCTAGACTTTCGGCCGTGTCCATGCCGCCATTTCCTTTCCTTTCGTCGGCTCTTACGACACCCTTAAGATGGAATGGGGTGGTGACACTTTGTATACTAAATCCTTCACCACACGGAATCGTCACCACGCGGACTCATTAATGGGACATATATTATGACGAAGTTTACATTGAAAATGTTGTAATTCGGGCTCAGAATGTTTTTTTTTTTTAATATCCTTGGACATTTCACACAACGCCATCTCGTCCCAAGCTAAGCAACTTATTGCTTGTGTTATGGTAACGAGATGGATGATAAACTACTTATATACATATTTTTTTTTGTAAATACATACATATTATAGATAGAAATGACACCCAGACTCCGAGCCAGTGCCTCTGGTTTAGACAAAGACACTTGCCCGACCCCGGAATCGAACCCAGGACCCGTTGATCCAAAGGCGGCACATCTAACCACTAGACCAACGAGGCAGTCAAGTTTCTTAATTTTATGGATTTGTTTGTTTATAGTTCCTGTCTTTATTTAAATAAAAACAATTCAAGTAGTTAAATACATTTTATAAGTTAACACTGTCATAATCGTCATAAATGAACGAATTATCGTTTGGCTCATAAATGACCCATTGCTGAGCCGGCCTTTCTCTAAATTCATATAGGATAAAAATAATAACTGACACGATAAACCCTTTTAAAGCGGTTAAAAATAAACTGAACTAATATCAATCAGTAGAGCATATTATTACGTATATATATGTAATTACGTGTTCTTGACTGTTTATCACTCCTTTACACCTAAACTTCTGATTCGTTTTTGATACATTTTGACTTTACCTACTGCGCGGAGCCGATAAATTTTCCTTTATTTCAGGTTTAAAAAGAATTTTCTAATTTAATAATCTTAACTAATAAAAGCGTATTAAAACAATATATTTAAATGTAGTAAAATATCCCCTAGTGTGTTAGAATACTTCAATTTCTTTGCAATAAATATTATTACACAAAACGTAATTTTTACGATTAGATAATGTATTGAAATAACCGTACATAATACATCACAAATGTCTACGACTCGTAGCAATTGCTACGGAGTTCGTAGTTGGTGCTACGAAATAATTGGAAAGTCTTTATTGTGTTACGTACGAACGAGAATTTAAAGAGAAAAATTTTATTTTCTACAGGATATTTTTTATTTCTCGGCTTAATGTTTGCTGAAATATTTCCATTTTAAAATTGTATGTTTTGTTATGACGTGTCGAACTTTGAGAGTTTTGTTTTGTTTTTAACGACGGCTCCGCACTAATAACATTTATGGCTAGGTTTTCTACCTTAACTTCGTTCAGTTGGCTGACGAAACCCCAGGGTGAAAAGGGGGTAATGTTATGATGTATTTTAAATCCGTTCACATGCAGCACATTAGCATCTTGAAAAACAAATTTTGGTATTGTTCTAATTAATACATAAATACCAACACGTTTCTCGAACAATTCTCGTACTTTCTTGCACGTTGACGTAGTTTCATAAAGGCGATACGTTTATAAATAAAATATAATCGTTTGTGTAATTGCGGGGAACATGCAACGCCATATTTCAGGCATACTTCTTTTGCGTGCATGTTTCACTATATTTTGTGCATGAAAAGTCAAACAAAGGTTTGATAAAAAACATAATATAGTTAAGTAGCTCGTTTATTTCGGTATAAACGCCGATGAAAAATGTTTATAGATGACGTGTCTGTATAATCAGCTTGTGAAAGTAGTACCTATTTAGTATTGGTTCTCTAGTGGAATGGTGGGAAAACAGGTGTGTTACTTTTAAGGCCACTTGGACGGCGTCCATGTGTTCGGTCGCCAGTTGATTATTGGTTACCGTCACTTATTAACCGAGCTCATAAAAATTATAATAGTAAGTAAGCTGTTGGTAGTTCGTCTTCTGAGTTATGCTGGTAATCCAAAAGTAAATGAAAAATTCTTTAAACTTTAGGCGCAAAGAGATGATCACCCTGCGAGGTGGTATGTCTGGCAGGGGGCACGGTCCTATCCCCCGATAACTGTAGTCGGTGACTTCTGAAACGAGTGAATTCCTCTGTAAACTTAGCTGCCGCGATGTAGGACTTTTTGTTAGTTCTCGCATTAATCACTACATAGTATAAAACAAAGTTGCTGTCGTCTGTCCGTCCCTATGTATGCTTAAATCTTTAAAACTACGCAACGGATTTTGAAGCGGTTTTTTTTAATAGATAGAGTGATTCAAGGTTTAGATTTATAATACATGCTTAGTATTGTAGAGTAAATTTAGATATTCATCATTGCACCCGTGCGAAGCCGGGGCGGGTCGCTAGTAGGTAATAATTATTGATGTTCAGATTTTCTGTGGAAATTGTTTAATGTAGCATGCTACTTGTTACAAATCATGACGAGAACAACGATTTGAAAAGTCGAGAATATGTAGGAAGAAAAACGTGTTTCTGTATTTAATTGTATGTTGTGGAATATGTATATTTCGAAACAACAAGCCGTCTTTTCATGCTTTTATTTTCTAATCTTCGCCACCGAGTCGAATCCAGCTCCTCATCTTAGTGTATCATAGAATGGTTGGTAACATTCCCGCACCAGACGAATAATTTCAATTACTATGTTTTGTTTGTTATCGATACCACTGCAGTAGGCATAACCTGTATCACGGGGGCTGTATCATATAATTCACGAACACAAATGACACCCAGACTCAGGGCAAGTGCCTCTAGTTTACACAAATCCCAGAATCGAACCAGGGAGTGGAGATCCAAAGGCGGCCCAACCAACCTCTAGACCAACGAGGCAGCACAAGATATAACTTGAAAATCAGTGTGATGGATGAAAGGGAATCTTTTTACTGAAGTTATTATTATTACCTTTCGCTCATAAAAAGGCTAGATTTTAGGCGGGCAGGTCTGGGCCGAGCCATGAATATTTTAACTTGAGTCTCCAAGGATATTTTGTAAGCGCGCAAAATATTTTTAAGACGCGAAGAATGAATTCGATGTTTCCGAATTTAATTATTCTTTTGTTTGTCCTTAAAATCTATAATTGTCCTATTGTTTAGTCCTATTGTCTATGTCCTATTGTTTAGTGACACAGTGTAAAGGGATTTAGCATGGAGCAGGCATGCCAAACGGTTTGGCACAGGGTCAAGTTTTCGTGCATGTGCATTCCAAACGAGACGTAGGCCGGCAACGCAATTGCGGCTGCTCTGTTGTTCCCTTGCCATCAGGTGACCCACTTTCTCCCCCCTCACTTTACTTTTCACCCCATAAATGACCTACTGTTGAGGCAGGGTTCCTCCAGTTACACGCTTGGCACAATGTTTGGTATGAATGTTTCTTTCTCTTGTGGCTAGGTTATCAGCCTTATTATTTGCTTCTGTAAGTTTTTACGACACGCTCGGAACGGAATGGGGTGGTGACACTATGTATTCTAAATCCGTTACCACATTGACAGTATGCTCGTATGACTCCCGCTTTTATAAAAAAAAACGTGCGAGGTTATATTGCTGGGACTTTTCGTTTTCCTGGCGCGGGTTTTCTTGGCCGTCATTATTTTTAGTTTCACGAGACCCTCAGAACAGAAAAGAGCGACGACATGTATTTTAATTCAGCCTGCACACGGACGATTCGTCTTATTATCGCAATAGTCTGTTTTTTTTAAGATGAGACATTAATTTCATTAACATTCAAGTCAATTGCCGCTCTGGCGTTCCAGGCAGTTCGCCTTATTTGTATAGATATCAACATAAACCCGAATGGTGAAGACAGGACTGTATTTTCAATTAAAGCTTATTGTGTTCCTCGATACAAGTACGAAGTCCGAGTACAATCGACCGAGTTTTTCTACTTCCCAGTTTTATCTTTAGGGTGTAGGCACACTGTGAGAGGGTAGCGGAATTTCTCAATTGTCCTTGAGAAGTTGTTGACGAAAGTTGGTGAAACTATATGTATAGATAAAGTCGTCAAAAATGAACTTACTAAATAAATTAATTTTATGGTCGGTTAAAAAGAAGAAATTAGAAAGTGTTGCCGTCTATCAGATTTAATTCTTTATTCATATTTCATTATAGCTTAAACACCGTGTAAAGATCTCTATTCTGTTAGAAGTACAATATGTAATCCGGGTTAAGCAATATTTGCTTTCCCTTGAAGGATAGGTACCGATAATTTAAAAATGTATTCCAAGGAATTTTTGATTATCCTGAACTATTCCTGAATTCCTGCTATCAATGTTCTCTATTTAGCTTTTTAACAAAAAAATTGCTACCTTCAAAATGGGACCTAAAAATAAATAAATTAAAAAAGCATTATAAGTCGACGAACAAAATAATGCCAACTTAAATTGACATTGATGTTAAACAGTGATAATAAAAATATATTTTCAAATATATATTTTATATTTTAATATATATTTTATAATATATGTATTTTTAGTATATATTTTAAGACATTTCCATTTAAATGCTTTATAAAGGTGTTGAATAAAAACCACATAATCAAAATACAAAACATTTCTCGTGCTTCTCTATTGATCTATGTTATTACTAATTACTGTACTCGTTTGTATAAAAATATATAAAATATAAAATTTATATTTTACTGGCTGGTGGCCAAAATCATGAAATTGTTGCTTATTTTTCCCTCAAATTTTACACGCCGTATTTACATATGACTTATGGAATAGAGACGTGGTCGCTCACTATGGGCTCCATCAGAAGGTTCAAAGTCACCCAAAGGGCAATGGAGAGGGCTATGCTCCGAGTTTGAACCAGGATGAGGAATGAGGAAAACCAGGGTCACCGACATAGCCCACCGGATTGCCAAACTTAAGTGGCAGTGGGCAGGGCACATAGCTCGCAGGACCGACGCCCGATTGGGCAGAAAAGTCCTCGAGTGGCGACCGCGTTCCGGAAGGCGCAGTGCTGGTAGGCCTCCCACACGGTGGACCGACGACCTGGTTAAGGTCGCCGGAAAGCAGTGGATGCGGGCGGCCCCGGACCGGCCTTTGTGGAGATCCTTGGGGGAGGCCTATGTCCAACACTGGACGTCTTTTGGCTGAAATGATGATGATGGTGATTTACGTAGAGAGTTTAAAATATCTATTTGTTCCTTGCGGATAAAGGATTATTGTTACAGGGTATATATTTTTACGACGATTTTTAACTTTTCGCTTCCGCTGGCATTGTGACCGCAGCCTCATTGGCACGTGCTGTGCTCTGATATACCTGATTTATTAGAATTGCTCCCGAACAAAACTACATATTGGAAAACACTCAATACTGATAAGGACGTACGAAGAAATAGGTTTCCTTTTTCAGACGTTGAAGTGTGTAACGGTGTTATTCAGTTATCGTTACCGAATACCTTTTGAGTTAAATAATAGTTGTTGTAAGGTACAAACATACTTCTACTATTACTACTCGACTCACAAATTTGACTTGGGTTCACGTGGTCGCGGGTTCGATTCCGGGGCCGGGCAAGTCATCATCATCATCATCATTTCAGCCAAAAGACGTCCACTGCTGGACATAGGCCTCCCCCAAGGATCTCCACAAAGGCCGGTCCTGGGCCGCCCGCATCCACTGCTTTCCGGCGACCTTAACCAGGTCGTCGGTCCACCGTGTGGGAGGCCTACCAGCACTGCGCCTTCCGGAACGCGGTCGCCACTCGAGGACTTTTCTGCCCCATCGGGCGTCGGTCCTGCGAGCTATGTGCCCTGCCCACTGCCACTTAAGTTTGGCAATCCTGTGGGCTATGTCGGTGACCCTGGTTTTCCTGCGTATCTCCTCATTTCTGATTCGATCTCGCAGGGAAACTCCGAGCATAGCCCTCTACATTGCCCTTTGGGTGACTTTGAGCCTTCTGATGGAGCCCATAGTGAGCGACCACGTCTCTGTTCCATATGTCATCACTGGCAACACACACTGGTTTACACAAAGACACCGGGCAAGTGTCTTTGTGTAAACCAGAGGCACTACCTTGAGTCTGGGTGTCATTTGAGTTCGTGAATTTCATGTTTGTAAACTACCGCAGCATCATGCAGGTTATATAAACCTAGTGCAGGGGATTCGTTTAAAAAAAAATACCCACTGCTGTGTCGGGCCTCCAGTCCTTCAGTTTTTTGGTGGGTATTTAGCCTACTATGCCACGCTGGCCCGACGGGTTGGCACAAAGTGTCGTATCAAATTTTCCTTCCTAGCCGCACTAGGTTTTGGGCCTCATCATTTCCTCTTACGACACCTTCACGATGAAATGAGGTGGTGACGTTATCTATACTCTATACTAATATATAAAGCTGCAGAGTTTGTTTGTTTGTTTGTTTGTTTGTTTGTTTGAACGCGCTAATCTCAGGAACTACTGGTCCGATCAAAAATTCTTTCAGTGTTACATAGTCCATTTATCGAGGAAGGTTATAGGCTATATTTTATTTTCAAAGGAATTAGGGATCCGTATGAAAATTGCGATTTTGTAACCAAGGTGTAAAATCGAAAACCTATTTATGCGTGCGCTGCAAAAACTATTGACAATAGAACAAAATGAAGTACTACGAGTTTGTAGGTCTTATTAAAATCTACAAAAAAGTCCGCGAGAGCACATACCTAACTATCATAGTTTAGTCACAATAACCACTTTTATATTCATAAAAAAAATGCATAGAGATAAGCACGGGTTCGAAGTCCACGCGAGCGAAGCCGCGCCCAAAAGCTAGTGTATTATAAATCCGTCACCACACTGAAGATAATATAGGTTGGTAGAAATTAGTGTTCTATAACAGTGACCCACTATTATTTAATTTTTTTATTTTATTATTTTGTTACAACACCACAGACTTGTAGTCCGTGTTCTTTTTAGCAATGAATGGTAATTATTAGCTCTTCTTTTTTTTTCCTTTCGTCTGTCGTACCCAGCGCCTTGGCACCTGGGACATTGGTGTTTCATTTAACCTACTCTCAGTAGGTGCTTCCTTAGCTTAGTGACCCACTTAAAAAGTAACCAATTTTATTTCAATATCTTCTCTTCAATACTTTTTTCTCTTTTGATCAGCTCGTGACATAAACTATTTAAGCCTTGTATGCGAAAGTCGTCAGTCCGTCTGGTATCGATTACGTGTGCCCTTGCATGCTCTGGGATCGATTCTGAGCAGGCACAGTGCATACGCTAAACAGTAATACAATTTAAAGACGCCTGGTGAAGTTTTCGGAAGACTGCCTGTCCAAATCATTTTATCAGTCGTCGTTCGTCGTTTCGGCCCACAAATGACCCACTACTGAGTCGGGCCTCCTCCAAATTCATAGAGGGAAATTAGCCTACTGTGTCACGTTGGGAAGACGGGTTGGCCCAGGGTTTGTATAAAGTTTTTCTCCTCATCCCGCTAGGTGATCTGTCTCTTACGATCCTTCAGTCGCCTCTTACGACACCCTCAGGATAGTGCGGGTTGGTGACATTGTGTATTCTAAATCCGTTACCACACTGACGATTTTTATCAGTAAATTATTTAAAAAGAATAATGTTGTAAATGAAATTATGAACAGAGAAACTTAGTATTGTTTTTAATCTTTTTTTTTAACTCATGTGTTCAATGCTAATCCATTTAATTTCTCATGAGACGTGAGCTATGAAAACGCAACATGCAAATACTGTAGTTTTTTAAGTTACTAGTTACTTTTCATATGTGCCGCATTTGGATTAACGGGTCCCGGGTTCTATTCCGGGGTCGGGCAAGTGTCTTTGTCTAAACCAGAGGCACTGGCTCGGAGCCTGGGTGTCATTTCTATCTATAATATGTATGTATTTACAAAAAAAAAGTATATAAGTAGTTTATCATCCATCTCGTTACCATAACACAAGCATTAAGTTGCTTAGCTTGGGACGAGATGGCGTTGTGTGAAATGTCCAAGGATGTCCAAGGATATACCTCAAATTTGACAAACTCTTAGATGGTGGTTAAAAGAAAGACCGTTATGCAAAATACGAATACAGAGTAGGGTATATGTATCTCAGTATAACCGGAGTAATTTCTGACGTTTCACTGGGAATTTTCCCGTCATCATCATCATCATCAGCCCACATTAGTCCACTGCTGGACATAGGCCTCCCCTAAAGAGCGCCATAGCGCCCTGTCTTCAGCGTGACGCATACAGCTGCTGTCCGCAAGCTTTCGCAGATCGTCGCTCCATCTAGCAGAGGGCCGTCCCACACTACGCTTGCCGATTCGCGGTCTCCACTCAAGAACTCGTCTACCCCAGCGGTTGTCGGTTCTTCTACAGATGTGACCAGCCCACTGCCAAATTATTCCGTAAATTTTCGAAACTAATATCAGCAATGAGTTCTTAAATTTGTAGGTCTGGTAAGTGACCAGTATACATTGCGTGATGTGATGTCACCTACCGCATGCACGATATACTGCGTAACAAAACTCATTACTGGACAGAGAAAACTTTCACAACTGACTTTAATACCTGACTTTAATACCTGACTTTAATACCTGACTTTAATATCTGACTTTAATACCTGACTTTAATACCTGACTTTAATACCTGACTTTAATACCTGACTTTAATACCTGACTTTAATACCTGACTTTAATACCTGACTTTAATACCTGACGGGATGAGGCGGGCCTCCTCCCGTCACTTCGAGGGTAATTAGCCTACTGTGCCACGCTGGCCAGACGAGTTGGCATTGAGTTTACGGGTTCGCCGGGTGAGGACATATAAAAGATTATCAAGTGATTCTAGTGGTCAGATGTGCCGCCTTTGGATCAACGGGTCCCGGGTTCGATTCCGGGGTTGGGCCAGTGTCTTTGTCTAAACCAGAGGCACTGGCTCGGAGTCTGGGTGTCATTTCTATCTATAATATGTATGTATTTACAAAAAAAAAAAGTATATAAGTAGTTTATCATCCATCTCGTTACCATAACACAAGCATTAAGTTGCTTAACTTGGGACGAGATGGCGTTGTGTGAAATGTCCAATGATATTTATTATTTATTATTTATTTATTTACCCCACTAAAAAAAGGGCAATTGTAGTGATGTCGGGAAATGCCAAATTGCTCAATCAAAAATGCGGAATTTGGGCTCGCCTTAAATCGAGCCCACTTAAGTCCTTCATAGTTCACACTACAAACAAATTGCGAAACCATGAGGAATAAACCCCGTATTTATTATCAGAAATCGTTCGGCTCTAGGGACTACGGTCAAAGAAAAAATTTGTACAGAGAGCATTTTAAGAGTGTTCATAGACATTTGTCACTGGGGAAATGCTGTATGCATACCACCGCCCCCCGGGGGAGAGGTCGGTGATTATGTGGGACTCCGACAAGGGTCGTCTACCCAAGATTCGTCTACCTGCTAAAACCCCAGCGGTATAACCTCACACGACGCGCTTGGGGCGCCATAAGCTCGCGTAAACGCAGTCTACTGTGACGCCCCGGCGTGGTGCCCGCTACGCGGGCAAGCGACTATCAGAGAGGGCGTCCCGGTACACTGCGACGCCCTCAGTCATCGAGGCTTTCATCGGTGGCGGTTCCCCCGAACCACCACTGGCCTCGTAGACGAGGGCTGTCCCCTTCTGCGACACAACGGCCCCGCAGAAGGAGGCCCGTCAGCCCTCGGGCCGGACAAGTATTCTATTTATATATTTTATACCTGGTCGTAAGCTGTTAGCGTCACAGATATGGATGGACAGTCATATATTTTGGCAACACCAGATTAGGTGAACGCACAAAAAGTGAAAGTTTAGAGTAGGAATATAACCACCGAATTTATTCAGTATATTTGATTATAGTACTACTCGTGTCTACTACCCAACCCATAGATGACTCATTGCAAAGTCGTACTTCCTTCACTTAGATGGAGGATAATTAGCCTACTGTGCCACTAACTTTTGTCGGCTCTTATGGCACCCTCAGGATGGAATAGGGTGGCGACACTATTTATTCTTAACCCGTCACCACACGGCCAGCTTGGCATTGCATTAGCACACTTTTTACATTACAAATTTTCTAGACACTGCAATTATATTAGTTGAAATTAATCAACCAAACATCTTTACATTAAATATGGTAATAGGTACCAAACAATGCTGCGGACAAACGGGTCTTCTGTACGCATTTATTTCGTTCTAAGGCCGAGTGCGTTGCTTGTCCGGAAGTCGGCCATATTTTATTTATAGCGGGTTGTGCCGCTGGGAAAAATAGCCATGAATACCTTTTATGCTTATTGATTTTGAATGCGATAAGCTAATACTGCAGCAAGTTGAGCTTGACGCTTGAGAAAACGGCCCTTATCCTTGAAATGACTCCCAGTAGAATGTACTACGGTTTCATCATCATCATAGTCATGAGATTACTGCCTCTACGTTTCGGCCTCCTCCAAAATAGAAGGGAAATTAGCCTACGATGCCTAGCTGGCTAGAAGAGATGGCAAAGGGTTTCGTATCAAGTCATCGTCTCTTTGGGCAAGGTGTTCGGCCTCAACATTTCCTTTTGTCGGCTTCTACCACACCCTCAGGATAACTCAAAAAACTCAAAAGGAACTTTATTTACGTAGGTTTCATCACAAAACTCTTAAAAATCGTCATATTTACTCTTTTAAATCGTTATATTTAATATATATAATATTTAATATAAATAATAGATATAATGGGTGATACTATGTATTCTAAATTTGTTACCACACGTAATAAGATTAAGGGAGTTTAATCACCCTTCCTCTTGAATCACAATCCATAAAAAAAAAACTACTTCAAAATCCGTTCCGTAGTTTTAAAGATGTAAGCATACATAGGGACGGACAGACGACAGCGACTTTGTTTTAAACTATACTAGCGACTCGCCCCGGCTTCGCACGGGTGCAATGATGAACATCTAAATTTATCAGTGTTCCTTTAGAATATTATGCATGTTTTATACATATAAACCTTCCTCTCGAATCACTCTATCTATTTAAAAAACCGCTTCAAAATCTGTTGCGTAGTTTTAAAGATTTAAGCATACATAGGGACGGACAGACGACAGCGACTGTTTTATACTGATATACTAGTGGCCCGCCCCGGCTTCGCCCGTGCAAAGCGGGGGTGGGTTATACATATAAACCATCCCCTTGAATCACTCTATCTATTAAAAAAACCGCTTCAAAATCCGTTGCGTAGTTTTAAAGATGTATGCATACATAGGGACGGACAGAAGAATGCGACTTTGTTTTATACTATGTAGTGATACGTGATGATGAAGTGCAAACCTTAACTGGAACAAAAATAATGCGTATTAAAAATGAGGTTGTTTCATATTTTCTCACCTTTTAAACCTTCCCTGGACTTCCACGAATTGAAGACCAAAATTAGCCAAATCGGTCCAGCCGTTCTCGAGTTTTAGCAAGACTAACGAACAGTTCATTTTTATTTATATAGATAGATAGATTTAGTTACGACACCCCCAGGAAAGTATGAGTTGGTGATACTCTATACTCTAAGCACGTCACAATTTGGATCGGAATACTTAAAGTCAGAACAACACGAATCTCCTTTAGTTTCAAAAGTAACGTTGCAAACTTAGCACTTTAGTTTTAGTACTAACGCTCATAGCGGGTAGTGCTTGAATTATTTAGAATCATTACCCGCGCGGTTTTGTTCAAGTAATTTTGAGAACATATTTGTTACGTATTGTGGAAAAATACATCTTCCTTTATTGACGTGAAAATCATGCATCGGGTAAAGAAAAATCCTACTAATATTACAAACGCGAAAATTTGTAAGTATGGATGGATGTTTGTTACTCTTTCACGTAAAAACAACTGAATGGATTTTAATGAAACTTTACAATAATATAGCTTAAACATCAGAATAAGACAAAAGCTACAAATTTTATAGATATTGTGTGAATTATCCAAAATATAACTTTAAGTTTCAAGAGGGTAGAAAAAAATCTGACAAAAAATACATTTTACCACGCGGGTGAAACCGCGGGGTACAGCTAGTAAACAATATAAACCGTAAAAAAATTGGTTGTGTATTCTTAATTTTCTTTTCAAAAGGGAAAAATACTGCGCTTGACCTGTATCACGGTTCTGTTCACAAACATGTAATTCACGAACACAGATGACACCCAGATTCAGAGAGCAAGGGCTTTTGGTTAACACAAAGACCCCGGAATCAAACCGGGGGGATCCAAAGGCACATCTAACCCCTAGCTCAACAATGCAGTATATCCGGTGCTGTTAGTGTTTTTGCGACAGTAAAATACTTTATGGTTATGGTTACGGATCTACCAGAGGATCCGAGGTCTACTCCTATCCGGCCTTGAAGCGGGGGGTTGAGGAGCGTCGCCGGTTTTAATGGGTTACTCAGGGCGCTAATTTAGTTATTTGTGCAACAAGAGAGCAAAGTCGTTTTTTGCTGCGAGTGCTGATATTGAATCCCGAGTAAACGAAGGAATCAATGATTGAATCACGAGCGTAGCGAGTGATTCTAAATTTGATTCCTGAGTGCTGCGAGGGATTCAAAGGCACGAGATGCGAAAAATTTTGCTCTCGTGTAACACACATAACTTTTCACTTCAGCATCGAGAACACTATAGGAAATGAAATATATTACGTAACATTTTTGAAACTATAATAAAATATTTTTAAGTTAAATATCACTTTTTTAAGCAGTAAATACTTATTTTAGTTTAAATACAACAATTAGTTAAAAATTCAATGAATTACAATAAAAGATATAATTATCATTTTTGCTAAATTTCTTTAGTTAGTACGAAATTCCGAACGTGTTTGTCTTTGAGGTCGAATTAAAAATCGGAGTAACCCCATAACGAACTCCTTTCATCCAATCGAACTGTTAAAAGTACGTCTAGTTTGTATTTAATCAAATATAGTTCCCATAATATTGCTCTATCAATTTAATATTTATAATCTGTACTTTAATGCTTTGTATTGTTTTCTATAGCGCTACCTGCTAATATTTAACTTCATAACTCTAACGCAACTTATAACCAATTAATTTAGCTTTCATAATCACACGAAATTTCTAACACAACACACTTGTCATTGGCAAAATCATCGGTATAAAGCGGATAACGATGGAAGCCAAAACCTAAATGAAGAAGAAGAAGAAAAATCGGAGCTGTTGGTACTGGCCACTTGGTCTTTGTCTCTCTCTCTTTTCTATTGGCGGGAAAGAGATAGTGTCAATGTTTCGAATTAGAATTAAAAAGTTACTTTGTCTCGTCTGAAAATCGCATTTTGTCCACTGTTTTCAGTGAGCAAAACCTACACGTTTGAGCTACTGAAGTGAAAACAATATTTCCGCACCCCGGAGTCCCACAAACGTTTGCTAGGCTTCAATGATGAGGAGTCCACGAGGATTTTTAAGGAAAAAACATCTCTACCCTCTTCCTTATAAAACTCCTTTTGGAATATCCTCCTCTGGAGTTTTCCTCTAATCCTCTATCTGGAGGCCACTGTCAGCACATATGCGTCCATTGGAGAGGATCCCATTTCTCTCCCAACCTGATGAGTATAGTAACCTCGTAATTCTACACAAATTTTATCAAATTTGGGATGCGTGACGGTATTAAAATACATTGTGTCACCACCCCATTTCATCCTAAGGGTGTCGTAAGAGTCAACCATAAATATCCTTGGACATTTCACACAACGCTATCTCGTCCCAAGCTAAGCAACTTAATGCTTGTGTTATGGTAACGAGATGGATGATAAACTACATATATACATTTTTTTTTGTAAATACATACTAATTATAGATAGAAATGACACCCAGACTCCGAGCCAGTGCCTCTGGTTTAGACAAAGACACTTGCCCGACCCCGGAATCGAACCCGGGACCCGTTGATCCAAAGGCGGCACATGTAACCTATCCGCAAGAGAATAAAACTTGATACTAAGCCGTCTGTCCGGCATGGCACAGTAGGCTAATTACCCTCCATGTAGTTGGAGGAGGCCCGACTCAGCAGTAGTACTTTAAGTGGTGAGAAGTAGTAGTGGAATTTTTAGTAATTTCTTGCGGCTAGATTGTCTACCTTTTGCGTTCCAATATTTGCCTCTTACGACGCCCTCAGGAAAGTGTAGGTTGGTGACATGGAAAATTGTGTTAGCTTGTGAATATTTTTAAAGTCTGGTCTGTGTTCTTTAGGTCTATGATTATATCAATTTGATTCCAAGTACAAATTATAATTTATGCGATCCTCGCGAATATTAAAAGTTTTCTGTTGTTCGTTCGAGGGCTGTCAGAAAGTCATTAAGAATTTAAGCGATTTCTTTTTCATGACTGTTTAATTTATATTTGACTAGCGACCCGCCCCGGCTTCGCAACGGTGCAATTATGTTTTATACACATAAACCTTCCTCTTGAATCACTGTATCTATTAAAAAAAACCGCTTCAAAATCCGTTGCGTAGTTTTAAAGATTTAAGCATACATAGGGACGGACAGAAAATATCGACTTTGTTTTATAATAAGTAGTAATTTATCCGTGTGGTGATGGATTTAGAATACATAGTGTCACCTCCACATTTCTTCCTGAGGGTGTCGTAAGTGCCGACAAAAGGAAAGGTAAAGAAAACTTGATACGACACCCCTGGCCGGCTGTCTAGCCAGCGCGGCCCAGTAGGCTAATTACCTTCCATGTAAATGGAGGATGCCCGACTCTGGGTCATCCATGGGCTGAGTATATTTGATTTTGTTTTTTTATGCCAGTGTTTGGCAACCGTCTGATGGTAAGGCACTAATGTCGCCGATCCTGTGAAAGCACGTCGCTGACAGTAGGGGGAAGTTGGATTCCTCCTGCTGAGAATGCTTCCGCTGGTAGAACTCTGGTGACCATACGCAGAAACACATCACCATCTAAGGTTAATATCATTTGTGGTATTCTGTAAGGCAAAAGTTCTTCTGCAGTCTGACATCTCTAGGAGACTTCTTCTTCTTATCTGCCTTCTTAAAGTGTCTTAATTAATCTATGATAGGTATCCTCAGATAGGTCCCTCTGTGATTAATTATGACATTTGAAGAAATTCACCCCATGATCTGGTCACTAATGCTATGTTTTAGTCATAATATTATGTTTCTCATTAAGTGAAATTTGTTGTGAATTTCTTTTGAGGAATAAAGTTCTTTAACCACAATTCCTTTTACGTGTGGTGATGGATTTAGAATACATTTCGTAGGAGCCGATAGGAAATGATAAGGCCGAAAACATATCCGTAAGAGAAGGAACACTTAATAAGAACGTTTTTTACGTCGGAGATCCTCATGGATACCCGGCCGTTGGGAAATGGCCGGGGTATGTGGGACTCCGGGGCGCGTATAGATGGTAAATTGCGCCCCGACCTACCCACTAAAACCACGGGATTCACTCCCGTTGCAGAGAGCATGCTCCGTGACCCTGGGGGCCTTGGCCCGCCTCTTAGTGGAGCCCCATGCTCCGAGGGCCACTCCGATTATGAGGGGGGGCTGTATTGCCGTCCCCCATTTTTAACTCTGTGCCAACCCTTTATAACCCTTCATCTCCTTCCTATTTACGTGAACGCTTCTCCTTTAGCCACCCTGTCGACGTTCCTTGCAGAAATCATCTTCGCTCTCTCCTTCAATTCCCTTCCCACACCAACGATTTCTATTCATTTTCCTTTTCTGTGCACGCTGTTCGTCTATGGAATTCACTTCCAGCTGACATCAGAAAGTCAGACTCGATTTTCATCTTTAAAAGACGAGTGAAAGAATTTTATCTGTCATTGACCTAGTCATTGATGATCAATATGTATTATGCATTTTAGTTTGTATGTACCTATTATATATAATTACATTACATATACGATTATATTTGTTTTAATTATTATATTATATATATTGTATACACTACACCCCTACATGTTCTATTTCAATGTTTCCACTCCCGGGCCTGCTGGAAGAGATTTCATTAGAAATAAGCTGGGCCTTTGTACAAATGTGTCCTATATTTCCAAGTTTTCTATCTATGTTTTGTATGTGTACATAAATTGTTAAATAAATAAATAAATAGGCTAATTACCCTCACGGAGAGCAGGCGGCAATCGCTCCATGTAAATATGTAAAAACTGGTATTTATCCAATTCAGGCTACACTGGTGATTACCCCGGTAAAATTGGGAAAAGGCGAGAAACTTATGATATAGATTTGCGAAACACCTTTGGAATCTCGTTGGTCTAGGGGTTGGATGCGCCACCTTTAGATCACGGGGTGACATGTTCGATTCCGGGCCGGGCAAGTGTCTTCGTGTAAAACGGGCCACTTGCTCCGAGTCTAGGTGTCATTTGTGTTCGTGAATTCCATATTAGTAAACTGGATGTATATTTAATACAAAATAAACCAACCAACCCCAAACAGCAGCACCTGTTCACAAGTATAACGCATGTGACAGCCATCGATCTCCTCAACCATATTAAAGGGAAGTGACCGACCATTCACATGTCACCGCTGCTCAGAGTATTTTAGTGAGCATGACCACTTACAAAAGAAAGTCCGATTACCGGTAAAGAAATAAAAAAAGCTAGTAAATTCATTTTCATTGTAGACATTTAACTTAGTAATTACAGTTAAGTGTTTCCTAAAAACTCGCGTTTGAACAACTGAAAGCCCTACTACCAACCATTAGTCGTTATAGTTGAGCAAAGTAATTAATTAAAGAAGTTCAGAATGATGGATCAAACGAAATCTTTCACAGTTGGCCGTAGCTGGCGAAATTCTGACAATATCTATTTTAGTAAGGCATTACAAATTTTATAGTTAACGCTGTGGTTAAGGCCAGTTTTAACCACTGACAAAAAGATGTTAATAATTTGATATGACTACTTCTGAGCCCATAAATGACCCACTCCTGAGGCGGGCCTCCTCCCATCATAGGGGGTAATTAGCGCAGAGTATCCTTTCAAGTGTTTTCTATCTTCGATATGTATGTATTTACAAAAAAAAATGTATATAAGTAGTTTATCATCCATCTCGTTACCATAACACAAGCATTAAGTTGCTTAGCTTGGGCGTTGTGTGAAATGTCCAAGGATATTTATTTTTATTTAAGTTTTCGTTCTCTTGCGGCTAGGTTATAAGCCTTGTCATTTCCTTTTGTCGGCTCTTGCCACATACTCAGGATAGAATGGGTCGGTGACACTATATCATTACACGGATATGATGTGTCTTTGTATCTGAAACATCTGCATCGCAGCAAAGGCGTTTAAGCGGCTATTGTGTCTTTAAAAATGATTACTTGTATAACTAATTCCATACTTTTTATACCGGTTGTAACAAAGACACTATAGCTACCCAATAATAAACAGAAAGGCTAATCAAAGGAAGCAGTTCTATGCATAAAATCATTCTCTATCTTGAACTATGAGTGAGATATTGACGATTTTCTTAACCAAGAATTTCCAGATTCCTGTGCCAGCGTAGCATAGTAGGCTAGTCACCCTCCATGTAAGGAGGAGGCCCGACTGACCAGCGGGTTATCTATGGGCTGAGTAGAGATGACTTACATCCTCCGCTAGCAAGTCTGGTTTCACGTAAATGAACCTACATCATAATCGATACTTTCGTTTAGGAGTTACAATGATACAATCTTTTAACGACAGCCTCTCATTTTGTTGGCGGATTCATTTCACTTCCTTTTTATTCAAACTAATCCCCTGAACTAGGTATAACTTGTATCGATGGGGCAGTTTACAAATGAATACAATTCACGAACACATCTGACACCCAGACTCAGAGCAAGTGCCTCTGGTTTATACAAAGACACTTGCTCAACCCTGGATACGAACCGGGGACCCGTAAAAGGCAGCACATCTAACCCCTAGACCAACAAGTCAGATAAAAAAAGGAAATCAATCACACCTTATTCATTATCAACTTTTTTAAAAGCCCAGCAACAAGTAGAAATCGAGTTTATTAAAATTATGATTCATGATAAACAGACAAAAAATTTCCACGGAATAACAATTAAAATAAATTATCGCAATGCCAAGGAAAAGCGGATAAATGGGAAAAATTCCTTTTGAGTTCACTTAATGAAATTTCAACGAACAAGTTTTTGTCCAAAAGTATTACACCGTTGGATTTTCGACAAAAGTTAAATGGAGTGTTAGGAATTGAATTTCATTAATACCTCCATGTGGCAACGGATTAAGAATACATGGTGTCGCCACCCCATTTCATCCTGAGGGTGTCGTAGGAGCCGACAAAAGGACATAATAAGGCCGATAACCTAGCCGCAAGAGAAGGAAAAATTGTTGCGAAACACTTTTTTTTTACTTCGGAGATCCTCATGATTAACCGGCCGTTGGGGATTGGCCGGGCTTTGTGGGACTCCGGAGCGCGTATAGATGGTAAATTGAGCCCCAACCTACCCACTAAAACCGACGGCGATCCTCGACTGCCCAAACCAGGTCCACGGGATTCACTCCCATTGCAGGAGCATGCTTCGTGACCCTGTGCCAACCCGTCTGGTCAGCGTGGCACAGTAGACCCTCCTTATAGTTGCAATGAAAAAACTAACTTCAAAAACGGCACTAGAACCCTGTTGTTTCGAACGGTTGATCAAAATTACAATTACTCCAAACGGTTTTCTCTACAGTTTTTGTAAAAAAAAGTAATGGTCGCTATCAAATCTATTATATTAAAAATACAGTATGTATTTATCCCGCTCTTTCTAAAACCAGAATGCCCTGAGATTTTAAATTTGGTACGAATATGTCTTCCTTCAAGTAGAGGTCAGCTATGAATTTAAAATTTCACCCAAACGGGGAGGTGGGAGGTTGTTGAGTCACGAGGCGTTTAATAATACTCAATAAAGTAAAAAAATACCAAATGCTAACTGAGGAATAAGAAGAAAGAATGGATGAGAACACAAGCGATAAAGTGTTTTTTTTGCAAGCTAATATTATTTTTATAATTCCTTTTCTTATTCTATTCATAAATTACAAAACTTGTTTTGTTTCAGGTTTAGAGAAATATAATTATTTACTACAAATTATACAACCAAAATAAAAGTAATTAGTTCAGTTCCAACTTACAAGTCAATTATGTACCGTGGTAGTAAGTGTATTAAATAAAAATAATATCAATACATATCAGTAAAAGTAAATAGAAATTAATGTAAGGCAACAAAAGTGTTATGTGACAAGTGTGATGCGAGATAAAAAGTTAAAAGGAAATGAGAAAAAAGTGTGCAAGGATGAAAAGACTAAAACGCCGGTACAAAAAAGTTTGATTGTGTTAAAAAAAGCGAATGTCATTTCGCGCCCGCGATTCGGAATTCGGATCCGACGGTTTCGAAATACGAACGCTAAGCACAGAAACGTGAACGCGTTCAAACATCGAATAACGGAAGTGGGTAAATTTGAAAAGAGTTCCGTTGCAAGTGGGTGTAAGGGGACTCTGTTGCCTTCGATGTTTCGTTGTCGACGGTTGCGCGGTATCTGGTCGGTGGTGTGTTTAGTAGTGCTTCTGGTTTCTTGGGCGGCGGGAAGCGAGTTCCCGGAGCGAGAATGCTGCGATCCAGTGTATCCCCCCAACACGGCAACGACAGCTGCTGCGCCTGTCACGCCCCCTATCGCCAAAATAACAGGTAAGTGTTTTTATTTTTAAGATTTTCTTTAAGTGCCTAAACCTGGACTCTATTGTTCTACTGGTTGGATGTACTGCCTTTGGATCACCCCGGTTCGATTGCGGAGTCGGGTAACTGTACTTTACCAAAAGGAACAGTTATGTGTATAATTTCTTCTATACCGACGCATTTCAACAATAGACTTCAATAGACTGGGGACAAGGAGACCTCGTTCGATTCCGGGGTCGGGCAAGTGTCTTTGCGTAAACCAGAGGCACTTTCTTTGAACCTGGGTGTCATTTGTGTTCGATAATTACATGTTTTTATACAGCCCCCGCGATACAAGTTACACCTAGTGCATTAAAAATAGACTGAGGTATGAGGTAATAAACATGAAAATTAAAATGAAAAGCATATTCATAACCTCTCCTTTTTTATGTTGGCTGAGAGTATCCCAGGACAGACTTACAAATGATAGAACCACCTTTCGTACTATTAGTAATAACGTCAAAAGCACGCTGAAAACTTGGTAATTAGTTCGGATATCTATTTTAAATTCCGTAAGGGTGTCTACACACTTCCTACTCTTAGCTACTACTCAGCCCATAAATGACCCACTGTTGGGTCGGCCCTCCTTACTTGGCCTACTGTGCCCATAATTCACCCACTGCTGAGTCAGGCCTTCTCCCATTACATACATAATGATTGGGGCTAGAATGGGCTGACACTATCACTATCACTACATAGTATAAAATAAAATCCCTACCGCCTGTCCGTCCCTATGTATGCTTAAATATTTAAAACTACGCATCGCATCTTGAAGTGGTTTTTTTTTAATAGATAGAGTGATTCAAGGGGAAGGTTTATAAGTGTAATACATGCATAATTGCACCCGTGCGAAGCCGGGCCAGATCGCTAGTGTATTCTAAATCCGTCACAACACGGGATATTTTTACTAGGTTAATATCAATTTATACACAAAAATGACAATTTATATTACATAAAAAAATAACTACTAATACGCCGCGCTGGAGGCCTACTCTCCCTCCGTCTTACGACTTTTCTATCAGGTCACGTGTCCTGACGCGAGTTTGACATTTTATACCCATCCCATGAACAGTGCTCAACGCCGCTAAGGAAGCTTAAACTTAAAAAAATCGTATGTTTAATAAGAAAACTGTCGTGTCTAGAAGCCCTTAGATGAACCCGAAGTGGATCCGAGTCTGACCTGATGCTGTATTGATTTACATTCAGAAATAGTCTGAGTTACTAGCTTTACGTAGTGAATGCAAATTATTTCAATTCGGGTCTGAAAATGCTTTCTGTAAATGATTACTTAGAAACGGCCTTGTTGGTTAGTAGATCCAAAGGCGGCCTTTGATGTAGGGACCCTGGATCGATTCCGTAGGCAGTAGGTATCCATATTGTGTTGGTCGGATCATCATTTCAGCTAAAGATAGCCACTGCTGGACATAGGCCTCCCCCAAGAATGACCACGCGGACCGATCCTACCACTACTCAACCCATAAATGACCCACTGTTGAGTGCCTCCTCCAGTTATATGGAGTGTAATTATCCTACTGTGCCACGCAGGCCAGACGGGTTGGCATAGGTTGTCGTATGAAGTTTTTCTTCTCTTGCGGCTATCATTTCCGCTGGATGTTACGACAGCCTCAAGGATGGAATGGGGTGCCGACACTATGTATATTCTAAATCCGTCGCCACGCTGATTAAATTGAATGGATAGTCAGTGTTAACATAATGTAAATACTTCGAAAGTTTCGCTTCCAACATGTTTCGTGTTTGTCAAATTTATTTTGCGACGTTAGAAATATGAAATAGTGCTGGCATGATTTCGCAGGAAAGTCTAATGCCTGTAGCACATATTTTGTGTTAAATAAATCCAATTTAAGTCTTGCAAACACTAGACAATAGTAATAACATTGATTTAATAATATTATCATCACTACTTAATAAAAACCAAAGTCGCTGTCGGCTGTCCGTCCACATTATGCTTAAATCTTTAAAACTACGCAACGCATTTTGAAGCCGTTTTATTAAATACATAGAGTGATTCAAGAGGAAGATTTATATGCATAATATTGTAGTGAAACACTGATAAATTTAGAGTTTCATCATTGCACCCGTGCGAGGGGTGGGGGGGGGGTGTTGGTGTCGCTAATTTAATAAGCTTAAGTACACTAAGCTAATACGATCTATACTTCAAAAGTCCAATAGAAGTAAGTAAGTAAGCAAATAAATAAATATCCTTGGACATTTCACACAACGCCATCTCGTCCCAAGCTAAGCAACTTAATGCTTGTGTTATGGTAACGAGATGGATGATAAACTACATATATACATTTTTTTTTTGTAAATACATACATATTATAGATAGAAATGACACCCAGACTCCGAGCCAGTGCCTCTGGTTTAGACAAAGACACTTGCCCGACCCCGGAATCGAACCCGGGACCCGTTGATCCAAAGGCGGCATATCTAACCACTAGACCAACGAGGCAGTCAAAGTATAATAGTCCAATAGGATTTACATCTTAGCCCCCAAATGACCCACTGCTAAGTCGGGTCTTCTCCAGTTACATTGAGGGTAATTAGCTTACTGTGCCACGTTGGCCAGATGTGCTGGCACAGGGTTTCGTATCAAGTTTTCGTTCTCTTACGGCTAGGTGGCTACCTTAAGGTGATTGCTCCAGGGTAGCCCGCGAAATTCAAATTTTCGTACGTTTTTTGCAATTTGCAGGTCAGCGCTAGGTTGTATGTTGATTAAAATGTTATTCGCGGCTGTAAGACTTATGTAGTTGTAGAATTATAATTATCAAAATCATCAATACAACCCTCCAAGCTCATAAAGGTGCAAGAAAAACTTTTTCAACGTCAAAGTCATTCTTGCACCTTTATGAGCTTGGAGGGTTGTATTGATGAGTTTGGTGATTATAACTCTGTAACTACATACGTCTTACAGCCGCGAATCAAATGCTCACCATCATACAACCTAGCACTGGCCTGCAAATTTAAAAAAACGTAAGAAAATTTAAATTTCGCGGGCTACCCTGGAGCAATCACCTTAACATTAAATGTTGTGGGTTCTTGGAGTTGGAATGGCGACACTATGTATTCTAAATGCGGTCCAACATCTGAAATATAACCACTCTTTTCCACTGGGGCTTCTTCATTTGGGCAGAGAAGTAAGTAAGCAACTATTGGACTATTATACTATACTAGCGACCCGCCGCATCTTCGCACGGGTGAAATTTTGAACCTCTAAATTTATCAGTGTTTCTCTACAATATTACGTATGTACTATATATATAAACCATCCTCTTGAATTTACCTATCTATTAAAAAAACGCTTCACAATGCGTTGCGTAGTTTAAAAGATTTAAGCATACATAGAGACGGACAGACGACAGCGACTTTGTTATATTCTATGTAGTGATGGTAGGCCCACAGGATTGCCAAACTTAAGTGGCAGTGGGTAGGGCACATAGCGCGCAGGACCGACGCCCGATGGGGCAGAAAAGTCCTGGAATGGCGACCGCGTTCCGGAAAGCGCAGTGCTGGTAGGCCTCCCACACGGTGGACCGATGACCTGATTAAGGTCGCCGGAAAACGATGGATGCGGGCGGCCCAGGACCGGCCTTTGTGGAAATCTTTGGGGGAGGCCTATGTCCAGCAGTGGACGTCTTTTGGCTGAAATGATGATGATGATGATGTAGTGATAGTGATATCGTATTAGCGTATTGTACCTGATGACCTAATGGCAGATCTATGATGAATTATATGAATGTTATTATACCATTGTCTATGCTGAGAAGAAGTTGTCAAATCAAGTTACATTGGTGTCCCAATAAAATTAGAAGGAAGCGAAAACAAGACTAAACTAAATCATAGTGATTTACGGATAACATAAAATATTGTCACACTATGTGCTACTGGCGTTAATCTAAGATTCTCTAGTTCCATATACACAAGGAAAGTAATTTTCCGAAGAGCACCTCTGTACCCGGTTCTTGTAAGAAAGGGAAGTACAGTCGCGAGAAAAAGCCCCAACCTCTTTTTCTAAGCATTTTTTTTTATAAATGTATTTCCACTTTATTTGAAACAAAATAGCGTATACCTTGGTTATACTACTACTAGTCAGTCTACAAATGACCCACTACTGAGTCAGGCCTCCTCCCATCACAGGAAGGGTTGGTCATTGGCCGAAAATGACGCGATAAAAGGGACGAATAGGAGAGGGTGCTCGCCGCGTCGTCTATTAGCTCACGATACTCTCACGCGCACGACACGTACTGTACATTACCATCATCATCATCATCATCATTTCAGCCAAAAGACGTCCACTGCTGGACATAGGCCTCCCCCAAGGATCTCCACAAAGGCCGGTCCTGGGCCGCCCGCATCCACTGCTTTCCGGCGACCTTAACCAGGTCGTCGGTACACCGTGCGGGAGGCCTAACAGCACTGCGCCTTCCGGAACGCGGTCGCCACTCGAGGGCTTTTCTGCCCCATCAGGCGTCGGTCCTGCGAGCAATGTGCCCTGCCCACTGCCACTTAAGTTTGGCAATCCGGTGGGCTATGTCGGTAACCCTAGTTTTCCTGCGTATCTCCTCATTTCATTTCTTTCGATCTCGCAGGGAAACTCCGAGCATAGCCCTCTCCATTGCCCTTTGTACGGCTGCCATTAAAGCAAAATTGTAAAACCGCATTGTAGTAAAACATTGTTACCGAAGAAAAAACCTTTGATTTCACACTCAAGCAATCCTAGTTGGATAAACGCAACACCTACTGTGCCACACTAGCCAGACGGGTTGGCACAGGGTCTCGTATCAAGTTTTCCTTCTCTTGCGGCTACGTTTTCGTCCTTGTCATTTCCTTTCCAATTTCAAAATTAAATGGAATTTTCTTTTGTTTTCTATTTCAAACTTATATCCGTCCCGATACATGGAATAGGCGTTGCGTATGTTCGGATCATAGAACCCCAGTTTGATTCCGGGGTCGGAAAGTATTTTTTGTTAGCCAGCAATAATTAATGCTACTATATCTCCCGCGCCATTTTCGCAATTTGAGGTTGGCACCGGGCTAACTACCACTGTTTATTTGTAGCCATTATCGTCATCCCCCGCGACCGATTTAGTGGGATCACCGGTAATTATGTGTAAACAGTTATTTGTGTGACTGTACGAGTGTTTGTCACGGTACGCATCATAAGTATGGCGCCGACTTCGTTACATGCGCTCCCTGCTCTCACCTTTCATAATTAATACTGCTCTGTGTTCTGTTGTCTTGTTAGTAGCTTTCTTTTTCCTCGTTTTTACTTAGATTTTAGAAATATGTTTTTGGTTTAAGTAGCCCGGGGTAAAATCCTTTATGGACTATCCCCGTCAGTCCCGGGGAGGACCGACGAGGGGCGTGTGGGACTCTCCTCCGACGAGGCATACCCACTAAACATCCCCGGGGTGTACCATCCCGCGCAAGGTCCGTCCCGTAGGTCCTGACCGTACTCCACGGGAGGGCTGTAATGACCTAGCAGTACCTACATAGGCTTTTTTTAAACTTCGGATATCCTCATGCATCGAAAAGGTGGTTTGAATGAAAATATAGTGACTAGAATTGAGAAAGGTCTGACTAGATGGTTTATCCATCACCGAACAACTAGACACGGCTCGCAGTTTCACCCATAAGTTGTAGACATCCCACCATTACGCACGAAGCGGTTAGCCTGTTCATACATTATGCGGACAGCTAAGGAGTGGAACTCTCTGCCAAGGTCTGTTTTTCCGGATAGATATAATCTGGACCTCTTTAAGGCCAAAGTGAATAGACCTTCTAGGCAAACGTGTACCATCTTAGGCCTCATCTTCGCCTTCCAGCCAGCGAGATTGAGGTCAAACGTAAGCCTATTTATTAAAAAAAAGCCTGGTCGCCTCGGCTGCTATCGGCGGCAGCCCTGGCCCGCTTATGCCACGGCAGTTTAAGGCTCTCGAGGCAACTCTGAGGACAGAGGAGTCCCCGGAGCCATAAACCACCACGCCTCCCGTGTGTCGCTCTTCGTCTGGCCTCTCACCGTGGGCCATGGGTGATCTCAAGCCGGTATGGCCCCAACGGATCCTAAAGACACGCAAGCCCCCTCACCACAACAAGGTGGCAGCATGGTTGAGGGGGATTCCTAGTAGTACCTACATACATAGCCTTTTTTTTAACTTCGGACATCATCATGGATTCCCGACCGCTAAGCGCCAGCGGATTGTAGTTAGAAAACCTTAAACACATTTTCGAAAAAGTTGTTGCAATGTTCGTTTGCCTTACAAAGTGTTGGAAGCTTGTCATTAGCCCTATGCGGGTCAAGGGCATTTGGTCACGGTCTCCGTCACTGGTATTTTTAGATTGCCAAATTTATGCGAAGGGGGATGTACATATTTTTAGCTGGTATTTCCTAAGCGATAATGAAATGTCCCATGTTTCCTCCTACATTCAAAAGTGTGTTTACCAACATTCTCAAAATCGGAAACAAATAGATGGTGTTTGTATTTTGACTCTATTGCAGTAGCAGTAAAAAGTATTTTGCCAGAAAGTGTTCCTCTCGTTTAAAGCAACTAGCGGCCCGTCCTGGTTTCGCACGGGTGGACATTTATGTTTTATTTTTTTCTTGCAAAAGCATTTCAGCCAAAAGATCTGATCTCTCCACAAAGGCCAGTCCTGGGCCGGCCGCATCAATTGCTTTCCGGCGATCATAACCAGGTCGTCAGTCCACCGTGTGGGAGGCTTACCAGCACTACGCCATCCGAAACGCGGTTGCCACTCGCGGACTCGGGCCAATATTTATCAGTGAAAATGTAGCATTAAAATCATTTTGAGCCAATTCGTTACAAACATACTTACAACGTACAAATCTTTCCTCTTTCCTCTTTTTTTAAATTCTTTATTTGTTTGGGGTCTTTAATCATTGAAAGATTATGTCAGATATATTATTAGTACTCTCATACAGTTCATATGCTACTTATTCTTTAGTAGTACATTACATAATAAGGTATACAATGTTTTGGCTGGCAGAGATAACGGTTCCGAGAGAACACTATTTATCAACTTGTATTCCTCTTTTTACTATTAGTATAGACAAAAATTGGAGGAGTTGATGATTGTCTGTAGTCTAAATCAAGTAAAACGTAAGTATGGAGATACAGTTAATACTAGGCCCATAGATGACCCACTATTTGACTGCCTCGTTGGTCTAGTGTTTAGATGTGCCGCCTTTGGATCAACGGGTCCCGGGTTCGATTCCGGGGTCGGGCAAGTGTCTTTGTCTAAACCAGAAGCACTGGCTCGGAGTCTGGGTGTCATTTCTATCTATAATATGTATGTATTTACAAAAAAAAATGTATATAAGTAGTTTATCATCCATCTCGTTACCATAACACAAGCATTAAGTTGCTTAGCTTGGGACGAGATGGCGTTGTGTGAAATGTCCAAGGATATTTATTTATTACTATTAAGTTGGGCCACTTCCAGTTACATTCAGATCATTAGCCTACTGTGCCACGCTGGCCAGACGGGCTGGCACAAGGTTTCATATCAAGTTTTCCTTTTCATTCAGCTAGGTTATCGGCCTTATAATCCTTTTGTAGGCTCTTACGACACCTTTAGGATGGAACGGGGTGGTGACAGTATGTATTCTAAATCCGTCACCACACAAAATAAAACTATACTACAGTTAAACTTTACGTTATTTCAAATCGAATTCTGCATAGCACGTACGAAATCAATTTCATATTACCTCGACTCGAGTTGGCTTGGAATTCTAATAGCTGTTTACGGATTAATTATACACTATCTTATCGCTTTCCTATTTAATAAAGTCCCACAATATTCATTATGAAACCAGGCTTGCCGCTTCAACGCAGAATAGAAACATTGACTTAGAAACTGTTACGACATCTGACTAACTCAAAAGGAACTTTGTATCACAAAACTCTTATTATGTCGTCATATTTAAAATTACCATTATCATCTTACGACCCCTGTCCCACGCTAGGTGGTAGTCTCCATACACACCAATCAGTCGTCATATCTACAGTCACACCTTTCATACATAATTCCTCATTCTTACAATCCATCCATCTCATTAGATATCCCACAACCCTTGCGTCCACCCACATTTAAGCTGAAACTACCACTGGTTCGGAATGCTGCTCAACAGATTAGAGCCGGCAAGAAACTCTGTAGTTGCTTTTTTACAAGGCCAATGAGCCTTGTTTACAAAAAGCACTAAACAGCTTAAAGTTGGTCTAGACTCTAGCGGTTATGTATGCCGCCCTCGAATCACGGGGATCCGGGTTCGATTACGGGGCCGGGCAAGTGTCTTTGTGTAAACCAGAGGCACTTGCTCTCAGTCTGGGTGTCATTTGTGTTCGTGAATTTCATGTTTGTAAACAGAACCCGCGATAAGGGCTCTAGTGCAGGGATTTCGTTTAAAAAATATATGTGTGTCGCCTACAAAATACTTTGAACTTAAAAAAGTCAAGGATTGGACTCGGATCTTAAGTACGCATAATAATTTATGCTGAGAACGTAACGCAAAGATTTCATTATTTATTATTAAATTAGTACTTAGTCATCATCATCTTCGCGTTATAATAATAATAATAATAAAGGGTTAAGGGCCTGATACAAAAGGCTGTCATCCTGGATTCGGCAAGGATCGTGAGGAGGTTCCTCTCTCTGGAGCCCTGAACCGTCGGTAGCTTAGGTCATCGACCTCGTTGTCGACGGTTTTTCTATTTTTTTATGTATATTTTTTTAAATAACTATGTTTTTTTAAAGAATATATGAAAAAAAGTATGAAATAAAGAGATATATGGGATAATAATAATAATGTTTTATTTCAGATTCATTGATCCATAAAATTGTTACAGAGAAAAAATAATAAGAATAGTGCAAATAATAATAACAATCATTTTTGTCAATACAATACATTTTCATTATAACTTACAAAACAGTCAGTCTTGGGCTGTCTGTTGGGCTTATATCCCGGTTGCAGCCCAAACCGGCGCCCGGGGTCCGCTTTCCGACTTTTTCTCTTCCACTTCGCACGGTCTTCAGCATCCCTGGTAGTGAGCCCATTGGCACGCATAACACCCTTTACGACGTCAAGCCAGCACTTTTTGGGTGTACCCCTCCTGCCGGGGCCCGGCGGAGGCGGCATGGCCAGACATTTGTTTCCCACGTAAGCCTCCGGTTGCCGCAAAACGTGGCCGTACCAACGGAGCCGACACTCCTGCAATTTATCCGCAATTTCACGGACATGAAGACTGCCGCGAATGCGGGAGTTCCTTATGCGATCCTTTCGCGTCACTCCACATATCCACCGCAGCATATTCATCTCCGTGACACGCAGCTCTTGCTTGTGTCGCTCTAACACCAGCCACGCTTCACAGCCGTATAAAAGGACAGGCCTAATGATGGTCTTATAGACCTTTATAATTTAGTAAGTACTTAGTGACTAGGGCTCATTTTTACGTACAAGTCTGATTGTCGAGGATAATCCTAAATGTCGGATTTCTTTTGTCTTGTTAATCTCGTCGCAATTTCGTAATAGAATGTAATTGGAAAACATAAGATGGGTATTTTCTTTTTCATGATTGGCCGACAGACAAGATCTGATGCGTCGTGATTTCTTGTCGAGTACATAGCTTAGACACCCAAAAAATCGGTCTTCTTAGTTCTTCTTCCCAATTTTACTATTTAATACAGGCGTAAGTGGAAGGTACATCATCATTAACAAAATTTCATACGTCCACTGCTGGACATATGCCTAAGATTTCCACGAAGGCCGGTCCAGAGCCATCGCTTTCTGGCGACCATAACCACGTTGTCGGTCCACCGTGTGGGAGGCCTACCAGCACTTCGCTAACTAATACATTAAACTAATAATAAACTTAAATATGTGATACATGGTTTGTAACAATTTGTTGGGGTCTACAAAAATGTAGATCTATGATGATCCAGCCAGACGAGACAGGAGGCCGCGGCGCCTGTGACTGTCGTAGTCGTCGATTCAGCCCTTAATTGACCCACTACTGAGTCGGGCCTCCTCCAAGTTCATCGAGTGAAATTAGCCTACTGTGCCACGCTGGCAACACGGGTAGGCGCAGGGTTTGTATCAAGTTTTCCTTCTCTTTCGGCTAGGTGATCTGCCTCTTGCATTCTTTTAGTCGTCTCTTATGACACCCACAAGACGGTACGGGTTGGTGACATTGTGTATTCTAAATCCGTCACCACACGTCAACAGCACTCGTGACTGTAGTCGGGGTATTTCTTAACCGTGCGAGTTGCTCTGTAAACTTTGCAATCGCGGTATAGGTCTTTTTGTAATCCTCGCATTCGTAGTATTCGTAGCATTCGTAGATAGTAGAGAGTGTTGTAGTTTCCGATGCCGATACTTCAGATTTTTCGGGTAAATTGTGTATAGGATGCAAACTTCTAACCCGTTTTAGGTTAACGCGTTGCACTTACTAGCGTTGAAGATGACAGCCGGTCCGACCAAATGATTACCAGCTGCCCCACAGAACAGAAGGGTTTTGGGGGCAGATGGCACCAGTGAGTGTACTAGACACATGCCGAACGTGCGTGTAATTGCTTTCACTGTCAGACTTGTTTGTACGATTACCACCATAATTGCAACCCTTTTCTGTGAAAGAGCACCCATGGAGTTTCTTGCCAGCTTAACTCATTTTTTTTTTTTTTTTTTTATGAAAGAGGGAGGCAAACGAGCAAGCGGGTCACCTGATGGTAAGTGATCACCGCCGCCCATGGACACCCACAACACCAGAGGGGTTGCAAGTTCGTTGCCGGCCTTTATTTTGCCCTCCCCAGGGGTGGGGGGTGGGCCTCCGGCCCTCTCGCTCACCGAACGAAGTGCAGTGGCTAAAAGCTACTACTCAAAAGTCGGTCTTCTGCGAGAGTGTGGTCTACCACCACCATGAATGGGCCGGTCGAGCCGGCCCATTCATGGTGGTGGTAGAGGCTAAACGTATTATTTTAAATGTTTTATTTTAAATTTCTGTGTTATTATTTTTTTACAATTTGAAAGCATTCGTAAGAATTTCGCCTAGGTAGATGTTTGTCTGCGTGGTGACAGATTTAGAATACATAATATCACCACCCCAACCCATCCTGAGGGTGTCGTAAGAGACGACATAAGGAAATGACAAGGTTGATAATCTAGCCGCTGGAGAAGGAAAACTTGAATCGTAACCCTGTGGCAACCCGTCTCGCCAACGTGGCACAGTAGGTTAATTACCCTCCCTGTGATGGGAGGAATCATTAGTGGGTCATTTATAAATAAATAAATATCCTTGGACATTTCACACAACCCCATCTCGTCCCAAGCTAAGCAACTTAATGCTTGTGTTATGGTAACGAGATGGATGATAAACTACTTATATATATACGAGGGTGAATCAAAAAGTTCTTAGAAGTGCATATATATGAAACCTTTTTGGATCAAGTTCGATATTCAAATTAAAGAGTGTCTATCACACTATATTTATGCAGACTGTCACTTGTTTTTGTCAGTTCGTTCGCATGTAATAAATTTTTTTGTGCAACGAGTTGCTAAAAAGTCAAAATTATGGATAAAAGTGAGTTACGTGCGGTGATAAAATATCTCAGTTTGAAAAAAATGTCTACGAAGGAAATTTTTTTGGACATTCAGCAGACATTAGGGGGTGATGCTGTACCCTATTCTACGGTTGCGTACTGGGTGGCTGAATTTAAAAGAGGTAGATCAAGCTGTAAAGATGACCCGCGTTCTGGGCGGCCTTCAACCTCCGTTACAGAAGAAAATGTCAAAAAGGTTGAGAATCTGGTTTTGGAAGACAGAAGAATGACTATAAAACATATAGCTGAGATCCTAAAGATATCTTTTGGTAGCGTTCAATCCATTTTAATTGATTCACTGGGGTTCAAAAAAGTGTCTGCAAGATGGGTGCCACGAATGTTAACCGACGAAAACAAAAAGCGACGTTTGGAAATTTCCAAGCGTAATCTCGAAATGTTCCAGCGTGATTCGGATAATTTTTGCCGTCGTCTTGTCACCATGGATGAAACGTGGGTCCACCATTTTGATCCTGAAACTAAAAGACAAAGCATGTCTTGGAAACGACCATCCTCTCCATCCATTAAGAAATTTCGAGTTGCTCCTTCCGCTGGCAAAGTTATGGCCTCTGTGTTCTGGGATAGTGAAGGAATCCTTTTTATTGATTACATGCCAAAAGGCCAGACGATAACTGGACCCTATTATGCAAATTTAATCCCGAAAGTGCGTGAAGCGATTAAAGAAAAACGTCGTGAAAAACCGTCGTTGGGCGTGTTGTTCCTTCAAGATAACGCTCCTGCCCATCGATCGGAAGTTGCGCTCAACGCAATCCGCTGTGCTGGCTTCAATCTCCTTGACCACCCACCATATTCTCCGGACTTAGCCCCAAGTGATTTTCACTTATTTCCAAAATTAAAAGAGGAAATTCGTGGAACAAAATTTCACGATAATGACGCGGTTATAGCTGCCGTAGAGGACTTTTTCGAGAGTCAAGAAAATAATTTTTTTTCACAAGGAATAAGGAAGTTAGAAACGCGTTATTCTAAATGCATTGCATTGGAGGGAGATTATGTAGAAAAATAAAATATTATTATTTAAATCTTTGCATTTTTTAATATTGATTCCAAGAATTTTTTGATTCACCTAGGTATATTTGTCTAGTGCCTCGTTGGTCTAGTGGTAAGATGTGCCGCCTTTGGATCAACGGGTCCCGGGTTCGATTCCGGGGTCGGGCAAGTGTCTTTATCTAAACCAGAGGCACTGGCTCGGAGTCTGGGTGTCGTGTGGTGAACCCTAAAACTCTCGCCCGCTCGTGAACTTGGTGTGGGAAACTACGCCTGAACCAGCTGGAGGCTGAACTATCGAAGGGACTCATTTTTCCATCCTCCTGTAAGTTCTTTCCCTACCAAGTGTAAAAATTATTAAATTTTATAATGAAACTAACTTCTGACACGGCATACTTCGTACCGCCTCAGCATCAATAAATTAAAAAAAACTATTCTCACCTTTTTAACCTTACCTGGACTTCCACGAACATTTCAAGACCAAAATTAGCCAAATAGGTCCAGCCGTTCTCGAGTGTTAGCGAGACTAACGAACAATTCATAAGAAAGAACATAAGATAGATATACATTGAACGTCTTAAAACTAAAATCTTGTCTCCGGTAAGGTTCATGTTTTCACTTCTGCCGGCACTCCCGAAGTGCAGAGTGATAATGCAGAGAGTACTTCCAGTGTAGAACATCCCCTCTATATAAATTCCAGTTACCCTGACATGTCCTAGCCACCCAACACAAGTGATTTGGGACGTCAACCCGTGTCGGGCCGACAGATAATCTCTCAGTAAGCCCTGATCGAATGTACAATTGATTTATCGGAACTTCCAACTTGCACCCTTTTATAAGAAGAAAATAAAGCTTTTAGTTGTCCGTTTTAAGTCCCATTAGTATTTTAGTTCGTGTTTCGACGGATTTAGAGTACATATTTTTACCCATTCTATCCTGAGGGTGTCTTGGCACGAAGAAGCAAGGTGCAAGCCGCCAATATCATGAACTATTTTACAGTCATCCAAATGTAGATATCGTCGTTACAGCCTATAAATTACCCACTACTGGGTAGGGCCTCCTCCAAATTCATGTAGGGAAATTTGACTACTGTGCGACGCTGGTCGGACGGGTTGGCACAGGGTGTCTGTCCCCGTAGAGATACAGTCAGGGCCCACGGGGCAGCAAGCGCGGGACGGTACACCCCGGGGACGTTTAGTGGGTATGACTCCGTCTCCTGACAGAGGCGGGGGGGACTCCCACACACCCCCTGTTGGCCATCTCCAGGCTGGTAGGGATAGTCCATAAAGGATTTTACCCCGGGCAAAAAAATAAAAAAAGGGTGTCGTATCCAGTTTTCTTTCTCTTGCGACTAGGTTATCAGCCTTGTCATTTCCTTTTGTCGGCTCTTACGACACCTTTAGGATGGAATGGGGTGGTGACACTATGTATTCTAAATCCGTCACCACATGGACTACAGAACCACGGAACAGATTTTGATAAAAAAATATTTATGGCAGCAAGTCAGTCAAATAATTTTCCAAATCGGTTAATAAATAACAAAGAATATACGGTAACACGCGTACAAGAAAAAGCATAGATGAATTGAGTTTCTTTGACGTCAGCTAAACATTAACCTTATGTCAATTGACATAAGACTGTTAACTCATTGAGGTTAGAAGTTGATACCTAGCCCATTACTGACGTAATACACTCCCCTGTTCAAATTATACAAATGCAGTCATAGAAATAATCCAATGGCTGTATCGTGGCAAATTGATTACCTACATAAACCGTGTGGTGTAGAATTTTATTTAGGTCACGCGTGACTGTGGCGCTTACTTCCTTTTTACAAGGAGAAAATATTAAAATTCTTAATACTACTATTACTCAGTCTATAAATGACCCAGTGCTGAGTCGGACCACCTTCAATTACATGGAGGGTAATTAGCGTACTGTGCCACGCTTGCCAGACGGGTTGGCACAGGGTTTGTAATCAGATTCCACAATGCCGCAACAGGACGCAAGTTGGAGCACCCCGGGGAGGTTTAGTGGGTAGGCCCTCACTATGGGGGAGAGTCCCACACTCCCCTCGCTGGCCGGTGAGGAAGTCCATAAAGAATTTTACCCCGGGCGAACAGAAAAAATAAATAAAAAAAAAAGTGTATCAAGTTTTAATTCTCTTGCGGCTAAGATTTCAGCCTTGTGATTTCCTTTTGTCGGCTCTACCGACACTTTCATGTTGGAATGGGGTGGTCCCTGTCCCCCCCCCCGCTACTGTTGAGTCAGGCCTCCTCCAAATGGAGGGTCATAAGCCTACTGTGCCACGCTGGCCAGACGGCTTGGCACAATCAATGTACCAAATTACGAAATACCTTTTTATCCGTTCTCCCGCCAACTGCAATATCCTGCAATATTGTATTGTCGACACAGTTGGCGCAGTGATTGAGCGATCGACTGCTGCGCAGCATGTCGCGGGCTCGATTCCCGCACGGAAGAAATATTTGTACAACCTACAAGTATTTTTTTCCGGGTCTGTGTGTTTTTCTATCTATAATATGTATGTATTTACAAAAAAAAAAGATTATAAGTAGTTTATCATCCATCTCGTTACCATAACACAAGCATTACGTTGCTTAGCTTGGGACGAGATGGTGTTGTGTGAAATGTCCAAGGATATTTATTTATAATGGGGAGGTGACACTATGTATTCTAAATCCGTCACCACACATTACCACAGAAGTATGGAGCGGGCTCGAGACAAAAATATAAAAGTTTAAAACAAACAGCCGGTTTCAACCGCTCTATATAGATCGTAATGACGAAATAAATCAGGCACGTAGAAACTGGCAGGCAATCCCGTTTGCGTCCAAACCAAGCCTGGTTTAATGCTGGACCATTTTATGTGGACCTCTCCGGCATAGGGGATGAGGAAACCTTCGATTATTTTATTCTGGCTACTTCCCCGCCCTTAAATGACCCACTACTGTCTCCAATTTCATGGAGGAGAATTAGCCTACTGTGCTACGTTGGCCAGACGGGTGGCATAGGGTTTCGTATCAAGTTTTCCTTCTCTTGCGGCTTTCGGCCTTATAATTACCTTTTGTCAGCTCTTCCGACACCCTCTGGATAAATTAAGTGCCATATGACGAGTTGAATGTGCCGCCTTTGGGTCATGGGTTAACGGTTCGATTCTGGGGTCGGGCAGAGGCACTTGCTCGGAGTTTGGGTGTCATTTTTGTCCTAAAATCACATGTTTGTAAACTGACTCGCGATACAGGTTATAATTAGTGCAAACTCAAAAGGCACTTTATTTAAGTAGGTTTTATCACAAAACTCTTTTAAATCGTCATATTTAAAACTAGCGACCCGCCCCGCCTTCGCTCAGGTGCAATTACACATGTATTATACATAATATAAACCTTCCTCTTGAATCACTGTTTCTATTAAAGAAAACCGCTTCAAAATCCGTTGCGTAGTTTTAAAGATTTAAGCATACCTAGGGACGGACGGACGACAGCGACTTTGTTTTATACTATGTAGTGATAGTGATTACCATTATTATCTTACGACCCCTGTCCCAAGCTAGGTAGTCTCCATACACACCAATAAGTCGTCGTATCTACAGTCACACCTTTCATTCGCAATTCCTCATGCTTATATTTAAATAATTCTCGATCCTGCAAGGGTTTCATTATTTAAAAAATCCGTTCATTCACACGGAATACCAATCATTCAGTACTTTGTCTGTGATTGCCCCTAAACCGCTCAACTGATAATTATGATAGACGGGATAGTATATTGGCTAATCACTATCACTTCATATTATAGAACAAAGTCGCTGTCGTCTGTCCGTCCCTATGCTTAAATCTTTAAAACTACGCAACGGATTTTGAAGCGGTTTTTTTATATATAGAGTGATTCAAGAGGAAGGTTTATATGTTTAATACATCCATAATATAGTAGTGAAACATTGATAAATTTAGAGGTTCATCATTGCACCCGTGCGAAGCCGGGGCGGGTCGCTAGTTTATTATAATTATCTTTGTGGTTTTTTGTGATCAGGTGTAACTTAAAAATGTCCCGTGGCCTCAAAGGATTAGCATTGTATGTCAGCAAGGGAAACCTGACCTTCAAGACACTCTATAGCGCCCTACGCTTTATTGATGACCCAGAAGGAACAAATATGACAACACTACATTTTACATACGTATCACTGCTGGCTTTTTGGAGTCATCACTATCACTACATAGTATAAAACAAAGTCGCATTCTTCTGTCCGTCCCTATGTATGCATAAATCTTTAAAACTACGCAACGGATTTTGAAGTGGTTTTTTTTAATAGATAGAGTGATTCGAGGGGAAGGTTTATATGTATAACTCACCCCCGCTTTGCACGGGCGAAGCCGGGGCGGGCCACTAGTTAGTCATATAATTCAGTTTAGTTCATGTAATTTAGTACTGAGGTATCACCAAATACCGCTAAAGATATGTATTAAAAACAAAGAAACAAAAACAAATGAATTCTCGCGCTTAAATAAATGACTCAAAATTGACTCAGACTCTTCGACTATAGGAACCACAAGGAGAAATAATATTGGGATTAAGATTTATTGATCTTCTTTTGTGACAGAGGTGGACGGACTCGAATTTACCTGTATAATTAACTAGCGACCAGCCCGGCTTCGCACGGGTGCAATTATGCATGAATTATACATATAAACTTTCATCTCAAATCACACTATCTATTAAAAAAACCGCTTTAAAATCAGTTGCGTTGTTTTAAAGATTTAATCATACATAGGGACGGACAACGACAGCGACTTTGTTTTAAACTATGTAGTGATGATGATGATACGTGAAGCCAAAATCTTTGTAACTGTACGAATATTATTACACTAGCTTTTGCGCGCGGCTTTGCCCGCGCGGGCTTCGGACCCGTGCTTATCTCCGCTTCACATATAGCCTATGTTACTTAGAGATAATATAAAATTGTGAATGGATGTTGAAAATAAAATAAAATTTTACACCTTGGGTTAGAAAATCGCAATTTTCTTACGGATCCCTAATTTTATTGAACATAAAATATAAGCTATTCCGTCCTTCCTCGATAAATGGACTACCCAACACTGAAATATTTTTTGAAATCGGACCAGTAGTTCCTGAGATTAGCGCGATCAAAGAAACTAACTCTGCAGCTTTATAATATTAGTTTAGATTTATTAAACGTCGATCTTTGACCGTTCAGCGACCACTAGTATTGTTAATTCCTTTTTCTTTGTAGAAAATTTAAGTAGTTCCTTATTTCTACTACCAAAATTGGCCCCTAATTTCACTTCATTCATGTACTGCTAAAGATTTGCTCATATTTTACCTCTCGACCTTATTTGCACTACGTAAAACGAATCCCTTATATTCACAATGAACGAACGAGTGACCGCGGGAAACAGGGATCATTTATCACTGGCCTATCTTAGAGTCGACTTGAGCGGTCTTGACATTTTGTAGATCCACTCAGTTGTTCGGTATTTTCCGTTTAGAGTCTCCATTACTCATAGACCTCATTATTTATTGACTTGCTGGCACTGCTCAACGGATTCTGTGTCTTCGCCTTAATAATATCTATTACGTCATTGTCATCATCACAATTATTTATTTATTTTTTATTTATTTATTGAAAGGAGAACCAACAGCTAAAATAAATTAAAAACAATTGAATAAGAGACACAGATTACAGGTTCTCACGAGTAGAAACAGAGTAGGAATCTTAGATCACTAAAAAGCAAGCGATAATAATAACAAATATATAAATAAGAAGAATTAAAACAAGCAATTAAAAAAAATGGATGGTGGAAAATGGATCGAAAGAGAACTCCTTACAAAGAATATTAAATATTATGCATGTATTTTTTTTATTTTTTTTTCTTTATTCTGTTACTACACCACAGACTTGTAGTCCGTGTTCTTTTTAGCAATGAATGGTAGTTATTTGCTCTTTTTTTTTCTTTCGTCTGTCGTACCCTGCGCCTCGGCACCTGGGACATTGGTGTTTCATTTAACCTACTCTCAGTAGGTGCTTCCTTAGCTTATGTTTGGTAATAGCTGTTTGGTCTTGATATTTAAATTATATTCCGTGTCCGTGATATTTTCTGCTGATCAAGGTTTTCGATCGCCTTGTTGTTCCTGGCCTTTATTGCCATTTTCATGTTGTATTCCTGGATGGTGTGGTCGTCTGCAGCCAGGGCTTGCTTTATAAGTCTTCCAATAGCGTCGTTGTTGTTGTCTGTGTAGTATGTGCAGTTCTCAGTGTGTCTTGAAACTGCTACTACAGCATGGGGAACGCTGTCGTGCAGTTGCAGTTTTGCTGAGAGTGTTTGCATTATGAGAACGTTTGCGTAGGTTAATCCCTGAGCTTCGTGGATTGTTAGGATGATTGAGCCTTCCCCTCTCCCGTAGCCCTCCATGGTTAGGGCCTCCTTCTCTGCCTGTGTGTGGACGATAAAAAGGGTATTTCCTAGGGCGGGGGGTATTCTTACTCCAGTTATTCTTCTCAGCTGCAGCGATCTGACTTTGCGATTGGAGGAGTAAATTCCGCTGTATACCTCACTTAGGGCGTATGCAACGTCCATCGGGTTGCGGTGAGTACACAGCATTTCCTCGCTGATTCTTGCGACGCTTGTTGGAAGTTTATAGGTCAGTGAGAATAGGTTTTCTCTTTCTATATAAGGCAGTTGATTTACGTCTCCCAGTAGGACAATTTCTTTGCTTTTCGTCAGTTGCGCGGCCATTACGATGGCTCCAAAATGGTTCATAAGGGCCTCGTCAATAATGAGACGATTTGCTGGCTCTTTGACACCGTTGACTAATATGGAAGCCATCGTGCGTACTCGGTTTCGGGCAGTTGCTCCTAGGCGGTGCGACACTCTTTCTGCTAGGTCTTTGGCAGCTTCAGACGTTGTGGTAATTATTATGTCTTGTGCTGGCCGAAACTCGTTTATTACCCATGTAGACTTTCCGCAGCCGGGGACTCCATTTACCCACTTAACTGCTTTTTCTATTATTTTATCTTCTAGCATTGGTTTGGTGCACTTTGCTGTTACTACTACGGGATCTTCTGTAGGTGTTTTGAATTTAAGGTGCCCTGTTTTCTTCGTTTCGTCTTATTATGCATGTATTAGAAACATAAACCTTCCTCTTGAAAAAAAAACTGCTTCAAAATCCGTTGCGTAGTTTTAAAGTTTTATGCATACATAGGGACGGACAGACGACAGCGACTTTGTTTTATTATAAGTAGTGATAGTGAGTAGTGATAGTGATGAAATGTAAATCAATGCCATTTTTGGTTTTAATTTTATAATTCAAGAACGGCTGAACCGATTTAAATATTTTTTTTTGTATGCGTTTGGGTGGCTCGACAGATGGCGCTGCAGTCGGTAAACGAATATCATGCAGGACAACGTCTGCCCGGTCAGCTAGAACTTTTATAAATTATAGTCAACAAAAAAAAAACTTGTAAATGAAAAAAAAAAAATATAGTCTATATTCAGGTTTAAATATATAAGCTTCTATTGCTATCTACATTTATACTTTTGTAAAGTTTCATCAAAATCCATTCAGTAGTTTTTACGTGAATGCGTAACAAATATACATCCTTATAACTTTCGCGTTTATAATATTAGTAGGATTGTGGCAGATCTGGATAAAACCACACGCTTTCAGTACGGGGTTTGTGTTAGATTTTCTTCTCCGTTTCTCTTACTCTTCTTTTTCTAGGTCATCTCCTATCGTCTCTAGGCTGTCTACTCCTTCAGCAGTTATTTACGCTCTTGATTAGTCCTATGAATCCAAGAATATTATTGTAGCATTCAATATACAATCACGGCGAGGCGGACTCATGAATAATTTGTTCGATTTGTTCGATACCCGATATCGGTAATTATGTTTCATAATAACAATACGTAAGGATTCACATTGGCAAAACTTAATAACTATTAGTAGGTGTTGATCTAATCTAACATTAATTAATAAATATTTAACTAGTATTATGTAGTGTATTAAGTATCAACGTATTTGAATGTTGGTCTAGGGGTTAGATTTGCCGCCTTTGGATCAACGGGTCCCGGATTCGATTTCGGGGTCGGGCAAGTGTCTTTGTGTGAACCAGAGGCACTTGCTCGGAGTCTGGGTGTCATTTGTGGTCGTGTTTGAGTTCTGAGTTTGAGTTTAGTTTGTGCCACGCCGCTCAGATCAATTGGCTGGCTCTAGTAACATGCAATTCCAGTCGATTAATTATACAGTAGGTGACGTAGGAAGTTTTTACATTAATTTGTAGCGTGTTAAAATAACATAACCCGTTTAATTTATAGCGCATTTTATCAAAAGAAAACTCTTGGCCCTCCATAGTCTATAACCGTGTAAAATACTACAATGTTTTCAATAAAGCCCCTTTAAAATGAAAGCTTGTGGTTGGTTTAACTGAATTACTCATAAAGGTGAAAGGCGAACGATTTTGAGCGTATACTGTGTGTAATAAAGTTTATTTTTGTTTGCGAGTGCTTATTAATGGAGCGTCGACTCTAGGGACGAACGGGTTGATGTTAAAATGTTTGTTTTTGTTTGAAACAACGTTCGTTATTGGTCTGAAAAACATTTGCAACAATACGAGGTGTTTTAAAATCGAACTCATCTCTACTCATTGCTATCACTATGCTTTATAGTGCTTCAAAATAAGAAATAAAAACCGCCTGCAGTGTTTCTTGCCGGCTCTTCTCTGTCCTTCCTTTGTCTTCTCTACTATTTCATTCATAACCTCGATAAACTCTACTATATCTATGTGGACGCTTGAGTATCTAGTCCCCAGAGGTAAGTTTTGTCACTCCACTTCATCCCTCCTGCTTCGCATCCCACATGACGGCTTGTTCACTATACGTGCAGCGAGACTTTAGATTTCACTCTCTTCACGATAGAGTTTCTTTGAATATGTTTAAGAAAGGAATCAAGAAATCTTTGGGAGCGTCCATTAATTATGTGGATCAAGCTAAATCCTCCCTAATCTCACTTACGGGGGAGGGTCTTAGTAAATTACGTTAATATTCACAAATACTAGTCTCTGCTAGTCTTCAATACAAGTAATAGAACATTTTATCTCAATAACCCAACTCGTTTTCATTTCAAATAGAAGTTTTGAAGAACCTCGCGTGAGATTAGTGGAGCGGGGAGGTTGTTGAGGAAAATCTTACGATATCTCACCAAGGGGTTCGAAAAAATCTCAAAATCGTAATTAATGGACGCCCCCTTTTCTCTCAAAATAGTAGTATTATTTATGTATTTTATACTCGTAGTAGTGTTTGTATAAATGTTAAAAGTATGTATTTAAAAGTTTTTTTTGTCACTAGGTTCCGTCTTGTCTCTTCCAGGTCTGATTTGTGCACTCTATTACACAATGAGGAATTTTCAAATGACTGTCAAATAGGCTTGCTGTCAGCAAACCCATAAATGAGTTATGCTTGGCTTTGTGCATGGAATTTCGGCGGCAAGCCATGCACTACATTATTGAGATAGGCATTAGGATTAACTACGGGACCGTTCACCATAGGCTGACTGCAGCATGATTTATTTTGGAAGTATCGTCTTGAGATCCAAAAGCTTTACATAAATAAATAAGATCTTTATATTAAAAAGTAAAAAAAACTTACTTTAATACCCCTCTCTACGAAAATTGCGTGGACGTAAAAGTGTGAAATTCCTACAGTTATAGTTTATCTAAATAAATAATATCTCTACAGAAGAGCAAAATTTTGCATCAAAAATTTTGCATAAAATACATCAAATCATTAAATATATCAATAAAAACACACACACACTACCACGACTTGTAGTTTTGCCGGAAATCGAGATAAACCGTTTTTAAACTTTAAAAACTCACCACTTCCCGACCTCAGATCACCCGTAAATTATTGTTCCTTTAATTTTTGTTGCACTTAATCTCTTCCTTTTGCAACGGGTTTCATCGTACTGGTTTTTTTCAGTTTTCACCGTTTTCCCAGGCTTCCGCCCTGGCCTAACTGCTATAAATAAATATGGAACCTGAAAAACAAAAGTGAATTCCATCAACAATAGCTTCACCAGTAAGCCAAATTTGTTATTTTATCGCATCACATTGCCTGTATACGCTTAGTTCTCGGCTGACTGATTCGCTTTGGGTTTACCGGTGACTTTTCCTTATTGCTTGCTTGATGAAAGGTGAGAAAACGCTTCTTGCAAACATTTCGATTCACACAAATGGTATACACAGCTATCCTATTACTAGACTACTCTTATGCTTTATCTTTTTAGCCCTGAACAAATATACTAAATAAATAAAATAAAATAAATATCCTTGGACATTTCACACGACGCCATCTCGTCCCAAGCTAAGCAACTTATTGCTTGTGTTATGGTAACGAGATGGATGATAAACTACTTATATACATTTTTTTTTTGTAAATACATACATTTTATAGATAGGAAACACCCAGACACGGAACAAATACTTGTAGGTCGTACAAATATTTATTCTTCCGTGCGGGAATCGAACCCGCGACATTCGATCGCTCAACCACTGCGCCAACCGTGTCGTACTACTACTACTCAGTCCATAGATCCACTGCTGAATTAGGCCTCCACATTTTTTTTTACCAATTACTTGAATGCCTTAGGCTTGTGTGATGGAAAGCAACGCCAGGGTCTAAGATGGAGCAGGCAATTCGAGCACCGGCTCTCACATACACACGACGGAACGCAGTAAAACTGCTTGGCGCCGGACTTAGATGTGAGGGTGGTAGCTAGCCGGGCGGACCATTCGGTACCACCAAGCGTGCTGGGTTTTGTTGACTTTTACAACACGCGGTTTTTCCCAGCGTGCGGTGGGGAGGTTTTATATTCTGACCCGTCTTCACGCTCCACGCCCAAGTACATGGAGGGTCACTACTTTGCCATGTTGGGCAGGCGGGTTGGCACTGGCCTAGCTTTTCGGCCTTGGCATTTGCTTCTGGATGAAAAGGGGTGGTGACACTATGGATCCTGAATCCGTCACCACATTGAACAAAAATAGTGGCGTTTTAAATTTAATATGTCTGTGGCATCGTGGTATCTAAACAGATAGACCGATCATGATGTGGAATGAGTTTTTGAACATTAGAGAGATAATTATGTACGGGTTCTTACTTTTTACTAGCATATGCGTGCGGGTTCCCCGATTGGGCTACAACCCCGTGCCAATCCTGGCTCCGCTTTTGTAACTCAGTTTATTCGTTACATATATACAAATTAATACACATTATATTATTCATCATCATCATCAGTTCATCCAAAAGACGTCCACTGCTGGACAAAGACCTCCCCCCAAGGATTTTTCACAATGGCCGATCCTGGGCCGGCCGCATCCATCATTTTGCGGCGACCTTAATCAGGTCACCGGTCTACCGTGTGGGAGGCCTACCAGCATTGCGCTTTCCGGAACGCGGTCGCCACTCGAGGCCTGCGAGCTATGTGCCCTGCCCACTGCCACTTAAGTTAGGCAATGTTAACTTCTTAATATTATTATCTTATAAACAGATAAATATGCTGTTTAAACATGCTATAAACATTCCGCCAGTGGAAACCAAATGAAAGCAGAGGCAAGACTGACGCAACAAATTGACACATGGCTGCATGACGGGCTGGGCGTGTCAGGGTCTAGCGAGTGGTCTAAGTCACAAGCTTACATATACTGTTTTTATGCGTAGCTTAACTTGAGCATAAGGTACAGGTGTAAGTCTTGATATTTTTGCTCCCCATATAACTAAGTTTTGTAGGGTTGGGAAGTGTCAACATTGATCATGCTGCCACCTTCTTGTGGTGAGGGGGCTTACCCATGCCGGGCGGGCCCATGGGGAGAGGCCAGACGAAGAGCGACAATGCGACGTGCAACGTCCCGTGCCTTCGATGGGTTAGGGAGCAACCAGAGCTCCCCATTGCGCGGGGCCCGCGTGTATAACCGGGCCAAGACCCCATCAGGGTCGCGGAGCGTCCCCATTATGAGGAGTGAAACCCGTGGCCCTGTTTAAGGCGGTCGAAGAACACCGTTGGTTTTAGAGGGTAGATCGGGGGGTAATTGCCATATGTCCGTGCCTTGGAGGCTCCTTGGAGGCTTAGCGATTGGGTATCCATGAGCATTTCCAACGTAAAAAAGGGTTGGAAAAATAGTATTTTTTGAAAAGTGGTTGTGAATAGGAACTTTTTTGTATAAATTTTATTATGTCCACATTGATACCTATTATATGTGAATATCTGTCTATGTATACTTCTGTTTACTTGTCTCATTCTGTCTGTGTTTAATATATGACTTCGTAAACTGCCGCTCTGTGGGACTACGGTTTCACATTTTGGATGAGGCCAAATTTTGTACTCGTACTTTCGACGAATATTATTCGAGTAATTTACAAAGCAAACGTTTAATTGAACAAATAAAAACTTACTAACACAACATTTTAATCTTCATAATAAAGGTACTAAAAGCGCAAAGTAAACTACCATTCGAAGTAGATTGACGCACGTTAATTAGGATTATTAATTTTTATTATGTTAATCCTAATGGTTGTTTGCTTAGTCGCCTTTTAGTGAGACATTTGACTTGTTGCGCCCCAAGGTTTCACCTGCGTGGCGATGGAAAAATGTGACAATGATGTTATAAAGTATTTTAACTTTTCCTCAGTTTTCGTACTTGACACTTATCGTTATATTTTGGATAATTAACACTATATCTTTATATAATAATAATAATTATAACGTACACAGTGTCACCAACCGATACTATCCCGAGGGTGTCGTAAGAGGCGACTAAGGGAACGGAAGAGGAAGATCACCTAGCCGCAAGAGAAGGATAACTTGATACAAACCGTGTGCGAACCCGTCTTGCCAGCGCGGCACACTACGCTTTCTTCCTCCAAGAAATTGGAGGAGGCCCGACTCAGTCGTGGGTCATGCATTCTTCTGATGTGTAAGCTAAAATAAATAATTGTAAAGTTTCATCAAAATCCATTCAGAAGCTTTTGCGTGAACGAGTAAGAAACATAATTAAATAATAATAGTAACGTCTATTTTAGACTAGTGACATTAAGCCCCGCCGCACATGCTCACACTCGCATGGGCTGTCACCAGCCGCGTGCGAGTGGCAGTATTTAAAACCTATGGCGCAGTACCACACTCCGCTTTTGCTCTCACGTGTCGACGCACTCGCGTACATGAGCGAGTACGCGAGTGTCAGGTAATTAGAAAGAAAGAAGAAGAAAGAAAAATAATTTATTTGGCGCAATTTTAAATACTAACTATAATTACTTAAACTTTTATATAAATTGCGCTGACACGGCGCTGGTTCAGCATTAGCCAGACGGGGTGTCTGGCGCTCTACTACCTCTAATGCCTAGCGGATTGGTAAACCAGTTTACAAAAATTAAAATTAACATACAGTGGCAGTGCCGCGAGTGTTAGCAAAATGGAGGAATTCATGTCAATCGCATCCATCTTGCTTCCTTTTCGTCTATGAAATGATGGATAGAGGCTCTAACTGATGTACGACTCGTGACAGCAATTGCGAACACACACGTGTCCACCAACGTCAATGCGACATTTGCGTAGTTTCGTGAACGAGTGCGAGTGTGCGGCATGTGCGGCGGGGCTTACCCGCTATCTCTCATGACTTCCGCACACCGTAATGTCCGCTCGTTTGTCTGCAGCTATCAAATTAGTCGCCAGATAGCCCCTTTGGCCGCTAAACTGAGCTTAACGTTTGCTTTTGTGACGCCACTGAAGTTGCTTCGGATATCTTATTTGACTGACGAATTTAAATTTACGACTCTCTGATAGTGGATTTAGAGAACATAATATAATGTCAGAGACACATTTTGACCTGAGACTGTTGTAGGAAGCACATAAATATTGTACCTACTACCAACTTTTTTTTTTATTACTCTGGGGTAACGCTTGAGGCAGCGGTATGTATGTAACATACCGCTGCCTCTCGGGGGTGGGGTCCGCAGTTATGTGGGACTCCGTAAGGTTACGTCCCCCCACCTTCGTCCGTGGCGCGGGTCCATTTTGAGTTGTCTGCCGCTCCCTTAAGACCTACGCAGACCGGGAGACATGCATGCCATGATGCCATACCCGCCGCGGGAGCCCGAGGCGCGTCTTTTTTAATGCCGTGCAATGAAATCCCTTTCGATGCCACGGCATCATATTATTTATTCTAATATATTATATCTTTAAATGAGCAATTATCGTTGGTCTAGTGGTTAGATGTGCCGCCTTTGGATCAACGGGTCCCAGGTTCGATTCCGAGGTCGGGCGAGTGTCTTTGTCTAAACCAGAGGCACTGGCTCGGAGTCTGCGTGTCATTTCTATCTATAATATGTATGTATTTACAAAAAAAATATGTATATAAGTAGTTTATCATCCATCTCGTTACCATAACACAAGCATTAAGTTGCTTAGCTTGGGACGAGATGGCGTTGTGTGAAATGTCCAAGGATATTTATTATTAAATTTAGTATATAGGGGGTTTCGGGGGCGATAAATCGATCTAGCTAGGAATCATTTTTAGAAAATGTCATTTTATTCGGGTTTAGGGGGGCATAAATCGATATAGATAGGAATCATGACATCTATTGGCGAATAATAATACTACTTTTTTGTGAGATGGATGGCAGATGGCGTTGTTAAGTAACACGAAGTCAACGAGTGTTTGCGTAATTCGTACTTAAATAAAATTTCCAAAAAACACAATTTATAAAAAAAAAATACCGAACAAAGCTCGGTCATCCAGATATTAAGTCTTTAAGCAACATGGTATATTGGCGGTCTTAATGCCTAGAGGCATTCTCTAACAGTCAACCATTGGGTGGAGCATGGGCTAGATGCACTTATATAATGAAAATTAAGTTTAGTTTAATAGACTTACATACACAATTAATCATATACTACGCACAGAAATGTATGTAGCATTTCTTTATCGATATGTTTGAATGTCCATTAGCAAAAAAAATTGCCTTGCCATTCTGCATAGGCTCTTTGTGAACGCCTTAATTCATTTACACAAAAAAGCATTTTTCTATTCTATTCTACTTGTCTTCTTGATAATGATGGTCCGATGATGACAGACTCAGATACGGCTTTCAATTCAATATTCAATGTGTTCATCGTTCACACGCTTTCGTGTTGAAACTAACAGTTATATTATTGGATGTAGGTTATATTACCAGGCGCCCATAACACTATAGAAGGCGCAGACTGGGTGGCGCCTGAGGCCTTACTCTGAACATGGAAATACTTCGGCTATTCAATTCGGTTAATCAAGACATCATCGTCTTTCTTCTAAGACCGCACGACCCACTGTTTAGTAAATATACACATAACTAACTAGTTGTAGTTACATTGTCCGTGTGGTGACGGATTTCGAATACACAATGTCACCAACCCACACTATCATGACGGTGTCGTAAGAAGCGACTAAAGGAGCGTAAGAAGCAGATCACCTAGCCGTATGAGAAGGAAATCTTGATATCAACCCTGTGCTAACCCGTCTTACCAGCGTGGCACAGTAGGCTAATTTCCCTCCATGAATTTGGAGGAGGCCCGACTCAGTATTGGGCCATTTATGAGCTGCAACAACGAAAGACGATCAATAATTTATAGAATCGACTGTAATACTGATCTATATCATATAGTACAGTAGTATTATTATATCTGTGCATATGGATATTGATTGCAACATTTCAGTAAAAGCTAAGCACATTGTTGAGCTCCATATGACCGAATGCCGGAACGCGACACCAACCGTTAAGACCTGGCGGAAGAAACTCTGTGGTGTTTTCCTTTTTTTACCGCTTATTACAGTTACGCGTGTACATATAACTTACTAATTTTCTTTAGTTCCGAAAGGCAATTAACTGACATATGAACAGTAGCACCTGTCCACAGGCATAAAGCATGTGGCAGCCATCGATCTCCTCGACCATTTCCAAGTATTTTAGTATTTTTCTGTTCGAAGTATTTGAGTGAGCATGACAACTTACAGGATAAGCATAAAGTATACCTAATAATCAGAATAGATGGTAGGTTTGCGAAAGAAACAAACTTTTTTCGAGAAACGTCGATTTACTTTGAGCATTTGATGTTTCGATTTCGTAGTACGGGCGCTGCGTAAGTTATCGATCATGCCATGTAATTACTAACTCGCCGTTACATTTATGTATACCGAGGACATTTCACAGAGTTTCCAAGAAAAACGTACGATAACTGCTTTTAATAGCTTATAAAGTAAGTCATAACACCTAGTTGGATTTTATGAGGCAGTAGCGTATACTGGACGGAACAAACATCCTATATCCATGACGAAAGCATCGATAGAGATAAATATACTGTATGCAACATTAATACGTAATAATCACTATCACTACATAGTATAAAACAAAGTCGCTGTCGTCTGTCCGTCCCTATGTTAAGCAGTTTGGCAGAAGGATGCATTGTGGTAAATATGTAAAATTTATTGAATAAATCATTAAAAAAAATATTTATGCTTAAATCTTTAAAACTACGCTACGGATTTTGAAGCGGTTTCTTTTAATAGAGTGAGAGATCTTTTAATAGAGTGATTCAAGAGAAAGGTTTTTATGTATAATACATGCATAATTGCACCCGTGCGAAGCCGAGACGGGTCGCTAGTATAATATAATATATAATAACTCTCGAATGTACCTTGAGAAATATGCACAAAAAGCTGATAAACTGACTTCACTGCCTTGTTGGTCTAGGAGTTGCATATGTCCCCTTTGGATCTACGGGTCTCTGGTTCGATTCCGGGTTCGGCAAGTGTCTTTGTGTAAACCAGAGGCACTTGCTCTGAGTCTGGGTGTCAGTTGTGTTCGTGAATTGCATGTTTGTAAACTGCACCTGCGATGCAGGTTAAACTAGTGCAGGAGTTTCGCTTAATGAGTCTCCTGAGTCGGGTGTCAAAAGAATGGAGGTTGTAGCAACCAACATGCTAAATACTTTACACAATTTACCTGAAAAATCTTGAACTAATAACATCAAGAAATATCGCGTACAAAAGCGAGAGTTACCAGAAGTCCTACACTGCGACAGCGAAGTTTATAAAGCAATTCGCACGTTGCAGGAAATAATAAATAAATAAATACCTTGGACATTTCACACGTCCCAAGCTAAGCAACTTAATGCTTGTTGGATAAACTTAACGAGATGGATGATAAACTACATAAATACATATTTTTTTGTAAATACATACTTATTATAGATAGAAAGCACCCAGACCCGGAACAAATACTTGTAGGTCGTACAAATATTTCTTCCGTGCGGGGATCTATCCCACGACATGCGGCGCAACAGTCGATCGCTCAACCACTGCGCCAACCGTGTCGTCGAAATGATTCGCATGTTGCATTTCCTGCAATGTAAAGATCGTGAAAACCTAACACATCGCAATTCGCACGGTTAAGAAATCCCCAACTACAGTTATCGGGCGATAGGCGCCGCGGATCCCTGCCAGACATACCAACTCGTCTGGCTGGATGATCATCCCTTTGCGCCTAAAAGTAATTCCCACCATTAATTTAGCCCTTGGCAACCAATCTGTAACTAATCAAATAAATAAAGAATTCCAAATTCAATTTACAATTGCAGGAAATGATGGCTTCACGGTTATGATCGTTTTATTTTATTTTATTCCCAACGTTTCAGACACTTTGCAGCGACAACTGCCATCCAGTCGTCCCGCGACCACGGACACTGCAAAGTGTCTGAAACGTTGGGAATAAAATAAAATAAAACGATCATAACCGTGAAGCCATCATTTCCTGCAATGTGTAAAGATCGTGAAAACCTAAGACATCATTCAATTTACAAATTATGGAGTAACAGACATGCAACCGAATTAATACTTTAATTCCGCCTGTTATGAGTCGGTTGAAAATCGGCAATGCCCAGAGGCACTTTTAAGAGCAACACGGTCTATAACGAGAGTTCAACATCATGAGCGAGATTAAGTAAGAACCGTCATAAAAAGGCGAGATCTTCACGGAAACGTCCAAACAAAGTTCGCGTCTGCTGGGGCCCTAAAAACCTCACGTGCCATCCATTATGGCCTCCGCACTACTTAAGGCTTGCCTCTGAATAGGCTGGCCTAAAAACTGTTTATTGTAGTTCCAACAAATTCTTTAGGGAGTTAACTTGAGTGTGACGATTTTTTTAACCATAATCATCATTTCAACTCATAACCACTATAGTCCGCGCCAATCTTTATGACCGGTCTGAATGTAGCCGTGGGTACGAACTTGCGCATCGTACATTTAATAACCAATACGAACGTAGCTCACTCACTCACGCTAACATGCGGTTGAAACACGGCGAGCGCGGACGTGCCCTGCCTCCCCGCCCCGTGTACGTCCTGCTAATACCTGATTTTGTGTTGTGCGCAGCGTAATGCGGCTACATTCAGACCGGCCATAAATATTGGCGCGGACTGTACTACAGTCGCCTCTTACGACACCCTCAGTAATGTACGGGTTGGTTATGCCATTGTGTATTCTCATCCACCACACATAAACATAATGGAACACAAACTGATTGCTTCTCGGTTACTTTTCACACTCTCGTTTTGTACCAATATGTTATTTCACGTACAGAAGGCAAATTCGTCGTTTCAGCCCATAAATGACCCACTACTAAGTCAGGCCTACTCCAAATTCATGTATGGAAATTAGCCTACTGTGCCACGCTGGCAAGACGGGTTGGCACTGGGGTGGTATCAAGTTTTTCTTCTTGTACGGCTAGGTGATCTGCCTCTTACTACACCCACATAATAGTGTGGGTTGGTGACATTGTGTATTCTAAATCCGTTACCACACAGAGTCTTCTTTGAGTTCACGGAGTTACAAGAAGGGTAAATAAATATATCCTTGGACATTTCACACAACGCCATCTCGTCCCGAGCTAAGCAACTTAATGCTTGTGTTATGGTAACGAGATGGATGATAACTACTTTTAAACATTTTTTTTTGTAAATACATACATATTATAGATAGAAAACACCCAGACCCGGAACAAATACTTGTAGGTCGTACAAATATTTCTTCCGTACGGGGATCGAACCCGCGACATGCTGCGCAGCAGTCGATCGCTCAACCACTGCGCCAATAAGTCTAGAAGGCTAATTACCCTCCATGAAACCCGTATGGGGGAGGCCCGACTCAGCAATGGGTTTTTTATGGGCTGAGTGCTAGTAGTACAGTAACTATTAAATATGTATTTTTCTGTATGTCCTTATTTACTCGAAGGCTAGTCAAGGTTGGTAGGTCATCGATTCAACCAAGGGTCGATCGAGTAAAGTGTGTTTAGATAACGCTATCTCCATAGCGCCTTTGGATAGTAATTGAAATTGGAGACCCTAACATCGTGTCAGTCTATAAACTACACGCTGTTGAGGTCTTTTATAGCCCCAAAATTGGTATTTTCTATCGACAATCCCGTCCTAGTCGATGCAATTTATGGAATTAATTAATTAATTTATATCAAACATTCTACATTAATCTAGAGCAACAAGGTATTAAGGCGGAAACATACAACCGTGTCGTGGCGGGTCGTGACGCGTCACAAGGATATAGGTTTCATACATTTATTATGTTTATGAAGACATTATACCCTGTACAAGATTGCTTGATCGATTTGACAGACGGGCTAGTGATGGGAAACAGAAAATATCTAGTAGTCCATAAAATAACGTTTTAAAATACTTGTAACTGTGACAAGTTGGCGTGGGTGAATTATGTGTGAAATTCTTTGTTGCACTAGACACATAAAACATTGGGTAGTTAAGCGATGGTGGGTCAATATTCATAATAAGTTCCTATTTATTATTACAGGGTTATTTTTGGACCTCCAGTCAAGTTTAAATAGGTGGTTCAGACCATGAAAGTAAACAAAAAAATAAAGAATATAATAATTGTAAAAGTGTTAAATTTCAATGTGCGAAAGCCAACGAATTTTAACTATTTCAAAATGAAAATGTTTTTTTATTCGAATATTGTCTTCTATTATATATTTGTATTCTATTGAAAAAGTGATACAGAATTTCACACATAATACACCTTCTTGTCTCACCAATCTTGTCACAGTTACTAAGTATTTTAAAACGTTATTTTTTGGACTACTAGATATTATCGGTTTCCCATTACTGTTCGTCATTGCAAAGTAAAGGTATAATTCAGATCTACGTCGCGGCAGTAGTGCTGCAGCGGCACTATTTTAAAACGTTATTTTTTGGACTACTAGATATTATCTGTTTCCCATTACTGTTCGTCATTGCAAAGTAAAGGTATAATTCAGATCTACGTCGTGACTGCCGACTACTGCCGCGACGTAGATCGGAATCATACCTTTATGTCGATCAGAAAAATTAACATATGTCAAATCGATCAAGCTATCTTGTACAGTGTATAGTATGTCATGTCGTGTCGTGACGCGTGGTCCCAAATGTATATAAATGCGTCACGACACGACACGTCAGCGTGTTCCCGCCTTTAGTCACCAAAATTGACAATATATCGCACTGTGATTAGCGATTTCGATTTTATTGAATTAACAAATTCGACCCCGTTCTCAATTTTCCAAAAAATATCTTTCGTGCATTTTGCGTTATTCATTACCATCATTTCAGCCAAAAGACATCCACTGCTGGACATAGGCCTCTCCCAAGGCTTTCCATGAAGGCCGATCCTGAGCCGTATCCATCGCTTACCGGCGACCTTAATCAGGTCGTCGGTCCATCGTGTGGTAGGCCTACCAGCACTGCGATTACCGAAACGCGGTCGCCACTCGAGGACTTTTCTACCCCGTCGGGCGTCAGTAATGCAAGCTATGTGCCCTGCCCATTGCCACTTAAGTTTGGCAATCCTGTGGGCTATGTCGGTAACTCTGGTTCTCCTGCGTATCTCCTCTTTTTAGATTCGCTTTCGCAGGGAAACTCGATAGCCCTCTGAATTACCCTTTGGGTGACTTTGAGCCTTTTGATGGAGCCCATAGTGAGCGACCACGACTCTGTTCCATATGTCATCACTGGCAACACACATTGATCGAAGACTTTTGTCTTTAAACGTGCTTAATTTAAAAAGATGCGGAAAAATCATTAATTCCTACACATTATTGCTATTCATTCAGCGAGCTATGAGCCCTATCCACTGGCTTTTAAGGTTGGGAATCCTATTCCCGTATATTGTGAATATGACGGTGTAAATTAATTAGTGAAGTTTATTAAAAACACATATCTATCTCTCTGTCTCACACACACACATACACAGAAACATCTTGAAAATACAGTAAAGAAAATATATGCTGTCCACGCGAAGTGGGGTTGGTTAAGTTTGTGATCCCTCACCTGGCACATGAATTTTTAATTCGGGGATTAAACCGCAAGGGTTGAAACGGGGTGGTATTGTTTTTGCTCTTTCTAGTTTAGAGTAAATTCCGAGTGTCCTTGACGGTCGCAGGTCGAGAGTTCTTATGCATAAAGGTGTTAATTATCTGAGTGAAATTTGGTCTTTAATTTTATTGAAATTTTAGATACTGGTTCAATAAGTATAACCTGTATAGCTGGGGCAGTTTACAAACATGTAATTCACGAACACAAATGACACCCAGGCTCAGAGCAAGTGCCTCTAGTTTAGACAAAGACACTTGCCCGACCCCGACTCGAACGCGGGACCCGTTGATCCAAAGGCCAACTATAATATGTTACACATAGGATTAATATGATTTATATTTCGACGTTTTATATAGTGTGGTGACGGATTTAGAATAGCTAGTGTCACCAACCCATTCCATCCTGAGGGTGTCTGAAGAGGCGACTAAGGCATGCAAGAGACAGATTTGCTAGCCGCAAGAGATAGAAATCTCGATACCAAGCCTTTGCTACGCTGGCCCGACGGGTTGGAACTGGGGTTCGTTTTAAGTTGTCCTTCTCTTGTGGCTAAGTTTTCGGCCTTGCGATTTCGTTTTGTCGGCTTGTACAACACTTTCAGGATGGAATGGGGTGGTGACATTATGTATTCTATATCCGTCCGCACACAAAAAAGGAGGTCTTTAATAATTCGGTTGATGGTTTTGCGACTTTAAAGTCCACTTCCAATTCGCGGTCGTGCAACACCGACTGCATTTCGTAATAAATTTTATTCCGCTGATAAAATAATAGCAATCTTTAGGTTGACATATATTATCAACTAGTGACCCGCTCCGGCTTCGCACGGGTGCAATTATGACATATAAACCTTCCTCTTGAATCACTCTAAGTATCTATTAAAAAAACTGCTTCAAAATCTGTTGCGTAGTTTTAAAGATTTAAGCATACATAGGGACGGACAGACGACAGCGACTTTGTTTTATACTATGTAGTGATATGCTGTTTTTATCACAAGCAACACATCTTTTTTTTTAATTTCAAAATTAAAAGAGCAAACAGCTGAAATTCCACAGTCCATGAATAAAAATAAAATGAAATGTCGTAGTCACAACAAAAATCAACAATTCCAACATTGTCCAGACAACTCAATCACGTGACTAACAGAATAATCTATTTTAATACCCCCGCATAAACGTATAAACGTAGTGCACCGTAGTAAAAATAATTAATCCGCGGTGTAACGACACAGCCGGGGGGCTCGCGTTATGTAATGGGCAAATGTCGGTATTTTATACGGGTGGCTTTTACGACTTCATACATTTTGCAAAGTTTGACGAGATGCCGTGATGTGTCGCTAACACGGTAACGAACTCTGACATTCATGAGTTGTTCGGATAGTCGGTTATTTTATGTGAAATTAAAGTCATTTTTAAGTGAAGATAAATGGTTAGTTTATTAAAGTGACCTTTATAATGGTGTAGTAATTTTAACAAGCATATTCAGCATGTTTTTTATTTTAGTTATACACAAATCTTTGATTAGAATACATCATAAATTGTATACATGTATTATTACTATTATTAACGTCAGTACATTATCGTCTAGATACTATTTATACACAGACATGTAACGAGGGGTACTGGATTTAGACACATAGTGTCACCACTCCATTCCATCCAAAAGGTGTCGTAAGAACCGACAAAAGGAAATGACAGGGCCGAAGTCCTAGGCGCAAGAGAAGGAAAATTTGAAACGAAACCCTGTGCCAACCAGTTTGGCCAGCGTGGAACAATAGACTAATTATCCTCCCTGCGATGGGAGGACGCCCGAGGCCGTCTACTTAGTTGCAGTAGTAGTAAAAGCATGACAAACATATTATTTAGTTTCTTTTTTAAGTAAGTACTTTTATGACTATAACTTTGCCTACAATTTTACGCATTACTTTAATTAATACCTCAGTTCTTAATACCTAGTCATTTATAAAACATACTTAAGCACAGGAATATTTCGTGTACAAAATTACTCTTTCAACAAATAGCGTCGAAACAGTGTTCATTTAGCGCTGAACCATTCGTGCAAATGTGCGGTCATTTTGACGAATGCCCATTTTCTGTAAGTGACTACAACATATATTTGAACACTGGCACATGTTAATATTACATAAGCTCTCATATACATGATGTATATACGGGCGTAGCAAAACTCCTATAGACATCCGATTTCACGATATAGAGCTGATAAAAAAAAACAAGCACGAGCGAGTTTTTTAACGCGAAAGTTTGTAGTATGGTTGGATGGATATTTTTTACTCTTTCACGTTAAAACAACTGAATGAATTTTAATGAAAGTTTACAATTATAAAGCTTATACAACAGAATAACACATAGGCTACAATTTATAAAGATATTGTGTAAATTGTCCAAAATATAACGATAAGTAAGTGTCAATTAAGTATTAAAAAAAAATCTTTCACAACGCGGGTAAAATTATTATAATAATATATTTCCTGAAAATACGTAGACGATTTTTGGATCAGTACTACTATTCGATGACGATTTACCGTGTGGCGGATTTAGACTACAGAGTCTCACCACCCCATTCCGTCCTCAGGGTGTTCTAAGAACCAACAAAAGCAAATGATATGACCGAAAGCCTTGTCGCAGAAGAAGGAAAACTTGACACGAAACCCGTTTGACCAGCGTGGCACAGAAGGCTAATTATGCATGCAGTTGGATGAGGCCCGACTACGACGTCTTGCGGTTAGGTATTCAGCCGTTTTGTTTCCTTTTGTCGCCTCTTACGACACCCTCAGAATGGGATAAGGTGGAGACACTACGCTATCTAAATCTGTCACTAACGGACCGTGTCATCATCATTTCAGCCTATAGATGATCCACTACTGAGTCGGGCCACCTCCAAGTTCATGGAGGGAAATTAGCCTACTGTGGCTCTTACGAGACCCTCAGGATAGGATGAGGTGGAGACACTACGTTATCTAAATCTGTCACTAACGGACCGTGTCATCATCATCATCATAATTTCAGCCTATACATGATCCTCTACTGAGTCGGGCCACCTCCTATTTCATGGAGGGAAATTAGCCTACTGTGTGTTACGAGACCCTCAGGATAGGATGAGCTGGAGACACTACGTATTCTTAATCTGTCACTAACGGACCGGGTAACGTGATATAATTATTTACAAATTGCCGCATAAGCTCGGTCACCGGGTCCTAAGGGTGCATGCATACGTCAAAATGATTGATGCGATTGTAAGATTGCACCCTAATGGTACATCGTTAGCTTATTATAGTAGCCCTTGTTTAAGATTGGCCCCAAGATAAAGTACTCTTGTTATTTGTTATAAAAAATGGGCCATTACTAAGGCAATTTTACAATCAGGGTAACTTTACGCAATGGCGGAGTAAGTTCGTCGTTTCAGTCCACAAATGACCCACTACTGAGTCGGGCCTCCTCCAAATTCATGGAGGGAAATTAACCTACTGTGCCACGTTGGCAAGACGGGTTGGCACAGGGTTTGTATCAAGTTTTCCTTCTCATACGGCTTGGTGATCTGAATCTTACGATACTTTAGTCGCCTCTTACGACACCCTCAGGATAGTGTGGGTTGGTGACATTGTGTATTCTATATCCACGCGGAAACGGAGACAGGGTAAGTTAATTTTGTAAAATGCTACATACTTAAACTATACCTACATTTGTAGCTACAGAAATCAAAACGTTGCAAGTGCAAGTGCAAACACTATTATGTAGATGAAATAAGAATACTTTTTTTTAAATGAAACTCCTTCACTAGTTTTAAACTGGATCGTGGGGGCAGTTTAGAAACGTGTAATTCACGGACACAAATGACGCCCAGACTCAGAGCAAGTGAATGTGGTTTACAGAGACAATTTTTTGAATCTGTGACTTCAATGCCTTTTACCCTACGCTTGCCTGATGGAAAGCAACGGCAGGGTCTAAGATGGAGCAGGCAGTTCAAGGAAATGCCCTGTCGGGCACCGGCTCTCACATACCTACTACGAAACACAGTAAAAACTGCATCGAACCGCGACCCGTTGATCCAAAGGTGGCATATGCCTCCCCTAGACCAACACGGCAGTAAATTATACCTTACTAGCGACCCGCCCCAGCTTCGCATGGGTGCAATGACGAACATCTAAATTTATCAGTGTTTCTCTACAATATTATGCAAGTACTCTGCATATAAACGTTCCTCTTAAATTACTCTATCTACATATTAAAAAACCGCTTCAAAATACGTTGCATAGTTTTATAGGTTTAAGCACACAGCAAGCAGCAAAGTCGCTATCGTCTGAAGTCGCTATCGTCTGAAGTCGCTATCGTCTGAAGTCGCTATCGTCTGAAGTCCCTATCTTCAGACGATAGCGAATTAAAACAATGATTTTAATATACAAATAGGTCAAAAAACACACAGTTCATTAGTACGTATAGATTTGAAATCTACACTATTGCATTTTAACTACAGTAAAATTGTATGTGCGTCCGAACTTCCAATGGGAACGAAACAATATCAAATTAACCAATTTTCCTATTTCGTATTTTAGTTATAACCTTTACCACAGCAGACAGTTATAATATTTGGAGTTCATTTCATCCGAGGCTTAAACAAACAGGTTAAAACAAAAACTAATTTCATAACCTCCTGTTTTTGCACACAGCCAAAAGCGTATGTAAAGCTAGAGCGGGTGATATGACGTCACAAAAACAGCAACTGCGGGGTAATTACAGTCCCAGGGACAGCCCTTTGAGTCGCTCCCTTGTAATTATCAAACCTAATAATGTTTTAACTTCACATTCGAAAAATAATGAATCTGTTGAATGAAGCGTTGACGGAATCATCATCTATGTAATTATCATAAATATATATTAGTTTATGTATAGCATACTATTGTGTATTATAATCTATGTATTATATTTAATGTATAAATTATATAGGTATTGATTTATATAATTAGATTTATTCATAATATTTATTCTTTTGGCTTTCTTTATTTAATTGCAGTGTCTCTTTTATTTGCGCCTACCATGTTGTTCTCTGCATCGCCCAAAGGTTGACTAGATAGAATGCCTAAGGCATTAATGTCCGCCTATGTTCAACTTACTGTTGCATAAAGAATAAATAAATAAATAAATAAAAAAATAAATTACTTCATCTGAGAGAGGGTTCTGCGAAATTGTTCACATGATTGCACATTGGTACCGTTCCTACTTTCCGTGTGGTGACGGATTTAGAATACACAATGTCACCAATCCCCAACACTAACCCTTATATTTCAAAGAGCAACCATTGAGTTTCTTGTCGGCTCTTCTCTGTGGAATGGCATTCCGAACCGGTGGTAAAAACTAAATGATTGATTATTCTTCTTTAAATTTTAATTTCTGTGTTATATTTTGTTGACTATTTGAAAGCATTCGCAAGAATTTAATCGAATAAAAAACATTTAGATTTTGATACTAATCCTGAGGGCGTCTTAAGAGGCGACTAAAGGAACGCAAGAAGCAGGTCACCTAGCCGCGAAAGAAGGAAAACATGATACAAACCCTGTGCCAACCCGTTTTGCCACCGTGACATAGTAGACTAATTTCCCTCCATGAATTTGGAGGAGGCCCGACTCAGTAGTGGGCCATTTTTGGGCTGAAACAACGATCATTATCATCATAGCAACATATAACATCCAATGTGTCAGAGTGGTGAGGGATTTAGAATACACATTGACACCAACACTATTCTTAAGGTCACATAAGAAATACACGAGGCACCTGACAGCTTGAGAAGGAAAACTTGATACAAACCCTTTTTTTATAATGGGGGAAACCTTTTATAGGTCCCCACCCGGGGCTCCACCAGCCACCCCCCACCAGCCACGGGCGCGAGTAGATGGTGAAGTGAACCACTATTGATCCGGTCTCTAGCCAAACCACCTGCGTTGATACAAACCCTGTGCCAACCCGTCTTGCCAGTGTGGCACAGTAGGCTGAATTTCCTGCATGAATTTGGAGGAGGTTCGACTCAGCATTACATCATGTTTTCGTTTTGGTTTTTTAAAATAGGAAACACCTTATCTAGGTATAACCTGTATCGTCGGGACAGTTTAACACAAACGAAACCCAGGTTCGGAGCAAGTGGCTCTAGTTCACACAAAGGCACTTGCCCGAACTAGGAATCGAACCGAATAATTATCCAAAGGCGGCACATCTAACCCCTAGACCAAAAACTCAGTTGGTTTACCTATTAAGTTAAAAAAATGGATTTGAGACATGGACATTTACTACGGGACTTCTCACACGGCTTTACGGTCAGTTCACATCTGACGGAAAATGCGTCGCGTATTTTCCGCGTATGGGTCGCGTAACGCCAAAACAGACAAATGTATGATAATACATTTTACTTTACACACCTGACCGATGATGCGTTAGTGCGTCGAGCGTACAGCGTCTGTTCCGTTTCCGTCAACGCATTGTCGGTCGACGTAAGAACGGCTTATTTCGTATCATTTTTAGTTCATATTTCATAATTATTCTACGGATCTACGGTAAAACTGAATACATTTTGTCTGATACTTTAAAGTTGCATGTAGACAATGAAATTGGCTACTTGATATTCTTTTAGCATTTAAAGGATGCACCCAATGTCGATATTTCCTTTTTCGATCTTGTTCAAAAGTCTCTCAAATAGATATTATTTCGATGGGCTTCATTTTAAAATTCAATATCGCACCACACAACACGCTCTGTAGATGCTGAACGCAACTGACTTTGCGCGTAATGTGGAAGGTCTAATTTAACCGAATAGACGCGACCGATGATACGCTCGGCGCATTTTCCGTCAGATGTGAACCGACCCTTAGTTACTCAATGTGCGATGGAGATGCTTGTGCTCGAAGTTATTCTGTGTGATAGAATCAGAAATCAGGAAATAGCCATTTATCAGAAAATAGCCACTAAGTTAGTGCCTACATAAAGTGACACGTTAATGAGTATATAGGCTTTACATTTTATGGGATGGTGATGGAGGAATTGTTGGCGCGATCAAGATATATGTTTATTTTATAGAGCAGCATTCCTAACCCGTAGTAGTTTCAGCATGAATGTGGGTGGACGCAACGGTTGTGGGAGATCAAAAGAGATTGATGAATTGTAAGAACGAGGAATTGTGTATGAAAGGTGTGACTGTAGATATGACGACTGATATGTGTGTATGGAGACTACCATCTAGCGTGGGACAGGGGTCGTAAGATGATAATGGTAACTGTAAATATGACGATTTATAAGAGTTTTGTGATAAAACCTATCTACGCAAATGAAGTTCCTTTTGAGTTTGAGTTATATATGAAATTTAAGAGGAATAAAAATCCCTAATTGGTCAGTCCAGGAAAATGTTACTCTCAAAACTTTAAGATCAAAAGAATTTTGATATAAAAATACACTCATTGTCTTTGAATGACGATCACATTACAGACGTCATTAGTTCGTAGTCGAGCCCTGTTCCACTTATTAATTCCTTTTTGATGTGCACAGGGATGGTATCAAAATATTGGGAAAGTATTTTTATAACGAGACTACGGTCATGTGACCATGATGTCTTTAAACTATGATAAATATTTTTTTTACTAGCGGCTCGTCCCGGCTTCGCACAAGTGCGATGTTACCCTTGGGTGACGCCGCGGGGCTAAGCTAGTCAAAAAAGTAGCCTTAGTTACTACTTATATCATCAGCTACCTAACAGTGAAAGTCCCGTCAAAATCGGTCCAACCGTTCCAGAGATTAGCCGGAACAAACAGACAGACGCCAGACATTTTAAATTTTAAAAATAGTTATTTTCGTCTATGTACTATGTAAATAAATAAATAAATAATAAATATCCTTGGACATTTCACACAACGCCATCTCGTCCCAAGCTAAGCAACTTAATGCTTGTGTTATGGTAACGAGATGGATGATAAACTACTTAGATACATTTTTTTTTTGTAAATACATACATATTATAGATAGAAATGACACCCAGACTCCGAGCCAGTGCCTCTGGTTTAGACAAAGACACTTGCCCGACCCCGGAATCGAACCCGGGACCCGTTGATCCAAAGGCGGCACATCTAACCACTAGACCAACGAGCTGCACCATATACATACTTACGCATTTAGTAAAAAGTGGTTATTTTATTATTACACACAGACATTCCAATTTTATTTATTTGTAGGTATGTATGTTTAAGTATAGATATACTCTACTACTCATTATGGGCTCCATCAGAAGGCTCAAAGTCACCCAAAGGGCAATGGAGAGGGTTATGTTCGGAGTTTCCGGAATCAGAAATGAGGAGATACGCTGAAGAACCGGAGTTACCGACATAGCCTTCAGGATTGCCAAACTTAAGTGGCAATGGGCAATATAGCTCGCAGGACTGATGCCCGATGGGGCAGAAAAGTCCTCGAGTGGCGACCGCGACTAATACTCAGTCCATAAATGACTCACGGCTGAAGCTTGCCTCCTCCAAATTCATGGAGGGAAATTAGCCCAATCAAAAGGAACTTTATCACGTAGATTTTATCACACAACTCTTATAAATCGTTGTATTTAAAATTACCAATGCCATCTTACGGCCCTTGTCCCACTCTAGGTGTTAGTCTCCATACATACCTATAGGTCGTCATATCTACGTTCTACACACCTTTCATATACCTACAATTCCTCATTCTTACCACCCATCCATATACCAACGATTCCTCATTCTTACCACCCATCCATATACCTACAATTCCTCATTCTTACCACCCATCCATCTCTTTTGATCTCCCACAACCCTTGCGTCTGTCAATATTCATATTGGCACTACCACTGTGCCATGCTGTGCAAGACGGGTTGGCAAAGCCGGGTCGACTGCCTTGTTGGTCTAGTGGTTAGATGTGCCGCCTTTGGATCAACGGGTCCCGGGTTCGATTCCCGGGTCGGGCAAGTGTCTTTGTCTAAACCAGAGGCACTGGCTCGGAGTCTGGGTGTCATTTCTATCTATAATATGTATGTATTTACAAAAAAAAAGTGTATATAAGTAATTTATCATCCATCTCGTGACCATAACACAAGCATTAAGTTGCTTAGCTTGGGACGAGATGGCGTTGTGTGAAATGTCCAAGGATATTTATATAAAAAATAAATAAATAAGGGTTTCGTTTCAAGTTTACCTTCCTGGCTCTGTCACCTGTTTGTTCCTGTGGTTTTATCTACTTGGTTTCTAGCCTCATGAATTTTTTTTTTAGTAAACACCGTTTAAATGACCAATGTACCGCTATCAACGACATAGTTGGTCGGGCACTTGCGTCAACGTACCAGCTACGCTAGAACTTTGCGATTTGAATTTGGAATACATAGTGTCACCACCACATTCCAGCCTGAGGTTGCCCTTAAAGTCCGAAGACAAGACCGAAAATTCAGCCGTACAAGTAGGAATTTTTTTTTATTCTTTATTTACGGAAAGGGAGTTTGTTTACATGTGAACATGTCACTCCCATAAGGTTAACAAGGAGTTAATTATTCTAACCTTAAATATTACGCGTTACAATGCCCGCCCTGACTATTCTATATAATGCTTTTGCCATAAGGGAATATGGTGTAGCCAATATACTGTTACACCAGCCAACATTGCTCGGAGTGACACTCGATAATTCAAATAACATTGCATATTGTCTGCAGGCTTCATTCCTGGCACACTCCATAATAATATGATAGACATGCTCTACCAACTGGCATTCGATACAGTTGGGGGAGTCGCTCTTTTTCATCATAAATTTAAATTTATTTAATGGAATGTGCCCGGATCGCAGCCTCAGCGCGATCAAGATATTTATTTATTCATTTATTCAGTATACCAACAACGTATCACAATTAATATCATAGAAAAATATTTAATTTCTCAAAACATAATTTCTTCGTGCTCTGTGATGGCGTTACTTAAAGGTACACATAACTTTCAATTGTCGTGTGATTGCATATTATTCATTAATTCTACATAACAATATTGTTGCAATTCTTAAATTTACAAAAAAAAAATTGCTTTTAGCCAATTGAATTGAATTGAATATCATTCGTAAAGAGTAGGAAAACTTGACACGGAAACATGTGTCAACCCGTCTGGCCAGCGTGGCACAGTATGTTAATTACCCTCCATGTAAGGAGGTAGCCTGACTCAGCAGTGGGTCATCTATGGGCTGCGTAGGAGAAGTAGTATGCTTGAGCGCCACCGTAGTATCAAAATAGTGAATTTCCATAAATTAATTAAAAAAGGATACACCCTAATAAATAAATAATCTGAGATTCAATATTAAAATTGTAACGGTTTCAATTAATTTTCGGCTCGATCTTTTGACATCCCTACAATGGATTTTCATAAATTAAAAAAGTATTTTATCTCGTTACGGAAATTGTGTCTCGAAGCGAGAAAATCTTTGAGATTGGTAGGGCTTTTTAAGAGTCAATTAGCATTTTTTTGTGGCCGAAGATTTATTCGATGACTAGGATCCATTGAGGGACGCATGTCGTGGCCTTGAAGCAGCTAGTGTGGCTTTTAGAGTGTAGCTACTACTATTTAGCCTATACATAAATAAATAAATAAATATCCTTGGACATTTCACACAACGCCATCTCGTCCCAAGCTAATTAATGCTTGTGTTATGGTAACGAGATGGATGATAAACTACTTAAATACATTTTTTTTTGTAAATACGTACATATTATAGATAGAAATGACACCCAGACTCCGAGCCTCTGGTTTAGACAAAGACACTTGCCCGACCCCGGAATCGAACCCGGGACCCGTTGATCCAAAGGCGGCACATCTAACCACTAGACCAACGAGGCGTAGCCGGGCCTCCGCCCTCTATATGGAGGGCAATAAGCTTACTGTGCCACGCTGGCTAGATGGGTTGGCACATGTTTTCTTATCACCCCCTCGACCGTGCTGCCACCTTGTTGTGGTGAAGGTGTTTGCGTGCCTTTAGAATCCTTTGGGGCCATACCGGCTTAGGGTCACCCATGCCGGTCGGGCCGACGGGGAGAGGCCAGACGAAGAGCGGCACAGAGGCGTGGTGGTTTTTGGCTCCGGGGACTCCTCTGTCCTCAGAGTTGCCTCGAGAGCCCTAAACTGCTGCGACATAGGCGGGCCAGGGCTGCCAACGCTAGCTGCGGAGGTGCGACCAGGCAGGCGGGCACGTGCAATGTCCTGTACGTGCCTCTCGATGGGTTGGGGAGCGTCCAGAGCGTCCAAAGCGTGGAGTCCGCTTGTAAAAGCGGGCCAAGGCTCCATCAGGGTCACGGAGCATGCTTCCCATTGGGTAGTGAAACCCGTGGTCCTGTTTCGGGCAGTCGAGGGACACCGTTGGTTTTAGTGGGTAGGTTGGGGTGCAATTATCATATTTCCACGCTTCGGAGTCCCACATAACGTGGCTGGCGTTTAGCGGTCGGGTATCCATGAGGATTTAGTCTCATATTATGGCAACCTCAGGGTGGATGGAGTGATGACATTATCTTATATCTTTAAATGAGCAATTCTTGTATATATATAATTGGAATCTCGGAATCGGCTCCAACGATTTTCATGAAATTTAGTATATCTATAATAATGAAATTTATTATATAGGGTTTCGAGGGCGATAAATCGATCTAGCTAGGAATCCTGACATCTATTGGCGAATAATAATACTACTTTTTTGTGAGCACAACAGCAGATGGCGTTGTTAAGTAACACGAAGTCAATGAGTGTTTGCTTTGAGGTTAGACTTAATTCCTGACATCTATTGGCGAATAATAATACTACTTTTTTGTGAGCACAACAGCAGATGGCGTTGTTAAGTAACACGAAGTCAATGAGTGTTTGCGTAATTCGTACTTAAATATAATTTCCCAAAAAACACAATTTACAAAAAAATAACGAGCAAAGCTCGGTCTTCCAGATATGTATTCAAAATCCAGATCAGACCGCAAGGTTCAAGCGTAGCTGGTACGTTAATCAAGGCAAAAGCCCGGCGAGTTATGTCTTTGATAATGTTAAATTTATCATTTGAACGGCTTTTACAAGGCTAGAAACCACGTAGGTATAGCCACAGATAGAAGTTAGTACAAGTTAGTGAATTTAGTGTCGGCTCTTAGGACACCCTCAGGATGGAATGGGGTGGTGACACCGTGTATTCTAAATCCCACACAAGCACGCTCAAGCTTACTGCTTACTTCCCCTGATACGAGTAGAGCTTCTACTGAACAGTGATTGGCTTAAACTATAAGAAACTAGCAGACCCGGCCACGCGATGCTGTGGCTATTACATTTAACATACATTTATTTAACTTTTAACATAGCGCCATCTATTGAATACTTACTCAATCCAGTCAACAGATATCGCCATCTGTTAGAATCGTTTGGAGCTAACATATAATTGTGATAAATAATTTGCAATAAAATAATTTTGCGACTATAATTTAAGATGTAAGCTATCCTATCTTGCTAGTTGGAAGAGTTGATTAAAATAGGATAAGTAACTTATAGCGACCCGCCCCGGCTTCGCACGGGTGCAATGATGAACATCTAAATATAACAGTGTTTCTCTACAATATTATACATATATTATACATATAAACGTTCCTCTTGAATCACTCTATCTATTAAAAATCCACTTCAAAATCCGTGGCGTAGTTTTAAAGATTTAAACATACATAGGTACGGACAGACGACCGCGACTGTGTTTTATTATATGTAGTGATATGATCGAAAAACTAAGGTACATCATTGAATCGGATTTCGTATGGCAATAACACATTCCGACATTTTCTAATATTATTACTCTTTCCATAAGCCAGTAAAATACCCAGAATTTATCGAGACCGCAGTAAAAGATTCCATATAATAACAAATTAAATGGTAACCCAAATTTCTCGGAACTCTCGTAATTTCTCGGCTCAGCGGGCCCGGATATGAACGGAAAAGTCCGATTGGTGACAGCTCTACGGACTTGCTTTGTAGCAACCCTAAAGTGGCTTTGAAGATCTGTCTGTCAATAGCCTTTTCGTGTAAGATTGTTCAATATATACCAGTATATACTAGCTTAATACTGGTTCAATACTAGCTGACTCCGCAAACGTTGTTTTGCCTTAAAAATAACGCTATTAAAAATAGGGGTGATCGTGGAAGGGTGAAAATTCATATATTGTGTTATTTACATTCACGAAGTACATTTTGTTTAAAATGTTCCTGATATTTCTACTTTGACAGCATTATTATTTATTCACGAAGAGTTTTTTGTACGCTAGTGGTTTAACAAATCAATATTTTCATTGGAACATGAAAAGCTTAGAGAGCTGCATCTTATACTCTTTAGATTTACGTGAAAGTCACGACTAAAAGCCATACACATAAAATTTAAATACAGTTGTTGCGTTTTGGGAAGACTTTTTGAACTTCATATGAAAGGGTGAACCGCTTCGTTACGTAACGCGTTACAGTGCCAGTCTGTCTGGCTTCCCTTTCTCTCACGCATACGGCAGCGGTAGGCAGGCTCCTCCTCTCTCACTCTAACCCACAGCGCTACGCCGTACGGGACAGACGCTTCACCCTCTCTCTAGTCAGTGTGTAGTATGCGATAGACGTATACTGTTAATAGTAATTATAAAAATAAAATATATTTTGTAATCAATGAAAGATTTTATTAATAAATAACATTTTCTTACATTATCATATTAATATACATAGAGTTTAAGTAATGCCTAAGCTAGTTAAACAATTCCAATATTAAATAGTTCAACGTGAACTAGTTCAAGTTGTAACTACTGTCCCGATACGCACCCGTTTTTTTTCTTTAATGAAGGAATACTGGCTGGCCACATCACTATGGACTAGCGCTGCGCCGTGAAACTGCTCTCTTCCGCCCAAACCTCGAACGCGGTGTCACACAACACACACACATGCGTCCTTCATTTACATGGAGGGTACTGTGTCTCGCTGGCCAGACGGGCATAGAGTTTCGTTTTAAGTTTTCCTTCTCTTGCTTGGTTTTCGTCCTTGTCATCTCCTTTTGTCTCCTCTTACGACACCACCAGGACGGAATAGGGCGGTGACACTATAAAGTAAAAACTAAATGAATCGTCGTTCGTCGTTTTAGCCCATAAATGACCCACTACTGAGTCGGGCGTCCTCCAAATGCATGGAGGGAAATTAGCCTACTGTGCCACGCTGGTAAGACGGGTTGGCACATTAAAAGAAAACAAAAACTAAATGAATAATTTTAACTTTTGACTATTTGAAAGCATTCGCAAGAATTGACTCGACTATGAAATATTTTGATCTAATTTGATTTGAATTGTTTGAACGGGCTATTGTGCATTGCGTTCACACAATGCAAAGTATATACTCAGGTCAAATGCATAAAGGTCGATTGTCTGGGGTTCGATAAACTGTTTTCGTTTACACAAGTAGTTGAATAAAAAAGAGAAAATTCCAGGATAAATACGATTATATCAGAAGGCAAACCTCAAATAAAGTATCGTGAGAAAGAATTCCCGTACAAGATTTTTGGGTTCATTATCTGTTTACGGCAAATAGCGTTCCATATGGTGTGGTACAAGTCATGCGCGGAGCGAGAATAGAATCTTCCTTACAGATCCTAGTAATATGTATTACAAACGTGGAAGTTATAAATAAATATAAAATAAATATCCTTGGACATTTCACACAACGCCATCTCGTCCCAAGTTAAGCAACTTAATGCTTGTGTTATGGTAACGAGATGGATGATAAACTACATAGATAATTTTTTTTTTGTAAATACATACTTATAATAGATAGAAATGACACCCAGACTCCGAGCCAGTGCCTCTGGTTTATACAAAGACACTTGCCCGACCCCGGAATCGTAGTGGCACATCTAACCACTAGACCAACGAGGCAGTCAAAAAGTTTGTAAGTATGAATGGATGGATGGATGTTTGTTACTCTTTCACGTAACAACTACTCTAAGGATTTTAATAAAACTTTACAATAATATAGTTAACACATCAGAATAACACATAGGCTACAATTTATAAAGATAACTAGCGACCCGTCCCGGCTTCGCACGTGTGCTATTATGCATGTATTATACGTATAAACCTTCCTCTTGAATCACTCATTCTATAAAAAAAACCGCTTCAAAATCCGTTTAGTAGTTTTAAAGAATTAAGCATACATAGGGACGGACAGACGACAGCGACTTTATTTTATACTATGTAGTGATAGTGATTGTCCAAAATATGTGTGTATAATGTATAAGTGGCGGTTGTGTCCGTTTAGCGATGTTTCAAGGTATTAGCGATTCGTTATTATAGTGTGACTGTAACATCTCAATATTATAGAGAGATACTGTTATATTTTTCAAATGCAAACCTAAAATTATTTAGGTGATAATTTTAATGTTACAATTTTAGTTCTTTTCTACGCCACGCTTATATAAGCTACTCGAAATACTAATCCTTCACAGACGAAGTCTACCGCTTAGACCACCAAATAGATTTGCATGCGGTGTTAATTTATCGATACAATGGATCCTGTGGAAGGCCCACGAACCTAACGTGTATTTTGAGACATGCACGGGATCTAAATCCACGCTAAACTAATACTTCTAATACTACTTAACCCATAGATGACCCACTGGCCACTTCCAGGTACATGGAGGGTAATTCAGCCTACTGTGCCACGACAGTGAGAAGGGTTGACACAGGGTATTGTATCACCCGGGGCGGGGTGTCTCGCCCCACACGGGATCTGAGGGGAAGCGACGTCCTGCCGTGAGCACCCGGCAGGACGTCGCTTCCCCTCAGAGTGCTCTTAAGGAGCCTGAGGAGAGGAGGAGGGCCTCCTCGTCTGCGGCGGCGTGGTTCAAACTCGAAACTCAAACTCAAATCATTTATTTCAATTGAACCTATTTACTGGTGTTTTTGAAAAGTCAAAAGTGAAGTTAGGAATCTAGTTGCATGTTCCAAAAAGTAGATCCTATGGAGAAGAACAGGCAAGAAACTCCATGGACACTCTTTTTATCATATTTTCTGTTACAAGCATCTGATTGGGTTACATTGATTTCGTGTTTATTTATAGTAAGCTAAGATGTGAGGACAATGTAACCTATTGCACAACAGCAGTGTCCAGGAGATCAATATAAAGCTATGTAGGTATGTCAATAGCAGTTAAGGGATGACCGGCCCCAACTGGCGGCACCCGATCACGAGCATGACGCATGTGCCAGCCATCCCCCAGCTCAACCATATTTTAGGGAACCGAAGGACCCGACACACACGACACCACCAGCATGACCTTTAAGCGAGCATGACATACTCTCAACTGCTTGTTTATATGATAAGTTATATAAATACGGTGACTACATAGTGCTCACATTTACAATTCCAAACTTCTAAACAATTATACAAAATAAAATGATGAAGGTCCTGTATAATACGGTTCTGCATCAGATCCCACAATGCCGCAACAGGACGCGAGTTGGAGCACCCCGGGGAGGTTTAGTGGGTAGGCCCCCACTATGGGGAAGAGTCCCACACTCCCCACGCTGGCCATCCCCGTGTCCGGCGAGGAAGTCCATAAAGAATTACACGCCGGGCGAAAAAAAAAAGTATTGTATCAAGTTTTCCTTCTCTTACAGCTAGGTTATCGGCCTTGACTTTTGTCGGCTCCTACCACTCCCTCAGGATGAGTCCGGGACACTACGTATTCTAAATCTGTCACCACACTGACAAAAATGATGCATTATAAGATATAATAAAACCTCTATATTTATGTTAAGTAGTTTTCATATAAATCTACTGTTTTTTACTTACCAAAACCCCATAATTTTACTGCTATTTCAGAGCTTGCAGCAGAAGATGTGTAATTTTCTTTTTCTTTTGTTGTTCAGGTTTAATAAAAACTTACACCCGTCCACGGACACTGCAAAGTGTCTGAAACGTTGGGGTTTAAATAAAAGAACACGATCCCATCAAGAAATTAGTTCATACATGCCATGTGCAAAGAGCGTGAAAACCTAAGACATGATCAACCTACAAGAAATTTAAAAAAATATCTTTCCCGCTAAAAGTGTATGCTTTGCCCCACACTAAATCAGGCCAATGTGAGAATTTCCCCGGGGTCCGACTGTGGTTCTCGTAGTAGGCGACAAAACCCAACACCAGTATCGGCACCCGATCGTAACCCGGTTACGGTTAAACAACTTTAACTACTAACGTTAAATTGCCGGTTCACATATACAAAATGGCGGTAAGTATATTTAATAGCATTCAGACTTCCATATTACTGTCTCGGAGCCCTTGAGATTATAATGGAAATACTACTACTTACTTGGTAGCCCATAAAATACCCATAACTGAGTCGGTCCTCCTCCCATCATAGGGAGGGCAATTAGCCTACAGTACCTCGCTGGCCAGATGGGTTGGCACACGGTTTCGTATCAAGTTTGAGATCTCTTGCAGCCAGGTTTTCGGCTTTGTCATGTCCTTTTGTCGGATCTTCCGATACCCTCAGGAAGGAATGGGGTGGTGACATGTATTATAAATCCGACACCACAACGTCTTAGAGTGAATGTTCCAGGGTAGCCCGCGAAATTCAAATTCAATTCAAGACGTATGTAGTTATAGAATTATAATCATCAAACTCATCAATACAGCCCTCCAAGCTCATAAAGGTGCAAGAATGACTTTGAGCTTGAAAAAGTTTTTCTTGCACCTTTATGAGCTTGGAGGGTTGTATTGATGATTTTGACGATTATAATTCTATAACTACATACGTCTTACAGCCGCAAATAACATTTTAATCAACATACAACCTAGCACTGACCTGCAAATTGCAAAAAACGTAAGAAAATTTGAATTTCGCGGGCTACCCTGGAACATTCACCTTAAATACAGTCCTAAATAAAAAAAAACCGTCCATACCACACTTCTTACCACTACTATTTCTCAGCCCATAAATGACCCACTGCTGAGTCAGGCCTCCTCCAACTACAGGGAGGATTACTGTATCACGTTGGCCAGACGGGTTGGCTTATGGTTTAATATCAAGTTTTCCTTCTGTTGCGGCTACGTGTCCAGCTTTATTTCCTGCCTTACGACACTCTAGGGTGGTGTGGTTTGGTGACATTGTATATTTAAAATTCGTCACCACATGGAGAGTCGCATGCTGAAAAATGATAGCATATTTTCAGAAACCGCTGAAATATAACGAAACACAGTCGCATCTTAGTGAAACAAGATTACACCGCTCTTGGCATGCGTGGCGTCTTTGCTGCATTGTAGACAAATGTAGCTTTATGCACTTTAGTGCTGTACCACATTTTATATCGATACATTTTATTTTCAACGGACTTGACGGAAGAAGTTGTCTATGTGGTGACGGATTTAGAATACATAGTGTCACCACCCCATTCCTTCCCGAGGGTGTCGTAAGAGCCGACAAAAGGAAATGACAAGACCGATAACCTTGCCGCAATTGAAGGAAAACTAACCCGTCTGGCCAGCGTGGCACAGTAGGCTAATAACCCTCTATGTAACTGGAGGAGGCCCGACTCAGTAGTGGGTCATCTTTGGGCTGGGTAGTGGTAGTAGTAACAAAGAAGACGGTTCTCTATTTGGTTGTATGCTTTTTGTTATTTATGCGGTACTCCGTCTCCATCAATTGTCAAAATCTGAAATTAATATTGGTTCAGTAGTTCGACAGAAAACTGGAAAACAGTTTAACGCACAAATATTTTAAAGTACCTTCTTATTTATTTTTTTCCTTTTTGTTATTAGACTACTTTACAAAGAACACGTTTAGTTGCTCTGTAAATACAAAAATAAAAGCGTTGTAAATGATTTTTATACACAACTTATTGTTGACCTTACCTTCTAACTATGTTTTATTTTGAACGAGACCCTTGTACCCTACCTTTATCGTAGAAGCTGTTTACAAACATGTAATGACATGTTACATTAAAAGAAAAAAAAAATTACTTCTACAGTTCTTTAGTTTGCTGTCGAGATTTTTGGCTAACGGAATTAGAACGCCATGGATTCAAAACGAAATATTACGTGTATGTTAATTTTGGTGACACCGAGCTGGCTGCAATTTCCCACAAAGAATCGGTGCAGACCATCAGCGTGGAAATGCAACCAGCTGTCTTACCACTCTCACTCAGTTTAGCCTTGTTCGTCTAGGGGTTCGATGCACCACCTTTGGATCTTGGGGTCCCGGGTTCGATTAATATAAACCAGAGGCACTTGACATTAAGAGACACAACTACATTAAATTATAAATACGATGTGGGTTATCTGAAAAGATACAAATTCGGGCTACGAGATGCAACACTACTCACGATAAACTATATCTACTATAAATTGCAACAGGTTTTATATTCGTATCACACTCCTGTTTCTAGCATTTCCACGTAGACTGATAATTTCAAACGATTCTCATGCATTTTATCGATACTTTTGCAAGCCTACGTCCCAACCCTACAACGCTTGAAGAGCGTTCAAGCGAGGTCGCAGCCAACGTTCGTTTCATTTGTCTCTGTGAATTGTCTGGCCCTAGACATACACAACTAGCCTAGATTATACAGGCATTTTGAGGACCTAGGATAATTCTGAGAATCACAATGCAAGGTTTTTTTAAGATAGGTGGCAAATGTTCCGCGCAAATACGTGTAACCAGCCAATGAAATTGGCAATATTACCCACTGGACCAGTCATCGTCCTTGTGGTGACGGATTTAGAATACACTATGTCACCAACCCACACTATCCTGAGGCTGTCGTAAGAGGCGACTAAAGGAGCGTAAGAGGCAGATCATCTAGCCGTATGAGAAGGAAAACTTGATACAAACCCTGTGCCAACCCGTCTTGCCAGCGTGGCTCAGTAGGCGAAATTCCCTCCATGAATTTGGAGGAGGCCCGACTCAGTAGTGGGTCATTTCTGGGGTGAAACGACGAACCAGTTATGATAACCCAATGGACAGTTAAAAAAAAGCGTACGTTGCTTAACTTACTCATAAATTTTATACTACCCACTGTATTCCCGCAGGAAAACCAGGGTCACCGACATAGCCCACCAGATTGCCAAACTTAAGTGGCAGTGGGCAGGGCACATAGCTCGCAGGGCCGACGCCCTCAAGATGAAATGGGGTGGTGATACTATATATTCCAAGTCGCCACGCATAAAACAAATATACCTACTACTATTCAACCCATAAATGACCCACTGCTGAGTCGGGCCTCCCCACAGTGAGGGTAGTACGCCAGCCGGACGGTCTTACGGCAAGGTTTTCAGTCCTTTCATTTCCTTACGACACCCTCAGGTTTTAATAGGCTGGTGACACTATATTATCTAAATCGGTCACCACATTGAATATACGTTTAAACTACTACATTATTAGTTAATGGTTACCTTAATTTGATCAGGTTAATTACAGACAACTATTAAATCTCTGAGAACGGCATATTTTATTCACACAAACGCGCGTTAATGACACAGAATGGGGGAAAATCCCGCTTTTGTTTTAGTTAATGGCACGATAAGGGCCCGTTGCCTTAATAAGGGCTGTTTCGACTTTTTTAATAATCGTACTTATATTCTGGAAACTGAGGGGACTTGGCTGATGTTAAGAGGTTCTCAAATAAACCAATTTCATAATCAAATTTTGAAATTTCAGGCCCGTATTCTTCATCTTCTACTGCTATTCAGCCCATACATGACCCACTGCTGAGTCGGGCCTCCTCCTATCACAGGGAGGGACATTAGCCCACTGTGCCACGCTGGACAGACGGGTTGGCACAGGGTTACGTTTCAATGCCGGGGCGGGGTACGGGGATGTCTCGCCCCACACGGGATCTGAAGGGAAGCGACGTCCTGCCGGGTGCTCACGACAGGACGTCGAGTGCTCGTAAGGAGCCTGAGGAGAGGAGGAGGGCCTCCTCGTCTGCGGCGGCGTGGTTCTGCATCAGATCCCACAATGCCGCAACAGGACGCGAGTTGGAGCACCCCGGGGAGGTTTAGTGGGTAGGCCCCCACTATGGGGGAGAATCCCACACTCCCCTCCCTGGCCAACCCCGTGACCGGCGAGGAAGTCCATAAAGGATTTTACCCCGGGCGAACAAAAAAAAAAGGGTTTCGTTTCAAGTTATTATCTTGCGGGTAGCTCTTCAGCCTTGTCATTTCCTTTTGTCGGCTCTTACGACACCCCGAGGCTGGAATGGGGTGGTGACAATATGTACTCTAAATCCGTCACCACATGGAAGGTTCTTCATTTCCTGAACTTTCTTTTCACTTACACTATCTTGAGGGTGTCGTAATAGGCGACTAAAGGTCAAGAAGTAGATCAACCGCTGCAAGTGAAGGAAAACTGGATACAATCCCAGTACCAAACCGCTTTGCCAATATAGCACAGTAGGCTAATTCCCCGCGATGAATTTGGAGGAGGCCCGACTCAGTAGTGGGTAAATGATGGGATGCTGCTGCTTTGATTATTAGCTATTTGATATCACTATTTGCAAATAGCTGCCTATGACGAAATTAATAGTTGACTAGTTACATCTTTTTCCGGCCGGAGCGCCCTCCCATCCGGTAACGTGGACGACAGCCATTTCTGGCTACAAGCATAGCTATATAAAATAAAATATTATTAATAAAATATGTCAGACTTGTTTGTACCACCATCATTGTAACACTTTTAATTAAAAGAGCAACCATGGAGTTTCTTGCCGGCTCTTCTCTGTGGTATAGCATTCCGATCCGGTAGTAAAAACAAGATGATTAATTAAGAAAGAATTTATTCGAATAAAAACATTTTGATTTTGATTAGGATAATATTGATAGGATACACACACGGTAGACTAACGACCCGGTTAAGGTCGCCGGAAAACGATGGGTGGTTCAGGGCCGGCCTTTGTGGGGGAGGCCTATGTCCAGCAGTACTTCATGTGGCAGAAATTATGGTGATGTATTTAGATAAAACTTAACATGTGGTGAGAAAAAAAAAACATTTAATTCAATCTCTCAAGCGTTTGCGTTAACTATTTTAATAAATGTAACTTTTTCTCTCAAACGGAATTAATTATTGACGAAGATTTTTTGACCATCAGAAATGCTCGATCAGTATATTTTTCCAGAAGATTGGATCCTTCCAATATAAAGGAGCTTACTGTCAACCTCCTAATTAAACTATGGACCGTCGCATCCTTGACTTGACGTCTTGAGTCCCCCATATAATCTTTATTAAACCCGCATAGTCTATACCTCAACCGGCCACAAAGGCGCAACACACAGAGTGCACATTCTATAGAATTTAATTCATCATTAATAATAATTCATCGGATTTAGAAAACAAAGTGCCTCCACTGCATTTCATCCTGAGACACCCTCAGGGCCGACAAAAGGAAAAGATAGGCCTTATCTTTTTCTTTGGTCGGCCCTGAGGGTGACGGCCGTAAAACCTTTTTTTTTTTTTTTTAAAACCCTGTCCCATCCCGTCTGGCCAGCGTTGCATAGTAGGCTAATTACCCCTATGTTGATGGAGGAGGCCTGACTCAGTTGGGTCGTTTATGGGCTGAATAGTCGTAGTATATTATCCTCGTTGGTCTAGTGGTTAGATGTGCCGCCTTTGGATCAACGGGTCCCGGGTTCGATTCCGGGGTCGGGCGAGTGTCTTTGTCTAAACCAGAGGCATTGGCTCGGAGTCTGGGTGTCAATTCTATCAATAATATGTATGTATTTACAAAAAAAAAGTATATAAGTAGTATATCATCCATCTCGTTACCATAACACAAGCATTAAGTTGCTTAGCTTGGGACGAGATGGCGTTGTGTGAAATGTCCAAGGATATATATATATATTTATTATTTAAAGGATTTAGTACATATAATGTAGCCTCTCCATTTCATCCTGAGGGTGTCGTGAGAGCCGAAAAAGGGAAGTGTTATAAGGCGGAAATATCTAACCGCAAGATTCTTGATACGACCCCTAATCCCAACCCTGTCCAGAACAGGGTTGCATAGTAGTACCCTCCATGTAGTTGGAGGAGGCCTGACTCATTCATGATAATGATCATCATCATTTCAGCCAAAATGAATCCACTGCTGGACAAAGGCCTCCCCAAGAATTTCCACAGAGGCTAGTCCTGGACCGCCCGCATCCATCGACTTTAACCAGGTCATCGGTCCACCGTTTGGGAGGCCTACTAGCACTGCGCCTTCCGGAACGCGGTCGCCACCCGAGGACTTTTTTGCCCCATCGGCCATTCCTGCGAGCCAAATAAACATAGTTGAGATGATTTGGTACTCTGTGAGAAGTTGCCTTGTGTGAAGCTTTGTGTTAAAGGCGCGTAATAAAAACACGGGACGGCTCGGCTAATTTCCAGAGGGCTAGCTCACGTTTCGCCTATCACAGATAGCGTTACTGGAACCATGGTTCTGTAGTTCCACTTTCTATCCTACCGAACAATACTACTGTTACTACTGAGCCCATAGTTGACCCACTGCTGAGTCGGGCCTCCTCCAGTTACCACGCCAGCTCCACGCTAGCCGGGTTGCACAGGGTTTCGTATCAAGTTTTCCGTCTCTAGCAGCTAGTTTTTTGGCTTGGCTATTCCTTCTGTTGACTCAGGATGAGGTGGTGACACAGTGTATTCTTAATTCGTCACCACAGGGACTGATATTACAAAGAGACGCTTAAATTTGAAATATTTATACGATGAAAGCTTTCGTGTCTCGAATTAATGACCAGACACGATGATAGACGTGGTTCCACCAGTTTAAATAATATGAACATATGGTGATGAACTTAAGTACTACTTAAATTAACTAATACATATAACAATACTATAATTATCATCTATACAATTAATATAATAGCAAATTTTCTTTTTGTTACATTTCAAAACATAACAAAAATTTCACACATTCAACAAAATAAAAGCTATTATATTAATTAAAAATCTTTTTAATTAATTAAATAGTAATAAAAAAAACGCAGATTGGTCTGTATCATCTATACTACATATATCATTTGATCTTATTTTTACGGAACCCCAACTTTTATTATCCCGTCAAGTCCCAACGCTTGAAGGTTTCTAAATCGAGACCTAACCTATCTACGGTCATCTAGATTCCAATCAGAGCGGACCTAGTCAATTACCAGATCCTTTACCCACTGTTGAGTCGGGCATTCACCCATTACATGGAGAGTAATTAGCCTACTGTGCCACGCTGGTTCGACGTGTTACTACAAGGCTTCGTATCAAGTTTTTTTCTTTCATCATCATCATTTCAGCCAAAAGACGTCCACTGCTGGACAAAGGCCTCCCCCAAAGATTTCCACAAAGGCCGGTCCTGGGCCGCCCGCATCCATCGTTTTCCGGCGACCTTAATCAGGTCATCGGTCCACCGCGTGGGAGGCCTACCAGCACTGCGCCTTCCGGAACGCGGTCGCCACTCGAGGACTTTTCTGCCCCATTGGGTGTCGGCCCTGCGAGCTATGTGCCCTGCCCACTGCCACTTAAGTTTGGCAATCCGGTGGGCTATTTCTTTAGCGGATAGGTTTTCGGCTTGTCATTATCTTAGGTATTTTTATTCTTAGCCCATAGACGACCCACTGCTGAGTCGGGCCTCCTCCAGTTACCAGTGCTGAGTCGGGCCAGCTCCACGCTAGCCGGGTTGCACAGGGTTTCGTATCAAGTTTTCCTTCTCTAGCAGCTAGTTTTTTGGCTTATCTATCCTTCCGTCGACTCTTACGAAACCCTCAGGATGGCATGGGATGCTTTATGGACTGTCCCCGCCGGCCTGGGGATGGCCAGCGGGGGGCGTGTGGGACTCTCCTCCGAAGAGGCATACCCACTAAACATCCCCGGGGTGTACCGTCCCGCGCTTGCTGCTCCGTGGGTCCTGACTGTCTCTCCACGGGATCATTCTAAGCCTTTTTTAAGAGCAACCATGGTGTTTCTTGTCAGGTCTTCTCTGGGCAATGGAATTCTATGGTAAAGACAAAATAATTTTTATTTTATTACTAGCTGACCCGGCGAACTTTGTTCCGCATTATAAATATTTAAAACAAAAAGAAAGTTGGACATAGGATACCTGAGATTTTTATCCCGTCCATATAAAACCTACTTTAACAAAACGCAACTGACAGCGAAACGTTATGTTGTCTATAGTTTAATATGGTCGAAAATTTGACAATTTGAAATTTTGAATTCGACTTGTTTATATTGTTGTAATTCACATAATATCTTTATAACTTGTAGCCTATGTGTTATTCTGATGTATAAGCTATATTATTGTAAAGTTTCATTAAAATCCATTCGGTAGTTTTTACGTGAAAGAGTAACAAACATCCATCCATCCATCCATCCATACTTACAAACTTTCACGTTTATATTTTATATTTAACTATTTATATTTAAACTATCATCATCATCATTTCAGGCAAAAGACGTCCACTGCTGGAAATAGGCCTCCCCCAAGGATTTCCACAAAGGCCGGTCCTGGGCCGCCCGCATCCATCGTTACCCAGCGACCTTATCCAGCTATCATATTAAATTAAATTTAAATCACTACATAGTATAAAACAAAGTCGCTGTCGTCTGTCCGTCCCTATGTATGCTTAAATCTTTAAAACTACGCAACGGATTTTGAAGCGGTTTATTTTAATAGATAGAGTGATTCAAGAGGAAGGTTTATAAGTATAATACATGCATAATATTGTAGAGAAACACTGATAAATTTAGAGGTTCATCATTGCACCCGTGCGAAGCCGGGGCGGGTCGCTAGTTAAATATATATTAAAGCTCATGAAACATAATTGTGAACGTAAATGAAGATAATAACTTAATACCGTAGCAAATTATAACCCATAATCCGACATTAAAATCTTAACAAGCCTTAAAATAACATCTGCATGAATAATTACAAACTTGCGAGCCATTACAAAATGCTTAATTTTCGGTATAATTTGGGAAAACTCAATTAGGCTACTTAGGACCGTTAAGGACAAGTCTCTAATATATACATCTCCCTCCCGTTTTCACAATTTCATTGGTTTTGGCTAATTATAAGTGAATACTTAATTGAATAAAACGGTGTCCTTAAATCACGAGTGAATCGGTTTCTTCTAGGCAAGCGCGCTCCATCTTAGGTCGCAGTGGCACTTAACATCAGGTGAACTGGCGATCAAGCGTAAGCCTATCTTTACATAGTATAAAACAAAGTCACTGTCGTCTGTCCGTCCTTATGTATGCTTAAATCTTTAAAATTACGCAACGGATTTTGAAGCGGTTTTTTTTAATAGATAGAGTGATTCAAGAGGAAGGTTTAGTGTAACCCACCCCCGCTTTGCACGGGCGAAGCCGGGGCGGGCCACTAGTCAAGAATAAAAAAAAAATACCCCATTCCATCCTGAGGGTGTCGTACGAGGCGTCTAAAGAAGCGCAAGAGACAGATCACCTAGCCGCAAAAGAAGGAAATCTTGAAAAAATACCCTTGGGCAACCCGTCTTGCCGGCGTGGCACATTAGGATAATTTCCCTCCTTGTACTTAGAGGAGGCCCAACTCAGTAGTGGGTCATTTACGGGCTGAAATGATGGTGACTGGAATAATCGGTATTCATCCGTGTGATGACAGATTGAGAATACATGGTGTCACCGCCCATTCTATCCTAAGGGTGTCGTATGAGCCAATAGAAGGAAATGACAAGGACAAAAATATAGAGAAGGACAAATTGACATAAAGCCCTTTTTTGGTTTCGCTGGGGAAATAAATAAATAAATCACTATCACTACACAGTATAAAACAAAGTCGCTGTCGTCTGCCCGTCCCTATGTATGCTTAAATCTTTAAAACTACGCAACGGATTTTGATGCGGTTTTTTTTAATAGATAGAGTGATTCAAGGGGAATGTTTATATGTATAACCCAACCCTGCTTTGCACGGGCGAAGCCGGGGCGGGCCACTAGTATAAATATAAATATCATTGGACATTTCACACAACGCCATCTCGTCCCAAGCTAAGCAACTTAATGCTTGTGTTATGGTAACGAGATGGATGATAAACTACTTAAATACATTTTTTTTTGTTGTAAGTACATACATATTATAGATAGAAAACACCCAGACCCGGAACAAATACTTGTAGGTCGTACAAATATTTCTTCCGTGCGGGGATCGAACCCGCAACATGCTGCGCAGCAGTCGATCGCACATATTATTGCTTTATGCAAACTGCCGCCTTTATATTATACCTGCAACTCTTACTCTTAAACCAACATAAGGAATTCAATCATAGACTGATAGGAAAACGTAGAAAAGATCTTGTATTCAACGTGCCCCCTTGCCAAACATCCTTTGCACTTACCTTCAGTCAATATTCCGGACCTCGTATTTATAATAAAATTAGTAAAACACAAAATGAAATAAATCTTAAATCTAAGTACGCATTTAAAATAACTAAATTATATCTAATAATTACTAAATTAAAACCAACTATCTTAAGCAACTGAACTATGAGGAAACTGAACTACTACTACAACAAGCCGTATGATAAAAATCACACACCCACTAACACTAATCATCAATTAAACACGATCCTAACATGCACACACAAACTTTTATACCACTATAATATAAACCTATTTAAAGAAATTAAATATTATAACATTTGTATAAAAATAAAACCTATTATAATTATTTGTAATAATTATTAATAATCTCTATATAATCACACTTACAACTCAATAATAATTAGTATGCCTATTTTTGTTTTAAATTATTTATAAGTTTATTCTTGCCCGTTGTGTGTGATGTATGTATGATTTGATTATTATTAGAATTTTATATTTTTTATTATTATTTTTCAATAAAATATAAATATTAACAAAATATAAAAGAAAATTTTAGCAATAAAATAGAAAAATATATTAAGTCATTAGGGGAAAAATAAATATAGTTAAATATGTGAATTTGTAGTCGGTGAGAATATTTACAACTACCTATTATTGCATTACATGCACCTGAATTTATTCCTTAGTCATAAAAAAAAACCATCTATGTTCTGTGCGTATACTATGCAAACAGTCGTTTGCAAAACAAGTTCTTTTGTATTGAATTGAAGCGCGCTGACGGACGAACGAAGTAAACTACCGGCCGCAACACAGTTTATAACTTAGCGGTGGGTAGGGAATACTGACTTCGAACAAATTGCCACCCTCCTAATGCTTTGTAATCTCAATAGAACTTACGTACAATGATGGTATCTTAATCATGTTACTTAACTTTTCAAAAAGTGTATAGTTAAGTATCTATAAGAGCTAATTATTTAAGATATTTTTATAACTGTTACATCATTATTACCTTAGTACCTACATGAGAATGTAAGATGATGGTTTTAAATAAATTTGTATTGTATTGTATTGTATTGGTTGGGGTCGGCGATTACGTGGGCCTCCGGAAACTACTTGTCTACTCACAAAACCCCAGCGGTATACCTTCAAACGACACGCACAGCAACGCATTTCACTGTGACGCCCCGACTAGATGCCGAGGGAAAGCGAATGTCAGAGAGCGTCCCGGGTAACTAAGTCAATAAGGCTTTCGTCGAACTTGACACAAATCCCTGTGCCAGTCTGTCTGGCCAGCGTGGCACAGTAGGCTAATTAGTCTCCATGTAGTTCTATGTAGTTGGAGCAGGCCTAACTCAGCACCACTATGGGGGAGAGTCCCACACTCCCCTCGCTGGCCATCCCCCCCGTGGTCGGTGAGGAAGTCCTGCCTCGTTGGTCTAGTGGTTAGATGTGCCGCCTTTGGATCAACGGGTCCCGGGTTCGATTCCCGGGTCGGGCAAGTGTCTTTGTCTAAACCAGAGGCACTGGCTCGGAGTCTGGGTGTCATTTCTATCTATAATATGTATGTATTTACAAAAAAAAATGTATATAAGTAGTTTATCATCCATCTCGTTACCATAACACAAGCACTAAGTTGCTTAGCTTGGGACGAGATGGCGTTGTGTGAAATGTCCAAGGATATTTATTTATTTATTATTTATTATAAAGGATTCTACCCCTAGAAAAGGGCTAACTCAGCAGTGGGTCATTTATGGGCTGCGAAGTAGTAGCCACCGAGAGGCGGGTCGTAAGCTAGAGCGCCGCTCTGGGAATATAAAAAATATGTAGAGTAGGCCAATTGTGTTTAATAACGGGGGCGTGTAAACATGCGAGAAGTACCGGAATCGATATCCAGCGCCTCCAAAGTTCTTTTTTTTTTGTGCCGCGGACAATACATGGAAGCCGAGCCGAAGTAACATTAACTTTATAATGACGGATTTAAAACAATGTCACCAACCCACACCATGCTGAGGGTATCGTAAGAAGCTCTTTAAAGAGCATGCGGAGAGCATGGAATACATACAATGTGCACCCTCGTGTACGGGGTAGAATATTACACTTACCCACAGCACGCTGTGAAATAACGCGTGTTGTAAAAGTCAACAAAACCCAGCTTGGTGGTAGGATCTAATGGTCCGCCCGGCTAGCTACTCACATCTAAGTGCGGCGCAAAGCAATTTTATTGTGTTTCGTCGTGTGTATGCGAGAGCCGGCGCCCGACTAGTAATTTTTTTAAATTGCTGTTTCCAGCAGGCAAGCCTAGGGTCAAATGCATTCAGGTCACTGATAAAAAAAGCGAATGAGGATTCTGGGTGTAACTGGCATATCTGGGACCAGGCGAGTACATGTTCCTACGGTTCCAAACCAAAAAATCTTTGAGGGTGTTCTTGATGATGAGGATCAAGTATGAGAACTTTATGGCATGGAAAATACAAAGATCCTACGGGGTTGACGTGTATTTGGGATCAATGCTTCTTTAGGCGCAAAGGGATGATCATCCAGCTAGACGAGGTGGTATGTCTGGCAGTGGGCCGCGGTGCCTATCCACCGATGACTGTGGTTGGGGATATCTTAACCGTGCGAGTTGCTCTTTTAATTTCGCTATCGCGATGTAGGACTTCTTTGGCAATTCTCGCATTTGTAGTACGATATTTCTTGATGTTACGATTAACTACAGATTTTTCGGGTAAATTCAATCCAAAGCCTCGATAAGATAGGATAAGATCTTATTGACATCGCCAAAAGCTTTACAAATCTGCCCTCACGGAATAAGCAGAAATACTTAATCATTCTACTCATGACAAATACATAGGAGACTATAATCTTCTGAGAACAAGTCCCCAGCATGCGTGATATGACCGCGACGTGTGGAGAATCCCAAGCCCCCTCCCCGGCTACCGGGGATTACCACACTAATAGGTTCGCGTTATATTGTCGCATAAAATAATATTTTATGTAATAGTTACTGTGTATAAAAGCCAGGTATATTAATTATTAAAGAAAATGCTGTTTAGGTGTTAATAGAAGTCTTTTACTTTTTTACATTTTTTCTTAATCTTCGTTGGCGCCAAGAAACATACCAAGAACAATCTATGACCGCTGCGTTTATTTTTTAATTTTCAAACATATCCCCGCGCGTTGAAAGGACACCTTTCAACCAGACGTATCATCTTCAGGCAGAGGACAAATTTTACTAAAGGATCTTCGTACGATGCCAGTAGTCGTTTTAATGTCAGCGACACGATTAATACCATCTGTTCCAGGATGCACTGTCACAATTCGCCCCAATCTCCATTTGAGAGGTGGCACTTGATCCTCTTTCAGAAGAACTAGACTGTTGGGCTTCAAGGAGTACTTGCTGGATCGCCATTTTACTCGTTGTTGTAGTTCTGCTATGTACTCTTTGCTCCATCTGGTCCAATAATGTTGGCGAATCTGTTCAATTCGCTGAAAACGTGTCAATCTACTGGCCGCATGATCCTGGTGATCCTTTTCAGGTAGAGCGGTAACGGGTCGGCCGATCAGGAAGTGTCCTGGTGTGAGCGGTGTTAAATCTTCTGGGTCGCAAGAAAGTGGAGTTAGCGGTCGGGAATTCAGAATGGCTTCAATTTGTACTAACGTTGTATTAAGCTCCTCAAATGTCAAATTACAATGTCCCAGCACTCTAACCAAATGGTATTTAACAGATTTGACACCAGCCTCCCAAAGGCCTCCGAAATGAGGTGAATACGCGGGAATGAAATGAAAGTTAACCCCGTCTTGAGCTGCACCGTCCGCCAAAGAATTACAATTAGCTTTTAGGAAATTGGACAAGTCATTGTATGCGCCCACAAATGAAGTACCATTATCAGAATATATATGATTAGGTTTTCCCTGCCGGGCGATAAAACGACGTAAGGCTAGTAGATATTAATTACTTGTCAAATTACTCACCAATTCTAAATGAACTGCTGTAAAACATATGAAAATGGCAATGTAAGATTTTATAATTTTACAACCACGTCCTGAACGAGTGGCACATGCCACTGGTCCACCCTTACACTTGTAAATGGGTATCCACCAGGAATTAGACGCTGCTGTGGTAAATTTTCCTTTAAAGGAGATAATATTTTCCCTTTCAGACGACTACGATGAATACATTGGTAAAAACACTTTTTGGCTAAGTTACGGCCACCAATTGGCCAATAAATTTCCCTAATTGTAGCTAACAGGAGCTGAAAGCCAGCATGCATTAATCTTCGATGCTCATAATTAAATAACAACTTATTAAATTTATGTGTGGACTGTATTAACAATTGATGTTTCATTTCAAATACAAAATTGGAATTGTCTATTCGACCACCAATCCTAATTAACTTATTTTCATCAAAATAACTATTAAATTTAAGTGAAGAATTATTACTTGGTAGTACCTTATTTGAAATTAATAACTTATAATCAGGAAATGTTGGTATTTGCGATAATTTTACTAATAAAATTAAAGCATGATTGAGTTCATCGGAACTCAAGTAACTGAATCGACGATTAGTCTTGCATCGTTCTTTCAGATTATTTACAAAACGTAAGACATAAGCAGTAGCACGTTGAAGACGTGGCAATTTTGAAAAACGACTGAAATCAATTAGTTCCGATACGGGTTTAATATCAGAAGAATATAGACAAACTTCAGCACGAATTTCAGGTAACTTATCTGTAGTAATTGGACTAACAGACCAAAATGACGAATCTCGCTTTTGGAACTCAGGTCCCTGCCACCATAAACTATTACCTTGCAAAGAGTTATTATTTTCTCTGCTCTGTTCACGTAGAACTCCGTGATGAGGAATAAAATAGCTAGGTTCTTTACTAGAAAGACTCTCTGACATATGACCTAATGATTCATACTCAGACATGAAATCATGGTACATTTTAAATAACGAATCATTACCTAAGTGTTGTAAACATTGTTTTGCTCGCTGATAAGAATCACCTAACACGTCGGGTGTTCGTTTTAATGGGATTCTAACGCAGAAACGTCCGTCTGCGAGGCGAGTCATATTTTTGACGAAATGCTCTTCACATAATTTTTCGTCAGGAGAATACATAGTCGACTGTGAATCAACCTCCTCTATTTGCCAAAATCGCATCAGTCGAGATTGAATATCTTCGTTGTCAGTACAATAAGAATTATCAGAACCAATTTGCGATAACATACATTGAACATTATTCCGCAAAGACGGACTACTAATTGGCCCGGATATTATCCAACCAAGCTGAGTTTCATATAGAACTGGGTTGCCATGTCCTAATTTAATATTTTGAGTGCCTAAGATGTCCCAAAAAATATCAGCGCCGATGATTAAATCGACAGCTGCAGGCTCATAAAAATGTGGATCAGCTAAATTAAGGTTAGACGGAATATTAAGATTCTGCACATTTATACTATGCGCAGGAATGTCTTGAGTGATCGAAGGAAGTATGAAACAATTTAAGCTAGTATTAAAACTGCCGTTTAACGATTTGATATGTACGCGACACATCTTGTTAATATGTGATGTCACGTTATTAATACCAATTACCGATTTATCAACGTGGTCAGCAGCAATATCCAACCTTTTATACAATCCTTCAGATAACAGACACGATGTACTACCACTGTCAAGAATCGCACGGGCAACAATTTCTCGATTCTTATGATCATAAAGTTTAACTAAAGCAGTGGATAGTAAAACACCTCCGTGACTTGATTGACCCTTTGGTGAAGTGATATTACTGGTTAGTGTTATACTAGGACTCTGAACGGAAGTATGTGGTTGATCCGAAATATTGAAATCTTTATCACTGCTGTCAGTCAATACATTGTTAACATGCACAAGTGTATTGTGTTTACGCTGACAAACTTTACAGCCAGGTCTCTTACACGTATTAGCAAAATGACCGTCACGAAGACAATTGAAGCAAATTTTATAAGTTGGTAGTAACTTGTATCGACTGTCATTAGTCAATGCAAGAAAATTAGGACAATTATTAAGGTAATGTTTTCCATGACAATTCGGGCATGGTTTCGTAGGTGACACTGCTTCAACTTTAGGCTTGCTATTCTCAAGAGAAATAAAAGATTTAAGTTTTGGAGCCGGTTTGCTAGTTTGAGACATTTCTAAAGTCTCTAACAAGTCAGCTCGATTACGCACAAACTCTAAAAATGAAGTTAGACTTATAGGTTTACTATTATCTAAACGACTTTTAAATTCTTCCCATTCACGATATGTAATATTATCAAACTTACGGGTTACAATATAAATTAATAATGTGTCCCAATGACTAACAGGTTCACCTAAGGTTTCGAGAACACGTAAATTTTTATTGAGCTGATCAATTATCTGTTTTAATGTAGTAGAACATTCCTTAGTAATTGGTTTGATATTAAATAGAGCAGCAACATGGTTCTGTACCAGTAAACGTTTATTATCAAACCGCTCACAGAGTAGTTTCCACGCAATCTCGTAATTTTGCGCGGAAAACCCAATGGATTGAATTACCACAGCAGCTGAACCCTGTAAGGATGACCTCAAATAATGAAATTTATTAATATCTTCTATCGTATCATTGTTATGAATTAAACTCAAATACATATCACGGAACCCTATCCATGTTTCATAGGATCCACAAAAATTAGGAAGTTGTATAGTAGGTAATTTGACAAGATTATGTTTGTTTGTGTGTGAAGTCGATGAACTTTTAAACTTATCCTGATCCTTTTTATGAGATTCTAATATATCTTGAGCCTTAGCAAGTAACATAAAATATTGATCTTCAAACTCATCCCGTTCAGTAAATTGTGAATCTACACTATCAGTAAGACACTCTATTTTAAATTGTACTTCATCGTATTGAGCGTACAAAGACTCCACCTTACCCATGCGTAATTGTAGCTCCTTGGCTTCACAAGTGGTCAAAGCAGATGCGTCTAAATTCGCTAAGTAGTTAGCAAAGGCGGTGAGACGACCTTTGAGGCTGCCTCGTTTTCGAATCAACTCCTTTTCCTGAGTCATATTGAGAGATTGGCAAAATCGTTAGACTTAAACAATTAATAGTAATGACAACTCTTAAACAACAGCTAAATAGTAGTCAACTGTTATTATTAATTTCTTTGCAAATAGTGCTTAAATGAACTCACAAAAGGTATGTAATATAGTAGTTCAAATTATAAATATCAAGCAAGGATAATAATAATCAAACTCAATCTCAACATGCAAGTTCATAGGGAAATAACGTTATATTTAATAACAATGCAATTTCAGTAACGTATTTATTTTGTTTGTCTACTAGTAGGACATTGATAATAATGTATCCAAACAAAAGTACTAAATTAATGGCTAATTGTTGCCTTAGAACACGTTACAAGTAGCTTGCAAATAAATTGATGATAGTTTGTCTAACAGTGCAATTACACATACAACTTGCAAACTATCTACTCACCGTTTTTATCAAATGTTACAGCGAACTCTAAACAATGCTTAATTAATAGGAAGCCAGATTGAATTAAAGATAATGTTAGTCAAAACGTGGAACAATACTCACGAAAAATAACTTTGACTAACTGCAATCTGACTTACCTAGTTTCGCACGTAATACAACATAAACGCACAAACAGTGAGTTAGCTACAATAATAATACAACACTTTGATAGACAGCTAAAAACTAATTATACCTGACTTAATAGAGTGCTGGGTGCACGTATTTAAAAGGATATAACGAAAGTCTTCTTTCAACGATGCATCCAACAGCGCCCGCAAGCAATTCCCGCTGACACTGCATATTTACTTGCAAATCCACAGATTTTGTTCAATATTCTTATTATTTAACTATTTGCTGGTATTTCTGACGATCCGGCGTAGTATAGGCCATGTATAAAAGCCAGGTATATTAATTATTAAAGAAAATGCTGTTTAGGTGTTAATAGAAGTCTTTTACTTTTTTACATTTTTTCTTAATCTTCGTTGGCGCCAAGAAACATACCAAGAACAATCTATGACCGCTGCGTTTATTTTTTAATTTTCAAACATACTGTCTTGTTGTGGTTCGTTTTAACTGCCGGCAAAAATAGGGGTGTTAAAAGTTAGACTTTTTTTTGAGAGCAGTTTTCTAGCGGTGGCTCTTTGACATGTAATAACATAATCAGTTCCGCCGTTTAAAAGTTATCTCCCCAGATTTTCAAAAGCTCATAGTTACTTAGCTTTTTTTATTTTTTAACTGAAACTCCTTATTTTTTATAGTGGGGGAAACCTTTTATAGGTCCCCAGCCCAGGGACAGGGCTGGGGTATGTGGGAGTCCCGGTAGCGTTGAGATGTGGAGTTGCGAAACGGTTTACCCACAAAAACCTACCACTGTTGTCACCGCGTGTCATTCTGTCGTACGGGAAACTACATAGCCTTTCCGTGTTGGCAGTGACGGACAGGGAGCTTGGCTTGAACCCTTGGTGTTGTTTACCTTTTTAACCCCCGACGCAAAAAGAGGGGTGTTATAAGTTTCACGTGTCTGTCTGTCGGTCTGTCTGTCTGTCTGTCTGTCTGTGGCACCGTAGCTCGCGAACGGATGAAGCGATTTCAATAAAGTTTTTTTTGTATGAAAGGTGAGTTACGGGTGAGTGTTCTTAGACATGTTTGATGAAAATCGGGTGAGCCGTTTAAAAGTTATGAGGGGTGAAAGTGGGGAAGAATAACCGAATGTCTGCAAATATAATCAAGTGGGGTCTCAAATGAAAGCGCATCACGTGCAATTTAACAAAATCTACATTATAATAAGTATGTACCTATAAAAAGTATAAAATAAAAATTTAAATAAACCCCCGACACAATAACCTTTAAAAAGTAAAAAATAAAAATAAATACTTCGCGTTGGGGGACCAGGGGTCATGTAATAAATAAGTGGGAGTGGTCCCCCAACGCGAAGTATTTATTTTTATTTTTTACTTTTTAAAGGTTATTGTGTCGGGGGTTTAATTAAATTTTTAATTTAATTTTTTTGACGCCAGAAGCGTTCTTCTCGGTGACTTTTGCTATGGGGATAGGGTGTCCCTGCCCTGATCCCAGTCTCGATGCGCACCATGTGCTGCCCTAGTAAAACCTGTATCGCGGGCACAGTTGACAAACATGTAATTAACGAGAAGTAGACAAGTGCCTCTGGTTTACACAGACACTTGTCCCACCCCGGAATGGAACGTGGGCCCTTTGATCCAAACTATTTGAACTAAGACAGGTTTGGGACTAGGACATACGGACAGTAAGTTAGAAAAAACAACAATTATATTTTCAAAGTTGAAAAAATCTGTTACTACTTACAACAAAGCTCATAAATGACCCGCTGTTGATTCGAGCCACCTCCTTACATGTAGGGTGATTCGCCTACCGTGCCACGCCAGACGGGTTGGCACATGATTTCGTTTCAAGCATTCCTTTTCTTGCCACCTTGTTGTTATTTTGTGGGCTTTTTACGACACCCCCAGGATGGAATAGGATGGTGTTCTAAATTCGCAACCACACGGACTTCCGAGAACAATCAAAGTCAACAATAAGAGTGAAAGAGACAGTATATAAAATGATCACTACATATTATAAAACAAAGTCGCTGTCGTCTGTCCGTCCCTATGTATGCTTAAATCTTTAAAACTACGCAACGGATTTTGAAGCGGTTTTTTTAATAGATAGAGTGATTCAAGAGGAATGTCTAAATGTATAATACATGCATAAATTTAGATGTTCATCATTGCAACCGTGCGAAGCCGCGGCGGGTCACTAGTTACAAATAATGTATGGCCATTCCAGCTAAGATTTGAAGATTCTCTTAATTAAGGCACGGAGATAGAAATGGCAGTCTATTTGCATTGAGCGGAAGATAACCTTCGAGCCAACGTTATCGCGTATGCCATTATGAGCTTTACGAGACAGGTGGAAGTGATAGAATTGCTTGAACGCTTATCGGATAAGGGTTACGCTCAAATCTATCGAATCAGGTAATATTGCCAGTTTTTGCTTAACGCGTTGGAAAGCGTGATTGGGTTTAGTTATTGAGCGGCTTTTTTAAACTAGATTTGTACTGAAGCATAGTAAATTTGGAAGCTGGATCTGCTAAAAGAAGTCACTATTACCATCATCATTATTTCGGCCAAAAGACGTCCACTGCTGGACATAGGCCTTCCTCAATAATTTCCACGAAGGCCGGTCCTGAGCGACTCGTAACCATCGCTTTCTGGCGACCAGGTCGTCGGTCCACCGTGTTGGAGGCTGTTTTTTTTGTTGAGGAATAAAATCCTTTATGGACTAACCCCGTCGACGGAGGACCGTGTTTGAGGCCTACCAGCACTGCGATTTCGGAAACGCAGTCACCACCAGGACTTTTCTGCCCCATCGGGCGGTAAAGTCGGTAACACTGGTTCTGCATATCTCCTCATTTCTGATTCGATTACGCAGAGAAACTCCGAGCATAGCCTTCTCCCTTGCCCAAAGGTGACTGGAGGTGACAAAGTCACTTATAGACATGTCTTTATGTGCAAAGTTGTAAAGTTTTTTATGTCAACAACGTATTGGACGCAACGGACAGTGCAGTATTGGTATGTTACAAAAACTATTAATTTCGACAATCAAAGTCTCTATTTACGTGACTGCCTCCTTGGTCTAGTGGTTAGATGTGCCGCCTTTGGATCAACGGGTCCCGGGTTCGATTCCGGGGTCGGGCAAGTGCCTTTGTCTAAACCAGAGGCACTGGCTCGGAGTCTGGGTGTCATTTCTATCTATAATATATATGAATTTACAAAAAAAAAAATGTATTTAAGTCCATCTCGTTACCATAACACAAGCATTAAGTTGCTTAACTTGGGACTAGATGGCGTTGTGTGAAATGTCCAAGGATATTTAGTTAGTTGATTTGGGGCCACGGTCAAAGGCGCGGGTACAACTAGTGAAGAGGCATTCATATCTTGACACAGGGCTTAGTCGACACTCCAAGCTAATAATCTCGCTACATAAACATGGTGAGGCTAAGTCGAGCTGTAACTTGGGCATAACTTGGCTGTAACTTGGCCTCAACTTAGCCGCGAACTCGTTAAGCGCGATAAGTAATAAGTTTCACAATAAACACACGAGTCTTGGTGCTGAATTATATGACAGCTTCTTTTATGTGTGTGACAGAAAGGGGAATTTACGGTTTCATGTAAGTATCAAGATTTTTTTCTTTGTTATCACATAACTCCGTCATGTATACGCCCATTTCGTGATGAGCTAAGTTTTTTAAAGATATTGGTTTCAAATTAGCCTTACTATAATGTTATCGTTATCGGTTCAGTAGTTTGAAGGCTAAATTGCGTATTTCGACGATGCTCTTGCTAATTCGACTCATTGACTAAACATTCATCCATTTATCGCGTAAAGTCAAGTAAAAGCGAAATAACTAGCGACCAGCCAATTTTTTTTTGTTTGACTCCAATGCGCGGAGAGATGGTAATTATAAATATAAATAAGTATAAATATCCTTGGACATTTCACACAACGCCATCTCGTCCCAAGCTAAGCAACTTAATGCTTGTGTTATGGTAACGAGATGGATGATAAACTACTTATATACATTTTTTTTTGTAAATACATACATATTATAGATAGAAAAACACCCAGACCCGGAACAAATACTTGTAGGTCGTACAAATATAACCTACCCGCACAAACCAAAGGTGTCCCTCTACTGCCCGAAACAGGGCCACGCGTTTCACACCCTAATGGGGAGCATGCTCTACGACCCTGATGGGGCCTTCGCCCGCTTGTACAAGCGGGCCCTTCAAGCACAAGTAATATCCTTGGACATTTCACACAACGCCATCTCGTCCCAAGTTAAGCAACTTAATGCTTGTATTATGGTAACGAGATGGATGATAAACTACTTATATACATTTTTTTTTTGTAAATACATACATATTATAGATAGAAATGACACCCAGACTCCGAGCCAGTGCCTCTGGTTTAGACAAAGACACTGGCCCGACCCCAGAATCGAACCCGGGACCCGTTGATCCAAAGGCGGCACATCAGACCACTAGACCAATGAGGCAGTCAAAAGCATACCCACACGTGCAGAGCACCCCTCAAAGCTCTGCACGCTCCCCAACCCATCGAGTGGCACATACGGAACATTGCACGTGCCCGCCTGCCTGGCAGCCCCTCCTTCGATAGCAGCGGCAGCCCTGTCCCTTGGTTGCGGCAGTTTAAGTCTCTCGAGGCAACCCTGAAGACAGGAGTCCCCGGAGCCAAGAACCACGATGCCCCTATGTTCCGCTCTTCGTCTGGCCTCTCCCCGTGGACCCGCCCAGCATGGGTGACCATGAGCCGATATGGCCTCAACGGATCCTAAAGACACGCAAGCCCCTCACCACAACAAGGTGGCCAAACCCGTAAAAACTACAATAGCTCAAATTCAAAATGAACTTTATTTACGTAGGTTTTATCACAAGACTCTGATAAATCGTCATATTTACAGTTACCATTATCCTCATCTTACGACCCCTGTCCCACGCTAGGTGGTAGTCTCCATACACACCTATCAGTCGTCATATCTACAGTCACACCTTTCAAACACAATTCCTCATTCTTACAATCCATCCATCTCTCTTGATCTCCCACAACCCTTGCGTCCACCCACATTCATGCGAAACTACCACCGGTTCGGAATGCAGCTCTACAGAGAAGAGCAGGCAGGAAACCCTGCAGTTGCTTTTTTCAAATCCAACTCATCAACTAATAGTAAGTATAATGAAAGCGTATACCTCCAGCTTCCCCTGACAAAGCGAGAATTTACACATGCATAGAAACACAACCCCACCAAAGAAGGAATATACAGTAATTTACGTGATCATGGCGACGAACCGGAGCTATAGCCAAGATAAAAGGCAAGCCAATATTCCTTAGACCCAATCAGACTTCTAGGCTTCACTTAGGTCGCTGATTGTAGTCTACCGATCTGTCACAACCCTTGTCCATCAAGTTTGACATACATACGGGGTGTTACAGAAACCATTTAGCCTTTCGAAGTGAGAGCCTTTCGAAAAGAAGCAGACGGGTATAAAAATTATATTTCTACTAGCTGACCGTTATTTTGCCATATATATATCGCTATTAAAAAAATAGGGGTTGATCGCAGAGGGGTGACAATTTAGAGGTGTATGTATTTTTGTATGGTGTATAGTAAAAATGTATCGAAAAAATTAAATTTAGTGGTGGAGTTAACATTTAGGGAGACGAAAAATAGATGTTGTCCGATTCGTAGACCTAACCGATATGCACACAAAATTTCACGAAAATCTGTCGAGCCATTTCGGAGGATTTCATTAACAAACACCGTGACGAGAATTTTATTTCAATTACATTTTGAATAATGAGCGAGTAACGTTCTTGTGATACAAGTTTAAGTAGGTAATTAATGAAGTGTTGCATGGATGTAAGCCGTCTATACATTTTAAATAGTATTTTACAAGCTTCGTAATGTGTATCCCACAATGATTCGTAGGGTACTTTCGAGACACAGATAGTACTTATAAGAGACCAGTGCTGAGTCGGGCCTCGTCCAATTACAAGTAGGGTGATTATTTAATTAACCTACTGTTCCACGCTGGCTGAACGGGTTGGCACAGGGTTTCGTATCTGCGTGGTTCTGCATCAGATCCCACAATGCCGCAACAGGACGCGAGTTGGAGCACCCCGGGGAGGTTTAGTGGGTAGGCCCCCACTATGGGGGAGAGTCCCACACTCCCCTCGCTGGCCGTCCCCGAGCCGGCGAGGAAGTCCATAAAGGATTTTACCCCGGGAGATAAAAAAAAAAAAGGGTTTCGTATCTAGTTATTCTTCCCTTGCGGCTAGCTTTTCAGCCTTGACGTTTCCTTCTGTCGGCATTTACGACACCCTCATGATGGAATGGGGTGGTGCTATTATATTCTAAACCGGTCACCACACTGACTAATAAAAGCAGCAATAAATGCGGTACTTACACGCATAATCGTACGACACAATTTGAATGCCATTAACTAACCGATTATATCGCCATACAAGCTGTGGTCAACGCAGTGCCGGGTTAAGCAAGCGCGGGGCCCGTGGGAAAGCGCGGGGCCCATAGCAAATTCTTTCAAAGAGCCCTTGATCTGCCATAGCAGTATGTTCATAAGTATAAAGTGGTAAAATACAATTCAATACTCAATATATTTATTTGCTCTATAGGTTACAATTTTGTGAGTAATTAGTACCTACAACATCTTAATGAGTTTCACTAAAAAAAATACGCTCAGGCAGTGATGAGGTGGGTTTAAATATGCGGGGCCCCTTTCGCGCGGGGCCCGTAGCAATTACTACTCTTGCTACGTGGTTAATCCGGCACTGGGTCAACCTACATATCTTTATCAGATGTCGCTGGGTCAGTTTGGCAACCTTCGTCGGTCAATTGAGATGTACTCCGGTCTTTTTAAGAATTCAAGACCGGGTCGTTGGGGTCTGGCCGGGTTACGTGGGACTCCGGGGTGCGAGAAGATGGTAAACTGCACCTCAACCTGCGGCGTTCCATGACTCTTCCCTCCAAGGCTTTTTTTTAATAGAAAGCTTACGGCTGGGGTATACATTACATGGTCGAGAAGGCCAAGACCCAGTCATTGGGAACTGGCCGTACAAGCTATGGTCAACCTACATATCAGATGTCGCTGGGTCAGTACCTTTGGCAACCTCCAATTGAGATGTACTCGGGTCCTTTTCTTGGGAATTCAAGACCCGGTTTTTGGTGTCTGGGATATAGTTGGAGGAGGTCCGACTCGGCAGTGGGTCATTTAAGAGCTAAGAAGCAAGTAGTAGTGGTATATAGATAGGTAAAATACAGACAGCGCGTTTGGTACGTTATTATATGTGTAGATGTTTAAAACCCTTTCACGATAGAATGACAAGGAAAATTATTATACCCTGCTCAGCACCGAACCCGGGGACATCACTTTATCGGGACTATTTTTTGGGGCAGTTTTCCTTCTTTATATTTATTTGTTCGTGTCCCATTTAGATAAGAGCTATATTGATTATCGCACAATTCTTGGTGATCAAACTTTGGGGACCGTACAAGTTTTGGGCAAACAACAACAAATCTCTAATAGATGGGCCACGAAATACGAGAGAGAGATGGAGCGAGTTTTAGCATCATCATCATTTCATCCAAAAGATGACCTCTATTAGGAAGAAAGTCATTAAAGAAAATACATTTATTCAGCAAAGCACACACAATAACAAAGTTTGTTACAACATTGAACTTAGATGTTTGTGGAACATAACGCGTTTATGCTTGCTATACGTTTTTCCTGCTTTTGAAAAGTGTTCTCTCCGCACATAGGTTGACATTAATTCTGAACACGATAAACAAAGCAAAGTGGATAACCATAAACCGCAACAAGCCAAAAATATTACTACAAACCAAATACACACAAACTAAACGGTTGGCGCAGTGGTTGAGCGATCGACTGCTGCGCAGCATGTCGCGGGTTCTATCCCCACACGGAAGAAATATTTGTACGACCTACAAGTATTTGTTCCGGGTCTGGATGTTTTCTATCTATATTATGGATATATTTAAAAAAAAAAAATGTATATAAGTAGTTTATCATCCATCTGGTTACCATAACACAAGCATTAAGTTACTTAGCTTGGGACGAGATGGCGTTGTGTGAAATGTCCAAGAATATTTATTTATTTATATATACATTGAAGTAAAATAATTGGGTCCTTGTGCCTTCACAAAAGGTCACCATCTCAGCATATGCTAGGTGTGGAGCACCCAGATATTAGACACAGGGCTTCTCCAATACCTGTCCTAAGCCGATCGCATGCTTTGGATTCCGGATTAAAATGAGGAATGAGGTACCATGTTTTTTTAAAGCGACATGTCCCCATGCACGGATTTTGAAGATTCTTCGGTTAGTAAGGTTCGATATGTTTCTGTTTCTCGCTGTGGCAGTTGATTGTTTTTATTATATGTCGCTATTCATTCATCATCATCATAATTTCAGCCAAAAGACGTCCACTGCTGGACATAGGCCTCCCCCAAGGATCTCCACAAAGGCCGGTCCTGGGCCGCCCGCATCCACTGCTTTCCGGCGACCTTAACCAGTCGGTCCACCGTGTGGGAGGCCTACCAGCACTGCGCCTTCCGGAACGCGGTCCCCACTCGAGGACTTTTCTGCCCCATCGGGCGTCGGTCCTGCGAGCTATGTGCCCTGGCCACTGCCACTTAAGTTTGGCAATCCGGTGGGCTATGTCGGTGACCCTGGTTTTCCTGCGAATCTCCTCATTTCTGATTCGATCTCGCAGGGAAACTCCGAGCATAGCCCTCTCCATTGCCCTTTGGGTGACTTTGAGCCTTCTGATGGAGCCCATTGTGAGCGACCACGTCTCTGTTCCATATGTCATCACTGAGAACACACGTTGGTTGAAGACTTTTGTCTTTCCCGCTTGTCGCTATTACAAGCGGGAAACCAAGAAGGCGGTTTAAAATTAATGAATCAGTTTAGCAGCTTGGCTTTAAAGCTGAAATAAATCTGAAAGTTTTTCTTATATTTAGACATTTTGCTGTTTACATTGAACTCCTGTACAAAACATTGTCCAAAAAACAACAACTACCACTAATAAGTCTCAGCCCATACATGACCCACTGCAATGGAGTTCAATGGAGCGTAATTAGCCTACTGTGCCACGCCGGCCAGACGGGTTGGCACAGCGTTCGGTATGAAATTTTCCTTCTCTTGCGGATAATTATCCGGCTTTTCATCATTTCCTTTTGTCGGCTCTTACAACACCCTCTGATGGAATCGGGTGGTGATAATATGTATAATGTGTCGCCACACTGAATGTTTAGTGCTTATAAAATATCCATTAGCTGTGAAAGCTAAGTACAATGCCTAAACTGCCAAATCACTACCCAGTAGCCTATTTTTTGGTCGTTTAGTTGATTAGTTTTACAAAACCTTCATAGTTTATTGACTTCAATAAAGAGGAACTTATATCAATTACTAGCTGACCCGGCGAACTTTGTTCCGCATTATATATATTTAAAACAAAATGCAACTTGGACATAGGATACCTGAGATTTTTATCCCGTCCGTATAAAACCTACTATAACAAAACGCAACTGACAGCGAAACGTTATGTTGTCTATAGTTTAATATGGTAGAAAATTTGACAATTAGAAATTTTGAATTCGACTTGTTTATATTGTTGTAATTCACATAATATCTTTATAACTTGTAGCCTATGTGTTATTCTTATTCTTATATTATTGTAAAGTTTCATTAAAATCCATTCAGTAGTTTTTACGTGAAAGAGTAACAAACATCCATTCATCCATCCATCCATCCATACTTACAAACTTTCACGTTTATAATATTAGTAAGATTGTACATGTTTTTTTTTTATTTTTTTTTCTCTATAATTTGTCATTCGTAAGTCGATTTGGACTTTCCGTCTCTAGGTTTATTGTTGGGAATTTTCGAGAAATCGATTGAGACAATCTATCGATTTCTCAAGATTGATTTGAACAAGATGTCGCGCATGCAGACGAAAATTCAATTGACTTGTCTGTGTGGTGACTGATTAAGAATACAACGTGTCGCCACCCCATTCCATCCTGAGAGTGTCATGAAAGTAAGGGAAATGACAAGGCCGAGAACATAGCCGCAAGAGAAGGTAAACTTGAAACGAAATAAAATAGTTTAAATTAATAAAATAAAGTAGCTTTTCTTATACTCAAAAATATAAATTAAATATGTACCTATATACTCGTATAATTTGTATGTTATTTTAACCAATGTTGTAAAGTGTCAAATAGTGCAGTTTCCAATATTTTTTTCTATCTAGTAAAGTGTTAGGCGCCGTCCTATTGCCATCGCTCGCGCGATGAAGCGTCCGACCGACAAAAAATGATCGTGTGACCCCGCGATCAAACATACTGATTTCTACTGAATGTCCTATTGAAGGTCGTGCGATCATGCGATGCGACCAAATTGTTTAAACGCATCGTATTGATCGGGCGACCGTGTGTTCAAATATTCTGATATCTACTAAAGGTCTGGGCAAACAGCGGACGGGGCGGGACGGCGACGCGACGCTGGCGGGACGTGAAGAGTTGTAATGTATTGGTTAATGTAGAATAGGTCACATAGAGCCGTCGCGCTCGGCGCGAGAGTAGCGGTCGCGTCGCGTCGGCTCTGTGTGGCATATTCTACATCCTACTAATATTATAAACGTGAAAGTTTGTAAGTATGGATGGATGGATGGATGGATAGATGGATGGATGGATGGATGGATGGATGTTTGTTACTCTTTCACGTAAAAACGACTGAATGGATTTTACTGAAACTTAATGATAATATAGCTTATACATCAGAATAACATATAGGCTACAATTTATAAAGATATTGTGTGTAAATTTATAGAGATATTAAGTTAAATTTAAATTTCTAATTGTCAAATTTTCAGCCATATTTAATTATAGACAATATAAGATTTCGCTGTCAGTTACGTTTTGTTATACCACGTAATATATCACGTTCTACGGGAACGGGATAAAAATCTCAGGTATCCTATGTCCGACTTTCTTTTTTATTTAAAGACGTTGGACAATTCTTAAAATCATACTTAATATTATAAACGTGAAAGTGTAAATGTGTGTAATCCCGTTCCGTGATATAAAACATCGTATATCAAAATGCAATTGCTGGAATAACAAAACCTCACTGACAGCTAAACGTTATGTTGTCTATAGTTTGACAAATTTGACAATTAGAAATTTTGAAGTTGACCGGTTGATGTATTTATTTCGAGTAAATTTGGATCTAGCAACGTTTCGATACGATGGCAGGCATTGGACCAATAGATGTCATGTAATATTACAAAACACTCCTCTGCGGCTAAAGTTTTATCAAAATGGAAAATCGTCATCTGGGACGAATGTACAATAGCGCATACACGTGCATTGGAAGCACTTATCCAATCCGACCGAACACCTACGACTCGAGATGTTTTGGAGGCGCAATTATTTTACTGCCTGGCTATTTCTGCCTCAAATCATCGAAATATGTGGATTGATTTTATTTTCTCAGAATTTCTGTTCATCGAAGGATGAACTCACAAACACAAAAATCATGAATGGTTGACTGAGCGAGCAATTTTGGCGGCTAAGAATAAATATGTAGATGACATAAAGTAACTAACATAATTCAGAATGAAATCATTGGTACACTTGCATTAATTCAAATATATTGACTGTGTCAAAAAAGACTCCTTGGATGTGCCTGGCTTACCACCGCACAATTTACGACTAAAGGTTGGCTACGTACTAAGTTTGCATCCAAATATAAACCAAAACCACCAAACCTGTGCAACGGAACGCGTTTGGTGGTAAGTGAATTGATGAACAATGGAATATACTCAAAGTAAAGTTGGAAGGTGAGGAAGTTCTCATCCGAGGATCCCGACGATATCAACTGATATACCGTTTTAGTTTTAATTATTTCCGATACGTCGTGCATTCGCCGTGACCATTAATAAATCACAGGGCCAATACTGGAAAGTTTGTGGCCTAAATCTAGAAAATTCATGTATTTTCCAAGATCAATTATATGTGGCATGTTCCGGGTCAGAAGACCATCTGCGTTATTTGTTCATGCGCCTGATAATAAACTGAAAAATGTCGTCTGACACAAGGTGATTCACTGAAAAGTGCAGTTACTAAAATAGATGGCCAATAAAGTATAATTAAAATTATAGATTTTTTATTTATATTTATCCTGATAAAAAATTGAAGTTAATAAAATCAAAAATCTGCTCATTTATTGCCTTTAAGGCGAAACAAAGTTCGCCGGGTCAGCTAGTTAACTAATACATTACAACTCTTCACGTCCCGCCAGCGTCGCGTCGCCGTCCCGCCCCGTCCGCTGTTTGCCCAGACCTTAAATGTCATATGGTTCCATTCCATGGGTTCGTAAGATGATATTTGAAGAGAACTTAATTAATAAAATTCGTGTTGTTTGGAATAAATGGAGTGAAGACTATAAAAATTATTGCAATGAATTTGAAGAAAATTAAATTAAATTAAAGAAGATTAAGTGAAAATATTTTAATAAAGCCTACATTATTATTATTGATTGATAAAACTTACAATATTATTATGTATTAATCATCGTACGACCGTAATAGGATAAATTTTTTTTTCATCGCACGATAAAATCGCATCGCGACATCGCACGGGCGATGGCAATAGGACGGCTCCTTAGAAATCATGTTTATTGTTGTTTCTCCAAACATTTTTTATTCTAAAAACTAATACTAAGTATGTCAGTTGTAATTGCACTTTAACTATAATCGCTACATGGTTACAGTTCGCCGAACTTATACGCACTTTTCTAAAGCGCGAGTAATATTGATGATGTACATGAAATATTGAGGTTAAGTGTGACATGACTTTGCGGTTTAAGGCATTGTGGTGAACAACCCTGTTACCTTATAGAGGGGTCACTAACTACTAAATAGAGTAGGACAGAATAGAACTACAATAAGTTTTATACAGTGTGTTTTTATCAACACTATCCAAAAAGAAAACCATACAGTCATCAACATCTTTATTTCAACCAAAACTGTGTTGCCAGTGATGACATATGGAACAGAGACGTGGTCGAGATGTTAAGTAAATATTGTGGATGTTCCAGAACCAATATAATTTGGGTATTAAGTTGTGTACTCGACATAAACTTCTATTGGAAAGTTTAGGTAGTTTAGATTTTCTTTCACATATAGAAAGTAAGTAGTTATAATTGATTCGAAAACGTGTCTATCAGTATGGCAACCTTATCAAAAAATACCCTGTTTATGGAAAAATAATTTAATTATGGATTTTTTGTATCTATCAAACAGCATACTCTCAATGCGGTTTACTTTTTTAACACTTTTGTTTATGTCACGATGGACACTTAAAAATTGTCAACCTATTTTTCAAAACGCATTAAGGAATGAAACAATTGTCTACCATCGGTTCGGAACGTGACTACTGCTGAGAGAATCTGGGGAGAAATCCTTTTTCTTTTTTAAAAACGCTACCCCTGCATTAGGTTATATCCTGTATCGCGGGGGAAGTTTACAAACATGAAATTCACGAACACAAATGACACCCAGACTCAGAGCAAGTGCCTCTAGTTTACACAAAGATACTTGCCCGGCCCCGGAATCGAACCCGGGACTCCGTGATCCAAAGGCGGCACATACAACTCCTTGACCAACGAGGTAGTTGAACTGGCAAGAAACTCAGAGGACCTGTATTTTATTCTTCCTTGCGGTCCTATTTCATATTATGTACCATAACATAAATAAAGAATATCTAATTGCTAACATGGTGAGAAATACAACAGTGACATAGTTATTTCGTAAATTACTATTCAGTGGCAGTAGGGATTCTGTTTTGTAAACATGGCCGTGGTCGAACACAGTATCATGACAATCCCATCCTATAATTGGACACAATCATCTTTAGGAAAATACTACTATTACCGCTAAGCCCATATATGAACCACTGCTGGGTAGGGCCTCCTCCAATTACATGGAGGGTAATTAGTCTACTGTACCACGCTGGCCAGACGGATTGGCACAGGGTTTCGTATCAAGTTTTCCTTCTCTTACGGCTAGGTTATCGGCAATGTCTTTTGTTTTAGTCGGCTCTTACGACACCCTCAATATGGAAAGGGGTGGTGACACTATGTATTCTAAATTCGTCACCACACGGAAAATCATATCCTATAATTGGACACAATCATCTTTACGAGAATTTCTTATCAAGAATTCTGACTAGGTACTTATAAGTTTATTTTTGGCCCATATATAGAGGCGTAGCTACCGCCGTAACTGCCGTATCAATTATAAGGGGCCCCCAGGTGACGGGGGCCCCCGACGTGCGTAAGCAAAAATTAATAAAAACTTCGCTGAACGCCTTTCTGACCTGTCACTATTGTTCATAGAGGCAGAAACTTTAGAAAAACTAAAGTTATCATCAGCTATAAATCATTTAATAAATCAGTTACCTAACCAAAAATAAGGCAAGGAGAGTGTTTAATTTAAATTGTTTGAAAACTTTTAGTAGAAGTGACACAAAGATAATTATGATGAATAAATATTTCTATCAACGTTATGCACGCGTTGTATTTTGTATTTATTATGTAATTAGCTTACTATTACTCTCCATTTTGAATGCATAGTGTCACACATAAGGTCACCAGCCCATTCCATCCTGAAGGTGTCGTAAGACTCGACAAAAGGAAATGACAAGAGAAAGAAAACTTGAAACGAAACCATGTACCAACCCGTCTGTCCAGCGTGGCACAGTAGGTTAATCGCCCTCCTGGTGATGGGAGGAGGGCCAACCCGGCAGTGGGTAATTCATTGGCTGAGTAGTCGTCGTTCCCACCGATAAATTACCCAATACTGAGTCGGGCCTCTTCCAAATTCTAGGCTAGGCTGGCTAGGAGATCTGCTAATTGCGTTTCTTTAGTCGCCTTTTACGACACCCTCAGGATGGCATGGACTGGTGACCTTATGTATTCCAAATCCGTCACCGCACATACACTGTCAAGGCTTATTCGTCATTTATTGCGTATACGTGTAGCGTGTTACTCTCATCTGGCGATCTTGCTCTCACTATGCTGTTTAGTGTTTTTTATCAACAAGACCAATCATTTGAAAAATAAAGCAACAACAGAGTTACTTGCCAGCTCTTCTCTGTAGAACAGCTTTCCTAACCGGTAGTTGTTTCAGTATAAATATCCTTGGACATTTCACACAACGCCATCTCGTCCCAAGCTAAGCAACTTAATGCTTGTGTTATGGTAACGAGATGGATGATAAACTACTTAGATACATTTTTTTTTTGTAAATACCTACATATTATAGATAGAAATGATACCCAGACTCCGAGCCAGTGCCTCTGGTTTAGACAAAGACACTTGCCCGACCCCGGAATCGAACCCGGGACCCGCTGATCCAAAGGCGGCACATCTAACCACTGTGTGTAAGAATGAGTGGGCGAGCAAAAGAGATGGATGGATTGTAAGAACGAGGAATTGTGTATGAAAGGTGTGAATGTAGGTATGACAACTGATAGGCGTGTATGGAGACTGCCTTATAGTGTGGGACAGGGATCGTAAGATGATAATGGTAATTTTAAATATGATGATTTATAAGAGTTTAGTGATAAAACCTACGTAAATAAAGTTCCGTTTGAGTTTGAATGTAAAGAGTCGTAACATTAGTTTCAATGCCTACCCCACACAACATACAGCGTAATACTATTTAGTATGTGAAACGGCCGCTGGAGCTTAATAGGAGACAATCAAGACGAGACTGTTGACTGGGCTAATCATTAGGAGGAATTGTCGGCGCCGGGCGCTATGTTTATTGAACAGAGCGTGGACTGCTCTTGAATAATGATACGGAGCTCCTTGCTTCGAATGGACCCGTACGTACTTTCGGAATATGCAGTATTTTTTATACCAATCGGGTGGTACTCTAGTATGCTAGTAGTCATTACAGGCGTGCTCCGTACATAAATAAAAAAATCACAATCAAAAAAAATAAAATGTCCATCTACCACCGGTCTGGAATGCAGCTCTACAGAGAAGAGCAAATTCAAAGCATTTATTTTGTTTAGCCCACGATGGACACTTACAAATAGTCAACACATTATTATAACATAAAACACAATAAAACATTTGGCCGGCTACAACCAGTTCGGAACTCGACCACTGCTGAGAAGAACTCACAAGAAATGTAGAGAGTTTGTCGATTTTTCCCTGCGGTCCTATTTCATATATGGGCAATTGAATAAAGCCGGCAAGAAACTCTGTAGTTGCTCTTTTTAGATCGCCATTTTTAGGGGGAAAAGACAGATTTGTGAGTGCAAACTCGCGCAAAGGGCCAAATATGTATTAGCAAGATTTTTAGTAACCTCCTAAAACCAACCGACCCCCCAGCAACGGCACCTATTCACAAGCAAGAAAAATGTACATAATTCCGGAATATGCAATATTTTTTTTATACCAATCGGTTTCCTTCGCTTGCAGCTAGGTTATCGGCTTTGTCATTTACTTTTGTCGGCTCTTTGGACGATACCCTCAGATGGAATAGGGTGGAGGCACCATGTATTTTAAAACCGTCTATATTGCGGTAAATGGTAAATTTTACAAGTTACTTAAATAGTATTTTTTTACTTTTTAAAAGAGATATTGCGCCAACTTGATATTTTGATTTCGAACGATACACCTCTCCAGTTTTACCTCAGAATACATATATAGCGTTGATTACATTAATGTTTCAGTCGGTTGGAGGAAGAAGTTCCCGGAAAAAGGCGTTCCGTCAGCGCGTTTCAGAAAGCTTTCACGGAACAATCGGAACGCGAAATTCGCATACATTTTTCAGCACATCTGCGAGCGAACTTTATCGAGGCAAATTGAAATGGGATGTTTGTTTTACGCGTAACTTAGCTCTGCATACGGAGTCGCCAACTGTGTGTTCCACTTAATTTACTTTTAATGTTGCAGGAAATAATTTCTTGACGGTTCTGATCGTGTTGTTTTATTTAAATTCCAACGTCTCAGATACTTTGCAGTGCACGCTGGTTTCGTATCCATTCCTTTTTCGGATCTTATGAGACCATCAACGGGATTTTGACACTTTGTATTAGTAAACAAGACCAATGATTTGAAAAAAAAGGAACTACAGAGTTTCTTGCCGGCTCTTCTCTGTAGTAAAAGTAATAAAACAAGGTACTAAACTAATTCTATGGAAAGCCTAAGCTGGACCATATATTTTTTATGTACTTTATTTTGCTCTATTGTCAATAATTTCCGTAACGTACGCGATGATAACGATTTATGTGGTATTTTTTTCACGCGTTGCTCATTGGGATCCATAACTTTTTTCAAGCCTATATTCATCAAGGATAATGTAGGATTAAAGTGTAAAATAATTCTTCAAAGCGGATCAGTAGTTTCAGAACGTATTCAATGCAAACAAACACAAAATATTTCCTTTTTATAATATTAGTTAGGACAAGCTTAGTATAGTAATCTATAGACATACAGTAAAATACGTTGACTGTATCAAAAAGAAATCGTTAATTTTACAAGTCAATATGTAGCTTCAAGGGCAATTTGTAACTTGATAATGAGTAAGTGTCGACATCGTCATTCGATTAATCGATTCATCACCAAGTATCGATATAAATAATTAAATTCAGCCTTGAAATCGTTAATGGGTCGACACTTAGAAAATCGATGTTACACGCGCCTTTGCTTTCTTTACATTTATAACGTACTTAGAGTATTAAAACTATATAACAAGTATAGTTGTAGTGGTTATAGTCGCAAACTTGTCAGTGTGTGACTGAGCGCAGACGTGACTCTACTACACAGCTCATATCCTCATTGCTGTAATGACCCATTGTTAAATCGAGCCTCCTCCTCCACTTACATGGAGGTAATGAGCCGACTGTGCCGCTGGCCAGACGGGCTGGCACAGGATTCCACAAAATGCTTGTTAAGGCACAAAATACTTTAATACCTTTAAATATTCAACGCACACACCACTCCCCGCACATTCCTATAATTGTAAGTTCCTTTGTATTTAATTACTTTTTGATTATATAACCTAAATAGCGACCCGCCCCGGCGTCGCACGGGTGCAATGATGGACATCTAAATTTATCAGTGTTTCTCTACAATATTATGCATGTATTATACATACAAACCTGCCTCTTGAATCACTCTATCTATTAAAAAAACCGCTTCAAAATCCGTTGCGTAGTTTTAAAGATTTAAGCATACATAGGGACGGACAGACGACAGCGACAGTGATGATGATGATTAAACTATGTAGTGATAGTGATTACTAAACAAGTTTTTATTTGTTTTTAATCAGTTTGTTTGTATGTGCTTTTGAATAAATGAATGTAGAGTTTGTTCAAATACTAATTATTTAAATATCTCTACATTATTTCAGATATTTATTTTCAAACTCAAAAGCATTCATGTAGTTTTATCACGAACTCTTATGAAACGTCATGTTTAACCCTCAACCATCATCTTTCGGCCCTAATCCCACGGTAGGTTATAGTCTCCATACACGCGGTCATCATATCTACATTCACATAATCCATTTATCTGGATCTCTCACATTCCTTACGACATTCACATGAATTTTACACTGAAACTATCACCGGAGCGGAATTCTGCTCTGACAACACAGAGAAAAACCGGAAAGAAACTCCATAGCTGTTTTTTTAAATTCGTTTACATTGTAAATTTATAATGTTATATTCAAAACCCATACGGGTAAATTATTTCATAACGACCTAAACGCGAACATAATCCTGGTAGTCCTTTAAATCGCGCAGCGGCACGTATTTGTGACGCATTTGAGGTTAAAAACGACACAGTTAAAGCCTTTGATACCCTAATTTTGTTTGCGTGTCGATGTAAAGATTTCTTTATCGCGTTATGATGTGTTGCCCTGGTTGCGTTTCTTCGGTTCTAGGGTTGGCGAGTAAAATAACCAACATTAATAAAAGCAACGACCGGTACAACACGAAATGAGCTGAAAATCTTAAAATTGCAGAATCGATTTAAAAAAAGAACTAGAAAACTTGCTTTCAAATAAATAAACCAATATTAAAAAAGGAATGGCCGGTACATAACGAAATGAGCGGAAGACGGTAAAACTGCAGAAACAATTAAAAAGAAACTAGAAAACTTGCTTTCAAATAAAAAGAAACATCACACATACACATAGTTTGTATATTCTTTCAGGAGATACGATGTCACCCACACAAGTAGAAACGTGTCCAAGTGTCGTAAGACACTCACTTTAAACACTATGAATACGATTCAAAATGTTACTCAGAGAAGAGCCAGCAAGAAGCTTACTTCTACTTTTTAGGCCATAAATAACCCGAATTCTTCATGAAATATGAGGACTTTTGTTCATTTCACAGAGTTAACGACAGTGCCAATACAATAGCCGCAAAAGAAAACTTGAAATGAAACCCTGTGCAAATATAGCCAGCATGGCACAGTAGGCTAATTACTTTCCCTTTTATGGGAGGAGGCCCGACCCACCAGTGGGTCCTTTATGGGCTGATTAGTAGTAGTAGACTCTACGAACTGAACACTAACTTTGTTGTTAAATATCACGCGGACGTCTATGATGACATCTAGTCTATACATCTATACATACATACATACATACAAATAAATAAAATTGGAGTGTCTGTTTGTAATAATAAAATAACCACTTTTACTAAATCTGTAAGTATTTATACATAGACCGAAATAACTTTTTTTTTAATTTTTGTCTATAATGTTTCTCTGTCTGTCTGTCTGTTTGTTCCGGCTAATCTCTGGAACGGCTAGACCGATTTAAACGGGACTTTCACTGTTAGGTAGCTAATTATATAAGGAGTAACTTAGACTTTTTTTTAGACTATCTTTGCCCCGCGTCGTCGCCCGCGGTACAACAATAAGTAAGCGCGGGTGAAACCGCGGGGCGCAGCTAGTTTAAAAAATAAAAGTTGTATTTGTCAAAGTGAAGCCCTAAATATGATTTAAATTAACAAGCAACCTTAGTTCGGGTTAGATTAAGCACCATTGTACTGGTCATATTTTGTCGAGGCCTTTGTGAAGCCGGTCTATGCGCTATTGTGGCGGTCGGTTAATTACTTTTTTGGTCTACTATGACGCTGGCCAGGTGAATGGGTGTGTTGAGCAGCCGTTGTCCGTTGTCCGGATTTAAAATACATAGTGTCACCACCCCATTCCATCGTGAGGGTGTCGCAATACACATAAGCGTATTGCCAAACTTTCTACACGAGTAGCCTGTGGGTCAACTATACGCGTGGTGTATTGGATAAACTCCGAATCCAGTACAATAACAGCTTCAGGGTGCTTTTGGGCTTGCCCCGTTTCTGCAGTGCCTCTGGCATGTTTGCACAGGCACACACCCATGACTTTTTCGCCATGGTGAGATTAGAAACAACCTCACTATTGCAAAGGACGCGGGCAAGCCCAAATAGCATTCTGAGGATGTTATCGAACAAGCTTGACTCACCTATTCTGCAACATGGTCTTGTGGTTAGATGTGCCGCCTTTGGATCAACGGGTCGGGCAAGTGTCTTTGTCTAAACCAGAGGCACTGGCTCGGAGTCTGGGTGTCATTTCTATCTATAATATGTATGTATTTACAAAAAGAAATGTATATAAGTTTTTAAGCTGCCTGTCACTAACCCATAGACATCTGTTGTCTGACGAATAAAAAAAAAAAAAAAAACATATCTGATAACCTAGCCACAAGAGAAGGAAAACTTGTTGCGAAACCCGCCTGGCCAGCGTGGCAAAGTAAGATATTTACCCTCCTTGTAATTGGAGGAGGCCTGTTTTAGCAGTGGGTAATTTATCATTATCAGCAGCACGTGGCTTACGTTTTCCGTCTCTTGCCTCTTGGTGATCTGCCTCTTGCTTCTCTAGTCGCCTCTTATGACACCCTCAGAATGCTAAGGTGAGTGATAATTTGTGTTTTAAATCCTTCACACATACTAAGAATACTTTAGAAAACAATCTAGAAAAAACAATAACTTTTTTTTCTTGAAATGCACCGACTTTCGTGACGATAACTCGATAAATTTGTGGCAATCGATCGTTTCGATATGGCTATAGGGTTAATGTTGCACCGTGTATAGAAAAAATATACATTGTATCTTTTACTGTTATTTTAAGATATTGTACCTACTTAAACATATGAAATAGGACCGCAAAGAATAAAAATGACAAGGCCTCTGAGTTTCTTGCCAGTTCTTCTCAGACGTGGTCACGTTCCGAACTGGTGGTAGACGATCGATTTTTTTTATTTTACAATATGTATATTATTAATATGTTGACTATTTCTAAATGTCCATCGCGACCCGAACAAAATAAGTGATTTGTATTTGAAATTGAAATAATTTGTTATAAACAAGGAGAAAGTATATTCCAACACTGCAGTGTCTGAAACGTTGGGATCTTGGGTCTTTTAGTTAAAGAACACGAAACCGTCAAGAAATCATTTCCTGTCATGTGCAAAGATCGTGAAAACCTACCATCATTATAGTAAGAAAAAATTGTGAGTCGGCTTCGCCGTCTTTTTTAAAAAACTTATTAGAGTGTGTCTAATATCTCTCTCCCTCAATTTATATCTATCCATATGTTGACGGATTAAGAATAAATTACATCACCACCTCATTCCATCTTAAGGTTTTCGTAAGAGTCGACAAAAGGAAATGACAAGGCCGAAAACCTAGCCACAAGAGAAGGAAAACCTGATACGAAACCCTTTTTTTTCTCGCTTCCTGTTGCGGCATGCGAGTTGGAGCACCCCAGGGAGGTTTAGTGGGTAGGCCCCCACTATGGGAGAGAGTCCCATACTCCCCTCGCTGGCCATCCCCGTGGCCGGCGAGGAAGTCCATAAATGATTTTACCCAGGGCGAACAAAAAAAAAAACTTCTGGCCAGCGTAGCACAGTTGGCTAATTGCTCTCTGTGTAATTGGAGGAGGCCCGACACTGCAGTGGGTCATATATCGGCTGAGTAGTAGTATTAAAGTAAAACGGCGATGTGCGACGTCTCGGCTAACATTATAGTAATATGTACTTTATGTTCATACCTTTTCGGTCGGAATTTAATGTGCCTACCATTTGATATGACACCCGTAACCATATATTGTGTATATTGCAAACACTCTAATACATGGCTTGACTACGGTTTACTTACTAATTACGTATCCTCTAACAAGCCGCGGCTAACTCGAAGATCAAACAGACGCCGCTCGTGTTAACAATTTAGTTAAGTTTCTGACATGTCGGTTTTGATAGAGTTCCGTTATAAGATATCTTTTAAAGCAGCTATGCTTATGGTAAAACTAGCTTATGCGCGCGGCTTCGTCCGCGTGGGCTTCGAACCCGTGCTTATCTCTATGCATATTTTTTATGAACGTAAAAGCGGTTATTGTGACTAAACTATGTGCTCTCGCTTCGACTTTTTTGTAGATCTTTATAAGACCTACAAACCCGTAGTACATCATTTTGTTCTATTGTCAATAGTTTTTGCAGCGCACGCATAAATAGGTTTTAGATTTTACACCTTGGTTTACAAAATCGCAATTTTCATAGGGATCCCTAATTCTTTTGAAAATAAAATATAGCCTATAACCTTCCTCGATAAATGGACTATCTAACACTGAAAGATTTTTTGAAATCGGTCCAGTAGTTCCTGAGATTAGCGCGTTCAAACAAACAAACTCTGCAGCTTTATACGAGTATATTAGTATAGAGTATAACAGATGAAGAGGCGGTTGATTCTACAGATCCCACAATGCCGCAACAGGACGCGATTTGGAGCACCCCGGGGAGGTTTAGTGGGTAGGCCCCCACTATGGGGGAGAGTCCCACACTCCCCTCGCTGGCCATCCCCGTGGCCGGTGAGGAAGTCGATAAAGGATTTTAAACAGGGCAAAAAAAAAAAAAAAAAAAAAGGTTACCTTTACGCACGTGTAATCGTCATAATAATGAACCAGATAATAATTAACCCGCCTAGTGCTCAGCTGGGCAATAGTAGTAGAAAGTCAAATCAAGATGTGTTTTATTCGAATAAATTCTTGCGAATACTTTCAAATAGTCAAAAATTATAACACAAAAATAAAAAACAAAAAATTAAGAAGATTTTGGGGCATCTGGGCTTTTTGCGGACTCTAGGGCTCCGAAGATCGAGATCAAGGATGTGGTAGATGTTGGTGAAACGCGCGTCTTTTTGAAGGAACATACTCCGCAACCTCGGTAGGCCTTGGCACGCCCTAAGGCCCCACGCAAAGCACGGTGAGGACGAAGGACGACTCACGTAGTGGGACTCCTCGGTCTTCAGAGCTGCCTTCTTTCTGTGAGACCGTTAAGTCACGGAAGGGGATGGCGGAGCGGGTTGGAAACGAGGGAGCTCTGGCTGACCCGCGCTGCGTACGGAGGCCTGGGGATGTAACGTTACACCCACCTACCCTCGCCTTAGAAGCCGGCCCTACCTACCGTTGACTGAGGGTGTCCCATTTAACCGGACTGCCCTCTGATAGGCGCAACGCTACGGGTGCCACAGTAGAATTCGTCCTCGCAAACCTGTGGCCCCTCAAACAAGAAATGTGTGGCTAAACCGTTAGGGTTTTAAGGAGTTATCGAGTGTTCCGGGGTCCCCGATAAGCACCGACCCCACCGGAGGGACAGTATCAATTAAGCATTTCCCCAGTAAAAAAACAAAAGAAATAAACCAAACTTCTCCCCGTTTTGTGTAGAGACTTTTGACCCCGTTTTGTGCTTGGAAGCAGCGCGCTCTCTTTCCGGCAGCCAGATGACATAGCTGTCTTGAGTTTTGGCCTTTTTTTTGCTAACACAAGCAGCGGCAGCCCTGGGCTTCATGTCTAGTCACTCCTCTGCTTTCGCAGGTCGCAGGTTTCGGGGAGGTCCAAACCATTTGGTTTATGCTGGCGGTGGCGTACGGCAACAGACCCCTCTGTCCCGAAGCCAAAATCCACCTTGACACTTTGTTCCGCATTGTAAAGATATATGTACCCTGATAATAATCCGTGGGATAACGGATTTAGAATAATACATAGTGTCGCCATCCCGATTCTTCCTGAGGGTGTCGTACGAGCTGACATAAGGAAACGATAATGCCTAAAGCCTAGCCGCAAGAGAAGGATATCTTGATACGAACCTATGCCAACCCGTCTGGCCAGCGGGGCACAGTAGGATAATTACCTTCTATGTAGTTGGAGGAGGCCGGCTCAGCATTGGGTCATTTATGGGCTGAGAAGTAGAAGTAGTATTTGAACCTAAGGCAAGATGCACATTGCTGCAGTCAGCTCGCGACCACGGCCATTGTAACATGGTCGAAACGTCGAGCAAAAACAGGTTAATTCTGTGCGGGATAAGTACCGATAAGTTTTTAATTAAGATGCACATTTCGAGCGGTTTCCTCATTTTTTTTTAATGTTCCGAAGTAGCTCGCTAGTTTTACTTACGAGTAGTGTTGTTACGTATAAACTTTTATCGACTAACTCCGAAACTTCCGAACTTTGTATCCGTGTTTGTATCATCTTTATGCAGGTGAATACTTTATGTTAGTTGTACTCTTTTTGTATTGCTTATTTTATTTTATACCCGCTTTGCATTTACTTTATGTATTCGCGAGGACCTTAAGGCACCATATAATATAAGGTACCTTTATTGGTAAAGCTATTCGTGTGATGATGGATTTAGATTAAATATTGCCACCACCTCATTCCATCCTTAGGACGTGTGAACATGCAGGCAAAAAGAAATGAAAAGGAAGATAAGCCTATCTACAAGAGAAGGAAACTTGATACAAAATCCTGTACCAATCCGGGTGGTCAATATCAAAATCAAAATCTAGTAAGGGTAGTCCTCACCCCTATTTGTTTTTTTTGTCATTTTTTGTTTATTTAAAATACACACAGCCCTAAATTTTCACCCTTCTACGATCAATCACTATTTTTAATATGTTTATGGCAAAACAACGTTTGCCGAGACTTTTAGTAGTTAGACATTATATTAGTCACTCAAGAGCTATCTTGTTTGTTTTATTATTTAAATAATTATTTTATTAAACATGATATTTGGATCAACATTTATTTTGAAATAATCTTAGTCAAGACATTTATCCAATTAGACGTTATGTGTAAATGTATGTATGTCAGATGTCTGTCACCAGCGGATAAATATCTGAAGAGGCCCTGCGCGGTACGTGTTGCCGCCTGCCGCTGCAGTACGGGCTCGTTCATACAGGATAACTGTATTACACTCTTTATTATTTTGTATATTTATATTAAAAACAAATATTTTAATCAATATGTACTTCGTATAAAATCCGAATATCGAACTTTTTACTTTAATATTACTTCTTACGAGAAATTAGTGTCAAATTTTAAAATTCAGTTGTATTTTGAACATGGAATATTAATAATTATTTTAAAAAAGATTAACACTATTCCTTTTTTAAATTCTAGATTATTGTTGGTTTATTTTACGCGAACTATGCGATAGGCCTATGTAAGAAATAAGGGTTAGATATCTTAAAAAATAAAACGCTAAAGAAAACCAGCAGGCATACTGAGCGATTTGTTATAACAATATATTTCTTAAGATGTAGAACATAGAAAAAATATATCAACATAATCATTATTTAAAATATGAATGTGAGATATTATATTACCAATCTGATGAGATATTGAAACGTATCGGTAGATTAACACTGTCAAAAAATAACAAAACATTTACCAAGTTTATAAAAAAAAATGTAGCTGACAATAAATATATTTTTTATGTGACATGAACGTAAAGAAATACGGTTACTACGCATTTCACGTAAGACAAAGCGACATTGCAAAAAGTACATTCATTGAATTTTACGTCATTTTTATTGAGCCGAATATTTATCTAAGCGCACCTCAGTAACCACGGCTTAACAAAATACGCATACGGTAATGCCTACTGCGCATGCCTAAGTCTCACTCATTCCGGACTATTTGTTTTGTCGTTACACTATCAAAAAGCTTCGGATTGCTCACCTAGTAGCATCTTCTTGGCTAATTGATCAGTATCTACACCATCTTTACTTAGTTTAAAGTGTTTGAGAGTGTTCGTGCGAGGTACGGAACGCGCTTAATCAATCACCTGTCGGGTTCGCGCCAATAGTTGACGTACCGCGCGTTCTATATTCGAATAATTTGACGTATCGCGAGTGTTTTTTTTTCTGTCAACACCCAGTGTTTAATTTTGGAACTTGGACACAACCAAAAGTTTTTTTTTATTGCAAGATGAATATAACATCGACGACTGACGGTGAGTTTTTGTTCAATTGTTAACATCTGCATTGACTTGGCTAATTGCTTGCGCTCTGCGGTTTTGGATGCCATTCAAAATTGAACTTTAGAATTGCTGCATTAGGACGAAAGTTTATCAGGATTGGTCGATCTTATGCCAGATTGTGTAGACCTTATCTTTGTGAACATAAAGTTGAAAATTGTACGTTCGTGTATCCATCATTAACTATGGTGATATATCTATGCGCCTTTTCCTAAATGTGCTTGCGTGTATAAGGTTCCCGTTGCGGTATTTATTATTGTTTTTAGTCTCAAATTAGTTTTGTCAGGCAAATTATCATATCTGTGTTATACTAACTTTAGTTATAACGAGTTTATAATCCTTTAGTTATACCAGAGTTATATGGAGTCTAATTTTCGAAGAACTCCTAATTTTATAAGCATCATCATTATCTCGCTTAACTACTGCCCTTAAATGACTCACTGTCGTGCTTCCCTCCAATTTAAGGGATAAGCCTACGTACCACGCTGGCCATACGGGTAAGCACACTTCTCTTACGGCTGGGTTTTTAGCGTTTTCACTTCTTTTTGGCGGCTCTTACGACACCCTTATGATGGAATGGGGTGGTGACACTGTATTCTGAATACGTCACCACACGGAAAATCTCGTATATAAATGAAATATAACTGTGTTATATTATATTAGTTTACAGTACGGTAGAATCATTACGAGTCTGGAGGGGGGCGTAATGATTCTACTGTACTACGTTAGCCAGACGGGTTGCCACAGTCTTAGGCACACCTTTCATACATATTTACTCATTCTCACAATCCATCCATCTCTTGCGACCCACCCATATTCATACTGAAACTACCATCGGGTCGAAATACTGCTCTACAGAGACCCCATTCCGCTATACGACCGACGCAAGACGCAGACGGTGAAACTTGATGTGAAATCCTGCGCAGAGTACAATAAGTTCATCACTACGAGTACAAAGGATGAAATATGGAAGTAATACATATCTGAATTCACAGCTCAAATACAATCGTAGAAATTTAATTGCTAGTTTCCACATTCTAGTTCTACGAAATGCTACGAAACAATACGTAGCAAACGTGCTACGAAACACCGCGTAGCGAAAGCGCTACGAGATACAGTGTAGTGATGCAATATTGCAGAGTATTTCGCTAGTAAAAACCAATCACACTAGTAGATTTGTTTTATTTATCACTAGCTGACCCGGCGAACTTTGTTCCGCATTATATATATTTAAAACAAAAAGAAAGTTGGACATAGGATACCTGAGATTTTTATCCCATCCGTATAAAACCTACTTTAACAAAACGCAACTGACAGCGAAACGTTATGTTGTCTATATTTTAATATGGTCGAAAATTTGACAATTAAAAATTTTGAATTTGACTTGTTTATATTGTTGTAATTCACATAATATCTTTATAACTTGTAGCCTATGTGTTATTCTGATGTATGAGCTATATTATTGTAAAGTTTCATTAAAATCCATTCAGTAGTTTTTACGTGAAAGAGTAACAAACATCCATCCATCCATACTTACAAACTTTCACGTTTATAATATTAGTAAGATCTCTTTTTAACCCCCGACAAAGAAGAAATTAAATTGTATGTGTCCGTGTGGCTATATGTGGCATCGTAGCTCTTAATCGAATGGAGCGATATTGATGAAGTGTTTTTAATAAAAAAAAAGGATTTTCTAAAGATGGCTCTTAGGATAGCCGGTAATTATATGGTTAGACCAGCTGACCCAATGAAAATTAAGAAAATAGCAATAACGGAAATTACACTGGCAACAAACAGAAATAGTCGATTCTTTCTGCTGCCAAAATGATGTATTTCCTGATACTACTTCTCTGCCCATAGGTGACCCACTGTTGAGTTGGGCCTCCTCCAGTTACATGGAGGGCAATTAGTCATTCCTTCTCTTGCGGCTAGGTTATTGGGCTTGAAATTTTCTTTTGTCGGCTCTTACCCTTAGGCTGGAATCGGGTAGTGACACTACGTATTCTAAATCCGTCGACGTATGGACAAACATGTTGTGGGCTCCCGGTTCTCCTGATAGAGCTATGTGAATTTCAATGTACACCTTAACTAGCAAGACATAGAGATCATAATGTTCTAATTAGCTAATTTGCATTCCAACCTATGATTCACACCCACATTCAAACCATTTATACACATTACATATTTTGTAACGTGTAGGTCGCTCAGCGTGCTATGTAGCGAGTTATGCTTGAAGTTTCTCTGAAAGATCCGTAACGAGACTATCCGACAGAGAACCAAAGTTTAAAAAAATAAAATAAATATCCTTGGACATTTCACACAACGCCATCTCGTCCCAAGCTAAGCAACTTAATGCTTGTGTGTGATGATAAACTACTTAAATACATTTTTTTTTGTAAATACATACATATTATAGATAGAAATGACGCCCAGACTCCGAGCCAGTGCCTCTGGTATCTACAAAGACACTTGCCCGACCCCGGAATCGAACCCGGGACCCGTTGCTCCAAAGGCGGCACGTCTGACCGACATAGCTCAGAAAATTAGCAGATTGATGTGGCAATGGGCCGGTCATCTCGATCTAGACGAGTTCTTGTGTGGAGACCGCGAATCGACAAGCGTAGTGTAGTATGACCCTCTGCTAGATGTTGCGACTATCTGCGAAAGGTTGCGGGCAGCATCTGGATGCGTCAAGCAGAAGACAGGGCGCTATGGCGCTCTCTAGGGGAGGCCTATGTCCAGCAGTGGACTGGTGTGGGCTGATGACGATAATCAGGCCCTTTCTCATTTGGGTAACTCCAGTTAGAGCGGTGTTTTTACATTATGCCCTCTGAAACCGATGATACTGATGACACAAATTCAACAGTTCGTAATTTAAATCATCACTATGCAACAATTTCATCGGTTCATAAATTAAATCATCATTACGCAACAGCTTCATCGATTCGTAAATCGAACGTTGTTGTGTTACGTCAGTAAAACAATTTACTGACTCCACATCTTTCAGATATGATCCCAGTAAATTTTCCTGTCTATATTAATAGGTCGAACGGACGGCTTGGTTGAATATTTGATGGCGACGTGTAACGTGTAAGTTACGTTACGCTCTGGCCCGTAGTTACACAGTTTTGGTTTGTTTAATTAAGGGATTATGTAACGTGGAGTTCGGCTTCCGTTGTTGTTACATGAAAGTTACAATGCGATGTTGATTTTGAACTGAAATATTTACGTTTAAAGTTTTTTGGTATGATGAGCTAAGCGTGAACTCAAATTATAAAATCAAAATGGAATTTGGATAACTCATGCGAGTACTTTTTAGTTCGTGCGGTGACGGATTTAGAATACATAGTGTCACCATCCCATTCCATCCTGAGGGTGTCGTAAGGACCGACAAAAGGAAATGGCAAGGCTGCTAACCTAGCTGTAAAAGAATGAAGACTTGATACGAAACCTTTATTTCGCTGGGGAAATGCTTTATGCATACCACCGCCCCCCGGGAGAGATGTCAGTGATTATGTGGGACTCCCGGCACAGAACCCGTATACCCACTAAAACCCCAGTGGTATACCCTCACACGGCACGCTTGGGGCGCCACCGGTTCGCGCGAGCGCAGTCCAACGTTGGCGCCCCAACGAGGTGCCCGCTACGCGGGCAAGCGACTATCAGGGAGGGCGTCCCGGTACACTGGGACGCCCTCAGTCATCGATGCTTTCATCGGAGGTGGGCGTACAGTCGCCTCCTCCTCCCCGGCCTCCGTCTGCGGCGCGGGTCGGCCAGGACGTCCTCCTCCCTGACCCGCTCCGCCACCTCATTCTGCGCCATAACGTCCTCGCAGAAGGAGTAGATACGAAACCTTACTTGGCAGTGGGTCATTTGTGAGCTAAGTAGTATGTTAAACCTGCGCCACACTCAGTGGCATTGCAGCTAAGTTGAGACCATTTGCAGCCATAAAGCCCAGAAACCTTCTAGTACTTTTAATCATTTATTTTAGCTTGCTGTTACTCGTAACTTCGTCCGCGTAGGTTTTAACCATGTGGTAAACTAAGTAACTAAGGGCTCCTGAAAAGCGAGAGGCGGTCCATACAAGTAGCCTAAGTTACTTCTTGTTACAACAGCTATCTGTCAGTGAAAGTCCCGTCAAAATCAGTCCAGCCATTCCAGAGATTTGCCAAAACAAACGGACCTACAGACGGGCAAAAGATGTCAAAAATGTTGCACCGGATATATGTCCAAATGAAGTCATTCACTATTCATTAATTTGTTTAGTTTCTTTATTCTTCATCTTCTCAGCCCACTGCTGAGTCGGGCCTCCTCCAACTACATGGAGGGTTAGCCTACCTCTTTATTCATAAATCATCCAAATTGTTTAAATTAGTTTTAATCTTTTTACAAAATCAGAAACTTAATACGAAGTTTCAACAGACTAATTTTAAGGCCTCATCAAATATTTACTCCCCGGAAGATTGTCGACTTTATAATTAACCACGCCCCACGTTCTTGAGAGATATTTCGCAGGAGATTAAATAAACGATACGATCGGTTAATATAATATATACAATATATACTATATATATAATATAATATATATAATATATACGTGTACATTATATAATGATTCTACGCCATCGATTTTCTGATTAAGAACGAGATGTCATGAAGAAGCATTGAGATTGGAATCTGTCGTTATTAACATGTCGTTATCAACCATAGTTATTGTTCGTGTGGTGACGGACTTGAAATACATAGTGTCACCACCCCATTCCATCCTGAGGGTATCGTAAGAACCGACAAAAGGAAATGACAAGGCCGAAAGAAAACCTTCCCGCAAGAGAAAACTTGATACGAAACCCTGGCCAGCGTGTATGTAATTCTTGATGGACTATTCATACCAGCCTGAGAAAGGCCGGTGTATGGTGTGAATCACACCTGCTCAGGCTGACCCACGCCGCAGACGGAGGGGGGAGGGGGACGTGACGTTACGCCCCCTATGCTTATGGATGTGAACAGGTGCCGCTGTTTGGGGTTGGTCGGCTCACTGGATTCAAGACTTGTAATTTCAGTTTTTTATTATTCTATATATTTTTACCATATTATAAATTTCATATTTCAGTTGAGCGCCTTTCGGAACCGAACGAAACTAGTTAGTTTTATGTACAAGTTCATTGTAATATGGCGTTTAAAAAAAAAGACAAGCCCTCTGAGTTTCTTCCGCCAGGTCTTCTCGGTTGGTGCCGCGTTCCGACCTGGTAGTATAAAACTGATGTATCCGTTGACGATTGTGAACGCCATAATTGGTTTATACAATAAAGCATTTTTCTATTCTATTTCTTAGACCAGATCAGCAATGAAAATGGTAGTCAATTGCTGGAGGCCTATGCGCAGCCATGTACTTCTTTTGGCTGAAATGATGTTGATGATGATAATTTTCCACTGGATGAAACGTGTTGGTGACACTAGCTGTTCTGAATCCGTCACCACACCTATTTCATATTTGCTAAGTAATCTGCAATTAGCTATCAGTAGCCCGAGAAATTTGAACAGCGCCATAAGATGGCTGCCGTGTAATTGCTTAACTCGATCGATTAAAGTTCAATCTAAGCACCTGTTTATTAGACTAGCGTCTGCCCTCAGCTTCGCTTGCGAAGATTGTAGCCCGTTTCATTTATGTTTATTCCACCCGCGCTTATGGTTTCCTCGTAAAGCCTCTGGTGGGGGTGGAATTTTATTAAAACTACTAGCTAGGGTATATCCTCGAAAATTCGTTGAAATTGTGTTTGAAAGGTGTGAATGTAGGTATGACGACTGATATGTGTGTGTGTGGAGACACTACCACCTAGTGTGGGACAGGGGCCGTAAGATGATAATGGTATTTATAAATATGACGATTTATACGAGTTTTGTGATGAAACCTTCGTAAATAAAGTTCCGTTTGAGTTTGAATGAAATGGTGTCAAGGTAAATTTAAATCAAATGGTAATACTTTTAATGAATAACATTTTTATATACAATTAATATCATGTTTATAAAAACCGGTCTTCCGTGTGGTGACGGCTTTAAAATACATAGTGTCACCACCCCATTCCATCCTGAGAATGTCGTAAGAGCCGACAAAAGGAAATGAGATGGCTGAAAACCTAGCTGTAATAGAAGGAAAACTTGAACCCTGTGTCAACCCGTTTGGCCAACGTCGCACAGTAGGCTTATTATCCTCCCTGTGATGGGAGGAGGCCAGATTCAGCAGTGGGTCATTTATTGGCTAAATAGTAGTAGTAGAATGGTTTAACGTGCCCCTTGCATCACATAGGAGGTCAATGTTACAAACGATAGACCCCCATCTGGCAGCCAGCAGAGCCAGGGTGTTTTACCTGCAGCTCGATTGCGTTTCTTCCCCCTACTCAGCCCATAAATGACCCACTGCTGTGTTAGGACTCCGCCCGTTACATGGAGGGTAATCAGCCTACAGCGTCACGTGTCAAGGTTTCGTTCCATTACAGATAGGTTTTCGGCCTCATCGTTACCTCTTACAACACCCTCAGGACGAAACAAGTGGTGACACATTGTATTTTAAATCCGTCACCTAACGGATAAAAGTATACCTCGTCTCTGCATAGGAAGAATTAACTAACTCTTAAAAAGTGATTGGCCATTTTCGACCTAACTCGATGATACATTAGGTCGCAATTTAACTACATATTTTTGGAGACTTACTTATTTTTCGCTCTACGGAGACGCTGTCTGTGGATAAAACGAGGAAATCATTATTGTTATGTACTTATATCCGAAGTAGTTACTCAACAATACCAATACGTTGGCCGAACAATACCGCAGTCTGGAGATTTCGCCCATCTTAGGTTCTTCAACCCGTCCAAGGAGCTATTCACTCAATACATCCTGCGTATTGGAATTCTCAGAGCTCGTAAACAACTGGGGCACAGTACACGCTTTACAGTAGCTCAACTCGCGGAAAAAAATCAGACTGATAAAAAAACGTTTATTTGAATAATGCGCATAAATGTGTAAAACCCTTTTTTTATTGATTTGACAAATTATGTACCCACATTACTTCACAAAATTTGATCCGGTTAGTATATAAAACATGTTTGGTTTGCAAACATATTAATAGATATTGTGCACAATGTAGGCCCATACATCAGAAGGTGCAATCCTACTATGTGATTATGTGTGTAATCTATAGATATATTCACTCACACACTGAATTCGATTTCATGTCATCTGCCTACACCACCCCATTACTTGTTTTTGGTATTATCTGGTTCCAAATGGTGAGTATGGATGCTGTGTGTACGTGTGTTAAATTTAGATGATGTGAGTGCGTGTGTGTATTAGATTGTGCATGATGTGTGATGGCTGGGTCGCGGAAAATGACGAGGCCACTACATATACACAATTAATAGTACATATACATTTTAGTTATAATTAATTACCATGTGATGACGTATTTAGAATTCATAGTCTCACCACACCATTCCATTCTAAGGGTGTCGTAAGACCCTACAAAAGGAAATGACATGGCCGCAAGTGTAGCTGGAGTGAGAGAAACTTGAAACGAAATCCTTGCCAACCCGTCTAGCAAGCGTGGTACAGTTGGCTAATTATCCTCTGCGTGGCCTGCAGTGCCAGCAGTGGGTCATTCATGGGCTGAATAGTAGTAGTAAAAGTAAAATTTTAGTACGATAATTTCTTGTCGCAATAATAATAGTGTATATATCTATGTAATCTTATATATTGTTATGAAAATATTAGTATAATATCGTTATTGGTTATGAATAGATATTCCTTGCAAAATAAACTTTGTATCTTGCCTCGACTAAAAGATATAATAAGGCAGATACCTAGCCGCCAGAGAATTTTTGATACCAACCCCTCTTGCCAGCGGTTGCCAGCGGCAAGCGGACATTAGGTTGATTTTATAAAAATATATTTGACGGAAACCCAACTCAGCAGCGGGTCTTTTATGTGTTGCAATTATTATAAATACATAAATAAAATAATTAGCAGTAGTTTTATTAGCAGTCGACGTGAGTGACTCAGATGTAGATAAATACAATGGACTTACTGGTTTCGTATTTCCTATGACATGTCGCCCTATTGCCACGCAATAGTTCTGCTCGTATCCTAGATTTGATAGCGCGATAGATGGTCCGCCCCGCGGAAGGTCGGGTCGTCCTCTAGCCATAAAACAAAAACTTATAGTGTGCCTCTGCGTGTAGGGTCACACACAATTTTTACAATCTGGGATATTCCCGTAATTCCTATTTTATGGTGACACTGTGTGTTGACAAATTATAATGACTGCCTTGTTCGTCTAAGGGCTGGATGTGCCGCCTTTGAATCACGGGGTACCGGGTTCGATTCCGAGGCAAGTGTCTTTATGTAAACCAGAGGCACTTGCTCTGTAGTCTGGGTGTAATTTGTGTTCCTGAACTTCATGTTTGTAAACTGCCTCCGCGAGGCAGGTTTTACATAGTGCAGGGGTTTGGTTATTAAAAAAATTAATGTTGTCACCAATCCATTCCATCCTGAGGGTGTCGTAAGAGCCAACAAATGGTAATGACAAGGCTGATAACCTAGCCACATGACAAAAAACTTGATACCAAACCGTGTGTGTTGGCACAGGGTTTGGTATCAAGTTGTTGTCTGGCCAGCGGGGCACCGTCGGCTAATTACTCTAAGCCGCGGCCCTGAAGTGCGCAGTTGAGAAACGCCGTTGGTTTTAGTGGGTAACTCGGGGTGCTGAAGTCCAAGATATCCGGCTAGTCAGCCCGGCTCAGCTATGGGTCATCGTTGCCATCATGGGTCCCCGGTTCTATACCGGGGTTGGGCAAGTGTCTTTGCGTAAACCAGAGGCACTTGCTCTGAGCCGTGAATTACATGTTTCAGGGGAATACACAGTGCAGGATTTCGTTTAAAAAAAAGAAACTGTATTCTGTATCCGTGTGGATACAATTTTTTTATTATGATAGGTTTAATAATGGACTATCTCCATCAACATACTAAAAGTGGTTACCCTACACGTAAAGGGAAAGAAGGGTTCGATATATTTTGTATTTAAGTTTATGTTGGTCTTTCAGCTTTTAGTATACGTAGAGGGTGAACGTGAATGGCGAAAAAAAAGGATTATAGAATGCGGGCAGTAACAAATGTCTAATTCAGCAAATCTATCTAAGAAATAGGTATTTTTTAAACATGTAATTCGCAACTCAGAGCAATTGCCTTTGGTTTACACAAAGACACTTGCCCGGCTCCGGAATCGAACCCGGAACCCCGTGATCCAAAGGTGGTTAGACCAACAGGGCAGTCTTTAGAAGTTTTGTACTCGCTTAAATATCATTGACCTAAATGCACGTTTTTTACCTGAAATCCACAAACCGAGTATCATTTTAGCCAAAAATTAATAGAGTTGGTACATTATACCGTCAGTGAAATATGAGCTCACTTAGAGCCGGGTAGAATTGTCCCAACATAAATCATGGTCGAGTCTCATTCTATTGAAATTGTGTGGTTTAAGGGACCGCTATTTGCTCAGAGAGATTCCGTGTGGTGTCGGATTTACACTACAAAAGGTCACCAAGCCGTACTCAAAATCAAACTCCAAAGGAACTTTATTTACGTAGGTTTTATCACAAAACTCACAAAAAAGTCAACAAAACCCAGCACACTTGGTGGTAGTATCTAATAGGCCGCTCGGCTAGGTACCAACCAGTTTTCTCTCTGTAGAGCAGTATTCCGAACCGGTGGTAGTTTCAGCATGAATGTGGATGGACGTAAGGGTTGTGGAAGATCAAGAGAGATGGATGGATGGATTGTAAACATGAGAAATTGTGTATGAAAGGTGTGACTGTAGATATGACGACAGATTGGTGTGTATGGAGACTACCACCTAGCGTGGGACAGGGATCGTAAGATGATGATGATGATGATGATAATGGTAACTGTAAATATGACGATTTATAAGAGTTTTGTGATAAAACCTACGTAAATAAAGTTAATTTTGAGTTTGAGTTTTAGTCTTGAGTGCCGGTGCCCGACAATTTCCTTGAATTGCCTGCTCCATCTTAGACCCTGGCGTTGCTTTCCATATCACGCAAGCCTAGGGTTAAATAAATTCAAGTAATTGATAAAAAAAGTAATACGTTACCTCAGACAGGCATGTTTAAATTATAACACCGCCTTTCCGTCAAAGGCTAAACATGTAAGATTCCTGTCGGTTCAATATTAACCGCAATAATGTGTTTTGTTTCAGGTAAGTGACGTTAACCAAAACGCGATATTAGGCGTCGTCGGCGTGATGAATGGTGAGAGAGCATTTTATTTTCGGAATGATGTGAATTAAGATATCATGCAGTGTTTTTGTCTGGGTGGTGACAGCCCATGCCATCCTAAGCGTGTTGTAAAGTGTGACAATAGAAACGCAAGAGGAAAAAAAGAGATTAAAAAACCTGGCGACATAGTTTACGTCTAGTCATCGTTACAGCCCATTAATGACCCACCGCTGGGTCGAGTTTCCTCCAAATTCCTGGAGGGAAATTAGTCTACTGTACCACGCTGGCCAGACGGGTTGGCACAGGGTTTCGTATCAAGTTTTCCTTCTCTTGGGGCTAGGTGATCTGCCTCTTGCGATACCCTAAAGGTAGTATGGGTTGGTGACATTGTGTAACTTAATTATAATAAACCGACTTCAAAAAGTTAAAAGCGAAAGTTGGTGTCTAATTTACGTCAGTGTCAATTTAAGTTGGCACCGAAATGGGTATTTATTGGTTATTTTTCACTTCTTTACATAGTATAAAACAAAGTCGCTGTCGTCCCTATGTATGCTTAAATCTTTAAAACTACGCAACGGATTTTGATACGGTTTTTTTAGTAGATAGAGTGATTCAAGAGGAAGGATGTATAACCCACCCCCATTTTGTACGGGCGAAACCGGGCGGGCCACTAGTTTAAGTATATTTTGAAGTCGGTTTACATTTTTTGTGTTTTTTTTAATATTTTTGTACATATAACTTGAAATCAAACACTAGTAAGTTTCCAAGAATACCCAAACTTTCTCTTTGACAAATATGTAGCTTTGGTCACTTATTACAAGTTATACAGCAAACCACTTTAAGCGATTTAAAATACATAGACATCACCCCTTGCCATCCTAAGGGTTTCGTAAGAGCCGACAAAAATAAATGTCAAGGCCGATAAGCGTGTGACAACCCGTCTGGCCAGTGTGGCTTAGTAGGCTAATTCTTACTCCCGAGAATTCCTAGGCCTGACTCAACAGTGGGTTTACTACCCACTGTTGAGTCGGGCCTAGAAACTCTCTTAGTAGCAAACGACTGAACTGGTTTTGATGCCAATTGAAATAGGCCAAAAATCACTAACTCCCAAATAAAAAAAAAAGAATCATCAATATCGATTTACCCAGTCGAAAGCTCTGAGGTAACGATTATTAAAAAGACACAGACGAATTGAGATCTCCTTATTTTGAAGTCAGTTAAAAAAAAGAAACGCCTTCCAAGTTAACATCGTGTAGTTACGCAAACCCTTTAAGAAAATCGCAGCATTTTAGTGCTGGGAAGTGAGAACAAAAAGAAACTGCGAAATCTCTGAAGGACCAAGGAAACGCCCTACGAGTTAAAATGTAGTTACGCCACGTAGCACTTTAAGCAAATCTCAGCCATTACCGGTGATTCCGGTATAATTTTTCTCCATTCAACCTTAGTACAAAAGGAACTAATCGCAACGATAAATCAGGATATCGACGGAATATCGACTCGTTGTCATCCGCCTACGTGGCTCGCTGCCACCTTGAGGAGCATTATAATGAGTGCTAGTTAGGGCGGCTGTAGATGTGCGACATTTATTGCAGGTCTTTATTGTATTGGATGTTCCGTCTCTGGATCAGAGGTCGTGGCTTCGATTCCGGGGTCGGGCAAGTGTATTCGTATGTGTTCGTGAATTACATGTTTGTAAACTAACCCAGTGGTCGCTCACTATAGGCTCTATCAGAAGGATCAAAGTCACCAAAAGGGATATGGAGAGGTCTATGCTCGGAGTTTCTCTGCGAAATCGTAAAAGAAATGAGAGAGAGAGAGAGAGAGAGAGAGAGAGAGCAAACCAGAATGGCGGACATAGCACACAGGATTGCCAAGCTAAAGTGGCAGTGGGCAGGGCACATAGTGCGCAGGACCGACGCCCGATGGGGCAGTAAAGTTCTTGAGTTGCGACCGCGTTCCGGAAAGCCCAGTGCTCGTAGGCTTCCGACACGGTGGACAGATGACCTAGTTAAGGTCGCCGGAAAACGATAGATGCGGGCGGCCCAGGACCGGCCTTTGTGGAAATCCTTGGGGGAGGCCTATGTCCAGCAGTGGACGTCTTTTAGCCGAAATGATGATGATGAAACTGCTCCCCCGATACATCATATAACAAGTGTAGGGCTTTCGTTAAAAAAAAATCTTAGATAACCATATTTTTAAAATTGATGAAAAAAAAATCTCACCATAAGTTGTAGAGCAGTCCTTGAAATGTTTATGACCGACTCGAGACCGGAAAAATAGTGTTGGGTTTTAGTGGACAACCCGGGCGCACTCACCATCTTCTCGAGCAATCTCCAGCTCTTACATACATACATATAATCACGCCTCTTTCCCGTAGGTGTAGGCAGAGACCACTTCTTTCCACTTGCTACGATCCTTCAATACTTGTTTCGCTGTGTCCACTTTCATTATTCCCTTCATACATGGTCTTCGGTTTAGGGTATTCTTGACCAGGCCTTTTCTCAAGACGTCCCTGTTTCGGTCTTGAAACGTCCGTCACTATAAAACTCTTCCCACACTATAAAAAAGCAAGACGAAGGGTTTTTATATCAAGTTTTCCTTCTCTTGCGGCTACGTTATCGTCCATGACATTTCCTTCAGTCGTCTCTTACGAGACCCGCAGAATAGAATGTGCCGTTCTTCGCTGTTTACAGTTCAAAAGATTTAACGTGGGAAATTAAATAAATATTTAAACAGATCATGTTAAAGTCGCCCTTTTGCGGTCAGCCTAACAGCCATATCGATCACGCTCAACAATCGACGGGTAATAAATTTTCTTCCACAAGACATCACTTTAAAAGTTCCAAGTCCATTGAAAAAAAAAACGCCAATGAAAGTGCGGGCTTTGCTATCGAATGGATTAATCGTGTTTTAGGGATCCGTTGCAATATATATCTAATTCAAAATCAGCGTTAGGCACCTCCTTCATAATAATAATAATAGTTTATTTCAGATTTATCATCCACTAGCCACCCGCCCGGCTTCGCACGGGTGCAATGATGAACATCTAAATTTATCAGTGTTTCTCTACAATATTGTTGTTCACCCACTTGTTCCGTGTGGTGACGGATTCAGAATATATGGTTACCCCATCCCACTCCATCCTATGGGTGTCGTAAGAGGTGACAAAAAACCAAAGACGCAGATCTCCTAGCCGCAAGAAAAGGAAAACTTAATACTAAACCATGTGCCAACCCGGCACAGAAGGCTTATTACCTTCCATACAGTTGGAGGACGCCCGATCCAGCAGTGGGTCATGCACGGGCTGAGTAGCAGTGCTGGTAGATGTACCTACTGTGAATGTATTTACATCCACCTATTTTATTGGTTTCGCTGGGGAAATGCTTAATGCAGCATGCATGCTGCCTCTGAAGGTTGGGGTCAGTGTTTATGTGGGACTAGTGGATAGATGTGCCGCCTTTGGATCAACGGGTACCGGGTTCGATTCCGGGGTCGGGCAAGTGTCTTTGTGTAAACCAGAGGCACTGGCTCGGAGTCTGGGTGTCATTTCTATTTATAATATGTATGTATTTACAAAAAAAAATGTATATAAGTAGTTTATCATCCATCTCGTTACCATAACACAAGCATTAAGTTGCTTAGCTTGGGACGAGATGGCGTTGTGTGAAATGTCCAAGGATATTTATTTATTTATATTTATATTTACTCCAAAAAACTCGACTACCCACTAAAACACACACGTCTCTTTTGAGACGCCACAGGTTCACATTCTACTGTGGCGCCCCGATGGGTTACGACTATTGGGAGGTGTCCCGGGTAACTGGGATGCCGTCAGTCAATGAGACTTTGTAACCCCCGACGCAAAAAGAGGGGTGTTATAAGTTTCACGTGTCTGTCTGTCTGTCTGTGGCACCGTAGATCGCGAACGGATGAAGCGATGTCAATAAAATCGGGTGAGCCGTTTAAAAGTTATGAAGGGTGAAAGTGGGGAAGAATAACCGAATGTCTGCAAATATAATCGAGTGGGGTGTCAAATGAAAGCGCATCACGTGCAATTTAACAAAATCTACATTGTAATAAGTATGTACCTATAAAAATTATAAAATAAAAATTAAATTAAAAATTTAAATAAACCCCCGACACAATAACCTATAAAAAGTAAAAAATAAAAATAAATACTTCGCGTTGGGGGACCAGGGTTCAGGTAATAAATAAGTGGGAGTGGTCCCCCAACGCGAAGTATTTATTTTTATTTTTTCCCCTGACCCACTACCGGCCTCTAAAGGGAGGACAGAAGGTGGCTATAACGTCACGTCCCCCTCCCCGCGGCACGTGTCAGCCAGAGTACCTTTCTTTCCAGGCTTTGTTTCTTGTAAGCTCTTCTCTGTATTAATTTTGAATCGATGATAATGAATAATGAAAAGACCCGTTAAAATCGCACTAATAAGCCTGCTTGATTGAATGAATTTTGATTTTAATTATATTATTTTGCGTGGGATATATTTTTCTTCTTCACGGAACCAACAAAAAAAAATTAGTTCCGTACTTGACAGTTAATTTAATGTAGATATGATCAAACAACCTTTGTCGCGACAACTACAAAGCTGTTGGATTAAAATTAATGTGCTTTCCTGGGAACTTGAGCCCTAACAGATAATTACGTTTACCAAGGATGTATTGAACCGTATACTTCAGATTAAAAGCCTTTTTATTTAAAAACTTTTATAGTTTTTAAAGTCCTTATCGACCCATTCCATCCTGAATCGTAAGTGTTGAATAAAGGTCTCTCTAGGTAGTCACCCTCGCCTGAAGAGAAATTGATTTTGACACAGACTCTTTGCCATCATAATGAAGGTGTCCTAGGAGCCGAAAAAAGGATATCATCGAAAAGCTAGCCACAAGAGAACAATAACTTGACACGAAACCCTGTGTCCACCGGTCTGGGGCAGTGTGGCACAGTAAATTGATATTTATAGGCTGAGTATTAGTAGTAGTAGTGAGTAGGTTTTTTGTTATATCTTGTATACATCCGAAGAAGGGATAAAACGTTATCGCTATCCGAAGTGACATTAGACTGCCTTGTTGGTCTAAAACCAAAGCCACTTGCTCTGAGTCTGGGTGTCATTTTGTTTTGTGTTCGACTGCCTCGTTGGTCTTGTGGTTAGATGTGCCGCCTTCGGATCAACGGGTCCCGGGTTCGATTCCGGGGTCGGGCAAGTGTCTTTGTCTAAACCAGAGGCACTGGCTCGGAGTCTGGGTGTCATATCTATCTATAATATGTATGTATTTACAAAAAAAATATGTATATAAGTAGTTTATCATCCATCTCGTTACCATAACACAAGCATTAAGTTGCTTAGCTTGGGACGAGATGGCGTTGTGTGAAATGTCCAAGGATATTTATTATTTATTTATTTGTGTTCGTGAATTACATGTTTGTAAACAGTCACACGGTGGACCGATGACCTGATTAAGGTCGCCGGAAAACCTTGGATGCGGGCGGCCCAGGACCGGCCTTTGTGGAAATCTTTGGGGGAGGCCTATGTCCAGCAGAGGACGTCTTTTGGCTGAAATGATGATGAAACAGTCACGGCGATAAAGGTTGTTGGACAGTTTTTTTTCGTTGGGAAATCTCGCAGGATATAAGACCGTAGGGGATTAGCCGGGATATGTGGGAATCAGAGGGAGGAAAGATGGTAATTACCTACCCACTAAAACCAAAGGGGTTCCTCGACTTCTCGCTTCAGTCAGGCCCACGGGTTGCGCTACCTAATTGGGTAACATGCTTAAGACGCTTAAGACACCCTCAGGATAGTGTGGGTTGGTGACAATGTGTATTACTAATGAACCAGCTTTTTTAAATGGCACCCATGCACTAGGTATAACCTGTATCACGGGGGCAGTTTACAAACATGTAATTCACGAACACAAAATAACACCCAGACTCGGAGCGTGGCTCTTGTTTAGACAAAGGCACTTGCCCGACCCCGGAATCGAACCCGGGACCCGTTGATCCGTGTCAAAGGCGGCACATCCATCTCCTAGGAGTCCTAGGAGCCGAGGAGTCTACAACGAAGCAGTCTTTCTTACCTTGAATTTTTCATTTAAAAACCTTACCACTATATGTATCTCACATAAGGGTGCTTCAGATGAGCGACGCAAAACCGCGCGTTGCCGTTTCCATTACCTGCTCTGTTTCATCCAACTCTGACGTCGTTCTAGGTTAATGGGACAATTTCAACTGCACACAACTTAATTTGCATACTAAGGATACATGTGTCAATCTGGCAAAACAATTTTCTTCTTCTTGTTCAATGTTTGACATGCGATGTAAACTCTGCTAATGTGGAGTGTTTAAATAAATGAAGGAGAGTTCTGGAAACAGAGATTAACGAGTTAATAATGAAATAGGGAAAAAAAAACATTCCTTCACTTGGTCATCATTCATCATCATCATTTTAGCCAAAATACGTCCACTGCTGGACATAGGCCTCCCCCAAGGACCTCCACAAAGGCCGGTCCTGGGCTGCCCGCATCCATTGCTTTCCAGCGACCTTAACCAGGTCGTCGGTCAACCGTGTGGGAGGCCTACCAGCACTGAGCCTTCCGGAACGCGGTCACCTCTGGAAGACTTTTCTGCCCCATCGGACGTCAGTCCTGCGAGCTATGTGCCCTGCCCATTGCCACTTAAGTTTAGCAATCCGGTGGGCTATGTCAGTCACCCTGGTATTCCTGCGTTTCTCCTCATTTCGGATTCGACCTCACAGGGAAACTCCGAGCATAGCCCTCTCCATTGCCCTTTGGGTGACTTTGAACCTTCTCATGGCCCGTAGTGAGCGACCACTTCACTTGGTATTTTGGAATATTTTTTAAAGAGTAATAACAATGGAAAATATTCGGGCGTGAGAAGGGAGCTTTAGTGATGATAAAGTGACCTTGGTAAGATTACTAGCTTTGCGTAATTAATGAACAGTAATGATAACTGTCTGTGTGGTGACGGATATAGAATACGCAATGTCACCAACCTATACCATCCTGAGGCTTTCGTAAGAGGCGACGAAAGAAAATGACGAGGCCCATAGCCTAGAGAGAAGGAAATCTTAATACGAGTCCCTGAACGAAACCCGTCTTGCCAGCGTGGCACGGTAGTCTAATTACCCTCCATATAATTGGAGGAGGCAGTGGGTAATTATGGGCTTAACCGACTTTAAAAAAGAGGAGGTTCTTAACTCCTCTATATGTTTTTTTCTAGCCGTGTTACCACACAACTCCGTAGTTTATAGAGCAATTCGATAAGAATTCCGTTCAGATTGGTCCCATAGTTATCAAAATCGGTTTAGCTGTTTGTTATAAAATTTCCAAATAGGTTCGTGAATGACGGAGATAAAAACAACACACATGCAAAAATAAATAAATAAAAAACGTACAGTCAGTCGGATCGATAGCCGCCATGTTTTTTGAAGTCACTTTTAAAGAAGTCAGTTCCTGAACTTATTCTTAGTATGTCCAATAACACTAGTTACCATTACCGTATAACTTTGAACGCGAAACAAATAACTTAGGTTGTAACAACTTGTAAGACCTAGTATCTTACAACTACGTTCTTCGAGACCTAGTTCAAAATTTACCAAGTTTAAACTTCGACAGTTTAGTTAGATTTTTAAAACGTGGACTTGTCATCGTCATCACCATTATTTCAGCCAAAAGACGTCCACTGCTGGACATAGGCCTCCCCCAAGGATCTCCACAAAGGCTGGTCCTGGGCCGCCCGCATCAACCGCATCCACTGGACTAGTAGTAGTGCGGCGGGTCGTTCTCTTCCCTGCAATATGGTTGAGAAGGGCGATGGCTGCCGCATGCGTCATGCTTGTGAACAGGTGCCTTTGCTTGGGGTCGGTTGGCTCGGGCATTAGAAGGCTATTATTGTTGACTAGATCTGGCTGATGTTTGGCCCTTTGCAACTATTGCGCGAGTTTGCTCTCACAAATCTACCCAAAAATGGCGATCTAAAAAGAGCAACTACAGAGTTTCTTGCCGGCTCTTCTCTGTAGAGGTGCATTCTGAACCCGGTGGTAGATGGTAAATAATTAATTTTAAATGGTAAATAATAATAAAACAAAGTCGCTGTCGTCTGTCCGTCCCTATGTATGCTTAAATCTTTAAAACTACGCAACGGATTTTGAAGCACTGGCTCGGAGTCTGGGTGTCATTTCTATCTATAATGTATTTACAAAAAAAATGTATATAAGTAGTTTATCATCCATCTCGTTACCATAACACAATCATTAAGTTGCTTAGCTTGGGACGAGATGGCGTTGTGTGAAATGTCCAAGGATATATTATTATTATTATTATTCAAGAGGAAGGTTTTAAAGTATAATACATGCATAATTGCAACCGTGCGAAGCCGGGCCGGGTCGCTAGTAATGAATATATTTGAACAAAACAAACTCATGGATTCCAAAATGCTTTTGTCCCACAAAACGTTGGAGCATTGGCAATGAACACAATTACTTTTTTACCCTTAACCGTATTCAAATGCCTCCCCAAGCCCTCCGGTAATTCCCGCCCTACGTGACTGAGGCCAGCTTCCTTGGCAGTATCCATGCTGAATCCTAAATTGGAATGTGCGACGCTCTGGGATAAGGGCTGCCTCTGTCCTTCCGGTAGAAGTAGACTGCCGGTAGTGGTAGACTGGCGGTAGTGACGTACTACCGGTAGTAGCTTACTATGCCACGCTGGCCAGCCTTTTTTTTTCACACCTCACTCTCTGACATTGTCAGAGCTGACCAGACGGGTTAGTATAACAATCGCCAAATATGCGATGGAAAACTTGATACAAATTTTGTATCAAGTTTTCCTTCTCTTGCGGCCAGGCTTTCGGTCTTGTCATTTCCTTTTATGAGCCCTTACGACACCCTCAGTATGACACTAGGTATTCTAAATCTAAAATATCGCATTTTTGGCGATACTTCTAGACAACATCGAGAAATGCGATCATTACCAAAAAATAGTCCTACATCGCGATAGCGAAGTTTACAGTCAAAACCGTCACAGCTAATTCGTTTCAGCCCATGAATGGCCCACTACTGAGTCGGGACTCCTCCAAATTCATGGAGGGAAATTAGCCTACTGTGCAACGTTGCCAAGACGGGCACAGGGTTTGTATCAAGTTTTCCTTCTCTTGTGGCTAGGTGATTTTCCTTAGTCGCCTCTTACGACACCCTCGGGAGGTTATGGGTTGGTGACACTGCGTATTCTAAATCCGTCACCACTAATTAGTATGCTAATTATTAAAACCATAATCTCACACATACTTAAAACCGACACACAGACATACTATGGACCTTACTTAGACCTGAGGCTTTAATACCCCACAGTAGTGCCACTATTCAAGTTTGTACCGCTAGTGACGTCATCGCGACCTAGGTCAGGCAGCCAAGTCGCACAATCAAACGAGTATCAAATATTCATAGTGTTTTTTTCGCGAGCAAAAATGTAGGCTGTGCGAATTAAAGTTGCAATGCTTTGTCGAACAGATACAGTGCGTTTCGAAAGTAATTGTTTATAATTTACTAGCTTAAGCGGGTGGCTCTGCCCGCGTGGGCTTTTAATCACTATCACTACATAGTATAAAACAAAGTCGCTGTCGTCTGTCCGTCCCTATGTATGCTTAAATCTTCAAAACTACGCAACGGATTTTGAAGCGGTTTTTTTTAATAGATAGAGTGATTCAAGAGGGAGGTTTATATGTCAATATTGCACCCGTGCGAAGCCGGGGCGGGTCGCTAGTCTTCTTATATATAAAATTCTCGTGTCACAATGTTCGTTCCCATACTCCTCCGAAACGGCTTGACCGAGTCTCATGAAATTTTGTGAGCATATTGGGTAGGTCTGAGAATCGGACAACATCTATTTTTCACCCCCCTAAATTTTAGGGGGGGGTCCACACCGAAAATAATTGTTTATTTTTTAGACAAAATTTTTTGCTTTTATTTTTTTAAGATGCAGCATACAAAAATACAAACAACCCTAAATTTAAGATCAACGATCAACCCCTATTTAATTACATGGCAAAAAAACGTTTGCGAAAGGCTGTTGTATAGATAGATTGAGTCATCACGATATCTCTGGAACCATAAGAACAAGAGACTGGAAATTTGGTAGGAATTTCCAAAAAAGGGGGGTTGCGGAGGTTTAATTATTTGGCAAAACAACGTTTGCGGGATCAGCTAGTAAATTACAATAATGTTATTTCAGACGACATAACGATCCATGTTGCAAAAAATCAGATTACACAAAACAAAACTATTTTAATTAAATTGAACCTCATCTACTCCACGCTTTAAACATAGGTGCGTGCAAAGACATTAAGGAGGCTGTCGCTGCTCTCCCGTATTCTATCTGCTATCGTAGTAGCCTTGACGACATCATAAGGATGAAAGTGTTTTTGTTTTTTTAAATCGAGTAGTTCAAGCTTCTTTTCAAACAAACAAAATACAAATCTTTGAAGTTTAAAACGTTTGCACATAAACCAAAATACTTAAAATAGAATGGCTATGACGGACTTAGAATACACAATGTTAATTTCAAATTCAAATCAATTATTTTGTTTTGGTCACCATGGACATTTACAGATTATCACCATATATATATATTATTATTATGAATAATAACATTTATATAAAAAACAAAAAAAAAACGGATCAGAATATAAAACTTCCCCACCGCACGCTGGGAAGAAACGCGTGTTGTTAAAGTCAACAAAACCCAGCACGCTTAGTGGTAGGACCGAATGGTCCGCCCGGCTAGCTACCATCCTCACAAAGTCCGGCGCCAAGCAGTTTTACTGTGTTCCGTCGTGTGTATGTGAGAGCCGATGCCCGACAGGGCATTTCCTTGAATTGCCTGCCCCATCTTAGACCCTGGCGTTGCTTTCCATCACGCAAGCCTAGGGTGAGAGGCATTTAAGTAATTGGTAAAAAAAAACTCTTGAGAGACGAGATGAGGCGTCTGAAGGAACGTAAGAAGCAAATCACCTAACCGCAAGAGACGAAATACTTGATACAAACCAATCTTCTTGGCAGCGTGTAGAGACAGTAGAAGAGCAGTGACTCATTTATAGGATAGGATGTAATAAAGAGGATGAAAACGACACCTGTACTTTTAATTGAAAAATACCGGCTCTTATTACTGGTGTAGCAGGGTTTAAAATATCGTAAAAAAAATGTCGAAACCACGAATATACTAGATATTCCTGGAGGTTATCCAAAACGGATAGACTGTATCTGTGATTGCCAGGGGCTATGGGACGGGAACTCTGCCAATCTGGTACGGACTATAAAAAAACAAACGTTTTAAAAATGTATTCGTAGTGAAACAATGGCTTTGTTTGCATTTATCTTCTATACAGGGTTGATACGACATAGGGGCATTTTTTTAACTGCCTATATTAGGTATCATTTCCAGGATCTGTACCAAAAATCAATTAAATTGGAGCAATAGTTTAGCGGCAAATGATTTTTTAATATTGCCTCATTTGAACATGATGTATCTTTCCTAACCGATGTTTATGACTAACGCATCGTTTATTAACCTTAGGGAATGTCCATTAATCACGTGATGTTTTTTTAACATTTTTTAAACCCTCCCTCCCCCTTGGTGATACCTTGTGAGTTTTAGGACTACCCCTCCACCCCCTATGAAAAATCACGTGTATTTTTTTTGTACCGTTTCAAATTCATACTTATCACATATAGTATACGTAGTGTAATTCAATGCCCCTCTGTCATATCAACTCTGTATATTATCTTCTTAAATATAAAAATGAATTGCTGTTGGTTAGTCTCGCTAACGCTAACGTTAGTACCGCAGTGTCTGAAGACAAAAGTCTTCAACCAATGTGTGTTGCCAGTGACGACATATGGAACAGAGACGTGGTCGCTCACTATGGGCTCCATCAGAAGGCTCAAAGTCACCCAAAGGGCAATGGAGAGGGCTATGCTCGGAGTTTCCCTGCGAGATCGAATCAGAAATGAGGAGATACGCAGGAAAACCAGGGTCACCGACATAGCCCACCGGATTGCCAAACTTAAGTGGCAGTGGGCAGGGCACTTAGCTCGCAGGACCGACGCCCGATGGGGCAGAAAAGTCCTCGAGTGGCGACCGCGTTCCGGCAGGCGCAGTGCTGGTAGGCCTCCCACACGGTGGACCGACGAACTGGTTAAGGTCGCCGGAAAGCAGTGGATGTGGGCGGCCCAGGACCGGCCTTTGTGGAGATCCTTGGGGGAGGCCTATGTCCAGCAGTGGACGTCTTTTGGCTGAAATGATGAAAAAAAAATGATGAGTCTCGCTAAAACTCGAGAACGGCTGGACCGATTTGGCAAATTTTGGTCTTGAAATATTCATGAAAGTCCAGGGAAGGTTTAAAAGTGAAACATTCTGGAATATCATTCAGGTTTTTTATTTATTGATTCTGAGGTGGTACGAAGTTTGTCAATTCATCATAAATGTTCCACGGGTCGGACCTTCTGCGAGTCTATGAAAGGAAATTTGTTTTACACAACTCTGTCCGAGTTGGCGCACATTTCTTATTCGTTGGAAACTCCTCCTCGTCTGCCAGCTTCACGGCCGCGGGTTGCGGTCCCCAATGGGGGAACAATACCCACTACCGACATAACATTTCATTGTTTCGATCGACTGCTGTGCAGCATGTCGCGGGTTCCATCCCCGCACGGAAGAAATATAAAAAATATTTGTACGACCTACAAGTATTTGTTCCGGGTCTGGGTGTTTTCTATCTATAATATGTATGTATTTACAAAAAAATAATGTATATAAGTAGTTTATCATCCATCTCGTTACCATAACACAAGCATTAAGTTGCTTAGCTTGGGACGAGATGGCGTTGTGTGAAATGTCCAAGGATATTTATTTACCCGGGATGACCTCCGAAAGTCGTAACCCATATATTACCGATCTTTTGTACGCTCTTCTATGCGACCCTAATAGATCAACATAGCCTATAGAATACGTATCCCCATCATCACCACGCTGGCACAGAGCAGTGCTGGGGTTTTCTCAGGACGGCAGGACCCCAACAATGCTAAGCAAAAAAAAAGAACAACCAGTAGTCATTTGCCGAAACTGAATGCAATAAACTACTAATACTACTCACCCCATAAACCACTGCAGACCCACTGCTGAGTCGGACCTCTTCCCATCACAGGAAGGGTTATTAGCCTACTGTGCCACGCTGAAAGTCGGGTGGACACAGGGTTTCATTTCTCCTTCTGTTGCGGCTAGGTAATCGGCCTTGTCATTTGTCAGCTCTTACGACACCCTCAGGATGGAATGGGCATTCACACTATGTACTCTAAATCCGTCACCACATGAAATACAATACACTAGTAATTAAAGGACTTAAGTGACGTACATAACTGTTACAAACTAGACTAACCCAGTTGAAACGTAAAGTTCTTAATTGTTCGCAATAGCTGGCGTCTGTATGCTAAATTGTTCCACGCGGTTTGTTAGTAGTTCGATGGATTTAGGGAAGTTGAAGTATGAGGGTGTCGTGAAAGGCGACTGTGGAAAGCAAGAAGCAGATCTTCTAGCCCACAAGAGTCGGAAAACTTGGTATTTATTTATTTATTTATTTAAACTTCATGCAACAAGTTGTACATTGGCGGACTTAATGCCTTAGGCATTCTTTCCAGTCAACCTTTGGGCGTTGCAGAGACAACATGGTAGGTGCATTTATGGTAAAACGTACTATAATAGAACTTTATTAAATGCTAATTACATATTAAATATATACCCTTACACACTCATAAATATCCATATAATAAAGACAAATAATATATTATAATATACTATAATATGTCATATAATATACATATATATATATATATATATATATACATACATTTATAATACATAATATTTTGTACATACTAACATACATCCTTTATTTTGAAGATGAATCTGCTAACATTTTCTTCATGATATGCTTGCGAACTTTAAATTTAAAAGATTGCCTACTAGTAGCCGTCCTGATTTCCAAGGGCAACGCGTTCCAAAGAATAATAGATTGGACATGAAAGGAAGAGTGGACAGTGTCAGAGCTATGGGAGGGACAGTGAAGTAGAAGATTGTGGGAAGAGCGAAAATTTCTAGCGTGGTAGGAACACCGATATTGAAAGTGAGGTGTAAGGTATGAAGGTGGAGTAGGGGAGTTAAGGACAGAGTAGAGAGTCGTTAATGCACGCAGGGATCGTGGTATCAAGATTGTGCCAGCCCATTTTGACAGCATGGCACAGTAGGATATTTAACTACCCTCCATCGAGGAGACTCAGGGCTGACTCTCAGGGATGGATGGATGGAGAGAGATGGATGGATTGTAAGAATGAAGAATTGTGTATGAAAGGTGTGAATGTAGGTATGACGACTGATAGGTGTGTATGGAAAATACCACCTGGCGTGGGAAAGGGGTAGTAATATGATAAGAGTTTTATGATAAAACCTACGTAAATAAAGTTCTTTTTTGGTTTGAGTCATGTAGTAGTTGTCAAATATATCTCTGACCTTGTCATTGGACGTCCAAGCAAAAGAGACAGCAACAGACATAATGCACGTCTTAGTTATTAAAGATCCGGGTGTAAGTAGTTGCGCAACTTCTGTAAATGATATAAACTTTGATGTCCATGTAAAGTTAAGATGGATTTAACTAAGCTAAGTCACTAAGTTTGATTACGTTCTACATGAGAAGCTTATTAACTTTAATGAATGTACTGTTGGTCCGTCTGGTGACAGATTTAGAATACATAATGTCACCAATGACATGTCATGTCCGTGTTGTTACGGATTTAGAATACATAATGTCACCAACCCAAACAGTCTTAGGGGTGTCGTGACAGGCGACTAAAAGAACGCAAGAGGCAGATCACCTAGCCCCACGAGCAGGGCCGGATTTAGGGGGTGGCAACCGGGGCGAAAGCCCCGGGGCCTCCACAAGCAGGGGGCATCCACAATAGACTTCGGAAAAAAAAATCTTTCAAATTCAACAACTAGTAAACCTAGTAAACATCTTTTCCTTTGATATTTTTTTTTTCGCTTTTACCTTTACCTACAGCCTAAAGTACTTTATACATACATGATTATTTGATTATATTAATCTTAATTATCCGCTCACTCGCCCCCCCCCCCCCCCGAAATGTAACATGACCCCTTGATTTTACCACGCATTTTTTGCAATTTGGGGCAAGGGGGCCTCCACTCCTTTGTTGCCCCGAGGCCTCTGGACCCCTAAATCCGGCCCTGCCCACGAGAATGAAAACTTCATACAAGCCCCGTCTCGCCAGCGTGGCACAGAAGGCTAATTTCCCTCCATGATTTTAGAGGAGGCCCGACCCAGTAGTGGGTCATTTAAGGGCTGAAACGGATGTCACCACCGCATTCTCTCTTCGTCTCTGTTTTTGCATTGCTGACAAAGAGAAATGACAAGGCTGAAAACTTAGACGCAAGAGAAGGAAAACTTGATACGAAACTCTGTGCTGAACCGTCTAGTAAACGTGGCGTGGTAGGCTAATTACCCTCCATGTAAATGGTGGAGGCCCGGCTCAATAGTGGGTCATCTAAATCTAAGTCAAAGTCAAAGTCAAATAATTTATTTTGCATAGAACACAATGGACACTTACAAATTGTCAACATATTAATAAAATTTATACAAAGCAAAGTAATATAGTCTACCACCAGTTCGGAACGCGACCACTACTGAGAAGAACTGGCAAGAAACTCAGAGGGCTTGTCATTCTTTTCTTGTTTATTACTTTGCGATCCTATTTAGAATTTAATAAATATATATTACCCAACAAATTCCATATACAAACTATTCTATTGGATCTGAAAAGCGTCAACTGGAACGTGAAAATTAAAACAATACAACATTATTAAAATAAACTAAAACTTCCTTGGTCTAGTGAGCCGACCAACCCCAAACAGCAGCACCTGTTCAGAAGTATAACGCATGTGACAGCCATCGATCTCCTCAACCATATTAAAGGGAAGTAACCGACCGATCTATTTAATCAAGTTAGCTCATCTTAGGCTCAAAATTAGGCAGTGCAATTGGCAGAACAACCAACAAGGCACTCTTAAAGTTTATGTATTTGGTTAAAAAACACCACAACCAATTTGACGTTTGGTTAAATTGGCTCTCGAATAACAGGCGTACATATAGGCTTGGTGAACAAGCCCTTCAGCACGTAGCAGGGCTGATGCCTTAATTCAAAAGGGTTGAAGGGCTCGCGACTCCAAAGGGCTTTAGCTGCATTTGCCAGGGATAACTGATATTATTGCGAGCGCTATTGATCGTCGCCTTTCAAACGTAGACAAATAAATAAAATTTGAACCAAAACTTTTTTGTCTTAAAAAAACTTGCCTTAGTAAATAAATATAGAATATACTTCTCACCCCATACCCAGTGCTGAGTGGGGCCTCCTCCAATTACATAAATATATCCTTGGACATTTCACACAACGCCATCTCGTCCCAAGCTAAGCAACTTAATGCTTGTGTTATGGTAACGAGATGGATAATAAACTACTTAAATACATTTGTTTTTTGTAAATATATACATATTATAGATAGAAATGACACCCAGACTCCGAGTCAGTGCCTCTGGTTTATACAAAGACACTTGCCCGACCCCGGAATCGAACCCGGGACCCGTTGATCCAAAGGCGGCACATCTAACCACTAGACCAACGAGGCAGTCCTCTTTATCCGCGTTTTCCATCTCTTGCGGCTAGGTTTTCGGTTTCATATCGTCAGCTCTTACGACACCCTCGGGATGAAATGGGGTGGTGACACTGTATTCTAACTCCGTCACCACACGGATATATAATCTTTAAATTACATAATTCTACTATACGCGTGCATGTCCCTGAACTCATCCTAAACGGCTGAACTGATTTGAATGATTTTTTTACTTATCCCATTTGGGTATGCCATGCGTGGTTTATTTACTAAATTATACATATTACTTGGTTTAACATGAAACGCCTAAGTGACTAAGAAAGTTATTATACGTATTAATAATAAATGCGCGTAATCCATTTGTGGCTTTACACGTTCAGATGGTTGATGACGTGATGAACATCTATGTACACTGACGTTTTGTCGATTAGCGTAACGTGATAATGTGTGAAACAAATAAGATTGAATATGGAAGATGTTAAATCACTAACAGACTTAAAAACGAGAAAATTCTATGTAGGTATGTTTACTTATATTACCAAACATTTGATTTAGAATAAAAAATAAAAAATCAAAACTCATTTAATCAAGTTGGCTCATTAGAGCTCTTTTGACAGGTCAAACAAAAAATAAAATTTAAAATTTACCATTTAAAATTTATTATTTACCATCTACCACCGGTTCGGAATGCACCTCTACAGAGAAGAGCCGGCAAGAAACTCTGTAGTTGCTCTTTTTAGATCGCCATTTGGGTACAAGACTGGTTATAAGACAGATTTGTGAGAGCAAACTCACGCAATAGTTCCAAAGGGCCAAACATCAGCCAGATCTAGTCGACAATAGTAACCTTGTAATGGCCAAGCCAACCGACCGAAAACTTGATACGAAACCCTGTGCCAAGACGTATGACCACGTGACACAATAGGCTAATTACCCTCCACGTAACTGGAGGAGGCCTGACTCAGCATTGGGTCATCTATGAGCTGAGTAGTACTAGTAGAAGTTTTCTGAGAGAGCGAGATAGATAGACTTGTTTTTTTATCAATATGAGTTCAGGAGTTTGGTATTGAAATTGAAATAAGCGACAAAATTTTGAAGTTATTTTTTTAATGATATTGAAGTCCTTTACAAAACATACTATTACGTTGTCGGAAAAATAATATAAAAGGTAGGTAGAAAAATAAACGGAATATTTTATTTATGATTGTACAAAACATGCAACTCACACACTAATCACTCGTTACAGAAGTAACCGCGGAACTATGAGTGAGTCCCGAACTAAACGCACACACTCTTTTATCAACTATCCTCTCCTCTCCACAGCTCGCCCCTCCACTCCACTGCCATCTCCACACCTCAACTCGTCATAGTCAATACATCTCATCTATTTCCGTTAACAAATAATTTACTACTTATTCGATTTGTATGTAATACTACAAATCGAATAAAAAATACGTATAAACATTAAAAAAAACTATGTCAGAAAATGAATAAATAAATTTTTGGCAAAGGTTTCTTTTTGTTACAGTCAGCAAATGTTTATCACAGTTCTTTTATTTGGTTCCAAATATAATAAAAAAAACTGAGGACCGTTCTACGCTAGTTCTTCTATTACCCCAGAGAGCCAAACAGTAATCGTATATGTCAACAAGCTCGAGATGGGTACGGGTACGAAAACCACGCGTTCGTTGCCGAGCAGAGCCTGAACTATGATTTTATCGTTAAGATTGTTTGATAAGCTTTATATGTACTCAAAGTTTCCAAGATTAAAATTATATCTGTAATTATTTTGATCAATGGTGACCCGACATGTCGCCAAATTTAGGGCTGCCAAAATACTAGATTAATTAAAGCGATAGCTGACCTGGAGTAATAATCATGTTTATTTTTCTTGAGATTAGTTTTTTATTTGTTAGAGTAATTTGTACTAGTAATCGTGATTTTTCATTTGACTGTTTTGTTGTCCTCTCTAGGGGTTAGATGTTCCCCCCTCGACTGTGCTGCCACCTGGTTGTGGTGAGGGGCCTTTCGTCTCTTTAGGATCCATGCCGGATGAGCCCACAGGACAGACGAATAGCGGCACTCAGAGGCGTGGTAGTTTTTAGCTGCCGCCGCTAGCAGCGGAGAGCGGCCAGGCAGATGTGACAGGGCTGCAGCCGCAACTGAGCGCCGCGTGGAGCGCCACTTCCTTCATTAAAGCGTGGGGCCCACTTCTACAAGCGGGGCAAGGCCCCATCAGGGTCGCGGAGCATGCTCCCCATTGGGGAGTGAAACCTGCAACCGTAAACCGTTGGTTTTAGTAGTAAGGTTGGGGCACAATCACCAACTTTCCGCGCCTCGGGGTCCCACATAACCCGGCTGGCGGTTAGCGGTCGGGTATCCATGATTTCCTATGTAATAAAAGCGGTTAGATGTTCCACCGGGTCCCTCTCCCGGTTCGATTCCGGGGTAGGCCATGTGTAAACCGGAAATACTTTGTTCTTAGTCTGGGTGTCATGAATTTCATGTTTGTAAACCTTCCGTTGATGGGTAATACATTGTGCCAGCAGCCCATTCCAACCTGAGGGCGCCGCAAGAGCCAACGAGAGGACAGGGCACAGGGGACGTTATCAAAAATACAAAATTATAGGCGATAGATTTAAGTGTTTCTTTGTAATTTTGAAGACAACTTTACTGTCATCTAGTTTCTTCCGTGAACACGACTGCTGCAAAGCGCGATAAATCCGTTAAAAAGCGTTATTTTCTTCAGTGTTTAGCATAAGGTAATCGCTACAAGTGCAAAACTCGTGAAAACCTAAAAAATCATTAGTAGTAACTATATGGAATAAAGCTGTTGCTTATTAATTAAATTTATAACTACCCATATACCCATGTTAACGTGAATAAAGTAAAGTTTATTTTTAGAAAACATTAATGTTTAACGCGGTTGACAACCCTGCGTCTTAAGTCCTCGGTGGCGGCACGAAATCGTGCGTGACCTGACCTTTTTTGTTTTTTTTTTCAGAACCTACACGAAGTAATGTTTCATTTACTATTTTCGACGACTTTATCGGTTAAGTAATAAGGTCGATTATCGTCGAGGAGTTTACCTGACCGCATTGCGGTACCCTATTACGAGGTATGACAGAAACTTTAATGGGCAAGTAATACGTAAAAATTAAGGAGAACGAACTAGTTTTTCAGATCGTTTCCTTGGTAATTGTAGAGTGTTATTAACTCACTGTTTAGTAAACTGACCAGTTGATGAATACCTTCTGGAAATGAATCTCTAATAATCTTCGGCCTTGTCATTTCCTTTGTCGGCTCTTACGACACCCTCAGGATGGAATGGGATGGTGACTCTATTTATTCTAATTCACTACACGGACTAACCAAAAATTCCAAATCAGATGAAATTTGGGGATGTAACTATAATTAAAAAAAGACTTGAACATTTCCTCTTTGAAGTCAAAATTTGTCGTACAAATATGAACCTAATGGCCCATCAGAATTCATCGCACGGTACAAGTTTTAACGACGGGCGAGCCGATCGTTGCCAATTTGTGTTTCTATGCATTTTTAAACAGTGCTCAATTAAATTGGCCTGTGGTGTAATGTACGCTCGACATTTATATTCGGATAATAATTGGAGAGTGAAGAGTGTGAATGAAAGTGTTGGAAGGGGAAGACCTAGGCGGACGTTTCAAGACCAAATCAGGGAAGTCTTGAAAAAAGGCCAGGTCAAGAGTACCCTAAACCGAAGAACATGTATGAAGGGAATAATGAAAGTGGACGAAGCGAAACAAGTATGTATGGATCGTAGCAAGTGGAAAGAAGTGGTCTCTGCCTACCCCTACGGGAAAGAGGCGTGATTATATGTATGTATTTATAATTGGAGATTAATAGCATAGTGTGTGCGCGCGACTACGTCTGCGTGCCTAGATTTCATCTACTACTACGTCTCAAAGTACCCAGAGGGCAACGGAGAGGGCTATGCTCGGAGTTTCCCTGCGAGATCGAATCAGAAATGAGGAGATACGCAGGAAAACCAGGGTCACCGACGTAGCCCACCGGATTGCCAAACTTAAGTGGCAGTGGGCAGGGCACATAGCTCGCAGGACCGACGCCCGATGGGGCAGAAAAGTCCTTGAATGACGACCGCGTTCCGGAAGGTGAAGTGCTGGTAGGCCTCTCACACGGTGGACCGACGACCTGATTAAGGTCGCCGGAAAGCAGTGGATGCGGGCGGCCCAGGACCAGCCTTTGTGGAGATGCTTGGGGGAGGCCTATGTCCAGCAGTGGACGTCTTTTGGCTGAAATGATGACTACGTCTCAGCCCATGTATGATCAACTACTGAGGTCGGGCCTCCTCCTATAACACGGGGGGTAGTTAGCATACTTTGCCCCACTGGCTAGACGGGTTGGTACAGAGTTTCGCATCATGGGTCGCAATAATGACCCCGGGAGGAAGCTCTCAGTGGTGGAACGGGGGAGGCTAATATAGCACCCCCACCCCCAAGTTAACGGATGGGCCAGCCTTGAAGCTTGAGCTCAAGTAAACGATCAGTCCAAGACACCCAGAGTCGGTTTTAGTGGGAAGGTCGGGCGCTATTTATCATCTCTACGTGCCCCACAGTCCCAATAACCCGAGCAGCCCCAAAGGCCAGGTGTCGTAGGAAGAGGAGGTGACTCTACGCCCACCCACTGCCCCCGCTGACTGACTGACTGAGGGCGTCCCACTGATGGATCACAGTGGAACGCGTTTACGCGAACCTGTGGCGCACCAAGCGTGTTGTTTGGGAATTCCGCTGGTGTTTTAGTGCGTAGACAAGTAGATTCCGGAGTCCCACATAATCGCTGTCCCCACCCTGGAGGTGCGGCAGTATGCATAAATAATTTCCCCAGCGAAACCAAAAAAAAAGAGTTATGAACCTTCTTTGTTTAGGCTGTGGTTGAGCGATAGACTGCTGCGCAGCATGTCGCGGGTTCGATCCCCGCACGGAAGAAATATTTGTACGACCTACAAGTATTTGTTCCGGGTCTGGGTGTTTTCTATCTATAATATGTATGAATTAACAAAAAAAAAATTTATATAAGTAGTTTATCATCCATATCGTTACCATAACACAAGCATTAAGTTGCTTAGCTTGGGACGAGATGGCGTTGTGTGAAATGTCCAAGGATATTTATTTATTTGTCTCACGATGCCGGGGTTTGCATAGTGATTTTATGAGCGTAAAGCTATTCGTCTAAAACTACGAATATTTAATGAAATTACTTAAAGAACACTACTAAAATTAGATATACGGACAAACCAAGTTACTGTGCAATTATTAAATTAGCTTAGATTTTAATTTCGCTTTCCTAACCTCATTATAATTAGCTTTTGCCTACAACCGTAGGGAAGTACACCCCGCATGAAAAGTTGCACAACCTAATTTAGAAATTCCACGGCGCTCTAATCCACTTTTGTTGGCCAGTGTACTGAAGCTGGATTAAAAATTAATTAGCACAGTACATTATCACTTTTACACAGGTTTTTGCGGGAATTGGCAATAAAATCGCCGTTATGTACGCCCCGACAAATTATAGACAGACACCTGGTAAATGTTAACTGTGTTTATACATGGATATAAGAGACTGGATACGACAACGTTAAACTGGTTTAGTATTTAATAATGGGCAATGCAGAGGGCTATTCTCGGAGTTTCCCTGCGGGATCGAATCAGAAATGAGGAGAAAACCAGGGTCACTGACATAGCCCACCGGATTACCAAACTTAAGTGGCAGTGGGCAGGGCACATAGCTCGCGGGACCGACGCCCGATGGGGCAGAAAAGTCCTCGAGTGGCGACCGCGTTCCGGAAGGCGCAGTGCTGGTAGGTAGTAGTGGGTCATTTATGGGCTGAAACGACGATAAAGACCCTGTAGTCCAGAAAACGATCACGCTTAGGTAAGATTAGGTTAGTTAGCCTAACCGAGTTTTATGTTTTATTTTTGGAATCCCTATTAAATGCGCCAAAAATTGTAATACATGAGCACTTTTCTGTAGAGTATTTTTTTTTCACTGTGGGGTCCGAAGTAAATAACAAGTTTTAATTTAAGAATTATTGGTTTCGTAAAACTTAATATTATCTTCAATACACCCAATAAACCACCATAAATAGCATGTCTAACGAAAGGACTCATCAGTACCAATCTAGTGAAAAGTATAAAAAAGTGGCAGAAACTAAAGGCATAGAGTTAATAAAAAATCTGTCCTGTGTGCAAAATGTTTGTTTATCTTGAAGTATGAGCGAGATTGACGTTCTCCTAACCAGATGTTTGCTTTAAAACATGGTTTCCACTGAAAATCAACCAATCAACCGTTATTGGTTATCCTACATGCTTAGTCACCTAAGTTCCCTAATGTATCCGAGTTTTCTCTGCTCATTTCTCGAGTTATTTCGTCACTATATATTAGTTTGAGCGGCAGGACATTAGCTCATTATACTCTGTGCTTTTCAGCTAACCCCGGTTACAACAGAGCACATTATTCCTATTTTTGCGCTCAACACATAAAATACATCATAATCAGGGACATAAATATATTATGTCTAAGCTTTGAAACATGATTGTTGACTGAAAATACCAAAAAAGAAATATAGTTAAAGGAACTAATGCAAAATAAAGAAAGAACAAAAAGAAAAGTTGTAAGTATACACTAAATGGGATATCGGTTGTGACACTACGTATACATTTCATGATCATCAAATGGATTTTAAATTATGAGAGAAATATATACTTATAGAACGCACAGGAAAGCTGGTGAATACTTCGGATAGTAGATAAACCTCGCCAGTATTTTAGGCTAGAGTAAGTTCTTTATTATAAAGTGTTTTAATATTATTTATTTATGCTTGGTTCAAGAATGATCCATAAAGTCTAGCGCAAAAAGAAATGAGTTTTCGTTTAGAAACCTTCGTTCGACTTAATTAATATTGTCTTTATATAAAATAGTAAGTATGTTATCTTAGAGTATGTATCAGCATTGTTATGACAGTTTAGAAGATTTTAACACTATTACGGCGCTCGAGTGTTTTAGGCGTTTCCAGTAATTGGCTAATCTATGTACACAGAATCAATTTTATTAACCATCTGTTTGGCCTGCGTAATTTAATTAATTCCCCCTCCCTGTACCGTTCTTTTAGGGTTAAGATTAGGGTTGCCAGAATGATTTGCTTATTTTTGTACATATTTAATTAAAAAAAAACAATATTTAGATGTAGTGCAAATGTTTGTTGGAGCTTAACTTAAGTTTTTTTTATTGTTTACTAAACTTATCACTTTGTCATTAGAAAAAATATAAATACTTAAATTACCAATTTCATGACACTCATCATTGATGTATAGCTAAGTTACGAGATTAGCCTATACATGGACAGTAATTATTATTTTTTTAAATAAAGCCACTTGTTTAACCTCCATCCCCGGAACTCCTCAAAAACATGTAATGTGTTTGCAACCCTTAATCTTATACCTTGGTTTTATCTCGTGTTTCAACTTCGTCTTCGAATATAAAACCCTTGAGTTTGTGATTAGTTTTTTACATTACTTTACGTAGTTACAATCTTACTAATATTATAAACGTGAAAGTTTGTAAGTATGGATGGATGGATGGATGGATGGATGGATGGATGGATGGATGGATGGATGTTTGTTACTCTTTCACGTAAAAACTACTGAATGGATTTTAATGAAACTTTACAATAATATAGCTTATACATCAGAATAACACATAGGCTAAAAGTTATAAAGATATTGTGTGAATTACAACAATATAAACAAGTCGAATTCAAAATTTCTAATTGTCAAATTTTCGACCATATTAAACTATAGACAACATAACGTTTCGCTGTCAGTTGCGTTTTGTTAAAGTAGGTTTTATACGGACGGGATAAAAATATCAGGTATCCTATGTCCAACTTTCTTTTTGTTTTAAATATATAATGCGGAACAAAGTTCGCCGGGTCAGCTAGTACGTTTATATTTCTGTACTGTGTAAATACTTCGCTCGGTCTCACTCGGATCATTTTCGTTAGTATGGCAACCCACAGAGAACGCTATTTTAATTGAAAATCGAAATTGCTTTTAAAGGTATTGCCAAAGGGCTACCATCCCAAAAATTTAGTTGGCTAGTTTATTTCGACAATCTATTATTCAAACCTGACATCTACTTGTGCTGGTTGCTTTGACCATAATACCGTGCTGTACGGCCCATAATATGCCAGTCATGATGATGACACATGGTGCAGAGACGTGGCCGCTCATTTGGTATGGGTTCCACCAAAAGGCTCAAAGTATGCTATGCTCTGAGTTTGCCTACGAGATCGGATCAGTAATGAGGAGATACGCAGGCCAACCAGAGTTACCGACATAGCCCACAGGATAGCGAAACATAAGTCGCAGTAGGCAAGGTACAGTCCCCTCATCTTTATGGCCGCTCTGAATGTAGCCGCATTACGCTGCGCACAACACAACATCAGGTATCAGCGGGACGTAATCGGGGCGGGGAGGCAGGGCACGCCCGCGCGCGCCGTTTTTCACCCGCAAGCGTCCTCGCCACCCGCGAGTTAGTGTGAGTGAGCTACGTTCGTATTGGTTACAAAATGTACGATGCGCAAGTTCGTACCCACGGCTACATTCAGAGCGGCCTTAAAGATTGGCGGAGACTGTAGATAGCTTGCAGAACCGACGCCTGATGGGGCAAAGTCCTCGAGTAGCACTGCTGGTAAGCCTCCCTCATGGTCGCTGGAACGCTTCCTAGACCTCCCCGAAGGATTTCCACGTGGCAGGTCCTGGGCCGCACGCATCCATCGTTTTCCGGCGACCTTAACCAGGTCATAGACCTCGCCGAAGGATTTCCACGTGGCAGGTCCTGGGCCGCCCGCATCCATCGTTTTCCGGCGACCTTAACCAGGTCATCGGTCCACCGACTGGGAGGCCTCTTTTTGTCCATTTCATAGGGGGGGTTTAGCATAATCGCCCCGCTTGGTAGGCGGGTTGGCGATCGCAGTGTTGGATGGGGTGTTTTGAACAGAACGTCGCTGCTGCCCAACGTCTGTTGTCCCTTAGTCGCCTTCTACGACGCCTACGGGAAGATATGGGGTGGTAGTATTCTTCCTCCGCTACCACACGGGGCAAATCGATAATATATTTAAGTGCAGATAAATATCAGAATAACATGTCATGGCAGACTGAGTTAGCGTGACGTTGTCTACCTCCCCTCCCCTGCCGCTCACATACCTCAGGCAGTGACTAGCGCTTCCGCGAACACTATAAATCCCAGATCCTCATGTTGTCCGGTTTAGTATCATAACTATTGTGAAGTTGTGCGTTTTTTGTTAAAGGAAACAAGGAAACACAAGGTCAGACATGATTGCGTTTATTCAATGACATAAAACATTTCTCACGGCGGCATCGGCACCGAGCATACACAACAGTTTTATATTACACTAGCTGCGCCCCGCGGTTTCACCCGCGCTTACTTATTGTCGTACCGCGGGTGACGCCGCGGGGTGAAGCCAGTAAAAAAAAAGTAGCCTAAGTTACTCCTTATATCATCAGCTACCTAAAGTCCCGTCAAAATCGGTCCAGCCGTTTCTGAGATTAGCCGGAACAAACAGACAGACAGACAGAAAGACAGACAGACAAACAAAAATTTAAAAAAATGTTATTTTGGTCTATGTACTGTGTATACATACTTACGCATTTAGTAAAAAGTGGTTATTTTATTATTACAAACAGACACTCCAATTTTATTTATTGGTATAGATATAGATAACTAGTGGCCCGCCCCGGCTTTGCCCGTGCAAAGCGGGGGTGGGTTATACTTAAAAACCTTCCCCTTGAATCACGCTATCTATTAAAAAAACCGCTTCAAAGTCCGTTGCGTAGTTTTAGAGATTTATGCATACATAGGGACGGACAGAAGAATGCGACTTTGTTTTATACTATGTAGTGATTGGTGTACATGACACTATCCTCCTTATTCCATGTGGTGACGGATTTTGAATAAATAGAGAAGCCACCCCCTTTCTGAGGGTGTCGCAGGAGCCGACAAAAGGGATGATACGGCCTGTAACACACCCGCAAGAGCATGAAAACTTGATACGAAACCCGTCTGCCGTCTGGCCAGCATAGTAGGCTTATTTCCCTCCATGGTAATGGAGGAGGCTTGATTCTGTGGTGGGTAATTTATAGGTTCAAATGGCGTTGATGACTTTTTTTTTACTTTAAACTATATACAATTGAATTAACATGATCACTATCACTACAATATATATCACACAAATCAATCTTACAAATCAAATCAAATCTTTAAAACTACGCAACGGCTTTCGAAGCAGTTTTTTAATAGATAGAGTGATTCAAGAGGAAAGTTTATAAGTATAATAAATGCATTGAATTGTAGAGAAACACTGATAAATTTAGAGGTTCAACATAGCACCCGTGCGAAGCCAGGGCGGGTCTTAGTAGATAAACAAAAAGAAGACAAACCAATTATTAGTGCACTTAAAAACCTGTAGTCTCAATACCACGATATTCTCAAATTTAATACAAGAACATTGGTCCCTTCTAAAATCCGAGTAATTACGTATTCAACAGGGCCGCAAGACGATTATGTACTTCAAAATAAATATTGAAACGAACGGAATTTTAAAATAACCCCCGTCACTCGGGGCATTAGAAAGTCGATTTCACCCCCCTTCCCCCACGCCTGAAACCACCCCAAATCAGACAAAAGCCAACAGACCCTGAAAGGAAGCAAATAGTCCACAATCACTGTGCGCGATGTAAATGCTTCGCTTGTCTTTAAATATTTGCACAATAATAGGTTATAACAAAAAGGAGAAATCGTGTTCATCATCAACACAATTCTATCCTGAGGGTGTCGTAAGAGCCGACGGTAGGAAAGGAAACTTGATGCGCCGCCTTTGGATCAACGGGTCCAGGGTTCGATTCCGGGGTCGGGCAAGTGTCTTTGTCTAAACCAGAGGCACTGGCTCGGAGTCTGGGTGTCATTTCTATCTATCTGTACTAATATATAAAGCTGCAGAGTTTGTTTGTTTGTTTGTATGTTTGTTTGTTTGTTTGTTTGAACGCGCTAATCTCAGGAACTACTATTCCGATTTCAAAAAATCTTTCAGTGTTAGATAGTCCATTCATCGAGGAAGGTTATAGGCTATATTTTATTTTCATAAGAATTAGGGATCCGTATGAAAATTGCGATTTTGTAAACCAAGGTCTAAAATCGAAAACCTATTTATGCGTGCGCTGCAAAAACTATTGACAATAGAACAAAATGATGTACTACGGGTTTGTAGGTCTTATAAAGTCCGCGAGAGCACATATCTAACTATCATAGTTTAGTCGCAAAAACCGCTTTTATGTTTATAAAAAATATGCACAGAGATAAGCACGGGTTCGAAGCCCACGCGGGCGAAGCCGCGCACAAAAGCTAGTAGTTAATATGTATGTATTTACAAAAAAAAATTATATAAGTAGTTTATCATCCATCTCGTTACCATAACACAAGCATTAAGTTGCTTAGCTTGGGACGAGATGGCGTTGTGTGAAATGTCCAAGGATATTTTATTTTATTTTTATAAACCGATCTGATCTGATCGGCTGATGCATACTACTAGATACTTGTAAACAACACCAATGATTTGAAAAAAGCAACTACCGAGTTTCTTGCCGGCTCTTCTCTGTAGAGCAGCATTCCGAACCGGTGGTAGTTTCAGCATGAATGTGGGTGGACGCAAGGGTTGTGGGAGATCAAAATAGATAGATGGATTGTAAGAATAAGGAATTGTGTATGAAAGGTGTGTCTCTAAATATGACGACTGATAGGTGTGTATGGAGACAGGGGTACGACAGGGGTCGTAAGATGATAATGGTAACTTTAAATATGACGCTTTATAAGAGTTTTGTGATAAAAGCTACGTAAATAAAGTTCCTTTTATCCGAGTTTGAGTTTGACTACCACTCGGCCTATAAAATACCCACTGCTGGGTTGGGTCTCCCCCAGTTATATCGAGGGCAATTAGCCGGCTGATGCATACTAGAAGAATTATCTACCTCCTACACACTCAAAGTGAAATGGGTCAATGACACTACCTACCTGTTAAATCTGTTGATTTCACGCAATTACACCTATCGACTGTCATAGATGGTATGCAACGGGACTAAAAGACCTCCCTACTACTTCTCAGCCCATAAATGACCCACTGCTGAGTCGAGCCTCCTCCACATACAAGGAGGGTAATTAGTCTACTGTGCCACCCTGGCCAGACGGGTTGGCACTATCAAGTTTTCCTTCTCTTGCGGCTAGGCTTTCGGCCTTGTCATTTCGTATTGTCGACTCTTAGGATGAAATTGTGTACATGGAAAAAGGACCTTACGTGCTCGTTGTTTTTTTTTTATTTGAATTCCTCATGGATACCCTGCTTCTGGGGACTGCCCGGCTTATGTGAGCCTCCATGGTGCGTAGAGATTGTAACTTGCGCCCTGACTTACCCACTAAAGCCAACGGCGATCATCAACTGCTCGATTCCAGGTTCAAGGTATTCACTCATCCCAATACTCCCAAGGGGAGTATGCTCCGCGACAGCCTGACGTGCCTAGCACAGCACGAAAGAGATCAAATGCTACGAGAAATGGACAGCTATGAGTTAATTACGGCAAGCGTAGCGTGGGACGGCCCTCTGCTAGATGGAGTGACGATCTGCGAAATGTTGCGGGCAGCAGCTGGATGCGTCAAGCAGAAGACGGGGTGCTATGTCGCTCTTTAGGGAGGCCTATTTCCAGCAGTGGACTAATGTGGGCTGATGATGATGATATTTTTCCCGGGTAGACGAATTCTTGAGTGGAGACCGCGAATCGGCAAGCGTAGTGTAAGACGGCCCTCTGCTAGATGGAGTGATGATCTGCGAAAGGTTGCGGGCAGCAGCTGGATGCGTCAAGCTGAAGACAGGGCGCTATGGCGCTCTTTAGGGAGGCCTATGTCCAGCAGTGGACTAATGTGGGCTGATGATGATGAGCTAATTACACTATGGACCCTTTGGGTACAAAGATAGTTGTAACTAAATCCAAACCGAATAGAAATTCTACTAGAATAAGAAATTACAAATCTATCCTTCTCTGCCAATGTTCCGAGCTAAACTTAACTTGGCTGGAATATTTCCGGGCGCAAGTAGGTCGTGTCTAGTCTAGGTATAGATGCTGCAATTTGGCTCGGGAGCTGGACGGGCCAGGGAGTGGGTCCAAGTTATAATTTATCGACGACTAGCACTGGACATAAATCTACCTTCGTCATTATTATCGCAGAGCGTAAGTTATTCACTGGTGAAGAATGCAAATTATAGGTGATGTTTCTGTATGCAACATGCCTTATCTCGACTCTTAAAACACTGCAGAATCTTGTCTCTAAACAATTAATATGATAACATTTTTTTAAAACGAACACTCTTCTCTTTCAAATGAATCATTCACGAACTTAAATAACTCCCAGACTCATAGCAAATGCTTCTGGTTTACACAAAGGCACTTGCCCGACCCTCGAATCTAACTGGGAACCCATAATGCGAAGGCGGCACATCGAACCGCTAGACCGACTAGGTAATTCAGTAAATTATTAAAATAAGTACGTCTTCTGAGCCACGCTGGCCAGACTGGTTGGATCAGAGTTTCTATTAAGTGTTCGCTATCTTCCGGCTTAGGTAAGTAATCGTTTAAAAAACCTTTGATGCTTAACAGTGAGGAGACTGGGACGCCATGGCCTCCTGCGTGGCCGTCATGTCGCAGGAAACAGTAGATCAGAGAGGATCTAGCTGAGGTGCGCCGCAGACATAGACTGGGGAGGAGGAGACGACCTTCTGCCCTAGAACCACGTAGAAAGTCGTAAGGACGCCTTCAGTCAAAATCCGAACCTCGCCCGTTGCAGTAGATAGCACTCTGATGAACTCATGGCGTCCCAGCGATACATGTGAGGGTATACCGCTGGGGATTTAGTGGGTAGCTGACACTCAGGTGCTGGTACCGTCCAACATCTAGACTCTGCCCACCCGTGAACAGTATACAATAAGCATTTCCGCAGTGAAACTATAGAAAAAGAGGGCAGCCTCCGAGGAGAACTTAATGCCCTCTAGCGGCCAGTAAATTTAAAACGAATCCGCTTGTAACATGAGCCGCAACCCAGTCCACAGTTGAAATTTCTATTCTAGATTCAGCAACTATAAAATGTACCTAGATTTATAGGTACCGGTGGAGCCCAGCGAGTTAGTAGCCTCAGTACGTGATCATATATCGTTTTATAATAAGTAAAGAACACGTTCAGAAAATATATCTGAACACCGCATTGTAAAACTAAATCTCTATCTTTTATTTTTAAACATATTATTCTCTTTTATTGCTGAATTTTCTCCTTCGGCCCACAAATGACCCACTACTGAGTCAGGGTCTCCTCCCAATTCATGGAGGGAAATTAGCCTACCGTGCCTCGCTGGAAAGACGGGTACAGGGTTTATATCAAGTTTTCCTTCCTTCTAGGTGGTCTGCCTTATCATTTCCATTTGTCAGCTCTTACGACACCCTCATGTTGAAATGGAGTGGTGATCAGCATGGCTACAAGCAGGGTAATAAGCCTGCTGTGCCACACTGGCCAGACGGGTTTTGTTGCAAGTTTTCCTTCTATTGCGGCTAGATTTTCGGCCTTGTCGATTCCTTTTGTCGGCTCTCACGACGCCCACAGTATGGAGCCGGATGGTGACATTATATATTCTAAATCCGTCACCATACGGGCGATTTATAGTGGCAATCTCTTATTATCACATCACCGTTTGATGTTCTCAATAAAGCTGTGTGCGAAGCCACTCTGCCACCGACGTTTCGTTTTCCAAAATGAAATCCTTTTATATTTTTATGGTCCGCTCGACACATATTGGGTTCCGGATTCTCCTCAAGGGCAATTGGCACGGACAACGTTTTTTGAATCCGCAATCAGCTAGATTACGTAAGGCGTGGATTGTTTTGATATGCGGTTTATTGGAGACTAGTTTTTAGTCATCATCGTCATTTCAGCCAAAAGACAAAGGCCTCCCTCGATAAAGGGGTGGCCACGCTTGGCAGTCGGGTTGGCGATCGCAGGATGGTGGATGTTTAACAGAACGTCACTGCTGCCCAACGTCTGTTGTCCCTTAGTCGCCTTCTACGACACCCACAGGAAGATATGGGGTGGTAGTATTCTTTCTCCGCTACCACACTGACCAGTATTTTTTTTGGGAAGAGATTAAACGGACCATCAATATATTGTTTATATCTGGACCTTAGATATAAATAAAAAACAAAATCACCGTTATGAACTACTTCTACTTTTCAGCCCAACTATAAACCACTGCTGAGTCAAGCCCCCTCCAACTACATGGAGGGTAATAAGCCTACTGTGCCACGCTGGCTGGACGGTTTGGCAAAGGGTTTCGTATCAAATTTCCCTTCTCTTGCGGCCAGATCATCGGCTTTGTCATTTCCTTTTGTCGACACTTACGACACCCCCAGGATGGAATATGCTGGTGACACTATGTATTCTAAATCCGCTCATAAATCCACCATGCTGGTATAAATAAGTTGGTGACAAATTTATAAATCGGTCACCACACCCTCTCTATTATTCCGAAAGCCATTAATAAAAGCCAATCGGGAAAAATGATTGATTAAGTTAAATCATTATACTGAATGATTATCGTAATGACTGTTTGTTGTGTTATCGATGGTGGTCGATAAGGGCTCTAATGCTTTTGTGGCGTGCCAAGTGCAAGTATGTAACCTCTAGAGCAATGAGGCTTTACATTATACAGGATCTAACAAAAACCCTGTAGCTACAACTCGACCAAGCTAAGTTTGCGCCTCGCTGGAATGCGGTGCCAAGTTATCCCATTTTTTGTGTAATTTTAATGTACATATGTATAATATACTAGCTTTTGTGCGCGGCTTCGCCCGCGTGGGCTTCGAACCCGTGCAATTTTTTTATGAAACTAAAATCGGTTATTGTGACTAAACTATGATAGTTAGATATGTGCTCTCGTTTTGTAGATCTTTATAAGACCTACAAACCCGTAGTACATCATTTTGTTCTATTGTCAATAGTTTTTGCAGCGCACGCATAAATACGTTTTCGATTTTACACCTTGGTTTACAAAATCGCAATTTTCATACGGATCCCTAATTCTTTTGAAAATAAAATATAGCCTATAACCTTCCTCGATAAATGGACTATCTAACACTGAAAGATTTTTTGAAATCGGACCCGTAGTTCCCGAGATTAGCGCGTTCAAACAAACAAACAAACAAACACACAAACAAACAAACTCTGCAGCTTTATATATTAGTATAGAGTATAGATATAGATTGTTAAAAACAATAAATGCAAAGTAGAATGTAACAAACATTTGTTTACATTTTTAATCATAGCCAATCATTTCACAGACCGCACCTAAACGACAGTGTTACGTAACCGACGCCGAAGCAGATGGGGTGCTTTTCCGGATATTCTCAAAATAACCCTTCTACTCATATCTGTTCATAAAATATTAAGAACTATTGATACCATGCACCCCACGCATTATTTTTACAATAAAATCATTTTTTCTGACACTATTTTTTATTCAAATTTATTAAAATTTATTTTCTATTTTTTAGTTCGATTTTCTATAAAAGCGTATTTTTTAAGTTTTTCAAAACTATCATTTATTTAAGTATCGAGAATATCTTCTACTAATCCCTGCAGTAGGTTGACCTGTGTCTCGGGGGCAGTTTACAAACATGAAATTCACGAACACAAATGACACCCAGACTCAAAGCAATTGCCTTTGGTTTACACAAAGATATTTCCGGCCTTGGAATCGAACCCGTGACCCTGTGATCCAAAGGCGGCACATCCAACCCCTAGATAAACGTGACTAGTTACTGAGTGCCAAACTGGATCCAAAAATAAGACAATACAATACAGATAATAGATGAAACATTGAAATTAGCAGCATGTCACGGGTTCGATTCCCGCACGGAAGAAATATTTGTACGACCTACAAGTATTTGTTCCGGGTCTAGGTGTTTTCTATCTATAATATGTATGTATTTACAAAAAAAAAGTACCTATATAAGTAGTTTATCATCCATCTCGTTACCATAACACAAACATTAAGTTGCTTAGCTTGGGACGAGATGGCGTTGTGTGAAATGTCCAAGGATATTTATTTATTAAATTTAATTCCATAAACACTAACTTAAGTAAAATGTACTTACATAAACACTAACTTAAGTAATAAAACAAGACTAAAAATACCAATTAACCTAAAACCTAAATACTAAAATATATTATTTAAAGGAGTCCCTTTAGGCAAGGTTCCGAAGATACTGGCAGCGTTCCCCCGTTGAATCGCTAGACTGATTCTATTATTTATTTTATTTTGTCGGATTTATCGCACATTATATTTATGGTAGGGTTATAAAAACCATTATAACACAATGCAATTTTCTATTCATAATCCATCAGCACACAGATCGCCTTACCCCATTTGGTTATATTTGAATGAAGCTTCGGCAAAAAACTTATGTATTATAAATATATTACTAGCTGACCCGGCAAATTATTTGTCAAATAATAGACAAATAGTTTGCAAGAAAATTATATTGCGTATAAATTCAGATGTGAGCTATTCTATCTTTCAAGTTGGATCAAACTGCACACGGTGTGCAAATTTGTTTAAAATCGGTAAAGTAGTTTAGGAGTCCATCGCGGACAAACAACGTGACGCGTAATTTATTTAAAAATAGAAGGAAAATATATCTCTCCCTCGATTTTTTTTTCCAAGTTGCATTGTGGTATCCTGATTTGGCTATGATAAATTATTTGGTTAGATCAGCTGTCAGTGCCACGACTGCCATAGATAGTAGAATGGCAGCCGGGACGGGACGGCTTTGCGTGCCCCCGAAGTACGGAAAAGGTCAGATATTACACGGCCTTGTTGGTTCACATGGGTTTACCAACCAATCCAATTGAAACACCCGCTAGCTAAGAACAAACAGCGACACACTGGCAGAAATGCATTCGTGTTACCAATTGCCACTGCAAGAAGAAGTAAAAATAAAAAAAGGGAAACGTAAAAATAACAGTTTGTTACATACAGTAAGGATGATAAGGATGTGCTGCAACTTATGACCAATTAATTTAACTTTCATAATCACACGAACTTTTTTAACACAACACAACACACTTGTCATTGGCAAAATCATCGGTATAACGATGGAAGCCAAAACCTAAATGAAGAAGAAGAAGGATGTGCTGCCTTTTGATCATGGGTCCCCGGTTCGATTCTGGGGTAGGGCTAGTGTCGTAGTGATCGACTGCTGCGCAGCATGTCGCGGGTTCGATTCCGACACGGAAGAAATATTTGTACGACCTACAAGTATTTGTTGCGGGTCTGGGTGTTTTCAATCTATAATATGAATATATGTATTTACAAAAAAAAATATATAAACGTATTTTATCATCCATCTCGTTACCATAACACAAGCATTAAGTTGCTTAGCTTGGGACGAGATGGCGTTGTGTGAAATGTGCAAGGATATTTTGTCCAAGGATATTTACTTGCTCTGAGTCTGTGTACATGTGTTCGTCAATTACATATTTTTAAACGGCCCCGCAATACATGTTATACCAAGACCAGGATTTTGTGTGATTAAAAAAGAAAGAAATTATGGCTCTGATGGCCCGTCCAATCAAATTCGGAGAAGAGAAATTTGAACTGAAATCCCGCACCAATACGATCCAGTAAAACAATTGGCTCTATAGTCTATTGTTTTACTGGCAAGCTAAGGCAGTATTTGTAGCCCCTAGGCAAACAGGACGTCGGACTTGGCATGTATTTTATGCTAGTATTATGTCGTCGTTTCAGTCCATAAATGACTTACTACTGAGTCCGGCCTCCTCCAAATTCATGGAGGGAAATTAGCCTACTGTCCCACGCTTGCAAGACGGGTTGGCACAGGGTTTATATCAAGTTTTCCTTCTCTTTCGGCTAAGTGTTCTGCCTCTTGCGTTCTTTTAGTCGCCTCTTAGGACACCCTCAAGACGGTATGGGTTGGTGACATTGTGTATTCTAAATCAGTCACCAGACGGACAGTGTGTGGAGACGTCCACATGATTTGGGTTTTACTATCTCATTCTACTTTGAGAGTGTCATATGATGTGATTTATTGATGCAGTCCGTAAAGGGTGTGGTTAATGGGAGGAGGCCACACTCATCAGTGGGTTATTTATGGACGAGTAGTATTTCGTATGGTGACCAATTTAAAATACATAGTATCACCACCCCATTCCATCCTGAGGGTGTCGTAAGAGACGACAAAAGGAAACGGCGAGCCTGAAACCTAGCCGCAAGCGTAGGAACGTGTGCCAACCCGTCTAGCCAGCGTGGTAGGTACAGTGGGCAAATGACCCTCCCTGTTATGGGAGGAGGCCCGACCCAGCAGTGGGTCATTAATGGGCTGATTAGTAGTAGTTATTCCATTTCATTTTACTTCATAAAACTGCATACAGTCCCTACTAACATTAGCTGATTGATCGGATAAGCTGTGCGATACGATCGGACAGAAAGGGGTGTGATTTGAGTGCATTAGTCTTTGTTTTTGTTGTATCTGTGTGGTGACGGATTAAATATACATATTGTCACCATCCCATTCCAACCTGAGCTGGTCGTAAGAGCCGACAAAGGGCCGTTCTCTCCATTGAGTGGAGGAGCCGTCACGTCACTCCGCTATTACGAAGGGCCTGCAGTCCAGAGCTGGTCAAAGTCCACTGGGATACACCCCCTACGGGAGGAGTGCAATCTCTGGATCGGGTAGTTAGTGGGAAACAAAGTAAGTGGGGGAGAATGCGCCCCTTCACATCAGTTTAGTGACGCCCACGAGTCTGCACATAACATCCTGAGTCCGCACAAAGACCCTCGAGTCCGCACAAAGGCCCTCGAGTCCGCATATAACTTTTTTTTTTGTGCACTCCTATTTAGTCTGCACTATTCCTATTACAATCTAGCCTAATCTAATAAGTAATTTGTATCTGCCTTAAATGACTTAGGTAACAAATAAACTAGCACTTGTCATAATGTCTCTAGAAATAATAAATCACTAAGGTCCGGTTGTTCGAAACTCGGTTACGTCAACTGAAGGGTAAAGTTATGGTTAAAGTAAAATTAACCGGGTGACTAATTTAAAAAGCGTTGTTGAAGCAACGGTTACTTTAACGAGGGGTTAAATCTCAGGTTTGACGGCGGTTAAAATAACCGCTGGGGTGGGGGCCGTTTAAATTTTAACGTTAGTAGAATTGTAGTGATCGTTTACTGATTTTAGGTTATTTTTAATATTTCTTTGCGAGTACAGTTATTAAAATGGGATCAGAGCGTTTTGTTTTGGATTTAATTAATGAAGATAGTTCCTCTGATGATAATTTCATATTTGATCAAGTATTCCCACAAAGACAGAGGATTTTATTACTTCATTAATATTCTACAAAATAAAACAAAAAAATGAGCAAATGGGTATAGATTTTTTTACAACAACAAAGAATACAATAAAAAACAATATATTAATGGTTTCACTTTTACCACTTGAGCTAAGGGTGTTAAGTTTCCTTCACCACCACTACAATATGGTGGTGTACATTTACGAACATTGAACACACACAAATATCTACTTTTCGACTGCACGCATAACCAGAGGTCTGGACTTTATTTTGCTGAGCGAATAAGCATTGCCATCCAGCGTGGCAATGCTGCCAGCATTTTGGGCACTTTTGCAAACCCCTGCAGCGGTGAGGATGCGGTGCATAGTTTAATTTAGATTTATTTAGTGTTTAGTCTATCTTCTTGTTATTTTTTTCTTTTAAGTATATATTTAAGTTGCTTTTTTCTACTAGTTTTAGACACAGTATATAATATTTTATTGCATGTTGTTATTCGAGTGAAACAAAAGTTTTTAGAAAAAATATGTGTATAATAATATCAACGATTTTTAATCATGATTTGACATTAGTGACATCCCAGTGGTCCATAGAAACGTCACAAGTCAGAACAAATAATGCCAATATGACAGTGTTGACAGCCGAAAGAAAAGTTTCCCATCAAAAATTATGGGAAACATAATGGAGTTGCACTGACAACTCTTTTAACCCTCGTCTAATTTAACCGCCGCGAAAATTATCTTTGGGCAACTGAATACGAATATAACCGATGTAACTTTCTTTACCAAGGTCAAAAATAACAATAGTTAAATTTTAACTATTAATTTACTGTATTGTACGAGCAACCGGACCTAAGTTCATGTGTTCTTCAAACGCACCTCGAAGTCCCACTTAACCCGGCTGGCGTTTAGCGGTCGGGAATCCACGAGGATTTCCAACGTAAAAAAAAAAGTTTTCCTTCTCTTGCGGCCTTGTTATTTCCTTTTGTTGGCTCTTACGACACCCTCAGGATGGAATGGGGTGGTGACACTACATGAACTGATGCTTCAAATAAGTTTAGTTACAGAATATCGTCCTAGAAAGAAAACTTATATCACTCGAGGCGAGTTTACCAGATTCCGACAAGGGCACATACAAAGTTGGTCTGAATAACACAACTCAAACCGAAACTTCCAATGCAGTTACCAACTTCTCTGTTTGTACTGACGAGATGAACAGGGCTGGATTTAGATCAACCTAACAGAGGAATGAAAATGGCTTAGTTTTTATTAATTTACTAGCTGTATCATGAGCGAGTTGGTACGCCACTAAATAAAATAAATTGGAAGGAAAGATAACACAATTATTTTTCGGAACATTCGTGGGCTCATGCACAACACTTTGCTCAAGATCATCACAATATGATCAAATGCATAGCTTATGATTCTTTAAAGGACCTAAAGACAGACATTCTATTTAATAAAAGTTTTGCTGAAGTCATGATTTCGAGATTATTTTACAATGAACATTTTTACCTGAGTTATTTGAGCAACCATTTACTTGCAGAACCGGTCGGAAATGATAAATAAATATCCTTGGACATTTCACACAACGCCATCTCGTCCCAAGCTAAGCAACCTAATGCTTGTGTTATGGTAACGAGATGGATGATAAATTACTTATATACATTTTTTTTCTAAATACATGCATATTATAGATAGAAAACACCCAGACCCGGAACAAATACTTGTAGGTCGTACAAATATTTCTGCCGTGCGGGAATCGAACCACATGCTGCGCAGCAGTCGATCGCTCAACCATTGCACCAACCGTGTCGTCAAATGTATTTTAGACCTGACAAAAGAGCGCAAGTGGCCCAAATTTGGGATTGATTTGAGGTTCTGAATTATTGTTGTATTTAGAATGCCGAGTGTCACCATCTCATTCCAACCTGAGAGGGTCGTAAGAGGCGACTAAGGGCATGCAAAAGGGCAATCACCTAGCCGCAAGAGAAGGGTCAGGTGCCAACCCGTCACCACACTCAACTTGAACTAGTAGTAGGGAAATAGAAAGAAAGAAAGAAAGAAAGAAATGTTTATTTGTCAGAATGTAGTAGGTACAATACAATAGGTGTTCTATGGTTTTTCAGGGTATCATACATTCTACCGAATTGGTGTACAAATATTAAGCTTAATTTATAATTATATTGTGCTATCTAATATTTAACAATGCAATTGTCATCGAGAAATTCTTTAGTCGAATAATAACATTTATTTAACAGAAATTCTAATAATTTCCTTCTGAATGACGTTATGTTAAGATTCTTTAGGTCATTTGGAAGTTTATTGTAAATTCTGATAGCCATACAGAATGAATTTTTACTATATAATGTAGTGCGTTGGCTTGGTACAGATAATTTATTGGGGAATCTACTATTTCTATTTGTTACATTAATATTTCTAATAAACAGATCTGGGTTTTTGTATACAAAGATGGAAATCTCATAAATATAGAGACAGGGCAGTGGTAGGATACGGTGTCTTTTAAATAATGGAACACAGCTGTCCAGGTAGTCAGCACCACACATTATGCGTATACACTTTTTCTGTGCTCTGAATGCTCTGATTAAATCCACTGAATTCCCCCATATGACTATTCCGTAGCGTAAAACTGAGGAAACATAACCGTGGTACGCACATAGTATAGCATTGGGAGTAGCTACTTGTCTTAGCCTGTTTAGAACATAAACATAACTATCCAGTTTAGAGCAGATCTTATCGATATGTAGTTTCCAGCTGCAATGTTTATCAATTACTAGACCAAGGAATTTAGTTGATTCTAGTTTTTCTATAGCTTTGCCTTTTTGGGTAATATTAAGAGAAATTTGGGTGCTGTTATGAGTTTGAAAGTGTATTATATTCGTTTTATTTACATTTATATTTAAGTTGTTATTGTTTAGCCAAGTAGTTACGTTATCTATAGTGTTGTTAATATCTGTTTCGTAGGTATTTTTATTGTGGGAGTGTATAAGTAATGTAGTGTCATCAGCATATAAGATGCATTTGTAATTAGTTGAGTCTGGTAAGTCATTAATATACACTAGGAACAACAACGGTCCGAGTATACTACCTTGTGGTACGCCGTGTTCGTTTAACATGTATTCAGAACGATAAGATGTTTTGTGGTGACCAGCTACACTTGGGATTTCAACACATTGGTATCGTTCAGAGAGGTAACTCTCTATCCAATTGAGGGCATTGCCTCTAATGCCGTACTTGTCTAGCTTATTTAAGAGTATATTGTGTGACACAAAGTCAAACGCTTTGGACATATCAAGAAAGATAGCTACGATTGGAATTTTTTTATCTAGATACTCCGTTATTATTTTAACAAGATTGAAGCAGGCCAAGGTTGTGGAGTAGTTTTTTCTGAAACCAAATTGTTCGGATTTTAATATATTATGTTTTAAAAAGAAGCAATATAAATTACTGTATAATGATTTTTCAAATATTTTTGATATTATTGGAATTAAAGTTATTGGTCGGTAGTTACTCATTTCGGTTCTTTCGCCCTTTTTGTAAATTGGTTTAACAATAGAATATTTTAATCGTGATGGGAATTTACCATTAAAGTATATTTCCCTACCTCAAATTTAATGTGACTTAACTCAGTAGTTTTTTTTTCTTTTAAACCCCTGCACTAGGTATAACCTGTACCGCGGGGGCAGTTTACAAACATCGAATTCACGAACACAAATGACACACAGACTCCGAGCAAGTGCCTCTGGTTTAGTCAAAGACACTTGCCCGACCCCGGAATCGAACCCGGAACCCGTTGATCCATAGGCGGCACATCTAACCCCAACGAGGCAGTCAAAGTTTAGCAAACCTTACGTCTTCATCTCAACCCAAAAATGTCCCATTGCTGAGTCAGTCGTCCTTTCCACGCTGGCCAGCCTGGGTTGACACAGGAATTGTATTAAGTTTTGGATCTCCTGAGGCTAGGTTGTCTTCCCATTGAGTTCCTTTAGTCGCCTCTAGCTACACAGAATTGAATGGGTTGGTGACATTGTGTATTCTAAATCCGTCACCACTCGGACGGTATTAAAATACTTGTTCATACAGCAAAAACTTTGTTTATTGATTATTAAAAGTTTCTTGAGAGTCATTAACTATGCAAAAAAAATAACTATGAAAGTCCAGCTATCCAAGCCAGGATTTTTATTTCGTTGGCAACTTAACCTTGAAAATCCAAAACAGGTCCACGGGTTTAACTTCTCCCGATGGGGGGCATAATCTGCGACCATGATGGGGCCTTGGCCCGCTTTCACAAGTGGGCCCCACACTTTGATGGTGAGCTCTGGACGCTCCCCAACCCACCGAGAGGCACGTGCGAGACAACGCAGGTTTCTCGCCTGCCTGGCCACCCCTCCACTGCTAGTGGTGGCAGCCCTGGCCTTAACGCCTGGCCGCCCTCTACTGCGATCACCACGTCATGTGTCGCGGCAGGTTAAGGCTTCTGAGTCAACTCATTCGTAATAAAACTTGACCGCGGTGATGGATTTAGAATACACTAGTGGCCCGCCCCGGCTTCGCCCGTGCAAAGCGGGGGTGGGTTATACATATAAACCTTCCTCTTGAATCACTCTATCTAATAAAAAAAACCGTATCAAAATCCGTTGCGTAGTTTTAAAGATTTAAGCATACATAGGGACGGACAGACGACACCGACTTTGTTTTATAATATGTAGTGATGATAATGTCACCAAACCCATTGAATTCTGATGGTTTCGTAAGAGCCAACAAAACAACAAGACAAAGCTGATAACCTAGCCCGCAAGGAAAGGAAAACTTGATACATTGTAAGTTAAAAACGTATCCTTACAAGTGCAGCCCGATCTTAAAGCAGCAATGACGTCTGTAGCCGATAGGTTCTTTGTAAAGAATAAACCTAGACCGATTTAGAAATTCTTATATACCACTAGACTGCTACTATCGATCCCTAATATAGGCTATAGTTGTAACTAGTGCGAAGGGGTTGGTTGCTATATTTTGGTTAACAGTAAAACCTTTTACTCAAACGTCTAGCTCTTAATCTACCATTGAAACAATTCTTTATTTGCTCATGAAGTCTATTCATGAAATAAACAATACGTACAGATAAAAAATATAAGTAATGAAAATCTTAAAATGCAACGTCTAGTCTCCCTCGTCACCACCTTCCTCTTCTTCGTCAAATTCACCTTCTTCCTCGGCAGTGGCATCCTGGTACTGCTGGTATTCGGATACCAGGTCGTTCATGTTGCTTTCTGCCTCAGTGAATTCCATCTCATCCATACCCTCACCGGTATACCAATGCAGGAACGCCTTACGTCTAAACATGGCAGTGAACTGCTCAGAGATACGCTTAAAGAGCTCCTGAATGGCGGTAGAGTTGCCAATGAACGTGGCAGACATCTTCAAGCCTCGAGGTGGAATGTCGCATACAGCGGTCTTCACGTTATTTGGAATCCACTCCACGAAATACGAGGAATTCTTGTTCTGAATGTTCATCATCTGCTCGTCCACTTCCTTCATCGACATGCGCCCTCGGAAGACGGCAGCAACGGTCAGGTATCTTCCATGTCGCGGGTCGCAAGCTGCCATCATGTTCTTAGCGTCAAACATCTGCTGGGTCAACTCCGGGACTGTCAAGGCTCGGTACTGCTGGCTTCCTCTAGAAGTTAAAGGCGCAAATCCCGGGATGAAGAAATGGAGGCGAGGGAACGGCACCATGTTCACGGCGAGCTTCCTCAAGTCTGCATTCAGCTGGCCAGGGAAGCGAAGACAGGTTGTGACGCCAGACATAGTGGCTGACACCAAGTGGTTCAAATCGCCATAAGTCGGCGTTGTGAGCTTCAGCGTTCGGAAGCAAATATCGTATAACGCCTCATTATCGATGCAGTAAGACTCGTCAGTGTTTTCAACCAGCTGGTGCACAGAGAGCGTCGCGTTGTAGGGTTCGACCACCGTGTCAGACACTTTTGGGGACGGTACCACACTAAACGTGTTCATGATACGATCGGGGTACTCTTCTCTGATTTTTGAGATGAGAAGCGTCCCTAACCCGGCTCCTGTGCCGCCCCCAAGGGAGTGCGTCAACTGGAATCCTTGCAGACAGTCGCACCCTTCAGCCTCTTTCCTAACCACGTCCAGAACGGAATCAACCAGCTCCGCTCCTTCCGTGTAGTGTCCCTTCGCCCAGTTGTTACCAGCGCCCGATTGTCCAAACACGAAGTTGTCAGGTCTGAAGATCTGTCCGAAGGGACCTGATCGCACGGAGTCCATGGTCCCGGGCTCTAGGTCTACCAAGATGGCGCGTGGCACGTACTTGCCGCCCGTCGCCTCATTGTAGTACACGTTGATGCGCTCCAGCTGAAGGTCGGAATCTCCGTGGTAAGTGCCGGTAGGGTCAATGCCATGCTCATCCGAGATCACCTCCCAGAACTGAAAGAGATTTATACTGTACTTACTAGCGGCCCGCCACAGCTTCACACGGGTATTTAACAAAGAAAAATCCTACTGTTATTTTTAATGCGAAAGTTTGCAAGAAAGTATTTTTGTTAACTCTTTCACGTAAAAACTATTAAATGGATTTTGATGGAACTTTACAATGATATAGGCGCCACTACAAGTCTCGGGGCTTTATCGAGGCCAAGTACATATTGAAAATTGGTTCAATTATTATAAAAAATGATCAGATAATACGCACCTTAGCTCCAATTTGGTTACCGCACTGGCCTGCTTGAATATGCACTATTTCCCTCATATTTCTCTAGGTTAAACTTAAGACGAAAACCTGATAATATACCAACTAGACTCTACTGAATAACAAACGAAAACAACTGCCGATCGATTTCGAATGCCATCGAGATATTTATAAATTTGAAAATTTCTTTTTTATTTGCTTGTGCACAAATTTGTGTATAAAAAGGTTTGCTTGTTAAAAAATAATAATTAAAAAATCCTTGACATTTCTCTTTATGAGTACTAATTGCATAACATTGCAAGTTAAACTAGAACTCAAAAAAGTCAACTCATCCGAATTGCATAATGCAAAAAAAAATCGTTATTCATTTCATGAAAGAACTCTTTGTAAATAGAAATGTTTGTACAAAGCGCTCCACTCGGCCAATTGAACATCCATTTTTTATTTTTACTTATGTACACGAATTTAGAAAACATAATGTTACCACCTCATTCCATCCTGAGGGTTTCGTAAAAGCCGACAAAATGAAACGACAAGGCCGAAAATATTGCTGCAGATGAAAGAAAACTTGTCCCCAAACCCTTTTTTTTGTTTTTTTTTGTGTTCACCCGGTGTAAAAGCCTTTATGGACTTCCTCGCCGGCCACGGGGATGGCCAGCGAGGGGAGTGTGGGACTCTTCCCCATAGTGGGGGCCTACCCACTAAACCTCCCCGGGGTGCTCCAACTCGCGTCCTGTTGCGGCATTGTGGGATCTGATGCAGAACCACGCCTGTCTCTAACAAACCCTGTGCCAACATCTGGCTAGTATGGCAATGTAGGCTAGTTACCCTACATGTAATTGGAGGATATGATAATCAGCAGTGGGTCATGTATGGGCTTAATAGTAGTCTTCATAAATAACTATAAAAACTAGCGACCCGCCCCGGCCTCGCACGGGAGCAATGTTGATACTAAATATACCCTTGCAATGTAAACGAAAAAACAATGTGTTTATGTACGATATCAGATTAGAAACCTTTAAATTTATCAGCGTTTCACTACAATATTAATATATATTTATACCTTCCTCTTGAATCACTCTATCTAAGAAAAACAAACGCTTCAAAATCCGTTGCATAGTTTTAAAGATTTAAGCATACATAGGGACGGACAGACGACAGCGACTTTTATAATATTTAGTGATTAGTGATTAGAGATGATGAATGTTTGTCTGTATGTCCTTTAAAGAATCGTAAACTATACATTTGATGATCTTCATGAAAATTGCTGTGCATTAGCCCAGAAAGGTTTCTAAGAAAAATAAATGAACATGTATGTAATATCTGTCTTTTAAATTTATTTTAATTAGTGCCGTAGCAACGCGCGCCGGGTACAGCTAGTTTCTATAAAAACATAATCACTATTTCCCTAAAATGATGTTTAGAACAAAGAAAATTTGGATTTTCTTCTTGGGCACAAATAGCGTTTCTATTCCGTATAAAGCATGTGAAAAAAACAAGGCTTCATAATTGCTGCTCGAAAATGCACTGTGAAAAGCGTTTTGCTTAAAATTTTACTAAGTTCTTTCATAGCGCAGTGAAATAACAGGACTATTTTGTTCGCTTGTAAAAAGCGCTCCTAGACATAGAGGCAATTGCCTAATTTATTACAGTATATACAAGCTATGCTGGTCCCGTTACTGTGCCTCGACAGATTGCCAAATCATCATTTCCACGAAGGCCAAAGCCGCCGACCTTAATCAGGTCGTCAGTCCACCGCGTGGGAGACCAAACAGCACTGCGCTTTCCGGAACACGGTCGCCACTCGAAGACATTTCTGCTCCATTGGGTGTCAACTCCCCTTTTGTGCCAAAACTACTGAACCGATTTGAATGAAATTTGGTACAGATATTGTAGAGACTAAGGACAAAAATGTATTTTTTCTTTTTTCGTTTTTTAGTAAAAAACCAAAACCTCTGTGCTTGTTATAACGTGTATCGCGGGGGCGGTTTACAAACACCCAACCCCTATATTTCAAATTTATATTTTGTGGCTTGCTATATTTAGGTTCAACCTCTCGGACTATATAGAAGACCACAATGCTAATTAGTTTATTTCTGCAGTCAACTTGCACGGTATCTGACATTAGCACTATTTCACAGTCATCGTTTTAGCTCACAAACGACCCAGTACTGAATCGGACCTCCTACAAATTCCTGGACAGAATATTACATACTGTGCCAAGCTGGCAACACGGGTTGGCACAGGGTTTTAGTCACCTCTTACGACACCCTCAATGCGCTTCAGATTGGTGACATTGTGTATTTTAAATGCGTGACTGACGACATATCTGTGAGTCTGTATGTAGCTTATTAGATCCTTAATGAGCGGAGCAATAGTGATTCGGTTTTATTTACTTGATGACAAATATTATTGCGGTGGGTTTTTTTGGCACGTTCTATGGTCATCAGGTCTTACTAGAAGTTTGCGAAAAGTATTGCAATACACCAATGCGCCAGTCTGTTTATTTATTTATATGGGACAACAAAACAGGTAACAACAAATAACTAAACATCAATTCTAATAAACGGATGTAACCTAGGTTGGAACCCTTAAATTACCCATTAGAGTTGCATACAATAATATTTTTAGGCAGCTTATTAATAAATAAATAAATAAATATCCTTGGACATTTCACACAACGCCATCTCGTCCCAAGCTAAGCAACTTAATGCTTGTGTTATGGTAACGAGATGGATGATAAACTACTTATATACATTTTTTTTTTGTAAATACATACATAATATAGATAGAAAACACCCAGACCCCGAGCCAGTGCGTCTGGATCCAACCCGTGACATGCTGCGCAGCAGTCGATCGCTCAACCACTGCGCCAACGCTATTGCTTATTGGCTGTGGCCCGTGTGGACTCATTTCATGCAATACAACGCCAACTTATAGCCTCTTTTATGGATCGGGTTGACACGTGTAACAAATCGTTAATTATTAGTCTAGCAGATAGGTTGCTGCTCTCTAGATAATTGTGGGTGGGTGAGAAATTAATGTGCTCCTGCTAAATTAAAGTTTTAAAATAATTAATCTCAAATATGAACTGTGAATTCTCCAACAAAGTGAATCTCAACACATAATCAATCTGTGAAAGTGTTATTGACGTTTTATTGTGCATCTAAAATTATAATAACAGTGACTATAATTGACTCAAACAGTGATATGAATATTGGGAATCAAGACGTTGTAAGTGCTTAATGAAAATTATTATGACATTCTGACTCAATATAAGAAATAACACCTGCGACAGTTGCCGAAAAGCACAATAACATAGTGACACACTATAACGTAAAAGTTTCGTTTTTTATTTGAAACTGTTCGACTACAACGCCATCTTGCGGCAAACCAAAAATACTTACATCGATTAATATTAGCTGTCAGACCTGATAACAATTAAATTATAAAATTAGGATCATCAGCGACATCTAGTGACCATTCATTAGAATACATCATCACACTCCTAACGATAATTTCAACGGAAAGTTTCAATAACGCTTGACCAAGCGGCGGCACGACTTGATCTAGGATCAGTGGGGTTCGAGTTCGCATCTCACCAGAAATATTGGTTTTTGTAACTTTCTCATTATGAATTTTCTGGATAATATTACATTCCGTACTCGTACACGTTCAGATCAACATGACGAGGATAGCAACGTTACGAGTATCTCACAAACATTGAATTGCACAAATAGCAGTATGCCCGACATATCGGAAGACGAAGATAACACTCAAATACAAGAACTAAAAGACGAGATTGCCAGCCTTAAATCTCAGTTAAAATGTTCGCAAGAGGAAATAATATTACTAAAAATTGAAAATAGTAATTTTAAAAAAATCTATGAAGAGCAAGAACTTATAAAGGAAAATGATGCCAAAACAACAGTCTTAAACAGAAATGTAACGGAGCCACAGACAAATAATGGCAAGACAAAAGTCCAGACATTAACTGTCCCAACAAAAAAAGATCACTCCCCGTCTAAAATAGTACCGAACAGCCAAACAGCGAGAACTAGGCCAAAAATATGCATAATAAGTAGTAATAATAAACACAATGTATTGCTAACTGCTGATAATGCATTTCATAATCACTGCAGTCTATTTCATTATTTAAAGTCAAATGGAAATACAAAACAACTGCTAGATGGACTGGATATCAAATTAAAAAATTATACCATGGAAGATTGCTGCATAATACTTCTTGGGCAAGAAGACTTCAGGAAAACTAATGACTATCATGATATTATATTCCATTTAAGAAGTATAGTTCAAGATATAAGAAATACTAACATAATTATTTGTTTGCCTACATATAAGTATCCCTTTGATGCTTCCTTATTCAATTGTCAAGTAGAAATATTCAATAATCTCCTCTACTTGGACATAACGACGCATGGTCATGCATATCTTCTGGACAGCAACCTCAATCTGAAGTATGACGACAGCATGTTTAATATATACTCAGGGACTGTCAATAATCTTGGATTGCGTACGATATTTAACGATATACGGGAATTATTTTCGGAAATGACTCATAATTACGCTCACATACAACAAAATGGTATAGACAAAACCGAAGGAACTTCAACCGATGACAATATTTTTCTTGACTAAACACCTACATATCCTACACCAAAATATTGCAGGTCTGCTGGGAAAATGTGACGCTCTTGCAGTCAGCTTGAATGAATTGTTAGATAGAAACATAAACGTGGACGTTCTATGCATTACGGAGCATTTCATGGCTGACGGTGATGACAAACACCTTATCTTAAAAAATTACTGCTTGGCGGCTTCTTTCAGTAGAAAAGAAAGCAAGAGAGGTGGCGCATGCATACTGGTGAAGTCAGGCCATGAATGGAGAGAGCTGTCAAACATTGCAAAAATATCATCAACGGGTATCTTAGAATGCTGTGCCATTGAACTTGTTGCTCATAGGATTGTTTGTGTTTGTATTTATAGAGTACCTAATGCTAAAAATTTTAATGAATGTATGAATAAATTAGAAATAATATTACAGACTATAGTGAAAAGTAGTTATAAAAATATTGTTATAGTAGGCGACTTTAATATAGATGTTCTTAGGAGAAATAAACAATCTACGGAATTTGAAAATATGTTATTAAGCTTTAACTTAAAACTAGCTCTTCATCAACCGACGCGTCTAAAGAGCCAAACATGCATTGACAATTTTGCGCATAATTTTAAAAAGTCCTGTAAAGCCACAGTATTGGAGTTAGCGTTGTCTGACCATACTGCGCAGTTATTGATATGTCCAAATAGTAACGTATGTACTTTTAAACGGTGGACAAAGAGAAGACGCGACTACAATAGCAACAACATCAATAAGTTTAAAGGCTATCTGCAAAACCTAACCTTTTCAGACGTCTATGCAGCCAAGGATCCAAATGTAGCATATAAGGAGTTCATAGATATTTTCATTCTGTTATACGATCAGTGTTTCCCCGAAAACCTATTTTTTGTTAATGTCCACAATAAACAAAAATGGGTATCACGTGGCATTAAAAAATGCAGTGAGAAAAAACGACAATTATTGTGGCAATATCGACTAAAACCAAACCAACAGAATGAAACGCGATTTAAAAATTACTCAAAACTATTCAAAAGGATTATAAATCTAACACAGAAATCACAAAATAATTACAAAATAAACACTTCTATAAACAAATCCAGAGCTACCTGGCAAATTATAAATGAATCAAAATTAAATATACCCAGGAATAGTATCCCCAAAATTAAAATTAATGACGAAATTATCTCTGATCCTACCCATATTTCTAATGCTTTTAACGATTATTTTATTGACAAAATTCAACCCTCGGTAAAGTCAGGGCATAGAGTAACAAAATATATCTTGAACAGAAAGGATTCTATGTTTATCGCTCCAAGTTTGCCCTATGACATATTGGAAATCATTCTAGCGTTAAACAATACGAATAGTGTGGGTTATGACGGGATCAGTACAAAAATACTAAAAACCGTAGCTGATGTAATAAGTCACCCTCTCAGTCATATCATAAATTTGTGTATAAGTGTAGGTAATTTTCCAGATGCATTAAAAAAAACAGTAATAAAGCCATTGTTTAAAAAACAAGACAAGGAATCAATGCAATGCTACCGACCTATTGCATTAATACCGATTTTCTCAAAAGTAATCGAATACTATATTTATAATCAACTTAGTTATTATTTAGAAGCGAACAATATTCTCTGTAACGAACAAAAAGGATTTAGAAAAAATAAAACAATAAATATGGCAGTTTATGACTTTTTGCACTCGATTATGACAAATATGGATAAAAACACTCCTGTCTGTGCTATATTTTGTGACATGACCCAGGCATTTGATTATGTCCAACATGATATCCTACTAAAAAAACTTGAGGCGTACGGTGTTAGAGGGAATGTTCTTGAACTAATAAAATCTTATTTGCACGACAGAAAACAAATAACTCAAATAAGTAGACTAAATACTAAAACCAAAATTGAAGAAAACATTCTTTCGGAGGAACGAACCGTGACGTACGGAGTTCCGCAAGGAAGTGTTTTAGGACCTCCACTTTTTACACTGTACATAAATGACTTTCCAAAATCAATCGACCATCCTGTGACACTATTTGCGGACGACAGTACTATAACTATTCCCTGTAATAATAAAGACCTGTATAAATGTGACATTAAAAATACATTGATAAATACCATACAATGGTTAGATAATAATAATTTAAAAATTAATTTAAGTAAAACTGTAATTATTCATTTTAGCCAGCGTACTTTGACACCATCTAATCTTGACATAACATATGATAATATAACAATTGATACGGTTAATTCAACTAAGTTTCTAGGTCTAATAATTGACCGACATTTAAATTGGAAGGAACACATAGATTCTCTGAGTAAAAGAATTAGTAGTAGTGCCTACGCATTATACTTGCTGTCACAAAAAGTCAAAAGGGAGGCGTTATTAACAGCTTACTATGGTCTGGCTGAATCCGTTCTCAGATATGGTGTTATATTTTGGGGTAACTCGACTAATAGAGAAGTACCATTTAAAGCACAAAAAAGATGCCTTAGAGCGATGTTTCACTTGAAAACTACGGACAGCTGCAAACCCTATTTCATTATGCATAAAATTTTAACATTGCCATCCATATACATTTTTGAAACTGTAATGTTTGTCAGGAACAATCCTAAATTATTTATGCGCAGAGCAGATCAATTTCCCAGGAACAGGCGTGACCAAACCCAATTATATGTACTTCCCTGTAGGACTACACTTATGCGCAAAAGTGTTTTTCATATGGCTACAACTGTCTACAATAAGTTGCCTAAAAGTTGGAAGGAGCTTAATAATATACATTTGAAAAGAAAACTTAAGACATATTTAGTCGGTAAGGCATATTACAACATTAACGAATTCTTAGAGGAAAGATCTGTATTGACATAGTTTTGATTTTGTTATTTATTGTTCTTTGATTAATTTATTGTTATTATAGGAGTTTATTTTTTAAATTTATAATTGACATTTGCACGTCACATCAGGTGGCAAACATGTCTGTATACATTAATATTGTTACCATCTTGCATGCATGTCTTTTCTTGTATGTATGTCACATGTTTACGCAAATAAATACTATCTATCTAACAACGTATAAACGATGGGTGAAAATACTGTTCTCCTGAATACAATAAATAAATAAATAAATATCCTTGGACATTTCACACAACGCCATCTCGTCCCAAGCTTAGCAACTTAATGCTTGTGTTATGGTAACGAGATGGATGATAAAGTACATAAATACATTTTTTTTTTTTGTAAATACATACGTATTATAGATAGAAATGACACCCAGACTCCGAGCCAGTACCTCTGGTTTAGACAAAGTCACTTGCCCGACCCCGGAATCGAACCCGGGACCCGTTGATCCAAAGACGGCACATCTAACCACTAGACCAACGAGGCAGCCTATTGTCTTAAAATTATTAAAAAAAACCATCCTGAGGGCGTCGTACAAAAGGCCGATAACCTTGCCAAAGGGAAGGAAAACTTAATGGGAATCCCATCTAGCCAGCGTGGCATAGTAGGCTAATAGGCCTCGTTGGTCTAGTGGTTAGATGTGCCGCCTTTGGATCAACGGGTCCCGGGTTCGATTCCGGGGTCGGGCAAGTGTCTTTGTCTAAACCAGAGGCACTTGCTCGGAGTCTGGGTGTCATTTTGTTTTGTGTTCGACTGCCTCGTTTGTCTAGTGGTTAGATGTGCCGCCTTTGGATCAACGGGTCCCGGGTTCGATTCCGGGGTCGGGCAAGTGTCTTTGTCTAAACCAGAGGCACTTGCTCGGAGTCTGGGTGTCATTTGTGCTCGTGAATTACATGTTTGTAAACTGCCCCCGCGATACAGGTTACAAGTAGTGCAGGGGTTTCGTTTTACAAAAAAAAAAATTATTCTCCATGTAAATGGAGCCGAACTCGGCCGTGAGTCATGGGCTGAACAGTAGATAGTAGATATAACACCAACCACTCTACACTAGGTATGTATCGCAGGGAAAGCTTTCATTATATAAATGCCCCACGATTGAGTCGAGCCTCCTCCAAATTCATGTGGCGATCGTAACCTGTACCATGCAGGCAACACGTATTGTGTGCCAACTGTGGTTAGTATCAAGTTATCCTTCTCATGTGCTTGATTGCCTGCCTTGAGTTCTTTAAGGTTCATCGTACACAAGGCTACGCAAATCTTCGATACTCAACGATTTTAGTCTTCAAGCGACTACCGCCTTAGCAAGCGAGTCGCGGGACGAATGTCGGCGACGCGACTCGTGTACGAACCTCAATGGATTTGTATGGCAGTAGTCCCTTGAAGACTAAAATTGTTGAGTATTGAAGATTTGCGTAGCCTTGTGTACGAAGGGCCTTAGGTCGCCTCTGCAAATGTATGGGCACTGCAAATGACAGCCTAACATTGACAGGTCGAGTTAATTAACACGTGCCATTGCTGGCGGTTTCTTTGCATTTTCTGAAAACATTTACCATAGTAATGTTTATTTTTACATCATCGGAAAGAACAGATTTCAAAGAACAAAATGCCCACTTTTCTTTTTGGCACGAGATTTTTCGATTGAAAATTAGGGTGCTTTTCGATATTATGTCAAATTAAGATGAATAAAAGTTATTTAAAGTTAAAGTTTAGTTTTAATAAGGTGAATGTTCCAGGGTAGCCCGCGAAATTCAAATTTTCGTACTTTGAGCTTGAAAAAGTTTTTCTTGCAACTTTTTGAGCTTGGAGGGTTGTATTGATGATTTTGATGATTATAATTCTATAACTGACTTTCCCTTCACCTTAAAAAAACTGTTTTGGATACCTGTGTTTTGCCTACTCTCACATACGGATGCCAAACGTGGACGTATAACACAAAAATAAAAACTAAACTAGCAATATGCCAGAAAGCAATGGAAAGGAGTGTACTAAAACTAAGAAGAATACAAAAAGTAAGAAGCAAATGGATAAGGCTAAAAACTAAAGTTATAGATGTTCTACAAATAAATAAATAAATAAATATCCTTGGACATTTCACACAACGCCATCTCGTCCCAAGTTAAGCAACTAAATGCTTGTGTTATGGTAACGAGATGGTTGATAAACTACTTAGATACATTTTTTTTTTGTAAATACATACATATTATAGATAGAAAACACCCAGACCCGGAACAAATACTTGTAGGTCGTACAAATATTTCTTCCGTGCGGGGATCGAACCCGCGACATGCTGCACAGCAGTCGATCGCTCTACCACTGCGCCAACCGTGTCGTCAAGTCGTACACTACGCTCTAATGCAAAAGTGGAGGTGGACAGGACATATTGCAAGGTATAAAGACAACAGATGGACAGTACAGACAACTATGTGGGAAGGACCAACAGGAAAAAGGCGACGAGGGCGTCCTACAAAAAGGTGGATAGACGAAATAAAAGAGACAGCAGGAAGCGAATGGAGACATATAGCATTGGATAGAGAGACCTGGAGCAAGCTGGAGGAGGCCTATACCCAAGAAGGGGTTCCGATCAATGGTGATCAAGATAGTATAATGGAAGAATAAAGACTTACAATGTTCAACTTATTTAACATTTCAATAGTTTACATATAAATATATTTTTATTATTCGTTCATTGTATGTGAACATTATAATTATAAATTATCATTATAGGATTTAACACATTAGCTTAAATTATAAATTAGAATATATGTATTTTTTTCTCGATTGGAAATAAATGGGCTTTATTATTATTATTATTAATTCTATAACTACATGTATACGTCTTACAGCCGCGAATAACATTTTAATCAACATACAACCTAGCACTGACCTGCAAATTGCAAAAAACGTAGGAAAATTGGAACATTCACCTTAATTAGTTATATTTTATGGAAATTCTGTCTAACTAAATGAAATGGTTTAAATTACAGTGTATTTGGGACATTAAACGGTAAGTTTTCACAAAATTTCGAGAAAAAGTTATTTATTTGCTTAAGATATAAAAACTTGGTTATTTGAATTTTTCACATACATTTTGAGGTTATGTGAAAAAAATTCAAATACAAAAGCTGTAGATCATTTTATTTTTATCGTTTTGATCTCTCTTCCTTCCTCGCCTTCAAATTTTTTTTTTGGTGTTCTGTATAGACAACAAGTTTAGTCTGATATTACTAGTTAGGTACTGGTAATATGCCGCCAGTGCTTCACGACCTGTCTGCTTCTACCTCTCAGCCCTCACCTCCTAGTGGGTCATCCACTGCTGAGTCGGGCTTGGTGACACATAATTCTAAACCCGTCACCACACGGGACATGTGAGCAACTTTTTTTTTTTTCCTTGGACATTTCACACAACGCCATCTCGTCCCAAGCTAAGCAACTTAATGCTTGTGTTATGGTAACGAGATGGATGATAAACTACTTATATACATTTTTTTTTTGTAAATACATACATATTATAGATAGAAATGACACCCAGACTCCAAGCCAGTGCCTCTGGTTTAGACAAAGACACTTGCCCGACCTCGGAATCGAACCCGGGACCCGTTGATCCAAAGGCGGCACATATAACCACTAGACCAACGAGGCAGTCGACTTCTATTATTTATAAACCTCAAATATGTATTCTCAACGGAATATCAGAGCGCTAACAATGAAAATCGTATATTTTACCGAAAACCTGCACGTCAGAGGCACTGGCCACAGATGCCGCAGAGATACGTCATTAAATATTAATATTACGTGATATTCGCTTGGTATAGTCGTTCACCAATCTCTACTTTTGTAGCTTACCGAATAGTAGATAGCAAATTTTATTTTAATGTTTGACTTGTCAAAGAAGCTCTAAAACCAACTTGATTAAATGAGTTTTGAATTTGAATTTGAGTGAGGACTGCATTCCATTCTGTAATATGAGCAACGTTTATCTCTCCGTGTCGTGACGGATTGTCACGACCCCATTTCATCCTAAGGGTGTCGTAAGAGTCGACAATAGGAAATGGCAAGGCTGAAAACCTAGCCGCAAGAGAAAAACTTGATACTAAACCCTGTGCCAACCCGTCTGGCCAGCGTCACACATTAGGCTAATTACCCTCCATGTAGTTGGAGGATGCCCGACTCAGCAGTGGGTCATTTATGGGCTGAGAAGTAGAAGAAGTAAGATTTTTTTGTGGTATTTTTAACCCCCGACCCAAAAAGAGGGGTGTTATAAGTTTCACGTGTCTGTCTGTCGGTCTGTCTGTCTGTCTGTGGCACCGTAGCTCGCGAACGGATGAAGCGATTTCAATACAGTTTTTTTTGTATGACAGGTGAGTTACGGGCGAGTGTTCTTAGACATGTTTGATGAAAATCGGGTGAGCCGTTTAAAAGTTATGAGGGGTGAAAGTGGGGAAGAATAAACGAAAGTCTGCAAATATAATCGAGTGGGGTCTCAAATGAAAGCGCATCACGTGCACATTACAAAATAATATATTCCATGAAAATCAGCTGACAACTTATACATCTACATCATAATAAGCGTGTACCTATAAAAAGCAGAAAATAAAAATTAAATTAAAAATTTAAATAAACCACAATGACCTAAGTTCCCTTTAAAAAGTAGAAAATAAAAATAAAATACATCGCGTTGGGGGACCAGGGGTCAGGTAATAAATAAGTAGGAGCGGTCCCCCAACGCGATGTATTTTATTTTAAATTTTTAATTTAATTTTTTTTTTCTTCTGCGTGTTTCTAAGTACAACTGAAACTCGAAGATAAAAGAAGAAGTTATCTCTGCTCGATGTCAGATGGGTTCCCGTTGTTTATAATATTATAGGCTTACATTTGACCTCAACCTCGCTTGATGGAAGGCGAAGATGAGGCCGAAGATAAATAAATAAATATCCTTGGACATTTCACACAACGCCATCTCGTCCCAAGCTAAGCAACTTAATGCTTGTGTTATGGTAACGAGATGGATGATAAACTACATATATACATTTTTTTTGTAAATACATACATATTATAGATAGAAATGACACCCAGACTCCGAGCCAGTGCCTCTGGTTTAGACAAAGACACTTGCCCGACCCCGGAATCGAACCCGGGACCCGTTGATCCAAAGGCGGCACATCTAACCACTAGACCAACGAGGCAGTGAAGATGGTACACGTTTGCCTAGACGGTGTCTGATAGGGTAGACATAGAATATATAGTTCCGTCCTGTGGTTGTCGTAAGAACTGAAAATTTTTATATGTCAAGGCCGATACCCTACCTACAAGAGAAGGAAAACTTGATACGAAATATTGTGCCAACCCGTTTGGCCAGCGTGGCACATTAGGCAAACTACTCTCCATGTAGTGAAAGCAGACACAGTGGGTCATCTGTGGCCCATAAATTACCCACTGGTGAGTCGGGCCTCAGAGCCTCAATCGTCGGATACAACTCGGCTGGGCAGCGTTCGGAAAGCAGCGAAAGATCTTCTCGTCCACAAATCTGCAGTGTCTGAAGACAAAAGTCTTCAACCAGTGTGTGTTGCCAGTGATGACATATGGAACAGAGAGGTGGTCGCTCACTATGGGCTCCATCAGAAGGCTCAAAGTCACCCAAAGGGCAATGGAGAGGGCTATGCTCGGAGTTACCCTGCGAGATCGAATCAGAAATGAGGAGATACGCAGGAAAACCAGGGTCACCGACATAGCCCACCGGATTGCCAAACTTAAGTGGCAGTGGGCAGGGCACATAGCTCGCAGGACCGACGCCCGATGGGGTAGAAAAGTCCTCGAGTGGCGACCGCGTTCCGGAAGGCGCAGTGCTGGTAGACCTCCCACACGGTGGACCGATGACTGCCTCGTTGGTCTAGTGGTTAGTTGTGCCGCCTTTGGATCAACGGGTCCCGGGTTCGATTCCCGGGTCGGGCAAGTGTCTTTGTCTAAACCAGAGGCACTGGCTCGGAGTCTGGGTGTCTTTTTTATCTATAATATGTATGTATTTACAAAAAAAAATGTATATAAGTAGTTTATCATCCATCTCGTTACCATAACACAAGCATTAAGTTGCTTAGCTTGGGACGAGATGGCGTTGTGTGAAATGTCCAAGGATATTTATATTTAGTTAAGTTCGCCGGAAAGCAGTGGATGCGGGTGGCCCAGGACTGGCCTTTGTGGAGATCCTTGGGGGAGGCCTATGTCCAGCAGTGGACGTCTTTTGGCTGAAATGATGAGTCGGGCCTCCTCTCATAACATAGAGGGTAATTACCCGTTTGGCCAGCGTGGCACAGTAGGCTAATTTACTATCCATGTAGTCAAATGGAAGTAGGCACAGTGGGTGAATAGCAGTAGCAGACAACCCTCAACGCGAAACTCGCCCATATCGAAGATTATATAGCACAGATGCTGCAAACTTTTTAGAAATCAATGCAGTTTCTCGTCTATTTCCATCTCTGCGCCAATTATAGGCAATCTCAATATCGGCCAATTCAAGCTCGAGTTGAAGAGATTTAATTCAATTTGCGGATATAATCGGAACAACTGTTGCTTTGAATTAATTGAATGATTTTCATTGAATTATTACGTACTAGTGCGGGTGCGCCGCTTCGCACGGGTTCAATGATGAACATCTAAATTTATAAGTGTTTCTCTACAATATTAATGCATGTATTATACTTAAAAACCTACCTCTTGAATCACTTTAACAATTAGAAAAACCGCTTCGAAAGCCGTTGCGTAGTTTAAAATATTTAAGCATAGGTACATATGGACGGGCAGACGACAGCGACTTTATTTTATATTATGTAATACAATATAATAAATAATAATAACTAGCGACCCGTCCCGGCTTCGCACAGGTGCAATGATGGTTGTATTATACACATAAATATTCCTCTTGAATCACTCTATCTAATAAAAAAACCGCTTCTAAATCCGTTGCGTAGTTTTAAAGATTTAAGCATACATAAGGACGGACAGACGACAGCGACTTTGTTTTATACTATGTAGTGATAGTGATATGTAGTGATTTAATTTCTATTTTAATTTATTTATAAATTTCTCATACATTACGTAACATAACCAAAACCTGCGTACTTATTACCTGTATTGCGGGGCAGTTGACAAACTCAAATGAGACCCAGACTCAGAGCAAGTGCCTTTGGTTTACACAAAGAGACTTTTCCGATATCGAAAATGAACCGTGGACGCGTGTGAATGCTTTATGCATACCACCGCCCCCCGAGGGAGAGGTCGGTGATTATGTGGGACTCCGACAAGGTTCGTCTACCCAAGAGTCGTCTACCCACTAAAACCCCAGCGGTATACCTACACACGGCGCGCTTGGGGCGCCACAAGTTCGCGTAAACGCATTCTACTGTGACGCCCCGGCGTGGTGCCCGCAACGGGCAAGCGACTGTCAGAGAGGTAGTCCCGGTACACTGGGACGCCCTCAGTCATCGAGGCTTTCGTCGGTGGCGGTTCCCCGACCCAGCACCGGCCTCTCAGGCGAGGGTAGAAGGGGTTCGCATCGTCACGACCCCCCTCCACTCCTGCCTCCGTCCGTGGCGCGGGTCAGCCGGAGCTCCCTCCTTTGCGACCTGCCCCGCAGCCCCCTTCTGCGACATAACGGCCTCGCAGAAGGAGGCCCGTCGGCCCTCGGGTTAGCGAACAAGGGCAACCCAAGGGCGTTGGTGCACCGCAGCGGTCCAGGACTCGCAGGGCAACTCTGAGGACAGAGGAGTCCCTGGAGCCCCAATCCACTGCGGCGCTGGGTGCCGCTCTTCGTGTCACCTCTCCCCATGGGCCCGCCCGGCATGGGAGGCCCTGGCCGGTATGGCCCCACGGATCATTGAGGCACTCAAGCCCCCTCACCACGACAAGGTGGCAGCACAGTCGAGGGGGAAATGGAAGGAGTCCTGCCTGAAGCACGCTGTGTTTAGGGGCCGAGTGGAAGGAAGACTTCTCTCAAGAACTAGTCTTTTAAAGATCTTCTCTGTCCACAGGGCCCACCCTAAAGGGTACCATGGCGATCCTGAACTGCCTGCTGGCGCGGCAACTTTGCTTTGAGGATGCTTCCTGCTCTGCCATCTTGGAGATCATCCCTCGCGTCTGCGGCTCTGAACTTGGTAAGTACTCGTCCGATATCTGTTAATATTTTATTAGACTCCAAACAACTTGAGCAATAAATGCAGAAGTGGGGGCAAGGTAGTATGTCTTCAGCCAATCGTGTGGATTTCAACCTAGTTCTCCGGCATTGACCGCCAATGAGACACAAAAATTATCATTGAAGTTATGTTGTGGCCATAACACATTTTTGGAGTTTTCTCACAGACAACCTTCGTATTATCCGTAAAAATTCTATCCTTCATGCTCTTAAAGAAGTTTTTTTAGTTCGAAAACCTGGCCTCTTCCGTAGGTACCTATCAACGGGTTGGGCTGGCCAGTCTTGGTGAATTGCTTGTATATACTCAGCACAATTGCTATTTGCCTTACAAAAATATGCCCTGCAACGCTATCTGCCCATCTTTTGATACAACCTGTAATCGTTAGATCAACCACTTTCGTATTCTTAGACTCTAAGAAATTTTATCCAGTTGCTCTCATTTTAGAGGCAAATTCGCACATGAGTGAAAATTTCATATAAGTTTTGGGGAATTTTTCAAAGCTATCATGTCGGTTAGTCAAAGAGCTGGTAAGATGGGGCTCATTTGTCAACCGCTGTATATTTGATGACGCATCACTTAGGCACGGCGGCTTCTGATGTTTTATTCCCTTATGTTCTGTAGTAGCGACGAAAGGTCAAATCAGAGGCGACTGTTACACCGTCGCGTAATCCTTAATGATTTTTCGAAGAAAAAATATTGGTCTGTTTCCTTCTCAGCCCATACATTATAATATGTATATATTGCTGAGGACTTGGACATATTCTGTTGCACTTTGGGTCAATTTACAAGAACAGCTACATAAACAATTTGCTATATCAAAGACAGTTAAATTATTGAAATTTTTTGTGTATTACAATTTCGCATTGGGTCTAGCATGTAAGGATATTTGCATGTATTAGAGAAATAAATAAATAAAGCAATTGGGCACAACTGAACTTTTTATAAATTATGTTTATATAGTTTAGTTTTATTAAAATAACATTGTAAGTATATTTCCGTTAAGCGCCGTCCTATTCCCATCGCTCGCGCGATGAGGCGTCCGTCCGACAAAATTGAATTTGGGACCGTGCGATCAAACATACTGATTCATGATTCAAGATGTCGCGATCATGCGATGCGACAAAATTGTTTAAACGCATCGTATTGATCGGACGACCGTGTGTTCAAATATTCTGATATCTACTTAATGTAATATGGTTCGATTCCATGGATATTTGAAGAGAACTTAAATATTAAAATGCGTGCTCATCCCATTGTTTGGAATAAATGGAGTGAATACTATAAAAACAGGCTTAAAAATGACAAAGAATGGACTATTATTGCAATGAATTTGAATAAAATAAGAAGATGAATTGAAAATATTTTAATAAAACTTACAATATTATTATTGATTGATAAAACTTACAATATTATTATTAATCGTCGCACGACCGTAATAAGACAAACTTTTTGTCAAAGCGCGATCGGTTTCATCGCACGATAAAATCGCATCGGGACATCGCACGGGCGATGGCAATAGGACGGCGCCTAATAGTTCTATAAAATGAAAACTAAATAAATAAATTATCCACTGCTGAATCGGGCCTCCCCAATCTACATGAACGGTAATTAACCTACTGTGCCACGCTGCTCATAAGGGGTTAGTATTTGGTTTCGTATCAAGTTTCCCATCTCTTGCGGCTAGGTTTTCGGCCTTATCTTTTCCTTTTTAACCCCCGACGCAAAACGAGGGGTGTTATAAGTTTGACGTGTCTGTCTGTCTGTCTGTCTGTGGCACCGTAGCTCGCGAACGGATGAAGGGATTTCAATACAGTTTTTTTTGTATGACAGGTGAGCTACGGGCGAGTGTTCTTAGACATGTTTGATGAAAATCAGTTGAGTCGTTTAAAAGTTATGGGGGGTGAAATTGGGGAAGAATAACCAAAAGTCTGCAAATATAATCGAGTGCGGTCTTAAATGAAAGCGCATCACGTGCAGATTACAAACATCATAATAAGCGTGTACCTATAAAAAGCAAAAAATTAAAAATTTAAATAAACCCCCGACACAATGACTTAAGTATCCTATAAAAAGTAAAAAATAAAAAAATACATCGCGTTGGGGGACCAGGGGTCAGGTAATAAATAAATAGGAGCGGTCCCCTTACTTAGGTCATTGTGTCGGGGGTTTATTTAAATTTTTAATTTAATTTTTTGGACTATCTTACGACACCGTCAGGATGAAATGGGATGGCAAAACTATAAATTCTAAATCGGTCACAAATGGCGACACTATCCACACATGACACCTAATGTCAAATATAGCAAATACGCGGTTGCAAATAGCGAAGTGAAGTACCAACAGAACGCGACGGTGTAATAGACGGTCCGAAGCTCTTGAAAGGTTGTCGCGGTTAGAATCACCCTGTACGCCTCATTCATAATGGCTGCTTTCTAACAAAAGATAACGTATTGTACTCTCCTAAACGTGAGCCCACTGGGGTTCCAAAGTATATTTATATGCTGTAATTACCAGAACTGCAACTTTAAAATATGTAGAGTCCCTTCTGGGTGTAAAAATCTGTCGAACGGGACCCATGCCATGAGGCATACCCAAAAAGTTTTAGTTGGCAAGGGGATCTTACTTCACCGAGGGATAAACCTCGGCTTTTCTTGAGTCGGTCGAAAATGTTTTACCTCCGATATATTGATGATGATTTTGCTAATTACCAGTTTATGCACGGAGTAATCGCATGTGTCCTCCGAGACACATCTCATCGGGCTGTAAAATACCCTCTATGGAACTGCCTCGTTGGTCTAGTGGTTAGGTGTACCGCCTTTGGATCAACGGGTCCCGGGTTCGATTCCGGGGTCGGGCAAGTGTCTTTGTCTAAACCAGAAGCACTGGCTCGGAGTCTGGGTGTCATTTCTATCTATAATATGTATGTATTTACAAAAAAAAATGTATATAAGTAGTTTATCATCCATCTCGTTACCATAACACAAGCATTAAGTTGCTTAGCTTGGGACGAGATGGCGTTGTGTGAAATGTCCAAGGATATTTATTTATTTATTATACTGAAGCAGCGCTGGTTGGCCGCCCACATGGTGGACCGATGACTTGGTTAAGGTCGCCGGAAAGCAATGGATGCGGGCGGCCCAGGACCGGCCTCTGTGGAGATCTTTAAAATAAATAAATATAAATATCCTTGGACATTTCACACAACGCCATCTCGTCCCAAGCTAAGCAACTTAATGCTTGTGTTATGGTAGGTAACGAGATGGATGATAAACTACTTATATTTTTTTTTTTGTAAATACATACATATTATACATAGAAATGACACGCAGACTCCGAGCCAGTGCTTCTGGTTTAGACAAAGACACTTGCCCGACCCCGGAATCGAACCCGGGACCCGTTGCCAGCCTATGCCCAGAAGTGGACGTATTTTGGCTGAAATGATGATGATGAACTGGAGGCAGCCTGACTCAGCATTGGGTCTACGGGCTGATGGGCTGGGCTGGGAGCTGGGGCTTAGTAAAAACGGTTACACACGACAACGAGTTGGCTTCTAAGAGTAATAAATCTATGGTACCGTTTGTCGTCTTAAGTCGAGACCAATAAAATATTAAAGTAGAATTTGTCGTACCTTGTAATAACATAAAAAGGTTGAAATATCGTTTGATCGGATACTGTATTTACCCGACAAATTGAGCAATTAGGTTTTATTATTAACTAGATGTACATAGCCCGCGCCCGTTGCTACGCCACTAACGAAAACAAATTTTCTTTTCATTTTTTCTTTCAGAAAACTTCCTGGGTTCATGCACAACACTTTGCTGAAGATCATTACATGATCAAATGCATAGTTTACGATTCTATTAAGGACATACAGATAAACATTCATTTATATATATATTGATATATTCAGATACGTGTCAGTATTTTCATATAATACTGATGGAAACTTTGGGAGGAATGAAGGAACAGGAAATAAGGAACGTTGTCACAAAAAAAGTCTAGACACCAAACCTGGTATTTTCTATTAAAATTCTCATCCCACACGATGTCATTGCTAGCATTGCATCGTTGGTCTAGTGGTTAGATGTGCCGCCTTTGGATAAACGGGTCCCGGGTTCGATTCCAGGGTCGGGTAAGTGTCTTTGTCTAAACCAGAGGCACTTGCTGTGAGTCTGGGTGTCATTTGTTATCGTGAATTACATGTTTTAAAACTGCCCCTGCGCCGTACAACAGGTATACCTAGTGACCGGGTATCGTTTTTTTTTTACATAAAATAAATCTCTTTTGATAGTGATCTGGCACAAAATCCTTTCTTATTTTTTTAGTTATTTATAGTTTAGTGTTCTTATGTTTTATGTATGTCAATTATGTATTTTTACTAATCAATAAAATAATTAATTTTGTGAAGTAACTGTTGTTGTAACCAATAATATCTATACTAATATATAAAGCTGCAGAGTTTGTTTGTTTGTTTGTTTGTTTGTTTGTTTGTTTGTTTGAACGCGCTAATCTCAGGAACTACTGGTCCGATTTCAAAAAATCTTTCAGTGTTAGATAGTCCATTTATCGAGGAAGGTTATATGCTATATTTTATTTTCAAAAGAATTAGGGATCCGTATGAAAATTGCGATTTTGTAAACCAAGGTGTAAAATCGAAAACCTATTTATGCGTGCGCCGCAAAAACTATTGACAATAGAACAAAATGATGTACTACGGGTTTGTAGGTCTTATAAAGATCTACAAAAAAGTCCGCGAGAGCACATATCTAACTATCATAGTTTAGTCACAATAACCGATTTTATGTTCATAAAAAATATGCACGGGTTCGAAGCCCACGCGGGCGAAGCCGCGCCCAAAAGCTAGTGTATTAATAAATGTAGTCAAAAACATTTAGATCTTGTGTAAATTGACTGACTCGTTGGTTTAGAGGTTAGATGTGCTGCCTTTGGATCAACGAGTCCCGGGTTCGATTCCAGTGACGGGCAAGTGTCTTTGACTAAACCAAAGGCTCTGATTCTAAGTATCATTTGTGTTCGTAAATTTTATGTTTGCAAACTGCCCCCGCGATACCGAGTGCAGGTGTTTCGCAATAAAATAACGTACATTCCAAAACACCAACAGAAAATAAATACAATAATAATATAGAACCAGAGCTATATTAAAAATTTTCTATTTTCAGCGAACATTGAAATAAACTAAACATTCCAGAAAAAATAACACTCCAAAGGTCACTAAGAAACAAAAAACTAAAAGAACACACTTCAAACAACCCGAACAATCCGACCTTTTTAACTTTAACGCACTTAACCTTAGACCGTTAACTTTTTTCTTAATCTACGCAACTTTTAAACTACGTAGTATTAGAATTAAAAAGCTTTTCACAGTTGCAGCTTTGACTTAGTTTTAACTTAGGGGCAAAATCAGATGCACGACTTAAAGGTTTGTATACACTGACGTATAAAGTAAACGCAGTAAATGGTGCTGCTACCAACTCAATGTTACCTGTAGGCAGCATTCTTCAGCATGCATGTGGGTGGACTCAAGGGAATAAAAAGGATGGATTGTAAGAATGAGGAATTGTGCATGAAAGGTGCGAATGTAGATATGACGACTGATGTAAGGAGACTACCATCTAGCGCGGGACAAGGGTCAAAAGATGATGATGGTAGTATTAGACATGAAGATTTATAAGAGTTTTATGATAAAACCTACATGAATAAATAAGAAAAATATTTTCATTAACTAAAATCGAGTACAGCAAACCGTGCCCTTACCTCGCCTATTAAACTTTTTGCCTAATACAAGTTTCGTGTCTTAAGACTATAGCAGTAAATTTAATAAATAGGTTGTGTGTACGCTCGCAAGTGCTTGAAGGTAAAAATAAGTAAGGTAATTTCGAAGTGACGTCACAAACAGTACCCTAACCCACCATAATAGAATGTAGGTGTTTTCAATTCCTATGAGGGTCATTCAGTTATTAAATTACTGAAAATGGTCGTTTAATTACAATAAAAACTAGTAGTTAATACATCTTAATAAATTGATTGGGGTTGGATGTGCCGCCTTTGGATCACGGGGTCCCGGGTTCGATTCCGGGGCCGGGCAAGTGTAAACCAGAGGCACTTGCTCTGAGTCTGGGTGTCATATGTGCTCGTGAATTTCTGTTTGTAAAAATGTCCCTGCGACACCGGTTAACCTACATGCTACGAGTATATAGCAAGAGAAGGAAAACTTGATACGAAACAAGTTCGCCACTTCTCACGTTCACAGCTCAATAGGCTAATTTCCTGTGAGCCTCCTCCAAATTTACGGAGAAATTTGGAGGAGGCTCACCTCAGTAGCGGGGATATGGTGATGTTTATTAACAACTTCCTATCGATATCCAAAATATAACACCTTCTTCTACCTTCTTCCTTTTTCAGCTGGGATTTCAGAGGAACCTGGTACAAGATGGTCTGGACAAAATTTTAACTCTATAAAACACATGTATGTAGTGCTATGTAAGTAACATTGTAAGAGTGAGGAATTGTAGGTATGACGACTGATAGGTGTGTGTGGAGACTAAGATGACAATGTTATTTATAAATATGACGATCATTATGAGTTTTTTTTTTTTTTTTTTTTTTTTTTATTTGGTTCACAAAACTGATGTACAATCTTATATACACAAATGAATAAATACTTAGAGAAATACATATGATTGACATCTACTGGATGTGAACACTACATGCTTATACTAGTTAATAAATAATAGGTAATCTAATAGCTACATTTAAACACTTTTTTAAATTAAAAATACAAGTGAAAAGCAAAAAAAAAAAAAAGATTTAGCCTAAACTATTTTAGCTGCGATAACACGTCTAACTGAGGCCACAGAACCAGAAAATTTTGTGATGAAACCTACGTAAATAAAGTTCGTTTTGAGTTTGTTATATATTACTGGGCCCAAACATAAAGATATAACATTAAAACACTTGAAAAAAAGAAGTAACGGTGAACGAACTATATCTAAAAAAACATAGTAGCATATGTATAATATATGCATAATATTGTAGAGAAAAACTGATAAATTTAGATGTTCACCATTGCACCCGTGCGAAGCCGGGGCGGGTCGCTAGTTGACGTACAAATTTGCAAAAACGTTTAATATTATATCATGAAAATAGCCCACTCCTGTTGATGCCCTAAAGATACTAAAAGTGACGATAAAATATATTTTCGTTTAGCGAAAATTCAAATAATAATAACAATACAATCGTAAATCAAACATAATCCCTTTTCTCCGCCCCAGATACTTAATATTGACCACTAAAGTCGCTGTCAAGATTTTTTGGAACCCTTGACCTCGTAATATTTAAAAAAGAAATAAGAAAATATAAGCATCCGTGTGGTGACGGATTTAGAATACACAATGTCACCAACCCACACTATCCTGAGGGTGTCGCAAGAAGCAGATCTCCTAGCTGCAAGAGAAAGAAAAGTTGATACAAACTCTGTGCCAACCCGTCCAGCGTGGCATAGTGGACTCATTTCTCTCCGTGAGTTCCGACTCCGTAGTGGGTCATCGAAAATATATAGAGTTCCGTTTCCCATTGCCGAGTCGGGCCTCCTCCAAGATCACAGAGGGAAAGTCTGCTGTGCGACGCTGGCAAGATTTCCTTCACTTGCGGCTAGGTTGTCTTTTAGTTCCCAAAGTTGTCCAGGTGGACCCCCAGGGGGTCCACAGTAGACTCGAAGTATCAACTTATTTGGCCAACTTTAGTTTTTTTCAAAATCAAAATCAAACAAAATGTTTTTTCGTCGAATAAAGACTTGCGAATGCTTTTAAATATAAAAAAAAATATCATTTAGTTTTTACCACCGGTTCGGAATGCCATTCCATAGAGAAGAGCCGACAAGGAAATCCATGGGTGCTCTTTTAAATAAAAGGGTTACAATTATGGTGGTACAAATAAGTCTGACAGATTAGTGAACGCAATAACACGCATAAACATGCAGCATATTAAAAAAAATTGAAAATAAAAATCAGTGATCTGATTGATTCGCAGATTGATTGATTGGAGTGATTTCGCATCCACTTACAGCCCAATCAATTAATAAACCTTTAGGCGCAAAGGGATAATCATCCAGCCAGACGAGGTGGTATGTCTGGCTAGGGTTTGCAGCGTGTATTCTCCCGATAGTTGTAGTCGGGGAATTCTTAACAATGCGAATTGCTCCTGAAACTTCGCTATCGCGGTGTAGGCCTTTTTGGTAATTCTCGCATATGTAGGCTATATTTCTTGATGCAATTAATTCTGATTTTTCTGGTAAATTGTGTAAAGTATATAGCATGCGGTCGCTATAAACCATTTAATTCTAACATCGTTTTTTAAAATCTATTAATTCGTGGTTAGACCACAGCCGCAATGCAAATTTCCATAGTATTTCCATGTAGCTACAGGGGGTCCGCCTGAACTAGCTAAATTTTGAAAGTGGTCTCGTTGCATAAAGTTTGGGATCCTCTGCTTTAGTCGTCTCTCGTCCCCACATTGGATATTCTAAATCCATAATATGTTTACCCACCTCAATTTATATCGCAATTGATAATAATCTAGTTCTATTACTACCAAGAAATACATCATTAATTTTGGCCGTCACATGACACCGGGAGGTTACCTACTGTCAGATAAGAAACCCTAAAAATTATTAATAACCCACTAGCGGGGATAACAATGGACGCGCAACAAAGGGTGACCGATATTTAGGTGCAAGGTAGGTACTGTAGGGTGTCCACAAATCCCGGGAATCCTGGGACATTCCTGGGGAAAAGTTCACCGAGCGAAATAAACTGGCGATTTTGTATAAAGTTACATGTGCCACTCTGTGACGCACCAGTGTCCTCGAGTTGGCGTTGATCGCCTGGTCGGTTGCTAAGCCGAAGGCTAGCGTTCGTTCTGCGAGGCTGTTATATCGTAGAAGGGCCGTTGGTTCCATAGCAGATCAGGGTCACCCATACTACACCCAACACCCTACGTTACGTACATAACAACACCCTACGTTGTTATTTGGCTGCGATGTTCTGTAACCAGAAAGACCTTCCCGAGTGGGGCTTCTAAAATTGGCTAAACATCTATAGCAGTCGATACCGGCCTTTAGTAGCTTGAAAGCTAAAAGCTGCTAAGAAAAAGTAGAGGAAAAGAAGGTAAGAAAATGTTTATTAGACACAATAAAAATAGAATAAAACAGAAGGTGGCAAACTCTAGTATACTTTTACGTGTCTAAATGCGTCTAGTGGTTAGATATGCCGCCTTTGGATCAACGGGTCCCGGGTTCGATTCCCGGGTCGGGCAAGTGTCTTTGTCTAAACCAGAGGCACTGGCTCGGAGTCTGGGTGTCATTTCTATCTATAATATGTATGTATTTACAAAAAAAAAAACAAATGTATATAAGTAGTTTATCATCCATCTCGTTACCATAACACAAGCATTAAGTAGCTTAGCTTGGGACGAGATGGCGTTGTGTGAAATGTCCAAGGATATTTATTTATTACTAGCTTTTGGGCGCGGCTTCGCCCGCGTGGGCTTCGAACCCGTGCATATTTTTTATGAACATAAAATCGGTTATTGTGACTAAACTATGATAGTTAGATATGTGCTCTCGTTTTGTAGATCTTTATAAGACCTACAAACCCGTAGTACATCATTTTGTTCTATTGTCAATAGTTTTTGCGGCGCACGCATAAATAGGTTTTCGATTTTACACCTTGGTTTACAAAATCGCAATTTTCATACGGATCCCTAATTATTTTGAAAATAAAATATAGCCTATAACCTTCCTCGATAAATGGAATATCTAACACTGAAAGATTTTTTGAAATCGGACCAGTAGTTCCTGAGATTAGCGCGTTCAAACAAACAAACAAACAAACAAACAAACAAACAAACTCTGCAGCTTTATATATTAGTATAGATTATTATTTATAATACTACAGGTTTCTAGTAGGGCTGCTACTCTTACTTTCTTTTGCTGGATTAGACCAGTGATCCGGTAGTTAATTGGTCACTAGATGTGTATCGGAGGGCAGACGGCAATTGTTCCATGTAAATACTGGTAGTTGGCCAAATCAGATTACACGGGAGCCCACCCCAATGAAATTGGGAAAAGCCAGGTAGATGATTGCTTTATGGTCACCCTTTTCGATATTCATCTATAGACACATAGAGGGGTGGGGTTCAACAATGGAAGCGGGTCACCGTCGAGCCAAGAAATTCACTTTCTAAAATTCACTATCATTTCTGTAGTAAACTCGACGTAATCCACATGTTTCTGAATAACAAGTACTCGTACATTTCAGCGTTAGTAACTATAAGCGACAGTTATCTGCGTGGGGATTAAGAATACACAGTGTGAATAATACACACCACCCCATTCCAATCTAAGGGTGTTGTAAGAGCGAAGAGAAGGCCGCAAGAGAAGGAAACCTTGTTACCAACGCTTTTTTTTTTACTTTGGAAATCCTCATGGATACCGCCCGCTAAGCGCCAGCCGGGTTATGTGGGACTCCGAGGCGCGAAGAGATGGTAATTGCACCCCAACCTACCCACTAAAACCAACGTGTCCCTTAACTGCCCGAGGCAGGGCCACGGGTTTCACTCCACCCGATGGGGGATCATGCTCCGTGACCCTGATGGAGCCTTGTGGCGAGCTCTGACCGCTCCCCAACCAACCGAGAGGCACGCGCGGGACACCGCACGTGCCCGCGTCAGGCGTCTGATGAACTGGCACCCGACCCACGCGGTTGCGGCGGCAACCGTGGCACTCCTGCCCGACAGCCCCTCCGCTGCCAGTGGTGGCAGCCCTGGCCTTACCGCCTGGCCGCCCTCCACTGCATTCACCTTGTGCCAACCTGCCTTGTCAGTGTGGCGCAGTAGGCTGATTTCTTCCATGAATTTTGAGGAGGACTCAGTAATGTATGGGCTCTGCCAGTTATCCTGCGTCGTCTGGCTGAATGATCATTCCTTTGCACCTAAACTAGCATTGAATCATGTCGGATGGGAACGCCGATAGATATAAGCAAGTTTGGAGCCAAGGGACTGTGACAACAAACACTTCAAAATTATAATACCCCTACTTTTGTCGCGGGCTAAAATTGTAAGAACGAACCGATTTATTGAAGCAGAACCCGATTCTTGAGTTCCTTATCGATTTCAAACTTGGCGCAGATAACGTATGGCATATTGGTTACAATTTGGCGACTTCGATATCGAGTTTTGGAAATTGTCGAGTACACGAGTATACTTCGCAACGGAAATTACCTTTCGATTATATAAAATTATTTTTACGCGGGAATGCAGCCAGTCTTTTGGGAACTCTACCTTTCGACAGTGGTTTAGCACATTTATATAATTTGTAAATATTTATTTCTAAGTAGGTTATTTTCATCTCCGATATATATTTTAAGTTTTAAGTCTTGCAATGTACTTTTATTTTGTATTTGTGTGAAATAAAGTTTTCGTAATTGCGAAAAAAATATATATATTTTTTATAATTTTATTTAATAATCTTTTTAAAACAGTTTCCGTCCGTGTGATGACGGATTTGAATACATAGTATCACGGCGTTCCATCCTGAGAGCATCACAAGGACGGAAGGTAATGACACGGCCGAAAATCAAGCTATAGGAGTAGAAAATCTTGATACGAAACCATTTTATTTATGTGACGATGGGGACATGCTTAAAGCATACTGCCGGCGATTATGTGGGGCTCCGAGAACTACTCGTCCACCCCCTAAAACACGTCCACCCCACATGTAACGCTTGGGGCGCCACAGCTTCGCGTGACGATGTGACGCAATACTCACAGTGGTAGTGCGCTTGGTACCAATCCCTACCCGTCTTACCCCTACCCGTCTAACCAGCATGGCACTGTAGGCTAATTACCCTCTATATAAATGGAGGAGGCCCGAACCAACAGTGGGTCATTTATGGGCTGAGTAGTAGTATTTTTAACCCCCGACGCAAAAAGAGGGGTGTTATAAGTTTGACGTGTCTGTCTGTCTGTGGCACCGTAGCTCGCGAACGGATGAAGCGATTTCAATATAGTTTTTTTTTTGTATGAAAGGTGAGTTACGGGCGAGTGTTCTTGGACATGTTTGATGAAAATCGGTTGAACCGATTAAAAGTTATGACGGGTGAAAGTGGGGAAGAATGTCTGCAAATATAATCGAGTGGGGTCTCAAATGAAAGCGCATCACGTGCAATTTAACAAAACCTACATTATATTAAGTGTGTACCTATAAAAAGAATAAAATAAAAATTAAATTAAAAATTAAAAAAACACCGCTCCCACTTATTTATTACCTGACCCCTGGTCCCCCAACGCGATGTATTTATTTTTTACTTTTCAAAGGTTATTGCGTCGGGGTTTTTTTTAAAATTTTACTTTAATTTTTATTTTGTAAGAAAAACGCTCGGCTGCTCCTAGAACCAGTATCAGCGTGGATTTTTTTACAAACATTTTCGAACACAATTGACACCCACACCCCGTCATTATCACGTCGGGGTCACCAATTATGTGGCGGCTATTTGGCTGTCGTGAGGAACGTTAAATGATACGACTAGACTGTGCAAATGTGTAATGCCAACTAAATACAATTTATTTCTTACTAGCGACCCGCCTCGGCTTCGCACGGTACAATTATGCATGTATTATACTTATAAACCTTCCTCTTGAATCACTCTATCTATTAAAAAAAACTGCTTCAAAATCCGTTGCGTAGTTTTTTTTTTTCGTTTATTTTGGCAACAAGCAGTCGTTTTTTAAACATACATACTTACAATAATTCTAGATTACATATAAATAGACCTATAGTGCCGAAATTAACAAGATTTTTATGATTAGTTTTAAAGATTTAAGCATAACCAAGCACCAACTTGTGCACTGAAGATCTTTGTTTGTTCTGTTTGCCGTCAAACTACCCTCAATGGGCGCATTGTAATAATTATATTAAGTAACTAGCGACCCGCCCCAGCGTCGCACGGGTGCAATTATTCATGTATTATACATATAAACCTTCGTCTTGAATCACTCTATCTATTAAAAAAACCGCTTCAAAATCCGTTGCGTAGTTTTAAAGATTTAAGCATTCATAGGGACGGACAAACAACAGAGACTTTGTTTTATACTATGTAGTGATTGTTCTCATGTAAGTGACAAAATGTCTTTATGAGAAATAAATATCTTTGAACCGAAGCATACATAGGGACGGACAGACGACAGCGACTTTGATATAAACTATGTAGTGATATCTCTAGGGTACATCTAATCGTTGATATCATGACTCCGGAATTTATAACAACACCAAATACCTTGAATTTTAAATAGCCTAGTGATAATAGGGAAAACACGTTATGTGAAATAACCCAACATATAACCGCCCAAATACGACACGAGAACAAGGGATGAACATAAACACGTTTTGTCCAAACCACCCCTTTTCCGGGACTCGTATAGTGAAACTAAAGGATGGGTTAATAGCCACATTATGTAATGTGGCCTATTATGAAGACGCTTTTAGAACTCATAGTGTTAACCGACACTGGTTTCTATGAATTGAGTTAAAATGGGAAAGGGTTGTGGTATCATCACTACATAGTATAAAACAAAGTCGCATTCTTCTGTCCGTCCCTATGTATGCATAAATCTTTAAAACTACGCAACAGATTTTGAAGCGGTTTTAATAGATAGAGTGATTCAAGGGGAAGGTTTATATGCATAACCCACCCCCGCTTTGCACGGGCGAAGCTGGGGCGGGCCACTAATTGTTAGATAAATTAAAATAAAACTTAATACAATACCATGTGCCAACCCGTCAGGCCAGCGTGGCACAGTAGGCTAATTACCATCCATGTAACTGAAGAGGTCCGTAATCTGTGTGGTGACGGATTCAGAATACATAGTGTCACCATCCCATTCCACCCTGTTAGTGTCGCAAGAACCGACAAAACGCAAATGCAAAAATGCAAAAAACGCAACCTCTTGCGAAATGACTGTAATACACCCTGTATTTTTTTTTATTTTATTTTTTTTTGTTTCGCTGGGTAAATGCTTTATGCATACCACCGCCCCCCGGGGGAGAGGTCGGTGATTATGTGGGAGTCCGACAAGGGTCGTCTACCCAAGAGTCGTCTACCCACTAAAACCCCAGCGGTATACCCTCACACGACGCGCTTGGGGCGCCATAAGTTCGCGTAAACGCAGTTTACTGTGACGCCCCGGTGTGGTGCCCGCTACGCGGGCAAGCGACTATCAGAGAGGGCGTCCCGGTACACTGGGACGCCCTCAGTCATCGAGGCTTTCGTGGTTCGGGGGAACCGCCACCGGCCTCTCAGGCGAGGGCAGAAGGGGCCCGCACCGTCACAAACCCCCCTCCCCCCCGCCTCCGCCCGCGGCGCGGGTCAGCCGGAGCTCCCGCCTTTGCGACCCGCCCCGCAGCGTAATACGACACCCTGTGCCAACTCGTCTGGCCTACGTGGCACACCATTACAATTACCCTCCCTGTTACTGGCGGAGGCCCGACTCAGCAGTGGGTCAGTGGCTGTTTGTTCTATACACATATTTTTCAAAGACAGCAGAAAATCTATCCTTTTACTCTGCTGAAAAAATTGGTGGGATTATGTATTCTAAACCCATAGAAATATGGGCTACGAGTCCTATGCTTTTTAAGTTCAAACTAAGAAAGAATGGCCTAATACTTTGTTAGTAGAAAGAATTTATTTACCTAAAAAATATTGTCAGCATATACTGCCCAAATAAAGCCACAGGCTGCAAATCTATACTATAAAAATATCATTGGATAAATCTACAAGAACCCTCATTTGAGGGCCCTTCAGGATACCGAAGGGCCCTTGTCGAAAAGTAAGTGTAAGATTGTAACCAGATGCCGTATGACAAGTCGCCTTGACTTGATTTTTCAACAGCTCGACGGAATATGTATCACTGCTTACATTAGATGGTAACTATTGTTGACTAGATCTGGCTGATGTTTGGCCCTTTGCTACTATTGCGCGAGTTTGCTGTCACAAATCTGTCTTATACCTAAATATGGCGATCTAAAGAGAGCAATTAAATCTTTTCCCGTGTGAGGACGGGGCAGAATATTTTACTTCCCCACTGCACGCTGGGAAAAAACACGTGTTATAAAAGTCAACAAAACTGAGCACGTTTGGTGGAAAGATCTAATGGTCCGCCCGGCTAAGTACCACCCTCATATCTTAGTCCGGCGCCAAGCAGTTTTACTGTGTTGCGCCGTGTGTATGTGAGAGCCGGCGCCCGACAGGCCATTCGCTTGAATTGCCTGCTCCATCTTAGGGCATTATCATACTAGCGTTTTGCGAGCGTTTTCAAAGCGGAGCGGGCGCCCAACGAACACGCCGCGCATGCTGGCGAACACGCCGCTGGTGCACAGCGAAGATGTCACGGACGCATGGCAAATACGCTACGTTTTCGTCGCATGTTTGTATCGAAAACACGTTAATTCGATACAAGCACTCGACAAATTTCTTTGTAGAACTGCATTCCAAACCGGTGACAGATGGTGAAGTTTTGAATATTCCAGTTAGAACATTAACCACCACTCGATGTTCTCCAACTTTTTTACACCGGAGTGCTGACGGTTTTATTAAAATCCTTCATGGACTATTCACATCAGCCAGGGGAGGGCTGGCGTGGAGCATGTGGGAGTCAATTCTGCGAGGGCCCCCTACCCACTAAACATCCCCCGTTGTACCGTCTCGCGCTGACTGCCCCGTGGGCCCTGACTAGCCTACTCTGCCACTCTGTCCAGATGCGTGTGGTCACGGATTAAGAAGGTATCAAGATTCCTTCCTGAGGGTGTTGTAAACGTCGACAGAAGGAAATGACGAGGCCGATAACCTAGCTGTAAGAGAAAGAAAACTTGATACGAAACCCTGTGCCAACTCGTCTGCCAGCGAGGCGCAGTAGGCTAATTACCCTCCATGAATTTGGAGGAGGCCCGACTCATTAGTGGGTCATATATAGGCTGAGTAGTACTATGTCTTCTTAATCTGTCACCTTCTGGAGATCGCTCCATAAGTATCCTATTCGCCGGCCTCCACTAAAGTGGGTCGCGAAGAAAGACCCAAATACTTCGTCTTAATTACTGAACTGGAAAGTCGACTTATCATTGTCAACTGCAAATTGAGAAACGTATTGAACCGTTACTGTGAAATAGATAAATGGTTGAAATAGAACTTTTGGCGATATGCTCAAAACAAACGGAATTGTCGAGTCGAGTCGATATTTTCATGATTTAATTTTATATGGAATGGTGTGCCAAGTTATACTGACATAGTAAGCTAGTAATCATTGGTGACGGATTTAGAATACACAATGTCAGCAACCCAGACCATGCTGAGGGTGTCATAAGAGCCTGCATAAATGACCGACTACTTAGTCGGGATACATTGAGGGTAATAAGCCTACTGTGTCACGTTAGCAAGACGGGTTGGCACAGGGTTCGTATCAAGTTTTCCTTCTCGTGACTAGGTCATTTCCTTTCCTTTCCGCAGTGGTTGAGCGATCGACTGCTGCGCAGCATGTCGCGGGTTCGATTCCCGCACGGAAGAAATATTTAGACGACCTACAAGTATTTGTTCCGGGTCTGGGTGTTTTCTATCTATGGTGGTCTGGGTTTCTATGGTGTATAAAAAAAAATGTAACTATATATGTAGTATATCATCCATCTCGTTACCATAACACAAGCATTAAGTTGCTTAGCTTGGGACGAGATGGGGTTGTGTGAAATGTCCAAGGATATTTATTTATTTATTTTTACTAGCGACCCGCCCCAACTTCGCACGGGTGCAATTATGAATGTATTATACATAATAAACCGTCCTCTTGAATCACTCTATCTATTAACAAAACCACTTCAAAATCCGTTGCGTAGTTTATAAGATTTAAACATACATAGGGACGGACAGACGACAGCGACTTTGTTTTATACTATGTAGTGATTTATTTATTTTACGTTCTCTTATTCGACACCCTTGGATTAGCGTGGGTTGGTGGCATTGTGTACAGAAATATAAAAGATGAGTTTAATTCCGTGGCTATAGGTATTTCATTTTAGAACTTTAACAACTGAAACATGTGTCGTCCTGGCTGACAATAAAAATATGAGGCGGGCCGAGGTCCCCATGGTCCCGGAGCATGCTCTCCTATCAGGGAGTGAATCCCGTGGCCCTGGTTCGAACAGTCTAGGACTGCCGTCGATTTTAGTGGGTAGGTCGAGGCGCAATTTACCATCTCTACGCCCCCGGAGTGCCACATAACCCAGCCAACCCCAACAACAGGGAATCCATGAGAACCTCCGACAAAAAAAAAGACGATATAAATATCGATCATTTAAAAATTGGTCTAATAATGGGAGAGATTTATACAATTTTAAGTGTCACGTTCTCTAAGGCAGAAATCGGCGCCATTACGCCATCTGGTGACGAGGGTAGACAGGTTTTAGCACTCCCACAAAATTTCCCTCAAAGACGCCTAATTTGCCACTTGTTCACTTCGCCTAGTGAATTATTGCCGTCATTTCTCACTCTACCGTCATCGTTTAACTTTTGAAATATGCGACAGGAGTAATGTTTCGATTCTGAAAGTTCTTGCATAATTTTATTATTTACTAGCATTTACCCATGACTACGTCCGCGTGTTATTTAGCAATGCGGAAAAATCTTGGGGAGGGGCGTGTCAATAAAGTAGCCTAAGTTACTCCTTGTTACATCAAGTATCTGCCACTGAAAGTCCCGTCAAAATTGACCCAGCCATTTCAGAGATTAGCCGAAAGAAAAAACCCGGTAAAACAAAAATTTTAAATTATTTTTTTGAGTATATGACCGTTTCAAATTTATTATGACCGTTTTGTTTTTCAAAAAGCAATTAGTAAAAAGCAGTTATTTTAATATTACAAACAGACACTCCAATTTTATTTACTTGTATAGTTTTATACTTTTAGCACGTAATCTGTACAAGGTGGATTTAATACCATAGACACTCTCTCCGGAGAATTCATTCAGCATTTTTCTCATATTATTGTGCTATATTAGAATTTGTGCCAACCCGTCTGGCCAGGATCTTTTATGGGCCGAGTAGTAGTGGCAAGTAAGACATAATTTTTTGGGTATTCAAAATCAAAACTCATTTAATCAAGTTGGCTCATTAGAGCTCTTTTGACAGGTCAAACAAAAAAATAAAATTTAAAATTTACCATTTAAAATTAATTATTTACCATCTACCACCGGTTCGGAATGCACCTCTACAGAGAAGAGCCGGCAAGAAACTCTGTAGTTGCTCTTTTCAGATCGCCATTTGGGTACAAGACTGGTTATAAGATAGATTTGTGAGAGCAAACTCGCGCAATAGTTCCAAAGGGCCAAACATCAGCCAGATCTAGTCGACAATAGTAACCTTGTAATGCCCAAACCAACCGACCCCCAGCAACGGCACCTGTTCACAAGCATGACGCATGCGGCAGCCATCGCCCTCCTCAACCATATTGCAGGGAAGAGAACGACCCGCCGCACGACGCCACCACTGCCATGAGTCTTAAAGTGAGCATGATAACTCGAGCACCAATGAATTGATATTGTCCATGTGGTGACCAATTTAGAAAAAATAGTGTCACTACCCAATTCGACAAAAAGAAATGACAAGACACGTCACAAGAGAAGGACAACTTGATACGAAACCCTGTACCAACCCGTCCGGCCAGCGTGGTACAGTAGGCTGATTACCCTTCTCTCAGGAGTCGTTTATGGCTAGCCTTGAGGACCGGTACACCGGGACGCCCTCTCTGACAGTCGCTTGCCCGCGTTGCGGGCACCACGCCGGGGCGTTACAGTAGAATGCGTTTACGCGAACTTGTGCCGCCCCAAGCGCGTCGTGTGAGGGTATACCGGTGCGCCGGTTTTAGTGGGTAGACGACTCTTGGGTATACCCTTGTTGGAGTCCCACATAATCACCGACCACTCCCCCGGGGGGGGTGGCATGCATATAGCATTTATTTTCACCAGCGACAACAAAAAAAAAGTTACGCTTAAGATATCATTACCAAGCATTTTAGTCTTAACTATGTTTATGGACTAAAGTTCATGCATACTCTGTCCTGTTTAAGTCCTAACAGTCTTAACTAGCCGTTAATAATATCAGTTAATACCGCAACAACGCTCGGTACAATCTGAACAAGTCCCAAAGCTGAGTGTTAATTTGGCTAGGGTTGTCAAAGGGCAATTGAGAGTGCTATACTCGGAGTTTCCCTGCGAGATCTAATCACAAATGAGGAGATACGCAGGAGAACCAGAGTTGCCGACATAGCCCACACAACCAAATTTAAGTGGCAGTAGGCAGGGCACGTAGCTCGCAAGACTGACGTTGATGGGGCAGAAAAGTCCTCGAATGGCGACCGCGTTCTGGAAAGCGCAGTGCTGTTAGGCCTCCCCCACTACTGTGGGGGAGGCCTAACAGCCACCGTCCTGGGGTATTTTGTCGCAAGTTTCGGCTCAGGACTTGGGGGAGGCCTATGTCCAGCAGTGAACCACTTTTGGCTGAAATGATGACGATGAAGACTGATTCTTGCAAAACAGGTATGTTGCCTGTAGTAAACTTTAATTGCGGAACTTGAACGCTGCTTACATCTCCTGTTAAAGCAATTGACTCTGCTGGGTATTGGATAGATGATCCATTTATAACTCCATACTTCCATGCTTGGGAGGGCTCGTACATCCATCCCAATATAACATAATACTCTTATGGCTCAAAAGGATATATAAGTAGGTTTTATCACAAAACTATTATCTGCCTTGTTGGTCTAGTGGATAGATGTGCCGCCTTTGGATCAACGGGTCCCGGGTTCGATTCCGGGGTCGGGCAAGTGTCTTTGTGTAAACCAGAGGCACTGGCTCGGAGTCTGGGTGTCATTTCTATTTATAATATGTATGTATTTACAAAAAAAAATGTATATAAGTAGTTTATCATCCATCTCGTTACCATAACACAAGCATTAAGTTGCTTAGCTTGGGACGAGATGGCGTTGTGTGAAATGTCCAAGGATATTTATTATTTATTTATTTATTATAAATCGTCATATTTAAAATTACCAATAACATCTTACAGCCTTTGTGCCACGCTAGGTGGTTTCCATACACAACTATCGGTGGTCATATCTACACTCACACCTTTCATACACATTCACACATTTCACAAGTTTCACAAGCCATCCATCAGGCCAGGCCTTGAGAGAGGCTCATGTTTTTTTTTATGTAAGAGCAGGCAGATGACTGCATTCCGCCTGATGTTAAGTGGAAATGCAGTCTCGAAGTGGGGATCATCATCATCATCATTTAGCCAAAAGACATCCACTGCTGGACATAGGCCTCCCCCTTTTTTTTTTTTTTTTTTTTGTTTTCGCTGGGGAAATGCTTTATGCATACCACCGCACCCCGGGGGAAAGGTCGGTGATTATGTGGGACTCCGACAAGGGTCGTCTACCCAGTCGTTTACCCACTAAAACCCCAGCGGCATACCCACACACGACGCGCTTGGGGCGCCACAAGTTCGCGTAAACGCATTCTACTGTGACGCCCCAGCGTGGTGCCCGCAACGCGGGCAAGCGACTATCAGAGAGGGCGTCCCGGTACACTGGGACGCCCTCAGTCATCGAGGCTTTCGTCGGTGGTGGCTGACATAGGCCTCCCCTAAGGATTTCCATAAAGGCCGGTCCTGAGCCGCCCGCATCCACTGCTTTCCGGCGATCTTAACCAGGTCGTCGGTCCACCGTGTGGGAGGCCTACCAGCACTGCGCCTTCCGAAACGCGGTCGCCACTCGAGGACTTTTCTACCCCATCGGGCGTCGGTCCTGCGAGCTATGTGCCCGAAGTGGGGATACCTAGTGCTAAACTATACGTACAGCACTAGCCATCCCCGCCCTGCCGCCTCCAACAAGGTGCCTCTTCACGCTTCGTTTTAAAGTCCCTATATTGTAGGTGGGTGGAAATACGTGTGCAGGGAGGGAGTTCCATGCTCGTGAGGTGCGACAAAGAAACGAGTTGCCAAATTTCTTGATTCGCGATGGAATGGTGGCTACTGTGAATCGGTGGCACCGAAGCCCCGCACGCGTATTACGACAAAGGAAGAAGAAGAAGGAGAAAAGCTCTTCTGAGCACTCTCCGTGGTACAGTCGGTAGAATGCACTCAGAGCTGCAATATCTCGACGAAGTTGTAAAGGCTCGAGATTCTGTAAGGTCCTTTTGGGTAGGATCAGCGAGCGGGTAGTAATCAGCTAGGCAATGGAGACGCTTTGAGTTCGCCAACCCTATAAATACTCCTTCAGGCAATGTCCATGTTGATTAGTATCAGTGTTATATGCAACAAATGACAATATACGGAATATTAAAAAGCTAATTACCCTCCCTCCAATAGGACTAAGCAGTGGATCATTTAGGACTAGTTGTCGTCGTTTCAGTCCATAAATGACCCACTACTGAGTCGGGCCTCCTCCAAATTCATGGAGGGAAACTAGCCAACTGTGCCACGCTGGCAAGATGGACTGGCACAGAGTCATTCTTGCACCTTTATGAGCTTGGAGGGTTGTATTGATGAGTTTGATGATTATAATTCTATAACTACATACGTCTTACAGTCGCGAATAACATTTTAATCAACATACAACCTAGAACTTACCTGCAAATTGCAAAAAAAACGTACGAAAATGTGAATTTCGCGGGCTACCCTGGAACATTCACCTTAAAGGTCAAAACTTTGAGGATAAACCTTTCGGAAACCGTGAAAACTCGGAAACGAAAGTTCGTTACGGTAAAATGAAAATATTTTTAAGGAAAACCTTGATAACGAATACTTTTTCAAAAGATCTTCAAATAATAAAAATAAAGAAAACGTTGAATCACGATCCCATAGTGAAAGACCCCAAATTGTTTTTCAATCTTGCATTATGCTAAATGATTGTGGAATTTAATTTATTTTCAACCGACTTCAAAGAGGATGAGGTTCTCAATTCGGTTATCCGTATACTTTATGAGTCGTCGTCTTTTCAGCCCATAAATGACCCACTACTGAGTCGAGCCTGGAGAATTCACGGAGGGAAATTAGCCTACGGTGTCACGCAGGCAATAGGGGTTGGCACAGGGTATCAAGTTTTCCTTCTCTTGCGGCTAGGTGACCCGCCTCTTGCGTTCTTTTAGTGGCCTCTTATGACACCCTCAAGATGGTATGAGTTGGTGACATTTTGTATTCAGAGCCGCTATGACACCGAGATGTGTTTTACTATACGCTCTTTTGGACAGTATATTACATTACCATAGTAGTACAACACATCTCGGTGTCATAGCGTGCCGTCAGTTTAGCGCTCTAAGTACGCGTTCTGTTTGGCGAAGCCTTTAATTTCGGCATTCTTATGACACCCTCAAGATGGTATGAGTTGGTGACATTTTGTATTCTAATCGGCACTACACGGACAACTTTATTTCTGTTACCGTATAACTCCGTTTTTAGATCGGATATCAGAATATATTGGAGCATAGAGCATAGAATAAATAGTGTTACCACCTTATGTGTAAGAGCTGACAAAAGGAAATGTCAACTTAGCAGCAAAAAAGGACATTGAAATTAAACACTTTTTAACGGATTTATCGCGTGTATATTACACTAGCTTTTGCGCGCGGCTTCGCCCGCGTGGGCGTCGAAGCCGTGCATATTTTTTATGAACATATAATCGGTTATTGTGACTAAACTATGATAGAGCTCTCGCGCTCTTTTTTTTAGATCTTTATAAGACCTACAAACCCGTAGTACATCATTTTGTTCTATTGTCAATAGTTTTTGCAGCGCACGCATAAATAGGTTTTCGATTTTACACCTTGGTTTACAAAATCGCAATTTTCATACGGATCCCTAATTCTTTTGAAAATAAAATATAGCTTATAACCTTCCTCGATAAATGGACTATCTAACACTGAAAGATTTTTTGAAAGTTGCGACTCAATCTACCGGCTGAGTAGTAGTATGTACGTCTTCAGACTCCCATACCAACCCAAGTATACCTTAGCAAGATAATCAGTCAAGTTTGGTTGATAAGGAAAACCGAACCCCTTAGGTCTCCAGGCCACCAGCGACTCCGCCCTGACAATGTCCAACAAAAAGAAGAAAGGGCCAAGCAAAAAGCGCCGCAATTATTTGAGGAATTAGATTGGTTCTTGCGGGCATAAGCCATTAGGGAGTGGCGTCGAGGCTGTATTAGATTTTTTCCCTTTATGCCTCGAAGCCTTTCAAATGGAGACTGACTATACATCTAGTATTGTAAAACTGCTTTTAGTTGAACTCTATGTATAACCCGAACAAATTTCATAGCAGCGTAATATTGTTAGTGCTATTATATTTAATCCGAGTGGTGAAGGATTTAGAAAACATAATATACTTCATCATCATTCATCATTTTCAGCCAAAAGACGTCTACTGCTGGACATAGGCGTCCCCCAAGGATTTCCACAGAGGCCGGTCCTGGGCCGCCCGCATCCATCGTTTTCCAGCGACCTTAACCAGGTCATCGATCCACTCGAGGACTTTTCTGCCCCATCGGGCGTCGGTCCTGCGCGCTATGTGCCCTGCCCACTGCCACTTAAGTTTTTCAATGCTGTGGGCTATGTCGGTGACCCTGGTTTTCCTGCGTATCTCCTCATTTCTGATTCGATCTCGCAGGGAAACTCCGAGTATAGCCCTCTCCATTGCCCTTTGGGTCACTTTGAGCCTTCTGATGGAGCCCATAGCATATATACTTACTTACCTAAATAATATATAGGGTTGATACGACATAGAAGAATTTTTTTTTAACTGCCTATACTAGGTATCGTTTCCAGCCTCGGTACCAAAAATCAATTAAATTGGACCAATAGTTTAGCCGCAAATGATTTTTTAAATTTTTGCCTCATTTGAACATGATGTATCTTTCCTAACAGATGTTTATGCATAACGCATCGTTTATTGACCTTAGGGGCTGTCCATTAATCACGTGATGTTTTTTTAACATTTTTTAACCCCTCCCTCCCCCTTGGTGATACCTGGTGAGGTTTAAGACTACCCCTCCACCCCCCATGAACAATCACGTGTATTTTTTTTGTACCGTTTCGAATTCATACTACTCAAATCTAGTATACGTAGTGTAATTTAATGCCCCTCTATCATATCAACTCTGTATGTACTTACATACTTAATACTATCCAGCCCATTAATGCTCCACTGCTGAGTCCTGCCACGCTGGCTAGACGGGTTGGCACAGAGTTTCGTTTCCATTTGTCAGCTCTTACGACACCCTCAGGCTGAAATGGGGTAGTGACACTATGTATTCTTTTTAGCTAGTAGTCTGGTGCCAATGTGTGTCCAATTTGTTTACCTGTCCTGCTTCGTGCTTCGAATAGCACGTAAAGACGTCGGTGGTGACTTTGTGTTCTCCGTCACCAGACATCCGTATACGTTTCTTATAGCCCAAAGCCTAATTTCAAATGTCTCTGTAACTCCGAACCCAATACCTGATTAATAACTTAATTATCTGTATTTATTGCGAGAGATAAGAAGACGAATTGTTATGTCAGTTTGACTAATAGAGATGATGTTCTTGTTTCTAAGAAGAATTACCAGGCTCCACCACAAAGTAGGCGAAAAATAACCAACAAACATCCATTTGAATGAGCCTCCCTGTGGTGGGGGGAGGCTCGACTGAGTTTGAGTAATTTATAGACTGAGTAGAAGTAGAAGAACCATTTGAAGTCAAATTCAATTAACGTTTTATTTTTTAGTAGCGATCCGCCCCGGCTTCTCACGGGTGCTATAAACCTTCCTCTTCAATCACTCTATCTATTAACAAAAACAGCTTCAAAATCCGTTGCGTAGTTTTAAAGATTTAAGCATATATAGGGACGGACAGACGACAGCGACTTTGTTTTATACTATGTAATGATAATGATTACTTGATTAGTCAAAAGCATTCATAAGAAAAATATTCGAATACTTGTTCTTTGTTCTAAGCCCACAAACGACCCACTCCGTAGTCGCGCCTCCTCCAGTTACATGGAAGGTAATAAGCCTTCTGCACCCCGCGGGCCAGGCGGGTTGGCATATTTAAATTAAGAATACACAATGTCACCAACCCATACAATCATGTGGATGCCCTGTGCTAACCCGTCTTGCCAGCATGACACAGTGGCCTAATTTCCCTCCATTAACTTGGAGGAGGCCTGACTCAGTAGTGGGTCATTTATGGGGTAATTAAAATGATGACACTTCAGTTTGTTTTTCCTATTTTGGCTATTATTTTGCGTATCTAGTAGTTTGTTTAACAAATTCATGACGATTTTTTAATGATATGTTGATGATGATATGATACCCTTACGAAGTTGGACCCAATCGCTAGTGTTCGGGCTCCTACCGTTCTCGTCAGAGCAACGACTCCCGGCGCGCCCGATAGCCTTATTAAGTTTTAAGTGTCATGTTCTCGCCCCACTTTTCTGTACGTCTATTTGGGAACAATACACGAGTTTATGAAGCACAACTTAATCCTGAGTTTTACTCAAAATCCTCCAACTATTCCCGAACATACTGGTCCAAGACCGAGCCAGATGTGAAGAACCAGAAGATTCACTAAAAATACAGCAATTTTGGATTGGAATTATTGTAAAATTACTACGGAGGGTATAAGCCGCCAACGTGTACGTGTGTGGACAAAGGATTTTACGGTGTTAAGAATATTTAATTTAAAATATCGTAACCCAACACTCGATCAGGTATTATTTAACCATAATTAAGGATAATATAAGGTTAGTAATTATTTACCTGGTGTATTTTTATTAATTTCAGCGTAGATACTTATTTGCATTGTGAATAGTTTCTATAATCATCATTTATTTCGGTGATATTATTTCGCAAATAACATTATACGTACTTATTTTGTTACAGTACAGTAGCTATTTATACTACATTTATAATTGTTAGTTGCATTTTAGCAAACTATTCCCTACTTAATTGTGCATAGATATAGTAAGCGCAGAAAGGTTCAGTTGGTGTTAGATTTAAAATATTCAATTAATTAAACCCGTATTTGTGTCTTTATTAAATTATTAGTATTGTGTTCCCCTTAAATTCCGTCGTTAGGTAATTTTGTAGTTGGGTATTGAGTGTTTATCCTAAATTGAAAGTCTAAATTGAAACTCACTTTGTATTTACTTATCTACAGTTTGTTTAGTGACTATTTACAATATTTACATCTTTATTTGAATTGTGTACATAGTAAACGCATTTAGGTACCTCTAATTAAATAACTTATTGCACAAAATACACTTAAATTGTTATCGTATAAATTCCAGGTCGACTGACACTCGGCTCCCAAAATGTCCAACTCTGATGAAAGGGAATTGGTTAAAAAACGAGCAAGTTATAAGGGACGTTTAACCTCCTTCATCAACTACTTAGATGGAATAAAAGACAAGCAGTTGGATAGTTGTGATACCAAGGAATTACAGATGCGGACAGGGAAGATGGAAGCCCTGTATGAACCATACGATGAGGTACAAACGCGATTAGAATGTATTACCGAAGATGTCAAAGGTCAGTTCACTGAGCGTTCCGATTTCGAGTCACTATATTACAGAACACTGTGTAGGGCGCAGGATATTTTATCTAAGTACACTAATGATAATGAGTCGATTAATGGTGACAAATGTACTCGTATCAATCAGTGTAAGCCTGTTAAGTTGCCCACCATACAACTACCAAAGTTTGATGGGTCTTATAGCACTTGGTTGGAGTTTCGTGACACTTTTACTAGTCTCATTCATGACAATGAAGAAATAGACCAGATCAATAAATTCCACTATTTGCGAGCGTCTTTGGAAGGATCTGCTGCCCTGGTAATCAATGCAATTGTGTTTTCAGCAAGCAATTATGAAATAGCTTGGAACCTGATCTGTGATAGATATGATAATAAAAGGGTTTTAGTTCAAAATCATGTATCAGCCTTATTTGATTTACATTCTATCCAAAAAGAAACATCTGTTGCACTAAAAAGTTTGATAGACCAACTTAATAAACATTTACGTGCTTTAGAAACTTTAGGTGAGCCCGTAAAGTACTGGGATACTTTATTGATATTATTAGTTACTCGTAAATTAGATCACAAGACTTATCGTGAGTGGGAGACGCACAAAAGTAAAATAAGCAAAGATGAACGCATCACATTTGAAGGTTTCCTTAAATTTATTCGTAGTCGAGCTGATTTAGTGGAAGCAATCGAATTATCTCGAAATTCCACTCCCGGTAGGTCTGGTTCTACTCCCAGTAAAGTAAAATCTATGGTTGTATCACAGGATTCTACAAATGCTAGCACTGATTCCAAGTTGTGTCCTCACTGCAAAGGTGATCACATTCTAAGTAATTGCTCACAATTCCTAGCACTCAGTATAGACACCCGTCTCAAATTAATACCCAGTTATAAGGTATGCTATAACTGTTTTCGCACAGGCCATCTGTCTAATCGCTGCAAAAAGCCGGGATGCAAAGTATGTAAGCGCCGGCATAACACTTTAATACATTCGTCAGATATCAAAACAGCTGCTAATGCTAGCAATGATAATAACAACACATCACACAGTAACTCGTCCCATTCTTTTCGCACGTCATCGCCCTCTGACGCCGTAGCATGCACTAATGCGAGTGCAAATCATTTAACGTTATCTGCGGATACCGGTTTGTCCTGTGGCGAGCGTAAACAAAGCGGAGTGTTATTGTCCACTGCGCTTATAAAGTTATATGATTGCAGTAATCGTGAATATGTAGCTAGGGCTATGCTTGATAGCGGTAGCACTTCGTGTTTCATGACGGAACGAGTATGTAAGCGACTTAACTTAGAAACTAGTCAGGTAAATGGTTCGGTCTATGGTATAAATAACGTGAGTTCTCGCGTAGGTAAAATATGTCAGGTAAAAATGACGTCACTAGATGATTGTTATACTACCAAGATTTGTTGTTTTGTTTTACCATCGTTAACGACTGTTGTGCCTTGTCGTGAAATCGACATTACGGACTTGAATATTCCTAACAATATCTGTCTAGCTGACCCTACCTTTTACACGCCCTCAGACGTAGACATTTTAATTGGTGCTGATCTGTTCTGGGACTTGGTAGGATCTCAAAGAATTAGGTTGGGTGTAGGAAAGCCAGTGCTGTGTGAAACCTTGTTAGGCTGGATTGTTTCTGGCCCTGTTATCTATAATAACGGTAAATTATTATCGTATGATAGTTCTTGCAATTTTTCTCATGCCGATTCCTCTGCTAGCGGTGATTTAGATAACATCCGCGCAGATTTAGTTAAGTTTTGGAATCTGGAGGAGATTACCTCACCATCCTCACATTATTTACCTGAGGAAAAAATGTGTGAGGAGCATTTTATAAAAAATACGACACGTTTACAGGACGGCCATTTTTGTGTTCGTATTCCCTTAAAACAAAGTCCTTCTATTTTAGGTGAATCTTTCCAAAGGGCATCTAAATGTTTATTTTCATTGGAACGTAGACTGAAGTCGAAGCCTGATTTCGGTAAGTTATATCGCGACTTCATGTCTGAGTACGAGACATTAGGACATATGACCGAAAACAAGAACTGTGATAGTCCCAATGGATATTACATACCACACCATGGGGTACTGCGTGAAAGTAGCACTACTACCAAGCTTCGCGTAGTTTTTAATGCGAGTTCTGCTACTTCCTCAGGAGTTTCCTATAATGATGTCCAGATGGTAGGCCCTACGGTGCAGGATGACCTAATTTCCATTCTCATTCGGTTTCGACTACACAAGTTTGTTTTGTCAGCTGATGTCGCTAAAATGTATAGGTGTATATTTGTTCACCCGTCTGATAGGCACCTGCAGCAAGTTGTGTGGCGCAATAATACTTGCGATCCTGTCAAAGTTTACACTTTGAACACCGTCACATATGGTACAGCTAGTGCACCATTTCTTGCTACGCGTTGTCTTAAGCAAATAGGGATAGAATACCAAAGCAATGCTTCACGTTCTGAAGGTGAGTCATACTCACGTAGCAGAAATAGGATTGCTGACGTCATCAAGCATGACTTCTACGTCGATGACCTGCTGACTGGAGGGGATGATATAAATGAGGTTTTGTTTATCCGCACAGAGGTCACCGACGCGTTAGCGTCTGCTTGCATGCCACTTAGGAAGTGGAGGTCAAACGTTCCTGAATTGGTCACCGGAGTTTCTCAGTCCACATTAACCTTAGATATAGGATCTAATGAACCCAATAAGCTATTAGGGCTCGACTGGTATTCTGGTTCCGACGAACTCGGCTTTTCTAGTTCAACTCCACCTTCTAAGATTTCGGTTACCAAGCGTGACATTCTTTCCGCGATCGCACGCATTTTTGATCCCCTAGGACTTCTATCTCCTTGCGTAGTTAGCATGAAAATGTTTTTACAAAGAATGTGGTTAGACAAGATTTCCTGGGATGAGCCGCTAACCCCGGCATTTACTACTTACTGGAATTCGATAGTTAAAGCATTGCCACTGATTAATGATTATCGGGTACCACGCATTGTTGTATGTGCTTCTTACACTACGCTAGAACTCCATGTATTTACCGATGCATCTGAACGTGCGTATGGCGCCTGTGTTTACGTACGCAGTGCCAATGATCATGGCAAATGCATGGTGCGTCTGCTAATTGGCAAAAGTCGAGTAGCGCCCATTAAACCTACTACGATTCCACGATTGGAATTGTGCGGCGCTGTAGTAGGAGCTCGTTTATGTGAGAAGGTAATTAATTCTCTGCGCGTAAAAGTCAACCATATTTACTGCTGGACTGACTCCACTGTCGTGTTGGGATGGTTGCAAATGTTGCCTTCTAAGCTTCAGCCCTTCGTACGCAATCGCGTTGCTGAAGTTTTAGACAAGGCGGGGCATTGCACCTGGAGACACGTCCCGACCGATCAAAATCCTGCAGACCTAATATCTCGTGGCGTGGATATTAGTTCTCTGCAATCATTAGACTTGTGGTGGAGTGGCCCTAAGTTTTTGACGCAAGACCAGTCTCATTGGCCTTCTTCACATAAATCATTAGAATTTGACAAGCTGCCTGAAACTCGACCTCATATTTCACTTAATGCTAGTGTAGGTAATGCGTGTGATACATTCATAGATTTTAATCGTTTTTCTAATTACTCAAGGCTCATTCGTACTGTAGCAACTGTTTTAAGATTTAGTAAATTGTGCAGAAAAATACCCTTACCTACTAATTTTTTATCACAAACAGAGTTGCAAGATGCTTTAAATATTATTATAATTAGAAGCCAAATTGAATCTTTTCCAGAGTATAACTCGCTTATTAATAATAAAAAATTGCCATGTAAAAGCGCCCTTATAAAATTTAATGTATTTTTAGATACTAATAAGATAATGCGTGTAGGAGGACGCTTGGCAAATTCAACTTTTTCTTTCGATAAGAAGCACCCTATTATTTTACAGTCCACTCACAAATTTACGAAATTATTGTTTGAACATGAACATCTAAGGTTGATGCATGCAGGCCCACAATTGTTGCTAGCTTCGATCAGAGATTGTTACTGGCCCATAGGTGGACGAAGTTTAGCAAAGAGCTGTTACCGTAAGTGCGTGCGTTGTTGTCGCATGTCGGGTAGAACTGTGACGCCTTTAATGGGCAATCTACCCCAGCAGCGTCTCCTTCCAGGTGGTTACCCCTTTGAAAGCACAGGTGTGGACTATGCAGGTCCCATCATGGCTGCTACTAGGCAAGGTCGCGGATGTAGGCTAGTAAAAGTGTACATAGCGTTATTCATATGTTTCACCACCAAGGCTATTCACTTGGAGCTAGTGAGTGACTTAACCAGCAGTAAGTATTTACTAGCCCTGTATAGGTTTATTGCGCGACGGGGAATACCTACTGACATCCACTCCGACAACGGTACCTCATTCGTTGGCGCCTACAATGAGCTTTCCAAGTTCCTTAAATCTAATTGTAATTCGTTGGCTGAACAATTAGCTAATGACGGGATAAACTTTCATTTTATCCCTGCATATACCCCTCATTTCGGCGGACTTTGGGAGGCGGGTGTTAAATCGACTAAATTCCATCTTAGGCGAGTGTTGGGAAATTGTAACCTAACTTTTGAAGAGCTTAACACCACGCTAGTCCAAATTGAGGCGATATTGAATTCACGTCCACTGACGCCGCTTTCATCCGACCCAGCTGACTGCACACCGCTGACTCCTGGTCATTTTCTCGTTGGTCGTCCGCTCACCGCCCTTCCGCAGGAAGACCTTCAGGACTACTCCACTTCTTCCTTGTCTCGTTTCCAAAGGATCGAGCAGCTTCGCCAACATTTTTGGGCTCGTTGGAGCAAGGAGTTTGTCTCAGAGCTGCAGCAGAGGACCAAGTGGCATGTCTGCAAAGACCAACTGAAGTTGGGTTCCCTAGTAGTCATAAAGGAGGACAATCTACCTCCTCTCAAGTGGAGATTGGGGAGAGTTGTCGCCGTTCATCCAGGTGCGGATGGAATTGTTCGTGTGGCGGATATTCAAACGTCTGCTGGAGTGATCACCAGAGCCTTCAACAGGATCTGCCCACTGCCCGTTGATTCTGCGTGTGGTTGAAAGCGCAGTGCAGCTTCCAACGTCCGGGGGCATGTTCGGGCTCCTACCGTTCTCGTCAGAGCAACGACTCCCGGCGCGCCCGATAGCCTTATTAAGTTTTAAGTGTCATGTTCTCGCCCCACTTTTCTGTACGTCTATTTGGGAACAATACACGAGTTTATGAAGCACAACTTAATCCTGAGTTTTACTCAAAATCCTCCAACTATTCCCGAACAGCTAGTGATACCATAATTATAATTACATCCTCCATACTTCACTAATAAAATAAAATAGGTCATCTGCCTCTTACATTCCATTAGTCGTCTCTTACGACACCCTCAGGGTGAATGTGTGTGACACTATGTATTCTATATCCGTCACCATAGGGGTAAGGTTTTTTTTTTTTAAACGTAACCCTTGCAGTCAGTTTACCTGTAACGCAGGGGCAGTTTGCAAACATGAAATTCACGAATACAAATGACACCCGGTTTCAGAGCAAGTGCCTCTGGTTTACACAAAGACACTTGCACGGCCCCGGAATCGAACCCGGGACCCTGTGATCCAAAGGCGACACGTCCAACCCCTAGACCAACGAGGCAGTAACTGTTAAGATATCGATATTTTAACTATATCGATATTTATCGATATCGTTAAAATATCGATATTAATCTCCGAAATATTGATAATAAAATATCGATAATTGTAACTTGGAAATATCGCCATATCGATATTTGGAACATGATATCGGGTTATGCTCGAAATATCGAAACTCGATCACATTTCGACCAGTACTCTTTTACATATGTAAAAAAATGTTTCATATATCCATTCATAAACATCGATACCGTATAATATTTTATGCGCAAACTCAGCAGAGTAGCATCCCTATTTTACCTTCTCATTATAAGAAAATAATGTCAGTCAATTCTCACTCATTCATTTATAAAAAGTCAGTCAGTAGTCAGCTCAGTTCTTATAAAAATTGTGTTATTTTAAAAGAATTTAGGTGCAATATTTTCGAGTGGGAACATTATTTCTCCCAACATTTTTATAACACAGTGAGTTTCTCACCATGGTTTTCGATCGATATTATAAAATATCGATATTTTGTGCACGATAATATCGAATTATCGATATCAAGCTATCGATATTTTACTAATATCGCCCATCCCTATGTTAAGATAACCTCAATTGTATTGTTCCAGTGGCTTGCTCAACGGTAACTGTGACGAAATGCCAAGCTGCGCTGCGCACCCTGCAAGCGTTTCCATTCTTCAAGCCGACTTGCCTGTGTCGGGAACCGAACGTGGATCCTGAGTGCAATTCCTTCCGGGACTTCTTGTTTGACCATCCCTGCGTGTTCGTCATGAAGAAGGGTATAATAATCTTACTAACCAAATTTTATCCACATCTCTTTAGCCATTCTGACATGAATAACAAACATCCATCTGAACAGTCGCATTCTTAATATAATATTATTAATTATGAAATGTGGATAAAATTTGGTTTCCACGTAAGTTACGTGTGGTGACAGATTTAGAATGCATAATGTCACCACCCCATTCCACCCTGAGGGTGTCATATGAGCCGTGAGTCTTGAGTTTGGAGTCCAGCAAAGTGCGACCACAAGATTCCCCTATTTCCCTCGCTTTTTTTTTCCAATTTCATTTACCTGATTTGATTAACTACCAGTATTTACGCCGAGCGAATGCCGTCTGCCTACCGCGACCCGTCTAGTGGGTGCCGCGGTAATTATAAAGTTAGACCAGGACAATCCAAGGCGTGTGGTTCTGCATCAGATCCCACAATGCCGCAACAGGACGCGAGTTGGAGCACCCCGGGGAGGTTTAGTGGGTAGGCCCCCACTATGGGGGAGAGTCCCACACTCCCCTCGCTGGCCATCCCCGTGGCCGGCGAGGAAGTACATAATAATTTTAAAGCGGGCTAAAAAAAAAAAAGGACAATCCAAGGCAAATCGCACGGCACAGTAACTCAACATCTACTAATACTACTCCTAGTCAACCCATATACGACCCACTGCTGAGTCGGGCCTCCTATAATTACATGGAGGGTAATTAGCCTACTGTGCCACGCTGGCCAAACGGTTTGGCACAGGGTTTCATATCAAGTTTTCTTTCTTTTACGGCTATGTTTTTGGCCTTGTCATTTCCTGTTGTCGGCTCTTACGGCACCCTCAGGATGGAATGGGGTGGTGACACTATGTATTTTAAATCCGTCACCACACGGATGCTCAACATCAACCAGGGTCAAGGCCAAGGTCTTCTCTACTGTAGGTGTCTCCCCGCACGGGCAACTTCAGCGAAAGTGTGCACCGTACTTCTGAAATAGCTCTTGATATGTCCTTTCTTCCTTTTCAGAGAAAGACCCGTATCCAGTGGAGACTCTACCAACCTGCACGTATGCTCTGAGTGTCTGCCATAACGAGAAAGCTTGCTCTGTCCTGTTTGAACGGTTCAAGAACGCCTGCAAAGCACGTGATGGTGAATGCAGGATGGAGGACAGGTAAGACCTTGTTGGTCTAGGAGCTAGATATGAGCCCCCTCCACCGAGCTGCCAGCTTGTTGTGGTCAAGGGGCTTGCGTGCCTTTAGGATCCGTTGGGGCCATACCGGCTCAGGGTCACACATGCCGAGCGGGCCCACGGGAAGAAGCCAGACTAAGAGCGGCACACGGAGTCTCTGGGGTTTTGGCTCTGGGGACTCCTCTGTCCTCAGAGTTGCCTCGAGAGCCTACGGAGGGGCGGCACGTGCAATATCCCGCACGTGCCTCTCGGTGGATTGGGGAGCGTTTAGAGCTCCCCATCAAAGCGTAGGGCCTGCTTGTAGAAGCGGGTCAAGGACCTATCAGGGTCACGGAGTATGCTCCTCATCGGGAGAGTGAAACCCGTGGCCCTGTCCCGGGCAGTTAAGGGACACCTTTGGTTTTAGTAGGTAGGTTGGGGCACAATTACCATCTCTCACATAACCCGGCTGGTGTTTAGCGGTCGGGTATCCATGAGGATTTCCAACGCAAAAAAAGGAGCTAATTATGCCTCTTCGACTGCTCTGCTATGTACCTTGTACGTAGTGAGGGCGTGCGTGCCTTGAAGATCCGTCGAGGCCATACCTGATCAGGGTCACCCATGCCAGCGTGACGTTACGCCCTTTTACTCTCACCATAGACACACGCCTCAATGATGAGGACGTCCCAGTTACCCGGGATGTCGATATTCGCAACCCGTCGGGGCTCCACCGTAGAATGCATCCTCGCGAACCTGTGGCGTCCCAAACGATACGTTTCATGGGGTAGTCGAGTGTTTCAGAGTCACACAGAGCCTTTGGATCACTAATTTCTTTGTGTGTGCAACTGTCTTTGTGTAAGCCATTGTGTTTTCATGCCATTATGTATTCTAAGTCCTTCTTCACACAGTCTACCCCGATTTGACAAATTCATAACTTACACAAACTGATAAATGCACAATCTCATCAACTTATACCATCCTGATATTGTCGTAAGAGGCGACGAAAAGAAAGCGAGAGGCATTCCACCACACCGCAAAGTAGGAAAACTTCAGACAAACCCTGTGCCAGCCCGTCTTGCCAGCGCGGCACTACAGGCTATGTCCCTCCATGACTTTGGATGTGGCCCGGCGCAGTAGTGGGTCATTTATTGGCTGAACTAATGATGATTAAAGTGCTAATGACAAGTCTGAGACAAGATGGTAGTTTAATATAAAGTATGAGAAACGATTCTGAGACTCAGGAGACATGCTGTTTTCCTATTCTGTAAGTTATTTCGAAAGCAAACATTTTCTGGGTTGGAGGTTGACGGTGTAAACTCAATGTTTATAGTCGATTTGAACGGAATGTTAGAAATATTAGCCTCTTCAGTACCCGTGATATGGAAACCATTAACCAATAAAATATGTTTGTTTGGCATAGCCAATGAATTGCAAATATTGTAAACAGTGCACATCATTAAAATTCATGCCGACGCTTGGCGGCACCAATGAATGACGTCATGAGTACAGAATCAATAATGACCGATGACGCTTAACGAAATAGGCCAGATGGATTGGCACAGGGTTGAAATCAAGTTGTTTTTAACTATGATAAGCTATTGGAAATAGGTAAGATTTTCCGTGTAGTGTCGGATTTAGGTTAAGGACTCACTACGCCATACCATCCTGAGAACCGTATGACATAGACATAATATTTATTGTGGCAAGAAAAATATTAAAGTAATGAAACTAGGCACTAAACTAATTCTATGGAAAGTCTTAAAGAAAGGAAATCATAAGGCCGATAACCTAGCTGTAAGAAAAGGAAAACTTGATATGAAACCCTTATTTTTTTTTTTACGTCGGAGATCCTCATGGATACCCGGCCGTTGGGAAATGGCCGGGGTATGTGGGACTCCGGGGCGCGTATAGATGGTAAATTGCGCCCCGACCTACCCACTAAAACCGACGGCGATCCTTAACTGCCCAAGCCAGGGCCACGGGATTCACTCCCATTGCAGAGAGCATGCTCCGTGACCCTGGGGGCCTCGGCCCGCCTCATAGAAACCCTGTGCCAACTCGTCTGAGCATCGTAGCACAAGAGGCTAATTACCTTCTATGTAATTCGAAAAGGCTCGACTCTTATGAAATATTTGTAGTTTTGTGTGTATAAATAAATAAATATCCTTGGAAATTTTCACACAACGCCATCTCGTCCCAAGCTTAGCAACTTAATGCTTGTGTTATGGTAACGAGATGGATGATAAACTACTTAAATGCATTTGTTTTTTTGTAAATACATACTTAATATAGATAGAAAACACCCAGACCCGGAACAAATACTAGTAGGTCGTACAAATATTTCTTCCGTGCGGGGCACAAAAACTACTGGGCATACCCCGTGTGGGGACGGGGCAGAATATTACACATCCCCACCGCACGCTGAAAAAAACGCGTGTTGTAAAAGTCAACAAAACCCAGCACGCTTGGTGGTAGGATCTAATAGTCCACCCGGCTAGCTACCACCCTAACATCTAAGTCCAGCGCCAAGCAGTTTTACTGTGTCCCGTCGTGTGTATGTGTGAGCCGGTACCTGACAGGGCATTTCCTTGAATTGCCTGCTCCATCTTAGACCCTGGCGTTGCTTTCCATCACGCAAGCCTAGGGTCAAAGGAATTCAAGTAGGTGATTAAAAAAAGCACTTAGAATGCTGCAGATATGACTAACCTAACCTCACCGACCAGTCTTCTAATATCTACAATTGTCCCCAGGGAGGCATGTCGCGAGGCCTGGGCTGGTCTCCGCCTATCCCCACTCTTCGGCTGCATCTGCCCCAATACCCATATGAAGAAGCGCTGTGACCGGATCTTCGCTGTTGTCAACCACAACCCCTGCGTTGGTGAGTCCACACCTTTATAATGCTGACGCTGCGTCGCAAGCTCTGAGTGGAACAACACCTTTATTTACATTTACAATTACTTTTTACAGACTTACGAAAATACAGACGTGTCAAATCTGTTTCATTTTGGTATAATTAGGGGAGAAAGTTAAATGATATAAAAATAATATTATAAATGTATTTCTACACACACATACGAAATGTATGTCCGTATGTATGGTGACGGATTTAGAATACAGAGTGTCACCATGCCTTCCACCCTGAGGGTGTCATAAGAGCCGACAGAAAGAAATTACAAGGCCGAAAACCTAGTTGTAACATTGAGGGTAATTAGCCTACTGTGCCACACTGGCCAGACGTGTTGACACAGGGTTTCGTATCAAGTATTCCTTCTCTTGCGGCTAGGTTATAGGTTGTCATTTCTTTTTGTCGGTTCTTACGACACCCTCAAGATGGAATGTGGTGCCAATTATACTGTTTTGAACAGTATGATACTGTTTTCCACTAAATTATACTTTTTACTGTTGAACCAAAATAAAGTATACAAAATACTGTTTTCAGTATCAAAATGCAAACGCATTACTATGTGTTACACATAAGACGCTCACTTTTTTTTTCAGTAATGAATGCGTATGGCATGATGACAGAAATAGAGCATCTATTAATTTAAATAAAATGAAAATACAATAAATGAGCTACTCATTAATTTTAGTTATACTTGTGTTATACTTACATTTTAATTTTAATACTTGCGGTGAGGCGTATACCGTTTAAAAAAAAGATTAAAATTAGTAAGCTGTGCGAGTAGCTCCAAAAATATGTATTTAAAACAATAAATACCTAAATAAAATACTGTAAATTTTTCTAAATACTTTTTTATATTCTAAAATACTGTTTAATATTCTTCATAGAGCTGAATATACTTTATTTCTTGTAAAAAAAAGTTGGCAACCCTAAATGTGGTGGTAACCACGGTATACTTAATCGGTCACCAGACGGTTATATCCTGTATAAACAGAGTGTAAAACGTATATCTCACGTAATTAACAGAAACTTAATACAAACCAAAATCAAAGCCAACTTGGCGAGTGGCCCTTTGAAAACTATTTCCATTAAGGAAGCTGAGTCAATAGAGGTCAGGTACACGTGCCGTTTACTGATATGAGAAACTATATAAACATACAATCTATCGCGTTGTATGTTTGTTCAACAAGGGTCTATTAGCGTGTTCTTATTTAGTCGCCGGGATCCGTTCTGGACATCCTTAGGGCTACAGTGGACTTCGTTTGGCTAAAATAGTGATAATGATGATATTTGTGCTCGTTACCACGTGCCAACCCGTCTGGCCAGTGTGGGACAGTAGGCTAATTACCCTCCATGTGGTTGGTGGAGGCCCAACTCAGCAGTGGGTAATTTATGGGTTTAGAAGTGGATATACATTCATCGTCATCATCATTTCAGCCAAAAGACGTCCACTGCTGGACATAGGCCTCCCCCAAGGATCTCCACAAAGGCCGGTCCTGGGCCGCCCGCATCCACTGCTTTCCGGCCACCTTAACCAGGTCGTCGGTCCACCGTGTGGGAGGCCTACCAGCACTGCGCCTTCCGGACCGCGGTCGCCACTCGAGGACTTTTTTGCCCCATCGGGCGTCGGTCCTGCGAGCTATGTGCCCTGCCCACTGCCACTTAAGTTTGGCAATCCGGTGGGCTATGTCGGTGACCCTGGTTTGCCTGCGTATCTCCTCATTTCTGATTCGATCTCGCAGGGAATCTCCGAGCATAGCCCTCTCCATTGCCCTTTATACAGTATCATACTACTATTCAGCCCATAAATGACCCACTGCTGAGTCGGGCCTCCACCAACCACATGGAGGGTAATTAGCCTATGTGCTACGCTGGCCAGGCGGGTTGGCACACGGTTTCATGTCAAGTTTTTCTTCTCTTTTGGCTAGGTTTTTGGCCTTGACATATCCTTTTGTCGGGTATTACGACACCCTCAGGATGAAATGGGGTGGTGCCACCCTGTATTCTAAATCCATCATCACACGGAATAAATTATTACTACTTACTAAGATTACTATTACTACTATTTTTTATATATAACTAGCTGACCCCTTTTTTTTTTTTTTTTTTGTTGCCCGGAGTAAAACTAGCTGACCCCGCAAACTTTGTTTTGCCATATAAACATCGCTATTAAAAAATAAGGGTTGATAGTAGATGGGTGAAAATTTACCACCCTTATGATTTTGGGGGATGAAAAATAGATGTTGTCCGATTCGCAGACCTACCAAATGTCAATATAAAATTTCATCAAAATCGGTTGAGCCATTTTAATAACAAACACCGAGACACGATAATTTTATATCACTATCACTACATAGTATAAAATAAAGTCGCTGTCGTCTGTCCGTCCTTATGTATGCTTAAATCTTTAAAACCACGCAACGGATTTTGAAGTGGGTTTTCTTAATAGATTGAGTGAATAAAGAGGAATGTTTATCTTATATCTTTAAATCTTATATAGTATAATAATTTAGTATACTAATTTAATAATTTAGTATATAGGGGGTTTCGGGGGCGATTATATCGATCTAGCTACATTTTTAGAAAATGACATTTTATTCGGGTTTGGGGGGGATAAATCGATCTAGCTAGGAATCCTGACATCTATTGGCGAATAATAATACTACTTTTTTGTGAGCACAACAGCAGATGGCGTTGTTAAGTAAGACGAAGTAAATGAGTGTTTGCGTAATTCATACTTAAATATAATTTCCAAAAAACAAAAATTATAAAAAAAAAAATACCGTCATCCAGATATTATTTATAATACATACATAATATTGTAGAGAAACACTAATAAATTTAGATATTCATCATTGCACCCATGCTAAGCCGAGGCGGGTCGCTACAATTAGATAAAAACTAAATATGCGCTTAGATACTTAGAACGAATTAGAAAAATCAATTAGATGCCTTACGGATTTTTTTTAATAAATCACTCAGCTGTGCGTTATCTATGGGCTGATTAGTAGTAGTACTGGCTTTATAGCAAATCTATTTTATCCCCTTTATAAGTACCAAACGCCTTAATTGACTTCGAACCGCAAGTAAAACTTTCCATCAACAGCCTTCTCTACTTCCAATCCCTTAATCTTAGGATTTAATACAGTCTTTGATTCATTTCTTATTTTCCGGAGCTCTTATTTCGAGATAGGGTTGATAAACAGTCGTTCTACTAACAAAATAAGTAAGCGAACAATTCATTCCGTGTAATACGTAAAGATTAATATCGCGTTAAAAAGATGAAATAGTGTCATCTAGTTACAAAAAAGATAACCTTATTTAAAGTAAGTAGTTACTTTGTTTATAACATACATACTTACAAAATTTCTGAAAATTTCTTATTTAATAAGTCATATAAATAACATAATAAATAAGTATAATTTTGTTTATGTATATTTATTTTATCTTAGAACTTAGCGATGGGGTTTATTTTGAATCTTTGAACCACCTAAGTCTAAGCCCTGTACGCACTAGCGGTTGAACCGCCAAGGCGGCTAGCCGCGTGGCCTGCCGCTTTTATAAAATAATAGGCAACGGCTTATGTCTGTACGCACTGGGGCGGTTGAAATTTTGTGGCGGTTTAGTAGGCCGCCCGGCTAGCCGCTAGTGCGTACAGAGGCTAATTCACTAACTAACATAATTATTTGAATTGGACCTTTTCCGCTCAGCAGCCGCGGTATATGCGACATGTGAACATGTAGTTATATTTATAGCACACTCGCATACGCGCGCACACACACACTCACACACGCGCGCGCATACACACACCCACCCACACACATACACACACACACACTCCCCACACACACACACACACACACACGCACACACGCACGCACACACACACACACACATATTTCTCCATCTTAAATAATTGAACTGCAATAATCATGTGAGGGGGGGCTGGTGTTCTAAAATACAGGCCTAGGCTTAGTTTAGACTCCAGATCTCCCACAGATTACATTCTGTTGTCTTGATAGTATTTAGAAAAAAAATAACAAATGTTTCTGTTTCTCTGTTTGTAATTTTTGTGGAGATGAAATAAAATATTTTTATTTTATTTTTATTATATGTATTTGTAGTGTGCTGAATAAATGGTTTATTTTTTTCAAGGAGGCAAGTCTGCTGGCAGATGCATTCACTTCTTTAAGTAGTTATTTCTGTTTCAACCCTACTACAGTCTAAGACTCGCACATAAAGGTACTAATCCCAGGGCGATTCTCGATCATTCCTTGCAGAGCTCCAATATTGGATCTCCAAAGCCCTACGATTCAATAAATGGAAACTTTTCCTTAGTTCCTCAACTGTAATGTAACGGCTTAGCAAATCATCTAATTAATGTTTTGACCTAAATTCCTTGTAGATTAATAAATTAATGTCTGTAAGATCTAGCTTATATTGCAATCGGAAATAAACCACAGAATCTATTAGTAATTGATTTTATTTATATGTATAATATAACTACCCGGTCACGCGTTGCTGTTGCTAAGGTTTTTGTTATAATCTATTTATCATTAACATACATTAATTTAACTTTTGACATAGCGCGATCTATTGCTTACTTACTCAATCCATTTCGAAATCGCCATCCGTTAGAATCGTTTGGTACATATAATTGTGACTGTCAAACAATAGACAAATAATTTGCAATAAAATAATATTGCGACTATTAATATATTGAGATGTAAGCTGTCCTATCTTTTATGTTGGATCAAACTGCACACGGTGTGTTCAAATTTGATTATAATCGTTTACGTAGTTTAGGAGTCAATCGTGGACAAACAACGTGACATGAACTCAGCCCATAAATAAATTCCCCACTGGTGAGTCAAGCCTCCCCCCATCACAGGAAGGGAAATAGCCTACCTTGCCACGCTGGACAAACGGGTTATCACAGGCTTTCGTTTCAAGTTTTACTTCTAAATTATGAGATAACAAACCTTCTAAAATTACTTATTTTGATCATGAAGGATCTTTCTCGAAATTGTTAATAAATTTCTTCTTAGATATCCGTAATTTAAATAATAATATTACTGAGTAGCACGTAATGGCATGGTTAATGGTGTGTCAAGAGGCATAATGTTCAAACGAATAGGCATAAATGTAATCTCATCAGAATTTTTTGTCGTCAAGGATTCCGTGAAAACCCAATGTTTGGATTCGTCTGTTACCCTGGTGACAGTGCAAGCTATAAGCTTAAGCGGAATATAGAATTATTGTACTAGCGCTGGGCAATAGTTACGATATATTGTACTGTATGCAATTATGTTACCGTGGGCTCCATCAGAAGGCTCAAAGTCACCCAAAGGGCAATGGAGAGGGCGATGCTTGGAGTTTCTCTGCGAGACCGAATCTGCCCCACAGGATTTCCAAACTTAAGTGGCACTGGGCAGGGCATATAGCTCGCAGGTCCAACGCCCGATTTGCCAGAAAAGTCCTGGAGTGGCGACAGCCATTCAATAAGCACAGTACTGGTAGGCCTCCCAAAATCCACACGGTGGACCGATGACCTGGTCAAGGACGCCGGAAAAGGATGGATGCGGCCGGCCCAGAGCTGGCCTTTGTGGAGATCTTTAGGGGAGTCCAATGTCCAGCAGTGGACGTCTTTTGGCTATAACCAACAATACCTTAAAACTCAGACGTGAAGGCATAGAGCCAATCAGGTACCGCTGTTTGGAGTTGGTCGTCTTATAATGAGAATTATTTTTTTATTAAATTAATATTTCGGTTAGTTATAGGTACCTACGCGGTCATTGTAATATGGCATTTTAAAAAAGACAAGCCCATTGAGTTTCATAAGCAACAACACTATACTATTCTAAAAAAAAATTTTAATCACCTGTTGTCTTAGAAACATTCCCCCCGCTGTAAGCTTGTCCCTTACACCTGCACCGAGAAGTTTAGATTGTAACGCGAATCTGCAGATTAAGGATTAGCAAGATTTAACAAACAAACATAAATGGAAACCGCAATAAGAGCGTCTTTCGTTCTTTGTGGGTAATTCGAAACGATGCTGTAAAAAGGCTAGAGAAAATGTCTTATATTAAAACCACGTATTTATCTTTCTTGAACATAAATACGCCTCTTTGTTGAGGGCGTGGCAGAGCGCTTGCGATTATTTTGGTACAGTCCGCGCCAATCTTTATGGCCAGTCTGAATGTAGCCGTGTGGGTACGAACTTGCGCATCGTACAATTCATAACCAATACGAATGTAGCTCACTCACACTAACATGCGGATGGCGAGGGCGCCTGGGGCTGTCCATTAATCACGTGAGGTTCGAAATGGGGAGGGAGGGGTTCGACAAAAATCACGATGCATCACCAAGGGGAAGGGATCACGTAATAGATATCACGTGTATTTAATTTTTAGTCAAACGTGTCATTTCTGAACCGAAAAGCGGCGTGTTTAAGCTTCTTTGTAGGTCCTAAAAAATACACGTGATTTTTGATGGGGCGTGGGGGAGTAGTCTTAAACCTCACCACGTATCACGAAGGGAGAGGGAGGGGTTAAAAAATGTTCAAAAAACATCACGTGATTAATGGACACCCCCTTGCGGGTGACAAACGGCGCGAGCGGGCGGGCTCTGCCTCCCGGCCCCGCTGATACTTGATTTTTTGTTGTGTGCAGCGTAATGCGGCTACATTCAGAACGGCCTTAAAGATTGGCGCGGACTGTACTACTCACCCATTTATAAACTGCACTCGCTTCAGACAGTTAATACCAGTAGTCGCCCAGCGGTCGTAAAAATCCTACGTAAATAAAGTTCCTTTTGAGTTTGAGTTTGCAAACTTGTTTTATGGTGACGCTGCGGATATTCTTTATGCATACCGCCCTCAGGGATAGATTCAAATTCAAATCTCATTTAATCAAGTTGGCTCATTAGAGCTCTTTTGACAAATCAAACAACAAAATTTTACCATCTACCACCGGTTCGGAATGCAGTTCTACAGAGAAGAGCCGGCAAGAAAACCTGTAGTTGCTCTTTTTAAATCACCATTTTTAGGTACAAGGCCGTGTATAGGCCGGGTATAGGCTCGGGGAATATGTTGGACTTCGGAAAAAAAATCGTCTTCCCAATAAAACCCCAGCGGTATACCCTCACACGACACGCTTGAGGCGCCACAGGTTCGCGTAAACGCATTCCACTGTGACGCATGACGCCCCGCTATGGTGGGCGCCTGGAACGCCCTCAGTCAGTGAAGCTTTCGCTGGACCCTCGACCGGCCTCTAACATTTATCGCAACTTGCAACAAGCTATCCAACAAGCTTTTAAAAATTAATTAATTATACCGACTACCGAAAATGTAGGATAGAGGAACAACACTATAGGTACTCGTCTGGTTAATTATTTAACAATAATTGTTGTACGATTATCCCACGTAATTGGCTTAACGATGTGTAATTGTTGTTATTTATTACCGTAAAGCGAAGTTTTCCGTGTGGTGACGGATTTAGAATTCATGACTGCCTCCTTGGTCTAGTGGTTAGATGTGCCGCCTTTGGATCAACGGGTCCCGGGTTCGATTCCGGGGTCGGGCAAGTGTCTATGTCTAAACCAGAGGCACTGGCTCGGAGTCTGGGTGTCATTTCTATCTATAATATGTATATATTTACAAAAAAAAAAGTATATAAGTAGTTTATCATCCATCTCGTTACCATAACACAAGCATTAAGTTGCTTAGCTTGGGACGAGAAGGCGTTGTGTGAAATGTCCAAGGATATTAATATTTATTAAATAGTGTCACCACCCCATTCCATCCTGAAGGTGTCGTAAGAGCCAATAAAATGACAAGGTACTGATAACCTAGCCGTAAGAGAGAGAAAACTTTATTCGGAACCAACCCGTCAGGCCACCGTGGGTCACTATGATCCTCCAATTTCCCTCAATGTAATTGGAGGAGGCCCGACCCAGTAGTGGGTCATGTATGGACTGAGCAGTTATAATAGTAAAGTGAAAGCCCTCAATACTGCCGGTTCTAGTACGACACCAAATTCCGAGATATTTTCACCATAACTACAAACGAAAGATATTATTCTATGTCTTTGTGTAAACTAGAGACACTTGCTGTAGGGTTGCCAACTATACTGTTTTGAACAGTATTAAACTGTTTTTAACTAAATTATACTTTTTACTGTTGAACAAAATTAAAGTATACAAAATACTGTTTTCAGCGCCAAAATGCAAACACATTACTATGTGTTATACTTAGTAAACGTCACACATTTTTTCAGTAATAAATGCTACGTGGCGGGAGAGGGGAAATAGAGCAGCTCCTCATTTTTTTTTAATTTCAGATAATATAAGTGTGGTGAGGCAAATAAAGTTTTTAAAAAAAATTATAAATCAGTAAGTTGTGCGAGAAGCATTAAAATATGTAGGTATTTAAATCAATAAATAAATAATATACTGTTCATTTTTCTAAAATACTGTTTAATATTCTTCATAGAGCTGAATATACTTTATTTCTTGTAAAAAAAAGGCAACCCTAACTTGCTCTGGCCCCTCTGGCACAGTAGGCTAATTATCCTCTATGAATTTGGAGGAGGCCCGACTCAGTAGTGGGTCATTTATGGGCACCACTATATTTACATTACCACCACTAGTGGACTTCTGAAAAATAGCGCTATCAGCATCTTCTTCTTCTTCTTCTCAGACCATAAATGAACCACTGCCGAGTCGGGCCTACTCCAACTACTAGGAGGGTAATTAGTGCCACGATGGCCAGACGGGTTGGCAGAGGGTTACTTATCAAGTTTTCCTTGTCTTGCGGTTAAGTTATCGGCCTTACCATCCTTTTGTCGGCTTTTACGACACCCTCAGGATGAAATGGGGTGGCAGCACTATGTATCCTTAATCCGTCGCCTCGCCACACGAAACCCTAGTATATTCAGAACAAAATTCGGAATCGGGTTTTAGCAAAGTCAATTTTAGCGACTTTTGGTATCGAAGCTTTACAGCAGTAAATTCTCATAGTCACATCTTACAACACTCACAGGAAGGGAAGAGTTGGTGACACTAAGTACTCTAAACACAGACAGGTACTTAGTGAATTGAAAAGAAATCTCTCCGCCCCGGCTTCCGACCAAAATCAATTCTCTACCCAAGAACCTTTGTCAAAAAATGTAATACCAATATACGAGTATCTGGCTACAGTCCCCCTCTCTTGGAACATCAAACGACCTCTCAAATAAGGGCTTTTGGGCCCCGAGGTCCTAACAAACTGTCCTTAAGTAAACGAATAATCCGGTATCGATTGACTCGCAATAAAATTGACGTTGACTCATATTTTGTGGCTGTGAAGATATCACTTCTATACAAATAAAATTAAAAATTCCGCTCCTACTTATTTATTACCTGACCCCTGGTCCCCCAACGCGATGTATTAAATTTTTTACTTTTTAAAGGGACATAGGTCATTGTGTAGGGTGTTATTTTAATTGTTAATTTAATTAGTAGGTATAGACCCCACTCGATTATATTTGCAGACTTTCGGTTATTCTTCCCCAATTTCACCCCCCCATAACTTTTAAACGACTCAACCGATTTTCGTCGCTCTTACGACACCCTCAGGATGGAATGGGGGGTTACAACTACTACTCAGCCTATAAATTACCCACTACTGCATATAATATAGTAGAATATCTCTAGTGTGTGTGTGTGAGTGGTGTCTGTATGTGACATAAGGTTAGAAGAGTTTGTATTCTATCTGTAATGATCACGATCCGATGACCTTTACCGACCTATGTACTTTATTCATTACACCCTTTTACTAGGGTTGTCACGTAAAATAAGTTTGTAAGTATGGATGGATTGATGTATGGATGTTTGTTACTCTTTCACGTAAAAACTACTGAATGGATTTTAATGAAACTTTACAATAATATAGCTTATACATCAGAATAAGACATATGCTACAATTTATAAAAATATTGTTTGAATTGTCCAAGATTTCGTTATTAGTTAGGTTATTTTTTTTTTTTTTTTCCCTCTATGAATCCGGAGGAAACCGACTTAGGTGTGGGTATTTTTTTATTGCGTATACGGAAGCGTGTAAACTTTATCTGCCCTATTACATCATCATCATCGTTTCAGCCAAAAGACGTCCAATGCTGGACATAGACCTCCCCCAATCATTTCCTCAAAGACCGGTCGAGAGAAACTCTGGGCATATAGCACTCTCCATTACCTTTGGGTGACTCCTTTTGAGCCTTTTGATGGAGCCCATAGTGAGTGCCCACGTGTCTGTACCATATGTCGTCACTGGCAACACACATTGATCGAAAACTTTTGTCTCACATATTTAAGGTCTGGGCAAACAGCGGACGGGGCGGGACGGCGACGCGACGCTGGCGGGACGTGAAGAGTTGACGCGACCGCTAGTCGAACGCCGAGCGCGACGGCTCTATGTGACATGTTCAACATTAACTAATATATTACAACTCATTACGTCCCGCCAGCGTCCCGTCGCAGTCGCGCCCCGTCCGCTGTTTGACCAGACCTTTATAGGCTGAAATTATGATGATGATGATATAAATTGATCGACACAACTTAAGAGATTTCGAGGGGAAAAGGTGGTCTTCATAAAAGAAAACAACTCTGAGTCAACCCTACTTACAACACCCTCAGTGCGGACACAACGGTAGTTTTAGCAGCAATTTCCGCCGGATAACACGGGGTGTGAAGTACAGGACTAGTGTTGGCGAGGAAACGGATAAGGCGCGTTAATCCTTTGTGCGAAGGGCATAGACAATCATTTGCGATAAGAAATCTCTCAGGCCAAAAACCTAGCCAGAATGCGTTTACGCGAACTTGTGGCGCCCCAAGCGCGCCGTGTGTGGGTATACCGCTGGGGTTTTAGTGGGTAGACGACTCTTGGGTCACTTGTCGGAGTCCCACATAATCACTGACCTCTCCCCGGGGGGCGGTGGTATGCATAAAGCATTTCCCCAGCGACAACAAAAAAAAAAGGCCAAAACCGCAAGAGAAGGAAATTTTGAAACATAACCCTGTGCCTACCCGTCTGGCCAGCGCAGTCCAAGGCTAATTTACCCTCCCTGTGGGAGGAGGCCCGACTCAGAGGTGGGTGGTTTGTGGGCTGAGTAGTAAATATGTTCGCCTCGATGGTCTAGGGGTTGGATGTGCCGGGTTCGATTCCGGGACCGGGCAAGTGTCTTTGTGTAAAGCAGAAGCACTTGCTCTGAGTCTGGGTCATTTGTGTTCGTGAATTTCATATTTGTAAACTGCCTCCGCGATGCGGGTACCTACTTCAGCGGATACGTTTTTATAAAAAAAAATACCGCTTAGTTGTAGATTTGTCGTGTTGTGTGAGCCATTTCATTCTGAATGTTTCTGGACTGAAAAATCTGGAATGAGATAAACACTTTTTAACGAATTTATCGCGTGTATATTACATTATTTAATTCCCGACGTTTCGAATGCTTTGCAGCAGTCGTGGTCCCGCGATAAATCCGTTAAAAAGTGTTTAATTTCAATGTGTAATCATCGCGAAAACCTAAGAAATCAATCTGGACTGAAATAACACGATGATGATACTTACTTGAAACAAAAAAAACAGATTACAACCAGCACGGTTCCATAAATTTGTACATCGAAGAACAATACTAAAATCTAAACACGTAAGGGAACTTCACCGTACATTATTACCATACGAAAACATTGTTGAATTTTAATAACGTTTAGTTATTTCAAACGGAAGGGCTGGGCTGTTGGTATGAAGTTTAAATTTTAACATAGCGACCTTTTCCTCTACGTGGGAAAGTACACATCTGTACAATTTACTTTGTAAGTTGGCTAAGAGGATCCGGGTTGATTGTATCCCCGAAAAATACTTTCTACCGCTGTTGTTGATGTTCAAACGATTATTTCTGGAAATGACATAGCGTATTGTTTCCAATTTTGTGTTTTTTTTATATAGAAACTAGCTGACCCCGCAAACGTTGTTTTGCCATATAAATATCGCTATTAAAAAATAGAGGTTCATTGTAGAGGGGTGAAAATGTATGGTTAGTATTTTGTATGCTGTATAACAAATTATTAAAAACAAAAAAATTTCTAAATAACGTTGTTGGGCTGGACCACCCTTAACTAACTATCTTTCAAGGTTACGTAGTTTAGGAGTCCATCGCGGACAAACAACATGACACGTAATTTTTATATCTACTACTACTACTAATATTCAGCCCATACGTGACCCACTACTGAGTCAGGCCTCCTCCAATCACATAGAGGGTAATTAGCCTACTGTGCTAAGATGGCCAGACGTGTCGGCACAGGGTTTCGTATCAAGTTTTCCTTCTCTTGTGGCTTTAGCGGCTTTGTCATAGCCTTCTGTCGGCTCTTACGATACCCTCACGATGGAATGGGGTGGTGACGCTATGTATTTTAAATCCGCCACCACACGGACAAATTTATGTGAATAAATCTATTAATACCAGGAATAACTAGGTGGGTAGTTCCGCTAGCTTGTATAATATATTATTTAAGTAATCTCAAGAATCGGTAATATAATACATTGAACTAATCGTAACCAATAATTATAGTAAAAGCGATGTTATTAAAATTGTAAAAAGGGAACATGGTACTAGTTATTATAGTTATCTAAGTAATGTCAATATTAATTTTCTTATAATCCTAATTTCAGGTGGTTTCCACTCAGAGCTTGCGTATTTCGTTATAAAAAATAACTAGCAATAGCTTTAAGTGTTTATGAGCCATCGCATATTTACACGTGTTCACAATCCAAGATAAATTTCATCATGATGTATTGTGATATATAAATATAGCACGAGACCAAGTCTTGAACCCTGCGGAACACCATCAATGTAAACAACCTCTCAACAAAATAAAACAAATAAAAATGCTTTAAATAAATGCATTTGTGTTCTTTCACTCCACTGCGTGTTTTATAAACCGTATTATAACGTATGCAACACAAAATATCAACAAACCAACCACACAAACACAATGAAACGCTTGAAGGAGTACTAGACTCACTTTCAAATAGCCGTCAACGTGTTTTAGTTGTTTTCGTATTTGATTTTGGTTATCTATTACTTTCTTATACGTGCCTTTTTTATTTCCACACGAATTAGATGCATAGGCCTTAGGATTAACTTAGATCACTACTTTCACACCAGGCTGTTTCAACTTTATGTTCCACCGAACACCGAGCTTCTTTTTAGTGTACTCCTGACTTCACACACCGTACAAATGCCCGCAGTTACCTCGACTCTTGGCTTCCGACACCTTCGGCCTTCGGTGATGGTCTTTCGATGATAGTGACTTTCGGGGCGGCATATAGAGTACTCTCAAGGGATTCGGGATTGGACTCCGTTGAGGGTGTTCGGTTCGGGAATGGAGTGGTGGGCAGTATCGGACGTTGGTAACGTGGTTGTGGGGCAGCGGCGGCGTGGGGTGATTGCCCAGCAGCAGTTCGCGCGCTGTTCGAAGCGCCTCGACGGGCCAGTGCTCGTGCGCCGCCGCTGACACGCTACGCTGCGCCTGACGGTACCCTCCTGCTGCTGACGGAGAACGGCACGCGACTGATGACGCGGGCCGCCGCCGCCAGCCTCCTTCGCGCTGCTCTCCTCTCCCCGCGCCCCTCTCGCCCCCGCCACGGTGAGCCGCCGTCGCACCCTCTCTTCATCTTCTCTTAACTCTCTGTGTGTCTGTCGGAATCCGTCGCCTTTCGCACTCCACGCTTTGCACTCCGCTTTGTAAGGTAGGAGCGCTGTACGCCATCGAGTTCTGGGAAGATTATGATAAAGGTTATGTTTTCTTCAAACACTCAAGGTTTTTATGGAACAACTGTTCATAAGGAACCAAATATTACGAAGGCTGTATCAAATTATACAATGACTTAGTGAAATTTGACCTAGTGTTTTAGCATTAGATTGAGTACATAATAAGTTTCTGCAATATATCTAGTCCATTAGTATTCGCTCCTACTTTATGCCTGCATGCTTTTAGAATACTGCTGTCCTTTTTTTCCTTTTATTTCCAATTTAGAATTTCACTGAAGTGAAAGTTCACTTATTTGAAAGTCTAATTTGGCATATCTTGCAAGGTGCACGTTTGCATGTTTTCTATCTGCATCTCCTGTTTCTACGATCTCTATGGTTACTGCGCGGCATAGGTTTGGCTTTAATAAAATAGTTCGAACGGGACTGCCAACCGGGGAGGCTTTGCTAAAGATTTTCATAACGAGGGTATTATCTAAATCATTGGGAACTTTGTGTTTGCCCGTAAATGTCGTGTTTGCGATTATCATTTTGTGTATGATTTGGGCTGTCGTTTTTATTCTTGCCGTCTGTAGGGTCAGATCTTTTGTTGTGCGACCGATCAGCCGGCGCGATCACCTCTGATGTTCTGTTTCGGAGTTCCGTCGCGCTACGGGTCGGTTGTAGGGGTGGTGCCACTGCTAAGAGATTCGATGGATGAAATTCCAGTAAAGCTGATGTCGGATGGAAGAACCGCGAATCGGAACGGAACTGGTGTCACATCGTGGATCGGCGGTATGTCCATAACTCAGGATGGGAATCTGATTGCGCCAGACAAAATTATGACGCACATACACCGTTACGCGAGCCCTCACTACAACCCGCATGGACATCATTACCATCGTTGGAACCATGAGCCGGGGGGAAGTGAAGATCCTCTCTATGCAACCAAGACTGTCTATGGACCTGGATACATTGATGAAAACCGTACGTATATTTGGTATCTGTAAAATCACAACTAATCTTTCAAGTTCTGTCATGACTCTTGAAGTCCGTTTTGTTGAATTGTATGAACAAAAAATAAAGCTTCTTTATCAGTACATAGAAATATTAGTGGGTATAAACAGCAAACATTTGAAAATAAGATTACCAATAAACACATGATAACATACAGAACAACTAACCATAGATATCGTAAACCACAATCACTTGGGAGCTGTACAATATTAGACGGTCAGTAAAAACTCCATTGGTGAGAGACTTCCATTTTATAGCACCTTCATATAATTTACCCTGAGTGCTCTCTGTTCCCCTTATTATTTGATCCCCAGTAATTTGAGCACTTTAGAATAGACCACAATTTCATAGACCTATCTGAAAAACACAAAGTAAAGCTTTGCGTAGACTATGAATAGAAGGATAATAGAAAGCTTTAGAGCCCCCTTTAAACCTTTCCCCGATCAATACAATTGTAGACAATTTAGTTGGTAAAAAGACGATTTAGCAATGAAGCTTAGATTTGATAACTTCGCGAAGCTTTGCGATCTATCCCATGATCCCTTCGCGGCGGTATTAATGCAATCGATTGGAATTCCAGCACGATTCCAGATGTTTTGAACTAAGTAATAACCATTAATGTATTATTCACACAGTACTCTACTGCATGTCCATTAAGTATTCTATTTATATTTAAATTTCAACACCGAACATACCATTCAGTTTTTGGCTCACAGAAAAGCGTACATTTGAACGCATGATCGATTTGTTAAGATTATATCGCTTGTGTTAAACGATATTCATTTCGATTCCCAAATCATTGGCAATTCATGGTATTTTAATCACAACAAGTATTTTTATTGATTTCACACACATTATTAAGTATTATATTATTAAGAACTTTTTCGAATTGTAAATCTATATTCGTTTTAGCATGAGCATATTATACACATTTGTCTAAGACAATTTCTTTGATATTTTGTTTTGATTCTGGGATTTATTTAATTTATTTATAGCAAGTATTTTATTTATTTGACTGTATACTATTTGTATTTTCTCAAACTGCAATCGGAAAAACGTAAAATAATGATAGTTTATAAGTAAGATAGTTTATCCACGTAATTAAATAATAGGTCATAATATTTATCCAAATAAATATACCTACACAATTTACAAACATTTCACAATTAAAAGTGCCGAACCTCTTCTGCAATTTCACGAGAATCACCTACAATTTATGTCTCCAGCAATTGTTATAATTGGTGTTGTATTAACAATGTTTTGGCATCAGTGTTAAATTCACAACATTCTGCACATTTTCAGATAAGTTCACCTTAGTTAATATATAATTGTTTACATCGTGTCTCATTTTAGACGATATTACAATCTATACAATTTCAGGGACCTGCACAGTCTTCCATATCGGATACAAATGCTAAATAATGTACATTTACTAATATTTTTATTAATTTATTTAGTACTCCTCGAAAAACATTGCTTAAATATTTAAAATATGGGTTTTATATTAATATATAAAATGCATAACATTCATTGCATTAATTTATTCAAAATCTCCTTAATTATAGTCGACTTTCTTATTAGCAACAAATTCTTTGCTCATGAGATTAAATTCATCATTTAGATATTCGGTTATTTCAAGCTAAGGGTTCTAAAGTACTGCAAGATAATATTGATTGCGGCTACTGATTAACATTCGGGCATTTGGTTGATAACTAAAAATGTACCGTGACAATGTTTTTGATTCGAATAATAAAACTAATTATATAACTAATAAAACTAATATTAAAGTCGAACCTTACAGCCCAAATGCATAATTATCATATCGACAAACTAACACAAAACAACAACCAACAGAGAGAATTGGGAAGGAAAACGGTAAATCAGGTGACGATAAGGTGGCTCTGCAGTCCACCTGCCACGTAGCCCTGGACGCGTGCATCAAGGACAGCGAATGTGTGACGTCACTCACGCCAGTACTTCAAAAGTGCCACGTCACTGATTGCGATAGAGAGGGCTGTATGGCTGCCTTGAGAGCGTTCTACAGGAAACCTGGAGTCCACTGGAACACGGAGATTGCTTTCTGCTTGTGCAAGTAAGAATCTTTCCTTCCTACTACTACGAACTACTCAGCCCATAAATGATCCACTGTTCATACAGGCCTCCTCAAGTTACATGGAGGATAATGAGCCTACTGCACCACGCTGCCAAGACGGGTTGGCACAGAGCTTGCATCAAGTTTTCCTTCTCTTGCGGCTAGGTTTGCCTTTCATCATTTCAGCCAAAAGACGTCCATAGCTGGACATAGGCCTCCCCAAGGATTTCCACGGAGGCCGGTCCTTAGCAGCCTCCGGCGACTTTAACCAGGTCGTCGGTCCACCGAGAGTCCACTGCGCTTTCCGGAACGCGGTCGCCACTCGAGGACTTTTCTGCCACATTGGGCGTGAGCTATGTGCCCTACTCAACTGTCTTTGCTTTGTGCAAATACTGGTAATCGCTCTGCCAATAGCTCCGTGTAAATACCGGTAGTTATCCATATTAGGTTAGATCGGTGACGACCCAAATGAAATTGACACCTCCGCCGCTTCCCAGGAGCTCACTAAGTTTTTCACGTTTTTTTGTCAAACTTATACAGGTTTTATTAATGTTTTTTAAGATGTTTGAGTTTTTCTTTAAACATACATATGCAGTCGATGCTATTCGCGTTGCTCTCGGCTTAAAAACTAGGGTTAGCACACTATCCCACGGGGATCGTAAAAGGCGATCAAGTGATGTCCATCTCTAAACAACATCAGCACTTCTGGGACCCCTGCGTATTGGCGGGACATCCACACATAATAGCATGACCCCAAATAGGGTTGCCTCTAGACAAGAGACCAACATGAAACTGTCAAAACCAACATCAAATAATTTGGTACCAGAGCTTGCAAAGTAGTTCTTCTGTTAGTCTTTTACATTCACGTGTCGCGAAAAATCCTTGTCCGTGTGTTGTCCTTTTGTCAGCTCTTACGTCACCCTTAGGATGGAATGGGGTGGTGACAGTATATATTCCAAAATCCGTCACTAGCCGGAATTATTATTACGTCATTATATGCATGCTTCAATTCACAGGAAGACAGATAACCGAGAAGACTCGTGCATGAACGCCCAGGAACGGCTTCACCCGTCGTGTGCACAACGGCCACCCGTAGGCTCTCCTCTCCCAGCTTGCCACACCTTGGCCCACGCATGCCGCGAAGAACCGGAGTGCAGGTAAGAAAATATTTTATATAAATTGCCTTTTAAGTATAGGGGCGCAGAAATAATAATACTATGCTGCGGTAAGGATAAATCGCGTTAACGTTTTTGTAACTCATTGTTTTAACAAAGGGTGCCAGGCGGATGTTTAAATAGTACCTACAATAAATCCTGCGTGACGGTTCTCTAGTAGATGCCTCGTTGGTCTAGGGGTTAGATCAAGGGGTCCCGGGTTCAATTCCGGAGTCGGGCAAGTGTCTTTGTCTAAACCAGAGGCACTTGCTCTGAGTCTGGGTGTCATTTGTGTTCGTGAATTACATGTTTGTAAACTTCCCCCGCGATACAGGTTATACCTAATACAGGGGTTTCGTTTCTTTATAAAGAACTAGCGACCCGCCCCGGCTTCGCACGGGTACAATGAACATCTAAATTCATGCATGTATTATACATATATAAACCTTCCTCTTGAATCACTCTATCTATTAAAAGAATCACGTTGCGTAGTTTTAAAGATTTAAGCATACATAGGGACAAGGGACAAGGGAGCAAAATAATATTTTTACGGCTAGAGCGCTATTTTGAATCCAGAGCGAAGCGAAGGATTCTAGAATAGAATCCTGAACGTAGCGAGCAGGGCCGGATTTAGGGGGGGGCAACCGGGGCGAAAGCCCCGGGGCCTCCACAAGCAGGGGGCCTCCACAATAGAGACTTCGGAACAAAGAAATCTTTCAAATTTCAACTAGTAAACATCTTTTCATTTGATATTTCGGCAAAAAAAGCTCGAAAGGTTCCGTTCGTTAACACTAAAATTTAATTTCAAATAATTCTTGTTTCCGATTATATTCATATGTGTTTGTTAAATACTAAGAGAATCTACTTGGTTTCACAATAAATTATTTATTGAAAAACTCGACTGATTTTTTTTTTCATTTTATTTGGAAAATAATTTGGGGCAAGGGGGCCTCCACTCCTTTGTTGCCCCGAGGCCTCTGGACCCCTAAATCCGGCCCTGGTAGCGAGGGATTCAAAGTACATCGCCTGAGGGCAAAATATTTGTCTTCTACAGTTATACATATACTCTTTTTAAGAGACACTATTAATAGGCTAATTTCGCTCCATGAATTTGGAGGGGGCCCGACCCAGTAGTGGGTCATTTATGGGCTGAAACAACGAACGAAAATACTAAACCTCCCTCCAAACTGGATTAAATACGACCAGATCGAAGTAGCCTTAGCCAAATTGAAGCCCCGCCGCAGATGCTCAGACTCGCATTGGCTGTCACGCAACGCGTGGGAGGCGCAGTATCAAACTCCGCATGTATGCGTGTGCGTCGACACGTGAGAGCAAATGCGGAGTTTGGTACTGCGCCATAGGTTTTTAATTCTGCCACTCGCACGCGGCGCGTGGCAGCCAATGCGAGTGTGAGCATGTGCGGCGCTTGTGGTGCTTGCTACACGTCTCGAATTCTACAAGGTGTACCAAAATCCCCATTGCCACCTGATGTGAGGGCTTAGAGCTAATAAAAATAAGCATACTATTCGCCCCATAGATGACCTGGTGCTGAGTCGGACCTCCTCTAATTTCTGTGCCACGCTGGCCAGACGAGTTGGCACAGGGTTTCGTATCAAGTTTCCCTTCTCTTGCGGCTAGGTTATCAGCCTTCTCTAGTTCCATTTGTCGGCGTCTACGACACCCTCATGGTGGCATGGGTTGGTGATACTATGTATTCTAATTTCGTCATTAACTACCACCAAATATTTTTATATTTTTTGTTAAATATCTGTGCCTGGTCCGTGTGGTGACGCATTTAAAAGACACAAGGTCACCAACCCATTCCATCCTGTGTCGTAAGAGGTGTCGTAAGAGGCGACTAAGGAACGCAAGAGAAAGAAAACTTGATACAAACCCTGTGCCAACCCGTCTTGCCAGCGTGAGACAGTAGGCTAATTTCCCTCTACGAGTTTGGAGGAGCCCTGACTCATCAGTGGGTCATTTATGGGCTGAAACGACGACGACGACCTGCGCAAAGCCGGGCGGGTCGCTTGTATAAATTACCTAAGTCATCTTGTTTCATTCGGCGGCGCCTGCATATTCCAAGAACGTGCAAATCATCATCATCATCATCAGCCCACATTAGTCCACTGCTGGACATAGGCCTCCCCTAAAGAGCGCCATAGCGCCCTGTCTTCAGCTTGACGCATCCAGCTGCTGCCCGCACCTTTCGCAGGTCGTCGCTCCATCTAGCAGAGGGCCGTCCCACGCTACGCTTGCCGATTCGCGGTCTCCACTCAAGAACTCGTCTACCCCAGCGGTTGTCGGTTCTTCTACAGATATGACCAGCCCACTGCCACTTCAGTCTGCTAATTCACGTGCAAATCAAAATCTATCTATCCAAGCTGCCTTATGTGGTTAAGCTATCCTGAAATTCTATCGCCACTTGCTCCATTTCCCTGTCCTGGCAAACAATGATGGCCTAGTTCCGAATTGATCGCAGTGAGGGGATGTTAACGGTTCTTGCGTCCGATAATTCTACATTGCGCTCCGAGAGTTGCACACTCATTTCGGAATCATTTAAAAAGCTTCCGAGACGGTTGAGTTGCGAATTTAGTTGGCATTCTTGAGGAAAAGTAAAGAGATTGGGGAGAGGGGTTTTTCTGTCGGTTTTTTTTACCCCATAACTCAAAAGGGATCTTTATTTACGTAGGTTATAACACAAAACTCTTATAAATCGACATATTTAAAATTACCATTATTATCTTACGACCCCTGTCCCACGCTAGGAGGTAGTCTCCATACACACCTATCAGTCGTCATATCTACAGTCACACCTTTCACACACAATTCCTCATTCATACATCATTCTCTTCAGATCATTCACAACCGTCCACCTTTATAGGACATACAGACAAACATTCATTTTTGTAGGTATATAAGAAGAGAAGACTAGCTATTTCTAAAAAAATCTTTTTAACCCTCGAGAATAAGAGGGAAAAAGTGGGACGCTTATGACGCGTCTTTTTTAAACTGAAAGCAGGTATTTTTTTCATCCTAATGTTCTTCATTTGTTTACATCGCTTCCGTCTATTGGCTGATGAAAAGTTTAAAAGTTGGCACTCGGAATAATGTTATATAAAGCTATAGTTCTTCTAAAGGTTTTGCCATTACAGGTGATTTTGTCGAATTTCTATATCTTGGCGATCTCTAGTTAATTTAAATATCCAAACTAATATCTACCAAATGGAGGGCCTACCATAAAACACTTCACAGGAATTTTAGGAATTTTGAACCCCTCCCCCCGTCCTTGTCACAGGTTGTCACATGTTTATAATCCCGCCACTCCTGATGTGACATCACATTTTCTTAAACGCAGCTAGTTCAATTTTTTACTTATTTTTATTAAATAATCTAATAAAATCAAACCACATCATAATAATCAACATATTGGAAATTGGGTACCAGGCGCGCATAATATGGTAGGAGTTTCACGGCTGATATAGGTCACCGCTGTTTGCGGAGGAGTATCCGAGCTGCCTAACAGCTTTGGATGGAGGCCGCCAGCCGAGGAAAACAGTAAATTGTAATGTGTAAAATTATGTTCTAACTAGCTTCAGCCCGCAACGTCGATTCCCGCACGGAAGAAATATTTGTACGTGCGGGTGATACTGTGCCAGTCATCCGAAGATTGCAGGTTCGAGTCCTGTCACGGTCGCCAAAAACACTGTCGGAGCTCTTGATTATGAATAATAACTGCTCACAGTGTTTAAAATACATTTTTATTATATGAAAAATACAATTATTTTAATGTGACATGTCGTCCATATTCGAATTATATTCTAATTGAAAGAAGCGCTGAAAGAAGCGTGTATCACACTTTTCTTAGCGGCCAGTATTATTGTTTTTGCATAAACAACCTACAAGTATTTGTTCCGGGTCTGGGTGTTTTTTATCTATAATATGTATGTATTTACAAAAAAAATATGTATATTAGTAGTTTATCATCCATCTCGTTACCATAACACAAGCATTAAGTTGCTTAGCTTGGGACGAGATGGCGTTGTGTGAAATGTCCAAGGATATTTATTTATTTATCTACTACTTACGTAGCCCATAGATGTCACTTTGCTGAGTCGGGCCTCCTCCAGTTACGTGGAGGGTAATTAGCCTACTGTGTACGCTCCTTCTCCTTCGGCTAGGTTTTTGGCGTTGTCATTTCCTTTTGTCAACTCTTACGAAACCATCAAGATGGAATGGGGAAGTGACACTATGTATTCTAAATCCTCCACTCTATTATAACGTAGTTACAAAATAAATAAATAAATATAAATAAATATCCTTGGACATTTCACACAACGCCATCTCGTCCCAAGCTAAGCAACTTAATGCTTGTGTTATGGTAACGAGATGGATGATAAACTACTTATATACATTTTTTTTTTGTAAATACATACATATTAAAGATAGAAATGACATCCAGACTCCGAGCCAGTGCCTCTGGTTTAGACAAAGACACTCGCCTGACCCCGGAATCGAACCCGGGACCCGTTGATCCAAAGGCGGCACATCTAACCACTAGACCAACGAGGCTGTCAATACAAGCTTCTCATCGCGACTTCGCTTATAGCCTTATTCAATAAAGATCATAATATGAGCGCGTTTAAACAAACTAACAAACTCTGCCTCTTTATACAGGTTTACGAAATTCTGTGCTGACCCGTCTAGCTAGCGAGACTCACTAGGGTAATTAAAAATAAGAAGAAAGTTTAAGAAATTATATATTAAGAAGAGACCCGTCAGGGGTCATCATGGGCTGATTAGATACCCATTCATCATTAATTGCGTAAACGTGTAACTTGTTTCTCTCACCTGACGAACTTGCTCTGACTACGCTGTTTAGTGCTGTTTGTAAAGAAGACCGATAATTTGTAAAACTACAAACTACAGAGTTTCTTGCCGACTCTTCTTTGTGGAGCAGCAGTCAAAACCGGTGGTAGTTTCAGCAAGAATGTGACTTGTGGGGATCAAAAGGGATGGATAGATTGTAAGAATGAGGAATTGTGTTTATAAGGTGTGAATGTAGACATGACGACTGATAGGTGTTTATGGAGACCACCACCTGATGATGTTGGTAATTTTTAACATGACGATTTCTAACATGTTTGTAATAAAACCTACGTAAATTAAGTTCCTTTTGAGTTTGAGTAGTTAATTAAGAAATTAAGGCGGAAATGTTTAAGAAATTCACTTGTGTACTCAACAGATGACAGATTAAATTATACATGTTGTAAAAAAAACAACATAGCTGCAAAAAGTCCATAATCCCCTGAAAGCGGACACTAAAGGGACTTGCTCTTTAACCGGATGTCATTTGTGAGTGTGAATTTCAAGGATGTCAACACGTGTGGTGACCAAATTTTAATGTCGACACAGTTGGCGCAGTGGTTAAGCGATCGACTGCTGTGCAGCATGTCGCGGGTTCGATCCCCGCACTGAAGAAATATTTGTACGACCTACAAGTATTTGTTTCGGGTCTGGGTGTTTTCTATCTATAATATGTAGGTATTTACAAAAAAAAAGTATATAAGTAATTTATCATCAATCTCGTTACCATAACACAAGCATTAAGTTGCTTAGCTTGGGACGAGATGGCGTTGTGTGAAATGTCCAAGGATATTTATTTATAATACACAATGTCACTGACCCATACCATGCCGAGGGTGTCGTGAGAGGCGACTAAAGGAACGCAACCCTGTGCCAGTGGCTTTCCAGCGAGATACAGTAGGCGTGTTTCCATCCATGAATTTGAAGGAGCCCCACGACGAAACAGCCCACGCAATCAGATTTATTTATAACTAGCGGCCCGTCCCGGCGTCGCACGGGTGCCATGTTACATGACGGGCGAAGCTAGTCCAAAAAAGTAGCCTAAATTACTCCTTATATCATCAGCTACCTATCAGTGAAAGTCCCGTCAAAATCGGTCCAGTCGTTCCAGAGATTAGCCGGAACAGACAGATAGACAGACAGCCAGACATTTTTTGTTAAATGATGTTTTGGTCTATGTACTGTGTATACATACTTACGCATTTAGTAAAAAGTGGTTATTTTATTATTACAAACAGACACTCTAATTTTATTTATTTGTATAGAAAAAAATTCAACAGTTTGAAATACGTGAGACTGCGGCCTCCTACGGCTTTTCACGGGTATTTAACAAAAAGTACAAAAATCTGTAATCATTGGACTTATTAGTTTTTTCAACCCTTAAATGGCCCACTAAGGGAATTAGTCTACTGTGTCGCGCTGGCAAGACGGGTTGGTACAGGGTTTGTATCAAGTTTTCCTTCTCTTTCGGGTAAGCGATCTGCCTCTTGCGTTCTTTTAGTCGCCTCTTACGATACCCTCAAGACGGTATGGGTTGGTGACATTGTGCTTAATCCATTCAGCAGTTTAAACGTGAAAGATTAACAAACATACATTTTTACAAACGTTCACATTTATAATATTAGTAGTATAGTATGATTCAGATCATCATTTAATCACAAATCGTATGTTTCGTAGGGAATGAGCCATCTCTCTTTCGTCATTTTTATGATTACCAATATAGTTACAAGATGAAGAGATACTCAGCAAAAAAGACGAGAACCGTTTACTTGTGTTCGAGCGTAAGATCCTTAGGCGAATTTCCGGTGCTGTGTAGGAAAACCACTTATGGAGGATGCGCTATAACCATGAGTTATACCAACTTTATAAAGAGCCCAATATCATAAAAACCATAAAAATTGGCCGCCTAAGATGGGCAGGACATATTGTTAGGGTGGGCGAAACTAGAATGCCCAAACAGTTATTGAACGGCAAACCGGATGGACGCAGAAGTCGTGGCAGGCCCAAGCTCAGATGGTTAGATGGCGTCGAACAGGACCTCAAAGTGATTGGTGTCAGAAGCTGGAAGAAGAAAGCCATGGACAGATCTGTCTGGAAGAACATACTGGACCAGGCTAAGGCCCACCCTGGGCTGTAAGGCCTAAGATGAATATACAAGATACTTAATCAACTATCTTTTGTTTTAAACCCTACAACTGCACTAGGTATAACCTAGTGCAGTTGTATATAAACATGTAATTCACGAATACAAATGACAACCAGACTCAGAGAAAGTGCCTCTGGTTTACACAAACACTCCGACCCCGGAATCGACCCCGGGGACCGTGATTTTTTTCTGATTTGAAGTGTTATTTTTTTTTCCCGTGTGGGGCCGGTTAGAATATAACACTTCCCCACCGCACGCTGGGTAAAAACGCGTGTTGTAAGTCAACAAAACCCAGCACGCTTGGTGGTAGGATGTAATGGTCCGCCCGGCTACCACCGTCACATCTAAGTGCCAATCAGTTTTACTGCGTTTCGTCGTGTGTTTATGAGAGCCGGTGCCCGACAGGGCATTTCCTTGAATTGCCTGCTCCATCCAACCTGGCGTTGCTTTCCATCATGCAAGCTTAGGGTCAACGGCATCCAAGCAACTTATAAAAAAAAACGTTCGATCCTTTCGTTACGGCAATATGCGTTATGTTATACCCTGTATAGACATCTCGCTATGGCAAACGACTAATGGAGGATAATATACTCAATTTAGACAATTATGAATATTGAATTACAGTTCCAGAGAAAATGATTACTGAGAGAAAATGTCGTAATCATGAAGCATGAATGTAAACACAGCAGTACCCAAGGGTTTTTGACACCCTCAGAATAGAATGATTATATGCGTCATATAACTCTGGCCCGCCGGTTTGGACGCCCCTCCGAAGCTAGCGGTGGCAGCTCTGACCCGCCTGTGTCGCGGCAGTTTAAGGCTCTCGAGGCAGAGGAGTCAACTCAACGACTGTTTTGGGGCATTACTTAACCTTGCAAATTGCTCTGTAAACTTCGCTATCGCAATGTAGGATTTTTGATTATAGTCGCAACTCTAGGCGATATTTCTTGTCGCTGAACAGTCAGATTTGCAGATTTGTATTTAGCACAAAGAGCACTACACTTTATTAAAGAGATCACAAGTGACAACCCTCCCGAAATACGTGCAAGCTGTTTCGGAGGGGAGGGAGAGGAATAAGGATAACGGGTCTAGCACAAAAGATGTTGCGGAATGTTCGTACATCATTACGCCCAATGAATGCCTTTCCAGGATCCGCCTGGAGAACTACGAGCAGTGGTGTGCAGTGGACGCAGTGACCCAGGGATGCGCAGGCTCCCCGGCCGCCTGCCGAGCTGCAGTGGTGGCAGTACTGGGAACCCAACTGCGTGCTGCATGTGCTTGTCGCGGTACTGACTTCGGGCAGCTGTATGACTGTCTCGGATGGCAACGTCTACTCTGGTTGAACCCTTGCGTTGGTGAGTTGCTTCTTCTTATTCTATTCTTTTCCCTGGGCGATCGAATGAGAAATGAGGAGATACGCAGGGGAACCAGAGTTACCGACATAGCCCACAGGATTGCCAAACTTAAGTGGCAATGGGCAGGGCACATAGCGCAGGACTGACGCCCGATGGGGCAGAATAGTTCTCGAGTAATGACCGGAAATCCTTGAGGAGGCCTATGTCCAGCAGTGGACGTATTTTGGCTGAAATGATGTTAATGATGATTTTACTCCTAGGAGTAGAATAGAAGTGCTCATATCAGCGAAGTGCTCATAGTAAAAAACAAATATTTGGCGACTACAAAGGGGCTGTCAATGGACAAAGGGGATGTCAATGGACAGCCCCTTTGTAGTCGCCAAATCTTTGTTTTTCATGGATTACCTAATGAATCACGTGATGGTTTTTTTTTGGAAAACATGATACGAAACCGCCTGGTCGACGTGGCACTATATTCAAATTCAAAACTCATTTAATCAAGTTGGCTCATTAGAGCTCTTTTGACAAGTCAAACAACAAAATAATATTTAATTTAAAATTTAAAATTTACCATCTACCACCGGTTCGGAATGCAGTTCTACGGAGAAGAGCCGGCAAGAAACTCTGTAGTTGCTCTTTTTTAGATCGCCATTTGGGTACAAGACTGGTTATAAGACAGATTTGCGAGAGCAAACTAACGCAATAGTTCCAAAGGGCCAAACATCAGCCAGATATAGTCGACAATAGTAACCTTGTAATGCCCGAGCCAACCGACCCCCAGCAACGGCACCTGTTCACAAGCATGACGCATGCGGCAGCCATCACTCTCCTCGACCATATTGCAGGGAAGAGAGCGACCCGTCGCACGACGCCACCACTACCATGAGTCTTAAAGTGAGCAGTATAGTCTAATTACCCTCCTTGTAATTTGAGGAGACCCGACACATCAGTTGTGGGCCATGTATGGACTGAGTAGTATTGCTAGTAGCAATTATAAAATAGTAAAGTTTTATACTTTTAGTTAGCGAAATTGCGGAGGTAGGTTTAGTATTAACACAAAATATGAATTGCAGTGGAATCTCAAAGCGACTATCACGTGAAGACCTACGGCTCAGTCGTCACTACCACTCCCTTGGACACCGGCATCAGATACATCACGGTAGCTCCTGATCCAGCGGTCTATCACCGGACTACCGTTCACCATCATCACCACCAGCAGCACACCACTCACCACGGCGCCTCGCAGATCGAACCTGTCCAAGTAAGAGTTATACATTTTCGGCCTTTCAGATGTATGTAACGGAATCTTTGAACATGATTTTGACCCAGTTAAAAACGTCGGATTAACACGAAATTGGCATACTTAATGAGGACCGATGACAATTCAATATAGTTATTAAACATTTTGACCCGTTATCTTTAAAAGAATTATAAGAAAAACGGTGATCAAGGTGGAACACCGCTCTTCGATGAAATAGCTAATAGAGATGTAAATATCATATAGCTATTGCTAAATTTTTTGTGATTATTTAGAAACAGATTTATGATATTTCAACTAAAAAATAAATAATAGTTTAAAAAAAATGTGTTAGAAAAAATGATTTTATTGTAAAAAGCGTGGGGTGCTTTTCAGGATATTATCAAAATAACCCTTCTAGTCATATCTGTTCATAAAATATTTAGAACAATTGCACCCCACGCTTTTACAATAAAATATTTTTTTCTAACACTATTTTTAATTAAAATTTATTTTCTATTTTTTAGTTAGATTTTCCATAAAAGCGTATTATTTTAGTTTTTTTAAACTATTATTTATTTATAAGACGATTGAATAGAATAGAAAAATAAAACGAAACCCCTGCACTATACCCTGTATCGCGGGGGCAGTTTACCAACATGTAATTCACGAACACAAATGACACCCAGACTCGGAGCAAGTGCCTCACAAAGACACTTGCCCGACCTCGGAATCAAACCGGGAACACGTTGAACCAAAAGCGGCATATCCGATAATAATAAACCGATCATAGCGTTCACTATCGTCAATGGATACAACATTTATATAACACGGATCGCGCCAACCGAGAAGGCCTGGCGGAAGAAACTCAGTGGGCTAACTCGTTTAGATTGGTTCCGAAATGGGCTCAACAGAAATATGAATGAAAATTAAACACTTTTAAACAGATGTATTAAACGGATTTATCGCGTGTACGAGTATATTACATTATTAATTAATTCCCGACGTTTCGAATGCTTTGCAGCAGTCGTGGTCGCGGGAGAGACTAGATGACAGTTGTCTTCAAAAGTACAAAGTAAAGTTTAAATCTACCGCCTTTATTTCCTTTCATTGACTGCCTAGTTGGTCTGACAGCCTCGTTGGTCTAGTGGTTAGATGTGCCGCCTTTGGATCAACGGATCCCGGGTTCGATTCCCGGGTCGGGCAAGTGTCTTTGTCTAAACCAGAGGCACTGGCTCGGAGTCTGGGTGTCATTTCTATCTATAATATGTATGTATTTACAAAAAAAATAAATGTGTATAAGTAGTTTATCATCCATCTCGTTACCATAACACAAGCATTTTTAAGTTGCTTAGCTTGGGACGAGATGGCGTTGTGTGAAATGTCCAAGGATATTTATTTATTATTATTATTATTGATAACGTTGAAGATAGAATTATGATTTTATAAAACAAATGACAGTGAAACTCCGAGCATAGCCCTATCAGTGACATTGAGTTTTGATGGAGCCCATAGTGAGCGAGCACGTCTCTGTACCATAATATGTCATCACTGGCAACACAAATTGATCAAGTCTTATAGATTATAGTAAGTAGTTATAAATATTTACGCACATTACATAGGGACTAAAGAACGCTTACTTCCAGGAAACTCGCGACATTCTTACCCCAATAACAACCATGTCGGAGCAAACGGTTGTACCCAACGAAGTCGCGCAGATCTCTGAGCCAGTGGTTATTGAAACCTCAACCCAAACGACAACAGTTGCGACAACCACAACCAGTACAACTTCAACCACGACGACCACTACAACCACAACGACAACGCCGAAGCCGACAACCACAGTGGAACCTACTAAGTACTGCATCGTGAAGAAACCAGAGAGCGATGATCAGGCACAGTACATTAAGATGGGAGAGACGAGACGGGTGGGTTGTTTCAGCATTTGTCCGTGTGATTTAGAATACATAGTGTCACCACCCCATTCCACACGAAGGGTGTTGTAAGAGCCGACAAAAGGAAATGACAAGGCTGATAACCTAGCTCGAACTCAAACTCAAAAGGAACTTTCTCCACACACATCTATCAGTCGTCATACCTACATTCACACCTTTCACACACAACTCCTCTCTCCTACAATCCCTCCATCTCCCCTGATCGCTCACAATCCCTGCGTTCACTCACATTCATGCCGAAACTACCACCGGTTCGGAAGGCTGCTCTACAGAGAAAAGCCGGTAAGAAACTCTGTAGTTGCTTTTTTTAAAATTATTGGGCTTGTTTACAAAAAACACTAAACAGTATAGTGAGAGCAAGTTCGCAAGATGAGAGAAAGAAGAAAGAGAGCCGCAAAAGAAGGAAAACTTGATATGACCAAGCGAGCGTGGCACAATAGGCTAATTAACCTCCATGTAATTGGAGGAGGCCGGACTCAACAGGGGGTCATTTTATGAGCTGAGTATTTTGTTCTCTTGAAATTATTAAATGAAATTATTCAAGACTATGTTCTTGTTGACCAAGAAGATGAGAAAAATGAGCCACTGAAAGCTTACTGCATAAATTTTAGTCCGAAAAAGAATCTTTAGGCGCAATGGGATGATCATCCAGCCAGACGAGGTGGTATGTCTGGCTAGGGGTCGCAGCGCCTATCCCCCTGATAGTTGTAGTCGGGGAAATCTTAACTGTGCAAATTGCTCTTGAAATTTCGGTATTTTGGTAATTCTCGCATTTGTAGGCAATATTTCTTGCTGTACTTAATTAGTTCCGATTTTTCGGGTAAATTGTGTAAAGTATGTAGCATGTTGGTAGCTACAAATCGTATACAAAGAAATAAAAAACATGTCTCTTTTACAATACTTTATTACTCCGCCCATAGATGACCCGCAGCTGAGTCGGGCCTCCTCCAACCGTGCAATTATAACCAAATATTGAACCTCGATCCTTCTTACAGCTGTATCGTTCGGCGGAGCTGGCAGAATGTACCGACCTGTGCGTTTGTGAAGCTACCCTCCAGGTCTCATGCAAGGTGGCCTGCGTGCCTAGGGCTCCGTGCTCATCGCGGCTGGCTCATTACTCGCATGCGGCTCCAGCTTATCAGGCGTACAGGGGCCGATGCTTTTGTTACTCGGGATCTTTTATCTGCATGAGACCTAACCCAGGTAATATATCACAACATAATTTAAAAAATTAAATTAAAAATTTAAATAAACCCCCGACACAATAACCTTTAAAAAGTAAAAAATAAATACTTCGCGTTGGGTCACCACTCCCACTTATTTATTACCTGACCCCTGGTCCCCCAACGCGAAGTATTTATTTTTTACTTTTTAAAGGTTATTGTGTCAGGGGTTTATTGAAATTTTTAATTTAATTTTTGTTTACACTTTTTATGGGTACACACTTATTATAATGTAGATTTTGTTAAATTGCACGTGATGCGCTTTCATTTGAGACCCCACTCGATTATATTTGCAGACATTCGGTTATTCTTCCCCAATTTCCTCATAACTTTTAAATGGCTCACCCGATTTTTAAACGGCTCATCAAACATGTCTAAGAACACTCGCCCGTAACTCACCTTTCATACAAAAAAAAACTTTATTGAAATCGCTTCATCCGTTCACGAGCTACGGTGCCACAGACAGACAGACAGACAGACAGACAGACACGTGAAACTTATAACACCCCTCTTTTTGCGTCGGGGGTTAAAAACAAAGTCGCTGTCGTCTGTCCGTCAATGTATGCTTAAATTTTTAAAACTACGCAACGGATTTTGAAGCGATGTTTTTTAATAGAGTGATTCAAGAGGAAGGTTTTTTAGTATAATATCTGCATAATATTGTAGAGAAACACTGATAAATTTAGATGATCATCATTGCACCCGTGCGAAGCCGGGGCGGGTCGCTAGTCTAAGATACAGTGAACATGTTCATAAATGATGTTGTACCAGATCATCATTAACGGGCTTCAATATAGATCCGTGTGGTGATGGATTTAGAAGACATACACCACACCATTCTATCCTAAAGGTGTCGTAAGAACCGACAAAAGGAAATGACAAGGTCGACAACCTAGGCAACCTACCTACAAAAGAAAAAACGAAAACCTGTGACTTACCTTATAGCCAGCGTGGCACAGTAGTGTGTAGTACCCGACACAGCAGTAGGTATAGACTAGAGATGAAACGGATATCCGGCCTATCCGGCGGCCTTTATACTATCCGGCCGAATACCAGATAACTAACAACTACTCGGCCGGATAGGGATCTCGCCGAATTAACAAAAAATATGAATAAAAAATATATCTTTAAGTAATTATTTGCTTTATTTAGTTAGTCTTAGTGTCACCTAAGAAATATAATTAGTTTAAGCTGTAAATTTTTAATCACACAATAGTAAATGAATGTAATAGAAAGATAAAGAATTAATTAGTACTCATATTGCAATAAGGGCAAATTATGATGAATAAATACTAATTTCACTGCATTGAGAGGTATCAAGCGGTTTCGCTTCTCTTCATAAATAAGGCCAGCTTCAGAAAAAAGTCGCTGTACACACTGCTGCAAGGTGCTGAAAGATAGATTTTGGCAAACTTTGTTAAATATGGGTATTGTGCTATATCTGCCTGCTGTGTGCGATGCCCGAAACGGCTAAGTTCCACCGGATATCCGGCGGCCGGATTTTCGGCTATTCGGCCACATGGTTGGCCGAATATCCGGTATCCGGCCAAACTGCTATCCATTTCATCTCTAGTATAGACTGAGTAGTATTAAGATTAGCTAAATCGGTCTGCACTGATAATCAGCCCCTAGTAGGTATATGCGATTGACATTGACAGATCGTCCCAATCCCATACATTTGTTGTTCTATTCTACCAAAGCGTACGTTTCAAATTCACTCTCCTTAGCCAAAAAATCATTTGCATTCTGCACTCCTACTCCTTCATCCGCATATTCAAATGTTAACCAAACAATAATGCCACTCTCCAGGGGAATACAAGTTACCGGAAGGAGTTTACCTCCTTCTGGGGTTCAGCTCCGTTGATGAAGCACTACTAAGACCGCACACTGGACTTGGTGCTGAAGACTCTGTGCGGCTACTGCAGCAATATCTTTACCATGTGCATAAGGAGGGAGTAAGTAATATTTAAAGCCACTTAGTCGATTTCGTCAGTTTTGGTACACTACCAATATAGTTCTGTCGTAACGTTATTTGTGTTGCCAGTGATGACATATGGTACACAGACGTGGTCGCTCACTATAGGCTCCATCAAAAGTCTCATAGCCACCCAAAGAGAAGTGACTGACGTCCGATGGAGCAGGAGGATCCTCAATCGAAACCGCGTTCTTGAAGCGCAGTGCTGGTAGGCCTGCCACGCGGTGGACCAAAGATCTGGTTACGGTAGCGGAAAACGCGGCTCAGGACAGGCCTGCGCGGAAATCCTTCATGAGGGCTATGTCAAACGGTGGACGTCTTTTGGCTGAAATGATGGTGATGAAACGTTTACATTCAGTAGTAGTCATAAAATAACTTCGGTCAGTGCGTTTCAATCCAATGGCATCACTTTAACCAAGTCAACTGTATTGAATTACGAGGCCTTGGTATTTGGCCGCAGCAAGCATGTTGAGTAAAAGTATTTTTCACCGACTCGACTGTTTATGGCTATGTAACAATTCTAGATGGCGTTCTATTAATTTCTTTCGTAAACAGCCACGTACTGACTTAGCGAGGCAGCCTCGGACGTTTGCTTCGCAACGTTTGCCGCGCGAGGCAGCCTCGGTCTGTTATAATACAGACCGAGGCTGCCTCGCGCGGCAAAGCCGAGCCGAGCCGAGGCTGAGCCAGAGTGGAACGATTCGAACGTTCGTTAAACAAGCGAGGCAAAACACAACCGTCTTGAGTGCACCTTTGAGCATGGACAAAAACCGACAACGCTCGGCTCGGGCCGAGGCACGCTCGGGCGAGGCAGCGCGTGCGTTTGCCTCGGGCGAGGTACGTCCTGACATACCGAGGCTTTGCCTCGCACGGCTGACTCGCGAGGCTGCCTCGCTCAGTCAGTACGCGGCTAATGACATTCAGACGAAACACACGTTAGTTTGCTGCCGAACCCAGCATGCATGAACTTAAAAGTAATTACATTCTTACAGACAAACTGTACTCTGACGCTGTTCAACATAAGCAATGAGAACGTGATAATATCTGCGAGCATACCGCAGCGCGAACAGGAAGCGTTGAAAGAGGCAGGCGAAACATTGCTTGATAGAGAAAAAGTAAGTAGATCCAAACATACAACACAAATTACAAAATGTTATTATGATCGGCCCAAAGAATTTTATCTTGGCACTAAATGGTTTACCTTTGGTTGCATCTTTTCGTGGTGCATCTTTATAAGAGAATGGAGACCCTGCGTATACTTAAGGTGGATGCTCCAGGGTAGCCCGCGAAATTCAAATTTTCTTACGTTTTTTGCAATTTGCAGGGCAGTGCTAGGTTGTATGATGATGAACATTTAATTCGCGGCTGTAAGACGAATGTAGTTACAGAGTTATAATCATCAAACTCATCAATACAACCCTCCAAGCTCATAAAGGTGCAAGAATGACTGACGTTGAAAAAATTTGGGTTGTATTGATGATTCTGATGATTATAATTCTATAACTACATACGTCTTACAGCCGCGAATAACATTTTAATCAACATACAACCTAGCACTGACCTGCAAATTGTAAAATACGTAAGAAAATTTGAATTTCGCGGGCTACCCTGGAGCATACACCTTCATACAGCACAGACATCTTATAATATTGTTCATAAACATTCATCTACAACATTACTCAACTACTTCATAAGTCATGACTCTACTTCTCTGGGTCCATTCATATATTCTTTATTTTGCAGGAGGAATGCATCGACGTCCTCAAAGTCATCAAAAGCCGCATCAACTCCCAAGATGAAGACATCTCATCCCACCTCCTTCTTTCCATCTTCAAGATCGCTGAGGTGGACGTCGTGTACCCTACGCCACCGAGCTCTGCTATCATTGCCCACCGGCCTATTGCCATCATCTATAGCATCATAGTCTTAATCGCCTTCCTCCAGCACTTCAACCAAACCCTTTCCTTTCTCAGCACAATCTTACTCTTTAAGGGTTTCGTCAATTTTTTGCCGAATTTATCAACTAGTATTCTAAGTATTGCGAAGTGGGATCGACTCACCGCATTAGACGTCGTTCCTTTCGAGAGATATTTATCGAAAAATATCGATTTTGTATCTATTTTGAAATGTTACGATGAATTTATAGATAGTGATGTAGTTGTTGTACATTACACTGAGCACGATGCACCCGCTTTAGGTAACGCACAAAAGGAAACTGTCACTGTTGGTAACGTAGACTTAAGTGTAGACATAAATAGTTATAAGAAAATGAAACATATCATAAAAGCTGTGAGTATTACAATATATAATAATTCTAGTGAACTTGTTGCTGATGCAATTATACTTAAATATTTTTCTAGAGATGTGTATTACCAGATTGAATGTACTTATTACGATTTAATGAAGCTTTTCGGTGATTTAGTTTTTGAAAATATCGCGTCCTCTTCTTATGGGATTGTAAAATCCGTTAGCTTAGGACTGACTCTAGAAGTAGTATGAAGACTGAGATGATTAACTAAACATATCATAGTTGTATTTCGTTTTATTTTCGACTTAGAACTGGTGCTTGTAGGTCGATCTTAAAGGCTGGGTTTTGTAAATACGTGTATTATGCCCTTTACACTGTTAGTGTTTCTTTCGATGTTTCTGGTAGTTTTAATGATAACTTCTGTGCTACAGATATTTAACTATTTTTAGTGTGGTTGAGGGTTTTGCTTTTTTTATGTTCTTTTTCTGCCTGGATAAAAGCCCTCTCATTCTAAAATGTCTTCGGAACATTTACAAACTACAGCAAGTAAAATTTATAACTGTCATAAAATTTATAGCTAAGCTGTAAAGTTACGTAATGACCTTTGACTTAAAAAGAAACGGTTTCCGTCTTCTAGTCGAATGTACAATTTTCATATATCTTATGTACTCTAATTCATATTAGGTCCTGTATTACTTATTTTATCTTCTGACATAGACGTTGTCGGTTTATCTATTATCATCTTCAGGTAGCCTGCCTGTAGCACAGAAGCATTCTCTCTTGATTTCTTGACACATAGCATAGCATTTGGTATACTAGTACTTCATCTTTATGTTAGATAAATGTTAGTAGCTATCCGTCGATGTCAATGCACGTTTAGCACGTCGAGAAGGGACAGAAGTTGACATCATAGTCTGTTAAAAAATCTAAGACATGGAGAACAGGGAGAATGAATGGATATATAAGGTAAGTAATTTATTATTTGGAATGAACTATTTTCTATTGTTGTTATTGGGATTTGAATGCTCGCGATAGCAAAGTAAGAACGTATGAAGATAATAGTAACTCTAGAAGGACTTATTATCAAAACCCAACAAAAAGTAATATCACTTGATTATGGCGCCAGTGAGAGTGTTAACTTTTGTCCCAGATTTAGTCAATGTTATCGCAGAGGTCAACAATTTACTTGGCACTGAAGAAACGAAGGAATAATCTAAAATTATAAAGCAAGCAATAAAATAATTATCTATTTGATAATGAAAATTCAAATGAAAGTAATGAAGCTATCAAATCTAAGTTCAAATTTCTCCTTGCCAAAGAAACTGATGACATCTGCGAGTTAGAAAAACTTAGATTTATTCCCCGAAACATTACGCATAGGATATGTAATGTAATTTGGTAAAGAATGAAGCTTTAATTTGAAGTAGACATAGATATCTTGTGTTCTAAAGTTTTAAGAATAGAAAATCGTTTCTAGACACTGTTTGACTGTCTCAAACTTTTCATTCTTTTAGAAAAGGTTAAAAAAAGATTTTCCTAAATATATATACATATCATTAAAGTAATGTTATAGTCACTTGAAATTTCTTAGTTGAATAAGTTGATTCACGAGGTAAAGCTATAAATGACATGCTGTACATTATATTTTTTTCTTATAAACGGACGTTTGAACGGGTAAAGATTAAAATTTCGCTAAGCTTTTACTTGTCTATTTACGTATTATCTGAAGATGAGAATATAACAGAAATTTATCAAATAGGACAAATCTCGTATTCTGAGAGTGGTATACTTCTTTCTCATCTAAAATCCTTGTAAGTATGTCAGAGAGAAATATGTTTTTATAATGTCCAGTAATAAAAATATTATACAAAAAATGTTTAATGAACGTAGTAATATGAGATAGGCTGTTTTTTAAATTGAATATGAGTAAAATACTGAAAGGAAATTATATCTGAGGTGAACACTGAATAAATTATTGACGATGCCGCATCACGCCTAAATTTGAAAAAAAAGGGTAGTTATTTCACAGGGCCAAGTATCAAGCTAGTCTTTTTAAAAATCTGCTCAGAGCATACAATTGCTAACTTCATTGTGTATAAAAATGATACAGCGCCATCTAGTGCCAAACAGATAATTTGCCTTGTTTGACAAAAAATAAATCGACACATCCGTACACGTGAACAGGAGTATTCCGTGTGTCCGAGTATTTCGACATAGAGTCACCACCACATTCCACCCTGAGAGCTGACGAAAGGAAATGACAAGGCCGAAATCCTGAAATGAACGAAAAAACGAAACCCTCTGGTCAGCGTGACACAGTACCACTACAGTACGCTAACTCCCAACCACTGCCGGTTGGCGCAGTGGTTGAGCGATCGACTGCTGCGCAGCATGTCGCGGGTTCGATCCCCGCACGGAAGAAATATTTGTACGACCTACAAATATTTGATCCGGGTCTGGGTGTTTTCTATCTATAAAAAACAAATATATATTTAAAAGTAGTTTATCATCCAACTCGTTACCGTAACACAAGCATTAAGTTGCTTAGCTTGGGACGAGATGGTGTTGTGTGAAATGTCCAAGGATATTTATTTATTATTTATGATGAAAGGGGGCCGACACAGCAGTGGGTCATTTATGGGCTGCGCAGTAGAAGTAGAACACGAGTATCTATGTGTTTGCCACAATGACGTTAACACAATCGAGTCGGTAAAAAAAGTAATCATTCAGCATTTCCGCAATGCGTCTGTTTCTTGGAATCATGGAACAGTGTTAACACCAAAGATCACTGAAACACAGCACACCTCAAATTAGCGTTTTAGACGTAAAACATATCGGTAATATGTACTAACTTCACTAAAAATTGTTCTGACAAATAGGTAATTTACAAATAGCAGTTTACAGCCGTTATTTAAATTTATTATTTGGGATCTGTTTTGAATCGTTTATTATATTCATGCTAAATATTCCAAAAAAATAACTTACTTTACTGTTTTCTTAAAAAAAATATTTAAAAACAGCATCTTCATGGATTTTATGATACTACCCATTTCCGAAGATGTTAAAAAGCTATGAACTTTTTAAGCTGTGAACGGTATGGGTCAGCGCCGACCAACGGAGTGGCGGCGAAGAGACTAATATATATTATAGCGACATAAAGCGCGGCGAGTCTATTAGAATACACTCGCCGCGCTTTATGTCGCTCGCCGTCATTGTTTTTCGTTATACCAAATACAGTTGTATTCTGAAGCGTTTTAGGTTCAATTTAAATTGTTACTGAATGAGTCTCTTCACCGACCGCGCCACTCTGTTGGTCGGCGCTAACCCTGAGACATCAATTCGCTGCTTTAAAACTATAAGGCCACAACCAACAATTTTGTTTTTATTAAGAGACCTAATTTACAATTCGCGTTTAGTTATTTTTGCATAGTTACTTTTTTTAAATTGGCTTTTATGGATTTAAAGGCCAATTTCGACAAGTATCTTTACTATTATGAAATTATGGGCGACGTTGGCCCTTTTTTTTTTAATTATAATTAGTTACGGATACTTTCGTTATAAGGCATATAAAAGCAGTGAATTGTTGTGTATAAAGAATACATAAATACGGTAAAACAAAATCCTTATTGAACTAGAAGCACAAAATGCGTATGGTTTTATTTCTACAGTTGGCTTGTGGTTTGGTATTAGTTGTCTCGCTCACACAAAGCCCGATTCTTCGCTCTCATCCCTGTTCTGTTTTTAAGGTGAATGTTCCAGGGCAGCCGGCGAAATTCAAATTTTCTTACGTTTTTTGCAATTTGCAGGTCAGCGCTAGGTTGTATGTTGATTAAAATGTTATTCGCGGCTGTAAGACGTAAGTAGTTATAGAATTATAATTATCAAAATCATCAATACAACCCTCCAAGCTCATAAAGGTGCAAGGAAAACTTTTTCAACGTCAAAGTCATTCTTGCACCTTCATCAACTGTTCATCATCATACAACCTAGCACTGCCCTGCAAATTGCAAAAAACGTAAGAAAATTTGAATTTCGCGGGCTACCCTGGAGCATCCACCTTAACCGTCTTTGTCTAAGCTTTGTATGCATCAAATAGCGATTTTAAAAAAGCAACTAGAGAGTTTCTTCGCGGATCTACTGTATATTGACATGTTAAAAGATAAGCCAATTTAAGTAGATAGATTATTTATTTTAATTTTCATTTTGAGTCTATTTTTGTGGTATTCGGACAATTACTCGGAAGCAGGTGTCATTATAAATCCACGGAAATTAGTACTTTTCCTTAGTTTATTATTTAGTATGTCCCGGCGACTAATTATATATTACTCATGTTGATTTATAATATTAACTTTACAAAATCCGTGATTTTTCTGATTGTAACGAAACATATCAAATAAAGCTCAATTTTATACCTATTGTATTTCTAGCATTAAATGTTGCAAAGCAAATTGGCGTACATCTGAATGTAGCATAGATTAGAAATGTAGCATTAATATATTATAATTATTTAAATTTTACAAAATGAAATTAGGAAAAGAAATTCTAAAGTGAATGTCGTTTGTTGTTTTTTTAATTCTAATGTGACGTTAGATGTGTTTGTCAAAACAAAATGTTTGTTTTTAATTCTGTACCTATATTTAAGGTTAGTTGTAATAATGTTTTAAATTTAGTTTTCTCCCGTATATTATGAAAACAATAATGAAAATATCTTTAGTGCACACGCCTCATGCCTTCCATGTAAATAAGATAATTAAATATACATAGAAGTTAATTCACCCAGGAAAATATATATACAATTTATAAAAACATATTGTGTAGGCACTGAAAAACTCATTTCAATTTAATAAAAGAATACTATTTCACAACTATAATTGCATTGTTCTTGTTTTAAATTAATTTTAATTCTTAGTACAAGTCGATGTATTGGATGGTATTTGCCATTTATTTTGCTATGTGTTTTTTTAAACATATTTAAAGATTTTTATTAACATCACACATCCATTTTATTGTATTTCTCCTTACAATTGTGTATTACCTATGGGTTAAAGTAAACAGCGCACCTACCGTTGTTAATTTCTTATTTCATAAGGTAAGTTAAGGGTTTGTTACAAAATCTAATGCGGTGCACTTTGAAAAAAAATGCATACCTACAGGTTGTAGTAGTAGGTCAAAATTTATTTTCAGACTTGTACTAAGGAAATTTATTTATTAAATTACTAGTCAATATTAACTAATATCGATACGTTAATTGTTACATTTAATTAGATAATTTAAAAATTGAAAAATTATTTAATAATTGTTGTGACATATCGAAATGTACATTTTATAATGCAATCGTATTTACGATATTTTTATTTACATTACAGGTAGATAATAACTTAGTATGATAGTCCAATAATTAAATCCATCTAATGAGTTTCAAATTACAAACATGGCAACCCTTTTGAATTCACTAAGAGTACAACAAAATATTTATTTGTTCTGTTTGTAATTTGTTTCAAAATTCACATATTGAGTTAGTACAAGTTCGCCGTCCCAGTATAGTTTTAATCTTCTTTATTTTCTCGATTTTTTAAGTAAACGTGCAAACGCAACGTCTTCATACACATCACACTGGACTTAGGCGTCCCCAAGGACTCCCACATCGACTGGTTCTTAGCCACCTGCATCAATCGGACCAAGTCGTCCTTAACCAGGTTGCCAGCCAGCCATATGGGAGGCCTACATATATAGGATATATTTAAAATGAGGACATCGATTGCGTTAACGTTTCGCTAAATATATGGCTACGCAATACTTGACAATAGATGGCGTTCACCCACAGTTTCACATGTTGGTTTGTAAAAAACCTCACACCCAGCACTCAATATAAATTTTCTCATTTTATTTTACGTGAAAAATCCTTTTACACTGTACTCTGGGAGCCTGGGCGCTATCTAAAAATATTGCATCTGGAATACATAATGTACTGGTCATCGTCGAACTTGTACTAAATGCTCAAAACACAGACGCGGGTTGCGGAGAGGCAGCCGACTTCACCTGACTTCAAAGACGGAGGAAGTTCCAATTCGATTGTACTTAAGTTTTTTAACGGTTGTAACCGCATATCACTGTCTAATATATTTTGAGTGCTATTTGGAAAATTCTATATGGAATCTGGAAATTTTACCATATTTTGATATGGTACAATTTCTACGAAGAATCACTTCAAGATTCACTTTATTCAAATATATTTGTATACAAATATTTATTTATTTATTATTTATTAGTACATAAAAATAAACACAAAAATATAGTAACTAATACATTAAAACAATTTTGTACATTTAGGCGACCTTATCGCTAACAAGCGATCTCTTGCAGGTCTGCGACGAATATGTATTTTGAATCCTCGAGAATGATTGTACTACCGGTTAGGAATGCTGCATTACAGAGAAGAGCTAAAGAGAAGGCAAGAAACTCTATTTTTAACTTATCTAATTTGGTTACAAACATTGGTTCACTAGTTTGGTTTATGATAATCTTGCCGGCTCCAGTCTGTAACGGTAATTTCATATTCGTCTATTGATAAGTCTTTTGTCTTCTTTCTTCTTTCTCTTTCTTCTTTCTCTTTCTTCTTTGTCTTTACAAACAAACCTACTACTACTACTCAGCCCATACATGCCTCCTCCTACTACGTAGAGGGAATTTTGTCTACTGTGCCAGAAGGGTTGGCACAGGGTTTCGTATCATGTTTTCCTTCTCTTGCAGCTACGAAATCTTAGCTGCAGCTGCCTTGTCAATTAATATTTTCTCAAATAAATAAATTCTTGCGAAGGTTATTTAAAGTCAAAAGTTACAACACAATTTTTAAATATAAATATTAAAAATCATTTAGATTTTACCGCCAGTATTCGGAATGCCATTCCACAGAGAAGAGCCGGCAATAAACTCCATAGTTTTAAATAAAAGAGTTACAACGATGGTGATACAAACAATTCTGAATGATTAGTGAAAGCAATTACACGCATTGTCGACTCGTATGACACCCTCAGGATAAAGTGAGGTGGCAAAATAACTAATTTTGAATGTGAAACCGAAAGGCTCATCTCCGCTTGGAACCCGCGTCGGTGCATTCTGAGTTTATTAGGAGTAAATTAATAAAATTGTGTGTTAGTTAAAATTGCCGTCTGCTATTTTCTCTGTAGACTCATTGTATAGCAATATAAATTTGTTGTAGATTTCCTTAATGTCGGTTTGGAAAATTTCAAATCGTTAAACAGGTGTAACAAAGCTTATAGCCAAAGTATCGATAGTACCTATTACTGATATAGATACTGTCGGCAAAGTTTTAGAAAAGATAAGCATTTTTTTGCTCTAGCTATAACCTATATCGCGCCAGTTTTCAAACATGAAATTCACGAACACAAATGACACGCAGACTCAGAGCAAGTGCCTCTGGTAGCAAGCAAGTAACCCGACCCCGGGATCAAACCCTGGACCCGTTGATCCAAAGGCGTGCCGCCAAACCAACGATGCAGTCGAATTTGCTTTTCACCTTGTAACGAAAGTGGTTTATCTTGAGAAATAAGCACAGACACCTTTTGTACTAAGGAACTGAAATTGCCAATATTTTAGGATAATAGTAACAATGGGTAGTTGGTAGATTTTCACTGAAACTGTTTTGTGGTAATAATCAGGTTCTGAAAAATATTGATATCTCACTCATACTTCTAGATTGAAACACATTTCAAACATAGAACTACAGTCCTCACCAAACTTTATGGCCGCTCTGAATGTAGCCGCATTACGCTGCGCAGAACACAAAATCAAGTATTGGCGGGAAGTACGCGGGGGGGGGGAGGCAGGGCACGCCCGCACTCGCCGTCTAGCACCCGCAAGCGTCCTCGCCTCTTGTGCGCTAATGTGAGTGTGCTACGTTCGTATAGGTTATGAAATGTAGGATGCGTAAGTTCCCACCGAGCGACGTGGCTAAGGCTACATTCAGAGCGGCCATAAAGTTTGGCGAGGACTGTACTATTTGAAGGTTTTTGTTAAACCCACTGTATTTTTGTTATGTTTCAGAAACTCTAATGCTATCATCATCATCATCATGTCAGCTATACCTATATATTAGTAACAAAATTACTAAAACCACAAAATTACTGATTTGTCTACTGAAAGTAACTTGCTGTTTTACTCCGTCCTAAAATGTTCGGAATTTACACTAATCAACGTAAATAATAATGTTGTGGCAGAATATTCTCAACGCTTTTACACTATACAATATTGAAATTAACAAAATACTTTTTGATTTGGGTTTTATGAATTCAAATTGTTTTAAGACAAATTCGTTTTTTAACCTTCAATTTTGATTGATTTACATCACATCTATCTGTGGTATTATGATTTAATTTATATTATACTAGCTGCGCCCCGCGGATTCACCCGCGCTTACTTACCTATTGTCGTACCGCGGGTGACGCCGCGGGGCAAAGCCTGTATAAAAATGTAGCCTAAGTTACTCCTCATATAATCAGCTACCTATCAGTAAAAGTCCCGTTTAAATCGGTCTAGCCGTTCCAGAGATTAGCCGGAACAAACAGACAAACAGACAGACAGACGGACAGACAGACAAAAATTTAAAAAAAAGATATTTCGGTCTATGTACTGTGCATACATACTTAGTATTTAGTAAAAAGTGGTTATTTTATTATTACAAACAGACACTCTAATTTTATTTATTTGTATGTATGTATGTATAGATTTACAATAGTAGTTTATAGTCTGTGTGGTGTCGGATTTAGAATACATGATGTCACCACCCCATTCCATCCTGAGGGTGTCGTAAGAGTCAACAAAAGGACATGACAAGGCCGAAAACCTAGCAGTAAGAGAAGGAAATTTGAAACGAAAACCTGTGCAAACCCGTCTGGTCAGCGTGGCATGGTATTCTATTACCCTCCATATATTTGGAGGAGGCCCGACTCGGCAGTGGGTCATTTGTGGGCTGCGTAGTAGTAGTAGTAGATATATTAAAGTATATTTCAAGAATATCTGTTCAGACGACCATGATCGTCTCTTTTCTGTGTCCGTGAATTCTAAAGTTGAATATAAAAAATAGAAATATTTTTTTTTATGGTTTATGGTCTAGGAGACGATGAATAAATATTTGGCGCGTAAACAACAAATGCAACTTATTATTTTAAGAACTATTTTGGGATTTTAATTCTTTATTTAGACAGAAATTTCCAAACCGACATTGAAGACTTGCATCTAACAATGTGAATACACGGCACCGTAGTTATACGCGTAACTGAGCTTCTTACAAATAAACATTGTTTTATACACTTACGAGTAATGTCGGACATAATTGTATAATTGACCGCTGTCCATCGCGGTCTGGCACCTACGTCGTTTTGTTGTAGCTAAATAAAAAACAATTCTTACAAGCCTTGTTTTATTTAAGCCGTTCAATACCACCCCATCCCGGGGAGGGTTAATCACCCAGCCGCAAGAGAAGGGAAACTTGATACAAACCCTGTGCCAATCCGTCATGCCAGCTTGGCATAGTAGGCTAAATTCCCTCCACGAATTTGGAGGCGGCCCGACTCAGTAGTGGGTGATTTTAGATATTAGTCCTTACGATTCAAATATTAGTCCGTTTGGTAATGGATTTAGAATACATAGTGTCACCACCCCATTACCATCCTGAGGGTGTCGTAAGAGGCTACTTAAGGAAATGACAAGGCGGATAAGCTACCCTTATGATAGTTTGATGGGGAGCTACGGACGCTCCCCAACCCACCGAGAGGCACGTGCGGGACATTGCAAGTGCCCCCGGCAGGCGCCAGATGAACTGGCGCCCGATCCACGGAGTTGCAGCGGCAGCCATGGCCCACCTGCCTGGCTGCCCTCCACTGCAATCACCACGCAGTGTGTTGTGGCAGGTTAAGGCTTCCGAGGCAACTATTAGGGCAGAGGAGTACCCAGAGCCAAAACCCACCACGACTCCATGTGCCGCTTTTCGCCCGGCATGGGTGACCCTGAGCCGGTATGGCTTCAGCGGATTCTAAAGGCACGCAAACACCCTCACCACAACAAGGCGGCAGCGCGGTCGAGGGGCTCAAAGGACACCCTGTGCCAACCCGCCTGGCCGGTGTGCCACATTAGGCTAATCCCCTACCCTCCATGCCCGACTCAGCAGTGGGTCATTTGGAAACCGTCCCACACTTGCTTCTGTACTGTTCGTCTGGCATAAGAGAGGTTGGACGTGGAAATTGAGATGGGGGTGGAATTAAACAGAAATAAATAATAAATAGATAGCAAAAATAGTATGTCTCTAATATTCGAATACACACAATCAGCAACATAAATTCAAAAAATGCTAAGTGTAGAATTATATTAACCAATAAAATTCGAACTAAAAAATAGGTAATGTAAAAAGTATTAAACTAAATTATTTAAGGTATTAAGGAAATAAATGACTCCTCCGACTTTTAAAACCCCACGGGGCGAATAAAAATGAAGAGCAAAGAAGGAAAAGGAAATATATTAAGATATAATAAGTAGGTACTAAGATATAAATATGATAGAATGGGTTAATAGCCCCTGGTATTAATGTGGACGAATAAAAGAAAGAAATAGTATGTTGAATAAAAGTACGAGATATTGTATGAATGAGGTAAAAAGTAGGCTCTGATAATATGTATCAGAGGGTAGAGCGAAAAAAATTATGAAATGACAAGAAAACTGATACGAAACTCTGTGCCTGTGCAACCAGTCTGGCGGGCGTGGCATATTAGGCTAATTACCATCCATGTAATTGCAGGAAGCCAGACAACAGCGAGTCGTGTAGTCGAGTGTAGCCAGTCTGGAACTGACAACAGTCAGTTGAAGACTGGAATGCACTACCCTGATTGATACCACTGGAATTTCCAGTGGAATGAATTGTCAAATACGACTTACCACGAAATGGCAGCACAGTCTTGCTTGATTAAATAAAAACAGGTTATAAAGTTTCAAGCTTTAATACAAATAACTTAAAACAACTTAAAGCCAGTCTTACAATGCGTTTAAACGTATTTACGTTTACAAAATTCTGTGGCTACAACACACATCACAAATCAAGTTGCAGTCTTATTGAGATCATTTACACATATTCTTCCCAACACAAAATTTTAATGTTCACTTTAACATACTGAAGAGGTTATAATAATTTTGTTAACTTGAAATTGGTGGGTGTTTATATTATACTCCGATGATAAAGAAACTTACTAAATAGACACATAACACTTAGAGATAGTAGAGTAGATGCTTCTACTAACTCACTTTTCCGGCTTCTTCTCTGCAATAGCCTCGGTTTGATCCTTAACCTCCTTTCGAACCGGCCCAGTCTGAGCTATGGGCACCTTCCTTTCTCCTTTGATGGACTCTGGAACCTGCCTGGGCGCCGTGATGGTAAGCACACCGTCGGAAGACAGCCTGGACTCCACAGTCTCAGGCACCGCACCCTCCGGCAGAGCGTACCTCCTCACAAACTGTCGGCTTATGTACCCGTGCTCGTCCTTCTTCTCCTCATGCTTGCCTTCGACGATCACGTACCCGTCAGCGGTCTTCACCGAGATCTCTTCGGGCGCAAAGTGCTGGACGTCCAAGTTGACTTGGAATTTTTCTTTGTCGGTCTTGATGCTGGAGCCGATGTCCCTCGTCGCAGCTGCTAGTTGTCGCCACGGTCTGTAGTAGTCTCCGGAGAGTAGAGGAGCCGCCACGGCAGTCAGCATGTCGTCTGGTGTTAAAGCCAACCCGAAATCCTGGTCCAGAAGACGTGTGGGCCAGTTACGGCAGCGAGGATGTTGCTCATAGCCGAACATGAATGGTAGCAGAGACATCTTTTCGACTGGTTTTAGTTTCCGTTAATTCAGGAATGTAAAGCTTCTTATCACTTCAATTGCGTGCTGCAAACTGATGCCGGCTCAACGGCTACGAACACTATATATAGAAAGCGGTGAGCGCCATCTAGTATCAAGTAGAATGTTCTCGAAAACTTAAACAGTTGGTGTTGCGACGAGCTTTCTAGACTGTTCGATTTCTGGAATGTACCATGTTCTCAGCACACATGTAAACAGTGTGTAATATTACAAAACATTGCGCCTATGTACGCGTCTAGACGTCTGAAATTTCGCCGATGACTAGGCGTGGCGTAGATAAATTTGCTGTTTTGACTGACTTTATGTTTGTAAACAGACTGCTGATTATTTTATGTATTTTTACAGACATAAGACCTTGACGGGTTTGATACAGTAATGAGTTACTTTGTTATTAATGCAGATAACTAACCTACTTATATTTACACACACTCTAAATGGATAATAATAAATGCTGCTGACTAGATGTAGGTACAAAATGTTTGCAGAATTCACGTTCAACTGTTATTATGTTCAACGTTCTTTAAACTGCTGAACTTTTAATTAGGTATGCAAATGTCATGCAAATGTACGTGTTTTACAAAATCATGACCTATCTGTGGCCCATTCTTTAATTAGACCTCCAAATCGTGCCGCACATTTCCGTGTGGTGACGTATTTATAATATATAGTGTCACCACCCCATTCCATCACGACAAAAGGAAATGACAAGTGCAGTGGGTCATTTATAGGCTAAAGGAAATGACAAGTGCAGTGGGTCATTTATAGGCTGAGTAGAGTAGTCAACATTATTTACAAAGAAAGATTTTCATTACAATTGCCTTTATCATATTATAAGTATTGGCTTAGTTATAAAAACCAATATTGATATTATTACCTTATAATACAAAACAATAATATTTGCAACCGCATCAATGTGATATGATAGCATTAGGCAAATATAAAATTACCTACATTGCTAATAATTTTGTTGTGTGAGTGACGCACACAATAACAGTAACTAACCTACGACAACAAGCGCGCGTTCTAGAACCAAGGCGCGTTCGATGACGAACCAAACAGTTCTAGACGTTTCGCTATTCGCAGCGTTCGGACAATAACCCCGACACGCCAACCTTGATAGAGGTCTTGCAGAGGTTTACAACCTACGTAACGAACAATAGTCAGAAAAACAAAAGTGTAAATTTAAAAAGCTAAAATGTAGTGTATAAATAAATTATGGGAACAGTAATCTTCGTTATTTTTGTAATGCCAGCAATACACGCTGGCCGAGCTTAGGCCAACGCGAGCGTAGGCAATTTAATACAAGGCAAGTGCTACTGCCTACACGTTGGGCAAGTGTATCGAAAACCAATGCAAATGGCCAATGTAGACGAATTTTGAAGAGATGCCCACACGTTGGGCTCAGTCAGTTTGTATTGTGACTTGAAACAAGATGGATGACGACGTAAAAGTTATTGCAGCTGCTGCTATTTATTTAATGCCCGCTTATAATTATTATGTCAGTGTATACCGCACGAAAGTTGTGAAAATGTTGTGAAACAAAAAGAAGGAGGTGGATGTAGCTTGCATTTTTTTTATAACATTTTCTTTTTACAGGAATATTATGAAAAAACAACTATCTGAGCTTAGTATAGGGGGGTTCCAGATAACCTCTTCATTCTGGTAAAATTCCAAAAAATTGGATAAATTTTTTTGGTTGATTTGTTGAGTGACATTTGGTACGCGTACATACGACCGAACTCGTCCGACGCCAACCGCGTAATGGCGCGCTGGCAAACGTGTGGACACTATTGGCCGAGTGCGCGCGAGCGCCTTTGATCTGTGCAGAAAAACCGACAGCGCTCCGAAGTGCGGCAAGTGGTCGCGAGCGAGCGCGAGTGGTGACCGACCAGCTACGCTAAAAGAGTTCTATACACGTTGGCGTTTGCCTTTACTCGGCCAACTAGGCGACCGACACCGAGCGATGGCCAGACAATGCAAATATACCGTCTATAGGTTGGTATTGGCGTTCACTCGGCAATGGTGGGCCACGTATATTGCTGGCTTTACATATTAAGTTCCTTCCGCAACTTTTTCTGCTGCGTATTAGTATGTATTTCGCCAGTTACCTCAATATATTTATAAATAATCGCCTATATTTTTGTTGGTTTACTGATATATATTCAGTAGTTTTGCGTGAAAGAGTTAAAAACATACATTCTTACAAACTTCGCGTTTATTGTATTAGTATGATTATTATGAAACTTTTATGTACAAATTGTATGTCAAATCAGAATTACATCGAAAAAAATAAAAACAGTTGATCTGATTATACGTTCATACATTCGTTTTGAGTTATAACGAATAATGATGATGATGAGATTTTTTTTTGTTTTTTAATTTGATATAATGAATTTCCTTGATCTCTAGTTTATTTGAAGAATGAAGTTCAAAATTTAGATGATTTAATTTAAGTTTTATCTTCATTTGTATAACTCTATCGGTCATATTAGACACCATGCCAGTTAAGTAGTAATTTAGAACTGTTCAGTTAATATTTTTTTTATTGTCACCAAGCGTTACCACCTGTGTGTGACCCCTTGCATAAAATATACGCACAAACTTCATCGAGCTCATTCTACGCGATACGAGATGGCGCTATACTAAACATATTAATGTTTAAGTAACCAAGCGAATCTCAATCGAATTTTTTATTTTTTATACTATAAATTTCCCACTGCTGGGTCCGTCTGGCCCGCGTGTCACAGTAGGTTAATTACCCTCTATGTAATGGGAGGAGGCCCGAGTCAGCAGTGGGTCATTTATTTATGGGTTGAGTAGTAGTAATAATATAATTAAGGAAAGGATAGATAATCCTTTTTTTTAAACTTGGTCCATAGCTTGTTCTAGTGTCGGCGTGCTTTCAAAATGTATTATGCGAAATTCACAAGTTCTTAAACTGAGTCCGAAACTGAGACGATAATATGTATTAGCTATATTAAGAAACTAATGTATCTGGGATATAGTTAGTGTATGTATTTCATTAAATGTATGTATACCGATATCATTATTTATGTACGTAATATGTTTAAAAATAATTTTGTGAGATATATTATGTAAATTGTATTTTTTTTTATTAAATATCTAACACATATTTTTATTAACATTAATGTTTTTTTATATATAATATAATCCTTTGATTTGATTCCCTCAAAAGTGCACCAACCTAATCAATTCTGCATGACCTGAAGGTAGACTGGGAGACAATCCGCCAATGTGTAAACATGCATGAAATTATGTAAATAAATCCCTCCCAAAGGCCAACCCCACGTCCGTGCAGAACATCTTAGCCACGTGGGAGGGGGACACTCAAAATGAAATTACTTATGAGTGGCAACAGGGAAATGGCAAACCCATGATGATGGAGAGAAATAATATTGAAATGATACAAAGTGACTTGACATTGGCTAAACACAATCCGTGAGAGCCACAAAGAAGAAAAAAAAAAAGTAAATAAATACCTATCTGGCCGTATTATGGGTTGTGCATTTAGATTTAATAACAGACAAAATGTATTGTTTTTTTTTAAAATTGTAATTGTAACAGTAACCGGACAACATACACAAGAAAAGATTTTTTTTTGACTTATCAAAGAACTTAAGGTTCAGCGCCCACCAGCGGAGTGGTGGCGAAGAGGCTATTTCAGTAACAATTTAATTTCAACCTAAAGCGCTTCAGAATACATCTGTATTTGGCACAACGAAATACAATGACAGCGAGCGACGCGCGGCGAGCGTATTCTAAATACAGATGCATTCAGAAGCGTTTTAGGTTGAATTTAAATTGTTACTGAATTAGTATCTTCGCCGCCACTTCGTCCGTCGCCGTCGCGGCGTCGTCGGCGCTAACTCATAATGAGCCAACTTTAATGAATGAGTTTTGATTTTAATGTTGTGTGTGTGGTATTACTAAGATAACACTACTGTCCCTCCCAAAGGCCAACCCCACGTCCGTGCAGAACATCTTAGCCACGTGGGAGGGGACACTCAAAATGAAATTACTTATGAGTGGCTAACAGGGAAATGGCAAACCCATGATGATGAAGAGATATAATATTGAAATGATACAAAGTGACTTGACATTGGCTAAACACAAACCGTGAGAGCCACAAAGAAGAAAAAAAAACACTACTGTCAAAATCACGTGACTGTCGATTTTGGGCTGTCGATCGGGCCTGTACGCTTTTAAGTATGTATTTTTCTACCAATAATATAATTTAGTATCTTATAATTCCACTAATTTCCCAGTTACTAGCAAAACCAGTTTGACTTATCTTTGAGTTTTTAGAGCAAGTCCATAATTAATCAATTAGAAACGACTGTTTAAATGTTCAATTGAAGTACCTATCCTTTACTAGCTAACGTTAACTGTTGAACACGGGGTGTGCAAAAAAAAGTTTTAATGTTTCCTACTATGAAAATCGCGCGTATTGTAATATGAAAGCAAATTTAATGTGGAAAATCAACAAAATTTAATATGAAGACGATTATATCAAAATATCTTTACCGACAGGTATTTTATATTGTTTTTATTTATACTAGAAGTATAATAAAACTGTAATAATAAAAACATAAAACTCATGACTAAAATGAAAAAAAAAATACATTTTCTGCCAGTCTCATAGCTAGAATGTGTGGCATTGACATCTAAATGAACTATGTTACAATCGGCCTAATCTATACATACATACAAATAAATAAAATTGGAGTGTCTGTTTGTATTAATAAAATAACCAGTTTTTACTAAATACGTAAGTATGTACAGGTCATTTTTAAAAAAAATTGTCTCACTGTCGGTCTGTTTGTTCCGGCTAATCTCTGGAACGGCTGAACCTATTTTGACAGAACTTTCACTAATAGGTAGCTGATGACATAAGGAGTAACTAAGGCTACTATTTTTGACTAGCTTCGATAAATGAATGCGATTAAAATAAATCAAAATGTCAATAGAGAGGATAGTTGGATATTGCCACCTGCTTGGGATCCAGTCCTCAAATTGATCAAAACTTCTTGAGATTCATCCAATTCCGGGCCGGGCTCTTCTTACCTGATTACACAGATGTAAAAGATCACACACTTCCATTGCACGAGCGAAGAAACATAGCAGATATAATGTTTCTCTACCGAATAGTTAACAACTCCATCGACTGTTCTGAGCTTTTAGAAAAGATAGGACTACGTGTTCCTGCAGCAATGTTAAGGAAGCACAAACTCCTCGATGTACCTGTAGCGCACACTACCTACAGACAGACAGCATTGTGTGTGAGAGGATAGACTTCGACCTGTTCTGTGATAGCTTAAGTATCCTGAAAAAGAATATGGTGGCAATAATTTTTTTCCTTTATTAAATTAGCTATAAGTAATTTAATTAGCTTTAAGTAACTTCTTTCTTCTTTTGTTTTTCTGTCTACCTTGTCGTTTTTACTTGTTCTAATGTATGTTTATTATATGTGAAAACTTGTAATTGGCCTTCGTCTACTATTTTATGTTTATTCTAGCTGTAAGTTTTCGAAATAAATCATATAAAAAATAAGCAATCTTTTCCGTGACCCCGACTGCTGCATATTCGGGATTCGAAACGTTGGGAATTCATGATTGAAACCCAATTTCAGTAAAACAAGCATATGTATCACAAACACATAGTATTGTAATGCATTTTAATTAATTGGCATTATAACTAGCAAACATTAAAAAAGCAAAATAAAATGTTTAATTTGATTTGTTTAAGTCAAGCAACAGTATGTTTGAAATGTTAAAATAGCAGACCCGGCCACGCGTTGCTGTGACTAAGGTTTCTGTTATATTACATTTAACATTAACATACATTAATTTAACTTATAGCGCCATCTATTGCATACTTACTCAATCCAGTCAACAGATATCGCCATCTGTTGGAATAGTTTGGTAGCTTCAAAAATATAATTGTGACTGTCAAATAATATTGCGACTATTACATCACTACATAGTATAAAACAAAGTCGCTGTTGTCTGTCCGTCCCTATCATGTCCCTATGTATGCTTAAATCTTTAAAACTACGCAACGGATTTTGAAGCGGTTTTTTTAATAAATAGAGTGATTCAAGAGGAAGGTTTACATGCATAAATTTAGATGTTCATCATTACACACGTGCGAAGCCGGGGCGGGTCGCTAGTTGAGAATAAATAATAAATCTACTTTTAGGGGATGAAAAATACATGTTGTCCGATTCGCAGAGCTAACGGCTATGCACACAAAATTTCACGAAAATCGTTCGAGCCATTTCGGAGCAGTTCAATAACAAACACCTTGACACGAGAATTTAACGAATAATTCATTCATTCTAAAATATACAGTTTCCTTTCACAGATTGTGGCATCTTTTATATCCAGTTCGCTTGGTATTTCTGCGGGACTGACCTTGGGAATCACAGCAACGTTGCTACCACAGCTTAAGGAAGATGCGAGTTTTCCATATGACGAATACTATGATTCTTGGATAGGTGAGTTTTCGCCAGAGACATAACCTTATAGATATTACATGGAGGGTAATTAGCCTACTGTGCTGGGTTGGCACAGTGTTTCGTTTTAAGTTTTCCTTCTCTTGTGGACACCCCCAGGATGAAATGGGGTGGTGGCACTGTGTATTCTAAATCCGTCATCACACGGAATCGCTGTACTAACTTGAAATTGCCTAAAAAGATCCCAATAGTAATAATCTAGTTTATGACGCTATGGGTGAAGGCAAACGAGCGTAGTTTGTGAGTTGTGAGTCGCGGAAATTGTGCCTTGCAGAAATGCAGCAGAAATTACGCGACTCACAACTCACAAAACTACGCTCGTTTGGTCTCACCCTTATTGGTGAAGAAAAGATTTGTATCCACTGTCTAATGAACATTATATTCTCCTCACACCAAATGGTAGCAGTTACCTGTTCAGTAACTCTTACTATCTGGAAACCAACGATACCTGCTTTTTCAGCTTCTATATCTTTAGTATCTACGACGGTCGGGTCCTTTAGCATTGGAGCAATCTTAGATGCCTATGGAAGAAAACTAAGCCATATTCTATTGATAATACCGTGCATAATCGGATGGCTCATAATGTCATTCGCATATGACATAAAACTAATGATAATTGGAAGATTCCTCAATGGTTTATCTGCTGGTGCATTCAGAGCCATTTCTTTGGTTTACGTCGGAGAGATATGTGACCCTACCTTTAGACCCCTGGCGTTGAATATCTCATCTCTTATTAACCATGTTGGAGTATGTTTGGTGCACTTATTTGCTAACTACTTGCCGTGGAGAACAGGGTTATTGGTATGTATCACTCCTGCAGCAGCCACAGTTGTGCTTAGTTTTTTACTAAAGGAAAGCCCACTATGGCTAATTTCAAAAGGAAAAATAGAGGAAGGATCGAAAACGTTCATTTGGTTTCGTGGAACAGGTGACGCATCAAAGGAGGAATTGAAAATGATCTTAGAAAATCGTAAGAATACTCCGGAAAAAATGAAAGTACAAGACTTTATTAAGACGTTGTTAAATCCAAGTTTTGTGAAGCCGTTTCTAATATTGTTTGTTTTGAACGCAGAGGCACAGTTCAATGGTGTCTACGCATTCATTTTCTACGGCCAGATAATATTTGAGGCAACATTCCCAAGACAACTTGATGCGTTTGTTTTAATGATTAGCACTGACACGATACGATTGATAACAGCAGTGTTGTTATGTGTGTTTTCTGCGAAAATGCTACGGCGGCCTAGCGTTTTGGCGTTTTCTTTCGCAACTATTATAGGATTGTGTGGACTTATTTTATTTCAACTTGTCGATTCCGCTAAGTCTTTAGTTATGTCCATAATATGCATGGTATTTTACATTATAACCTCAAATGCTTTTGCAACATTGGCTTGGCCAATCATACCAGAATTATACCCTAATCAAATCCGCGGTTTTGGCTCAGGAATATCATTGGCAATAGCGGCTGTACAGTTATTTGTTTTTGTCAAAACGCTTCCTGATATCCTAGCTACATGTGGTATAGCAGGTATGTATGGTGTTTACGCTGTTATTACTTTAGTTTGTTCTGTAATACTGTATTTTGTATTGCCGGAGACGAATGGGTGTACGTTACAAGAAATAGAGAATAGTTTCAGTGTGAATATAAATGATCGCACAGTATGAGGCTTATGAATTAATATGGCATTAATAGGTAAACAAAAAACTAAAAAAAATTACTTATTTTAACCAAAGGAAATTTCAATCGTATAATTTATTTTTTTCATTTACGTATAATTTTTTGATGATCGCTCAGCGGTCGAAATTCGTTCATAAATTAATTTAAAATGTACCTATTAATATAGTTCTATTTTCAAACGGACGACAGACTTTGATTTTATTTATATGTTGAAGTACTTTCGATCAAGTCAAGCAAGCACACATTCAACCAAACCAACCACTACATTCACTTTGATAGACCTCAAATCCTTGCCAAGGAAAATCATCACATTCCAAGAATGATCCGCGAGGCTATTGAGAATAAAAATCGTCAAATTTTCAATAGAGAGGACGGTTGGCAATTTTCACCTGCTTGGGATCCAGTCATTAAATTTATCAAATCTCAACACAACACTCATCTACAAGACCTCTGGACAGCGTGAACGATTTCTGCGTGCACAGGGAACGATATCAATGAAACAAATTATAGGCGGTAGATTTTAACTGCTTCTTTATACTTTTGAAGACAACTGTCATCTAGTCTCTCCCACGACCACGACTGCTGCAAAGCATTCGAAACGTCTGGAATTAAATAATGTTTTATAGTTACACGCGATAAATCCAATAAAAAGTGTATAACATAAATGTGTATTCTTCAATCGCAAAGAATGCGATTGAAGAATACATACATATAAATTATAAACGTCGTAAATTTCATAATCCTCCAGCCACGCAATTTTCGTAAGAAAGTTTTGCTGCACGTCACGTTCATAAAAGAAAATATCCTATTTGTGAATCCGAATTATTATCGTTAAAGAGACCAGGGATCAAATTTAAAAACCAACAATACAAAATTAAATGTAATAGTTTTATTGAATAAAAATAACACCTTAAATTAACAGTCTCGCATACTTATCCCGTATAACTACGCATCACTCTTTCTTTTCATCTTTTATTGGCTCTACCACGACTTTCTTGACTGGTCCGGTATGCGTAATTGGCACAGTCCTCTCTCCTTTCACAATTTCCACCTTCTTTGGCGCCACTACCGTCAATACACCATCCGACGACAGCCTGGATTCCACAACATCCGGGTTACTGTCTAAAGGCAATTTGAATCTTCTAACAAACTGTCTAGATATATACCCGTGTTCATCCTGCTTCTCTTCATGTTTGCCCTCAACAACTATGTGTCCCTCGGCGATTTTCACTGTAATTTCATCTGGAGAGAAGTGTTGAACGTCTACGTTGATCTGCCATTTGTCCTTATCAGCTTTGATTGAAGATCCAGCGTCGTTCGGCCACCAGGGTTTAAGACGAGTGATCAGGGGACTTGTAGCTGCAGTTGCTAAGTCAGTGGGCGTGATGGTAACGCCGAAATTCTGATCCAGGAGTCGTCTGGGCCAGCGTGGAAGGTCGTAGTCGAAGAAATAAGGTAGCAGAGACATTGTTCGTCTTATCTTGTCTTTCGTTTGTGTTTATCTGTAAGGTTTAAGAGCCGACTCCCGTTTATATACTAACGATGTGTGCGTCACTCTGGCAATCGTGCGATAGACACATTTAGAACGCATACACTGGAAGGTTCTCGATATTTAATCATTTATGTACGTAAGAATATTTATAGCGCGTCACTACAATGATTTTGGGGTTAATTCAGTGGATTTAATCAGAGCATTCAGAGCACAGAAAAAGTGTATACGCGTAATGTGTGGTGCTGACTACGTGGACAGCTGTGTTCCATTATTTAAAAGACACCGTATCCTACCACTGCCCTGTCTCTATATTTATGAGATTTCCATCTTTGTATACAAAAACCCAGATCTGTTTATTAGAAATATTAATGTAACAAATAGAAATAGTAGATTCCCCAATAAATTATCTGTACCAAGCCAACGCACTACATTATATAGTAAAAATTCATTCTGTATGGCTATCAGAATTTACAATAAACTTCCAAATGACCTAAAGAATCATAACATAACGTCATTCAGAAGGAAATTATTAGAATTTCTGTTAAATAAATGTTATTATTCGACTAAAGAATTTCTCGATGACAATTGCATTGTTAAATATTAGATAGCACAATATAATTATAAATTAAGCTTAATATTTGTACACCAATTCGGTAGAATGTATGATACCCTGAAAAACCATAGAACACCTATTGTAACCTACTACATTCTGACAAATAAACATTTCTTTCTTTCTTTCTTACATATAAGCGAGAAGTCCTTTCACGTTCTACGATTTACGAATAATATTTGGGTGGAGACCGCGAATCTGCAAGCGTAGTGTGGGACGGCCCTCTGCTAGATGGAGCAACGATCTAGGAAAGGTTGCGGGCAGCAGCTAGATGCGTCAAGCTGAAGACAGGGCGCTATGGTGCTCTTTAGTTAGGCCTATGTCCAGCAGTGGACTAATGTGGGCTGATGATGATGATGATTTGGGTAGGCATGTAAATTATTTATATTTATAAGGTAGAAAGTAAGTCAAATTATTATGGAAATGGCAGGATAAATCAAATTGGACAGATATGTCGTTTTTACTGGCACTATCTTAATATATATATTTCTTGTGTGCGTGTGTATGTGACTGAACTCCTCCTAAACGGCTGGACCGATTTGAATGAAATTTTTTGTATGCGTTTGGGTGGCACCGAGGATGGTTTAGATTCACAAATCAGCCCGACAGATGGCGCTGCAGTCGGTAAACAAATATCATGCAGGACAACGTCTGCCCGGTCAGCTAGTTTCTGTATATTTTTTTGTGCTGACATTATTGAAATAATATTCGAGTACAATAATAATATAATTAAAAATAATATAATTAAATACATAATAAGATAGCGAACAACATAAACGTGCATTGAGAAAAACATCAAATACATTTTGCCTGTTAGCCGCTGCTGTAGCCACAAAGAACATTATCATACGCTAGCATGCTAAAGCTAGCGTATGATAATGTTCTACTCAGCCCCTAAAAGACCCACTACTGTGTTGGGCTTTCTTCCATTAAATGGCGGGCAATTAGCCTACTGTGCCATGCTGGCCAGACGGGTTCCTTTGCAAGTTTTCCTTATCTTGCGGCTAGGTGTTCTGCCTTTTGCGAGACCCTCGTGATGGGTTGCGGCGGTGACAATTTGTATCATGCATAGTTTACAGCAGGTTTTCTCCAACTTTCCTGCATGATATTGAAGAAGATTGCACCCAGCAGTGGGACAAATGGGCTTACAATTGTCCCACCGCTGGGTGCAATCTTCTGGTGTGGGTCGAATAATGTATAAAAGCGTTCCTCCTAAGTCCATCCAACGATTGTCTGGAAGAAATTGCTTTCAGCAATAAGACCGCCATTTGTACTGTACAACGTTCATGTTGAAGTTTCTTTTATGTTATTTTTTGGTGTACAATAAAGAATATCTTTATTTCATTCATTCATTCAAAGTTATATACATTTTCCATGCGCCAAAGCGCCACCAACCCATTCCATCTTGAGGGTGTTGTGGGTGTTATAAATAAAAATGACACGGCCGATAATGTAACCGCAAGAGAAGGAAAACTTGATACAAAACCCTTTTGTTTTTTTTTGTACACCCGGGGTAAAATCCTTTATGGACTATCCCCGTCAGCCACGGGTATGGCCGAGAGGGGGCGTGTGGGACTCTCCCCCAGAGTGGGGGCCTACCCACTAAACATCCCCGGAGTGCTCCCTACTCGCGTCCTGTTGTGGCATTGTGGGATCTGGTGCAGAACCACGCCGCCGCAGACGAGGAGGCCCACCTCCACACCTCTGATACAAAACCTTGTGCCAACCCGTCTGGTCAGCGTGGCACATTAGGCTAATTACCCTCCATAGAGGAGGCCTGACTCAGCAGTGCTTATCTATAGGTTGTGTAGTAATAGATGATTAGCAGTGGAAAGGACGAGTTTCGATCAGAAATAGACACAGCGTACGAGAAGTGAAAGACGCCCACGAAAACAACAGACGTGGCTCACAAGATAATTTTAGATCGGCCATTTTGAAATAATTGTGAATGTAGAATGACAGGCGAGTCATAGTGATTTTTTTTTACGGTTTCGGCCACAACTCTTCTTCTTCTAGGGTCGGTCCTCGAAATAAAGATAAAACATTCTGGTTACACATATTTTAGTTACTTCCAATTTTTCTTTCTCTATAGATATCTATGGATAACATAAAGTTATTGAAGTAATTAAGTAGGTTATGTTATGTAGCTATAGATTACTTCATTTCATTCGGTATTTTTTTGTTGACTTAGAATAAAATACTATTTTAATTTAATATTAAACTTCTAACGCTCAATGGTGAATGTGCACTGACTCAATATTCGAGATGTTTTATAGAAAGAATACTGTTCAAATTCTATAGTGTTTCCTGAAGTTTTACCCGATATTTATCGCATGCCAATAATGACATTCCATCGCATCATCATCATAATTTCAGCCAAAAGACGTTCACTGCTGGATATAGGCCTCCCCCAAGGATCTCCACAAAGGCCGGTCCTGGGCCGCCCGCATCCACTGCTTTCCGGCGACCTTAACCAGGTCGTCGTCGGTCCACCGTCTAGGAGGCCTAGCAGCACTGGGCCTTCCGGAACGCGGTCGCCACTCGAGGACTTTTCTGCCCCATCTGGCGTCGGTCCTGCGAGCTATGTGCCCTGCCCACTGCCACTTAAGTTTTGCAATCCGGTGGGCTATGTCGGTGACCCTGGTTTTCGTGTGTATCTCCTCATTTCTGAATCGATCTCGCAGCGAAACTCCGAGCATAGCCCTCTCCATTGCCCTTTGGGTGTCCATCGCTTGTTGAAAGTTAATTGATTATTACGACATATTGGGTTCGAGTTGATTAGCTACCAAACCCATGTTTACGGGGAGGGGTGCTTGTACATATATCTTTAGAATATGTTATCATTATCATATCATTACCAATTTCAACTTCTTCCCCGATCAAGCCGCGCGTAGAAGCTAGTTTCCAATAAGCTGGGAAAGAGCCAGCTTCATCTCCAATAGAAAAAGGTTATTTTTTTATTAAATTAGATGTTGGCTACTGGCTGATAAGAAAAGAGTATATTAGTATTAGTGTTCTTTTTATAAAATATTGTCTTTGTTATATGTCAAATATGCTCGTTTAATACAGTCTACTGCTTTAAACCGAACCGACGTTTTTAATATTAGGTATGGGGATAATTTTAGGTTTCGTTGGAGAAATGGTTTATGCATACCTCGGGGGTGGGGTCACCGGTTATGTGGGACTCCGGGGCACTTGACTACCAACTAAAACCCTAATCAGTTTCAAATTCCGACTTTCATCCCTAAGTCCACCTTTTATTGAAATGGGACCACTGTGCGCCACAGAGAAGTCGCATTTAGTGATAAGACCGCCTCTTGTACAAATTGGTGTACTCGTTTAAATTGTGTTCTGTTTTTATTTCTTTTATTCAATAAAGAGTTTATCTATATAACTATCATTCTACTTCGGAGCCTAGACTGGCTAAAACTATCGGGAAACACCCCGAGTAGGTTTGAAACTAGATTTAATAATGGTTAATTAAGCAAAATAACCCATACCATAACCATACCATCGTGAGGGTGTCGTAAGACTCGACTAAAAGAACGCAAGAGGCAGATCACCTAGCCGCAAGAGAAAGAAAACTTGATACAAACCCTGTGGCAACCCGTCTTGACAGCGTGATACAGTAGGCTAATTTCCCTCCATGAATTTGGAGGAGGCCCGACTCAGTAGTGGATCATTTACGGGCTGAATCGAAACGAAAAACGAAGCAAAAATTATCATGAGTATGACCAAGATTTTTTTATGAGTAAGTATTCATAAAAAAATCTTGGTCATACTCATGATAATTTTTGCTTCGTTTTTCTTACTCTCTACTAGTCTTACTCTCGGACGCGATTCCGATCGATCGGGATTGTGACTTAACGTACTCTTGAGCACACTTGAACGCGACGCTAGCGCTAAATTGTTTCAATAAGGTGTGGATATTGAATTAACTAATCACTATTGGATTCAATCCAATATTCAGTTTATAAAGTAATTAGTATTGCTTGCTATACCGGTTTTCGACTAACGTGGGCATTTCGCTAGCTTAAACAAGAGCTTGAACAAGAATTCCGATTTCAATCCAATGTTGTCAGTATTGTTTTCATGAGTAGGTACGGTAATTTGACAGGATTGGTTATTAATTGGATCGGAATTGGCATTGGATTAAAATTGTTATTGGATTCAAGAGTAAGGCCCCAGGCATCCCACGACGACTCACAATTATTAACAGGAATTAATGTTTTTAGGTAATGTCAAACAACCAAAGGATATTGCCATGGTAACTTTATTTATAAATATTAGTTATATTAATATTCATGTTAATATGTGGAATATGTTTGGAATACATAACAGCGAACGAGTGAAGAAAATACGAAATTAATGTTTTACGTCATTTTCATTCCATTGCAGAATCTACAAATACTTGGAATTAGCACTTAATCTATTTGTTCACTTACATACTTAGACTCACAAGTTAATAAAATAAATTAGAACTTTGGTTATTTCTTTAACGTTGTGATAACAAATTAGGAATGCGCCAAATTTGTTGTTACAGTATTTTATCAAAGAATCTATTTATAGTAATTTCCGAATTGAAACCGCTTATCTGCGCCGAAATTCGAAGTTCTACTTTTTTCACACGCTGTCTTAGTCACTCAAACTGTTAAGATCTAGGTTTCATTTCTTCTTCTGCTCAGCCACCCCACTTTCATCCTTAATTTCCTTCCTGACCGGCCCAGTTTGAGTGATAGGAATAGTTTTCTCGCCTTTAATAGCTTCTGGAACTTTCTTCGGCGCAGTAATAGTTAACACACCGTCAGAAGATAGTCTAGATTCGACCGCGTCGGCCTCCGTGCCTTGTGGCAGCGCGTATCTTCTGACAAACTGCCGGCTGATGTATCCATGCTCGTCCTTCTTCTCCTCATGCTTGCCTTCCACCACGATGTACCCGTCCGCAGTCTTCACAGATATCTCTTCGGGCGCAAAGTGCTGGACGTCTAAGTTGATTTGGAATTTGTCCGAGTCCACCTTGATGGATGATCCGAGGTCTCTGGCGGCCGCTGCTAGGTGTCTCCACGGTCTGTAGTACTCTCTGGTCAGCAGAGGTCCAGCAGCAACAGTTAGTAAGTCGTCAGGAGTTAACGCCAAGCCGAAATGCTGGTCCTGAAGGCGTCGGGGACGACGAAAGCCGAAATCGTCGAAGAAATACGGTAGTAGAGACATGTTGATGCGTTTCGGATATTATTGACACGTCCTTTAAAATCTCTCTTGCTTTGAGAACTCTTAATGCAGCTAGTTTTATATACAACTGGCGGGCGAGTCATCGCCTCCGGTTTATATACTTGTTGGACACAGCGCCATCTAGTATCGCGTAGAAAGTACTCGAAATATTGTGTGAATCAGCCATGTTGACTGCTATAATCTTTCAGGGGTCATGCACATTTGGTATATTTGTTAAGAACGGTTTGGCTTGTTCAAAGATGTTTTAAATAGGTACTTTGATTAAAGAATAAAACTGTCTGTGAATCTCTGGAACAGATAAAAAGCACGATCTAAGTAAATTAAGTAATGTGAAGTAATTTTATGATGATATGTATTTATTTCTTCGAATTTGATTCGAATATTGACTCAGCTTTTAAATTTTAACCATGATATATGTTGTACTAAGCGTGATACAGCACACAATAATGTTGTTAACATACCTTATTAAAAGTTATTTAAATAAACAGTTGTTGTTTCACTCTGAAACATTATATAGACAACTAGCGTCCCGCACCGGCTTCGCCCGTGCAAAGCGGGGGTGGGTTATACATATAAACCTTCCTCTTGAATCACTCTATCTATTAATAAAAACCGTATCAAAATCCGTTGCGTAGTTTTAAAGATTTAAGCATACATAGGGACGGACAGACGACAGCGACTTTATTTTGTACTATGTAAAGATAAAGATAAAAAGCCAACACTATAATGTAAAAAAAACACTGTCAAATTCCAATTAGTACATAATGTTTAGACTTTTTACATGTGTGTCATCATCATTATCGCAGCCCATAAAAAACCCACTGCAAAAATACAAGGTCGAAAATTAGCCTACTGTGCCATGCTGGGCATACTGGTGGGCACAGGGTTCCGTATTAAGTTTCTCTTCTCTAGCTGCTAGGTTATTAGCCTTCTACTTTCCTTGAATCAGCTCTCATAAAAATGCAGACATGCACTACCATCTAGCAACGTCAGTGACAGAGAGAGAGAAAAAAAGATTGAGAGCTCGCCATAGAGCATACACATTTCTATATAAATATTGAAGGCACGAATTTATACCTAACTAGCGACGCGGCCCGGCTGCGCACGGGTGCAATAATACATGTATTATACATATAAACGTTCCTGTTGAATCACACTATCTATTAAAAAAAACCGCTTCAAAATCCGTTGCGTAGTTTTAAAGATTTAAGCATACATAGGGACGGACAGACGACAGCGACTTTGTTTTATACTATGTAGTGATATTGACCATGGATATTGACATATTATTTTAACAATTACATACAAACAGACATTGTACCAACGATAACTATTTTTTATACATATACCCGGTATTGCTCAACTAATAGAGTATACTACTACTAGCCCATAAAAGACCCACTGCTCGTCGGGCCTCCTTCAACTACATGGAGCGTAATTAGCCTACTGTGCCATGCTGGGCATGGTGGGCACATGGTTTCGTATTAAGTTTCTCTTCTCTAGCTGCTAGGTTATTAGCCTTCTACTTTCCTTGAATCAGCTCTCATAAAAATGCTCAAGTGTCTATGACGAATGATGCTGAGTACATTATATGATCATCATCATCATCATCACCCCACATTAGTCCACTGCTGGACATAGGCCTCCCCTAAAGAGCGCCATAGCGCCCTGTCTTCAGCTTGACGCATCCAGTTGCTGCCCGCAATCTAGCAGAGGGCCGTCCCACACTACGCTTGCCGATTCGCGGTCTCCACTCAAGAACTCGTCTACCCCAGCGGTTGTCGGTTCTTCTATGATCAATTATTATCAATCGATCTAATCCCTATGTATTTTATATCAAGTTTAGGAACAAAAACCAAATTAAAATAAGAGTAGGTAGGTATTAAAGATATTAAAATAAATTATTAGCTTTGGAATAGTTATACCAACTAACTAAGCTAATTAAAATCATGAAATGCCTCATTTGTTGTGCATTAGTAACTTGCATCGAAAATGATACCTTAATATATGTACCGTAATTTATTTCCCCTGACTTTACACGCCGGCCCCGAGACTTTCCTCGGTTAAATGAAAAGCAACCTTAACTTAACGGAAATAAAAACAACTTTAAATCAATGTACTGCTTTAAGTCACAGTAATGCAAGGATCCAGAAATATCTGGAATTATGTATGTAAACAAAAGCATCTTGGAAGAAAGCGAACCTCGAAATGAGGTATGAAGAAAGAAGAGGAAGAAGAGGATAACCCAAGATAGCCCATATGGGCTGACAAAATGACCCGGCCAATTATATGGCAGGCGAAGAAAACTGCCGTAAAAGTGTATCACCCTGAAATGGAGATCCTTCAGTCCTCCCCCGGGGGGAGACAGAGATGAACCAAGTGTGTGTGATATAAAGATTTATAACTTGTTTAAAAAGTCTCTACTAATCACTATCATCACTACATAGTATAAAACAAAGTCGCATTCTTCTGTCCGTCCCTATGTATGCATAAATATTTAAAACTACGCAACGGATTTTGAAGCGGTTTTTTTAATAGATAGAGTGATTCAAGGGGAAGCTTTATATGTATAACCCACCCCCGCTTTGCACGGGCGAAGCCGGGGCGGGCCACTGGTATTATATAGAATAATTGTACTTTTCTATGATTTAAAGTTATTGGCTGGCTTCAAAAATCTTTCACCATTAGAATATTATAAAAGCAGCTTTATGCGAGGCTGAGATAAAAACGGGCTTACAGCCTACGCGGGCGAAGCCGCATGCCTAAGCTAGTATTTGTTTATTTGGACAATGAAACAGAAAACAATCTCGTAAATATTTACTAAACGAATGACCATATTTCATTGTCTTTTACGATGAAATGATAATATTGTCGCCTGCATACATTTCCCTCCAAAATTTGCAATACAAAAAAAGAAACAAAAGTGAAGATTAATTGGTATTTCCTTGGTGCTGGCACGGCAGCAGAAATAATGTTTCCATAACCAGTGTACTGCTTTCCTGTTTAATTTTTAAAGGCCGCATGTGTACGTGGGCAGCTTTATGACTTTCCATCAGGTGAAACAGCTCATATTCCCATCGCTTTTTTATAAAAAAAAAACTGTTGTTTATCTATCTATAATTATCTAGCTATCTTCTTATATGTTAAAATAAATTGCTGTTCTTTAGTCTCGCTAAAACTCGAGAACGGCTGGACCGATTTGGCTAATTTTGGTTTGAAGTGACGCTTGACGATTCCTTTTGTATAAGTTTATTTTATACAAAAGTTAACGTTAAAGTTAAGTTAAAGGTAAAGTTAAGTTACAAAAGAAGTCTGCCGGGTCAGCTAGTATTATATAAATCACTGTTTTTAAACGCAGTATAAAACTGATATTGCCTTTCCAATGTCACTTAGAGGGCATGAACGCGCATGAACTTCGGGCGCGAATCGTCTGGAACTCTGTATTGATTACTGTTAACTTTTGTGTGGACAACAAACACTGTTTTTATTCAATAAACTTATTTAAAAATATTAGATCGCAGACATGCACTACCATACTACCATCTAGCAACGTCAGTGACAGAGAGAGAGAAAAAAAGATTGATGTCTATGACATTTAGAGCTCGCCATAGAGCATACACATTTCTATATAAATACTAGCTGTCCCGGCAAACGTTGTTTTGCCAAATAATTCATCAAAATCGGTCAAGCCGTTTCGGAGGAGTTTGGCATCTAAAACTGTGACACGAGAATTTTATAGGTATATTAGATTAGATTGAAGGCACGAATTTATACCTAACTAGCTGTCCCGGCAAACGTTGTTTTGCCAAATAATTAACCATCCCCCGCGCAACCCCCTTCCCCGCGCTACCCCCCACCCCGCGCAACCCCCACCCCGCGCAACCCTCTAGGTCTTATGGTTCCAGAGATATCGTGATGACTCAATCTATCTACATATACAACATCTCCTATCGCAAACGTTGTTTTGCCATGTAATTAAATAGGGGTTGATCGTAGAGGGGTGACAATTTAGGGTTGTTTGTATTTTTGTATGCTGAATCTTAAAAAAATAAAAGCAAAAAATTTTCTCTAAAAAATTTACAATTTTGTTTTTACCTTAAAATTTAGGGGGATGAAAAATAGATGTTGTCCTATTCTCATACCTACCCAATATGCTCACAAAATTTCATCAAAATCGGTCAAGCCGTTTCGGAGGAGTTTGGCATCTAAAACTGTGACACGAGAATTTTATATATTAGATATTGACATATTATTTTAACAATTACATACAAACAGACATTGTACCAACGATAACTATTTTTTATACATATACCCGGTATTGCTCAACTAATAGAGTATACTACTACTAGCCCATAAAAGACCCACTGCTCGTCGGGCCTCCTTCAACTACATGGAGCGTAATTAGCCTACTGTGCCACGCTGGCCAGATGGGTTGGCACAGGGTTACGTATCAAGTTTTCCTCCTCTTGTGGCTAGGTAATCGGCCTTCTCATTGCCTTTTGTCATCTCTTACGACACCCTCAGGGTGGAATGGGGTGGTGACACCATGTATTCTAAATCCGTCACCACACGGAATACCTATAAGATTTTCTTTTCTTTTTTAGAACTAGAAATCAATCATACGATAACTACTTAGATGACCCACTGCTGGGTCGGGCAAGCTAAGTCAGCTAATAGGTAGGTCTTCATACTTATTAATCCCTTTCTGATTGTCCGTGTAGTGACGGATCTAGAATACATTGTGCTATCACCGCATTCCAGCCTGAGGGTGTCGTAAGAGTCGAGAATCGGAAATGACAAGGCCGAAAACTTAGCCGAAAGTGAACTGTGCCAACACGTCTGGCCAGCGTGGCACAGGAGGCCAATTACACTCCATGTAATTGGAGGAAGCCTGTCTTAGAGGTGATAATAAGAGCTCCAGCTTATTCACTTCCAAGTGAAGAAAAATCTGATTTGCTAATAATGTACATATAACTACTTAAATAATCTAATTGCAAATGTTTACAAGTATATGTTTGTCTGGCAGTATTGATCGTGGAACTCACACAAAATTCAGCTCTATAAGTGCTGCCATCTAGCGGCGAATAGCGGCAAATCAACTTAAGATTTCAACAAAAATGTTTCCTACCTCTATACCAATATCGTCTACAAAGGGTATTATTAACGACACAAAAATAATTTATATTATAAACCATTTCATAAAGTAGAACTGTAAAAAATTACCTAGTTATTTATTTACTACCTATAATATATTTTAAATTTATGTAAGGGCCGTTTATTTTCTTCAAAACGTATTAATAACCTCACCATTACCTGTATTTACCTTATTTAATGGAACTGCTATAAAATCACAAAGTAAAATTTATAAATATCAAGCGAGTTTCCAGATAATTCGATAGTCTTCTTCACCCATAGAATATTCTGGAAAGTTGTCACGTAAACTATATCAATGTGTAAGTGAGATGCATAGATGTGTGTTGTACGTGTACGTTATTTGGTAATCGTCTACGTCACGCAAAGGACCGGCATTTTCGAGAAAACTCTATACACTACTAGATGGCGTTGTCCGGTGAGTATAAATACCGTGCTCGCCGCTCGGTCGGGCATCATTTATATTCAAGCGATTGAAGCGACAAAAGTTCTTCGACTCATACAAATCTCAAATCTCAACCGTTGCAAAAAGAAATGGCATTACTACCGTTCGTATTTGGTTACGAAAATCCTCGCCAACGATGCTGGCCCAGCCGTCTTCTAGACCAAGATTTTGGGCTAGCTCTAACACCAGACGACCTCCTCACCGCTGTGGCTGCTCCACTGGTATCGGAAGACTACTTCAGACCCTGGCGACAGCTGGCTACAGCCGCGAGAGACATCGGCTCCAGCATCAAGACCGACAAAGACAAATTCCAGGTCAACTTGGACGTCCAGCACTTCGCGCCCGAAGATATCTCGGTGAAGACCGCAGACGGGTACGTGATCGTCGAAGGCAAGCATGAGGAGAAGAAGGACGAGCACGGGTACATCAGCAGACAGTTCGTGAGGAGGTACGCTCTTCCGGAGGGCGCGGAGCCTGAGACTGTGGAGTCCAGGCTGTCTTCCGACGGCGTGCTCACCATCACAGCGCCCAGGAAGGTTCCAGAGTCCATCAAAGGAGAAAGGAAGGTCCCCATTGCTCAGACTGGGCCGGTTCGCAAAGAAGTTAAAGACCAAACCGATGCTATTGCAGAGAAGACACAGAAATGAAATAAGTTCATTGGATAATGTGGTGCATTAATATTTGGTTTTAAGACTGAGTTCCATATGTTATTGTGCTAGTACTTAAGGTTTTAAAATAATACTAAGTTCATATACATAAATAATGTGTTTTCTTTCGTTTTACGGTTTTAGGTATTTATTTTCTCAAAACATTTACATAATATCACTTACAAAGAAAATTATAAATTATGAAATACTTAAAGCCGATTGGCGTAATGGGTTGGTGCCATGGCAAAATTACAATAGGATTTCTTCAGTTTTAGTAAGAGGGTAGTTGTAAAAAAATAGTTTTATACCTTTTTAATGCCTTTTTATTAAACTACTAGCTTTTGCGCGCGGCTTCGCCCGCGTGGGCTTCGAACCCGTGCATATTTTTTATGAACATAAAATCGGTTATTGTGACTAAACTATGATAGTTAGATATGTGCTCTCGCGGACTTTTTTGTAGATCTTTATAAGACCTACAAACCCATAGTACATCATTTTGTTCTATTGTCAATAGTTTTTGCAGCGCACGCATAAATAGTTTTTCGATTTTACACCTTGGTTTACAAAATCGCAATTTTCATACGGATCCCTAATTCTTTTGAAAATAAAATATAGCCTATAACCTTCCTCGATAAATGGACTATCTAACACTGAAAGATTTTTTGAAATCGGACCAGTAGTTCCTGAGATTAGCGCGTTCAAACAAACAAACAAACAAACAAACAAACAAATAAACAAACAAACAAACTCTGCAGCTTTATATATTAGTATAGATATAGATAATACTCGCTGTAACCTGCGATATTACAAACAGACCAACTAAATTTTTTTATTTGTATTAGCAGAAACCTCGGAACTATTTACCACAATATTACTTTTACTATCTAGATATCCGTGTGGAGACGGATATAGAATACATAGTGTCACCATCCCATTCCGTCCTCAGGGTGTCGTAAGAGCCGACAAAAGGAAATTACAAAGCCGAAAACCTAGCCGCAAGAAAAGGAAACCTTGATACGAAACCCTGTGCCAACGCGTCTGGCCAGCATGGCTACCCTCCCTGTGATTAAAGGCGGCCCGTCTCAGCAGTGGGTCATTTATGGGCTAAGTAGTAGTAATATAGAAGAAACCTCAACAATATTACTCTCACTATCTAGATAGGGATTAAGGACCTACAAAAATAACCTGACTAAAGACTGCCTCGTTGGTCGAGTGGTTAGATGTGCCGCCTTTGGATCAACGGGTCCCGGGTTCGATACCCGGGTCGGGCAAGTGTCTTTGTCTAAACCAGAGGCACTGGCTCGGAGTCTGGGTGTCATTTCTATCTACAAAATGTATGTATTTACAAAAAAAAAATGTATATAAGTAGTTTATCATCCATCTCGTTACCATAACACAAGCATTGAGTTGCTTAGCTTGGGATGAGATGGCGTTGTGTGAAATGTCCAAGGATATTTATTTATTTATTATTATTATTTAATGCCAGATTACCACAGAACAACGTAGCAAGAGTGGAAATTGCTACGGGCTCCGCGCGAAAGGGGGGCCCGCATATTAAAGGACGTAGCAGACATATCAACTCGGAAAGGGTTCGGCACCGTATCGCCTTTCGCCTCGCCGTCAAACAGGCGTCAACCTAACCAAAGCGCATCAGCAGCTCCGATACGTCATCTCGGCTACGTATGATGGCCCGTAAGATAATGATGGATGGCCGGATGGCGTATATCGAAATGCTCATTCAGTACGTCCCCTCCGCCTGAGACGAACTCGATTAGCATTTCCAAGCTCTTTTAATGAAAAAACACGCGTAAATGTTGCTCCAATACTGCAGTAGGATTTCTAAGTCTAAACGCAATAAAACAAATTAGAAACCCTCATCCTATTCGTCACCCTCGCGGGACGTATTGGAGTAGGATTTCCAGTGCTAAAATCACAAAGTTGTCTTAGAAAAGCTAATGTGATACGTCTCTCTGTGCAGATTAATTAATTAATAATTTATTAAAAAGAAAAGAAAAACACATATACAGTGAGGACAGCTTATACAGTCAGGTATGGAAGGGTGGGCGGACTCGTTCTAACTAAGCCACAGCTTGTAAAATAGACACGAGGAGACCCATTCTTCCATCATTATAGTAATATCACTCAAAGTATTAAAATAAGTAATGCGAAAAAACAAAAATATTTCTTTTAGTTAGCTAGGTGGTAATAAACAAATGACTTAAATTAAAAAAATATAAACGAAGTAGTGATTTGAGATGAAGTGTATGTTGTGTTGTATGTGTGTGTGTGTGTGTTGAATGTATGGATGTATGTATTAGAGTGTGCTTCAATATAATCTTAGGTGTCTTAGATATTGCTATCTCACGCACACATTATGTTTTTGTGTATTATCCATCCCTATCTGCACGCGCCGATCATCTCTGCACTTGGCACGTGCGGTCCAATTTCTTATTTGTTTATTCCGTAATTAGCGAGTGCAAAAACCCGATACATGAAAAATATTGTACTTCTCTTACGTACGGTCTATTTTAGATTTTGGATCCTAATGGATCCGTATATAAAAAAATATATTAAACGTTTAGGTTTTTACAGTTTGATTTAATTTTCCTTTACAAACTACTTAATAATAAATTTTATTGCTTGCTTGCCTCTATTAATTTTAATACACATAAACGTTTTACACATGCTCGTGTAAAGAAAATCTGTACGAATAACAGTCTTATTCCCCGCTGCACGAAATTATATGACAGTACCTTTTCATATACAATATCATTGGTACCTTTAGTGTTAAGGACATCTTTGATATTACATTAAGTTCTTTCAAAAATAATCTGAAGGGTTTATGTAACAACAATTCTTAAATTAATATTTCTGTGTTACTAAAATCTTATCTTCTGGCATTTAACCATAAATATTACATTAATTAAATTTCGGCACTATAGGTCTATTTAGATGTAAGCTAGCATTATTATGTTTATGTTTAAACAAGACAGATTTTTGCCAAAATAAATAAAAATACAACCTAACATAACCTAAGGCCAAAGTGCTAAAAAGTGACCCCATTGTTTAGTCATTAATATTGATATGTTAATAACCAGGCTTGTGCAAAAAGCATTGAATATTTTTCTAAGTAAACTTTTATTCCTTAGTTTCGTACTGTATTTGCTTTATTTATCACTAATCATAACCGTACCTGTTTTATCATCATTTCAGCCAAAAGACGTCCACTGCTGGACATAGGCCTCCCCCAAGGATTTCCACAAAGGCCGGTCCTGGGCCGCCCGCATCCACTGCTTTCCGGCGATCTTAACCAGGTCGTCGGTCCACCGTGTGGGAGGCCTACCAGCACTGCGCCTTCCGGAACGCGGTCGCCACTCGAGGACTTTTCTGCCCCATCGGACGTCGGTCCTGCGAGCTATGTGCCCTGCCCACTGCCACTTAAGTTTGACAATCCGGTGGGCTATGTTGTTTTCCGTGTGGTAGCGGAGTAAGAATACTACCACCCCATATCTTCCCGTGGGTGTCGTAGAAGGCGACTAAGGGACAACAGACGTTGGGCAGCAGCGACGCTCTGTTAAAAACACACCATCCATCACTGCGATCGCCAACCCGCCTGCCAAGCGTGGCGATTATGGCAAACCCCCCCCCCATGAATGAATGGATACAACTAGGAAAACGGCCCCCAGTCCCCGGCAGCCCCACTATTCCTTCGGCCACGGTAGCAGCCAAGGTAACGGTGGGGCAGGGGGTGCGAACAATCTCCGGCAGAGATCCGGCTACCACAAAAAACGACGGCTGCACCTGGCAACATATAACACACGGACACTGCGGACTGACGAGAAGATCGTAGAACTCGAGGAAGAGTTGAGCAAGTTGCGATGGGATATAGTGGGGTTGTCTGAAGTCCGAAGAGAGGGAGAGGACACGATAACCCTCAAATCCGGCAATTTGCTCTACTTCCGGGAGGGCGACCAACAGTCCCAAGGTGGTGTTGGGTTTATCGTCCACAAGTCCCTTGTGAACAACGTTGTTAAAATCGAGAGTGTGTCGACCAGGGTGGCGTACCTTATACTCAGAATAACCAAGCGTTATTCGCTGAAGGTCATACAGGTATACGCACCGACCTCGGCACACCCCGACGAAGCGGTGGAGACAATGTATGAGGACATTTCCTCGGCCATACATGGCTCTAGAACGCACTACACCGTTGTTATGGGGGATTTTAACGCGAAACTGGGCAAGCGGAGTGGAGATGAGCTGCAAGTGGGGCAATTTGGGTTTGGACACCGGAACCAACGGGGCCAGACTTTGGCTGGTTTCCTGGAGAAGGAGGGACTCTATATGATGAATTCCTTTTACAAAAAACCAGAACAGAGGAAATGGACCTGGTTGAGTCCGGATGGCACCACAAAAAACGAGATAGACTTCATCATGTCGACGGAAAAGCACATATTCAATGATGTCTCCGTGATCAATATGGTCAAAACCGGAAGCGATCACCGCTTAGTACGAGGCACATTGAATATCGACGTTAAGCTTGAAAGGTCGCGCCTGGTGAGGTCTACGCTGCGTCCCGTGCCAGTTCAAATTCAAAACCCGGAGAGCTTTCAGCTCGAACTGCAAAACCGCTTTATAAGCCTAGGCGTTGACGTGGACGATTATAATGACGGGTTCGTGGAGACTGTCCGCAAAGTTGGGTCGAAGTTCTGTGAGACCCAACGCCTGAAAACGGCCAAAAAGCTCTCGGACCTCACCCTAAATCTCATGGACGAGCGACGGAAAATGGTTCTGCAGTCTACAGATGATGCGACGCAGCTTCGGATGCTCAATAGACAGATATCAAAGTCCCTGAAGCGTGATATACGCCGATTCAACACGAATCGTGTTGAAGAGGCTATTGAACGCAACAGGGGCTCCAAGGTTTTTGCCAGGGATCTGTCTATTGGGCAAAGCCAGCTCGTCAGGCTGAAGACTGATGACGGCAGGATCGTCACGTCGAAGTCCGAGATTTTGGGTGAGGTCGAGAGTTTCTATGGACAACTGTACACGTCTACACAGGAACCCGTCATAAATCTAGCAGACGACCCACGAGCTAGATTAACCCGGCACTACACAGAAGACCTCCCGGACGTCAGCCTGTGTGAGATCGGGATGGCTCTCGAGCAACTTAAAAACAACAAGGCGGCGGGTGATGACGGAATTACCGCAGAACTTCTGAAGGCGGGTGGAGAACCGATCCTTAGGGCCCTTCAGAAGTTATTCAATTCCGTCATACTCGAAGGACGAACGCCAAAGGCATGGAACAGAAGTGTGGTGGTGCTGTTCTTCAAGAAGGGAGATAACACCTTATTGAAGAACTACAGACCCATCTCACTTCTGAGCCATGTCTACAAGTTGTTCTCGAGGGTCATCACAAATCGACTCGCGTGCAGGCTTGACGATTCCCAGCCTCCCGAACAAGCCGGTTTCCGAAAAGGCTTCAGTACCTTAGACCATATTTTAACGCTACGGCAGGTTATACAGAAGACCGAGGAGTATAACCTGCCCCTTTGTCTGGCGTTCGTGGACTACGAGAAAGCCTTCGATTCGATCGAGACGTGGGCAGTATTGCAGGCTCTCCAGAGGTGCCAAGTCGACTATCGGTATATCGAAGTGTTGAAGTGCTTGTATGAAAACGCCACCATGTCAGTCCGACTCCAGGACCAGACCTCGAAACCGATCCAGTTGCAGCGAGGTGTTAGACAGGGAGACGTTATCTCTCCGAAACTGTTCTCCGCTGCACTGGAAGATGTTTTCAAGGTTCTGGACTGGAAAGGGCTGGGCATTAATGTGAACGGCGAGTACATCACTCACCTTCGATTCGCTGACGACATAGTCGTAATGGCTGAGACCATGGAGGGCCTCACTACGATGCTCGATGGCCTCTGTGGAGCCTCCGAACGAGTCGGCCTTAAGATGAACATGGAGAAGACGAAGATCATGTCTAATATCCATGTTCAAGCCACTCCTGTTAACATCGGAGGTTCTACCCTCGAAGTTGTTGACCATTACATTTACCTGGGACACACTGTCCAGTTAGGTAAGTCCAACTTCGAGAAAGAGGTCAATCGTCGGATCCAACTCGGCTGGGCAGCGTTCGGGAAGCTGCGAAAGATCTTCTCGTCCACAATACCGCAGTGTCTGAAGACAAAAGTCTTCAACCAATGTGTGTTGCCAGTGATGACATATGGAACTGAGACGTGGTCGCTCACTATGGGCTCCATCAGAAGGCTCAAAGTCACCCAAAGGGCAATGGAGAGGGCTATGCTCGGAGTTTCCCTGCGAGATCGAATCAGAAATGAGGAGATACGCAGGAAAACCAGGGTCACCGACATAGCCCACCGGATTGTCAAACCTGTTTTATAGTTTATGCAAATTAAGTAATCTCTAACCTTATTTTAGTATCAGTTTCCCGTTGAAGAATAGAACTAGGATAAACTCTACGTTGAGGCTAGTTATACCACTGGAAACTTTGTGATTTTAGCACTAGAAATCCTACTCCAATACGTCCCGCGAGGGTGACGAATAGGATGAGGGTTTCTAATATGTTTTATTGCGTTTAGACTTGTAGCGACCACATGCTACATACTTTACACAGTTTACCCGAAAAATCTGAACTAATTGCATCAAGAAATATCGCCTACAAATGCGAGAATTACCAAAAAATGTCCTACACCGCGATAGCGAAATTTCAAGAGCAATTCGCAAGTTAAGAATTCCCCGACTACAACTATCGGGGGAATAGGCGCTGCGACCCCTAGCCAGACATCACACCTTGTCTGGCTGGATGATCATCCCTTTGCGCCTATAGTGGTGACCCCGACGTGATCTGAACACGCAAGATTCTTAAAGTGGTAACCCCCAACCTTGGACTCCAGAGCAACCTTCCGACGAGTCTGAAACATCCTCCTGCCTGGTCAACCTGGTAAAGACGAACACTCCTCAGCAGCTGCAGCAGCCGTTACATAGCAAGCCAAGATGTCAGCCTTAACAGGACCACGCCCAGCCGACTCACCGTGCTACCTGGTTCTGCGGCACGACACTCAACCGCCCAGTGAACTCCACTACACAGTTGAGGTGCTCAGTCTCGACTCACCGTAGACTCCGAGCGCTCCTGGCACTTGCAAGCTCATCACACTGCAGCAACTCAAGAGGATCGACCTCCAGTCTTGGGGGGGGAGCCATGTAGCGACCACATGCTACATACTTTACACAGTTTACCCGAAAAATCTGAACTAATTGCATCAAGAAATATCGCCTACAAATGCCAGAATTACCAAAAAATGTCCTACACCGCGATAGCGAAATTTCAAGAGCAATTCGCAAGTTAAGAATTCCCCGACTACAACTATTGGGGGGGTTAGGCGCAGCGACCCCTAGCCAGACATCACACCTCGTCTGGCTGGATGATCATCCCTTTGCGCCTAAAGACTTAGAAATCCTACTGCAGTACGTCACCCTCTGGGACGTATTGGAGCAGCATTTACGGGTGTTTTTTCATTAAAAGAGCTTGGAAATGTTAATCGAGCATTTCGATATACGCGGCCGGATGGCCGTTTGTGAGCTTGTCCCTAGGGATTACGAATCCGAATCCGATTAGTGTGCTTTGCAGTAGGGAGTTTCATACAAATAATACTGAACGAACGCCTCGAGTTGATACGGTGCCGATCCCTTTCCGAGTTGATAAGTGTGCTACAGTACGTCCTATAAACACACTAATATCTGCGTGAGCGTTATTTTATGAGTAAAAATTTCTGTTAGCGCGCCGTGTACCAAGGTGTTAAGAACCCATAGCAGATCAATGGCTCTTCGAAAGAATTTGCTACGAGCCCCGCGCTTGCTTAATCCGGCACTGGGTATACCTAAATCCTAACTGTCGTCGGGTCTAGGGATTGTATGTGCCGCCTTTTGATCACGGGTAGCCGGTTCAATTCCAGGGTTCGGCAAGTGTCTGTGTACACCGGAGGCACTTGCTCTGTGTCTGAGTATCATTTCTGCTCGTGAATTACAAGTTTGTAAACAACCCCTGTGATCAAGTTTGATGGGTAGTGCAGTGCTTCGTTTGGAAACAAAAAAAAACATGTTAGCATATCAAATAGTTGTATATTGGTTATTTTAAGCTTTTAAGTGTTTTTTTACCCATTTACATGTTTTAAAAAGTTCGAGTCTAATACAGACTCAGACTCAGAGCAAGTGCCTCTGGTTTACACAAAGACACGAGCCCGGCCCTGGAGTCGAACCCGGGACACCGTGATCAAAAGGCCACACATCTAAACCCTAGACTAACAAAGCAGTTATAAGCTCAAATGGATGATCATCCAGACATGGTATGACTAGCGGTCCCCGCGGCTATCCTCCGATTAATATAGCCGGGTACTACGGGTTAGGACTTTTTAGTAATTATTGAATTTGTATGCGATATTTCTTGCTGTTGTTAGTTGAGAGTTTTCGAGTAAATTGTGTCAAGTATGTGGCGTGCTGGTCGCTACATAGTGGTTAGTCTCAGTAGAAATAATTGTGAGTTAATGTTTTGCTTTCAGTCACGTCCACAAATTTCCCATTTAGTCCAGTGGCGGATTTACAGATTTGCCGCCCGTAGGCTTTTTATGCCGCCTCTACAGTTCTTTTTTTAGACGCGCTTTGATGTTGCGACCTTTTTTCAGACGTCCACTCTTTACGTCCACTCTTTTCTCTTTGTGAGGTCCTTTTTTTTGACGTCCACTCTTTTGACGACCTTTTTTTAGACGTCCACTCTTTCTGACTACCACTTTTTTGACGTCAATTTTGCCGCCCCTTAAAACATGCCGCCCTAGGCTCCAGCCTACTCAGTCTATTGGTAAATCCGCCACTGCCATTTACATTTTCTATTCCACCTTTATAGTCTACTTCAATAGCCACAAAGCCACAATAGTGGGGAAGACTTGCTTAATTGGTTGTCTTTCCTACCTTGACATCATTGCACATTACCTATATACTTTTTATTGCACCTTTAGAACCACACTTAAAAGATAACTCAAATATAAGAAAAAGAAAGTCGTGCATTTGGCGGCCTCATTATTTAATCCTTTTTAAGCAACAAATTTCACAAGATAATGATGAAAGAAGATAAAACTAGTAATTGTTGTCCCTGCTCCAATTTATCATCATCATTACATAGTATAAAACAAAGTCTCTGTCGTCTGTCCGTCCCTATTTATGCTTAAATCTTTAAAAATATTTGTAGGATTTAGAGAGCCTCACTGAAAACTCATAGCAATCACGAAGAAAATCTTATAAACAATATAGTACTTCAAGACACTAGGTATGAGAAGCAGAATACATCAGTATTGCTTTGAGCCTGTATGTCTGATACAAGATTACCGAGTGGCTATGAATAATGGAAATGACTAACGCAATAATAAATACAACTTGCTATTTTCTATTATAGTGCCCAGTGGACACGACGCAATTGCTAGCATTAATCTGCTAATTTCAAAGGTATGGCGTATGGTATAAAAAGAATATCCATGGAGTTTCTTGCCTGTTCTTCTCCATAGGATCTACTTTTTGGAACAAGCAACTAGATTCCTAACTTCACTTTTGACCTTTCAAAAACACCTGTAAATAGGTTCGATTGAAGTTGAGTTTGAGTTCATTCTTTGGGCATACTTCCCTAATTATTAAAGTATTCTGCTTTTTTTGTCGAATACATCTTTCAGATCCTGAAAATCGTACAAAAAACGGTAAACTTCGCGGCCAACAACTTATTCCGATAGAATAGGAATTCTGCTATCAGAAAAAATATATATACTGACAAGGAAGCCATTTTTTTTATTTTACATTGTGGTAAAGCTTTATCAAATTGTAGGTTAAAAAGAAGAACGATCCGTTTATTAAATCAACTGCTAGACTGTTCCTATAGTCCATTGAAAAGTTACATTTGGGGTTGCGTTTCTTGTCATTAATAACATTGCAAAATTACTAATTAAAAGAATTATAATAACAAAATAAAAAAAATAAAAAATAACTGATGACACATTATTAGTACCCACGTATAAAATATGTATAGTTAAGAGTACTGAAAAATAGTACTCACTTCGGAGCGCTGTAAAACCTTAGCTATTGACTTAATGAAAAAATGTTGCATATAAAAATTGTTCCTTAAAAAACGATCTACAAAAATGGTCTGATATCGTTTTTTCGTAAAATGATAAAAAAAAAGTTATATCGAAAAATATAATTTTTTTTCTCGACTTTCTGAACATTTTCACTTATAACTTTTTTATTTATAGTTTTACGACAAAAAGTTACTGGACCAAAGTTATAGAGAATTTAATTTGCAACAAAAAACGTTAAAAATTTTTTTCAAGAGTTATAGAGTTCAAGTGTTCAAGAGATATATCGTAAAAACCGTTTCAACCCCTATTTTCAAGATGGCGGCCGTGGGACAAGGGTGGCGACCCCACATACTTGATTTTAGCTTTACACTTACCCCCCCTACACATCAAAAAAATAAAATTGCGTCCTCTAAGAAACGCAAGGTAAGGCCTAAAAAATGTAACATTTCAATGGACTACTACCCGTCTGGCCAGCGTGGCACAGTGAGCTAATTACCCTCCATGTAGTTTATGGGCTGACAAGTAGTATTAAGTAGTAGAATCACAGATTATACGCCATTCCTTGGTAGAAAAGTCTACAATTTATCTATGGACAAAATTGTAATCATAGACAAAAATCCGCCTAGATTTATTTGTAAACAAACAACATGTCGCATAAATAACTTTGAAGATGTTTCTAAAACCTCTCCTGACAACAATTCGCCCCAAACTAAATTACGCCATTACCCAAGCAAGATACCTGAGGCCAACAATCAAAATAAGCAGAGACAGGTTCAAAGTAAGCATAGATGTTCACCAATTCACCAAAGACGAAATACGGATTAAGGCAAGGTCAGATTATATAATAATCGAAGGTAAACAAGAAAGGAAGACGAAATGCGAGAGGATTATACGTCAATTCATCAGAAAATTCAAATTGCCCGATGGATGTGATCCTGGGAAAATTAAATCTGAACTTTCACCCGAGGGCATATTAACGATAACGGCCCAAAGGAAACTGTTTGAGCAAAATTTCCCTTGTGAAACTGTTATCCCAATTTCTTATTGTGGACCTCAAAAGAAAGACGAGGTTGTGTTGGTAGATATAAAGAAACATCCTTGTGATACTGCCAATAAATGTGATAATAAAACATGATGAACAGGTATCTGGATATTTCAATGTACACCAAGATTTGGGTTGCCCGAACTTTTTGGGCTGCAGGCTAGAGTTTATTATGATCAATAAAGACTGTTTGCTGGATGGTGGATTGAGCCCACCATGTCCGTCATTCATGAGTAATAACTGACCTCTCAGTGCTTCGGAGGGTACTGAAAGCCGTCTGTGCTATACTATCTATGGCAGTCGATACACTTACTATCTGCGCCAATCTTTATGGCCGGTCTGAATGTAGCCGCATTACGCTGCGTACACTAAATCAGGTATCAGCGGGACGTACACGGGGCGGGGAGGCAGGGCACGCCCGCGCGCGCCGTCATTCATCCGCTAGCTAGCGCCCTCGCCACCCGCATGTTAGTGTGAGTGAGCTACGTTCGTATTGGTTATGAAATGTACGAAGTGCAAAGTCGTACCCACGGCTACACATGATCTTACCGTATGAGTCCCAGTGATTCCACTAGATGAGACGCGAAAGACAACAATCGGTCGGTAGTTAACCAATTCACTTGAAGACCGGTGTCAATAAAATTAGAAAAAAACCCTGTCTTCAGCTTGAAGCATCCAGCTGCTGTCAACAATTTTCCGCAAATCCATCTAGCAGAGGGTGGTCCTAGCTCTAAGTTATTATTAAACTAGAAGACCACGCGTTGCTGTGGCTAAGGTATTTTTACATTTAACATTAACATACATTAATTTAACTTTTAACATAGCAACATCAATTGAATCCTTACTCATTCCAGTCAACAGATGACCATCTGTTAGAATCGTTTGAAGCTAGCTAACATATAATTGTGACTGTAAAATAATAGACAAATAACTTGCAATTAAATAATATTGCGACTATAAATTGAGATGTAAGCTATCCTATCTTTCAAATTGGATCAAAATGCCAAGGCCCCCAGGGTCGCGGAGCATGCTCCCCCAACTGGAGAGCGAAACCCGTGGCCCTGTTTCGGGCAGTTGACGATCGCCGTCGGTTTTAATGGGTAGGTTGGGGCGCAACTTACCATCTCCACGCGCCCCGGAGTCCCACATAACACGGCCAGTTCCCAAACGCCCGGGTATCCATGAGGAAAAAAAAACGGTGTCCGGATTTGATTAAAATCGGTTTAGTAGTTTGTCCTTTAATTTATTTATACTAATTAAAGAGTTTATAATATAAGAAAATGAAACTCAATACATATATACTTAATTCGTAAATAATTTATTTGCAATGTTTTAACCTACTCATAAAACGCTTGAATAAAAATAACTTACAAACTATTATTGAGAAACTTAATCTGTTCATCTATGTCTAATCTAAGTTGGCTGCCTATCTGGCATTTCACTGTACTTTATGAACAAAGCAGACCGACAAAATCCTTTTACACACGTTAGCAGCAACAACTCTGGTTGGTACTTGCATGTTTGTATGACAACTAACTTGTCATCTTCCAAGTAATATTAGCAGGGCCGGATTTAGGGGTCCAGAGGCCTAAGGCAACAAAGGAGTGGAGGCCCCCTTGCTCCAAATAAAATGAACAATTTTTTTCTATCGTGAAAAAGTCTCTATTGTGGAGGCCCCCTGCTTGTGAAGGCCCCGGGGCTTTCGCCCCGGTTGCCCCCCCCCCCCCCCTAAATCCGGCCCTGAATATTAGAGAACACGTTACCTAACCGCTCATCTCTGTAGAGCTTTATTCCGAACCGCTGGTAAATCGTAAAATTTAAAAGTTACATTTAGATGTACATTTTAAATTTTACTTTATTTTTTTACTTGTCACAAGAGCTGATGGCAACTAATTAGCCAACTTGATACGTAAGCATACGTTACGAACCAATCTCTTCCAGAGAACCAAGCCAATTTTAGTAGGAAATTTACTATGAATATTGGTATTCGAAGACCTCGCAGGCAAAGTCGTGGACGGAACCTAGACATTTTAATTGCACTTCTAACTTATTATATCTTCACTACCTTCCAAGTCATTGAAACGTTGTATTTCAAACAGTCTTTTCTGACTTAATTACTTTAACCACAATTATTATTAACTATACTTATTTACTACTAGCTTCGTATATAGTCTATGTTACATAGACAATATGAGATTTAAATTGTAAATCTTAAGTTTTAAGTCTTGCAATGTACTTTTATTTTGTATTTGTGTGAAATAAAGTATTAATAGAGAAAAAAAAAATGTTAATGGATTTTACACCTTGCGTTACAACATTGCAATTATCATATGGATCTTTTTTTAAAATAAAATATAGCATAAAACCTTCCTCGATCAATGGACTATCCAACACTGAAAGATTTTTTGAAATCGGACCAGTAGTTCCTGAGATTTGCGCGTTCAAACAAACCAACTCTACAGCTTTATAATATTAAAATAAGTATCGATACACCTACTATAGTACCTATTTTCTTAAGGCGAATGTGTGTGTCGAGACCAAATCAGACACGTCTTGAAAATAGGCTAGGTCCAGAGTACCCTAAACCGAAGAGCATGTATGAAGGGAATAATAAAAGTGGACGAAGCGAAACAAGTATGTAAGGATCGTAGCAAGTGGAAAGAAGTGGTGTCTGCCTACCCCTACGGGAAAGAGGCGTCATAATGTGTATGTTATTTTCTTGAGGTTTCTTAGAAGGTCAGTCCAGGATAAACCGGCGTGTTATTAAAACTGGTGCCCTTGGATATCGAATTAAATATGACATCATTATCAGGTAAAAAATAATTTAAACATTAGGTACTATTGATGCAAAAAAAATCGTACTACCGGCTACTACGATTTTCAAATCAACAAACAATAGCGTGGGTTTCGCTTCCTACCTCCACAACCAACAATCGGCTACTGGGCAGTCAGTAATTTTTCACGTTGTTGCCGTCTAATATACAAAGGTAGTCTCGGCCTTAAGGCATTTTCTCCCTATCTCGACAAAATTATCTGTACCTTCTGTTATTCTGTGCCCCTAGTGTACAGAAGAATTTAAACCGTCTCTTCTTCTTCTCTCTATATAACCCTAGAGTTATGGTATATCTAAAACAACACGTTATATAATCTAATATAGCTTTTTTATCATATAAAAATAGCTTATTACCCGATTGTCAGATCTAGCAAACATTCATAAATATCCACAAAATGGCCTTATGAATCGGTCAAAACGTTTCGGAGAGTTAGATAAGAAACCCTGTCACGAGCTTTTTATATGTAAACTAGCGACCCGCCCCGGCTTTGCACGGGTGCAATATTGACATATAAACCTTCCTCTTGAATCACTCTATCTATAAAAAAAACCGCTTCAAAATCCGTTGCGTAGTTTTGAAGATTTAAGCATACATAAGGACGGGCAGACGACAGCGACTTTGTTTTATACTAACTATGTAGTGATTAAATATAACGAAGATAGTTAAGCAAATGGCAGTGAGCACATAGCTCAGAGGACGGTAAACGCGGTGCTTCTGGACTTGAGAAGTCATGGCAGACTTTCTTTTTATATGAAACTGCACTATTTGTAGCTAATCTGTATCGCGGAGGCAGTTTACATACATTACGACACCCAGACTCGGAGCAAGGTTTACACGAAGACACTTGCCCGACCCCGGAATCAAACCCGGGGTCCGTTGAATCAAAGGCGGCTCATGTAACCCCTAGACCAACGAGGCACTTTTGTAGAATTCTAGAATTCAGAAGACACTAGCAGCTCGTGACACGTTATTGAGATAGACTCATGTCTAGAAATTTATACTGATGAGGAATTAAAACTAAACGCTCTGTTCTGCCTGTATTTGGTTCCGGTCAGATGTTATATTGTTTAAACTTTTATCTTTTTTATCTTTGAACATCGTATTCTCTATATCCTGCAATGTTCTTCCGTTCGTCTCCGGTAATATGAATTGTAAAAATATTGTGGCTAGCAAGGTAATTGCCGCAAAGATAGCGTACATTGCTGCCGGTCCGTACGCGGACATTATACTGGGAGTTGTCTGAACGGAACTGAAAAGCAACACAAACGATATAGCCGAACTTAAACCAGATCCGAAACCTCTCACTTTCGATGGGAAAATTTCAGCTATGAACGCCCATGAGGTACACGATATTAAACTAGATATAGCTAAATACATAATCGTTAATGCCACAGCCAAACCAACTAGGCTTTCAGGACTTAGGTAAAGGTCAATAACTAATAAGACTAATACAATAATGGTACCGTAACAAGATATCAAAAAGGACATCTTCCTAGGCAGACGTTGTGCAAATATACAAACAAATATAGACGCTATAACTCTAATGGCGTCGGTAACTAGCATCAACATAAAGGAATCTATTCTGCCAAAGAAAGTTTTCTCATAGATATCTTGAGCGTAAAACGACAAATTATTGATGCCACACCACTGCACGGCCACAAATATCCAAAATATTATATTCAAGGACTTAAAAAACGGTCTACTAAACACAAGAGCCAAACTTTCCCGAAATGACGATTGGTCTTCTTTATTCTTGTTCTTTTCCAACACTGAATCCAGCTCCTTTTGTGAATCCTCATCAACGCCTCTGAATAGCTTGAAGGATTCGATCCCTTCATCGACTTTCCCATTAGTAATAAGCCACAAGGGGCTCTCTTTGAGAAATAGAAGTGTTAGCACGCAGATAAGGTTCGGAATTATAAACAGGTAACAACTGGTTCTCCAGTAGACATACTTACCGACAGTATGGCTGATAAAGCTGCCTACATGGATTGCCATGGATGGAACGAATAGCGTAATCGATCTATACTTAGGAGTGGTTAGTTCTCCGATGTAGACAATGGTAAGAGGCCTGACAGCGCCTGTACAGATTCCAGTGATGAATCTTCCGACGAGCATGACGGTGTTATTTTTGGCGAGACCCATTATGACCCAAGCTAAGCTATACGGTATAACGAGCAAGAACTGGCCTTTTCTTCTTCCTAAGGCGTCGCTTACGGTCCCTGAGAACAGGCAGCCCATGGTCATAGCGAGGGGAGCGATGGAAGCTGAAAACAATAGATGAATTGCTATTAATTGCATGTGTGACGTCCCTGTCGGACCAGCGTTGGTGGTTGCAACCAGCATCGTGTTGAGTTTGGGACGGTTTGTTGCAGGAAGGCTTTCCATAGAATTAGTTTAGTGCCTAGTTTTATTACTTTTGTATTTTTCTTGCCACAATAAATATTATGTCTAAGTAAGTCTCATATTTTACAAAAAAAAACGATGGATGCGGGAGGCCCAGGAGCGGCCTTTGTCCTTGGGGGCGGTCTATGTCCAGCAGTGGACGTCTTAAGGCTGAAATTATGATGATGATGATTTGTACAAACAAGCTACAGTATATATCCGCAGTATATACAGTGTAATGTTTCTGGTATGGTAATATTGTAGATGTGTTGCGATATTTTTCTACCAAACCTGCTGATTAATCACAATTGATTATGGGACTTTGAAGAAATAAACTTGAATGGTTTAAGAGAGGATGAAGGTTTCCATTGAAAACCTTAGAGATACTAGATTTAGAGTAAATAGTGTCACCACCCCATTTCAGCCTTAGGGTGTCGTAAGAGCCGATTAAAGGAAATGATAAGGCTGAAAACCTAGCCGCAAGAGAAGGAAAACTTGAAACGAAACCCTGTGCCAACCCGTCTGGCCAGCGTGGCACAGTAGGCAAATTACCCTCCCTGTGATGGGAGGAGGCCCGACTCAGCAGTGGGTCATTTATGGGCTGAATAATATTTAGTAGATACCTACTCTTTTTACAAATAGATATTGCTGCTCCAATTCTCTCCTTGTGGTAACCGATTTAGAATACATCATGATGATCATCATTTCAGCCAAAAGACGTCCACTGCTGGACATAGGCCTCCCCCAAAGGGCCGTGTGGTAGCGGAGGAAGAATACTACCACCCCATATCTTCCCGTGGGTGTCGTAAAAGGCGACTAAGGGACAACAGACGTTGGGCAGCAGCGACGCTCTGTTCAAAACACACCATCCATCCGCCTGCCAAGCGTGGCGATTATGGCAAATCCCCCCATGAATGGATACAAATTAGAATACATAGTGTCACCCCATTTCATCCATCGTAAGAGCTGACAAAATAAAATGTGTTGGGCGAAAACCTAGCTGCAAGAGAAAGAGACTGATACGAAACCCGTCTGGCCAGAGTGGCATAGTAGGCTAATTGCCCACCATGTAGTTGAAGGATGCTTCAGCAGTGGGTCATTTATGGGTTCAGAAGTAGTAGTAGAACAAAGCTCAAAATAGAGATTCCATTGGGAGGTCCTTACCGATCCATGAGTCATAATCCTCATCGTATTCAAATGTGTCATCTTCTTTGAGCTGCGATAGCAGAACAGCTGTGTATCCGAAGGTCAGGCCCCCTGCTAAAGACAGCAGCGATGATGCAAAAGTAGCTGCTGCCTGGAAGTAATGGTTTTAAGATATACTACTACTACTTAGCCCATAAATGACCCACTGTTTAGTGAGTGTACGATGCAATCATACATCGCATTGCGCGCTGTCAGCGTTTTACGCCAACGCGCGGCGTTTCGAGTAGTATGCGTCCGATCACCACCACCGGTCCGCGTATGCTCACTCACAACCAATTAAATTAACCATGTAAGCCCGTATATCTTGGCCTTGCTCGAGCCTAGTGTTAGGCGGGAGCTTTCGCGTTCTTCATAGTTGTTCCTGTCTTATAGTTGTTCTGAATACAACGACAAGAATATTAATGAAACGTGATGTGGAGTCCAGCCGACGGTGCAACCTGCTTCCACCATTTCCATCACCACTAACCAGAATCGTCGTTCTTCGTGTCTCTGATTGTACCATCGGAACAGTAAGGCTACGCAAGAGATCCTATTGAAGCACGCTGTTCAGTCAGTATACCCAGCTTCAAAGGATAACCATTAACCAAATTCAAATTCAAATTCAAATCATTTATTTTGTGTGGGTCACGATGGACACTTACAAATAGTCAACACATTGTCATATTATACAATAAAAAAATCAACCGTCTACCACCAGTTCGGAACGCGACCACTGCTGAGAAGAACTGGCAAGAAACTCAGAGGGCTTGTCATTTTTTTTTATCATTGCGGTCCTATTTGACTAGTAACATAAATAAAGAACATAAAAAATACACTGACACTGAACAGCCTAGTCCCAAGCAGCTGGGTCGTTTAAATAATCAGCAATGCGGTAATATGCTTTTTTGAAAAGTTTTGTCTTAACAGTCTTTTTAAAGGCATTGCGAGGCAATTCTCTAAGTTGCATGGGCAATTTGTTATAAAAGTGAATACATTGACCCATGAATGAGTTACTTATTCTGCGGAGACGAGTACAATGGATAGCAAGATTATTCTTGTTTCGTGTATTAATATTATGTATATCACAGTTTTTTCCAAAGTTATTAATATTTTTATGTACATACATCAAATTTTCAAATATACGAGTATATTGAGATGGCACAGTTAGAATATTTATTTCCTTGAATGTATCTCTGAGAGAAGTTCTAGGAGCAAGGTTGTATATAGCCCTTACAGCCCTTTTCTGTAATATAAATATGCTATTAAGGTCTGCACCGCATCCCCAGAGAAGTATCCCGTAAGTCATGATACTATGGAAGTAACTGAAATAAACTATTCTAGCCGTATCAACATCTGTCAAAAGTCTAATTTTTTTAACAGCAAAAGCCGCCGAGCTAAGTCTATTACATAGCTTTTCTATATATGAGCCCCATTGTAGTTTATTATCAATGGTTATACCTAAAAATACGGTTGACTCAATCGGTTCCAAAATTGTTCCATTCAGTTGTACATTGGTCGGATTCTGAACAACATTGGGCAGTGAAAATTTGATGCATTTAGTTTTCTTTTCATTTAAAAGCAAGTTATTCATACTAAACCAATGGACAACCGAAGAAAGTGCATTGTTCACTTCGTCAAAATTTTGTAGCTGTCGTTTAATTTTAAACAACAAAGAAGTATCATCCGCGAACAGTACAATACCGTGGTTATTTCTCACATAATAAGGTAGGTCATTAATGTAAACGAGGAACAAAAAAGGACCAAGAATCGAACCTTGGGGCACACCAATAGTGACCATGGATCCTTGTGATTGTATGCCATTGACATCAACCCTCTGAATTCTATTACTAAGGTATGATTTCAGTAGGCTGAGGGCTTGTTTGCGGATACCGTAATGGTGTAACTTCCTGATGAGGATTTCATGATGAACACAATCGAAAGCTTTAGACAAATCACAAAATACGCCGAGTGCATCATGTGAATCCTCCCAAGCCTCAAATACGTACTTCAATAGTTGAATTCCAGCGTCAGTAGTAGAACAATTTCTCGTAAAACCGAACTGGTTGGGATGTAACAAATTGCAACTATTGAAGTGCGTTAGTAGTTGTAATAAAACAATTTTTTCAAAAATTTTGCTAAGCGATGGTAGTACTGAGATAGGTCGAAAATTAGCGGGATCTGAAGTACTACCTGATTTAAATAAGGCTACTATTTTACTGTGCTTCATGAGATCAGGAAATTTACCATGTGCGACACAATCATTGAAAATACCTGCTAAGGCCGGTGCGATTACCTTAATTACAGGTGAAATGGTTTTAACGGACATTCCCCACAGGTCTGCAGTACTTTTCATGTTAAGAGTATTAAAAGCGCTAATAATATCTTTGTTGTTGATCCGAGTAAATTCAAAGATTGTGTTACACTTATTGAGACTGTTTTTCAATAGTAACTCAGCGGATGAAGGAGAGGACTGTAGCGATTCTGTAGTTTTAATGGGAATGTTTGTGAAGAACTGTTCAAATTCAGTCGCAACTTCTAAATCCGCTTTAATGACCCGATTATCAACCTTTAGGTGATAATCAATATGATGATTCGTATTTTTACCGCTTTCACTATTTATAATATGCCACGTTGTTTTAATTTTGTTCTCTGCATGAATTATCTTATTTTTCAAGTACAATGCTTTTGCAGTGGAACAAGTTCTCTTAAATACTTTGGAATAATTTTTCACATATTCGTGAAATGATGGATCACAATTATACAACTTTTCACCATATAAGTCAAACAGCTTATTTCTACTTATAAAGATACCAGCAGTTGCCCATTCACAAAATGTTGCCCTGTTATTTATTGATAGTAGTTTTGGTTTGAAGATCTTGTTAAACTCCCTACTGATCAGATGGAATAATGAATTATAAAGATGGTTGGGATCATTGTGACTAGGCAGCCCCGGTAAACTTTCAGCAATATTAGATTTAAACTGCTCAAGGCGGCTTGCATTAATAGGAATGAAACTGACATTTCTCTTATTACCGTTTTTAGGATGTCTACTAAATGATGCTATTTGAGCACAGTGATCTGAATCAAGGACGTTTGAGATTCTGCTCTGAATTGGTTTGATGGATGTAAATATGTTGTCAATACAGGTGGCGCTTGTAGCAGTCATCCTAGTCGGTTCAGAGAAGACATTGTACAAGTTGTAACACTTTAGCAAGGAGTTAAATTTGGATGTTACAGTTGATTTTTCTAGTATATTTATATTAAAGTCTCCACAGACTATAATCGTTTTGTTACAGCGAGATACTATAAACAAAGCATCTTCCATTATGCTTGCAAAATCATCGTATACCGCGCATGGGGGCCTGTACACACTCAAAACAATAAGCTGCTCAGTCTCAATACAAGCAATCTCAATGACTCGTTCAACAGAGAGGTTGACAACATCCTTACGCTCCTTAAATTTATATTTATTACTAATTAAGATAAGCGAACCACCACGTAAAATATTTACTCTACTGAACGAGCTTGCAACCTGGTGGTTAGAAAAATTGAACATGAATTGGGTGTTTTTCAACCAGTGCTCAGTAATACAAAGAATATCGATATTATTACAATTCATGTACAATTCTATTTCTAATTCCTTGCCTAACATTCCTTGTATATTTTGATGCACCAGGGTAAATAATTTATCTATGCTACAATAATCATTATTATCATAATAATTAACATTCTTGCAAGAGTTTGTCTCTATTGTCGTATGTCGTAATTTAAATAATTGCTATTTATAATGTCAATTTTTGAGGCACCATCAACTTCATTGATGGATTTGTCAATTGACTCAATAGAGTCAAAAGCTTTAGTAGCCAAGTTCTTGGCTGACATATCAAAAAAATAAGCTAGCGATATTGCTATCTGTCGTTTGTAAAATATGGATAGGTAATACCTATCTTTTGTCAAACAATATGGTTTTCCTATCAAATTATTTAAATCTATTACATGAAACTTGTCTTTAGAAACCATATTCTGTTGGCATGTCACATTATGCAAATTTAAGTTAAACTTATACCTAGTATCATTTTCTAGCTGTGGCAAACTACTGCTAAGGTAAGGAAGTGTAAACATTACAATCTTCTGTACATTCTTCAGATTTGCCAATAAATCACAGTAATGTGAGAGATCCCGTTTGTTTACATTTCCTCTGTTTCCCAAAAAAAGTATCAATATGGAATCTTGATCAAACTTACTATCTAAAACTTTATTGATTAACTGTTCATAAGATAGTCCAGGCAAACAATTATTTTCTATGGAATATCCCTGCACACAATTTATTAGAAGTGAGGCCATACCCTTTCCAATTTCATCACTAAACATTACAATTTTGTTTTGTATACTACCACACAGATTAGCAGAGACGTGGCTCTCAAGCAGTAAGCAAGAATTTGTCTCATGAACAGGTGTAGGTGCAGCAGATGGACGGTCCTGTGAAGGACTGGGAAAGCTAGGAGTGTCCTTAGGGTTTTTGTGAACTAATTCGTTCATAGCTAGCACATACTCCCTCATTTGAGCTTGAGAACTATCATACCTCTTAGTCATTAAATTTAGTTTTTCTTGTAAATGTTGTAAATCTATCTGCATACTTAGAGTATCATTCTTATATTTGTCCCTTGAATTATTTAATTTTAAAGAATAAATTTCTAACATATTAATTAACCTTAATCTTTCCTTATTTAGTTTAACATTTTTAATGAAAAATTTCTGTTTTTTTACAAGTTTTTTAGTTTTCTGAATATACCTGTTGATTTTAATATATTTTTTTAATTTAGTTTTACTACAGTTAACCAGCCTTATCCCTGTATTATAAGATTGGTCACAGGTCAAGTCTATAATTGGTATATTTTGATTTTGGTTGGTTGAGACAGTAACCAAGCTTGGGGCTTTGACCACCAGCTCATCAAACAGACTTTGATTCTGTACGGCTGTAATATCAAGTTTACAAGCCTCATACTCTGATATTTGTTTGCTGTTCAGTCAGTATAACCAGCTTCAAAGGATAACCATTAACCAGCAACCGTACATCGTGGTCCTGGTGATGGTAAAACTGGTAGTACAAATGGTTACTGGTACGATAATGGTTATTGGTTAATGGTTATCCTTTGAAGCTGGTTATACTGACTGAACAGCGTGCTTCAATAGGAACTCTTGCGTAGCCTTACTGTTGTGATGGTACAATCAGAGACACGAAGAACGACGATTCTGGTTAATGGTGATGGTAAAACTGGTTACGTCGTAAGCTGGATTCACTGCCACGTGTTCACTTTATACACTCGCGCAGGGTCCCGCCTTACGACTTAGGCTCGAAGGACCACGATTATGGTTGCTGGTTAATGGTTATCCTTTGAAGCTGGGTATACTGACTGAACAGCGTGCTTCAATGGGATCTCTTGCGTAGCCTTACTGTTGCGATGGTACAATCAGAGACACGAAGAACGACGATTCTGGTTAGTGGTGATGGTAATGGTGGAAGCTGGTTGCACCGTCGGCTGGACTCCACATCACGTTTCATTAATATTCCTGTCGTTGTATTCAGAACAACTATAAGACAGGAACAACTATGAAGAACGCGAAAGCTCCCGCCTAACACTAGGCTCGAGCAAGGCCAAGAGATACGGGCTTACATGGTTAATTTAATTGGTTGTGAGTGAGCATACGCGGACCGGTGGTGGTGATCGGACGCATACTACTCGAAACGACGCGCGTTGGCGTAAAACGCTGACAGCGCGCAACGCGATGTATGATTGCATCGTACAGTGAGGCCTCCTCCAGTTACATGGAGGGGGGCTGACCTTTGCCTACTATCACTAGCTGGTCCGTGTAGTGACGGATTTAGAATACATAGTGTCGCCACCCCATTCCATCACGAGGGTGTCGTAAGAAGCGATAAAAAGAAATGACAAGGCGGATAACCTAGCCACAACAGAAGGAAAACTTGATACGAATCCCTGTGCCAACCCGTCTGGCCAACGTGGCACAGTAGGCTAATTACCCTCCTTGTGATTGGACGAGGCCCGACTCAGCAGTGGGTCATTATGGGCTGAATAGTTGTTGTAGTTGTTGACACGCTAGCCAGACGGATTGACACAGGGTTTTGTATCAAGTTTTCCTTCTCTTTCGGCTAGGTTTTCGATCTTCTTTTCCTTTTGTCGCCTTTTACCCCACTCACATAGCAGAATGGGGTGGTGACCATGAATAGCTACTATCATAATTTCACCCCATAAATGACCCACTACTGAGTCGGGCCTCCTCCAAGCTTAGCAATTACTAAAATATATTTACCAATCTCTCACAACGTTGAATCTGTCTCCCTCTCCCTTTCTCTCTCTTACACACTCGCTTCTTTATTTATTGGTCTATTTCATCTATCCAAATGATTATCACTACATAGTATATAAGAAAGTCGCTGTCGTCTGTCCGTCCCTATGTATGCTTAAATCTGTAAAACTACGCAACGGATTTTGAAGCGGTTTCTTATAATAGATAGAGTGATTCAAGAGGAAGGTTTATATGTATAATACATGCATAATTGCACCTGTGCGAAGCCAGAGCGGGTCGCTAGTAATCTATATTTTACGGCGATTTAAAGCTTTCTATTATTCTATTATGTGACCGCGCAAACGCTGTTTGCCATTTAAATATCGCTATTAAAAATAGAGGTTCATCGTAGAGGGGTAAAAATAAAAACAAAAAATATTGTCTAAAAAAACCCCTTAACATTTAGGAGGTATGAAATTAGATGTTGTCTGACTCGCCGACCTTACTGATATGCACAAAAATTTTCAAGAAAAACGGTGGAGCCATTTCGGAGGAGTTTAATTACAAATACCGTCAAAATACATACTACTACAACTACTACTACTGACCCACTGCTTAGTCGGACCTCCTAAAATTACATGGAGGGGTAATTTGCCTACTGTGCCACGGTAGCCAGCCGGGTTGGCACAAGGAAAAACAACTATGTAATACATAATATAAGAATACAAATGCATAGCATATAATTGATCACTACGGTTTTAGCAGAACTAACAGCTTAATGTAACCAAACAATAACTAAAATGTCCTTACCTGTCGATACAGATGTGCTGACTTAATATTCTTCAGTGCAGAGACACGGTCAAGTAAGTTGCCCAACGTCATTTTGTTATTGAATTACTTAAACACGTTATTTAGCGCGACTCACAGTTGTTTGTGGACGTCCAATCGCAACAAAACCTGCGAAGTAATAAAGACAAGTTTAGGTCCCAGAAAGAAAAAAAAAGGTCAATGAACTCGGCTTAATTTCACAGGCCTATTTAATATATACAAATATCATTTCGCACACTTGTCGATAATATTAAATACGTATCACTATCACTATCACTACATAGTATAAAACAAAGTCGCATTCTTCTGTCCGTCCCTATGTATGCATAAATCTTTAAAACTACGCAACGGATTTTGAAGCGGTTTTTTTTAATAGATAGAGTGATCCAAGGGGAAGGTTTATATGTATAACCCAACCCCGATTTGCACGGGCGAAGCCGGGGCGGGCCACTAGTTGATATATATTTAACTCGGACTACATAGTATAAAACAAAGTCGCATTCTTCTGTCCGTCCCTATGTATGCATAAATCTTTAAAACTACGCAACGGATTTTGAAGCGGTTTTTTTTAATAGATAGAGTGATCCAAGGGGAAGGTTTATATGTATAACCCAACCCCGATTTGCACGGGCGAAGCCGGGGCGGGCCACTAGTTGATATATATTTAACTCGGACGAGTTATGCAAGCGTCAATTATGGATCTTATTTCCAAGTAAGTAAATTCAGTTAACGTCATACCTTAAAACTTTCCGTCTTTACTTCTACTTCTCAGCCTATAAATTACCCACTGGTGAGTCGGGCCTCCTCCAGCTACGTGGAGGGTAATTAGCTTACTGTGCCACGCTGGCCAGACGGGTTGGCACAGGGTTTAGTATCAAGTTTTCCTTCTATTGCGGCTAGGTTTTCTGCCTTGTCATCGACCTTTTGTCGGCCCCTACGACACCCTCAGGATGACATGGGAAATGAACATTCTGTCTTATTTTTTAAATATTAACTCATTCGAATAATTTATACGAATTAATTCACAGTGTTTACAAAAGAATATTTATAATTGAATTGAAATCCAACCAGTGAAATTGAGGGAAACGGTCGAATATATTCAAATTGACGATATCCATTGAATTAAATTAATCGAAATCTACTTCATATATCCGTTTCCGGAGAAAAGGGGGCCTGAGTGTAACTCATACAGCTTCTGCCTATACACGAGTTCACTTTTTAAGGGAACTTTACACACATTAAACACATATACATAATAAACTCGAATCGTAGCCAACAGTAACATTACTTTCGTTCGACTAAAATGCTGTGTTGTTTATTCTAAGGCTTTAAGGCAATAATATGATTGACTAGCAGGCCACCTCGGCTTGGCACGGGTATTTAACAAAACATATAAAAATCTTATATCTTTATAAATTATAAAATGTGTTATTCTGATGTATAAGCTATATTATTGTAAAGTTTAATCAAAATCCATTCAGTCGTTTTTGCGTTAAAGAATAACAAACATTCTTACAAACTTTCACGTTTATAGTATTAGTAGGACTAGCTGTTACCCACGACTTTGTTTGTGTGGTATATTTAACAAAATGTTATTTTTCAGTACGAAGAGTTTACGATAAGTTATTAATTATGTATTTCACCAAAATGTGGAAAACTCAGTGGGATGTGGATGGCGAAAACCCAGTAACTATGGGCCCCTGAAAAACGAAGGTGTCAATACAAGTAGCCTAAGTTATTCCTTGTTGCACCAGCTATCTGCCATTGAAAGGCTCGTGAAAATCGGTCCGGCTGTTTCGGAGATTAGCCGAAACAAATAGGCAGACAAAAATTGTAAAAATAAATATGTTTGGGTATATGTACCTTGTATAACCAAATGCACTTACTAATAAGCGGTTATTTTAATATTACAAACAGACACTCCAAGTTTATTTATTTTTATAGATTAGTGAAATGCAGGTGTTCAACAGAAAGTCATATTATAACAATAGCCAATATGATACGTACTATGAGTAAATGTTTTTCCACACCATTACAGCGCAACCGGCCCACAATTAAGGTCGCCTAAGGATTTTCCGTCACCAGCCGTATGGTGACTGATTTGGAATACAAAACGTCACCAACCAGTTGGTGACATTCCGAGGGTATAAGAGGCAGATTACCTAGCCGGTAAACTCAAACTCAAAAGGAACTTTATTTAAGTAGGTTTTATCACAAAACTCTTATAAATCGTCATATTTATAAATACCATTATCATCTCACGGCCCTTTACCCACACTAGGTGGTAGTCTCCACCTATCAGTCGTCATACCTACATTCACACCTTTCATACACAATTCCTCGCTCCTACAATCACTCCATCTCTCTTGATCGCTATCCCTGTGCGAACCCGTTTTGCCAGCGTGACACAGTAGGCTAATTTCCCTCTATGAATTTGTAGGATGATGGATCTTTACGAGCGCCACCGCGTCGCCGACCTTGTAAATGAGTGACGTTTTCCTTCTCTTGCCGCTAGGTGATCTGCCTATTAAGACCTCCCTCAGGATAGTGTGGATTGGTGACACTGTGTATTCTAAATTCACCCCCAAATAGATATTCATCACCTATTCATGACCGATTCATTCATCATCATTCATTCACCATCATTCATCACCTATTCATTCACCATCATTCATCACCTATTCATCACCGACGACACGGTTGGCGCAGTGGTTGAGCGATCGACTGCTGTGCAACATGTCGCGGGTTCGATTCCCCGCACGGAAGAAATATTTGTACGACCTACAAGTATTTGTTCCGGGTCTGGGTGTTTTCTATATATAATATATATGTATTTACAAAAAAAAAGTATAATAAGTAGTATATCATCCATCTCGTTACCATAACAAAAGCATTAAGTTGCTTAACTTGGGACGAGATGGCGTTGTGTGAGATGTCCAAGGATATTTATTATTATTATATTCACACAAGTATTCAGTATTGAAAAACGCACAATAAAATAAAAAAAAAAAAAAAAAAAAAACTTAATACCTACCGAAAAACTTCTAGCATTTATTTTTAGAACACGAAAGTTGGTACACATTTTTCAAACACAAGCTAACAAATTTAGTGAAAATAACAACAATATTTATTCCTATTGTTGTCACTTTTTACACTTTGCAAACTTTGAAATCGACACTAAGATCCTACTCTCCAACTTAAAACATGGATTGAAACTAACGAAAATTTTATCTCTGCCTGTTTGTGTAGAAGCACTTAATCAGGAATCGGACAAAGGCAATCTTGACTAGGTAAAATAATCATAATAGAGTGGATTATGATTTTTTGCCCGTGTGGTGGATTTAGAATTAATAGTGTCGCCTCTCCATTTTATCCTGAGGGTGTCGCAAGAGCTGACAAAAGCAAATGAATAAGGCTAGCTGTGAAATGAAAAGCAAGCCGCAAGGGAAAGAAACCGTGATACGAAACCCTATCCTACAAAAATAGCAAACACAAATACCAAATACGAATAGCCATGTGGGGCAGAAAAACTATTGAAATAAACATTTTTTTATTGCAAACTCAAACTCAAAAGGAACTTTATTTACGTAGGTTTCATCACAAAACTCTTATAAATCGTCATATTGACAAACACCATTATCATCTTACGGCCCCTGTCCCACACTAGGTGGTAGTCTCCACACACACCTATCAGTCGTCATACCTACATTCACACCTTTCCCACACAACTCCTCATTCCTGCAATCCCTCCATCTCCCCTGATCGCTCACAATCCCTATGTTCACTCACATTCATGCCGAAACTACCACCGGTTCGGAAGGCTGCTCTACAGAGAGCTTATTATTGACTATTGACTTAATAGTACCATAGATGTTACACCTTTTTACTGAATCCGATAAGCTACCGCAACATATTAGTTATTTTAAATAAGTCCAATCTACAAAGGCAATGCATTTCCGATTATGAACTTTAGAAGCGCTAAAATTACGCCTAAGTTTGACTGATTGGGTTATTGTGAGTTTTGCTCTTTCTGATTAATTCATTTGTCATTTGCCATTTATTATTCCGTATACAGGTTGTCCAGATATGTGCTGAAGGATATACCACGCTTGTCTTTAGAATAGTATATTTCACTAGCTTTTGGGCGCGGCTTCGCTCGCGTGGGCTTCTAACCCGTGCTTATCTCGATGCATTTTTTTTTATGAATATAAAAGTGGTTATTGTGACTAAACTATGATAGTTAGATATGTGCTCTCCCGAACTTTTTTGTAGATTTTAATAAGACCTACAAACTCGTAGTACTTCATTTTGTTCTATTGTCAATAGTTTTTGCAGCGCACGCGTAAATAGGTTTTCGATTTTACACCTTGGGTTACAAAATCGCAATTTTCATATGGATCCCTAATTCCTTTGAAAATAAAATATAGCCTATAACCTTCCTCGATAAATGGACTATCTAACACTGAAAGAATTTTTGAAATCGGACCAGTAGTTCCTGAGATTAGCGCGTTCAAACAAACAAACAAACTCTGCAGCTTTATATATTATTAGTATAGAGTATAGATATAGATTACAAGTGCGGAAAGGCTGTCATTACAACGAGTTCCGACAAATGTCTATATAAAATGTATATAAAATATTATAAACACAATAAACTCAACTAACCATGGACGTATAAAAAAAGTCGGACAGAGTCTCGCTAACTAAAAACTGTGACATCATAGTCGGCCAGATCAGCTATATGTACAGGCCAGCACGCACACTTTCACACATTAGTCGGCCATTACGCGCGTGAACATCGATGCTTAAAGACGCAATATGCGGCGAAAAAATAAAGACTATAAATCATGTCTTGCGTGGTAAAATGGTGTAAAAACCGTAGTGACCGAAAGAAAAACAATCCAGGAATCACGTTTCATACGTAAATGAATAATTCAATCACTTCTTTCCAGATTATATACATTAAAATCAATTTTTATTTGCTAGAACAAAACAATTAATTTTAAGTTCAGTGTTGCCAATATTCACGTGTGCAAATTAACCGAAATGTGGGCAATTTTTCGTTTATTATAAAAATCAATATATTATTATGGTTAGTTATTTAATAGTTACTACTGGGTATTTTATTTTATATTCCTTTTGCTAGATTTTCTAAGGAAAATTAAGTATGGAGAAATGATTGAATTAAAATTACTTAGTAGAAATTGTAATGGTGAAAACGATTGGATTCCAAACAAATAGGTACAGTGTCATTTGTAGTATACATTTTAATGCGGATGGCTTATAAACAACTAAAGGAGGACTCCGGCGTGTTGTTACTTATGCAGTACCTTAAAAGGTAAAGTAGCAATCTACCAAGATATGGATAATACAAAAAAAAATGAAACTATGCCGCTTATTTTTTCAAAATTTAAATGTACATTGTAGCTATTATGTCGGTATATAATAATAATAAATATCCTTGGACATTTCACACAACGCCATCTCGTCCCAAGCTAAGCAACTTAATGCTTGTTTTAGGGTAACGAGATGGATGATAAACTACTTAAATACATTTCTTTTTGTAAAAACATACATATTATAGATTGAAAAACACCCAGACCCGGGACAAATACTTGTAGGTCGTACAAATATTACTTCCGTGCGGGGATCGAACCCGCGACATGCTGCGCAGCAGTCGATCGCTCAACCACTGCGCCAACCGTGTCGTCGAATCGTAAAAATATTCATACATTATTTTAATCCCCAGTGCTTTATTCTGTTTTAATATTTGTTTGAGTTAAGACACGTGGCAGAGGAATAAACTGTTACTGTACCATTTAATACCAGTGCTTCTCAAGAGGTGCGCAATAAATTATAATTATAGTTAGGCAACATAAATATATTATCACAAAAAAAATTTGCTAATGAAAGCATTTCTTTTAATTTAGAATCGTTTTCAACACATCTCGAAATTAAAGGAAATTTCAAAAACCTCTCAAAGTAAAAGACATTATTATAAAAAAAATACTCAGCATTTAGGATGTTAAAGTTAAACATAACAATTTCGAACAATTTTTTTTTATATTTTAACCATGTTATTATTGCAAAATTTTGTGTATCTTGGCAACCCCAAAATTAACTCACACATACAGAGCTGCCGCCATTTTGGCGTCTCACTTTTGTCTTAGCCAGAGTTCCGTCCGCCTTTTTTTATACGTCCATGCAACTAACTAATCATTTCTGAAAAATGACGCCGACCGTAGAATATAAGCAGGTTTTTTTTTCTTCACCCATTCTGGTAGGCAAAAGGAACAATGCCCATACAGCCAAGTCTTCAGTAGAATTTTTTTATTGATAAGAAATGAAATTTAATTAGATGAAATAAAACACATTCAATCAAATCAATATATCTGATATTGAAACAAATTAGTACGTAGTTTCTTTTTAGAAATATACGTATTTGCATGAATCATAAAAACTTCTATGATTTTTTTTAGTAAAAACTTCATGGTTGGTTTTTCCTTATAATAGACATTATTTTGACAGTTGCGAAAGAAAACGCACTAGTGCGGGAATGGTAAAGAAAAAGCACGCGTGTGTAATAGCCCACTTCCCGAACGGTATACGTCCCTTTAATATGCCACTTTTTGAGCAACTGTATTAACAAAACTATTAATATATATATATTTTTAATATTACGATCTTTAAATAAATTTGTCTTATGCTGGGGTAATGCGTACCGATTGACGCCCCTCAGGGGTATGATCGGCGATTCGAGGCGGGGGACCCCGGAAAAGGCTCGTTTACCCACTAAAACCCCTAGCGGTATACCTTCACACGACACGCTTATGTAGGGTTGCCAATTTTTTTTACCAGAAATAAAGTATATTCAGCTCTATGAAGAATATTAAACAGTATTTTAGAAAAATGAACTGTATGTTATTTATTTATGGATTTAAATACATATTTTTAGAGCTTCTCACACAACTTACCAATTTATAATCTCCCGCCACTTAGCATTCATTACTGAAAAAATATGTGAGCGTCTAAGTATAACACATAGTAATATGTTTGCATTTTGGTGCTGAAAACAGTATTTTGTATACTTTATTTTTGTTCAACAGTGAAAAGTATAATTTAGTGAAAAACAGTATAATACTGTTCAAAACAGTATAGTTGGCAACCCTACGCTTATGGCGCAGTCTACCTGACAATGACACCCAAACCTGGTGTATCTCTGATGATACTTGCTCGACCCCCGGAACCGTACCGGAGACCCGAGATCCAATGGCAGCGTGTTTAGAGAACAAGGCGTCTAAAAGACGCTGTACCGAAAAACTGCCTACCTAGCCTACTGTACTACCTGGGGATGCTGGCCAGACAGGTAGGCACAAGGTTTCGTTTCAAGTTTTTCTTCTCTTGCGGCTAGGTTTTCGGCCTTACCATTTCCCTTTATCGACTCTAACGACACCCTCAGGATAAAATAAGTTGGCGACACTCTGTAGGTATTCTAACTCCGTCACCACTCGGTACTTAAATTCAATAATAATAAAAAAAACGTAACGCATAATCGAACACGCTAAGTTTTTATTTATTAAATACTGGTTCTAATCTCTCGATTTTAGTTACATCATCGATAAAGAATATAAAAAAGCTAAAGTTTAGGCGGAGTAAATTTATTAAAACATTCATAGCACTGGCTGTAATTCTGCTTTTAGGCGTCTAACTCAATATTCAAGGCCAGCAAGTTTCAAGGCATTTTATATTATCATTATGGCTATTGGTTCGATAACTTAAGGTGAATGTTCCAGGGTAGCCCGCGAAATAAAAAAATTCCTTACGTTTTTTGCAATTTGCAGGTCAGTGCTAGGTTGTATGTTGATTAAAATTAAATTGCATAAAACGTAAGAAAATTTGAATTTCGCGGGCTACCCTGGAACATTCACCCAACCAATTGTAAGATAAACTTGGTTTAAACGTAGGTTAACCTAACTGACCAATGTGTGCCGTTTATCGGTTTCATAACTTTAATATGAGAAATGAAAATGAGAGAACTTATAATGAGAAATGAATCACTACATCACTACATATAGTTTAAAACAAAGTCGCTGTCGTCTGTGCGTCCCTATGTATGCATAAATATTTAAAACTACGCAACGGATTTTGAAGCGGTTTTTAATAATACACTCGAGAGCAATGAATCCGGGTCACCTAGAGAATGTTAAAAATCTCGGAAACTAAAAATGATAGGTTAATGCAATAAATTGTATTTAATAGACAATGTAATACTCCTTAAATGAAAGTAAAAAAAAAAAGAGTCACCATACATTTTATTAACACAAAATTACATAAAGAAAAAAACTGCTGATCTCTCCTTAAAACAAAAATAGGAAACATGAAATTTTTGAACTTTATTACGATTTTCTTGAATTTTAATACTTCGTATTGCCTCCTCGTGCTTCCATTACTGCGTTTACGCGGTTTGGCATGCTGTACACCAAGTTCCTTATACGATTTTGGGGAATATTCTCCCATTCCTCTGTGAGAGCAATTTTGAGCTCACGAAGCGTGATTGGGGGAGGGTTTCGTTGTTTTACGCATCTGCCTAGCTCGTCCCAAGCATGCTCGATCGGGTTGATATCCGGGCTGCGCGCTGGCCACCCCATACGAGTAATGTTCATCTCTTGAAGGTAGTCATTCACAATCCTACCTGTATGAGGTCGGGCATTGTCATTCATAAATATAGCATCCTCACCTAAATTGACCATAAATGGACCAACGTGATCATTGAGGATTTCTTCCACATATCTTACGCTAGTTAAAGAGCCGTTTTCTATGATCACCAGCTCTGTGCGACTTTCAGAAGAAATTCCGGCCCACACAAGTACAGACCCACCACCGTAGGCTACTTTTTCTTCGATGCATGCTTGCTTGAATCTTTCCCCTGGTCTTCGATACACTCTGTGTCTTCCATAGTGCTTGTAGGGCATAAATTTTGATTCGTCGGAGAACATAACTTTTGACCAATCTTCAATACTCCAATTTACGTGGCTCTGGGCATATCTTAGTCTTGAAATACGATGCCCACGCTCCAGTTTAGGGCCGTTTGCAGGTCTAAGGGGTTTTAAGTTAGATTCAGCAAACCGACGTCTTACTGTCCATGCACTTGGGTTACTTCCTCCGAGGCGTCGAAACTGATTTGTGAGTTCAGTTCCTGTGAGAAAGCGATTTCGAAGCATGGTGTTCACCAAGTATCGGTCTTCTCGTGCTGTGGTACACCTGGTTCTGCCCGTTCCTGGTCTGCGTAGGTTAGAACCAGTTTCTTCGTAACGTCGGAGAATTCTTTGTACTGTTGACAGCGACACACCGACAGTCCTGGCTGTATCGCGCTGACTCCGGCCGGTTTCCAGCATTGTAAGTATTCTGGTGCATTCTTCAGGCGTAAGCGACATAATTTCAGCTTGAATAATGATTATAGAGCACTATCAACATGGTTTATGTACCCACATAAATGACAGATTACAAACAAAAGCAAAACCAAATGCTGTAATTTCGTAGTTCCATCTTCGAAAGTGGCCCTTTTTCAAGTTTGATTTTTTTATGATATAACTTACAATAACTAAGAAGTTTTAATACCTTCATTTAAGGAGTATTACATTGTCTATTAAATACGATTTATTGCATTAACCTAGCATTTTTAGTTTCCGAGATTTTTAGGATTCTTTAAGTGACCCGGATTCATTGCTCTCGAGTGTACATGCATAATTGTAGAGAAACATTGATATAAGTAGATGTTCATCATTGCACCCGGGGCGGGTCGCTAGTATTATTATTTCAGTGAAAGTAACTCTGTCTGTCTGTCGCCGTTTCATGTAAAAACTACTGAACCGATTTAAATTAAATTTGGTACACAGATAGTCTGGAGCCTGAGAAAGGACCTAAGCTACATTTTATTTGGAAAAAAGGGTTGTAAACTGGAAAGCGTTGAGATAAAAAGTTGTATGGATGTATTGTCATTTTTAGAGCTTGATCCTAATTTTTTAGGCTGTTTTAATCCTCACGTGTAAATAACAATGACGATTAAGGGATGAAAGTTTGTCTGGAAATATGTAAGTTTTATGGTTTATGTGAAACATTATGAGGTTTTGACAAAAGAAAAGCCTCGCGTTTACCACGCATGGCAGTGTAGGTGGAAAAATATTGGCCAGCGTGGCATAGTAGGCTAATTATTGTAATTACCCTTCCTGTGATGAGAGGAGGCCCGGCGCGACTCGGGCGTGGATCATGTATGGGCTTATTAGAGTTGAAACTTTCAATGTTATGGCAAGACACCGGCCATCCCCAATGGCAGCACGTAATTGTTGAAATATATATTACTAGCGATCCGCCCCGGCTTCGCACGGTGCAATTGTACATGTTTTATACACATAAACCTTCCTCTTGAATCACTCTATGTAATATATAAAATTCTCGTGTCACAGTTTTAGATGCCAAACTCCTCCGAAACGGCTTGACCGATTTTGATAAAATTTTGTGAGTATATTTGGTAGGTATGAGAATAGGACAATATCTATTTTTCATCCCCCTAAATTTTAAGGGGGGGGGGGTCAAAAAAAATAATCATTTGGCAAAACAACGTTTGCCGGGACAGCTAGTCTATTATAAAAAACTACTTCAAAATCCGTTGCGTAGTTTTAAAAAGATTTAAGCATACATAGGGACGGACAGACGACAGCGACTTTGTGTTATACTATGTAGTGAAGTGATTACAATAATTGAAACTGCTTTAGAGCGTTAATTTTTATGCAAAAAAAACTCTTTTGTTGCAAATTTTGTGTTTAGTTCCTGACAGTATAGGTTTTTCCGAATACAATGCCATCTACCGATGGTATTTGAGTAGTATAATGTCAACTGTTACTGTAAACAGAACTTCTTGTCGTCGTATGGCAATAGATGTCGTTACTTACAGTGTATGAAGATTTAGCATGGAATAATTTTATTATTTATTGTATTCTTACACTAGAAAAACGCATTTATAGTCAAAACCAAAAGCTGTTTTATATGTACTTTGTGACTATAACAAACGGTGGTTTCAGCTTTGTAATACGCAAAATGGAACGTTTAGGTGTTGCCAATATTGTTCCTTTTTTTCTACAAAAATATTATATCGTAGTTTTGAATTGTACAGTGTAGACACAATTATGTTAAAATCAAAATGATTTTTATTCGAAAAGAAATATATAATGGATCATCTGGTCTCAATCACCACTCTTTCGAAATGCCATGGGGAACGGCCCGCAAGAAACTACATGGTTGCTCTTTTAAATAAAAGGGTTACAATAGTGGTGTACCTACGTACCAACAAGTCTGACAGATTAGTGAAAGCGGAAACGCTCATGGTTTACGCGTGTAATTGCTTGCAAAAAACAAAAATATGCAAATACATTAATTAAAATATCATGCATTATGGTGCGTTCTATCTGTGTACAAATACACAAAAACACTACCTTCACTAATGATCTGTAAGATCAAAGCTAGACCTTGCTAAAGCCATAAATATTTCGAATTTTCCGTCAAAACAAAAATGATATTTCGCAGATTATATTATTATACTAGGTACAAGTATAGTAGACCGGACTAGTTTATTACATTATTATACTAGTCCGGTCCATCATATTCACAGGTCATATTTTTATATATTTCTATGGCATCGGACAGCTTGATTTATCGCAAAATTAATCTAAATTGGGGTTTACAGGTACACAAAAATGTACCTAATTGTGTAACCCTATACCTGGCAACCATAAAGTCGCTGTCCATTTGACGTTTTTAATTTGCATTTTGCATTCGCTTCACGGCTTCACGTATTCACGTTCACCCACCAATATTCAACATCGCTCGCTCGCTTCACGTCACGTCGTTGCGTTGTGTGAGTGAACTTGTGAGACCGCGTCGCGTTGGTGTTTTTTTTAAATTATTTTATTGTATTGCGCTTTCCCGCATACACTATTTGCCAAGTGCTGTGATTTTATATTGTATTTTATTAATTTTACATGAACAGTAGTGTTAAGTGAACTGTGAATACGATTTACAAAAAACGGCCGGAGAAATATTGATGTGCTATTTGTATTTGTGATTTTATCCTTGTGACGATGGCAGATAACTCAAAATTGACCGAGGAGGAGCGAATTGAGATCAGGGAGCAGTTTGCACAGGTAAATTTTAATATATTTATTGTAAAGATAATATCAATAATTATCTGTGATCGTGTCTTTCAATTTCGATTAATATTATCACAAGGTTTTGAACTATAACTTGGCTAATCGCTATAAATAATGCCGTAAACGTCAGTAGGTTTGTTATATGGTATTTTTACAAAGCCGCGTGTGGTCCAGGCTGCCTTGGATCCATGCTACGATGCGCCAAACATGTGGAAACTAAACTACTACTATGTAATTATTAATTACCGTTGTAACAAAAGCTTACAAGATATTCAATTGCATCTACATTTTATTACGACCATTATTTTGAATAAGAATATTCACATTGATCTTATCTACTACTACTACTTCACAGCCCATAAATTACCTACTGCTGAGTCGGGCCTCCTCCAACTACATGGAGGCATATATCAGCTGAAGTTCATTCCAGATGTTACTTACGTAGATAGTGCTTCTTTGTCTATCTACACACTAGTTATCATGGCTATCTATACATATCACCCGCTCCAAAGAATAAAGACCTATGTGCAATACTGCTTTAAAACTTGTTACATATAAGTGAACAAAACATTAAAAATGTAAACAAAAGTTCAATAGATCAAATATTATGGTGAAACTAAAATAATGAAAACAAGTATAACCTAGTTTTCGATTACTGATTTAAATTGTTGCTACCCATGTGTTTTTACGTCTGTGTGGTAGCACATTAAAAATACATGGTGACACCACCCTATTCCGTCCTGAGGTTGTTGTAAAAGCCAAAAACCTACCCACAAGAGAATGAAAACTTGTAATTGGAGGAGGAATTACAAGTTTTCACTCAGCAGTTGCATATGTAGCAGCCTCAACAGCAGGATGTTTGGGACTCAGATATTCCCTTCAGCAAGGTATGAGGATTCTCCATACCCACTAAATGTCCCCTTGATGTACGATTTATCTTAATTCTGTGTTATTTAATATGCAACTGATGGAGCTAATTAACAAGATAGTCAGATCAAGAGATTACACAAAAAAAAACATTTGCCACTTCGCCACCTCGATACGAAATCCCCTGCCAATCACAATGGACTAGACTAAGATCCCACTGCAGGATTACTACGCTCATCTGTTATATGCTAAAAACCATTTTTTTATGTTTATTTATGATTAGGAGAATATATATCTACCAGGTTGCCTATCAAAAATTGGCCGCAAGTATCTTGGAATAAATTTTGAATTTTTGATTTTTGGAAAAGAATTACGTTCACTTGTTATATCAATTATAAAAGGTCTACAGCATGGCAATTTATATAAAGATTCTAAAAAATCACGGTTGCCCTTCTTCGCTTGGCCGCAAGTCTTGGCAACCAGGGTGTAAACAGGTATGATTTCGACACGTTTATACGTTCATAACGTATATTTATTAATCATTTATCAAATTAAAGCTATTTTTTTCTATGAATTATGATATATGGTTGCTTAATTAAATCCGGCCGCAAATAAGGGTTGCCGGCTGCTAAAGATGATACATATTTAAGGTAGAGTGAAAGAGAGTTAGCGCGTAACATCATTTGTCAGACGAGAATAGCGATTGCCGGCGCTTTTAAGCCATTGCGCATGTGTCGAATGCTAGTGTTCTGAACCACTGGGGGGTAACAGAGACTTAATAAATACTCCAAAAAATATGTCTTTGTTTCAAAATGAAAAATTACCGCAAACATTTATATTTTTTAAATCGATTCCCGTTAATCCGATAAATATATTGAATCAATATTAGATTGATTCAATATATTTCTTTAATATGGATTTAAACAATAAGAAAATAAAACCAAGGTTACTTGTGTAAAAGATTTTTTTATTGTGAAAGAAAGAACGATTCAGTCGTCGGAGCTATCACTTTCTTGGCTACAATTATCATAAACGTCGTCATTATTTGAAGAATTCACTGTTAACTTGTGTTGGAGTTGTGCCCAGGAACCAGGTTGGTTTTAGAAAACCATCTAACAGAAGCCAGCCATTATTTTCCGGGCTGAACTTGATACAGTCCGGCTCAGTGGCATTTAACCACATCGAATTAACAAAAATTGTTCGCAACAATTTTTGTTGCAAAGATTTCCAGCAGCGTGTAATGTGCTTTGAGTCTAAACCGTTAATTCTCTTCATAAATTTTTCATTATTTTGTTTTGACCTACATTTTAATAAATAATAAAAATCTTGCGGTATCGTGATATTAATATTTTTTTTAAGACGAAACAATATCATTAGCGTGCACTTTTTGAATGATGCATTATTAAAGTCGAGTACCTTGCATTTTTCGTTACACAAAAAACACGACTTCATCTTTATTAATTTTATTTTAAGTTTTTTTTTAAATGCACATATAAAACAACCATGATAATTTAAATCGTTGTGGTTTATATTGGTTGTGTCATAAAGAACACAGTTCACTTAGCCATTTCCAGGGATGATTGGACTGACTCGTCTTGTCCATTTAGTATTTGACTGAGGTTGGTTTTACGCGGGGCGACCAGCTGTCTGACCCCACAACCTTACGAGAGGGAAACCAGGTTCGCCAGAGGCTCGCCCGTCGGACAGCCGGCAATCGCTATTCTCGTCTGACAAATGATGTTACGCGCTAACTCTCTTTCACTCTACCTTAAATATGTATCATCTTTAGCAGCCGGCAACCCTTATTTGCGGCCGGATTTAATTAAGCAACCATATATCATAATTCATAGAAAAAAAAATAGCTTTCATTTGATATATGATTAATAAATATACGTTATGAACGTATAAACGTGTCGAAATCATACCTGTTTACACCCTGGTTGCCAAGACTTGCGGCCAAGCGAAGAAGGGCAACCGTGATTTTTTAGAATCTTTATATAAATTGCCATGCTGTAGACCTTTTATAATTGATATAACAAGTGAACGTAATTCTTTTCCAAAAATCAAAAATTCAAAATTTATTCAAAGATACTTGCGGCCAATTTTTGATAGGCAACCTGGTAGATATATATTCTCCTAATCATAAATAAACATAAAAAAATGGTTTTTAGCGTATAACAGATGAGCGTAGTAATCCTGCAGTGGGATCTTAGTCTAGACGTGGCTAGAATCAGTGAACCCAAGCTTGATGCAATGGGTGCCTAAATAACAGTTGTAACCTCTCGTTCTGTACCTACGTATGCTATGATGAATCACTTTGTATTCAAAACTCGCCCGCGTTTGTCGCCTTGACATGTTTTGTCCATACTCCGCAAGACTTTGTGTTGAGTGTAGCCATTGTTATTTAATATCCAAATAGCTTATCATTCTGATACTGAAGCGAGTGAACTTTTTTTACGTTTTTTTTAATATTGACGCTTAGTTTACTGATTTAATTTAAGGGATTCGCAAAAAAATAATTGTATTCTGATCTATTTGCCATCCAATCTATTTTGCCATAAGTCTGTAGTCTGCCAACTTACCCGCTGGCTGGTCCAATTACGCAGGATTGATTTTGGTTCAAGATAATAAATAAATAAATATCCTTGGACATTTCACACAATGCCATCTCGTCCCAAGCTAAGCAACTTAATGCTTGTGTTATGGTAACGAGATGGATGATAAACTACTTTATATACATTTTTTTGTAAATACATACATATTATAGATAGAAAACACCCAGACCCCGAACAAATACTTGTACAAATATTTCTTCCGTGCGGGAATTGAACTCGCGACATGCTGCGCAGCAGTCGATCTCTCAACCACCGCGCCAACCGTGTCGTCTAAGATGTTTGTAAGTTACTCGATATTCCGTGTGGTGCCGGATTTATAATAAATTTGGTGGTGTTGTCAACCCATTTCATCCTGAGGATGTCGTAAGAGCGTGGTACTGTAGGCTAATTACCCTCCATTAAACTGGAGGAGGCCCGATTCAGTGGGTCATGCTATATGAGCTGAAAAGTTGCAGAAGTAGTATGCTATCTCGATTAAGGTTTGCTTATGTGAGTCACCGATATAATCGTATCTAATTGGGGCCAATCAATCAGTGCGTATAGGGTACCTTAATTAGTCTCTTGGAAGGGCAGAACCTCGAACATAGCATCGACACTGTTTTGTGATGGTTGTCTTCCTCGTCGTTTCCAAATTTCTTTAGGGTCGGCAGCAGTCTAACCTTATTTGACCATTTGTCAGGATTTATGCGGGTTGCAGACCAAGACCTAAGCTAAGTTAGTTTAGCTTAGTTCGCATAGCTGACGCAGTTGTAAATACTTGTGTGCAGACCGCAAACTTAGCTTAGCTCTTGGCCTGCAACCCGCATTATGCCTGCCCACCTAGACCTATCATAGACTTAATGCTGCCTTAATGCCAAACATAAGTGGCAGTGGGCAGGGCACATAGCGCGCAGGACCGACGCCCGGTGCTCCAGAAATGTCCTCGAGTGGCGACCGCGTTCCGGAAGGCACAGTGCTGGTAGGAATCCTACACGGTGGACCGACGACCTGGTTAAGGTCGCCGGAAAAGATGGATGCGGGCGGCCCAGGACCGACCTTTGTGGAGATCCTTGCGGGAGGCTTATGCCCTTCAATGGACGTCTTTTGGCTGAAATGATGATGATACTCCAACTGAGCCAGGCGTTACTTATCATTCAGGTCGGTTGCGTTCTGCACTATCATTTTCTATCCTTTGTTAGTCAAGAGGTTAGATGTGCCGCTTTTGGATCAACGAGTACCCGGTTCTATTCCAAAAAAAAAATGGTTGTAAAAGTACCGCTACTTACCCAAATCTTTCCAAAAACACCAAACATCATCATTTTGCAAAAGTGGGGTACCATGTTCACGTAGCCTTGCTTGTGCCATGCTTGTGTCAAAAGCCTGACCGTGTACAAAAAGGGGGTTATGTAACGGGGCCTGATGTTCTGGTCATGTGCAATATTCTGATTCAGTTTTGAGTCGAGGGAAAATACAGATATAAAGAGGTATTCTTGCATTAGGTACTGGTTCTTTTGAAGGAGCACTTTTGAATTTGAATGTTCGGACAATAAAACGCATGGAAATGGTACTATCACGAAGTTACGTGAATGTAAATTTACAATCGCGTGCGTTAACGGATTGCAAATGAGGTAGGCCGCGTCTAGACTTACGATTACTCTTAAACCCTTCTGCTTCTCCCACTTCCTGCCCCGTGAGCCAATTTTTATTCCAAAATAATTTAATTTTTTTTAAAGACGACGGCGCTCTATATTTCACCGTGATCTAAAGCCGACCAACAAGGCGAATTAAAATCGAAGTCTGCCGAATGATTCGGTTTTCTGCTCGTGAACCGTCAATAATTAATGGACCCAACTATTAAGAATTTAAAGTGTCATCACCCCATGCCATCGTTAGGGCGTCGACATGGCAGGAGGGAGACCTAGCTGCAAAATAATGTAAACTTAAAACAAAGCCTAATAGACTAGTTTCCCACAGTTAGGTCTTATAAGGGCTCAGAATTAAGTAAGCTTGACACACTCGTCTGACCAGCATGGCTCATCCATGCCGGTCAGACGGGAGTATAGTTGAGGAGATCGATGGCTGCCACATGCGTTATGCTTGTGAACAGGTGCCGCTGTTTGGGGTTGGTCGACTCACTGGATTCATGACTTATAATTTCATTTTTAATTATTCTTTTTTTTATTATAAAATTCATATTTCAGTTGAGCGCCTTTCGGAACCAAACGAAACTAGTTATAAGATAACGGTTATTGTAATATGGCGTTTAAAAAAAGAGACAAGCCCACCGATTTTCTTCCGCCAGGTCTTCTCGGTTGGTGCCGCGTTCCGACCTGGTAGTAGTATTTTATAAGTGATGTATCCGATGACGATTGTGAACGCCATAATTGGTTTATACAATAAAGCATTTTTCTATTCTATTCTATAGCTAAATACTGACTTCTCTTCGGTTGCAGAAAATTTATCTTTGGTTCCTTGGTTGACGACACTATGTACATCACTAAATCGACACTGTTATATACTTATTATCATTTCAGCCAATAAATTACCCACTACTGAGTCGGGCCTCCTCCAAATTCACGGAGAGAAATTAGCCTACCGTGCCCCGCTGGCAAGACAGGTTTGGTATCAAGATTTCCTTCTCTTTACGTATAATATTTGGTAATAGGTAAATATCGTGCAGCTTTACTGTTAACTCTCAGTCTAATAAACTACACGTCACGGAAAATTGATCCTAGTTTCAAGAAGCTCTCCAAAGCGCCAACGACTTGGTACCATAAATATTTGAGACGTGACGAAATGCACTTGGGTGGGTTAACGCAAACACTCGATTCCGATATCGATACAACATGCATCGTAAGTACTTATTTATATTACCTTTGAAGTTGGATTAGGGATGTTCAAGATCTCTTGTCCGTCTCAAGTCCGTGTGGTGACGGATTTAGAATACAAAATGTCACCAACCCGTACCATCCTCAGGTGTAAGAGGCGACTAAAGGAACGCAACAGGCAGATCACGTAGCCGCAACAGAAGGAAAACTTGAACCAAACCCTTTGCCAACCCGTCTTGCCAGCGTGGCACAGTAGGCTAATTTCCCTCCGTGAACTTGGAGGAGACTCACTAGTGGGTCATTTATGGGCTGAAATGATGAAGATGT